>CM033475.1:126649111-128104111 GCA_019447015.1 Hymenochirus boettgeri | reverse complement strand
ACAGAAGAGCAGAAGAGCCGACATAGAGAGAGAGAGAGGAGCAAGACAACAGGACCACAGAAGACAGATAGAAGGAGAAGACCAGCCAGAGAGAGAGAGAACAGAGATGAGGAGAAAGAGACGAGAGAGGACAGACGAGATGAGAGAAGACAGAAGAGCGACAGACAGAAGACTAGACATAGACGAGAACCAGACGAGAGAGACACAGAGAGACAATAAGAGAGAGAGACAGAGACCAGACGAAAGAGTGAGAGACAGAGGCAGAGAGAGACGATGCAGGAGAGAGAGAGACGCAGCAGACGAGACAACAGACATGACAGACATACAGACGACAGAAGAAAGGGCAGAGGGGCAGAGAGAGAGACCGACGAGAGAGAGAGACAGACAGAGAGAGACAGACAGACATAAGTGGGAGAGGGAAGAGAGATAGACAGTACAGACAGCAAAGATGAGACACAGAGAGAGGGAGAGACAGAGAGATGGAGAGACAGACAGAGGAGACGACGACAGAGGGAGAGACAGACAGAGGGAGAGACAGACAGAGGGAAACATGAACAGAGGGAGGAGACACAGACTAGAGACAGATAGACAGAGAGACAGATAGACAGAAGATAGATAGACAGAGAGACAGATAGACAGAGAGAGAGAACAACAGAGAGAGACAGACAGAGAGAGTGACAGAGTACAGACAGACAGAGGGAGAGAGAGAGAGAGACAGACAGAGAGAGAGAGACATAAGAGAGAGAGACTAACAGACAGAGAGAGACAGACAGACAGAGAGAGAACGACAGCCATGACAGACACAGAAGAGAGAGACGACAATCCAGAGATAGAGACACAAGAGACATAGAGAGAGAGAACATAGAACACGACCGAACAGAGGGAGAGACAGGGCAGAAGAGAGATCAGAGGCAGAGAGAGAGAGAGACAGACAGACAGAGAAGACGACACGACAGAGAGAGAGACAGACATACAGACAGATCAGACAAGAAAGAGGACGGAGATACTACAAACAGCAGAGAACAGACAGGAGAGAGAGAACAGACACGTAGAGCGAGACAGAGAAACATGGACAGGAGAGAGAGAGACAGCGCAGAGAGAGGACGAGGAGGTAGACCAGATAGAGGAGAGACAGACAGAGGATGAGACAGACAGAGGGAGACACAGACAGAGGGAGACACAGACAGAGGGAGAGACAAACGAGGAGAGACAGACGACAGAAGAACACTAGACACGAGAGCAGTAGACCAAAAGAGAAACAGAACAGAGAGCAGAAGGAGACCATACAGAGAGATAACAGACAGAGTAGAGTGACAGAGGTACAGACAGACAGAGGGAGAGAGAGAGAGAGAACAGACATGAGATGAGAGAAGACAGACACAGGGAAAGACAGCAGAGAGAGAGAAACAGACAGAGAGAGAGACACGACAGAGACAGAGTGTCAGAGTATCAGACAGACTCAGAGACAGACAGAGGAGATAGAGAGACAGACGAGAGAGAGAGAGACAAGAAGAGAGAGAGACACTACAACCATGACGAGAGAGAGAACATACAGAGAGGGAGAAACGACTGAGCACAAGACAAGCGATACGACTAAAATATAGAATGACATAAAATATTAAATCGATACATTATATAGGACAACACCTAGTATCTAGAGTACATTATAAGTACATAAATGAGAGAATACAACGACAGAGAGTAAATACGTAAACTAGAGTACATAGAGATAAAGTACAAGGGTACATAAGAGAGACAACGCAACGAGAAGAGAGCGAAGCACTAGAAAGGAGTAGACACCAATAAAAGAATCAGAGGGAAGAGTATGAGTACAGGCCAGAGTAGTATACAGACAGAAGGAGAGAACATTGACATAGAGAATACGTAATACAGTAGAGTACGACAGAACCGATACAAGAGACATAGACGCAGACTAGTACAAGTATACAAGTTATCAGACAAAGATTAAACACTAGAATATAACATACAGAGAAATACAGACATATGGATAGAAGGTCATATTGGAGATACCAGAGTAGATACAGAAATATATATATACAACAGTACGAAGATACATACCAAAGACAGTAACAACATAGTAACATACAGTAGAGTACAAGTACAACAGCACAGAGAACGAACAAAACAACATACAAGACCGACATAGTAGACAAGATAGATATACAGTACAGAGACCAAGACCTACAGAGTAACAGTACACAGTGAGAGACAGACATAAGTATAGACAACAACACGCTATAGTAAACTGACAGCATAAGTATACAGCATATCAGTAACACTACCCACATATACAGCACAGAATAAGTACTAGACAGAGCTACAGTAAGAACAATGTTTCCATAAGAACAGACAGTAAGTAGAACATTAATATCATCAATACAGATAAAATATAGTACAAATATCAATTATTACATATAAAGTACAAAAATAATACATAGGTTCAGTATAGAGTAGTATATAGAGTATACAGTTAACGATCAGTACATAGTAAGTAGATACAGTACAATAAAATACAGACAGTACAAGTAGAACGATACATACATAGGAAATACAGAACCAAGTAGTATAACAGACAGTATAAGTAACGGTACTTATTTCGAGAGATATCATGGACAGAGAATAAAAGACAGTATAAATTCGACAAAGAAATTACAGAAAGGTAGTTACACGACTTATACACCACATTATATACAATCATACAGATAATACATACTTACTCCTAATAATACAGATAGATCATAATATTATCATCTATTTAATTTTATGAATGAAACACAATGGAGAGACAACAGAGATAGTACACGCACAAGATATACAGAGATGATGACAACAGCAGAGAAGACGAGTAATCATAGTATATGACATACCATGCACGAGGGAGAGTATACAGACACCTAAGATATAACACATACAGGGAGACGACTAGACAGATAGAACATACAGATAGATAGAGAAGCAATACTGCAAGCGAGAGAAGACAGTATATAGACAGACGAGCGAGAAGAGACCCACAAGACACGACGACAGAAGACAGAGGCAGAAGCGAGAGATCGACAGCAGAAGTAGAGACCAGGAAGAAAGAACGGACAGTGGAGACAGAGCGAGAGACCGACCGAGAGAGAAACGAAAGAGGAGACACATAGAGACAGACAGATGAGAGACAGGCAGAGGGAGAGACAGGCAGAGAGAGAGACACAGAGAGAGAGAGACAGACACAGACACAGAGAGAGAGAACAGACATAGAGAGAGAGAGACAGACATAGAGAGAGAGAGACAGACAGACAGAGAGAGAGACACACAGAGAGAGACAAAGAGAGAGAGACAGAGACAGACAGACAGAGGAAAAGACGAGAGAGAGAGAGACAGACAGACAGAGAGACAGACAGACAGACAGAGAGAGACAGACAGACGGAGAGGGAGAGAGAGGGACAGAGAACAGAGAGAGACAGACAGACGACCGAGGAGGAGCGACAATGGAGACGACAGACAAGACGGATAGGAGAGAGGATGAGACAGACAGACAGAGGAGACAGACACGACAGACAGACAGAGACAACAGACGGAGAGTGAGAGAGAAGGGACAGACAGAACGAGAGAGACGACAGAGAGAGAGACACGAGAGAGGGATGAGAGGAGAGACAGACAGAGGTGAGAAAAAAGAACCGAGGGAGATACATACCAGAGAGAGACAGACACAGAAGAGATTACAGACAGTAGAGAGAGACAGTACAGACAGAGACAGAGAGAGATCGACAGACCTAACCAGAGTAGAGAGACGACAGAGAGAGACAGAACAGAGGAGAGAGACAGAGGGGACGAGAGAGAGAGACCCAGACAGAGAAGAGAGAGACAGACAGAGAGAGACAGACATAGAGAGAGAGAAACAGAACCGATAGAGAGAGAGAATTGACAGACAGAAGACAGACAGACAGACAGGAGAGAGAGACACAGACAGAGAGATAGAGACAGCAGAGAGAGACAGACGACAGAGAGAGAGAACAGAAGAACAGACAGAGGAGAGGCAGGCAGAGGGAGAGACAGGCAGAGAGAGACAGACGAAAAGAAGCAGACGAGCCAAGAGACATACAGAGACAGAGAAGAGCGACAGAGAGAGAACAGACAGACACGAAAGTCAGGGAGAGAGAGACAGAGATAGGAGACAGACAGAGGCAGATTGGAGAGAACAGTGGAGAGAGAGAGACATACCGATGAGAGCGAACAGACGACAACTACACAAGAGAGAGAGACAACACAGGAGAAGACACAGATGAGACTATGAGAGAGCTAACAGAGACAGACAGACAGAGGGAGAGACAGAGGCAGAGAGAGACAGAGGCAGAGAGAGAGAGAGACAGACCCAGACAAGAGACATACAGTACACAGCGAAGAGACAACAGACCAGACAGACGATCAGAGAAAGAGGACGAGAAGAGAAGAAGCGACGACAGAGAGAGAAGACAGAATGAGGAACAGACAGACAAGACATAGGTAGGAGATGAGAGAGAGAGACTACAGATCAGACAGAGATATGACACCAGAAGAGAGGGAAGACAGAGAGAGTGGAGAGACACAGACAGAGGAGAGAACAGTACAGAGGAGTAGACAGAACAGAGGAGAGCAGACATCGGGTAATACAGACAGACAAGAAGACAGTAGACAGATAGACAGATAGACAAAGAAGATGACAAGAAGACAGAGAGACAGATAGACCGAGAGAGAACAGCAGGAGAGACAGACAGAGAGAGTGACCAGGTACAGACAGACCCAGAGGGGAGAGAGAGAACAGCAGAGAGAAGAGAGACAGACCAGGAGCAGTGGGACAGACAGAGAGAGAGACGACAGAGAGAGAAGACACGTCAGAAGGAGACCAGAAGCAGATAAGGAGAGACAGACAGAAGAGAACAGAGAGAAGAGAGAGACGAGACATACCGAGAGAGAGAGAAGACACCAGGGACAGAAGAGAGAGAGACAGACAAGGAAGGCACGAGAGAGAGAGAAGCAAGAGACAGAGAGAGAAGTAGAGAGAGCAGACATAGACGAGAGAGACAAGAAGACACAAAGATGAGAGAGACAGAAGACAGAGAGAGAGAGAGACAGACAGACAGAGAGAGTAGCAAGACAGAGAAGAGAACAACCAGAGAGATAGAGGAGACAGACAAGCAGGAGAGATCAGACAAGACCCATAGAGAGAGCAGAAACAGACGAGGACAGAAGAGCGCAGAAGAGAGAGAGACAGACAGAGAGAGAGAGAACGACAGAGAGAGACAGCACAACAGAGGGTGACAGAAAGGGAGAGAGATGACAGCATAGATAGACTAGAGCAAGAGAGAGTAGAGACAGATAAGATGAACCGAATAGAGACAGACAGACGAGAGGACGACAGAGAGGAGGTACTAGAGAACACAGAGAGACACCCCCCCCCAGACAGAGAGTAGAGCATACAGACGAGAGACCGAACAGAGAGAAGACAGAGACAGCAACAAGAGGAAACAGACACCGAGAACACCGAGAGAGAGACACGAAGAAGAGAGACAAGACAGGAGAGAGATAGAAGACAGGCATAAGCGGAGACGGAGCATGAGAGAGCAGAAAGAGAGAGAGACAGACAGTACGAGAGCAGACGACAGGAGAGACAAGACAGACAATGATACAGACAAGAGAGGACAGACAGAACGAAAGAGAAGACAGACAGCACAGAGAGACAACAGATAGAGAGAGAGACAGACAGAGACAGAGATCGAGAGACAGACAGACAGACGACAGAACGCAGACCAGACAGACGACCATACACGATAGAGGACAACACAGAGAGAGAGAACAATATGATACAATGAGACCGACAGACAACCGAGAGACCAGAGAGAGAGAGACTAGGGAGAGGGACAGACAGAACAGGACACAGAGAAGAAGACATACAAGAGAAGGAGAGACAGACAGAGGAGAGGATTGAGAGAGACCAGAGGATACAGACGAGACAATGAGAAGAGGAGCAGATAGCGACAGAGAGAGGAGACAGACAGAGAAAGAGAGAGATACAGAGAGAACAGAAAAGAGAGATACAGCAGAGAGAGAGAAAGAGACGAGAGAGACGACAGACGAGGGCAGAGGAGAGAGAGACGAGAAGAAGCAGAGAGAAGAAGACGAGACCAATAGAGGGAGACAAGACAGACAGAGGAAAAGAGAACAGACAGAAGAGAACAGAAGAGAGAGAGAGACGGACAGAAGAGACAGACATAGAGACGAGAGAGAGAGAGAACAGAAGAGAGAGACGGAGAAGACGACAAGAAGGAGACAAGACAACGACAGACGACGGTGACAAGACAGAGGGAAGAGACAGACGCGAAGCAGAGACAACAATGAGGGAGAAGACCAGGGGCGGACTAGAACCACCAGAAGTAACAGAGAGGACAGACGAGAGACATACAGCCAGAGGGAGAGAAGCTCAGCCAGAGGAGAGCCGAGACAACAGAGGAGAGAAAAACCAAAGAAACATAGAGGGATGAGAACAGACATACATGAGGAAGACTAGAGTACAGAGAGAGACGACAGACGAGAGACAGAGAGAGATTAACCACTACTGGCCCCACTGTATAGTGTTAAAAACACCTTACCTTGCAATCTGGCGAGACCTTACGAGATCCAAGATCGCAAACTTTGCAGAAGATCTTGGACTCTAGATTCTTGAGGAGGTCTCTTCAGTATTTATTCCACTGGAAAGGTTTTGGTCCTCGTCTAGTCAGAGCTTTCCATAGGAGTTTTCCAGGGAAACCGGGCCCATTGGGTCCTGTGGCCCCCCGTAAGGGTGGGGGGTACTGTCACGAACTTACCTGCCGCTCCAGTCCCGCGCCGCTCTGCACTTCCGGGTGGGCGGCGTCGACGTCATGACGTCACAACGCCGACACACCGGGCAGCGCGAAATATGAAAAGCCGGTGTCCTCCTGGACCCAGTGCCCGATTGTAGCGTTTGCTACCTCCCTGGCTCCTGTACTCACCTACCTTGGATCCTGTACCTACCTTTACTGCTCAAGTTACTTACCTTGCCTGCATCTAGTCTCCAGTTAATTTCCTTACCAGCATCCAATCTCCAGTTACTTACCTTGCTAGCATCCAGCCTACAGTTCCCAGCAGCACCTTGTTCCAGCATCCAGCCTACAGATCCCAGCAGCACCTTGTTCTGGCATCCAGCCTACAGTTCCCAGCAGCATCTTGTTCCAGCATCCAGCCTACAATTTACTGCAGCACCTGTTCCAGCATCAGCTTACAGATCCAGCAGCACCTTGTTCGGCATCCAGCCTACAGTTCCCAGCAGCATCTTGTTCCAGCATCCAGCCTACAGTTCCCAGCAGCATCTTGTTCCAGCCATCAGCATACAGATCCCAGCAGAACCTTGTTCCGGCATCCAGCCTACAGTTCCCAGCAGCATCTTGTTCCAGCATCCAGCTACAGTTCCCAGCAGCACCTTGTTCCAGCATCCAGCCTACAGATCCCAGCAGCACCTTGTTCGGATCCAGCTACATCCAGAGCATCTTGTTCCAGCATCCAGCCTACAGTTCCCAGCAGCACCTTGTTCCGGCATCCAGCCTACATTTCCCAGCAGCCTCTGGTCCTGCAATTCCCAGACTATACGCCTCCTCCTAAAGAGTATTGTAAGTACCCGGCCTCGGCCATTTATTCCATATACAATGATAGACTATTATCCAAAACAACTGAGTGTAATAAAATCAACAAGTGTTATTAAAGAATTAGTTAAGGGAGTGACACTTACGTTATCAGAATTTTATAGCATTATTTTTTAATTAAACTGTTTCTTTTTGTTTTTGACTTTTTGACTTTTTATTATATGCAGTTGGCAGAGTGTTGGAAAAGTTACAATGTGGGTAAGGATTGGAAAATTTACATGTCCCTAAGGAACACCATGAAAATACCAAGCAAGTCTATTTATTCAGTTTCCATTTACATTTTCTTCACAAAACTTAGGGAAAGTTGGTTTTAAAACTGAAACTTACTCACGTGGTTTTGTCTATCTCATCCAGGATCATCCAGCCTTCATCAACGCTCAGGCTTAAAATATTCTACAAACAACTATGTTTTTCTTTGTGGTAAAGTTTAGTAACATTTCTGAATAGGTTCTGGAATGGTTTACTGTTTTCCATTATACTTAAAGGGGAACTGTGGTATCCATACAAGTGCCTCTTAAAACAATCATAAAGAACTATATCATACCATCCAAACAAGCCTGCTGTGAATCCAGGTTATAGGCGTAAATGTAAGTTCCTGGTCTTTACTGTCTCTAAAAAAAATATAAATATATATATATATATATATATATATATATATATATATATTTCCTCTGCCTGTGGACACCTAGGAGAGAGAAGACTCCTTAGAGAGAAATACGTTTTCTTAGCTGTACAAATAATTAAGTTCAGGCGGGGGCTTATGATGCAGCTGATGATTGTGGATACAAGTGGACATTCTCAAGCCTCTCAAGCAGGGAGCAGAGCAATGGTGCTGGTGATGTCACAGCTCAGCAATGCTGTACATAGATTATAGCTTGAAGCATAATCCAGGAACCATTTTAAAGGTTTTAATGTGCTCTTTTTAATAAAGGGCACTTGTAATAAGAACACATTCACAGTTTCCCTTTAAGCTCCAGATTTGACAAAGTACACATGTAGATTGTATAATTACCAATCCAAACTGGATTTGGGGACCAATATAATAAACTGCCACATTTTGCAGGATTTTCTTATGCCAGCTAATGGCTTAAAATTGAATTGTGATGCACAGAGACCCTTATTTAGAAATAAGATAGCTGCCTCCAACCTCCCCCTTTAGTATTATACAGTGTGTGGGTACAATAAATCATAGTTCTCGGGAAAAACTTAATATGCCTGTTTTTAAACCCTCCATATATTTAGATATTCAGGTTTTGAACAATAATTGCCACAGCTACCCAGCAAGCTTTGGAATGGGATGAATTGGTAAATTCATTATTCAGTGTGTAGTCTTAATTGTTAGTTCGTAAAGCCTCTTCATGCAGTTTCTCAGTGGATATCCTGATCACTCACAGAGCTGAAGATTTTTTTTTATACTACAGTAATCATTGATTGTCCTATCACTTAATTTGCTTTCAGTCAATGAGCATATCAGGGGGTATTTTTTGCTGTGGTCTTATGCTCTTAGGACTTTTTATACATCCATTAGCTGCACATTTTTCTAGAATTGATTGCTCGAAAATTCAAGTGGATATTTGAACTTTTGCTCTTGTGATTGGGTGGGGTAAGCTTACATCTACCTGCCCTTTAATACTTGGTCAATGTCCCAAGAGGGGATAGGCTTTGCATGTGTAGAGGAACAGGGAAATTGAGAGGGAAGGCATTATTTTAACATATAGAGAAGCACACATATCTTCAGTCCAAATGTTTACAATTCAACCACCTTGTTTTTCATATTTAGGATGCAGCATGGCAGGTTTTTGGAGAGAAATTTTACATAGAGCCAAAAAAGTTTTTTGGCATCAACTTATCTGTAAGTCATTACTGGTACAGTGTGTATTTTACCAAAACATGGGCAGCATTTCCCCATAGTGTACTTCTGCTGTCCTTTACTGCGTGGTTTATACATTTTTTTTAATATCCTACATAATAAAACCCAAAGCTGCGTCCAGACACTGTGTGTGTGTGTCATTGCAGTTCCTATGGACTCACCACTAGAGGGAAATGGTAAGATTGTTCTGCAGTTCCTATTGACTCACCAGTAGAGAGAGAAACACAGGAAACACGAGGAGGCAGAACACAGCAATTACACAGGCTGCAGGTAAGGTTACTTGGGCAGAGGGGGAGACCCTCGATTTAAAACAGGGGGGTGAATTTGGGACAGAGGGGGCCCTAGATTGGGACAGAGGGGGCGCATCTGGATTTGGGACAGTGGGGGGACCCTGGATTTGGGACAGAGGGGGGGGGCTGAATTGGGAGGGGAGCCCTGGATTTCGGACAGAGGGGGGGTGGATTTGGGACTGAGGGACAGAGGGGGGGTGGATTTGGACTGGGGGGGCCTGGATTTGGGACGGGGGGGCTGGATTTGGAGAGGGGGGACCCTGGATCCGGACAGAGGGGTACCCTGATAGGGACGAGAGGGGGCTGGATTTGGACAGAGGGGGGCACCTGGCTTGGGCACGAGGGGGGAATCTGGCTTGCACTCGAGGGGGGACTCTTGCCTGGGATATGGAGGAGGGGGGCTCGGCCTCCAGGCTGGGCAGACAGACACAGAGAGACAGACACAGAGAGACAGACAGATAAAGAGACAGACAGACAAAGAGACAGACAGACAGAGAGACAGACAGAGAGACAGAAAGAGACAGACAGACAGAGGGAGAGACAGAGAGATACAGACAGAGAGAGAGACAGAAGAGAGAGAGACAGACAGAGAGAGAGACAGACAGAGGGAGAGACAGAGAGAGAGAGACAGAGGGAGAGAGACAGACAGACAGACAGACAGAGAGATACAGACAGACAGAGAGACAGACAGAGAGAGACAGACAGAGAGAGAGACAGACAGACAGAGAGACAGACGGACAGAGAGACACACAGACAGACAGAGACACACAGAGAGAGACAGACAGAAAGAGAGAGAGACAGACACAGAGACAGACAGACACAGAGAGAGACAGACAGACAGAGAGAGAGAGACAAACAGAGAGAGAGTCAAACAGAGAGAGAGAGAGAGAGAGACACACACACAGAGAGAGTGTGTAATTTAGACACTTACCAGCCTTCAGGGGAAGTCTTGAGTAAAGCAGAGTCGTTTGGCCATGCCCACCAGGAAATGAGGATATTGCTAGATGGGTTGGACTGGATGGACGTATGTCTTTATTCAACCTCAAATACTATACTATTTCATATGCCATTTACACACTGTTACACACTTATATATCTTTATTTTGTACATATTAATAAACTAATTTCATCTTCAGGTCAGGAAAGGTTTTACAGTGAGAAAGGTGAAACTGTGGAACTGTCTTCCAGCAGATGTGGTAATGGCAAGTTCATTAAATAGCTTTAAAAATGGCCTGGATAAGTTTCTAAAACTAAAAAATATTGAGAATTACTGGTATTAATACATATACTGTAGATCTGGTTGATCCAGGGATACTTTCTGATTGGAGTCAGGAAGGAACCCCCCCCCCTTTTTTTTTCTTTTAGCTAGTTTTTTTTTTTTTGCCTTCCCCATGATCAACTGTTAGGTAGGGTTAAAAAAAAAAAAAAAGAGGGTAAATAGGTTGGACTTGATGGACGTATGTCTTTATTCAACCCCAATTACTATGTTACTATGTTAGTATATGTTATTCAGTGAAAAATAACCACCACAACAAGGTCTAAAACAAATGGTTTTCAATAGAAAGTCTTTGCTGCAAAGGTTCAGAAAGTTGCTAGTTTCTCCACTGACATCACTTTTTGATCTGTTATTCTAGATGTTTGAAATAGAACCAATGAGACCTGCCTAAAAGGCAGGAAGCAAGCCTTTGTACAGTATAGTAAAGTACCGTATGTGAGGTTGATTAAAGACATAAGTCCATTTAGTCCAACCTACTTAGCAATACCCACATTTCCTGCCTAACAGTTTATCCAGAAGAAGGGTAAAAAAATTTTTTGGCATCCTTGTGGATCTTGGGCAAGAGATAGAAGGTGGGAACCACAGGATGTTCAGACCTGAGGAATGCTGCCTCCCTGGATGAAATCACCATTTCCTCCAAGGCATTGTCAATCAAATGTAGGAGTCTTCTCTGGAAGATTTCTGTAGGATCTGAGGGTACAAGTCTATAGTTAATTTTGTTATTAAGCTGTCTTATAGCTTCCTCCCTATACATAGTGTCTGGCCAGATCACTATGTTCCCCCCTTTGTCTGAAGATTTTATAAGTACATCATCCCAGGTGGAAATGTCTTTTAAAGCCAGCCATTCCTGTTTATTGAGATTATGTCCTACCCTATTACTCAGGGTTAGTCTCTCAATTTCCCGCAATGTATTGCGATAAAAGACACGAATGCTCGGAAAGTTAGACAAGGGGGGACAAAAAGTCAATTTGGGTCTATATTCTCTACACATACCTTGTTGTGTGTCTGGTTGTGAGTTTTGTTGTAAATGGAGTAAAGTGGATAGGTTAGTATCTTGTTCCTTGTTGGCGTTGAAATATGCCTTAAGTGCCAGCTTCCTACAGAAAAGATATAGGTCCTTAGATAGTACAAATTTATCGAGATGTTTGTCCGGGCAAAAGGTAAGTCCCTTAGATAGTACCTGTCTCTGTGCTACTGTGAGTGTACGTGCAGAAAGATTAATGATTTGCATTTCGTCTCTAATTTGGTTGCTTGTAGGTGCTGTAGCAATAGGACTGGTGGAATTCAGAATCATATGTTTTTTTCTCTTACCCCGCCTGACCTTAGTCTGCGGGGTGAGAGTTCTAAAAAAGAGCTCCCTTCACTATCGGAGGATTCTGTATCTGTCCGTGTAAAATCTGGATTTGTCCTCTGATTCGGTTTTGTGTTATTTACTCTCTTTCTGTTATTTTTATTCCTATAATGACTGCGTTTTAAGGGGCGTGTGTTTCCCTTGTGGTTCCACCTGTACACTGTACCCGTGGCATAGTCAGTTTTATCCCTTGTCAATTTTGTTTTTTTATTTTGTATAATATTTTTCTCATATTTATCCAAGTCGCTTTTTAGTTTTTTATCAAACTCCTGAATTTCAGCCCTTGTGAGTTTAGTCAAAAGGTCAGTATTGTATGATGCAATTTCCTCTTTTACATGTGTCAAACGTTCCTTATCATGAACAATCAGCAATTCAATTTGTTTCAAAGCCTTCAGGGGAAGTTTTCAGTAAAGCAGTGTCGTTTGGCTACGCCCACCCACTCCCACTACACATTGCAACAGGATGTGAAGTTCTCTCCCACAATGCAATACAGTTAGATATCATCTACACTTACTGGGAAAGCAAACTTTCTTTTGATTGGCCATTAACTTGCACATGCTCAGTATGTCTCTCCCACAATGCAAAGCTAAAGGATGTTAGTGTAAAGCATGCATTGTGTCAGGATGTGATGTAGTGCTACATTAGCTACAAGAAGCACACCTATTGGATAATAAGGGGGTCTGTCTGTCTCTCCCTCATGAAAAGTGTTACATTCATGAACACAATATAGAAAACTTGCATTTCCAAATGTTCATAAATGTAACACTTTTCATGAGAGAAGCCATAACCTGCAATACCTTTTATGTGAAGACACCAGCCTATTCATTGAGAAGTCATTCAGGGTTATTTAATAAAAGTTCTTATTGTTAAAAATGGTGCTATTTTGCCCCAAGCAATCAGATCTTATTTAACATTTAAAAGGTAATATCTGAGTGGTTAGGGCAAAATAACTCTGAATCATTGTCTTATGTAAACACATAAAAGCAACTAGTCAATTTTTTTTATCATGATATAGATTTAATTTTTCTTATGTTACCCCAAAAAATACAATAATACCAATGCATAGACTTAAACATATCCCTACCCATTCAACTAATGGGCCCTTACTTTATAGGCATTAGATTGCATTTGGTCTTGTTTATGAAACTCAAAGAAGGCACTTGAGTGGTACAAGCTCTTTTGCCATTGTTTATGCATCTACAGGATGCAACATTTACAGTATATTTGAAATGCTCATATGGAGTGTTTACTGAGGTGGTTTTAACATCCTTTAGACTCCATCCTGGAGCTTGTCTTCTATGCGCATAGATCGCGCATGCGCATAGAAGACAAGGTCCGTCGGGACCTGTCAGACTACGCGCTGGGGGAGCGAGCGGGTAAGTTTCTTACCTTGTCTCCTGGCTCCTGTGTGTGCCTTCCTTACGGAAGGTAAGGCACAGCTCCTTTACCTCCCGTTCTTCAATAGAAATGTATTCACAAAACTTATAAAAACGAGTGGAGATACCCTTTAAACCCCACCCCCCCCCTATATTCTACAACTCAATAACTTTCTTGGTTATATTTATGTTACAACTAAACTGTGCAAAGTGGCCTCTGTAATGCAGCGTCATTTTCACTGATGCAGACTTGATATGGACATAGTCTAGCATTAGAAGGAGTGAAAGCTAACATCTGTAATTAAAATTCTTTTGGTTTCGGAAATGTGGTGTTTATTTAAGATCAGTTTCAATTTAAAGCATTGAGAATTCAAGAGCGAAATCAATGTTCTGATAACAAAGCTACCTGGGTCATGCCTATTTGGAATATTGTGTGTTATTAGGTACAATAAATAATAGTTATACTTCTGTTATAGAGATAGACTAGACTTTTAGAAGAAAAAAATATTTAGCAATCAGCCAGTACATGTCCGCACAAACAATATCTAATTTAAAGATCACAATGCTACGAGCAGTTCTTTCCAGGTATAGTAACTACTTTCTATATACAATAGAAAGAACATGTAACATCTAGAAAATGTTTATAAATTATAGCTAACTATACCTACCGTATATACTTGAGTATAAGTCGAATTTTTCAGGCTTTAAAATTAGCCTGAAAACCTAACCTCGACTTATACTCGAGTCAAGTCCGAATTTAGATCCAAATTCTGCAATTACAGATAGTAACCAGTAGGTGGTGCAGTGTTAACCTGTATAGTAAGTTACAGGAGCTGATCTGCCTTTACACTTCCTGCTTCCTGTATTCTGCCTGCTGTACTCACTCAGCACTGTCACTGGATGCTGTAAATCTGATGGTCTCCTCAGTTTGGGGCAAAAAACAGCTGCTAGTTCAGTGCAAATGACAGCTTGAAACTACAACTCTCAGGTGACATTTTTAACTATTGGGGTCAGAGAATCCTTTACTATATGGGGGTCAGAGTTCCCTTTACTATATGGGGTTCAGAGGGCCCTTTACTATATGGGGTTCAGGAGAATTGTAAATGATGGTAAGCTTAATTAAAAGTTTACTGAACCTTGCTACTCCACATGTTTAGAAACTGAAACTCCCAGCAACAAAGCATGCTGGGAGTTGTAGTTTCCAAACATCTGGAGTGCCAAAGAATTGGAGGTTACTGGTACTGGATTTGGCTATTACTGTATGGGATTCATGTATGGGAATTCTGCTGTCCATTTAAAGGGCAACTAAAGCCTAAAAACAACACAGAATCAGAAGGCAGTAGTGGTGATAATTTCTACCCTCGACTTATACTCGAGTCAATTAGTTTTTACTAATTTTTCAGGTAAAAATAGGTACCTCGACTTGTACTCGGATCGACTTATACTCGAGTATTTACGGTATCTATTATAGATAACTCTGTGGCATTATTAAAAAAATATTTAACAAATAATGGTACATGATGTGCAATGCACACATTTGTAACTATTGAAATTCATACACACTGTAGTTTCTTATTATTGGCACATGTGATTTTCAACTGAATTTTCCAAATAAAAAAAGGCATATTTTAGGTTTACAGAAATATGCACAACAGCATGTTAATGTGTTAAATATCTATGTATATATTTTTTTATATATTTTATTAATATGTAGCCATTTGGATTTGCAATACATGTTAAACAATGCAGATGATGTAAACCAGAAAGTAAAGAAAGAATACATATTTATACAGAGTGCATAGATTTACTATGTGCTGTAAACATGGAGACATGACGTCCTTCCCCCAAAGATTTTACAATCAAAGCACATTAAAATGTAATAGTTACTGTCTTTTAAAAAAAGCAGTTTAAGGTGCTGCACTGCAACAGCACCTGTATTAACTTTGCACTGCAAAGTTCTGTATTAAAGCTCACAAGGATGGTTTAGATTGTAAGCTCTATGGGGCAAGGACCTCTTTCCTCATGTTAAATGTTTCAAGTAACAGTATATTTCATGATAGATATACTTATTTATGTATTTCTGTATTTATTTATTGTCCCCCTTGTATGGCTTTTATTTTCTATATTATACAGCACTGCGTCCCCAAGTGGCGCTATATATAAGAGATAATACGCTACCTACAGTGTAATATAAGGATATTACGCCACCGAGGAGTTCCCTGACCATATAAAAACAAGAGGCCGTTAGGCTGAGTGCTTTTATAGAGGTCAGGGAACTCCAAGGTAAAGTAATATCCATATATTATTCTGTAGGTAGCGTATTATCCCCATATAATACATGAGGTAAAAAAAAATAAAAATCCTGCACAGGCACTCTGTCTCTCCCCTCCCCCCCCCACCATGTCTCTTCCTCTTGTATTAGTAATGTGATAAGAAGCTTGTTTTTGTGCAAACATATAGTTAACTGCCATTTCTATCTCAAACTAAAAGAAGAGAATGAACATCGCCTCTCACCTGGTGCAGTTCTGGTTCGTTACACTGACAGACTGAATTACTGTGAAGGAGCAAGCGCATTTCTGTAAATCATAATTGACTCAGCCGCTTGCTCCTCCTTATCAGCACAGTAATTCAGTCAGTCAGTCAGTCAGTCAATGTACAAAAACGGGCTTGTTATCTACATTACGAATACAGGCAGAGAGAGAAATGGGGAGGGGCAGTGGAATACAGGAAGTCACTCAGTGACATCACTGATTATATAGATTGTCGCTACTGCACCTCCCCATTGGAATGCCAGTGCCTTAAGTATTATAAATAGATTTTCTGTAGTATATGTACTGGTATAGTTTTCCTGCTAGAATGGCAATTCTGTAACAGTGATTGTTATGTGCCTTTAATTCATCTTCTATAGTTGGCTTATTGCTGAAATGTAGGCACAAATTTGTAACAAATCTTTAAATGAATCAGGGTTTGATTGTTAGCTCCTCATCTATATCGTCTCTCTGTATTTTATCCTCATCTTTTTAACCTTATCTATAGATCTTTTAATTTCTTCATACATTTAAAAAGCAGGACAGCCCATATGGCTTTATTACTGCCTATCTACTATATAAAGCAGAAATTTTGTATGTATGTATGTATGTATGTAAGTAAGTATGTATGTGCTCACCTCACAGCCACAACCCTGAATGACTCAACATAACGGTGACACCCTCTGAAAGGGCCGATGCCCATGAAGTCCAGTTTGACCAATAAAAAGCATGCATGTCACTTGCAGAGTGTGATTCCCCAATTCAGTAACTCCGATGAAAGGCCTGGGCTCTGTGCGCTGCCCGACTTCAAGAACACAGACACAGAGTCCACTTCAGTGACACAAAAACAGCGTATTGTACAGCTACACAACTCAGAGAGATGCACACACAGAACAACAGCTTCTATAACAGAGGGAACCAGACATTCCCCTTAGCGCTAGGCTAGCTCAATTTTTTTGCGTTTGTGCTCGCGCATGTGATTTTTGCTATTGCGGCAATGCATGCGATTGCGTTTCCGCATGCGTTTGCGTTTCTGGTATGTCAAAAGGAGAAATCACATGTGCAAATGCACGGGAAACGCACATGCAATCGCGTGTGTGCGCAGCGCAGTGTCGCCGTGCCCTTAAGGTCTGAAGGACATCAAAAGTTGCTTCTGGAAGGTTTTAAATATTAACCCTGGAAAGACTATCAGGGAGATTCAATAAAAGTTCTTATCGCTAAAAATGGTGCTAATTTTGCCCCAACCAATCAGATGTTATTTAACATCTGAAAGCTAACATCTGATTGGTTGGGGCAAAATTAGCACCATTTTTAATGATAAGAACTTTTATTGAATCTTCCTGTATGTTACTATTGGTGATATGAATCACATTTATATACAAATATAAACCCTGGAAAGACTATGTTACTATTGGTGATATGAATCACATTTGCGGTTATTGTCATGCTAAGAAATTTGAAGCAGATCCTCCTGGAATGTGACCACGCCTCCAGACATTGCTGTCACAGCCACACCCCCAAACATCGCGGTCACCCTCATACCCCAACCATCAAGGCCACGCCCCTCAAAGATAACTGCCATGCCCCCAACTGTTGTGACCATGCTACTAGATATTATGATTATCAAATGTCACGTCCCAGCCTCCTGGACACCACAACATCACAGACACGACCCAGACTGTCCACACCCTAGAATGCCGTGCCCCCACCCACCGCAACATCGCAGACATGCCCCATCCACCTATTCAAACTGGGACAGCTGGTGGTATGGACTACACAGGAATTACCTGCATTACCTGGACTTAAGAAACAGACACACACTGCCCACATGTCACACACTTCACCGATAGTAACAACTAAAAGAACAAAAACATCATGGCACTTTTAATTCGGACCAAAAAGTAACTTTATTGATTGGGATCTAATAGTCAATATAAAGTGGTCCTTGTGCAAGGATAAAGTGCAAACAAGGTGACATACTGCTAACAAACGTGCAAAAAATAGGGCACGCTTAATAAAAACACACAACGATCAGACAGCGCAACAGAATTAAACCCGACTTTAACAACACAGACAAAGAGCTGCACATCATGACGCCTGTCACTCACTCAAGTACTGCAATATTCAGTTGCAATCAACATGTTTTCCCAATGGCAAATTCCATGTAGCATGTTCACGAGTAGGTTCACCACAACATTTGTATATTTACGCTGGAAAAACCGATAACGCTGTATATAAGGTTTTGCAATAAACATGTGCTATACGTCCGTCAAGCAATGTCACCTCCTCAACTCCAAACTATTAAATACATGACCAACTGTGCACTTCTTTTTCCCCCTGTCTCTCCTATCTAAGCCAAACACACACCTGCACGTATAAAATACTTTACCAACAAGTGTACAAGGCCAACGCAGGGTACAACTGCTAGTGTATTATAAATATTCCAGATATGTAAATGATACCTGACAGCGAAAGGGCACTTAGACATACGTCCTTTAAGTCCAACCTTTTCACCTGCTATGTACTGGCCCTGAAAACTGCACAACACATTTACACATTAATGGGGAAAACTCACCAGCGATCTGTAAAGAAACAGAATTGTGTTTTTTTATATATATATATATATTTTTTATATATATAAAAGATTTGCTTTAGCTGAGTTACAAAGTCTATTCTCTACTAAAACTATCAAGTATTATTTAACAACCCCATTCCATTAAGATACCTACTATACGTGCTGCTTTCTGCATAGATGTATAACTTTTCTTTTATCAATATTAAATATCATACCCAACAACTGAAGCCCTTCAGCCCAGGACCACCTGGTCACCCCCAAAATTACTTGAGCTAGGTGTAATAAAACAGACCCAGAGGTCTTTGGTACTTACAGAGTTCACTTTCAGAAGGAGGCAATGTAGTCAAAGAAGATGTAGGGCATTAGTAAGAGTTTTCAATGCAATGATTATTCCAGGTATTCAATGGCATACTGTCCCACTGAGCAAAACCCTTGACAATGTTGCATTAACCTGAGAGGAGGCAGCTGTAGTTCTACCTGGTGTGTCAAAGACCTTGTGATATATGTCCAGGAAGGTGGTAATATTGTAAATTTCAGTATACCCATCCTTTTCCAAAGAGGGGACGTCCAGGCAAGAGAATTGCCTTGTAATGATGTAACCAACTTTTGCCTGGTCAGGTACAAAATGTAATGGTTGCAGTTCAAAATGGAACTTTTGATTTATGAATGCCTGGCAAGGTTCTCTATGAAGAGATGGATTGGCAGGACCAGGTTGGCAATGGACCAGAGCAGGAGCCATGAATTGAGCCATCTGTCCTCCATGTGTTTTGACAGGGCTTGAAGTGTCTTGCCATGGCCTCTTCAAGCACTTTCAGGGCCTGTTTGTACTGCAATGAATCAGACAGAGAGGTCTGTGGTACATACAGGGTTTGCTTTCAGGAGGAGGCTATGTAGTCCAAGAAGAGGTAGGATTCGGATACAGGTACTAGATTCAGGAAGGGAGTAGGATTTTAGATACTGAAATATTGCAAGTTTCCCTTATTGATCTGGATACTGGGGCTAGATACTGAATAAAGCTGCATAATGGAAACAGCAGGATACCTGATATAGTGGGATACTGGATATAGCTGGATACTGGATATAGCAGGATACTAGAAATAGCTGGATACTGGAATTTTGTATCATCAGCAAACATAGAGATAACTATTGTATTGCCTACTTAAAGGTGATTTAGGAATAAAATTAAAAACACTGAGCCCAGGACAGATTCCCGAGGAACACCACTTGAAAATTTTTCCTTTCAATCTCATGATACAACCACATTTCAAATTTACTGAGGCCAACACATGTGCGCATTGGTGGACGCTTGTGCTGCGATCCCTGTAATTTTCTGGGATTGGAGCGCATGCAAATCACACAATGCATGCTCTCCAATCACTAAAATACATAGCACATATGTAGGGGTTACCAACACCTGCTGGTCCGGCCCCTATTTGTGATTTCCTCCAAACGGGGAGTCAGGAGGAGATGCTGCGGGAGTATAAGGGCTGTAAGGAGTGATCTAAACATTTTCTTTGAAATAAGAAATATATTGCTTATCCTAAAAGTTGATTTTGGGGTGGACATGCCCAACACCTGATTACTTCCTCCACAGAATTACACAGAATTCACAGTATAATATTTTTTCTGTTTTTCTTTTTCAAATCATGTAAAGATCAAGCTTAAAAAGTATTTTGGCATATTTTAAATGGCACTGGTATTGTCATATTGAGTCCATATTACTTGTTGTGTGAGGTTTACAGAGTCCCTCAATTCTTTTTTTCTGCCTGTAACAACTGGGCTGTCTCTCACTAAGCTTTAAAACTGTTATTCTATGCCCCCCCCCTTCCTTTTCCCTTTATATGATGCACAGACAGTCCCCAGCAGTTCAGGTCTTCTTTTGCATATACTGCTTTTATATGCTTTGAATCCTCTGGTGTGGAGAGGCAGCAGAATAAGAATTGAAAGAGCAGAGGAGGATGTTTCTGAGAGCAAAGCGACAGGCTGTTGTGCTAAGAGGCTCTCAGGAGAGAGATAGATGTGTTGAGATAGAAAAGGAATGAAAGATGCAGAGAGTAGGAAAAAATACAAGACGACACAAGGAAATATGACAGTACAGCAAGATCCATTTGCATGTTAAAGAAGGGTTGAATATCTCCCCATGCTTCTGAATAAATTGTGAAGTCAAGCAAGGTTAACTGCAGAGAGCCTGCGCATTTCAATTGTTTTGGTAATGTGGTTTTAATATTTGTTTGGTCATCCATAAATGGATAATTAAATAACGCTATATAAGGATGATGGGGACATGAAGACTTCTATTACTTACTAGATGTTCATTAATTCTTTTTTTTTTGTACCTTGCATAATAATCTTCTTGGCACTTATTTTTATCATTGTGAGATGAATGTTGTAAACATAATTGCGTCTGATTTGTAGCCAATACCACCTCACTGAACAAATTGGTTTCTGATCTCTGACTAATGATTCCAAAAAGAATGAACAGATGCCTCTGAATAGGCCCACTAATTCTTCTTTAACCTCTTCAAATCATATAGCTATTTCATGCAGCAGGTAATTTCACTCAATTACCCCTGTGTGTTGATAGATATAGAGATTAGATATAGACAGATAAATAGACATATAAGAGTCCTAAATCGCAAAGCATTTAGGACTGACAGCACAGCCAGTGGGCTGGCTGCTTTAGTCCCTATTGGCATGCACGGCACACATTGCCATTGGATTGTTAAACACGATCGGAAACATGGCAGTCGGGCCTAGCCCTCAAAAACAGTGAGTAAGTCTGTTGTGAAATGTGGGAACATAACCCACATGTTAATAAGGTCAATTTCTCAACAACCACAGCAAAATGAGAGGTGAAAGATGAATGATTTTAAGTCAAGGTGTTCCCTCTTCCTTCTGATTCAGTGTTGTTTAAAGTGATACATCTTTAATCTTTAAAATATCTTAGCTATAAGTCAGGGGGATGTATTTTAGGGAAAAGTTCTCATTTAAATTGTAGCTTCAGTCTGATAGTTCAAATTGTATATCAGATGTGAATATACAGTGGTAGGAAGAAAATATTTTCTCCTCAGGTGTTTATGTTTTTTGTCTTGAAAGCACAAATCAGTTGCCTTAAATGTAGTTTCCTGGTGTCACACATCTGCTCTCTTGTAATTTCCATTAAATCTATTATGACGAATGATGCCAAAGGCATGTCATGTCAGATCACACAACACACTCATTAATGCAGCTGCTGGTCTGCACAGTGTTGGGACCAGTGAGAAAGTTAATGGGGTTAAAATAAACGGGAAAAAAACCTCTGGCCAGGTTCTTAAATTGCTTTCCAGCAGCATATATTTATATATTTTGTTAATTCTTTTCTTACTGTCTCTGAAATATGTTGTAGCTCTACAGACACTTGTACTTATATATACTTCAAGCAATATATATATAGAAATGGTATAGTATACATCCACGCAGAGTGCAACTAGAGACCAAATTAATACAATACATAGAATATAAAATAGAAGCCTAGTGCACATCCAATTAATTTGCTTATATTTTACTTTACCATTGTATTGCAACTTAAAAAGCCTGCCCTTCTCTCTGGATAAATTAAGGCAATTAGTTCAATAACTTGGCCAAATTGTTTTAAGCCCAGCAGCCACTTCACGGTTTGCTTTATTCTGCTGGGTCCTAACTTTTAACCTTTTTTACTTAAGTAACTTTTTACCTTCTTAGGAGACAAAATTCTCAAACTTTGTCTTTATATCAGTACCTGCCTTTTATGAGATAAAAGTCCCTGCTGCTCTTTCACTTGCTTTCTTGGGACTAACTCTCCAGCTTTCAGTACTTGAACACATGACCCACTGTGGGTGGAGTACACATTTCCCAGAGGCTTGGTCAAACCCCCAATGCAACAAGCAATATATATATATATATATATATATAGAAATGGGATAGTATACATCCATGCAGAGTGCAACTAGAGACCAAATTAATTCAATACATACATAAAATAGAAGCCTAGTGCACATCCAGTTAATTTGCTTATATTTTACTTTACCATTGTATTGCGACTTTAAAAGCCTGCCCTTCTCTCTGGATAATAACTTGGTTCAATAACTTGGCCAAATTATTTTAAGCCCAGCAAAATTAAGTTTGGGACTGCATCTCCCTTTACGTGTACAATTCCAGCTTAAACAATCAATTTTGCTTACTGTAACATCTACATGTTTAGTTAATACTGTTTCTTTAAGGCATAGAGGCAAGCTGGGAAAAAGGGGCAGTATCAGGAAGTAAGCTAGGGAATAGCATGGGATGAGAAAGTGTGATGTACCTGTTGCTCTTTTTGAATAAATCAAGTTCCCTCTACATTCCAAGTGTTTTCTTGCTCTTGAACAGTATAACAAGGGAGACATAACAACTGGCGACGAGGATTAAAGACTTTAACCCTGTGAGTACCAGCATACTTACCATTGTGACTACTGTAAATATTGCCCATGAAGGACATTGTGGCATTGTTGGCACTAAGAAACTTCTCAGAGAAAAAGTTTGGTTTCCAAACTTGGATCAAATAGTTGAAAAAACTATACAGCACTGTTCCACTTGCCAAGTAGTAACAAATTCTTCCAAACCTGAACCACTCCATATGTCTTCCTTACCCTCAACAGTTTGGGATGAAATTGCTGTGGACATTTATGGTCCTCTACCCGATGGACAATACCTACTTGTTGTTGTAGATGAATATTCAAGATATCCTGATATTTCATTCATTACATCCACATCAGCTACCACTATACTACCTGCGTTGGACAGCATATTTTCAGCATATGGCATACCCTGAGTGGTAAAGACAGACAACGGGCCACCATTTAATGGACATCTGTTTCAACAATTTGCTGCATATCTTGGATTTAAACACAGAAAAATAACTCCTTGCTGGCCACAAGCTAATGGCATTGTAGAACGGTTCATGAGTACTCTAGGTAAGAGAGTTAAGGCTGCTTATCTGGAACAAATTCCACTAAAGCAGGCATTGTACAAATTTTTACGCAATTACCGAAACACTCCTCACTCAACCACTAATGTTCCTCCTGCAAAACTTGTCTTTAACAGGCCAATTCATACACTTCTTCCAGAAATCCCTAGTGCACACAATCCACCACCTAGTGACTCTTCTATTAGAGAAACAGATTCTCACTCCAAACAGAAAATGAAACAATATGCGGACCAAAGACGTCATGCTCAGTCCTCCCATGCATGTCTAAATGATAGGGTGGTTGTTTTACAAAAGAGACATAACAAAACAACCTCTGCATACAATCCCAAGCCTTACCATGTCATAGCCAGAAAAGGTAGCATGATTACGGCACAGCGAGATGGACATAGCATAACCCGGAATGCTTCATACTTTAAGGTTCTCCCCAGTCTGAATAACATACCACAGGCACAGACAGGAGTCAGAGAGTCTCCTCAAACATTAGGAGGGCCAGTTCAATCACCTGAATGCATCCATGTACCTGCTGATACTTCAGTATCACCAAGGAGTGGTGGTCAGTCTCCGATTCACGATGAACCATGTTCAAGGAGACGATACCCCTGCCGACCACGAAAACCCCCACCAAGGCTTATTGAGGAAATATAAGCTCTTTCATAATATAAACTGATCTGTATTTTAATATGCCAGTGTTTCATTTATTTTTTCATTACTATTTGTATGTTTTGTGTTTAACCTTTAAAAAAAAAAGAGGGATGATGTAACATCTACATGTTTAGTTAATACTGTTTCTTTAAGGCATAGAGGCAAGCTGGGAAAAAGGGGCAGTATCAGGAAGTAAGCTAGGGAATAGCATGGGATGAGAAAGTGTGATGTACCTGTTGCTCTGTTTGAATAAATCAAGTTCCCTCTACATTCCAAGTGTTTTCTTGCTCTTGAACAGTATAACAAGGGAGACATAACACTTACCAATACTCAATTCAATATATGCCATTCTTAAAAAAAACAAACAAAAAAAATCCATTGTTAAACATTTTTAAATTGGTTTATAAGAACGTCAGGAGCCAACTTTTCCCACCACATTTTTGTCAGGAAGAATCTGGTAATACATCACCACAAGCCCCTCTTTTTAGTGCTATTCACTGGAAACCAAGTGGTACTGACAGACGCAAAAGTTTTTGCAAACTTACCAATGCTAAAAATTAAATTTTGGACTATAATCTGATTTCCTACAGGGACTTTTTCACAACATGGAATAGTTTTTTCTCTGATCATGGTTTTATTGAAAATGTTTCACTTTAATTTTGTATTTTTTATTCCCAAAATTGATCATCATCAGATCAGTAAAAAAAAAAAAGATGGAATACAGAAATTAAAGGGCATGTTCACCTTCAAAACTTAAATTTAACACACTACTGGCCCCACAGTACAGTTTTAAAAAATCCTTACCTTACATTCCTACTCCTTATGGTTTCCCTGTAGTCCATGTTCCCATGTAGTCCAGGAAACTGAAGAGTTGTGGCTGTCTTCCTGTCCAAACCTCTCTGCCTCCTGTGTTGCCTCCGGAAGGGATGGTGACATTTTCTCTATTGACAAAGATCAATACACAGTACTGATAACCTGGTATTGATCTAGGCCTTTACATTTTTTCACTTGGTGGCCATTGATGTAGTGATATTATCAGCAGATGCCAGATATCCTCTGGCATCACCAGGAGCTCCCTTATCGGTCTGCTTCAAAGGAGTTTAATGGGGAAGTTCAGTGCAAATATATATGCTTTTAAGAAAATATGCATCCAAAACACTGACTTCCTGTTTGCAGGACCCATTATAGAGACCATTGTGGTCTTGCCCTTGATCCAGTGTGTGGGTTGGTTTGGTTGATTTAAAAGGATAGACAAAGGGCACTATAACTTTTACTTAGGGTGGCACTGGACCAGTTAAGCATTAAAGGGAAAGTTCAGTGCAAATACATATACTTTTAAGAAAAAAAGAGCATTATTTTTTCATCCTAATGACCTTAACCTGCCCATTCAGAATTTTGTCTGTAGATAAATAAATGCTTCTGAAATACTGACTTCCTGTTTGCAGGAAGAGAGACTGTTATGGTCCTGCCATTGACCCAGCACCTGGGTTGATTTGGTTGCTCAGTAGAGATCTGAGCATGTTTGACCCACCCCAACAGCCAATAGGTAGAAATTACTGTTAGGAACATTCCAAGGTAGCGTGCATTCTGGGAAGCAAAAGGACTGTTACAGAATCTGAAATGTCAGCTCACTAAAATTCAACTGATTTTTCAAAATGGAAGAGAATATGTTTTTAAAACTAAGAATTTTAAAAATAATGATATTTCCACTCAACTTTCCTTTTAAATATCTTACTGCTGTAACTGTCTTTAAATAGCTTCAGAAAATATATGTTTTTGATGGACGGGGGTGTATTTTTTACACAGCACATCATGTGACTGTCACACACTTCCTTGTTTATCCTGACTGTCTGGGGGTAAATTTAAAAGCCTATAACTTAAAGGGTAACTGTGATCACCAATTCTTCCAAACTAATAAGGGTTATATAAAAAGCCTTCCAACATACCTTCAAAATAAAACCTAAATCACATCTCTAGATAAAATTTGGGAGAAGTTTTTGCTGGAGAACCTCAGTAATATTACTTCCTTCTTGAATACTTCCTGTGATCAGCCTTTGCCTGCATTAATAGGCTCCTCTTCTCAACTGTCAATTTTCCCACCTAGGTACTTCCTGATTTCCTCAGCATTACGTCTTTACTGAGCATGCTTCTCCCCCAGGGCAGAGGGACAGGCAGAGGTAAGGTGATGTCACTTAACCTACTGGAAGCAGGAAGTTTGAACTTTCACCCCAATTTCATTTCTCACAGGCTGAAGCCAGAGATGTGATTGTCGGCTCATTATAAAGGAAATACTACAGGCTTGCATTCAATCCTAACTTGTTTGGAGACCACAGTTGCCCTTTAAGAACCAGAGATGCTAGAGACATAATTCTTGGCTTGTTTAAAAGGTATAAGAAAGTTCTAACACGAGTACACTTGTATGGAGCCCAGTTACCCTATAAAGCCACATATTTTGTGCAGTGATGCAAGTGGGCTACTGTTTTATATAGGCATGCAGAAGATCAATATTTATTTTTTATTTTTACTGGAGGTTTGGTCTAGTTTTCTAAAATTACTTTACTGCTTCTTTAAGAAGAACTGCACCCGCAATTATGTATGTACAGTATAAATAAAATAATTGCGCTGTTACATAGCTGAAAGTGTTTTTTAATAAGAGGGAGCTAATTCTGTATTTGAGGTGAAAAACTGAAAAATATTTTTTTTTACTTCTTTGGAAAACTCCAGAAAAGTCCAGAATTCTGCATGCATGTATGGAAGAAGGGCTCATTTACATAGCTGAATATGTGTAAATTGTTCGGGATTTTTCCAAATTTAAGTAATGTTTACCATTAAAAAGTGAAAGCTATTTAAAATACAGAGCAGTTTGATTTATTTTCTGCAATTGCACTTTAGCATGGGTTCCCTTTGGAGTAATTTGGTGGCCTTGACTCTGTGTACACCTATGCAAATGGCATACTGCTTAGTTCAGGACATAAGGGAGATGCATATTTAGTGATTTTTTTAATTGTCAAGTGGATTTAAAGTTCATGTCTGCCCCCAAAACTCCAATTTGCCCCACTGCTGGCCCCACTGCGTAGTGTAAAAAATCCTTAAATTTCTCCTCTGCTCCTTATGGTTATCCTGCAGTGCCTTCTGAAAGTCCAGGAAAGTGAGTAGGAGCCTCTCTGTGTGTAATTCTGTGTGTAATCCAGTATCTTCCCCCCTCCTGTTCCCTCAACTCTGCAGTAAATGGTAAAAAATATTATTTTCTGTAGTGTAGGGGACTCCTCCCAACTCTAAACGCTATGGTTATAACATTCCCTCGGTTCTCTCAATAGATTCATCTGTGATTGGTTGTCTCTCAGCTAATCACAGATATGGCTGTTGGTCCGGCCCCTATTGCTGCTCTGTTCCCAGAAGAGGCTGAAGGAACGAAGGTGGGAAAGTTTGTTTCTGTGCACTTTTTTTAACATATGGCCCTAGCGTTAGAGGGGGGTCCCCTATACTACAGAAAAAATTATATTTTGGCGTGGAGATACCCTTTAAGTAAGATTTCTACTTTATACTTTGACTTATCTATTTTCTTAATTTTTTCACAAAATATCAAATATAAAGCGTGGACTTCCATGGAGAAATGCGACTGGAATTATAAAAAAAATTAAATATAAAATAGCCGAAGGGGTGTTTATTCAAAAAATGTATGGGATATTTTCAAGTTTGGGGGGTGTTTAGTGTACAGCCATGAATGTCATATTGTGTGAAAAAAAAACCAAAACACATGGGTGAGGACCTAGTGGTTTAGGATGAAGTTACATCTCATGAGCCTATAGGCACAAAAGGCTCCACACTAATGCCCATTTTTACTTATCTGGTACAAAAAACAGACTATGTTTTGTACAAATTTGGAAAATGCAATAAACATGAATTGTGTAAAATATGAACTGTACCACAGGGGATGTCAAATGTTTTTTTTTTGTAAAGCTGAAACTTAATTGGCTACAGTAGGGAAGAGACTTCCATCTCGCCCCTGCAACCACAGGCACCCCAGGCACGTGCCTACATTCATTACTCTCAAATCATTGTCAATCTGTACTTACACCTCCTCGATCCTGCGCTGTTCAAGCAAGGGGCCGGACCGGCAACCGCGGCTGTGATTGGCTGAGAGGCAGCCAATCACAGCCGTGGCGGCCTTCACTGTAGAACAACGCAGGAACCAGGAGGTGTAAGTACAGATTGACAGCGCTTTTAGTTCGAAAGTTCAAAAACAAACCCATTAAAGTCAAAGGGAGTCAAATAGGTCAAAAAGTTCGAATGAAATACAATTAAAATATCAATGGTATCTTAATGTAAGTGGCTGTGGGATATGGGAAATGATCTGGGGAACATGTTCGAATAACCAGGACTTTTGAAAACTGATTTTACTCTCACACGCGCTACTTTTAAGCTCTCGCATTCGATAATTATCCCATGAACAATATCGAGAATTCGTTATTAACTTGCGTGTAGGTACAATAGACATTTTACTCACGGATTCTAAATTTGATATTTACTTGCGTATAGGTACAATAGACATTTTACTTGTGGATTCGATATTCAATATTTACTCGCGTATAGGTATAATAGACATTTTACTCGCGGATTCGAGAATTCGATATATACTCGCGTATAGGTATAATAGACATTTTTCTTGCGGATTTGATATTCGATATTTAATTGCGTATAGGTATTATAGACATTTTACTCATGGATTCGAGAATTGTATATTTACTTGCGTGTTGGTATAATAGAACGTTCGAACATTTGATAATTATCGAAAGGCCGGAAAATATCAAAATCCTGGTCCGGGGTTGTTCGTGAAGTCCGAGTCTGTTTGAACTCGAATAGTTTGGCTCGAACTCGGGTTCAAGTCCATCTCTACCCCTGTATTGTGCCAAAAGGTTTTATAGCAACATAACTTCCAGCCACGGAGGGATTGGGAGGGAGAGGGGGGAAAAGGGCTCTACTGAGCATGCATCATACCTTGATGAGGTTAGCCAAGATACAGGCACCAGATGAGGCACTAACAGCTCCTACCCAGCAGGAGCTGGCCTCAGTGACATCGCCCAGCTTCAGCGACATTGGCACAATTGGTGTCACTGGCTATCTTGGCAAAGAAGGAAGACACCAGATACCTGAAAAGCTCCTTTTTAGGACAAGGACACCTTTCGTGTTGCATGTCCCCCATATCAGAAAGGCTCTTATTAATGCCAGAAGGTCTCTTCTAAGAGCCAATGGGGGTCCTGGTTTCGAGCTGCAGGACCCCCAACAAAGGCACTTCTAAGTGCTGGGGAGGGGGGTCTTGGTTTGAGCCCCAAGAGGTACTTATAGGTGCCACAAGGGCACTTATAAGTGCCGAAGACTGGTGGTCCTGGTTTTGAGCTGCAGGACCCCATAACCCCCAAAAGGCCTTTCCCAGGACCATAATGTTCCTTCTAGGGATCCAGGAGGGGATCCCAGGTTGAGCTATGGGACCCCCGAACATCCGTCCATGGGATTTTCAGACGTTCAGTAATCCTCAAACGGCTGAATTTAAGAATACTCCAACATCGAGAAATCTGAATTTGAATGTTTGAGGATTACCCAAAATGGCCTGCGAAAACCTGAAGTAGCAAGTATGTGCGCTATATCCATTTTTGTGCTGTTTTTCCCACAGGGACATGTTTCCCAGACCATTTCCCAGGTCCCAGAGGCATTGACAGTAAGTTAACAATGTTATATTCACTGTATTTAATCCAAACTTCTCAAACTATTTTCCCCTCATTGTTGCAGCAAACACAATAGATCAGAGCATGCTCCCACAGGTCTTAAATCATCAGGAACTCATGGAACCATGCAGCAGCAATGCTTTAAAAATTCATTTTATTACTATCCACATAAAAACGAAACACCTGACATGTTTTGTGCTAAAGCAGCACTTAATCATACGTACTCATGCATGGAGGTGGCCACATTATAGAACAGAAGGGGAAGGGAACACACATCCCTTAACATCACAGGCCAACTGCTATCCTGAATTAAAACCAACAGTACAGTTACAAATTATGTATACATCGATACAAAATCTACATAGTATCAATTCTTTACAAACAGCTTTAACAAAATGCTTTGGAGAGTCATACAAATGACAATAGATCTTTATATTATAGATACCATTCACACAGCATCCTTAAACAAGCTATGTGCAAAAATGGGGTTGCTGGTTCACTATTAAAGGCACCCCTATTTAATATACTACCCTAATCAAGGGGTATCACAGTAGAAAAAGATCCTGCACACTCATACTGAAGTAATCACAGTCATTTGGTGCTTGGGTACCACAGCGTGGTGGCAAACACATAAACAATAAGAGTGAAAGCTGTGCACACCAGTCTTAATTGCAATTGGTGTTTATTACCACATCAGTGTAACTTAATCTGTAAAATATCCTTAGCGCTTATGGTATGGTGAAGGGATGTGGGTGGTTGTCGGTCTGCTGCCACGCTACTCAATTCCACTCTATCTTGAAATGTTTTAGTTTGTTCAGTTCCGGTAGCTGCGCTGTCCTCCTCTCACTCCAAAGCACATATAAGACCAAAATATATATTATCAATATCTTATCCGTCCAATACCCAAACACATACAAACCATATACTAAATGTATAAAGAAAAAGACTTACGTGTTCCAGATGTAGATTAAACACAGCTTTATTTTTCCGGTTTAAAATGGATAAAATAAATAAAAACGTGATGTCACACAGCAAGTGCTATATAGATAGGGAAATCCTAGTGTTTTTCTTTCTCCTATAGTGCTGCAATTAAGTAGCCTTCTAGGGTAAAAGGTCTATATCCAGGATCTTATCCTATTAGTAGTTAGAATTCTAATTGCAGCACTATAGGAGAAAGAAAAACACTAGGATTTCCCTATCTATATAGCACTTGCTGTGTGCACATCACGTTTTTATTTTATTTTATCCATTTTAAACCGGAAAAATAAAGCTGTGTTTTAATCTACATCTGGAACACGTAAGTCTTTTTCTTTTATACATTTAGTATATGGTTTGTATGTGTTTGGGTATTGGACGGATAAGATATTGATAATATATATTTTGGTCACATCAGTGTAACACCATGGTTGCACTGATGTGGTATTAAACACCAATTGCAATTAAGACTGGTGTGCACAGCTTTCACTCTTATTGTTTACATGCTAATCAAGGGGTAAGTATAAACGAAAATTAGAATGAGAAGCACTCCAGGGTCTTTTTCAGTTAGAAATATAATACGCACACTGAATGAGGGAGCGATACAGTAATTAAATCTCAAAAACCCCAAAATTTATTACAATAAGTACACATACATCAAGCAAAAATGTTAACATATAGCTGGCCAGCTTAACCATACATACAATATATCCCTCAATATCCCAGTAAAATCTCAACCAAATATATACTAAAAATGGGGGGATAAAAACCAGCAATGTACCTGAATATGAATATAAATATATGAGAGAAATATATATATGAAAAAATGTGTGGAGCTCAGTCTATGATAAAAAACAGGAGTCTGGCCCCAATCTCATACAGAGTATTAATCCAAATAGGCAGTTCTTAATCCTCGCATCAGAGCTTGATTGTAGGGAGGAGTTAGATCATATAACAGAAAAAAATATATACCGGTATATAACGAAAAGTGTGCGCACACTAAAAATCAATCTCCACTAGCCCAGCTACGATGAAATGTAATGAAGTATAAATAGAGAAAACTTGATACTGCACCATTCCGGATGCCCCATCGAATCCTCAGATGTATAGTAAGGAGAGTTTGAAGCCACAGCTCCCAATTCCTCTCAGGTACTCACGGAGGTACAGAGGCACCAGTTGGATTATTGCAGCTTCCGATGCTGATATAGTAAAAGCAGCAAAGATGTTCTCTATCGCCCTGACAGTTTAGCAGAGTAGCTGACAGTGGCCGTTGGCTCTTGAGATCCTCAGAGAACTTAGCAGGAATACATAAAGCCTGGATATCGTCGGTATGAGTTTCCCACAGTTACAGCGTGCCGGGCGTTGGAGTGTCTCTCCAATAGGAGCTTCCTCTTTTTCAATTAGAGATTATTTATTGATTGACATCAGAAAGTGAGATCATAGGTAAGTGTCCCCTAGGTGTGTCAAAATAGTTTACGTAATAGAAAAAGGAAAGCTGAGACTGTCCAGAATCTACTCGACAAGATAGGTACTGAGCTAGAAAGCCAAGGGACTCCAGGAGCTGTCCAAGTGCTGATGCTAAATCTGGTAACTCACTGAGGCGCTGTCCCAGTCCTGAAAGTGCTGGTGCATAAAGTGCTAAATAGTCAACAATAGAAAACTAAGAGAATATCTTTTTCATTAATAATTGTTGGTTATCCTGTCACTTAAGACAGAGGGAGGAGACGGGGGAGGGAACAGCATAGAGGATAAGGAGGCATGTACGTCCAAGTATGTAAGTAAATCAATTGATAATCTAAAATGTATGTTTACAACTGCAAGAAGCTTATGAAGGTTCTCATTCATCCAGGTCATGGTATATCTGTAGTATTCAATTAGATCAACTGGACTTGAAGTTTAGTTCTTAAAGACGTTTCGCTAGTCATCTGAATTGAGAAAGCCAGTCGGATGACTAGCGAAACGTCTTCAAGAACTAAACTTAAAGTCCAGTTGATCTAATTGAATACACCAGATATACAAATGCAAGAAGTCTGGCTGGAAAAACTGGGGAACTAGAACTAATAGCTTTAAAGGAAAGGTATGATGTGATCAGTATAGCAGAAACATAGCTAAATGATTCACATGACTGGACAGAAAACATTGAAGGATACGGGGGAGTATGTATGTATGTTAAACAGGAATTAAAGCCAAATCTAAAAGATGGAATAGATGGGGATATAAACGATATGGCAGAAACAATATGGGTAGAGCTGTGTACAGGAAGCAAAAGTTAATTGTTGGGGTATGTTATAAACCGCCAAATGCCGGGGAGGAGGTGGAAATTAATCTCCATATGCAGTTGGCGAAAGCTGCTGGTATGGGGGCATGTTTTGGTTATGGGGGATTTTAACTACCCTGACATTGGAGATTGGAGTAAGGGAACTGACAGCAGCTCAAAAGGTATAAAGTTCTTAAATTTCCTATATGAGCATTTTCTTTCACAGATGATAGAAATTACTACTAGACAGAATGCATTGTTGGATTTGGTGACATCTAATAACCCTGAGCTCATTTTGGAAATGAAGGTAATGGGAAGCTTAGGGAATAGTGATCATGATATAGTGTCATTTAATATAGGTTGCAAAAAACTAAAGTGCACTGGGTTAACAAAACCTTTTAACTTTAGGAACGATTATTTATTGCTGTTAAAGGACTGGGGGAAATTGTTTCAAGGTAAAGATATTGAGCAGATGTAGACCACTTTTAAAGGGATATTAAACTATTTCATTTCTAAATTTGTACCTTTAGGGAACAAGTGTAAAAAAATTAGGTCCGCTCCTGCTTAATGCTCAGGTAAAAAGGGAAATGGAAAAAAAGTAAAAGGCTTTTAAAATTTTGAAATCAGAGGTAACAGAACAATCTTACAGGGAGTATAAAAGCTGTAATAAAGAGTGCAAGAAAGAAACTAAACTAGCTAAAATAGAAAATGAAATACGGATAGCTGAACACAGCAAGTCATGGGGCTGAGATGGTTTTAGAAGATTCCAAAAAAGGTTTTCACTTTAGAGAAACCTAGTCCTTACAGCAGGGATTGTAATAATATGCAGGGGAGAAATGAGTAGTATTCACATTGGCTGAAGGAGGATATGGTACGGAAACAATTATATTAATAAAGCCCCAGGACCAGATGGATTGCATCCCTGGATTTTAAAAGAGCTTAATTCAGTTCTATCTAGGCCATGGTTTTTCATCTTTTCAGATTCACTTTGGTCTGAGGATGTGCCGATGGATTGGAAAAAAGCCAATGTAATACCAATATTCAAAAAAGGTAGTCGTTCACAGCCTGGTAACTATAGACCTGTAAACCTAACATCAGTGGTAGGGAAGGTGCTGGAAATGTTGTTACGGGATCATATCCTTGACAGAACTGATCTTATTAGTAGTAGTCAGCAAAGATTTATGAGAAATAGATCATTCCAGACAAATTTAATTGTTTTTTATGAGGAAGTGAGTAAGAATTTAAATTCAGGCACGGCAGTAGATGTGGTATACTTGGATTTTGCGAAAGCTTTTAATACTGTCCCATATAGGCGACTAATGTATTATCTGAGGACTGTTGGCCTAGAAGAAAACTTTTTTTCATGGATAGAGAATTGGTTATTGGATTGAAAACAGAGAGTGGTGGTAAATGGAGCTACAATCTATGTAGGCTAAAGTTCTAAGCGGAGTGCCTCAGGGTTCTGTACTGGGGCAGCTTATTTTTAATCTGTTTAAACTGTTAATAAATTACTTAAAAGGGGGCATTGAGAGCAAGGTCTCTGTTTGCTGATGACACTAAACTATGCAGAGCTTTGCAAATTTCAAATGATGTGCAAGTGCTGCAAGCAGACCTAGATAGATTATCAAAAGGGGCAGCAGAATGGCAGATGAGATTCAATGTTGATAAAAAAAAAGGTGATGCATTTGGGATTTAATAACCCCTGTGCCAACTACACCATAAATAACTCTGTCTTAAGTGAATCTGTAATGAAAAAAGATTTGGGGTTTCTGGTAGATAACAGACTTAAGGAGGCCATACATCTTTGAGATATTACTTACCCGACCGAGGGCACAAGAGATGTTCCTTCGATCCTGCCAGAACCACTTCTCCCGATCTTACTTTCGACCGACATGCGATCGCAAAATGAATGGGATTTTGCGATCGCATGTCGGTCAAATATACGATCGGGAGAAGCGGTTCCGGCAGCATAGATGAACATCGCGTGATCGCACGGTCGGGTAAGTAATATCTCATAGATGTGTGGCCACCTTTAGCTTTAGCAAAAAATGCCAGACAGCCACGGCTAGAGCTAGCAAGATATTGTCTTGTATAGAGAGAGGAATAGATTCAAGAGAGAAAAATATTATTCTCCCTCTTTACAAGGCACTGGTAAGGCCTCATTTGGAATATGCTGTGCAGTTTTGGAATCCCATATACAAAAGGGACATCTTGGAAATGGAAGCAGTTCAGAGAAGGGCAACTAAATTAATAAGGGGAATGGAGGGACTTAAATATGCAAGCAGATTAGACAAGTTAGGGCTGTTTACATTGGAGAAGCGACGTTTGCGTGAGGATATGATCACCTTATACAAATATATTAAGTGGGCCATACAATAAACTCTCTGGTGAATTGTTCACAAATAGGTCATATCAGAGGACTCGTGGACATCCTTTAAGGTTGGAAGAAAAGAAGTTTCATCTTCAGGTAAGGATATGTTTCTTTACAGTGAGAACGGTAAAACTGTGGAACTGTCTTCCAGCAGATGTGGTAATGGCAAGTTCATTGAATAGCTTTAAAAGTGGGCTAGATAAGTTTCTAAAACGAAAAAATATTGAGAATTACTGGTATTAATACATATACTTTAGATCTAGTTGATCCAGGGATACTTTCCGATTGCTGCTTGGAGTCAGGAAGGATTCCCCCCCCTCCCCTTTTTAGCTGGGTTTTTTGCCTTCTATTGGATCAACTGTTAGGAAGGGTCTAAAACGTATATCTTTATTCAACCTCAATTACTATGTTAATATGTTAAGGTGAAAAAGAGTAATAAGGTGTAAAATTGACTCAATATACCATTGAATCTCATTTAAGATCAAATAAAATTAGATATTGATACAAATACTTTTCTTTTATAAAGAACAAATGAGTTGATTACTCCTATCATATAGTTTGGCTAAGATTTAAAGAGGGGGGGATAATTTAACTAATAAAGATGGCGGAAGGGCTAATTAAACAGTCATATCAAGTTAAATATTTGGTAAGGGGAAGAATGCCTATAGATGATAGACATCTAGGGGGAAAATGGCTAAATAGACTAATCACTAGAGGTTCTTCTCCTCCCACAGTAATAGGGGCTTATTTTGATCTTTGCAATCTTTCTCGGGTTCATAATCTATAGCCATCCATTTGAGTGCGAGTATGGCCTGTTCCCGAAAATGTCGGGCTACTGATTGTTCTCCAAATTTCTGTTCCTTTTCCATGTCTGGAAATGTTATTACCTTGGAGAGCCTTTAGAATGGACCGCTGATGGTTTGCCAACCTCTCTCTCATAGATGTAATAGTTTTTCCAATGTAATATTTGCCACATGGACATGTAATGAAATAAATAAAGTGCTGGATTATGTAAATTTTCCAGTAATCTGGATCCTTTTTTCAGTCTGAGGGTGTGGGAAATTGGAGCATGTGAACATAGCCCTACAAGCTTGACATCCCAAGCATCTGTAACATCCCTCTTGCTTGGAGGTTAACCATTTAATGTTTGTTTTAGATTGTATTTCTTTTGGAGCTTTTATATCAGTCTGGACCAGTAAACTTCTCAAGTTTTTTCCTTTGTTATACACAAAATGAGGTGTGCTTCTTTAAATGGTACATTGGGGTCACTTTCTATGATATCCTAATGTTTTTTACACTGTCAACTACCATGTAATTCTTGGGTGAATAGTGTAATAAAAAGGGGATCTTACCCCCTTTATTCTTGACATTAGGAGGAATAGGTCGACCATATGTAGTTTGGGCTTTGTTTAATTGTTCATGTACTGTCTTGGTATCATAGCTTCTATCTGAGAATTTTTTCACACATATTCTCCAGCAGTATTTTAGCCATATTGGGATCGGTATTTCTCCTGATTGTTCTTAATAATAAGTAGTTGACTGTACCATTCTTTTGAGATGTTGGATTAAAGATCTGGGCATGAAGTATGGGCTTTTTCTCTGTAGGTTTTGTGAATATGGTTGAACCCATCTCTGATCTTTCTTTAAAGATTCTCAAATCCAAGTAGTCAATTGACTGTGTCATATTTCATTGTAAATTTGATTGGGTTATCCAAAGCATTGATATCCCTCAAAAATTTGTTGCGTTCTTGTTGGGTACTCTCCAGATGATGAATAGGTCATCTATAAAATGTTTATAGATAACTATGTTATTTTTATACTGATGATATTCTTAAAAATGTTCCATATAGAGGTCGGCAAAAGCAGGTCCCACATTAGAACCCATGGCTACCCCAGTAGATTGTTTGTAAAAATATTTTCCAAATCAAAAGTAATTGTGTGACGCCCCGGAATCCCCAAGTATCCCTTCAGCACAGATACCCCAATCTAACACCACTTGCTTCACCAATAGCCAAGCCCCCGTTTGCCGGGAGGCTAGTAGCGCCTCACCAGACACGGTTGCAAAAATGCAAAATATCTGTGCTGAGGCCGGGGATACTCAAGGAAACCAGGAGCGCAACTAACAACAGGGCACAACTAGCTCAGAGTTAGGAAGCGTGGAACAAAATCGGAATCCAAAAGCAGAAACAGGGACGGAGCCAGAAGTCGATACACAGGAGTCAGACAACCAGTCGGAGTACAAGGGATAAGGCAAAAGAGTAGTCAAGGCAAGCAGAAGTCAGGGCAGGCAGCAGCGGATCAGGAACGAGAACAGGCAAAGATCAGGAACCGAGGAAACTGGACAATAATATCACACCACTAGTAAGGGAAACCACAAACTATATCGGGCAATGAGGCAGGCAAGGACAGGAAGCTAAATAGGAGACAAGAGCCAATGAAACGACAAGAAAGAACTAGGCAAAATAGGATAGGATAATTGAAATTTGAATTTCCCGCTCAAACGGTCTAGACCAAAAAGCAGTGAGGTATTGGCCAATACCGCCTCTGCCCCTCAACTGCTAGACAGCAAGCTAAGGGACAAAAAGACAACCCGCCGGTTCGTGCGCGAAAGGCGAACAACACTAGCGAAAGCGAGTATGTTGCGAACGCGTGCCCGGAAGCGAAACACCCGAGCGAGGAGAGGGATCACCGCCGGAACGGGTGTCAGGTAAGTGAATATTGACATTACCCCCCCCTTGAGGAGGGGCCTCTGGACCCTTAAAGCCAGGTTTTTGGGGATGTTCAAGGTGGAATTTCCTGAGCAATTCTGGAGCATGAATCCTGTGTGATGGTACCCAACTTCTTTCTTCAGGCCCATATCCTTTCCAATCAATTAAATATTGAAGAGACTTACGAATCCAACGGGAATCCAAAATCTTCTCCACTTCAAATTCGGCTTCACCCGAGACTTCAATAGGAGGTGGGGGCTCAGCAGTAAGAACAATATTAGCGGCTGGTTTAAGAAGAGAAACATGGAAAGAATTGTTAATTCTTAGGGACTGAGGTAGAGAAACTTTGTAAGCAACTTCATTAATTTTTTAGATGATTGGAAATGGACCAATAAATTTAGGACCGAGTTTAGCAGAGGGTTGGCATAAAGGAATGTTACGAGTTGATATGAAAACCAAATCTCCTGGTAAGTATTCAATTTCTTTGGAACGATGACGGTCAGCAAATTTTTTCTGATGAAGAATGGCTTGTTTAAGGTTTTGTTGAATTTGTGTCCAGATAGTAGACATATGAGAGGACCAATCTTCCAAAGCTGGTAAATCAGAAGATGACTCTGAAAAAGAGGAAAACTTAGGATTTCTGCCATAGACACACTGGAAAGGAGATAGTTTGGTAGAAAAATGAAAAGAATTATTATATGCAAATTCTGCAAAAGACAAATATTCAGACCAGTTGTGTTGGGAATCCGAGACAAAGCAACGAAGGTACTGCTCCAAAGTTTGATTAGTCCTTTCTGTTTGGCCATTAGTTTGCGGATGAAAACCAGAGGAAAAGGAAAGGGAAATCCCTATCTTGGAACAAAAAGACTGCCAAAACTGGGATATGAACTGAACTCCTCTGTCAGAAACTATGTTTTCGGGAATACCATGTAAACGAAATATATGATCAATGAATAAGTGGGAAAGATCCTTAGCAGATGGAAGTTTATGTAAGGGAACAAAATGAGCCATTTTAGTGAATCTATCTACTACCACCCAGATAACTGTGAAATTTTGAGACTTGGGTAATTCTACAATAAAATCCATGGAAATACTCGACCAAGGGGATTTGGGGATGGGAAGGGGTTGGAGGGTTCCGACTGGTGACCTCCGGGGTGTTTTGCTGCGGGCACAAATGGAACAGGCTCTTACATATGCTTGAACATCCACAGATATTGAAGGCCACCAGACATGACGGGTGAGTAAAGCCAGAGTTTTCCTCTCTCCTGGGTGACCGGCTAATCTGGAATCATGGAACTGTTGAATGACCTGAAGGCGAAATTTTAGGGGTACAAAAAGACGACCACTAGGTTTCCCTGGAGGAGCCTCAGACTGGAAAGGGGAGAGAGAAGAGGAAAAGTCAGAAAACATTTGGTTAGTAGTCAGAGCACCAAGAATACAATTAGTGGGAACAATAGGCTCAGGGGACAATTCAGAATATGACTTGGATTCTGGGAAATTACGAGAGAGGGCATCTGCTTTTACATTCCTAGAGCCGGCCCTATATGTAATCTGAAAATTAAATCTGGAAAAGAATAATGCCCAACGGGCTTGTCTAGGATTTAAACGTTTAGCATTTGCTATGTACTCTAAATTCTTATGGTCAGTAAATACTGTGATAGAATGTTTTGCCCCTTCTAACCAGTGTCTCCATTCTTCAAAGGCTAACTTAATAGCTAACAGTTCCCTGTTGCCTATGTCATAGTTACATTGAGATGGAGAAAATTTTTTAGAAAAGAAAGCACAAGGATGCAAACGTTCAGGGACGCCAGAATATTGTGACAATATAGCCCCCATACCAATTTCCGAAGCATCAACTTCAAGGATAAAGGGGTGAGAAGGGTCAGGGTGGACCAGAATCAGAGCTGAACAAAACATCTCTTTTAATTTTTTAAAAGCTAGGTGGGCTTGTTCTGACCAATGAGAAGGATCTGCTCCCTTACGGGTTAAATCAGTGAGGGGAGCTACAATGGACGAGAAATTCTTAATGAATCTTCTATAGAAGTTAGCAAACCCTAAAAACCTTTGGAGTGCTTTTAAATTGGTGGGAGGAGACCAATCAAGAACAGCAGATAATTTGGTCGGATCCATAGCTAACCCTCTGTCGGAAATGATAAACCCTAGAAATGGAACCTGGCAAACTTCAAACATACATTTTTCTAATTTGGCAAACAAACGATTCTCTCTAAGTTTGTTAAGTACTGCTCGAACATGAAGGCGATGTTGCTGTAAAGAAGAAGAAAAGATTAAAATATCGTCTAAATAAACAACAACAAATTTGCCTAAGAAGTCCCTTAGGACATCATTAATAAAATCTTGAAAAACCGCAGGGGCATTGGAAAGACCAAAGGGCATGACGAGGTATTCATAGTGCCCATCTTTGGTATTAAATGTTTTATTCTGATCAGATTATAAGCCCCCCGTAAGTCTAACTTAGTAAATATCTTAGCATCAGCGAGCTGATTGAAAAGGTCGTCAATTAAAGGTAAAGGGTATCTATTTTTAATAGTGATTTTATTGAGAGCTCTGTAATCAATACACGGCCTCAGGCCTCCATCTTTCTTTTCGACAAAGAAAAAACCCGCACCAGCAGGAGAGGTGGAAGGGCGAATGAAGCCTTTTTCAAGATTCTCCTTTATGTATTGTTTCATGGCAAGATTTTCAGGTCCCGTTAAATTATACAAATGTCCCCGAGTGGGCATGGTTCCGGGTAACAGCTGTATAGGACAATCATAGGGGCGATGAGGTGGTAATTCATCAGCAGCCTGTCTTTAGCAGTACTTTCCTGCATGTCTCCTCACTCATTTGGATTATTTGAGGAGAAAAAACATCAACGTAACTTTTATAAGGAGTAGGCACCAAAGCTAAAGAGGTGCTGGCAATTTGCTGCGTAAGGCAGAGTTCCTGACACTGGGCACCCCACTTAAGGACTTGACCAGATTTCCAGTCAATTACTGGGTTATGCTTACGTAACCAAGGCAGACCCAATATTATGGGCGAAGAGGGCATGTGCAACAAGAGAAACTCTAAATTTTCCGAATGAAGAACCCCTATTTTAACTATGAGTTTAGGAGTTCTGGTTAGGGGATTGCCTTGTTGTATAGGTGAACCATCAACAGCCAGCAAACACAAGGGCTTGGACAATTCAGTAAAAGGAATCCCAATAGTTTTAGCTAGGGAAATATCCATAAAATTACCAGTAGCCCCAGAATCTAAGAAAGCCTTCTCATAATAGATTTTTTCTCCCCAAGTTATAGAGACGGGCAAGAGAACACGATCGGACTTTAGAGGAATTACCTGTCTACCTAGGTGGGCTTCCTCAATACCACCTAGGCACTGGAGTTTACCGGCAGCTTACGAGGGCAAGTGCGTACCAGATGTCCAGAGTCACCACAATATAAACAAAGGCCTTGGTTTCTCCTTCTAGACTTTTCAGCAAAAGACAACCTGGTGGTTCCCAGCTGCATGGGTTCCTCAGGAACTGTAGGGGAAGAAACAGTCAAAGGAACAACAGCATTTGACCTTACCGGAAAAACAGAGGAAGAGGTTTGTCTGTCTTGGCGGCGTTCCCTTAACCTGCGATCAACTCTAATAGCCAAATCTATGGCTTCATCCCAAGTGGTGGGAGTTGCATGTCCAACCATCATATCCTTGATTGTGTCGGACAGGCCTAGAGAAAACTGACTTTTGAATGCCGGATCATTCCAGCGTGTATTTACTGCCTACCTTCGAAACTCGGAAGCATACTCCTCAACAGCTCTGCGTCCTTGACGAAGTCCCCTCAATTTGGCTTCAGCAGTATTTTCTTGGTCCGGGTCAGAGTATAGGATACCCATAGCCTTAAAGAATTCTTCCACAGACGTCAAAGCCAGACTATCTTGAGGCAGCCCAAAGGCCCAGGTTTGAGAATCTCCCTGCAAGAGAGAAATAACAATGCCTACCTTTTGGATCTCTGAACCAGAGGAGGAAGGTCGTAGACTGAAGTACAGCTTACAAGCATTCATGAAGTTTGAAAATTTTTGACGATCCCCCGAGAACTTTTCTGGTAAAGGTACCTTAGGCTCTGTAACAGGAACCAATGGTGGAGGCAGTTGTCGAGCTTCTTGTGCAGTGACTCTGTCGGTCAGCTGGTTCACTGCACCAGTAAGGAGAAAAAGTTGTTCTTGTAACTTCTCCATAGAAAAAGGTATATAGGGGGCCCGATATAATGTGACGCCCCGGAATCCCCAAGTATCCCTTCAGCACAGATACCCCAATCTAACACCACTTGCTTCACCAATAGCCAAGCCCCCGTTTGCCGGGAGGCTAGTAGCGCCTCACCGGACACGGTTGCCCCCTGGACTTAAAGTGCAAAATATCTGTGCTGAGGCCGGGGATACTCAAGGAAACCAGGAGCGCAACTAACAACAGGGCACAACTAGCTCAGAGCTAGGAAGCGTGGAACAAAATCGGAATCCAAAAGCAGAAACAGGGACGGATGCAGAGTCGATACACAGGAGTCAGACAACCAGTCGGAGTACAAGGGATAAGCAAAAGAGTAGTCAAGGCAAGCAGAAGTCAGGGCAGGCACAGCGGATCAGGAACGAGAACAGCAAAGATCAGGAACCGAGGAAACTGGACAATAATATCACACCACTAGTAAGGGAAACCACAAACTATATCGGGCAATGAGGCAGGCAAGGACAGGAAGCTAAATAGGAGACAAGAGCCAATGAAACGACAAGAAAGAACTAGGCAAAATAGGATAGGATAATTGAAATTTGAATTTCCCGCTCAAACGGTCTAGACCAAAAAGCAGTGAGGTATTGGCCAATACCGCCTCTGCCCCTCAACTGCTAGACAGCAAGCTAAGGGACAAAAAGGCAACCCACCGGTTCATGCGCGAAAGGCGAACAACACTAGCGAAAGCGAGTACGTTGCAAACGCGTGCCCGGAACCGAAACACCCGAGCGAGGAGAGGGATCACCGCCGGAACGGGTGTCAGGTAAGTGAATACTGACAAATTGTAACTTAAGATTTATAAGCGTAAGTCCATCACAAACTCAATGGGCTGCTTAATATGTCCAAGAGCTTGTTTAAAGATCTCAACTCATTCTGTTTGGGTGATGACTGTGTAGAGATTCTGTACATCACAAGTGACCAACAAAATATTTTCGCCTTCAAATTTTTGACCCAAAAATTTCATGGTGACTACTGCTGGTTGTATAGTAATATACAATATATATATTATATAGTTTAAAATGGTGCTAATTTTGCCCCAACCAATTAGATCTTATTTAACATTTGAAAGCGAACATCTGATTGGTTGGGGCAAAATTAGCACCATTTTTAACGATAAGAACTTTTATTATATCTCCCTGTAAGTTTTCCGCTCTTGAAATGAAAGGACATTTTCGGAAAGATTTCTAAATGTTGTATTCATGGGCATTGTGTCCAAAAAAGTAAAAGCTGGCCATACACTTATTGATTTATATGTGATTTCAGCATTTCAATTGACTTAACCCAATAAAACCATTTATTGTCAATACAAATAAACAGAATGCAAAGCCACATGCTAATTAATATATGGACTATTCTGTACTGATTATCCAAGTGCAAATGCTTGCTAGTACAATTGTTAGAAACCTTAACTTTTTCTCTGCTCCCGCATTGCTTTTCTGTCCATTAGCCATCCTTGGATTCTTTCGTCTCCTTCTGTTTTAATCACTCCTCCTTAAAGGGATAGTTCAGTGGAAATTATCAATATTTGTTAAATTGTTAGTTTGTGTAATGCCTTCTTATTTATTCTACATATTCTCTCCCATTTTGAAAAATCAGTTGATTTCATACCCTTTGCTGTTCCCTGCTGTTGACATTAGAGAGTTGACATTTCAGGTTCTAAGGGTCCTTCTTCTTCCCAGGATGCACCACATCCTTGGAATGTTCCTTACAGTAATTTCTACTGATTGGCTGTTGGATGGGTCAAACATGCTCAGATCTCTACTGAGCAACTGAATCAACCCAGGTGCTGGGTCAAGGGCAAGACCATAACGGTCTCTACTAGGGGACCTGCAAACAGGAAGTCAGTATTTCAGTTGCATTTATTTATACACAGACACAATGCTGAATGGTTAAGGTTAAGGTTAAGGTCATTGGGTTGAAAAAATACTGATCTTTTTCCTGAAAAGCATATGTATTTCCACTGAACTTGCCCTTTAATAGTTTCTAGCCATCTTTGTGCCCTAGATGCCTTTCCACCCCCCACCCCCCAAACATTGGCCAGCCAAACTGTTGCAGATGGGTATTGTGGGTGTTTCTTTATAGTGGATATAGTGGTAAGAGGTGCACGCCATACCAGGTGAGGCAGGCTGGCATGTATACGTACATTTGTCACTAGCTACCATTGAAATACTGATTGGAAGCACAGAATAGGTTTTCTGTTAATGCGAGATATGTTACCAACTATGTACAAGAGCCCCTCTGCCTGTTTTGGTTGTTCCATTATAGTACTGTTTATGATGTATATATTTTGGATGTAGGGGTTATATTGTGATTTATGGGAAGGGCTATATGTAAGATATGAGCACTATATGCTTTTCAAGGTATATAAAGTATTGGTTTATTACCTATCCCATGTGGTTGTGTTTAATTTGTCTAAGTGCCTATGTGAGGGACTTTACCACCATTCCTTCTTAAAGGGATGGTGAGTTTAGTAGTGTTGTCTTTTAGCAGCAATCAACAGCTTTTGCTGTACAGAAAGAAAGAGGACGATAGAAAGACCTATATATAAGTATATATGAGTAACAGGTGTATGTGAAATATTAGCATTTACTTTATTTAAAAAAAAGATATTTTACTAAACTTCCCCTAAGTGTCTATCATGAAAAATGCACTAAAAGGAAGTACATAAGTAGGGCTTACATATGTAAAACAGCAATTATATTAAACCATTGGGTCCTCACCACTGGGTTTGTATATTTATCTTAATTGAAGCTGGGACTTTTTCAGGACTGGCCAGTAGGAAAGCATGCTTCTTGTCGAGCATATCTTTTCATTGAAGAAATCCTGGATGTGGGAGGAGGTGTGGCCAGGACCAGCAGTAGCTAGTGAAATTTGACATGTCTGATTGTGGTAAATACTACAAACCCAGGGAAGAGGTTTACTTTTCTTAAAGACACAGCTTTTTTTTATTTAATATGCAAGGATTTATTTAAAAGTTTTTGCACTTTTCAAGCCACGTGTTCATTTTCATACATGAAGCATAGAAGTTATCACTAAACTACAGTATTGTCAAAAAAGTTGGCCAAGCACAAGCAATGTGATACAAAAGAAAAAAAAATACTGTAAACATATTCTTGTTCTAAACTTGTTTAAAAATTTGCACTGCAAATGCACTTCTACCCTTTTCTCTGTATCTGTATGTACCCTCCTAACTAGACCCTCCTAAGCTCTTCAGGGTATGGACCTCCTTTCCTCTTGTGGCAAGGATCAAACAATTTTATATTTATATGATGTATCCAATTATTATGTACTGAACAATTTATGTATTTATATTTTCGTCCCCCTTGCATGGCTTTTTGTATTTTGATATTGTACAGCGCAGCTTACCCAAGTGGTAACTGGTAATAAATAAATAAACTATACATACATACATTATAGTATAACACAGAAGAAATAATATTCTATTAAGTTACACATAGTTGCAGATTGCTTCTATACTGTTGCACCCACTTAAAGATACAAAAATGTTTATTTATACACTTTATTTGAGTTTAGTAACAGGGAATGCAGCAGTAATAATGAATTAATTTAAATTCTGTAAGCTTAAACCTGTGTCATGTTTATTCTGCAATGCTTTTTATAAATGCTGCTGTGTGGTAATTACCATTATAAACATGCTGAAGCCTTCTGATTTTAATAGTGTTTTACAGGAGTTGTGAGTATAGTGTTTTCATTGGACTGCATATTGTGCAACTAGTCAAGTGTTTTTCTCTGAGCTTTCTCTGTAGGTGCTGTTGGCAGGGAAGAAGTGTAATCACTGTAGCTTGGAAGCCAGGATTCCTGATCGCACTGTGCCAGGAGCACAGTCTGATAATAAGGTATTAATTGTTTGTGCTGGGAAGTCAGGGGTAAATAAACAGCCTGAGGAATCAATAAGAAGCGAGATCAGAAATGGCCTTATTTACTGCTCCAGCAGCTGCTGCCAGCATCCACATAATAGATGTATGAAGTATTAAAGACCTATAGTACATTCACAGAATTCTGCACAGAAATTCAATCTATTATATTCATGTCTGCTAAGCTACTCAGCTAGGGCATGTTACCCTTCAGTTTAATAGGGAAAAAAATCTACTAAAGGTAGGGCTTCATTCCATTGCATTGCAAGGTATGCTTTTGTCCATATATTCTTTTTTAGAATGGTATACCTGCAATCTTATAGATCTCTAAGGTTAGTGCAGAGCTGAGAAAATTGATTCACAGAAGAATGACTTAACAATAGAGATCACTTTGATGCTCAGAGACAATCAATCATATATACCCACTTAGATAGACAGACTACAACAAAATTGATCACTTGATTTTTGTACAAAAGAAAAGTCTAATGACATAATAAATGCATCAAATGGGGGTACTAAATAACTAGAGCACAGTACAGGCAGGATTTAAATAATATGGTTTAAAAAAAAAAAAAAGTTTGCACATAATTATGGTTTATGCATGTCTCCTTGGCTGCTTTGTTTGCAAAACACAGCGATTCAAACACATATGCTTTGGCTAAAAGTGCCCATTCACTGAACTGATATTACGATCAATCAGACATAGAAGTAGATATTTCCATTGACTGGCACTGTCCTATTAAAAGGTTTTACCAACCCGTTTAAAGAAGAAAAAAATATATATAGTGCGCCTATGTAATTTTCGAATTAAGCCTATAACGTCAGACACAAAGTTTATTGGGCTTGATGATTATTTAAATGTTGCAAGAGGTAAGCTTGCAGTGTTTGGCCTGCTTTACATTTCTGTTTTAAATTGTTCAAAGGACATACAACAAAGGGTTGAGTCCAGTGAAGAAAGTTTTGTAGCCTGCCTTTCCAAGCAACACCAAAGCTAACACAAAAACTAACTTACCTGTTTTTCCTCCATGTAATTTACAAAGAGATGAAAATGTGTGCAGGATGGATGGATGGAAGAAGACCTAGCCAAGGTGATGATAATAGAACTGTAAAAAATAACAGGAGAGAGAGCAAGATGAAGGGCAGTTTATAAAAGAAGCCAAAGCTGTAATGGCAAAAGAAGAATAAAACTATGAAGAATAATAAAAATAAAATGAAAGCAGCAGATATGGTATTCTAAAAAAACACTGCATTTCATGTAATGAAGGTTACCCTGATAAATCTGTTGTATTCAATTAGATCAACTGGACTTGAAGTTTAGTAGACATTTCGCTAGTCTTTCTCAATTCAGAATGACTTGTACAAGAATCTGTGGCAATTATGTACCCTGTCTGCCATGTACAATGCTGTTTTGACACCTTACCCTGGGCGTTCCTATAACACCTCTTAGCCACTATGCAATCACGCCCTTAAAACCTGGCTGTGATATCAGTGACATCACAGAGCCAGTAACCTGAAATTATCTATAAATGATTTCTTCGCCAAGAGGCTGATTTTATAGGTGAGAGACATATTGTTTTGTGGAGATGCCTTTGTATTTTACAATCGGCATTGTTATCTTTTAAACACAAGTTACTTGCCTTATAAAATCTACTGGAAAGTGCAGAAGAATATTTGCATCTTTTGGCTGAGCTTGTTCCCCCGAATAAACATTTTTTCAGGACATTTCATTTGGAATTACTGACGTAGACACAGGACAGTAATTTTACCTATGGTAGTTTACAATTGTCCCTATGGAAAGGACAATGCTGGTTGCTTGTTCTCTGTGGAAATGCCACTTTGGCAGAACACTGTTGCTATATTGTTAATATTTTAAATGCTGTTAGTTTATTTTACCAAATATTATTTAAAGCATTTATGTTACACAATTATTAACAAATTTAATAACCTCCTTCACATTGAATTAAATAGAGCAACCAAAAGCTGACCACAGAGCTGCTGTTCACACAACCTCCCTCTGATTCAGGATTCAATCAGCAATAGATTGTGCTACTTTAAAGCTGAAAATCATGTTTCGAATCTATCAAAATACTCAAAATGAAATTAAAAAAGAGCTTAACAGAAAATCAAACTGGAGTCTAGTGCCAGTAATTGTTTTTTCTTTTAACTGGCCAATGGCTAAGTCAGTTAGCTTTACTTTCTGTTTTTTTTGTAAAAAAATTTAAAGAATATATAATGGGAGCAACAATGCGATTTTTTAAATTAGAATTTGTACTCTACAGCTCATTCCTATGAATGGCTGAAAAAGGTGTGTTATCTCTCCACTAAAAAAATGTGCTTTACAGACAATGCTTTATTTCCACATACAGTATTAAAGTGCATGGGATGTTTCAGTCCTTTCCTAGGATCCTTTTTCAAGCCAATACAGTTCCAAGTTCCTAGTAAAGAATTAAAACCTGGCCTGTATTATAATAAATAATAATAATAAAGAACTGTTTGAAAGGACATATGTGCACTGACCTAAATAAAACCCCTGCAGTTCCCGCAAGGGGGGTGGGCTAAGAGGGCCTGCCAATCTCACTGCGATCAGCTCTTTTGAGCTGTTTAAACAGTGGATTGTGGTGTCAGCCTGCCGCCGGTGAAGGGTGTGTGTCAGGGGCCTATGACAAAAGCTGCAGGGCGGGCAGGGCCTATGCAGTTTTGCCACTTCACATGTGTGCACTGTAATACCCATGGTATGTGATTAGAATGCCTGGTTATATAGCTATACAAATTAGGAACACTCAAGGGGTGTTTTAACCCTTTCACTGCCAGAAGAATTTCATTTTTTTTGCGTTAACTGAATTTTCAGGATTTTGCCCTTAATCGCTTTAGACTAAGTGTAATTACAAAGTGTAATTTAACATGGTAACAGAATTTTGTAACTTTTCTGGAAATTTTACTGGAATTATGGGTAAAATATGTAAAAAAAATGAAAAATTTGCAAATTTTCATGGATTTTTCCCATTTTTACTTATAGTTATCTTAAGGTTACACACAAAAATCTTACTGTTTCTAAAAGCTCTGATACTCCCGAGTACAATGATACCAGATATATGTAGGTACCCGACTTTTCCTGTACAGGAGACCCCCCCAAACTAAAACTGCACCTTCAAGAATATTACACCAAATTGAAATGTATAACCACTACTGACAGTTTACATAGAATATCTACCAAATTAACTAAAATATCCCCACAAGTGAGATATTTTAAGAAACTACACAGGATTTTACAAGTGAGGTTAGTTTCGATCAAAATGCAGATACCCAGACGCAGCTCTTCGTCCAATTGTAAGTTATTTTCTCACATTTTCCTTTTTTTCCTCAACTGTAAAATCAGAGACAAAATCAAATGCGAATTTCAGCTAAAAACTGTGGAGGAAAGTTCAAACGCATCTCAAATATGAAAGCCTAATCCCTCCCGAATAAAACGGTATGCCACATTCATGGGTGTACCCAGAGACATGGCTACCAACCAACCCAGAGCATGACCAGTGCCAAATGTCAGTAGCAGCAAAAAAAATTAGCCAGTTTTGTATTTGAACAGTCTGCAGTTTTTCCACAAAACACCCCCCAACTCAGAAATACCCCCCACAAACTATATATTCCTGAAATCTGCATACCTTTAGCTATGTAACTCTGTAGGTCATGCATTCATACCATCAATGGTGTGGGTGCAGTTCTTCGTAGAAGTTTGCACTTTTACCAGATTTTCAAAAAAAATTAACATCAAACAACATTCAAAAAGGTAGAAATCATGCCAAAACCCCATGGAATGTAAAAAAGTTACCAAATATCAATCCTCGAAATGTATGTAACGCTGTAGTTTGTTCATTCATACCATCAATGGTGTGGGCACATTCCTTCTTCATAGAAAGTTCGCACTTTTCTGAAAAAAGAACAAAAAACAACTTCAAAAGTAAAAATCGCCAAAACCTCATGGAATCTAAAAAAATTTACTAAATATCAATCTCCCAAATGTCCTGAATCAAACGGTATGCCATATGTGTGGTTACACACAGGGACGTGGAATCGAAAGCCACAAAGTAGACAATGCACGATGGCTCAGAAACAGCGAAAATATTTAGCCAACTCCGAATTTGGACAGTCGGCAGTTTTTTCCACAAAACACCCCCGTAACATAGAAATAACCCCCACAAACTATATATTCCTGAATCTACACACCTTCACGCTATGTACAGCTGTCGTTTTTCATTCATACCATCAATGGTGTGGGCACAATTCTTCATAGAAGTTCGCACTTTTCTGAAAAAATGAACAAAAAACAACTTCAAAAGGTAAAAATCATGCCAAAACCTCATGGAATCTAAAAAAAATTTACTAAATATCAATCTCCCAAATGTCCTGAATCAAACGGTATGCCATATGTGTGGTTACACACAGGGACGTGGAATCGAAAAGCCACAAAGTGAGACAATGCACGATGGCTCAGAAACAGCGAAAATATTTAGCCACCCGCAATTTGGACAGTCTCGCAGTTTTTTTCCACAAAACACCCCCGTAACATAGAAATAACCCCCACAAACTATATATTCCTGAATCTACACACCTTCACTATGTAACGCTGTAGTTTGTTCATTCATACCATCTGGTGTGGGCACAATTCTTCATAGAAGTTCGCACTTTTCTGAAAAAATGAACAAAAACAACTTCAAAAGGTAAAAATCATGCCAACCCTCATGGAATCTAAAAAAAATTTACTAAATTCAATCTCCCAAATGTCCTGAATCAAACGGTATGCCATATGTGTGGTTACACACAGGGACGTGGAATCGAAAAGCCACAAAGTGAGACAATGCACGATGGCTCAGAAACAGCGAAAATATTTAGCCAACTCCGAATTTGGACAGTCTGCAGTTTTTTCCACAAAACACCCCCGTAACATAGAAATAACCCCCACAAACTATATATTCCTGAAATCTACACACCTTCAGCTATGTAACGCTGTAGTTTGTTCATTCATACCATCAATGGTGTGGGCACAATTCTTCATAGAAGTTCGCACTTTTCTGAAAAAATGAACAAAAAACAACTTCAAAAGGTAAAAATCATGCCAAAACCTCATGGAATCTAAAAAAAATTTACTAAATATCAATCTCCCAAATGTCCTGAATCAAACGGTATGCCATATGTGTGGTTACACACAGGGACGTGGAATCGAAAAGCACACAAGTGAGACAATGCACGATGGCTCCGAAACAGCGAAAATATTTAGCCAACTCCGAATTTGGACAGTCTGCAGTTTTTTCCAAAAACACCCCCGTAACATAGAAATAACCCCACAAAACTATATATTCCTGAAATCTACACACCTTCAGCTATGTAAAGTGTAGTTTGTTCATTCATACCATCAATGGTGTGGGCACAATTCTTCATAGAAGTTCGCACTTTTCTGAAAAAATGAACAAAAACAAATTCAAAGGTAGAAATCTGCCAAACCTCATGGAATGTAAAAAAAAGTTCTAAAGATATCTCCCAAATGTCCTGAATCAAACGGTATGCCATATGTGTGGTTACACACTCGGACATGAAAGCGAAAAGCCACGAAGTGAGACAATGCATGATGGCTCGGAAACATCGACAATTTTCAGCCAACTCTGAATTTGAACTGTCTGCAGTTTTTACCACAAAACACCCCCCAACTCAGAAATACCCCCCACAAACTATAAATTTCTGAAATCTACAAACCTTCAGATACATAACGCTGTACTTTGTTCATTCATACCATCAATGGTGTGGGCACAGTTCTGCGTAGAATTTCGCATTTCTACACCATTTTCTGGAAAAATAGAGAAAAATACATTTCAAAGTGACAAAATCACACCAAAACCCTATGTAATGTAAAAAACTTACCAAATATCAATCTCCTAAATGTCCTGAATCAAACGGTATGCCATATGTGTGGTTACACACACGGACATGGAAGTGACTAGTCAAAAAGTAAAACAATGCGCAGTGAGCCAATAACAGCATTTTCCCAGATTTTTCAAACTGAACACCCCTAAGTAGCAAAGACTTAGAAAAAATCCTATTTGTGAATGGAACTTTGAGTTCCATTCACAAAATGTATAGTAAGGCTGTCAGCATGACAGCTTGTACTATACTAGGTACTGCAGCGTGATCTGAATGGAGATCACACTGCAGTACCTCCACTAGACCACCAGGGACAGCATCTTACCACACTTAGGGAAGACCCTGGTGAAGGAGGAAGTTCAGTGAGTCACCGGGGTCTGCCTTTCCTGCAAAGAAGTCCTCCTCCTCTCTTCCTCCACGTGGGACCAGCTGCAGAACGCGGGACCCGGCTAAAGGTAGTGTTATCTTCCGATCCCCCCCTCGGATTCGGACACAACCGAGGGGGGATCGAGGGGGTTAGGGGGCAGTTGAATACTGCCCCCCGATCGGCCCTAGTGGGAGGCAAATTTTTCTGGGGAGGGGGGAAGCCACAGATCGTGTATTCACGATCTGTGGCAGTTTGGTCATTCACTGCACAGATCGTGAATATACGATCTGTGGCAGTGAAAGGGTTAAAAGGCTTATTAAATAGTATGGATAACATTTTAGCCCACTGTCAAAGATGACAGACAGAATCTACAGATAGAAGTACACACAGTCAACGATCATACTCCCTATATAAAGTATAGGGAGACCGTTTATGACTGCCATACTCTCTACAATTGCAGCCAACTCCTTATACCTTAGTACAGGGAGCCGACCGCGAACAACGAAAATTTTTCTTTTTAAACTACCGTTCCCGACGCCAATATGGAACAGTCATCTGTGTTTGAAACAACTGTTTGGGTCGTACACACTTTTCCAATAAAAGGACAATCCCATCGGTACCGACGGGATTGGGGTTTTATCTGAAATGTGTGTACCCAGCTATAGGCCTTTATCAAGCCATGTGTAAAACCCATAAACACTGTGATTTAAAACTTAACAAGTGCTTGTTCAATTAACACAAAGAATCTGTGAACTGTATCAAACATATGGTAACCATTACCTTGTGTTGAGCGTATATTATAGTCTGGCGTCTATTAATGGTAAAGTGACTCAACAAAAAGTTATAAAGTGCTAGTTACATTAAATATTAAAATATTAATCTGTATTAAATATTTGTGCATCTTAAAAAAAGCTCTGCAAACTTATTGTCTTACAAGAGGGTAAATCTAATGCGTCATATTATACCCAAATTATATAAAGCATCTCATGTTAATAAAATTGGTTGTCCATACATTATTAATAATTTTACCCTGTTTAAATTATGGAAATTCACAGATATTCATGTTCCAGGTCACCTAATTTACTCATTCAGGGAGATTTAATAAAAGTTATTTTTGTTAAAAATGGTGCTAATTTTCCCCCAACCAATCAGATGTTGCTTGGAGGATTTTCTATCAAATGTTAAGTAAGATCTGATTGATTGGGGCAATATTAGCACCATTTTTAACAAAAAGAACTTTTATTGAATCTCCCCCTTTGTGTTTATTGAACAACCACTTGTATGGGTGGGTAAGTTTTAGATTACAGTGTGTGTGGTTTCTAGACACATAGGGCCATATTAAAAAACCTGTGGTTTCGCAAGTTTGCAATAAACTACGGCAATGGTATTCTATGGCGATCATAAATCTATGATTGCAGTAGATTTAAGATTGCTATCGTACAATTAAGGCTGCTATCGTAGATTTACCATAGCGCCTGTAAATTTACTATTGCATTCTGCTCATTCTACTCATTTTAATAGAATATCTGTATGTAAAGAATACATTCCTGGACTAAGTCTGCATAGAGAATTGTGCTTACTGCTAAAATGACAGGGGAATGGCAGTTTTAAAATAACAATAAAAAGTATAGGTGAAAATGAAAAAATATTAATGCAAAACACAGGTTTAATAATACATTGACATGTTGCCCTATCAGTATTTTTGTAATTAGCCTGCTGTTAGTTTGTAAAGGTTCTCATTCATCCAGGTCATGGTATATCTGTTGTATTCAATTAGATCAACTGGACTGAATTGAGAAAGCCAGTCGGATGACTAGAGAAACGTCTTCAAGAACTAAACTTGTTCTTGTTGATCTAATTGAATACAAAAGATATGCTGTTAATTAGGTTCTACTCTTTCATGGAATTTTTAATGACTTTCAGAGGGTAATTGTGACTCCCTTACTGGTGGACCTTTGTCAAAGCTGGAAGAAGTAAAGAAAAGAACTGATAAAGGCTTTTTATTTTTTTGTTAGATGCCGAAACGTCATATATTAAATAAACACCAATTGTCTGCCATGTACAAAGCTGTTTTAACACCTTGCCCTGGGCAGTTTTAATAACATCTCTTGGCCACAATGAAATAAACACCTTGCATTCAGGACCTGTTGCTGTTATACGCTAATTGGGACACATTCCAGGTTATTTATTGCCAACAAATTCTTGTTTAAATCATTCTGAATTGAGAAAGCCAGTAAGATCACTATTTATTAAATTTATTCTATCTTATTTACTCATTTCTGTAGATCCACTAAATTTATGTATAACCCTTCGAAAGGCTTTACTTTTATACCAAACCTATTATTGGTCTTAGGCAGATTGGCACGCAAAGGGAGGTAGAGCGCGGGGGGGGTGTCACGCCCTCTGCTACTCTGATTGGTTATACATGAACCAATCAGCATCAATACTAGATGCTATATGTATTTAAAAGCGCCGGTGCGCCAAGGCCCCACAACTATGATTAAGTCCATGTGCATGGACGAAACGCGTCAGGATGTACTGTTTTTTTTTTCTTCTCTTTTTTTAACTCGGGTTATTTCGGCAGCCGACTAGGATACCTGGGGGGGTGTAATACAGGTATCTGGCTTGCCTCCAGCTACATTTTGAGATTACTATATGCTGTGTATATACTTACCTTTGATCCCTTGTACTTTTTAGCTGTATTCTGATGCACCAGTACTTTTTAGGGTCCTAGCCTAGGGAAGTTTTCTATTTGGACTAGGTAGTTGCACTGAGTGCTTCTAGGGGTGCCCCCTTTATATTTATTGGGTGTATTTGAGGGTGGAGAGACTTCTCCCATCCCCTCTTTTGGTCTTAAGGACTAGTATTTGAATAATTTCTGTCCTTATCCAGCTTTTACCCCCATGTATCTATACTAATAAAAGGCAAAGCCCTCACTCACTCACTCACTCACTCATCACTAATTCTCCAACTTGCCGTGGAGGCAGACGGCTTAAATTTGGCAGGCTCATTCATTGCACCTTACTTACAAAAGTTAAGCAGGTTTCGTTTCGAAAAGGCAAAGCCCTCACTCACTCACTCACTCACTCATCACTAATTCTCCAACTTGCCTCACTTATCACTAATTTTCCAACTTGCCGTGGAGGCAGACGGCTTAAATTTGGCAGGCTCATTCATTGCACCTTACTTACAAAAGTTAAGCAGGTTTTGTTTCGAAAAGGCAAAGCCCTCACTCACTCACTCACTCACTCACTCATCACTAATTCTCCAACTTGCCTCACTCATCACTAATTCTCCAACTTGCCGTGGAGGCAGACGGCTTAAATTTGGCAGGCTCATTCATTGCACCTTACTTACAAAAGTTAATCAGATTTTGTTTTGAAATTCCACCTGTAACGGTGAGTATCTGACATTGCACCTGTAACGGTGAGTATCTGACATTGCACAGAATGGTTGGTCTGATTTCAACCAAATTTGGTATGCATATACTCCTTTACCAGTAAAAGGTTAACAAAATATTTTTTTAGGGTGGGGTGAATGGGGGGGGAATAGAATTTTGAACTCCTGCACACTAACGGCTGGACCGATTTTTACCAAAAATTCAGGGTGTGTGCGGGGACTGGCTGAGGTGTAAGGGGAAGGGTTTGGAGGGTGGACAGAGAGGAATAGTGGGGGTATTAGGGACGGACGGGGAGGGGTGGTGGGAGTTATTTTCACCAAAATTTCGTAGTTGAATAAAAAATATAATATTAAATTAAAGTTAATGAGTGTTGCATTATCGTAAAGCTTATTGAATTGTCTTTCTTTAATATATCAAGTGCCGAGTGATTACAGCAATCGTGATACATTATTGCTTTCTTACTAAAAAGGTTATTTGAATACATTTCCGCTGCGAAGCGCGGGTATTTTGCTAGTACCCAATATCATGGTGCTCCAATCCATATTTTTATATTTTTATAGTGTGATTTGGTAATTATTATTTTAATGCATATCTAATAAAATTAGTATTTTAATTATTTAACCTCGGTGTACCTATTTGGAAGGGATAATCTATAGGGGGATACTCTGTCCTTTTTTTTTTATTCACTTTCTAAAGGTAGGCAGGGACCTTTCCATGTTGAAGTCTAGTTTATTGTGGTAATAACATGCATTTCAGTAATCATGGCCACCTTTTATATGCTGCCTAAAAATCTGAAAAAATGCTTAAAACGACCAGGTAGGCCCATTATATCATACATTAACAGCCTTAAAGGGCATCTATAGTGAGAAAATGAATTATTTTTTTCTTTCCTTCCATGTGTTATATAATTTTCCCCAACCCCCAGAGTGTCTTCACTTTTTTCAGATTCCCACTCTGTCCTGAGATACACAAGTTAGAAGAATACTGATTGCATTCCTGTACTCCTACTTGTACTGTCTATCAAATCTGTGATGTGATCCTCTTCCCTGCTCAAGTCCTTCCCTCCTCCCTGCTCTGTAATAAACATAGAGATAACAGCATTAGCAGGGGGAGAGATGTAGCTTTGATGGCATAAATATGGCTGCACTTGACCCCCCTTCTTTTTAGCTTTTACCGATTGATGATGGGTCACAAATAGAAATGGACGAACTTTGGAAAGTTCAGTCCGTTTTCGAAATTTCGAACTATATGGAAAGTTCAAAAACTGACCCATTAAAGTCAATGGGAGTCAAATAGTTTGAAAAATTTGAATAAAATACAATTAAAATATCAATAGTAACTTAATGTAAATGGCTATGGGACCTGGGAAATCTGGGGAACATGTTCGAATATTCAGGACTTTCGAAAACTCGATTTTACTCTCAGGCACGCTACTTTCAAGCTCTCACGTTTGAACATTCGATAATTATCTCATGAACGACTTGCGGATTCGAGAATTTGATATTTACTCACGTATAGGTACAATAGACATTTTACTCGCGGATTCAATATTCGATATTTACTCGCGTATAGGTATAATAGACATTTTACTCGCAGATTCGTGAATTCGATATTTACTCACATATAGGTATAATAGACATTAACTTGCGGATTCGAGAATTCGATATTTACTTGCGTATTGGTATAATAGCAATTTTACTCGCATATTCGCAAGCCTCGGACATTCAATAATTATCAAAAGTCCGGAGAAGAAAAAAAAAACGGGTCCTGGATAGTTCGAGAAGTCTGAGTCCATTCGAACTTGAATAGTTTGGCTCGAACCGAGTTCGAGTTCTAGTCCATATCTAGCCACAAAGAGAGAGAGATCCGTATTGCAGTAGTAACTATACTGTTCTCTACTCTCTTCCATGTCTCCAGGACAGCTTGCTTTCTATTGGCCACTGTGAGTGTATGTGTTTTTCAGGATGTTGATCTTTTAACTCCTACTGCACATGATGAGCTTGTCGGTTAGCTGGAGTTGAGACATGGAGGAGGTAACAGAGGGGAGGGGGAAGGGGTAAGTGCTGCACAGAGATCTGACACCATGGAAAAACAAAGTCACTGACAGAGATAGGAGAAAGGCAGCACAGAGTACATGAATTTAACTTTGCAATGGGCCACTGTTTTTTTTTCACTATAGATGCCCTTTAATGTAAAAGCATGTACATTTATAGATATACACCTTCAGAAACATGTCTGTACTCTAGATTTGATTAATTAGAGACACTGCAGAGTTCATTATTTTTTTTTTACACAAATTTTTTTTCTACACTCTGGTGGACAATTCATATCTACTTCACATGTCACGTAGAATCATTATACACTAATATTGAACATAAATTAGGCATTGTCATATTACTTACTTTTTATATTGAATCATAATTATTTCCTCTTAAACAATCACTATTATTTACAGGTGTGGGGTACAGTGATGGGTGCTAAGTGTGCTCCCTCTTATGCTACTTTTTTTTGGGAATGGTGGGAGAAACAGCACGTCATCTTAGGGGACAACCTGTTTTTTACAGTTTTTGTAGACTTCTGGTGATGCTACATAGAAGATTTTAATACTGTGGAGCGGCCTCAGGGAAATAGGAGTTGCCTTTCTAGACTTTCTCAATAAAAATGTGTTTGATGTACTATTTCAGACAAAAGTCTTGATGTCACAGTGAAGAAGGAAAAGGGATACCTACTTTTAGACTTATACCACAAAACCAACTTTGACCAATGTGTTGCATCATTATCAAAGTACTCATCCAATTAACCTTGTGAAAAGTACTGCATGCCGAAAGGTCAATTGTTAAGAACAAGGAGAAACGAGAATGAGGATGAGAAAGAACGGTCTGTGCACTGGAAAGAAGATTTAATTACAGGGTATATCCTAAAGATATTTTGAATAAACATACTGTAAAAGATATGCAAAGAATTTTTAAACAGCATGAATTTTTTAAAGAAAAGAGAGAAGAAATTTTAAGGATGAAGTAAGGTTTATTGCAACATACAATTCGGAAATTGATTGGTATGTTAAAAATTATGCAATTTTTTTCCAAATTCGTAGGAACAACCCAATCAGTCACAATAAGAAGAGCAAAAAATCTGGGAGACAAGCTTGTTAGCAGTAATTTTCAAAGGTCAAAACAAACATTACAGTGAGGAATCAAATTTAAAAGGTACCTTTCCCTGTGGTCCCTGCTCAGTTTGTTGCTTCATGAGCAATGAGACAGAAGTCTTGGACTCTAGACAGTTACACAAGTATGAAATTAAAGGTTACTTTAATTGCCAAATTGAGAATATGATATATGCCCTGAGATGTCCATGTGAATTTCTATAGGTCAGCATAACAACACAAAAGTTGAAACATAGACTCTCTAATCATTTATCGAGCATACGTCTAGCCCATAGAGATATTAAAGAGGGTAGCACAGTCCCCAGTGTAGCCCTCCAATTTCTCAACTGCCACAGAGGGAAAGTTAGCCTTGTAAAATGCTTTGGTCTTCAGCAAATCTCAACTAACATGCAATGAGGGGATATATGTGCTATATTATTAAGATGTTACATGCTGGATATTCAATCTGCACACAAATGCACCTTATGGGATAGATAAGACTTAAGGTTCATACACACGTGCGATTGGGTGTGCTGACCCGGGGCACACGATGTGTACAAACGGCTGTTTCAGATTTTCATCTAATATACCCCCCGTCTAGTTCAAACATCTTTGTTTCTAGTTCTAGACAACTTTCGGCAGATCTAACAGACCTTTCAATTTTTATCTACAACAAGTTTAGACAGATGGGGCTGACTTGCTGTGATAACAATCAATCTATTTTCAAGCCTAGATAAGATGCTATAGAGAAAACCCCAAGTCCTTTGTACAGGATATTGAGTTAGATACAAAAAACCTGTTCTGAACCTTTTAACTTGTGAGTGCTGGATATGGACCCATTGTCAGAAATAATGGATAGCGAGAAATTGGTGAAAATGCTGCTCTGGATATGTAAAGCAAAGTAGAAAAAATCTCTTTTGTATTATCCAGAATTTCTTTTGATAGTTACCTGTTGGACTGTAATCCACTTTACCAGAAAAATCCTTTGTATGTTTAGGAATCTGACTGACTGAGAAAGCAGGATGTTATTTATAGATTTCAAACCAATTACAGATGAATATAACTTTGATCCTATGGAACTCTGAATACTGGATTATCATACTTATGAGGGAGACCCTTGCAAGAGTTGCTGCTACTACTTTTTACTCTTAATTGCACTTTATTCTTGGCTATAAAGATTAGGTTACTGATTGTCTTATATAGAATCATTTTGATAAATGTAATTGTGTGATTTGGGGTAAAATGCTATGTGTAATTTGTATATACTGAGGAGTTCTTCTACTGGCATGACTGACAGGCACATTTTAAATGTTCAGGCATAGTATCTGTTGATAAGGTAATACAATCCTGTAAACGCTTTATGTACTGTATACTCACCCCAAGACAAGGTACCGTTAGACAAGTGGGGCAAGAACATTTACTAAAATAAAAGCTAGGTTTGGATCCAGCTATGATTCATGGGACATGTTGTTTGCATGATTCAAAATTGACGCTTGCAATCTGGCGAGACCTTACGAGATCCAAGATCGCACTTTCATCTCAATTAAGCCTCTCACATTTGTCAGTAGACTCAGCATCGTAAAAGTATTTATAGGTATTATTCCTCTTTACATTGTTATGGTTGAATACACTGAATGTACTTTAGAGGGATAGCGATCAAGCACTTTTTGAACATTTAGTATGCTATTGCAATTTTTACCCATTTACAAATTATTTATACTATTTAATAGACGTTATACACTTACATACTCTGTATTACGAGTGTTACAGGATGCTAGGCTACTTAGACCTTATTTTAAATGTTTTTAATTTTCCGTTTCTCTTCTCCACCTACAATAAAGTTTTTTATTTATATGATCTTTAGATGCATCTGAGGCTTTATTTTAGTTTATTACCTTTAGGGAATCATGTTTTAATAGATTATTGGTTCTAGATTACATGCTTTTTTGTTGCTGGGTATACCAAAAATAATTCTTTAAGGAAGAATATTTTCATGGATGTTCATGAATGGTTTGCTTACCAGTTAAAGGAACTGTAAACTAAAAAATAAGTGAAATAAGTGTTTGCCAATCGTTTCTATTATTCACAGGGAGGTGAGAACGCTTATTCTCACCTCCCTGTGAATAATAGTTTGCTCAGGGGACACAGCGGCACTTACCTTACCTGGCGCTCCGCTTGCAGACCTCTGAACTGACAGCCGCGCTGTCCTTCTCTCCCGATCGGGCGCCTATCTTTTGTTTTGGCGTCATATGCGCCAAAGATAGACCGTGGTCGGGAGACAGGGGCAACGCGGCTGTAAGATCAGAAGGAGTGGACGAAGCTCACCCCTCCTGTGAATAATAGAAACAATGGGCAAACACTTATTTTTTTAGTTTACAGTTCCTTTAAAGAGCATGTCAACCCCCAAACTAAAATTTTACCACTACTGGCCCCACTGTATAGTGTTAAAAACACCTTACCTTGCAATCTGGCGAGACCTTACGAGATCCAAGATCGCAAACTTTGCGTAAGAAGTGTTTTTAACACTATACAGTGGGGCCAGTAGTGGTTAAAATTTAGTTTTGGGGTTGACATGCTCTTTAAAGGAACTGTAAACCTAAAAAAATAAGTGTTTGCCAATTGTTTCTATTATTCCACAGGGAGTGAGCTCCGCTCACTCCTTCTGATCTTACAGCCGCGTTGCCCCTGTCTCCCGACCACGCGTCTATCTTTGGGCGCGCACGCCAAAACAAAAGATAGGCGCCCGATCGGGAGAGAAGGACAGCGCGGCTGTCAGTTCAGAAGGATCTGCAAGCGGAGCGCCAGGTGGTAAGTGCCGCTGTGTCCCTGAGCAAACTATTTTCACAGGGAGGTGAGAATAGCGTTCTCACCTCCCTGTGAATAATAGAAACGATTGGCAAACACTTTTTCACTTATTTTTTTAGGTTTACAGTTCCTTTAACTGGTAAGCAAACCATTCCATGAACATCCATGAAAATATTCTTCCTTAAAGAATTTATTTTTGGTATACCCGCAACAAAAAGCATGTAATCTAGAACCAATAATCTATTAAAAACATGATTCCCTAAAGGTAATAAACTAAAATAAAGCCTCAGATGCACTCTAAAGATCATATAAATAAAAACTTATTGTAGGTGGAGAAACGGAAAATTAAAAACATTTAAAATAAGGTCTAAGTAGCCTAGCATCCTGTAAACATCGTATATACAGAGTATGTAAGTGTATAACGTCTATTAAATAATGTATAAATATTTTGTAAATGGGTAAAAATTGCAATAGCATACTAAATGTTCAAAAAGTGCTTGATCGCTATCCCTCTAAAGTACATTCAGTGTATTCAACCATAACAATGTAAAGAGGAATAATACTTTATAAATACTTTTACGATGCTGAGTCTACTGACAAATGTAGAGGCTTAAATTGAGATGCAAAGTTTGCGATCTTGATCTCGTAAGGTCTCGCCAGATTGCAAGCGTCAATTTTGAATCATGCAAACACATGTCCCATGAATCATAGCTGGATCCAAACCTAGCTTTTATTTTAGTAAATGTTCTTGCCCCACTTGTCTAACGGTACCTTGTCTTGGGGTGAGTATACAGTACATAAGCGTTTACAGGATTGTATTACCTTATCACAGATACTATGCCTGAACATTTAAAATGTGCCTGTCAGTCATGCCAGTAGAAGAACTCCTCAGTATATACAAATTACACATAGCATTTTACCCCAAATCACACAATTACATTTATCAAAATGATTCTATATAAGACAATCAGTAACCTAATCTTTATAGCCAAGATAAGTGCAATTAAGAGTAAAAAGTAGTAGCAGCAACTCTTGCAAGGGTCTCCCTCATAAGTATGATAATCCAGTATTCAGAGTTCCATAGGATCAAAGTTATATTCATCTGTAATTGGTTTGAAATCTATAAATAACATCCTGCTTTCTCAGTCAGTCAGATTCCTAAACATACAAAGGATTTTTCTGGTAAAGTGGATTACAGTCCACAGGTAACTATCAAAAGAAATTCTGGATAATACAAAAGAGATTTTTTCTACTTTGCTTTACATATCCAGAGCAGCATTCACCAATTTCTCGCTATCCATTATTTCTGACAAGGGGTCCATATCCAGCCACTCACAAGTTAAAAGGTTCAGAACAGGTTTTTTTATCTAACTCAATATCCTGTACAAAGGACTTGGGGTTTTCTCTATAGCATCTTATCTAGGCTTGAAAATAGATGATTGTTATCACAGCAAGTCAGCCCCATCTGTCTAAACTTGTTGTAGATAAAAATTGAAAGTCTGTTAGATCTGCCGAAAGTTGTCTAGAACTAGAACAAAGATGTTTGAACTAGACGGGGGGTATATTAGATGAAAATCTGAAACAGCCTTTGTACACATCGTGTGCCCCGGTCAGCACACCCATCGCACGTGTGTAGAACCTTAAGTCTTATCTATCCCATAAGGTGCATTTGTGTGCAGATTGAATATCCAGCATGTAACATCTTAATATATAGCACATATATCCCCTCATTGCATGTTAGTTGAGATTTGCTGAAGACCAAAGCATTTTACAAGGCTAACTTTCCCTCTGTGGCAGTTGAGAAATTGGAGGGCTACACTGGGACTGTGCTACCTCTTTAATATCTCTATGGGGCTAGACGTATGCTCGATAAATGATTAGAGAGTCTATGTTTCAACTTTGTGTTGTTTTAGCTGACCTATAGAAATTCACATGGACATCTCAGGGCATATATCATATTCTCAATTTGGCAATTAAAGTAACCTTAATTTCATACTTGTGTAACTGTCTAGAGTCCAAGACTTCTGTCTCATTGCTCATGAAGCAACAAACTGAGCAGGGACCACAGGGAAAGGTACCTTTTAAATTTGATTCCTCACTGTAATTTTTGTTTTGACCTTTGAAAATTACTGCTAACAAGCTGTCTCCCAGATTTTTTGCTCTTCTTATTGTGACTGATTGGGTTGTTCCTACGAATTTGGAAAAAAATTGTCATAATTTTTAACATACCACATTTCCGAATTGTATGTTGCATAAACCTACTTCATCCTTAAAATTTCTTCTCTCTTTTCTTTAAAAAATTCATGCTGTTTAAAAATTCTTTGCATATCTTTTACAGTATGTTTATTCAAAATATCTTTAGGATATACCCTGTAATTAAATCTTCTTTCCAGTGCACAGACCGTTCTTTCTCATCCTCATTCTCGTTTCCCTTGTTCTTAACAATTGACCTTTCGGCATGCAGTACTTTTCACAGGTTATTGGATGAGTACTTTGATATGATGCACACATTGGTCAAAGTTGGTTTTGTGGTATAAGTCTAAAAGTGGTATCCCTTTTCCTTCTTCACTGTGACATCAAGACTTTTGTCGAAATAGTAACTCAAACACATTTTTATTGAGAAAGTCTAGAAGGCAACTCCTATTTCCCTGAGGCCGCTCCAACGTATTAAAATCTTCTATGTAGCATCACCAGAAGTCTACAAAAACTGTAAAAAACAGGTTGTCCCCTAAGATGACGTGCTGTTTCTCCCACCATTCCCAAAAAAAAGTAGCATAAGAGGGAGCACACTTAGCACCCATCACTGTACCCCACACCTGTAATAATAGTGATTGTTTAAGGAAATAATTATGTTCAATATAAAAGTAAGTAATATGACAATGCCTAATTTATGTTCAATATTAGTGTATAATGATTCTACGTGACATGTAAGTAGATATGAATTGTCCACCGAGTGTAGAAAAAAATTTGTGTAAAAAAAAAATAATGAACTCTGCAGTGTCTCTAATTAATCAAATCTAGGTACAGACATGTTTCTGAAGGTGTATATCTATAAATGTACATGCTTTTACATTAAAGGGCATCTATAGTGAAAAAAAACAGTGGCCCATTGCAAAGTTAAACATGTACTCTGTGCTGCTTTCTCCTATCTCTGTCAGTGACTTTGTTTTTCCATGGTGTCAGATCTCTGTCAGCACTTACCCCTTCCCCCTCCCTCTGTTACCTCCTCCATGCTCAACTCCAGCTAACCGACAAGCTCATCATGTGCAGTAGGAGTTAAAAGATCAATCCTGAAAAACACATACACTCACAGTGGCCAATAGAAAGCAAGCTGTCCTGGAGACATGGAAGAGTAGAGAACAGTATAGTTACTACTCGCAATACGGATCTCTCTCTCTTTGGGCTAGATATGGACTAGAACTCGAACTCGGTTCGAGCCAAACTATTCAAGTTCGAATGGACTCAGACTTCTCGAACTATCCAGGACCCGTTTTTTTTTTCTTTCCGGACTTTTGTAATTATTGAATGTCCGAGGCTTGCGAATATGGGAGTAAAATTGCTATTATACCAATACGCAAGTAAATATCGAATTCTCGAATCCGCAAGTTAATGTCTATTATACCTATATGTGAGTAAATATCGAATTCACGAATCTGCAGTAAAATGTCTATTATACCTATACGCGGTATCGATATTGAATCCGCGAGTAAAATGTCTATTGTACCTATACGTGAGTAAATATCAAATTCTCGAATCCGCAAGTCGTTCATGAGATAATATCGAATGTTCAAACGTGAGAGCTTGAAAGTAGCGTGCCTGAGAGTAAAATCGAGTTTTCGAAAGTCCTGAATATTCGAACATGTTCCCCAGATTTCCCAGGTCCCATAGCCATTTACATTAAGTTACTATTGATATTTTAATTGTATTTTATTCAAATTTTCAAACATTTGACTCCCATTGACTTTAATGGGTCAGTTTTTGAACTTTCCATATAGTTCGAAATTTCGAAAACGGACTGAACTTTCCAAAGTTCGTCCATTTCTATTTGTGACCCATCATCAATCGGTAAAAGCAAAAGAAGGGGGGTCAAGTGCAGCCATATTTATGCCATCAAAGCTACATCTCTCCCCCTGCTAATGCTGTTATCTCTATGTTTATTACACAGAGCAGGGAGGAGGGAAGGACTTGGAGCAGGGAAGAGGATCACATCACAGATTTGATAGACAGTACAAGTAGGAGTACAGGAATGCAATCAGTATTCTTCTAACTTGTGTATCTCAACAGAGTGGGAATCTGAAAAAAGTGAAGACACTCTGGGGGTTGGGGAAAATTATATAACACATGGAAGGAAAGAAAAAAATAATTCATTTTCTCACTATAGATGCCCTTTAAGGCTGTTATGTATGATATAATGGGCCTACCTGGTCGTTTTAAGCATTTTTTCAGATTTTTAGGCAGCATATAAAGGTGGCCATGATTACTGAATGCATGTTATTACCACAATAAACTAGACTTCAACATGGAAGGTCCCTGCCTACCTTTAGAAAGTGAATAAAAAAAAGGACAGAGTATCCCCCTATAGATTATCCCTTCCAAATAGGTACACCGAGGTTAATAATTAAATAACTAATTTTATTAGATATGCATTAAAATATAATTACCAAATCACACTATAAAAATAAAAAATATGGATTGGAGCACCATGATATTGGGTACTAGCAAAATACCCGCGCTTCGCAGCGGAAATGTATTCAAATAACCTTTTTAGTAAGAAAGCAATAATGTATCACGATTGCTGTAATCACTCGGCACTTGATATATTAAAGAAAGACAATTCATAAGCTTTACGATAATGCAACCCTCATTAACTTAATTTAATATTATATTTTTTATTCAACTACGAAATTTGGTGAAAATAACCTCCCACCACCCCTCCCCGTCCGTCCCTATACCCCCACTATTCCTCTCTGTCCACCCTCCAAACCCTTCCCTTTACACCTCAGCCAGTCCCCCGCACACACCCTGAATTTTTTGGTAAAAATCGGTCCAGCCGTTAGTGTGCAGGAGTTCAAAATTCTATTCCCCCCCCATTCACCCCACCCTAAAAAAATATTTTGTTAACCTTTTACTGGTAAAGGAGTATATGCATACCAAATTTGGTTGAAATCAGACCAACCATTCTGTCAATGTCAGATACTCACCGTTACAGGTGCAATGTCAGATACTCACCGTTACAGGTGGAATTTCAACAATCTGATTAACTTTTGTAAGTAAGGTGCAATGAATGAGCCTGCCAAATTTAAGCCGTCTGCCTCCACGGCAAGTTGGAGAATTAGTGATGTGAGTGAGTGAGGGCTTTGCCTTTTCGAAACGAAACCTGCTTAACTTTTGTAAGTAAGTGCAATGAATGAGCCTGCCAAATTTAAGCCGTCTGCCTCCACTAATTGGAGAATTAGTGATGAGTGAGGCAATTGGAGAATTAGTGATGAGTGAGGGAGTGAGTGAGTGAGGGCTTTGCCTTTTCGAAACGAAACCTGCTTAACTTTTGTAAGTAAGGTGCAATGAATAGCCTGCCAATTTAAGCCGTCTGCCTCCACGGCAAGTTGGAGAATTAGTGATGAGTGAGTGAGTGAGTGAGGGCTTTGCCTTTTCGAAACAACCTGCTTAACTTTTGTAAGTAAGGTGCAATGAATGAGCCTGCCAAATTTAAGCCGTCTGCCTCCACGGCAAGTTGGAGAATTAGTGATGAGTGAGTGAGTGAGGGCTTTCCCTTTTCTAAACGAAACATGCTTAACTTTTGTAAGTAAGGTGCAATGAATGAGCCTGCCAAATTTAAGCCGTCTGCCTCCACGGCAAGTTGGAGAATTAGTGATGAGTGAGGCAGTTGGAGAATTAGTGATGAGTGAGTGATAATTGAGGGCTTTGCCTTTTCAAAACGAAACCTGCTTAACTTTTGTAAGTAAGGTGCAATGAATGAGCCTGCCAAATTAAGCCGTCTGCCTCCACGGCAAGTTGGGAATTAGTATGAGTGAGGCAAGTTGGAGAATTAGTGATGAGTGAGTGAGTGAGTGAGTGAGGGCTTTGCCTTTTCGAAAGGAAACCTGCTTAACTTTTGTAAGTAAGGTGCAATGAATGAGCCTGCCAAATTTAAGCCGTCTGCCTCCACAGCAATTGGAGAATAGTGATGAGTGAGTGAGTGAGTGAGGGCTTTGCCTTTTCGAAAACAAACCTGCTTAACTTTTGTAAGTAAGTTGCAATGACCGAGCCTGCCAAATTTAAGCCGTCTGCCCCATGGCAAGTTGGAGAATTAGTGATGAGTGAGTGAGTGAGTGAGAGCTTTGCCTTTTCGAAACGAAACCTGCTTACCTTTTGTAAGTAAGGTGCGATAATGGGCCTGCCAAATTTAAGCCGTCTGCCTCCACGGCAAGTTGGAGAATTAGTGATGAGTGAGGCAAGTTGGAGAATTAGTGATGAGTGAGTGAGTGAGTGAGGGCTTTGACTTTTCGAAACGAAACATGCTAACTTTTGTAAGTAAGGTGCAATGAATGAGCCTGCCAATTTAAGCCGTCTGCCTCCACGGCAAGTTGGAGAATTAGTGAGGTGAGTGAGTGAGTGAGTGAGGGCTTTGCCTTTTCGAAACGAAACCTGCTTAACTTTTGTAAGTAAGGTGCAATGAATGAGCCTGCCAAATTTAAGCCGTCTGACTCCACGGCAAGTTGGAGAATTAGTGATGAGTGAGGCAAGTAGGAGAATTAGTGATGAGTGAGTGAGTGAGTGAGTGAGGGCTTTGCCTTTTCGAAACGAAACCTGCTTAACTTTTGTAAGTAAGGTGCATGAATGAGCCTGCCAAATTTAAGCCGTCTGCCTTCACGTCAAGTTGGAGAATTAGTGATGAGTGAGGCAAGTTGGAGAATTAGTGATGAGTGAGTGAGTGAGTGAGTGAGGGCTTTGCCTTTCGAAACAAAACCTGCTTAACTTTTGTAAGTAAGGTGCAATGAATGAGCCTGCCAAATTTAAGCCGTCTGCCTCCACGGCAAGTTGGAGAATTAGTGATGATTGAGCCAAGTTGGAGAATTAGTGATGAGTGAGTGAGTGAGGGCTTTGCCTTTTGAAACGAAACCTGCTTAACTTTTGTAAGTAAGGTGCAATGAATGAGCCCTCAAATTTAAGCCGTCTGCCTCCACGGCAAGTTGGAGAATTAGTGATGAGTGAGGCAAGTTGGAGAATTAGTGATGAGTGAGTGAGTGAGTGAGTGAGTGAGGGCTTTGCCTTTTCGAAACAAAACCTGCTTACTTTTGTAAGTAAGGTGCAATAAATGAGCCTGCCAAATTTAAGCCGTCTGCCTTCACGGCAAGTTGGAAAATTAGTGATAAGTGAGGCAAGTTGGAGAATTAGTGATGAGTGAGTGAGTGAGTGAGTGAGGGCTTTGCCTTTTCGAACGAAACCTGCTTAACTTTTGTAAGTAAGGTGCAATGAATGAGCCTGCCAAATTTAAGCCGTCTGCCTCCACGGCAAGTTGGAGAATTAGTGATGAGTGAGTGAGTGAGTGAGTGAGGGCTTTGCCTTTTATTAGTATAGATACTGGGGGTAAAAGCTGGTAAGGACAGAAATTATTCAAATACTAGTCCTTAAGACCAAAAGAGGGGATGGGAGAAGTCTCTCCACCCTCAAATACACCCAATATATAAAGGGGGCACCCCTAGAAGCACTCAGTGCAACTACCTAGTCCAAATAGAAAACTTCCCTAGGCTAGACCCTAAAAAGTACTGGTGCCATCAGAATACAGCTAAAAAGTACAAGGGATCAAAGGTAAGTATATCACAGCATATAGTATCTCTCAAATGTAGCTGGAGGCAAGCCAGATACCTGTATTACACCCCCCCAGGTATCCTAGCCGGCTGCCGAAATAACCCGAGTTAAAAAAGAGAAGAAAAAAACAGTACATCCTGACGCTTTCGTCCATGCCATGGACTTAATCATAGTTGTGGGGCCTTGGCGCACCGGCGCTTTTAAATACATATAGCATCTAGTATTGATGCTGATTGGTTCATGTATAACCAATCAGAGTAGCAGAGGGCGTGACACCCCCCCCGCGCTCTCTACCTCCCTTTGCGTGCCAATCTGCCTAGACCAATAATAGGTTTGGATAAAAGTAAAGCCTTTCGAAGGGTTATCCTAAATTTAGTGGATCTACAGAAATGAGTAAATAAGATAGAATAAATTAATAAATATTGATCTTACTGGCTTTCTCATCAGAATGATTTACAACAAATTTGTGGCAAAAATAACCTGGAATGTGTCCCATTAGCGTATAACAGCAACAGGTCCTGAATGCAAGTGTTTTTTCATTGTGGCCAAGAGATGTTATTAAAACTGCCCAGGGCAAGGTGTTAAAACAGCTTTGTACATGGCAGACAATTGGTGTTTATTTAATATATGACGTTTCGGCATCTAACAAAAAATAAAAAGCCTTTATCATTTCTTTCTTTTACTTCTCCACTTTGACAAAGGTCCACCAGTAGGGAGTCACAATTACCCTCTGAAAGTCATTAAAAATTCCAGAAGAGTAGAACCTAATTAACAGCATATCTTTTGTATTCAATTAGATCACCAAGAACAAGTTTAGTTCTTGAAGACGTTTCTCTAGTCATTCCGACTGGCTTTCTCAATTCAGTCCAGTTGATCTAATTGAATACAACAGATATACCATGACCTGGATGAATGAGAACCTTTACAAACTAACAGCAGGCTAATTACAAAAATACTGATAGGGCACACATGTCAATGTATTATAAACCTGTGTTTTGCATTAATATTTTTTCATTTTCACCTATACTTTTTATTGTTTTTTTAAAACTGCCATTCCCCTGTCATTTTAGCAGTAAGCACAATTCTCTATGCAGACTTAGTCCAGGAATGTATTCTTTACATACAGATATTCTATTAAAATGAGTAGAATGAGCAGAATGCAATAGTAAATTTACAGGCGCTATGGTAATCTATCTACGATAGCAGCCTTAATTGTACGATAGCAATCTTAAATCTACTGCAATCATAGATTTATGATCGCCATAGAAACCATTGCCGTAGTTTATTGCAAACTTGCGAACCACAGGTTTTTTAATATGGCCCTATGTGTCTAGAAACCACACCACTGTAATCTAAAACTTACCCACCCATACAAGTGGTTGTTCAATAAACACAAAGGGGGAGATTCAATAAAAGTTCTTTTTGTTAAAAATGGTGCTAATATTGCCCCAATCAATCAGATCTTCCTTAACATTTGATAGAAAATCCTCCAAGCAACATCTTGATTGTTGGGGGGGAAAATTAGCACCATTTTTAACAAAATAACTTTTATTAAATCTCCCTGAATGAGTAAATTAGGTGACCTGGAACATGATATCTGTGAATTTCCATAATTTAAACAGGGTAAAATTATTAATAATGTATGGACAACCAATTTTATTAACATGAGATGCTAATATAATTGGGTTAATATGACGCATTAGATTTACCCTCTTGTAAGACAATAAGTTTGAGAGCTTTTTTTAAGATGCACAATATTTAATACAGATTAATATTTTAATATTTAATGTAACTAGCACTTTATAACTTTTTGTTGAGTCACTTTACCATTAATAGACGCCAGACTAATAATATACGCTCAACACAAGGTAATGGTTACCATATGTTTGATACAGTTCACAGATTCTTGTGTTAATTGAACAAGCACTTGTTAAGTTTTAAATCACAGTGTTTATGGGTTTTACACATGGCTTGATAAAGGCCTATAGCTGGGTACACACATTTCAAGATAAAACCCCAATCCCGTCGGTACCGATGGGATTGTCCTTTTATTGGAAAAGTGTGTACGACCCAAACAGTTGTTTCAAACACAGATGACTGTTCCATATTGGCGTCGGGACGGTAGTTTAAAAAGAAAAATTTTCGTTGTTCGCGGGTCGGCTCCCTGTACTAAGGTATAAGGAGTTGGCTGCAATTGTAGAGAGTATGGCAGTCATAAACGGTCTCCCTATACTTTATATAGGGAGTATGATCGTTGACTGTGTGTACTTCTATCTGTAGATTCTGTCTGTCATCTTTGACAGTGGGCTAAAATGTTATCCATACTATTTATAAGCCTTTTAACCCTTTCACTGCCACAGATCGTATATTCAGATCTGTCAGTGAATGACCAAACTGCCACAGATCGTGAATACACGATCTGTGGCTTCCCCCCTCCCCGAAAAATTTGCCTCCCACTAGGGCCGATCGGGGGCGCAGTATTCAACTGCCCCCTAACCCCCTCGATCCCCCCTCGGTTGTGTCCGAATCCGAGGGGGGATCGGAAATAACACTACCTTTAGCCGGGTCCCGCGTTCTGCAGCTGGTCCCACGTGGAGGAAAGGGAGGAGGACTTCTTTGCAGGAAGGCAGACCCCGGTGACTCACTGAACTTCCTCCTTCACCAGGGTCTTCCCTAAGTGTGTAAGATGCTGTCCCTGGTGGTCTAGTGGAGGTACTGCAGTGTGATCTCCATTCAGATCAGCTGCAGTACTAGTATAGTACAAGCTGTCATGCTGACAGCCTTACTATACATTTTGTGAATGGAACTCAAGTTCCATTCACAAATAGGATTTTTTCTAAGTCTTTGCTACTTAGGGGTGTTCAGTTTGAAAAATCTGGGAAAATGCTGTTATTGGCTCACTGCGCATTGTTTATTTTTGACTAGTCACTTCCATGTCCGTGTGTGTAACCACACATATGGCAACCGTTTGATTCGACATTTAGTAGATTGATATTTGGTAGTTTTTTACATTACATAGGTTTTGGTGTGATTTGTCACTTTGAAATGTATTTTTCTCTATTTTTCAGAAAATGGTGTAGAAAGCGAAATTCTACGCAGAACTGTGCCCACACCATTGATGGTATGAATGAACAAAGTACAGCGTTATGTATCTGAAGGTTGTAGATTTCAGAAATTTATAGTTTGTGGGGGTATTTCTGAGTTGGGGGGTTTTTGTGGTAAAAACTGCAGACAGTTCAAATTCAGAGTTGGCTGAAAATTGTCGATGTTTCCGAGCCTCATGCATTGTCTCACTTCGTGGCTTTTCGCTTTCATGTCCGAGTGTGTAACACAATTGGCATACCGTTTGTGATTCAGGACATTTGGGAGATTGATATTTGAAACTTTTTTTTACATTCCATGAGGTTTTGGCATGATTTCTACCTTTTGAAGTTGTTTTTTGTTCATTTTTTCAGAAAGTGCGAACTTCTATGAAGAATTGTGCCCCACCATTGATGGTAGAATGAACAAACTACAGCGTTACATAGCTGAGGTGTGTAGATTTCAGGAATATATAGTTTGTGGGGGTTTTTCTATGTTACGGGGTGTTTTGTGGAAAAAACTGCAGACTGTCCAAATTCGGAGTTGGCTAAATATTTTCGCTGTTTCTGAGCCATCGTGCATTGTCTCACTTTGTGGCTTTTCGATTTCCACGTCCCTGTGTGTAACCACATATGCATACCGTTTGATTCAGGACATTGGGAGATTGAATTTTATGTAAATTTTTTTAGATTCCATGAGGTTTTGGCATGATTTTTTACCTTTTGAAGTGTTTTTGTTCATTTTTTCAGAAAATGCGAACTTCTATGAAGAATTGTGCCCACACCATTGATGGTATGAATAACAACTACAGCGTTACATAGCTGAAGTGTGTAGATTTCAGTAATATATAGTTTGTGGGGTTATTTCTATGTTACGGGGTGTTTTTGTGGAAAAAACTGCAGACTGTCCAAATTCGGATTTGGCTAAATATTTTCGCTGTTTCTGAGCCATCGTGCATTGTCTCACTTTGTGGCTTTTCGAATTCCAACGTCCCTGTGTGTAACCACACATATGCATAACCGTTTGATTCAGGACATTGGGAGATTGATATTATGTAATTTTTTTTAGATTCCATGAGGTTTTGGCATGATTTTTACCTTTTGAAGTTGTTTTTTGTTCATTTTTTCAGAAAAGTGCGAACTTCTATGAAGAATTGTGCCCACACCATTGATGGTATGAATGAACAAACTACAGCGTTACATACATTTCGAGGATTGATATTTGGTAACTTTTTTACATTCCATGGGGTTTTTGGCATGATTTCTAACCTTTTTGAATGTTGTTTGATGTTATTTTTTTTTGAAAATCTGGTAAAAGTGCAAACTTCTACGAAGAACTGCACCCACACCATTGATGGTATGAATGCATGACCTACAGAGTTACATAGCTAAAGGTATGCAGATTTTCAGGAATATATAGTTTGTGGGGGTATTTCGAGTTGGGGGGTGTTTTGTGGAAAAACTGCAACTGTTCAATACAAAACTGGCTAATTTTTTTTGCTGCTACTGACATTTGGCACTGGTCATGCTCGGGTTGGTTGGTACCATGTCTCTGGGTACACCCATGAATGTTGGCCACCGTTTATTCGGAGGGATTAGGCTTTCATATTTGAGTGCGGTTTGAACTTTCCTCCACAGTTTTTAGCTGAATTTTCGCATTTGATTTTGTCTCTGATTTTACAGTTGAGGAAAAAAAGGAAAATGTGAGAAAAATACTACAATTGGACGAAGAGCTGCGTCTGGGTATCTGCATTTTTGATCGAAACTAACCTCACTTGTAAATCCTGTGTATTTTCTTAAAATATCTCATTTGTGGGGATATTTTAGTTAATTTGGTAGAATATTCTCTATTAAACTGTCAGTAGTGGTTTATCATTTCAATTTGGTGTAATATTCTTGAAGGTGCAGTTTTAGTTTGGGGGGTCTCCTGTACAGGAAAAGTCGGGTACCTACATTATCGGTATCATTGTACTCGGGAGTATCAGAGCTTTTAGAAAAATAAGATTTTTGTGTGTAACCTTAAGATAACTATAAGTAAAAATGGGAAAAATCCATGAAAATTTGCAAATTTTTCATTTTTTTTACATATTTTACCCATAATCCAGTAAATTTCATTTGCCAGAAAAGTTACAAATTCTGTTACCATGTTAATTACCTTTGTAATTACACTTAGTCTAAAGCGATTAAGGCAAAATCCTGAAAATTCAGTTAAAACGCAAAAAAATGAAATTCTTCTGGCAGTGAAGGGTTAAAACACCCCTTGAGTGTTCCTAATTTTGTATAGCTATATAACCAGGCATTCTAATCACATACCCATGGGTATTACAGTGCACACATGTGAAGTGGCAAAACTGCATAGGCCCTGCCCGCCCTGCCTCTTTTGTCATAGGCCCCTGAACACACACCCTTCACCGGCGCAGGCTGACACCACAATCCACTGTTTAAAACAGCTCAAAAAGAGCTGATCGCAGTGAGATTGGCAGGCCCTCTTAGCCCACCCCCCTTGCGGGACTGAGAGGGTTTTATTTAGGTCAGTGCACATATGTCCTTTCAAACAGTTCTTTATTATTATTATTTATTATAATACAGCCAGGTTTTAATTCTTTACTAGGAACTTGGAACTGTATTGGCTTGAAAAAGGATCCTAGGAAAGGACTGAAACATCCCATGCACTTAATACTGTATGTGGAAATAAAGCATTTTCCTGTAAAGCACATTTTTTTTAGTGGAGAGATAACACACCTTTTTCAGCCATTCATAGGAATGAGCTGTGAGTACAAATTTCTATTTAAAAAATCGCATTGTTGCTCCCTATTATTTCTTTAAATTTTTTTTACAAAAAAAACAGAAAGAAAGCTAACTGACTTAGCCCTTGGCCAGTTAAAAGAAAAAAAATTACTGGCACTAGACTCCAGTTGATTTTCTGTTAAGCTCTTTTTAATTTCATTTTGAGTATTTTGATAGATTCGAAACATGTTTTCAGCTTTAAGTAGCACAATCTATTCCTGATTTGAATCCTGAATCAGAGGGAGGTTGTGTGAACAGCAGCTCTGTGGTCAGCTTTTGGTTGCTCTATTTAATTCAATGTGAAGGAGGTTATTAAATTTGTTAATAATTGTGAACATAAATGCTTTATAATAATATTTGGTAAAAATAACTAACAGCATTTAAATATTAACAATATAGCAACAGTGTTCTGCCAAGTGGCATTTCCACAGAGAACAAGCAACCAGCATTGTCCTTTCCATAGGGACAATTGTAAACTACCATAGGTAAAATTACTGTCCTGTGTCTACGTCAGTAATTCCAAATGAAATGTCCTGAAAAAATGTTTATTCGGGGGAACACAAGCTCAGCCAAAGATGCAATATTTCTTCTGCACTTTCCAGTAGATTTTATAAGGCAAGTAACTTGTGTTTAAAAGATAACAATGCCGATTGTAAAATACAAAGGCATCTCCACAAAACAATATTCTCTCTCACTATAAAATCAGCCTCTTGGCGAAGAAATCATTTATAGATAATTCAGTTACTGGCTCTGTGATGTCACTGATATCACAGCCAGGTTTTAAGGGCGTGATTGCATGTGGCTAAGAGGTGTTATAGGAACGCCCAGGGTAAGGTGTCAAAACAGCATTGTACATGGCAGACAGGGTACATAATTGCCCACAGATTCTTGTACAATCCATTCTGATTGAGAAAGAACTAGCGAAATGTCTACTAAACTTCAAGTCCAGTTGATCTAATTGAATACAACAGATTTATCAGGGTAACCTTCATTACATGAAATGCAGTGTTTTTTTAGATACCATATCCTCTGCTTTCATTTTATTTTATTATTCTTCATAGTTTTATTTCTTCTTTGCCATTACACTCTTTGGCTTCTTTATAAACTGCCCTTCATCTTGCTCTCTCTCCTGTTATTTTTTACAGTTTCTATTATCATCACCTTGGCTAGGTCTTCTTCTCCATCCATCCATCCTGCACACATTTTCATCTCTTTGTAAATTACATGGAGGAAAAACAGGTAAGTTAGTTTTTGTGTTAGCTGTTGTGTTGCTTGGAAAGGCAGCTACAAAACTTTCTTCACTGGACTCAACCCTTTGTTGTATGTCCTTTGAACAATTTAAAACAGAAATGTAAAGCAGGCCAAACACTGCAAGCTTACCTCTTGCAACATTTAAATCATCAAGCCCAATAAACTTTGTGTCTGACGTTATAGGCTTAATTCGAAAATTACATAGGCGCACTAATAATTTTTTTTCTTTCTTTAAAACGGGTTGGTAAAACCTTTTAATAGACAGTGCCAGTCAATGGAAATATCTACTTCTATGTCTGATTGATCGTAATATATTCATGAATGGGCACTTTTATAGCCAAAGCATATGTGTTTGAATCGCTGTGTTTTGCAAACAAAGCAGCCAAGAGACATGCATAAACCATAATTATGTGCAAACTTTTTTTTTTTTTAAACCATATTATTTAAATCCTGCCTGTACTGTGCTCTAGTTATTTAGTACCCCCATTTGATGCATTTATTATGTCATTAGACTTTTCTTTTGTACAAAATCAGTGATCAATTTTGTTGTAGTCTGCTATCTAAGTGGGTATATTGATGATTGTCTCTGAGCATCAAAGTGATCATTTATGTGTTAAGTCATTCTTCTGTGAATCAATTTTCTCAGCTCTGCACTACCTTAGAGATCTATAAGATTGCAGGTATCCCATTCTAAAAAAGAATATATGGACAACAAAAGCATACCTTGCAATGCAATGGAATGAAGCCCTACCTTTAGTAGATTTTTTTCCTATTAACCTGAAGGGTAACATGCCCTAGCGAGTATCTTAGCAGACATGACTAATAGATTGAATTTTGTTGCAGAATTCTGTGAATGTACTATAGGTCTTTAATACTTCATACATCTATTATGTGGATGCTGGCAGCAGCTGCTGGAGCATTAATAGGACCATTTTGATCTCGCTTCTTTGATTCCTCAGGCTGTTTATTACCCCTGACTTCCCAGCACAACATTTAATACCTTTATTATCAGACTGTGTCTCCTGGACACAGTGCGATCAGGATCCTGGCTTCCCAAGCTACAGTGATTACACTTCTTCCCTGCCAACAGCACCTACAGAGAAAAGCTCAGAGAAAAACACTTTGACTATTGCACAATATGCAGTCCAATGAAAACACTATACTCACAACCCTGTAAAACACTATTAAAATCAGAAGGCCTTCAGCATGTTTATAATGGTAATTAACCACACAGCAGCATTTATAAAAAGCATTGGCAGAATAACATGACACAGGTTTAAGCTTACAGAATTTAAATTATTCATTAGTTACTGCTGCTCATTCCCTGTTACTAAACTCAAAAAGTGTATAATAAACATTTTGTTATCTTTAAGTGGGTGCAACAGTATAGAAGCAATCTGCAACTGGTGTAACTTAATAGAATATTATTTCTCTGTGTATACATATATGTATGTATGTATAGGTTTTTATTTATTACCAGTTACCACTTGGGTAAGCTGCGCTTACAATATCAAAATACAAAAAGCATGCAAGGGGGACGAAAAATATAAATACATAATTGTTCAGTCATAATAATTGGATACTCATATAATATAAAATTGTTTGTCCTGCACAAGAGGAAAGGAGGTCCATACCCTGAAGAGACTAGGAGGTCTAGTGTAGGAGGGTACATACAGATACGAAAAGGGTAGTAAAGTGCATTGCAGTGCAAATTTTTAACAAGTTAGCACAACAAGAATTGTTTACAGTATTTTTTTTTCTTTGTCACATTGCTTGTGCTTGGCCAACTTTTTTACAATACTGATAGTTTAGTGATAACTTCTATGCTTCATTATGAAATGAAACACGTGGCTTGAAAAGTGCAAAACTTTTAAATAACTCTTGCAATATTAATAAAAAAAAGCTGTGTCTTTAAGAAAGTAACCTCTTCCCTGGGTTTGTAGTATTTACCACAATCAGACATGTCAAATTTCACTAGCTACTGCTGGTCCTGGCCACACCTCCTCCCACATCCAGGATTTCTTCAATGAAAAGATATGCACGACAAGAAGCATGCTTTCCTATGGCCAGTCCTGAAAAAGTCCCAGCTTCAATTAAGATAATATACAAACCCAGTGGTGAGGCCCAATGGTTTAATATAATTGCTGTTTTCCATATGTAAGCCCTACTTATGTACTTCCTTTTAGTGCATTTTTCATGATAGACACTTAGGGGAATTTGTAAAATATCTTTTTTTAAATAAGTAAATGCTAATATTTCACATACACTGTGTACTCATATATACTTATATATAGGTCTTTCTATCGTCCTCTTTCTTCTGTACCAACGCTGTTGATTGCGCTAAAAGCCAACACTACTAAACTCACCATCCTTTTTAAGAAAGGAATGGTGGTAAGTCCCTCACATAGGCACTTAGAACAATAAACACAACCACATGGATAGGTTAATAAACCATACTTTATATACCTTGAAAAGCATATAGTGCTCATATCTTACATATAGCCCTTCCCATAAATCACAATAACCCCTACATCCCAAATCATATACATCATAACAGTACTATAATGGACACCCAAAACAGCCAGGGGTCTTGTACATAGTTGGTAACTATCTCGCATTAAACAGAAAACCTATTCTGTGCTTCCAATCAGTATTTCAATGTAGCTAGTGACAATTACGTATACATGCCAGCCGCCTCACCTGGTATGGCGTGCACCTCTTACCACTATATCCACTATAAAGAAACACCCCAATACCCATCTTGCAACAGTTTGGCTGGCCCAATGTTTGGGGGTGGGGGGTGGAAGGCATCTAGGGCACAAAGATGGCTAGAAACTATAAAGGGCAATCAGTGGAATACATATGCTTTCAGAAAAAAGATCAGTATTTTTTCAACCCAATGACCTTAACCTAACCTTAACCATTCAGCATTGTGTCTGTGTTAAATAAATGCAATCTGAAATACGACTTCCGTTGCAGGTCCCCTAGTAAGAGACCGTTATGGTCTTGCCCTGACCCAGCACCTGTTGATTCAGTTGCTCAGTAGAGATCTGAGCATGTTTGACCCATCCAACAGCCAATCAGTAAAATTACTGTAGGAACATTCCAAGGATGTGGTGCATCCTGGAAAAAGAAGGCCCTTAGACTGAAATGTCAACTCTCTAATGGTCAACAGCAGGGAACAGCAAAGGGTATGAATCAACTGATTTTTTCAAAATGGGAGAGAATATGTAGAATAATAGAAGAGGCATTACACAACTAACATTTAACAAATATTGATAATTTCCACTGAACTATCCCTGGGAAGGAGGAGTAGTGATTAAAACAAAGGAGACGAAAGAATCCAAGGATGGCTAATGGACAGAAAAGCAATGCGGGAGCAAGAAAAAGTTAAGGTTTCTAACAATTGTACTAGCAAGCATTTGCACTTGGATAATCAGTACAGTAATTAGTCCATATAATTATTAGCATGTGGCCTTGGGCATTCTGTTTATTTTATTGACAATAAATGGTTTTATTGGGTTAGAAGTCAATTGAAATGCTGAATCCACATATAAATCAATAAGTGTATGGCCCAGCTTTTTCTTTTTTGGACACAATGCCCATGAATACAACAATTTAGAAATCTTTCCGAAAATGTCCTTTCATTTCAAGAGCGGAAAACTTACAGGGAGATATAATAAAGTTCTTATCGTTAAAAATGGTGCAATTTTGCCCCAACCAATCAGATTGTTCGCTTTCAAATGTTAATAAGATCTAATTGGTTGGGGCAAAAATTAGCACCATTTTAAACTATATAATATATATTGTATATACTATACAAGACAAACCAGTAAGTCACCATGAATTTTTGGGTCAAAAATTTGAAGGCGAAATATATTTGTTGGTCACTTGTGATGTACAGAATCTCTACACAGTCATCACCCAAACAAATGAGTTGAGATCTTAAAAACAAGCTCTTGGACCATATTAAGCAGCCCATTGAGTTTGTGATGGACGTACGCTTATACATCTTAAGTTACATGTTTCAGTATTCACTACCTGACACCACGTTCCGGCGGTTGAATCCCTCTCCTCCGCTCGGGTGTTTCGGTTTACCGGGCACGCGTTGCACACGTACTCCTTCGCTAGTGTTGTTCGCCTTTCGCGCATGAACCGGTGGGTTTGCCTTTTTGTCCCTTAGCTTGCTGTCTATGCAGTTTGAGGGGCAGAGGCGGTATTGGCCAATACCTTCACTCTGCTTTTGGGTCTAGACCGTTTTGAGCGGGAAATTCAAATTTCAATATCCTATCCTATTGGCCTAGTTCTTTCTTGTCGTTTCATTGGCTTCGTCTCCTATTTAGCTTCCTGTCCTTGCCTGCCTCATTGTGCCGAATAGGTTTGGTGGTTCCCATTACTAGTGGTGTGATATTATTGTCCAGTTTCCTCGGTTCCTGATCTTTGCCTGTTCTCGTTCCTGATCCGCTGCTGCCTGCCCTGACTTCTGCTTGCCTTGACTACTCTTTTGCCTTATCCCTTGTACTCCGACTGGTTTGTCTGACCCTCTTGTATCGACTTCTGGCTCCGTCCCTGTTTTTCTGCTTTTGATTCCGATTTGTTCACTCTTCCTAGCTCTGGCTAGTTTGTGGCCCTGTTGTTAGTTGCGCTCCTGGTTTCGCTTGAGTATCCCCGGCCTCAGCACAGATATTTTGCACTTTAAGTCAGGGGGCAACCGTGTCCGGTGAGCGCTACTAGCCTCCCGGCAACGGGGGCTGGCTATTGTGAGCAAGTGGTGTTAGATTGGGGTATCTGTGCTGAAGGGATACTTGGGGATTCCGGGGCGTCACATTATATCGGGCCCCCTATATACCTTTTTCTATGGAAAGTTAAGAACACTTTTTCTCCTTACTGTGCAGTGAACCAGCTGACCGACAGAGTCACTGCACAAAGCTCGACAACTGCCTCCACCATTGGTTCCTGTACAGAGGCCTAAGGTACCTTTACCAGAAAAGTTCTCGGGGGATCGTCAAAAATTTTCAAACTTCATGAATGCTTGTAAGCTGTACTTCATTCTACGACCTTCCTCCTCTGGTTCAGAGATCCAAAAGGTAGGCATTTTTATTTCTCTCTTGCAGGGAGATGTCTCAAACCTGGGCCTTTGGGGCTGCCTCAAATAGTCTGGCTTTGACGTCTGGGGAAGAATCTTTAGAGTGGGTATCCTATGCTCGACCCGACGCAAGAAAATACTTGCTGAAGCCAAATGAGGGACTTCTTCAAGGCACGCAGAGCTGGTTGAGGAGTATGCTTCCGAGTTTCGAAGGTAGGCAGGTAATAAACGCTGGAATGATCCGCATTCAAAAGTCGTTTTCTCTATGCCTGCTGTCCTCCAATCAGGATATGGGATGTTGACATGCAACTCCCACCACTTGGGATGAAGCCATAGATTTGGCTATTAGAGTTGATCGCAGGTTAAGGGAACGCCGCCAAGACAGACAAACCTCTTCCTCTGTTTTGTTTTTCCGTAAGGTCAATGCTGTTGTTCCTTTGGACTGTTTTCTTCCCTACAGTTCCTGAGAACCCTGCAGCTGGGAAAACCACCAGGTTTTCTTTTGCTGAAAAGTCTAGAAGGAGAAACCAAGCGCCTTTGTTTATATTGTGGTGACTCTGGACATCTGGGTACGCACTTGCCCTCGTAAGCTGCCGGTAAACTCCAGTGCCTAGGTGGTATGAGGAAGCCCACCTAGGTAACAGGTATTCCTCTAAAGTCCGATCGTGTTCTTTGCCCGCGTCTCTATAACTTGGGGAGAAAAAAGCTATTATGAGAAGGCTTCTTAGATTCTGGGGCTACTGGTAATTTTATATGGATATTTCCCTAGCTAAAACTATTGGGATTCCTTTTACTGATTGTCCGCCTTGTGTTTGCTGGCTGTTGATGGTTTCACCTATACAACAAGGCAATCCCTAACCGAACTCCTAAACTCATAGTTAAAATAGGGGTTCTTCATTCGGAAAATTTAGAGTTCTCCTGTTGCCATGCCCTCTTCGCCCCTAATATTTGGTCTGTCTGCTTGGTTACGTAAGCATAAAGCCCAGTAATGACTGGAAATCTGGTCAAGTCCTTAAGTGGGGTGCCCGTGTCGGACTCTGGCCTAACGCAGCAAATTGCCAGCACCTCTTTAGCTTGGTGCCCTACTCCTTATAAAAGTTTACGTTGATGTTTTTCTCCTCAAATAATCCAATGATGAGGAGACATGTCAGGAAATACTTGCTAAAGACAGGCTGCTGATGAATTTACCACCGTCATCGCCCTATGATTGTCCTATACAGCTGTTACCCGGAACCATGCCCCACTCGGGGACATTTGTATAATTTACGGGACCTGAAAATCTTCCAATGAAAACAATACATAAAGACTTGCAATCTGGCGAGACCTTACGAGATCCAAGATCGCAAACTTTGCATCTCAATTTAAGCCTCTCACATTTGTCAGTAGACTCAGCATCGTAAAAGTATTTATAAAGTATTATTCCTCTTTACATTGTTATGGTTGAATACACTGAATGTACTTTAGAGGGATAGCGATCAAGCACTTTTTGAACATTTAGTATGCTATTGCAATTTTTACCCATTTACAAATTATTTATACATTATTTAATAGACGTTATACACTTACATACTCTGTATATACGAGTGTTACAGGATGCTAGGCTACTTAGACCTTATTTTAAATGTTTTTAATTTTCCGTTTCTCCACCTACAATAAAGTTTTTTATTTATATGATCTTTAGAGTGCATCTGAGGCTTTATTTTAGTTTATTACCTTTAGGGAATCATGTTTTAATAGATTATTGGTTCTAGATTACATGCTTTTTTGTTGCTGGGTATACCAAAAATAAATTCTTTAAGGAAGAATATTTTCATGGATGTTCATGGAATGGTTTGCTTACCAGTTAAAGGAACTGTAAACCTAAAAAAATAAGTGAAATAAGTGTTTGCCAATCGTTTCTATTATTCACAGGGAGGTGAGAACGCTTATTCTCACCTCCCTGTGAATAATAGTTTGCTCAGGGGACACAGCGGCACTTACCTTACCTGGCGCTCCGCTTGCAGATCCTTCTGAACTGACAGCCGCGCTGTCCTTCTCTCCCGATCGGGCGCCTATCTTTTGTTTTGGCGTGCATGCGCCAAAGATAGACGCGTGGTCGGGAGACAGGGGCAACGCGGCTGTAAGATCAGAAGGAGTGAGCGGAGCTCACCTCCCTGTGAATAATAGAAACAATTGGCAAACACTTATTTTTTTAGGTTTACAGTTCCTTTAAAGAGCATGTCAACCCCCAAAACTAAAATTTTAACCACTACTGGCCCCACTGTATAGTGTTAAAAACACCTTACCTTCCATTACTTTTTAGGGTCCTAGCCTGGAAGTTTTCTATTTGGACTAGGTAGTTGCACTGAGTGCTTCTAGGGTGCCCCCTTTATATTTATTTGTTTATTTGAGGGTGGAGATACTTCTCCCATCCCCTCTTTTGGTCTTAAGGACTAGTATTTGAATAATTTCTGTCCTTATCCGCTTTTACCCCCATGTATCTATATAATAAAAGCAAAGCCCTCACTCACTCACTCACTCACTCATCACTAATTCTCCAACTTGCCGTGGAGGCAGACGGCTTAAATTGTGGCAGGCTCATTCATTGCACCTTACTTACAAAAGTTAGCAGGTTTCGTTTCGAAAAGGCAAAGCCCTCACTCACTCACTCACTCACTCATCACTAATTCTCCAACTTGCCTCACTTATCACTATTTTCCAACTGCCGTGGAGGCAGACGGCTTAAATTTGGCAGGCTCATTCATTGCACCTTACTTACAAAAGTTAAGCAGGTTTGTTTTCGAAAAGGCAAAGCCTCACTCACTCACTCACTCACTCACTCATCACTAATTCTCCAACTTGCCTCACTCATCACTAATTCTCCAACTTGCCGTGGAGGCAGACGGCTTAAATTTGGCGAGCTCATTCATTGCACCTTACTTACAAAGTTAAGCAGGTTTCGTTTCAAAAGGCAAAGCCCTCACTCACTCACTCATCACTAATTCTCCAACTTGCGCCTCACTCATCACTAATTCTCCAACTTGCCGTGGAGGCAGACGGCTTAATTTGGCAGGCTCATTCATTGCACCTTACTTACAAAAGTTAAGCAGGTTTGTTTCGAAAAGGCAAAGCCCTCACTCACTCACTCACTCACTCATCACTAATTCTCCAACTTGCCTCACTCATCACTAATTCTCCAACTTGACGTGAAGGCAGACGGCTTAAATTTGGCGGCTCATTCATTCACCTTACTTACAAAAGTTAAGCAGGTTTCGTTTCGAAAAGGCAAAGCCCTCACTCACTCACTCACTCACTCATCACACTAATTCTCCTACTTGCCTCACTCATCACTAATTCTCCAACTTGCCGTGGAGTCAGACGGCTTAAATTTGGCAGGCTCATTCATTGCACCTTACTTACAAAAGTTGACAGGTTTCGTTTCGAAAAGGCAAAGCCCTCACTCACTCACTCACCACTCATCCTAATATCTCCAACTTGCCGTGGAGCAGACGGCTTAAATTTGGCAGGCTCATTCATTGCACCTTACTTACAAAAGTTAAGCATGTTTCGTTCGAAAAGTCCAAAGCCCTCACTCACTCACTCACTCATCACTAATTCTCCAACTTGCCCACTCATCACTAATTCTCCACTTGCCGTGGAGGCAGACGGCTTAAATTTGGCAGGCCCATTATCGCACCTTACTTACAAAAGGTAAGCAGGTTTCGTTTCGAAAAGGCAAAGCTCTCACTCCCTCACTCACTCACACTAATTCTCCAACTTGCCATGGAGGCAGACGGCTTAAATTTGGCAGGCTCGTTATTGCACCTTACTTACAAAAGTTAAGCAGGTTTTGTTTCGAAAAGCAAACCCTCACTCACTCACTACTCATCACTAATTCTCCAACTTGCTGTGAGGCAGACGGCTTAAATTTGGCAGCTCATTCATTGCACCTTACTTACAAAAGTTAAGCAGGTTTCCTTTCGAAAGGCAAAGCCCTCACTCACTCACTCACTCACTCATCACTAATTCTCCAACTTGCCTCACTCATCACTAATTCTCCAACTTGCCGTGGAGGCAGACGGCTTAATTTTGGCAGGCTCATTCATTGCACCTTACTTACAAAAGTTAAGCAGGTTTCGTTTTGAAAAGGCAAAGCCCTCACTACTCACTCACTCTCACTACTTTCTCCAACTTGCCTCACTCATCACTAATTCTCCAACTTGCCGTGGAGGCAGACGGCTTAATTTGGCAGGCTCATTCATTGCACCTTACTTACAAAAGTTAAGCCATGTTTCGTTTAGAAAAGGGAAAGCCCTCACTCACTCACTCATCACTAATTCTCCAACTTGCCGTGGAGGCAGACGCTTAAATTTGGCAGGCTCATTCATTGCACCTTACTTACAAGGTTAAGCAGGTTTCGTTTCGAAAAGGCAGCACCCCTCACACTCACTCACCATCACTAATTCTCCAACTTGCCGTGGAGGCAGACGCTTAAATTTGGCAGGCTCATTCATTGCACCTTACTTACAAAAGTTAAGCAGGTTTCGTTTCGAAAAGGCAAAGCCCTCACTCACTCACTCACTCCCCATCACTAATTCTCCAACTTGCCCTCACTCATCACTAATTCTCCAACTTGACGTGGGGCAGACGGCTTAAATTTGGCAGGCTCATTCTTGCACCTTACTTACAAAAGTTAGCAGTTTCGTTTCGAAAAGGCAAAGCCCTCACTCACTCACTCATCACTAATTCTCCAACTTGCCGTGGAGGCAGACGGCTTAAATTTGGCAGGCTCATTCATTGCACCTTACTTACAAAAGTTAATCAGATTTTTGTTTTGAAATTCCACCTGTAACGGTGAGTATCTGACATTGCACTGTAACGGTGAGTTCTACATTGCACAGAATGGTTGGTCTGATTTCAACCAAATTGGTGATGCATATCCTCCTTACCAGTAAAAGGTTAAACAAATATTTTTTTAGGGTGGGGTGAATGGGGGGGGAATAGAATTTTGAACTCCTGCCACTAACGGCTGGACCATTTTTACCAAAAAATTCAGGGTGTGTGCGGGGACTGGCTGAGAGTGTAAGGGGAAGGTTTGGAGGGTGGACAGAGAGGAATAGTGGGGGTATTGGGACGGACGGGAGGGGTGGTGGGAGTTATTTTCACCAAAATTTCGTAGTTGAATAAAAAATATAATATTAAATTAAAGTTAATGAGTGTTGCATTATCGTAAAGCTTATTGAATTGTCTTTCTTTAATATATCAAGTGCCGAGTGATTACAGCAATCGTGATACATTATTGCTTTCTTACTAAAAAGGTTATTTGAATACATTTCCGCTGCGAAGCGCGGGTATTTTGCTAGTACCCAATATCATGGTGCTCCAATCCATATTTTTATATTTTTTATAGTGATTTGTAATTATTATTTAATGCATATCTAATAAATTAGTATTTAATTTTTAACCTCGGTGTACCTATTTGGAAGGGATAATCTATAGGGGGATACTCTGTCCTTTTTTTTTTATTCACTTTCTAAAGGTAGGCAGGGACCTTTCCATGTTGAAGTCTAGTTTATTGTGGTAATAACATGCATTTCAGTAATCATGGCCACCTTTATATGCTGCCTAAAAATCTGAAAAAATGCTTAAAACGACCAGGTAGGCCCATTATATCATACATTAACAGCCTTAAAGGGCATCTATAGTGAGAAAATGAATTATTTTTTCTTTCCTTCCATGTGTTATAAATTTTCCCCAACCCCCAGAGTGTCTTCACTTTTTTCAGATTCCCACTCTGTCCTGAGATACACAAGTTAGAAGATACTGATTGCATTCCTGTACTCCTACTGTACTGTCTATCAAATCTGTGATGTGATCCTCTTCCTGCTCAAGTCCTTCCCTCCTCCCTGCTCTGTAAAAAACATAGAGATACAGCATTAGCAGGGGGAGAGATGTAGCTTTGATGGGCATAAATATGGCTGCACTTGACCCCCCTTCTTTTTAGCTTTTACCATTGATGATGGGTCACAATAGAAATGGACGAACTTTGGAAGTTCAGTCCGTTTTCGAAATTTCGAACTATATGGAAAGTTCAAAAACTGACCCATTAAAGTCAATGGGAGTCAAATAGTTTGAAAAATTTGAATAAAATACAATTAAAATATCAATAGTAACTTAATGTAAATGGCTATGGGACCTGGGAAATCTGGGGAACATGTTCGAATATTCAGACTTTCGAAAACTCGATTTACTCTCAGGCACGCTACTTCAAGCTCTCACGTTTGAACATTCGATAATTATCTCATGAACGACTTGCGGATTCGAGAATTTGATATTTACTCACTTATAGGTACAATAGACATTTTACTCGCGGATTCAATATTCGATATTACTCGCGTATAGGTATAATAGACATTTTACTCGCAGATTCGTGATTCGATATTTACTCACATATAGTATAATAGACATTAACTTGCGGATTCGAGAATTCGATATTTACTTGCGTATTGGTATAATAGCAATTTTACTCGCATATTCGCAAGCCTCGGACATTCAATAATTATCAAAAGTCCGGAGAGAAAAAAAAACACGGTCCTGGATAGTTCGAGAAGTCTGAGTCCATTCGAATTGTAGTTTGCTCGACCGAGTTCGAGTTCTAGTCCTATCTAGCCACAAAGAGAGAGAGATCCGTATTGCAGTAGTACTACTGTTCTCTACTCCTTCCATGTCTCCAGGACAGCTTGCTTTCTATTGCCACTGTGAGTGTATGGGTTTTTCAGGATGTTGATCTTTTAACTCCAACTGCACATGATGAGCTTGTCGGTATGCTGGAGTTGAGACATGGAGGAGGTAACAGAGGGAGGGGGAAGGGGTAAGTGCTGCACAGAGATCGACACCATGGAAAAACAAAGTCACTGACAGAGATAGGGAAAGGCAGCACAGAGTACATGAATTTAACTTTGCAATGGCCACTGTTTTTTTCACTATAGATGCCCTTTAATGTAAAAGCATGTACATTTATAGATATACACCTTCAGAAACATGTCTGTACTCTAGATTTGATTAATTAGAGACACTGCAGAGTTCATTATTTTTTTTTTACACAAATTTTTTTTCTACACTCTGGTGGACAATTCATATCATTCACATGTCCCGTAGAATCATTATCAACTAATATTGAACATAAATTGGCATTGTCATATTACTTACTTTTATATTGAATCATAATTTTCCTCTTAAACAATCACTATTATTTACAGGTGTGGGGTACAGTGATGGGTGCTAAGTTGCTCCCTCTTATCTACTTTTTTTTGGGAATGGTGGGAGAAACAGCACGTCATCTTAGGGGACAACCTGTTTTTTACAGTTTTTGTAGACTTCTGGTGTGCTACAGAAGATTTTAATACTGTGGAGCGGCCTCAGGGAAATAGGAGTTGCCTTTCTAGACTTTCTCAATAAAATGTGTTTGATGTACTATTTCAGACAAAAGTCTTGATGTCACAGTGAAGAAGGAAAAGGGATACCTACTTTTAGACTTATACCACAAAACCAATTGACCAATGTGTTGCATCATTATCAAAGTACTCATCCAATTAACCTTGTAAAGTACTGCATGCCGAAAGGTCAATTGTTAGAACAAGGAGAAACGAGAATGAGGATGAAAAGAACGGTCTGTGCACTGGAAAGAAGATTTAATTACAGGGTATATCCTAAAGATATTTTGAATAAACATACTGTAAAAGATATGCAAAGAATTTTTAAACAGCATGAATTTTTTAAAGAAAAGAGAGAAAATTTTAAGGATGAAGTAAGGTTTATTGCAACATACAATTCGGAAATTGATTGGTATGTTAAAAATTATGCAATTTTTTTCCAAATTCGTAGGAACAACCCAATCAGTCACAATAAGAAAGCAAAAAATCTGGGAGACAAGCTTGTTAGCAGTAATTTTCAAAGGTCAAAACAAACATTACAGTGAGGAATCAAATTTAAAAGGTACCTTTCCCTGTGGTCCCTGCTCAGTTTGTTGCTTCAGGAGCAATGAGACAGAAGTCTTGGACTCTAGACAGTTACACAGTATGAAATTAAAGGTTACTTTAATTGCCAAATGAGAATATGATATATGCCCTGAGATGTCATGTGAATTTCTATGGTCAGCTAACAACACAAAAGTTGAAACATAGACTCTCTAATCATTTATCGAGCATACGTCTAGCCCATAGAGATATTAAAGAGGGTAGCACAGTCCCATGTAGCCCTCCAATTTCTCAACTGCCACAGAGGGAAAGTTAGCCTTGTAAAATGCTTTGGTCTTCAGCAAATCTCAACTAACATGCAATGAGGGGATATTGTGCTATATTATTAAGATGTTCATGCTGGATATTCAATCTGCACACAAATGCACCTTATGGATAGATAAGACTTAAGGTTCATAACACGTGCGATTGGGTGTGCTGACCCGGGGCACCGATGTGTACAAACGGCTTTTTCAGATTTTCATCTAATATACCCCCCGTCTAGTTCAAACATCTTTGTCTAGTTCTAACAACTTTCGGCAGATCTAACAGACCTTTCAATTTTTATCTACACAAGTTTAGACAGTGGGGCTGACTTGCTGTGATAACAATCAATCTATTTTCAAGCCTAGATAAGATGCTATAGAGAAAACCCCAAGTCCTTTGTACAGGATATTGAGTTAGATACAAAAACCTGTTCTAAACCTTTTACTTGTGAGTGCTGGTATGGACCCATTGTCAGAAATAATGGATAGCGAGAATTTGGTGAAAATGCTGCTCTGGATATGTAAAGCAAAGTAGAAAATCTCTTTTGTATTATCCAAATTTCTTTTGATAGTTACCTGTTGGACTGTAATCCACTTTACCAGAAAAATCCTTTGTATGTTTAGGAATCTGACTGACTGAGAAAGCAGGATGTTATTTATAGATTTCAAACCAATTACAGATGAATATAACTTTGATCCTATGGAACTCTGAATACTGGATTATCATACTTATAGGGAGACCCTTGCAAGAGTTGCTGCTACTACTTTTTCACTCTTAATGCACTTTTATCTTGGCTATAAAGATTAGGTTACTGATTGTCTTATTAGAATCATTTTGATAAATGTAATTGTGTGATTTGGGGTAAAATGCTATGTGTAATTTGTATATACTGAGGAGTTCTTCTACTGGCATGACTGACAGGCACATTTTAAATGTTCAGGCATAGTATCTGTTGATAAGGTAATACAATCCTGTAAACGCTTTATGTACTGTATACTCACCCCAAGACAAGGTACCGTTAGACAAGTGGGGCAAGAACATTTACTAAAATAAAAGCTAGGTTTGGATCCAGCTATGATTCTGGGACATGTTGTTTGCATGATTCAAAATTGACGCTTGCAATCTGGCGAGACTTACGATCCAAGATCGCAAACTTTGCATCTCAATTTAAGCCTCTCACATTTGTCAGTAGACTCAGCATCGTAAAAGTATTTATAGTATTATTCCTCTTTACATTGTTATGGTTGAATACACTGAATGTACTTTAGAGGGATAGCGATCAAGCACTTTTTGAACATTTAGTATGCTATTGCAATTTTTACCCATTTACAAATTATTTATACTATTTAATAGACGTTATACACTTACATACTCTGTATTACGAGTGTTACAGGATGCTAGGCTACTTAGACCTTATTTTAAATGTTTTTAATTTTCCGTTTCTCTCCCACCTACAATAAAGTTTTTTATTTATATGATCTTTAGATGCATCTGAGGCTTTATTTTAGTTTATTACCTTTAGGGAATCATGTTTTAATAGATTATTGGTTCTAGATTACATGCTTTTTTGTTGCTGGGTATACCAAAAATAATTCTTTAAGGAAGAATATTTTCATGGATGTTCATGAATGGTTTGCTTACCAGTTTAAAGGAACTGTAAACATAAAAAATAAGTGAAATAAGTGTTTGCCAATCGTTTCTATTATTCACAGGGAGGTGAGAACGCTTATTCTCACCTCCCTGTGAATAATAGTTTGCTCAGGGGACACAGCGGCACTTACCTTACCTGGCGCTCCGCTTGCAGACCTCTGAACTGACAGCCGCGCTGTCCTTCTCTCCCGATCGGGCGCCTATCTTTTGTTTTGGCGTGCATGCGCCAAAGATAGACCGTGGTCGGGAGACAGGGGCAACGCGCTGTAAGATCAGAAGGAGTGGACGAGCTCCCACCTCCTGTGAATAATAGAAACAATGGGCAAACACTTATTTTTTTAGGTTTACAGTTCCTTTAAAGAGCATGTCAACCCCCAAAACTAAAATTTTAACCACTACTGGCCCCACTGTATAGTGTTAAAAACACCTTACCTTGCAATCTGGCGAGACCTTACGAGATCCAAGATCGCAAACTTTGCATCTCAATTTAAGCCTCTCACATTTGTCAGTAGACCAGCACGTAAAAGTATTATAAAGTATTCCTCTTTACATTGTTATGGTTGAATACACTGAATGTACTTTAGAGGGATAGCGATCAAGCACTTTTTGAACATTTAGTTATGCTATTGCAATTTTTACCCATTTACAATTATTTATACATTATTTAATAGAACGTTATACACTTACATACTCTGTATATACGATGTTTACAGGATGCTAGGCTACTTAGACCTTATTTTAAATGTTTTTAATTTTCCGTTTCTCCACCTACAATAAAGTTTTTTATTTATATGATCTTTAGAGTGCATCTGAGGCTTTATTTTAGTTTATTACCTTTAGGGAATCATGTTTTAATAGATTATTGGTTCTAGATTACATGCTTTTTTGTTGCTGGGTATACCAAAAATAATTCTTTAAGAAGAAATTTTCATGATGTTCATGGAATGTTTTTGCTTACCAGTTAAAGGAACTGTAACCTAAAAAAATAAGTGAAATAAGTGTTTGCCAATCGTTTCTATTATTCACAGGGAGGTGAAACGCTTATTCTCACCTCCCTGTGAATAATAGTTTGCTCAGGGGACACAGCGGCACTTACCTTACCTGGCGCTCCGCTTGCAGATCCTTCTGAACTGACAGCCGCGCTGTCCTTCTCTCCCGATCGGGCGCCTATCTTTTGTTTTGGCGTGCATCCAAAAGATAGACGCGTGGTCGGGAGACAGGGCAACGCGCTGTAAGATCAGAAGGAGTGAGCGGAGCTCACCTCCCTGTGAATAATAGAACAATTGGCAAACACTTATTTTTTAGGTTTACATTTCCTTTAAAGAGCATGTCAACCCCCAAACTAAAATTTTAACCACTACTGGCCCCACTGTATAGTGTTAAAAACACCTTACCTTACACCTTAGCTCCTTATGTTTCTCGTGCAGAACCAATCCAAAATTCAGAAAAATTAAGAGTAGTAGTTGTTGGTGTGTTATCCGGTCCCTGCTTCTTCCATGTCCTGATGGAGGATTCTGGCATACACAGAGGAGCACCCCTACCATTCCTCCCTCTGGATTCCTCTGCTCCTGTTCTTTTCTGTAGTGTAGTTTTTATTTTAAGGGTGAACATTGCCTTTAAGCCTACTATAACTGTATGTGCTACATTTTTAATACGTAATTAATAGAGATCTACAATGTTGAATAAATATTCATATAATAATCTGTAACAATATTACCACCCGTTACCAGTTAAGCGGGGAAATATTAAATCAGCACACTATCATTATTACTGGCAAATAAAGTATTACTTTCTTAAATTAGGCAATGATTTAGCATTTTTAGAGCTATGTACTGAGAGCCATTGTCACTCTCTACTGCCCCCTTAAGGCAATACACCAAGCCGAGAGCAACTCTCTGTGCATAGCTAATGGGGTTAACCCATTTAGAATATGGTTTTAAAGATTTCATTCTAAAGAGACACTATTGGCTTGGTACATTGGTTGCAGCAGTTAGGCCACCAAGTTTGTGTGCACTGCCACAATCAGTGTTATTTGTGTCTAAAAGCCACGTTAACCCATGGTGCATTGCTTAACACGGCTTTAAGATACAAATAGCTGATAATGGCTCTTCATACATAGCACTGTGAGTGTTTTCATCTTTTTGCAAATATTACCTCCACATTTTTGTATGGCCTAGGATATTGTTCATCAATGAAACCAAAAATTACCTTAAAATCTCCTGTTTTGTTTTGCCTGAGACATGGTTCAGCAACTAAAATAACAGCAACTGTCACTAAAACAATAGTTTCAGTATTTTGAACACTGCACACTAAAAATGTTGTATTTCAGTATACTTGCCCTTTACCTCATCTTCATGTTTTCAGCAACCTATTATATACCTTTTACATTTTTAACCTTAAAATGTGATTTACTTGACAATGCATAAGAAATATATGTTTAATGCTGTTGTGAACAAATAAGCCTGTGTGTATAGCTCTTTTCAGTTACAGTTTTATAATGTTTTTAGACAAATATAAAAATTAGAGGACCCATTAAAACCACATAAAGCTAATCAGACTTTAGAATTAGTGGAATGCAGCCCAGAATTAGTAACATAGTAACGGAGGTTGAATAAAGACATATATCAATCAAGTCCAACCTTTATAGCCTTCCTGAACCCAATTAGCCATCTGTGAAGTGTAATGCGTACACTTAGCTGGATGTTCCCATATTATGGGAGCTGACCACTAGTCCCCTCAAGTAATTTTCCTAAATCATCCAGAATCCACAGCAAATGGAGAGGTGAGACACAGCTTTTTGTATCTTTGTGAATGTGCTCTTGCTATTGGGGCAATGTTGTCTGAAGACTTAACACAGTTTCAATCAACTTTTTTTAACTCTACATTTTTACATTACATTTGCAAGAAATATACTGTATAGGGGGAGATTAACCCAGAGCTGCTATGGCTCTGATTAAGTCTCACCATACCAGATTCAATATCGTGCTTGTGCCTCCCAGTGAATTGGGAAATGGCATTACCATTTTCGGACCTTTAATGCTAGCTAACAGCTGCCATACAAAACCCGCGCAAAAACAGCTAAAATCGCGATATTGAACTGGATAGCATGCGCAATGCCCTTGGATAAACAAGCCTGATATTGTTTACAAAAATCTAGAAAATAACATAGGAGGTACATGTTTGGGCCAGCAATGAAAAAATGTACCAAAAAGAAGAAATGTGTTTTTCTTATAATTAATAACCAATAGCTTTAATAAGGTGTACTCATAATTACAAGCTCCTGTCAGGACACTAGCTATACTGTAATGGTAGCTAGGCATGTTTAATAAACTATTTTATTTTTGCACCTTTGCTTTTTCAGATCAAAGTATAATCATTCTTTTTCTGTAATGCCAACTCTTACAAACACATATTTCTTGCTGGTCAGCATGAGGTTCAGTGAGAAACAGATTAAGGTCTCTAGAGCATTGCACTGCAGGGAAAAACATCACTCAGAAATGCAGAACTGTATTGGACTTGCCTTGTCTTGGTTCAGCCATTAAATTTCTCAGTTTCTGTCCTTTGATAATATGTTAATTGTTAATTGCTTATTCTTATCTGCTCTGAACTCTTTAGGGCATCAGACCGCAGTACGATTATTGCTTCCCACAAAGCCTTGTACACATGGAATTCGATCCTTGGAGATTTTAAACTATATCTGATTTTATTATTATGTTGATTTTTTTAAAGGTACAGTTTTAAGTTTTATAAATTTTATAGTTAGTCAGTGTCAAAGATGTACCTTTTAAATGTTTTTAATTTTATATAAATTTTATAAAATTATATAAAATTTTATTTTATTTGGAAACTCTTTAAATACACGAAATTACCAAATCTACATTGTTTGCTTTTTAACTTAATAAAAATCCTTCTGCATGTGCTTTAAGGGAAAGTTAAGTTGAAAATGTAATTTTTAAAATTCTTACAGGGTTATTCAATAAACATTGTTATCATAAAAAATTGTGCTAATTTTGCCCCAACCAATCAGATGTTAGCTTTCAAATGTTAAATAAGATCTGATTGGTTGGGGCAAAATTAGCACCATTTTAAACGATAAGAACTTTTATTGAATCTCCCTGTTAGTTTATATTATGCATACCTAGTTATGCTAAATATTCTCTTCCATTTTGAAAAATCAGTTAAAGGGTAACTGTGGCCTTGAATTCGTCCTAACTAGTAAGGATTATATATAAAGCCTTCCATTGTACCCTTAAAATAAAGCCTAAATCACATCTCTAGATACAATTGGTGAGAAGTTATTGCTGGAAAGGTTCAGCAATATTACTTCCTGCTTGAACACTTCCTGTTTTCAGCCATGTGACAAGCTTGTAGTCATGTGACCAGAATCTGCCTGCATTAATAAGCTTCCCTTTTCAACTGTCAATTTTTCCCAGGTACTTCCTGATTTCCCCAGCATTAAGTCTTAACTGAGCATGTTTCTCCTCCGGGACAGATGGGCGGGGCAGAGGTCAGGTGATGTCACTCAACCTACTGAAAGCAGGAAGTTTGAACATTCACCCCAATGTAATTTCTCACAGGCTCCAGCCAGAGAAGTGGTTGTCAGCTCATTTTAAAGGAAATACTACAGGGTTTCATTTAACCCCAACTTATTTTGAGACCACAGTTGCCCTTTAAATGTATACCCCTTGCTATTTCCTGCTGTTGACATTAGTGAGCTGACATTTCAGGTTCTGTAATGGTCCTTCTTCCCAGAATGCATACTAACATGGAATGTCCCTTAAACTGGGTTACACATCATAAAATAATTTGGCCCGACCGACATTTCAGTGTTTCGGTCGGATGGGCCGAATTATTGTATGGCGACTCCGACCAATCGCCGAACTGGAAATATGTACACCAGTTACCAGTAGATTAGCTTAATTCTCTATGGCTTCAATGAAGTATGCACAACTCACAGCATGCATCTAGCATATTTAGCAAATTGTTTTAAATGGTGCTTAATAGGAAGAAATTTTCTCTGTGCTATAATAGTATAGTGTCATTTCTCACCTCTTAATTGAGCCCGAGACAATGGGCAATTAATTAGCATTCTACCCTATCATTAACGCAACAGACTTTGTGATCACATGGAAAATGTCTATTTGCCCCTGCCTTGCACTGGCCATACGCAGACTTTTTCCACACACAAGCACCTTTTCTCTAGTGTGCATAATTGTAACTTATACAATCTGTCTTCCTCTTCCTCTCTTCCCCAGTCCCTCTATTTAACTTGTTGCCCATCTCTAAACCCTTTCCATTTTCAAGATGTACAAAGGATTCCAAACCTGCACCATATATTTCAAATGAGGCCTTACCAGTTATTTATAAAGAAGGAGAATAAAAAGACAATATGTTGCTGGCTCTTGCTGTTGTCGCCTAACATTGCTTGTAACATTTACGTTTGTTATCCACTAAAACTACAAGATACTTTTCCAAGTGTGTGGCTGTTCAGTCTGGCACCGTTGATGATTTGACCTGGTGGAACATCATCAATCCCTGACTAAACATGCATACACCAACCAATAGTTGGACAAAATGGCTACTTGTCTGCCACTCGTGGGTTGCGGATCTTTACACCAAAGGTTTCTGCCTATTAAAAACTAATAAAACACTATCCTTTGCTGAACTCTGAAGGAGCTTCCCCAAATATTTCAATTTACAAAAAACTAACCTGTCCAAATTTGTCTTTCTATTGACATTTAATTGTATCACCTTATTTTTAATAATAAGCATCTTCTTTATTTTTATACTGTTTTGTTATGTCATTTATAGGTGTGTTTAGGATGTCTATTAAAGATGATCTCCCAGGAAAATTAATAAACAATAAATAAATATTTATATAGCTATAGTGCCAACATATTCCTTGGGAATTTACAATTACATCAATAGATTCTTATCTGGCCATGCCCCAAAGAGCTTACAATGTAATAACGTTATTTCACCCATACAACCTATCAGTATGTCTTTATAATTGTGGGGGACACTGAAATACCCAGAGGGAACAAACAAAAGCACCAGGACGGAGTAAATAAAAAACAGAAATTAAACCCAACAAAATACACATGGTCTTTAAATTGAGGCATTAAACCTTATCTTAATGGGGACTCCAAACATAGGGTTAAATAAAAGCCATTAGTCTGCAAACCTTGTATCTTGTTAACCTCCCTATGCCTGTATCTGTTGTATTCCATTAAATCAAATGGACTTGAAGTTTAGTTCTTGAAGACATTTTGCTAGTCATCTGACTTGCTTTCTCTATTCAGAATGACTTGTACAAGAATCTGTTGGCAATATAACTACCCTTGAAAGTCCCAATTAGCATATGACAGCAAGGAGAAAGAATATGGTCATCCCATATGTAGCAGCGGTTCCTGTTCATTCTGAATTAAGAAAGCCAGTGGGATGACTGGCAAAATGTCTTCAAGAACTAAACTTTAAGTCAAGTTTATCTAACTGAATACAACAGATATACAATGACCTGGAGGAATGAGAACCATCACAAGCATATTCCTCTGCCTGTGTAAAACTTAGGCATTTACTGGCCCTTTTATGCCTGTAAAAAGATCCAAAAATCTGGGGACTGGTTTTGAAACACACCTAGTCTCGGTTCAGATTCGATTTGTTTCAAAAATCTACAGACTTTTCAATGCTCGTATACTGGTATTCTATACTGTATTAGCATAAGATATATATTTTGTATATAAAAGGATTTTCAAAGTAATCCTTGTTAAAATTTAATTAAAATATATCTGTATATTAATAAACACAATATGCTGCTTTTATTGAATATTTGCCTGTATTTTTGAGACATAATTACAGCTTAACAGTTTAGTGTTTGCCTTGGTCAGATGAGCTTCAACCTTTAGCAATCTAAAAACTATAATTTTTGCAGGTCATTCTGAATATCATTTCCACTAGTCCTGAATGAAGCATGGTATTTTCTGTTTTAAAACAGACAAGAGATTTTAATTGGGTCAACATGAAGGTTCCCTTTGGATGTGTTTCAGAGAGCACGAAACCCATTACTTTAGCATCTCTTTTGGATTATTTTCCTAAATTGATGCGAAGCAAGGTAAAAGTAAATTGCTGGCAAATTTACATATGAATTACTTGTTAACCTCTAATAAATATTCCCTGACGTGCCTTTGCTTGGCAGGCAGAAACAAAGTACAGTTCCCTATTGTTATCAAATGACTTATTTAATAATTAGATCATAGGTATTACTCTGAAAATGGAATTCATATTTGAAATGTGAGGTAACTGCTTAATCAAAAATATGTACCTAGAACTCTAAACACATTATAAAGGTGGCTCCATGTATTGGCAGTTTACATTTTGAATCAAAATATGATTGGCTAAAAAAAGGGTAGTTTGCAATTAAGTTGTTTTTGTATTCTATATATTTATTAATACAACAAATTTACAATCAACAAATAATTACTTGCAGAGGCATTACAGCTAAATCATTTTGACTAAACTTTCCGATCCTTCTATTCATATTATAGCAGTCCTATGCAATGTTTCCTCTAAGTTAAAGTAGCCTGTGTGCGCAGAAATAAATTGCCTGTGCGCATAGAAAATAAAATTGTGTGCTACCATGTGCGTGTATGATCGAATAGATTACAGGGAACACTGGTCCTATTTCTTGTAAGTGATTCAATATCCAATTCAATATTAGCCTAAATAATGAATATTCTCCCAGTCTGTCTGAATTGTGAACAAGCAAATACGACCCAAAAAATCCAACAACAATAACTCTGAACTCACTCTATATTCTAGAAATAGTAGGAGCAGCTCCTCACGATTTTTAAATTTTCTCTAACAGGATTGCTGTTAATAGGATTTTGAAAAATAAGTTTACATTTTGGCTTGAATTTTTGCTTTACTACAAGGCTGAGATGGAATAAATTCATTTTGGGGGACTTTGCTGGCCTGGAAATAGTTTTGTTTATTTGAACCAAATTTGCCATACTGGATTTCAGTTAGATCTCATTCTAGCTAAGTCAGTGTGTCAGGGCTTAATATAAATAATAATTAACAAAAACGCGGAGCCAGATTGATTAGCTCACGATTTCATTCAGCTTTGGATAGGCGCGAACATAGAATCAGCGAGTAAAGTGTACATTAAAACCTATACGCGAGCATCGAATCCGTGAGTAAAATGTCCATTGTATCTAGGCGCGAACATCAAATCTGCAAGTAAAGTGTCCATTAAAGTCTATACGTGAGCATCGAATCCGCAAGTAAAATGAACATGATACCTAGGCGTGGACATCGAATGTTCGACCGCGAGAGCTCGAAAATAGCGCCAGTGAGAGTAAAATTGATTTTTCAAATGTCCTGGATATTCGAACATGTTCCCCAGACCATTTCCCAGGTCCCACAGCCATTTACATTAAGTTACCATTAATATTTTATTTGTATTTCATTAGAACTTTTCGAACTATTTGACTCCCATTGACTTTAAAGGGTATGTCCACCCTTAAATCTAATTTTTAATATAGCCTTCCCCCATGTCCCCCAGCCCCAACCGCATCATTATTATCTTTAGAAAGTGCCCCAAACTTTTACTTACCTCCCCTCTTTCCTCCGCCGTGCTCCCGGCCCTCTGCTTGCGAGAAAATGCAAGCAGAGGGGCGGGACCGGCAGTCGCGTCTGTGATTGGGTGAGCTGCAGCCAATCACGGACGTGGCTGCCGGTCATTCAGTGCAGCGGAGGAAAGAGGGGAGGTAAGTGAGAGTTTGGGGAGCTTTCTAAAAATAAAAATTATGCGGTTGGGGCTGGGGGACCAGGGGGAAGGCTATATTAAAGGGGATAAATGCTAGGGGGATGGAATCCGGAGAGGGAGGGGGAGGGAGGGGGAGAAGGGCTGCAGTACGCATGCCAAACTTCTTCCGGAGACCAGGTAGGAGGCAGAGTCCTATATGGACTCTGCTATCCTCCTGGTGGGCAGTTTTTGGGACTTTGGGGGGGGGACTACAGGAGAACCCTATGGAGCTGGGATGTTAGGTAAGGATTACACTACACTACACATGGTGGGGCCAGTAGTTGGGGGGATTATAGTTTTGGGGGTGGACATGCCCTTTAATGGGTCCGTTTATTTTCCATATAGTTCGAAAGTTCGAAAACGGACTGAACTTTCGAAAGTTCGGCCATCTCTATTGCAATCAATGTAGCCCTACTAATTACATTTATTATGTGTGTTCCTATTAGAGCAAATGAGCTGGCATCCCAGTTGCCCCTTACTCTTTAAGACACAAGATTAGTGTAAGGAGGAAGGGTTTTTAGAGAACTGGGCAGACATTTCTGTCAGCTACAGGCTCTTTAGTAGTGATGGGTTGCATCTCACTGATGGTGAAGCAGCTGTTTTGGGGAAAGATGGCAAGGAGATTTTATAATAGGCTTGGGGGAGGGTAATAACAGTCTCACTGGGATAAATAGCCCAGGAGGTAAGCAGGGTTAGATTGACCAGTGGTGGGTTGAAAGCTAGCATAGAGGATATGGAGGCATGTGGTTTAAAGAGTAAAAATAAATTACAGGATCATAATCTAAATTGTATGTTTGCAAATGCAAGAAGCTTGGCTGACAAAATGGGATTGAGAAAATAGGAAACGGGGAGTATGTGTTTATGCAAACCAAGAGTTGAAGCCAAATTTAAAAGAAGAGATAACTGGTTTTATGGATGTTAAAGCAGAGGCAATATGGGTGAAATTGGGGAATAGGAAGGGGGGTAATGTCATTGTTGGTGTCTGGTACAAGTCACCTAATACTAGCAAGGAGAAAGTGGGGCAGCTGCAAATGCAGATGGAAAGGGCTGCAAGTTTGGGGAGTGTTCTGTATATGGAGGACTTTAGTTACCGTGACATTGATTGGCCAAGTGGAACTGCCAACACAGAAATGGGTGATGGGTTCCTGAATTTGATGCAGGATAATTTTCTCTCACAAGTGGTTGAAGTTCCTACTAGAAAAGGAGCTTTTTTGGAGCTGGAAATTTCTAACATTGTGGAGCAGATTATAGAGGTAAAGGTAACTGGAGGCTTAGGGAATAGTGACCATGAAATAATGTTGTTTAGCATATGTTATCAAAAGGAAAAGTGCGCTGGGTTAACAAAGACTTTTAATTTTAGGAAAGCAAATTTCCCCAGGTTAAAAGTAGCTCTTCAGCATGTCAACTGGGATGATAAATTATCAGGAAAAAGTACTGAATAGAAGCAGACTTTTTTAAAGGGGATTTTAAGCCATTTCACATCTAAATTTATGCCCTTGAGAAATAAATGTAAAAATATAAGTCCGCACCCATGTGGCTTAATTCTGATTTAAAGAATGAAATGGAAAGGAAGAAAAAGCCATTTAAAACCTTTAAGTCAGAGGGAACGGAAAGGGCCTTTAGGAATTATAAAAACTGTAACAAGGATTGTAAGAAAGCAATTAAGCGAAAGTAGCTAAAATTAACAAATAAGTCAGATAGCTGAACAAAGCATCACTAACCCTAAAATTTTAAGCATATTAATAGTAAGAAGATGAAGACTGAAAATGTGGTACCTTTAATTAATGGGGATAAGTTATTTACGGAGGATGGCGATAAAGCAAATTTCTTGAACAATTCATTTCCTCTGCACACACTATAGAAGATCCAAGTACTGATATCTTAGAGTATATAATAACTGATATATAGAGTAACAATAATTGTGTGAAAGATGCAAGTGCACTTTGGTTAACTGAAGATATGGTGCAGAAACAACTAAATAAGGTTAATATTAATAAATCCCCTTGACCAGATAAAATACATCCTGGGGTCCTTAGGGAGCTAAGCTCAGTTTTATCTAGATGATTGTTTCTTAATTTTGCAGATTCCCTCATGTTTGCCTATGAATTGGAAAAATTCCAGTATTCAAAAAGGGTAGTTGTTCACAGCTGGGTAAGTACAGGCCTGTAAGTTTAACTTCAGTGGTGGGGAAGATACTGGGAAATTTGATACAGGAACATATTCTAGAATATGTTTCCAGACTGACCTTATAAGAAATTATCAACATGGATTTAGGAGGAATAGATCTTGTCAAACTAACTTGCTTGTTTTTTATGAGGAAGTGAGTAGGAATTTAGACTCTGGCATAGCAGTGGATGTAGTATACTTGGGTTTTGCTAAGGTTTTTGAAACTGTCCCCCTTAGGCAACTAGTGTATAAGCTAAGGACAGCAGCCATGTTCAGCTTGCAACAAACTTTATTAGTTCCACAGCATACCACACAACATGTTTTGAACGCTATGCGTTCTTTTTCAAGTGCAATTTCACACACACAGTGAATAGAAAACAATGGTGACTGTGAAGGGTTAATTGGACACCACCCACAGGTAGGGAGGATAAATTTCTGTTCACTGTGTGTGTGAAATTGCACTTGAAAAAGAATGCATAGCGTTCGAAACATGTTGTGTGGTATGCTGTAAAACTAATAAAGTTTGTTGAAAGCTGAACGGGTGAGCTGTCTCCCTGCACTTTTGCTGTCTTGGAAGGATTCCTTGTGTGGATGCGGCCATACAGCAAGGGCAGACACTGGGGATGAGACGCTGTGACACTGCCGATATTGGTATAAGCTAAGGTCTGTTAGGATGGGTTGGCTGATTTGTACATGTATAGAAAGTTGGTTAATGGATAGGATGCAGAGACTAGTTGTTAACGGGGCTTCATCAATATGGACTAAGGTTCTAATCGTGGTCCACAGGGTTCTGTGTTGGTGCTGCTTCTATTTTATCTGTTTATTAATGATTTGGAAGTCCATATTGTCAACAAGGTTTCTGTATTTGCTAAAGACACAAAACTTTGTCAACCATTAAAACTTCAGAGGATATGGAATTGTTACAGGTGGATCTAGATAGATTGTCGCATTGGGCTGCTAAGCGGCAGATGAGATTCAATGTTGATAAATGTAATGTTATGCATTTTGGACTTAAAAGGTACTTGTGCTACCTATACTATAAATTGCTCTGTGATAAATGAATCCCTGTTGGAAAAGAATCTTTGGTGGATAACAAACTAAAAGGTGGCAAGCATTGCCAGGCTGAAACAGCGAGAGCCAGCAAGATAAGAGAGGTATGGATTCAAGGGAGGAAAATGTTATTCTCCCCCTTTACAAAGCATTTGTAATGCCTCATTTGGAATATGCAGTGCAATTTCGGAATCCTGTTTACAAAAAGGGCATAGTGGAAAGGGTTCAGAGAAGGTCAATTAAAATAATAAAGGTAATGGGGAATCTTGAATATGAAGACAGATTGGATAAGTTACAATTATGTACACCAGAGAAAAGGCACTTGCATGGGGATATGATTACACGTGCATTAGCCATAGGACATAAATTAGAAATTTTGCATATCTCCGCCCCTTACTCTGGGGAACCTGGGAGTAAGAAATTACTTCTTGTTTCTTACATTTTGTGGGCAATGCTATATCATGCATGAGACTGCAAGATACCTTCTGTTATAAGAAGGCTCAGCTCCATTTTTATGCTCAGTGGAGGGCATTTTGCTCCTTTTGGCCCCCCTCTCCTTAAGATATATAGCTGCCTTGCAATAAAAGAGAAAGTAAAATTTTGTGAGATGGGCTCTCCTTGCATAATGTGACTGAACACATTATCCCCCATGTGGGGTGGGGGTGGGGGGTAGACATTCAATAGAATTCTAGTGCACAAACAATTCTAAATGAATATTGGCTATATCTCTATAAGGTTGCTGCTACAAACAGTCTGCTAAACCCTGGCTAAATAAAAGCAATTAATTCAATAAGTTGGCCAAATTATTTTAAGCCCAGTTACCACGTTAAGATTGCTTTATTTAACTGGGTCCTAACCTACTGGTACTTGTGTACTTGGCTGCATGAGCTGACAACTTCTGCTATTTGCTTGAAGCAACTCTCTGGTTTACAGTACTGTGCTCAAATGGGCACATTACCTAACTCTGGGTGGAGTACAAATTCCCAAAAGGCTTGGTCAAATCTTCAATGTAACACAAAATATATAAAAAAAATGGGTTTTTGTACATCCAACCATTAAAGTGCAATTAGAGACCAAAAATATAATACATACAAACAATAGAATTTTAGTGCACAAACAATTCTAATTGCATATTGCTATACCTTTATCTCCATAAAGTTGCTGCTACAAATAGCCTGCTAAACCCTGGATAAATAAAAGCAACTATTTTGTCAAGGTTGCTGACAGCTTCTCCTGTGTGGCCTGTAAATTTGAAGCTGATCAACAGGCATTGGTTAAACTATTGAGGCTTGGGGTTTTACTTTTGGCTGTCACGCTTAATGGGCTACTTTCCCCCCCAATCTCTTTCATTTGAATGTAGTTTTATAGTGTAAAGAAGCTCTAACCATTCACTTCAAAGTAACATTAAATCAAATAAAACAACTATTAAATATTCCCTCTGTGGCCTGTGCCATGCTGGCCTATATAAAGGATGGGACTCTGCTGGATTAAACATAACCCTAATATAAAATCAATAACCACAGAAAAAAAAGTATTTTATGAATAATGCAATTCCAACAGACTGCTTATATACAGTATATCTGTTTATATGAATAATCATTTACTGAGCCACCTGAACTAGAATGAACAATAACTTAATTTAAGAGAGTTTTCACAAAGAAAACTACATTATTATAGTCTCATCATTAAACATACCTTGTCTAAACTTTTACTGACTGAACAAGTTCCTTTATATTTTACTTGTAGTGAAGGTGCAAATATTATTTTCAAAGGATAACAAAACTAAAATGTAAATAAGCCTAAATTGATATAATAATAATAAAAAATATAATACATTATAATGAGTATTCTAGCCCTCTTTCTCATGAATGCCGGTCCAAAAAGGTTAACATGCACCTAACCCACACTAGCAAACAATTCACACTAAAACAGGAGTGATGCAGCTAGAATGGAGAAGGAACAGGGTGAAAATTTCCTATACAAAGATTGGAGGTCGTCACAACCCCCCCAAAAAAATTGGAGCATCACAACCAAACTGTAAATATAACTTAGCATTACTAGATAGTTAAGGCTTTAAATGTAAAGTGTAAAGTAACAACGCAAGCACGCCGACATTAAATTGCGTGTGCACTAATATCAGGCACGCACTCTGCGAAATGGAACACGCTTTCCCTGGCAAAGGGATACGGCCAATCACGTGGGGAGCGGAGCTGAAAACAGGAAATAACAGAAGAATTAAGACAGAAACTTCTAAAGACTTAAGTTCCTGACATCTTGGATTATGCTTGCTGAGTCTTTAGCTCCACCCCCCCCGAGATTTCCTGACACTGCTTCTTTTATGTGTCAGAGAAAGCGCTGCCCATCATGGGCAGAGCTAAAAACTCAGCAAGCATAATGCAAGATGTCAGGAATTTCACAGGTAGGCTCAGGAGGGCCCTAGGAAAGAAAAAAAAAATGAAAGGTTTACTTAAAGCTGCAGCTTCCAAATACAATTCACTTGATTTTTTAGTGTACTTATCCTTTAAGGTAGAGTATAGGAGGATCCTAGAACAAAAAACAACAAAAAAAAAGCCTAAGTTATCTAATAAAATAGTAAGCTGCATTTACAGTTTATATACCCTTTTTTATATCTCATATTTATGAACCCACAGTATCGCAAGTTAGTGATACTGCACGTCATTGGTAATGTACAACAGCGGCCAAAAATGTATGGTCGTGATCGTACATTTACGGCAAACGTTTGTCAAGGAGGCCATTTATGTGAGAATGAAGAAACCATGCCTGAATAGAGGTGGTGGTTTTTTTTCCAACACCAATTGTCCACCATGTACAATGCTGTTTTGACACCTTACCCTGGGCAGTTTCAATAACACCCCTTAGCCTCACCACACCTTGCATTCAGACAGTCCTTAACACCTGGCTGTCATATGCTAATTGGGACTTTCATTGGTACTTATATTGCCAACAGATTCTTGCACAAGTCATTCTGAATTGAGAAAGCCAGTCGGATGACTAGCGAAACAAGAACTCAACTTTAAGTCCAGTTAATCTAACTGAATGCAACAAATATACCATGGCCTAGATGAATGAGAACCTTCACAAGCATGTTAAAACAATTGTAAATTATAAATATGGCCCCAAGAGACTATTTCCATTTTTTTAAAAACACGTTTTATTAATAAAACCAACCATTATTACATTGCATGTAGAATACCAGTATTTAACCATTAATACACATATGCATAGGATACATACATAGATTATATTATAGAATTCCTGTGGTTGGTTGAGATTTGCAGGGATCTATATTAACATATTAGGAACTATTTATAGTTGGCAAAATATAGTCATCAAAGTATTTGTCTACCTGTTCAAGGAAAGTTCTTTGATAGACAGACGTCCACCTCATGACACCCGCCCTCCCCGGGCCCCGCCCACAGCCTGTATATATTGGTGTATTGCCATTTGGCCGCTAAATTATAAAGTGGGTATTGTAGTAGATGATTAGTTTAGTTTGTTGGGTGATTCCAACCACTGGTTCCAAATTTTGTGAAATTTATTGGGGAAATTTCTGTATTTGTATGTGATTTTGAGATGAGGTAAATCAGTGTTGACCAGTTTGATCCACGTTTTGAGTTTAGGTGCCTTGACTGACATCCATCGTAGGATAATTGTTTTGCGTGCATAGAACAGGGTTGTTTGGATAAAATTTAGCTCATAACTGGACCATATATCTTCCTCTGTCAGACCAAACAGACATATTTTTGGCGTGGGTCGGATGGGGTGCGGTGTCAAGTCTCTCAAAAATTGCAGGACCTCCAACCAGAATTGGGCTACTTTGGGGCATTCCCATATAAGGTGTATACAATCTGCATCTGATTGATGACATTTGGGGCACATGGAGGTGTGTGAATTGCTCATGTGTCTTATTTGTTTTTGTGTATAGTATGCCTGGTGGAGGACGTTGAACTGAAGAAGTTTGTTATTAACCGATGGGGAAACCGTGGTATGGGTATTACAGAGATCTGACCATTGTTCTTCTGTAGCGTTCCCAAGATGAGGAGACCATTTATCTTTGATTAGATCCAGGGTTGGGGCAGATTTAACTGTAATAAGGTGGGTGTATACTTTTGAGATGATTCCTCTGATACGTTTTGTGCGTATAATGGCAATAATAGGGTGTTTTGAGATTGTGGTTTGGGATGTAGAGAGGGTGATTTTCAGAGTGTGGTGTATTTGCAGATACTGGAAATATGCAGAGTTTGGAAGCTTATAAGTGTCTTGTAGATCTGTGAATGGTATTGCTTTATTATTTTGGAATAGGTCGCCAAGGGTGTGGACTCCCCATTCTTTCCATTGTTTTTGACCAGGAAGGGAGTGAAGTCCGGAGAGTGACTTGTTATTTGTTACTTGTAAATTTTAGAAGAGTATTGGTGAGATGCCAGGTTATAGTAGATTTATGTTTATTTATGTTTATGAAGTACAGTACCTGCTCCTATTAGATGTAGATTGGGGGCAGCTAAATATGCCAAGAATGGATCGGTTAAATATGCTGTCATAAGTTGGACATATTGGGTGGTGTTGCTGGGTTGACCCAGCATTGTAAATATTTGAGTTGTGCTGTCCAATAGTATATTTAAAGGTTTGGGAGAGCCAGTCCACCCATTGATTTGGGGGCTTGTAGAATTGTTGTTTTGACTATTTCCATTTTTAACAGCATTACACAAACAAAACATGAAGCCAGAGTGCCAGTTCTAGATTGGTTTTTATTATTATGGATTTATATAGCGCCAACATCTTCTGTGGTGCTTTACAATTACATAGTCATACATTACATACAGAGTAATACTGTACATGTTATAAAAAATCATACCTATTACATATACAGGTACTACATAATATAAGTAAACAGAGTTATGAGTTTCTTACAGCAATACCATGATACAATAGGAGGGAGAACCCTGCCCAAAGTGCTTAAAGTCTAGAGGATATGGGGGTGAGACATAAGGTTGCGGGAATCAGTAGGCTGTAAATAGATTGGCAGTGGAGTGTGAAAGGTGGGTTGGATCATATTGGGTATTAAGAGGGGTAATGTCTAGGGCAGGTTATATGCTTGCATAAGGAGGTGGGTTTTAGGGTTATGTGATATTAAGGGATGGTGAGTGACGGACAGATGGAGAAAGGGAGTTCCAGAGCAGAGGGAAAGCACAAGCAAAGTCCTGGGAAGAGGTTTGCGGAGTGGAGGTTGCACCTGGGACGATATCGATAGATCCGCTCTGAGATATATGAAGGGGCTGTGTTGGATAGTGCTTTATAGGATATGGTAAGCAGCTTGAACTGGATACTTTGCGTGATGGGCAACCAGTGAAGGGACTGACAGAGAGGAGAAGCATTAGAGAAGCGAGAAGAGAAATGAATGAGCCAGGCAGCAGAGTTTATAATGGATTGAACCGGTGCCAGTTGGTTGTTTGGTAAACCACACAGGAGTGTGTTGCAGTAGTCTAGCCCAGATATGATTCGGGCATGGACTAAGATATTTGTAGCTTCATTCGTGAGGAAGGATTAAATGGAGAAGATGTTTTGTCTGTCTTGTCCAGGTTGAGTTTGAGGAAGCGGTAGGACATAAAGGCAGAGATGGCACTAAGGCAGTCAGGGCCTGGGATGTCAGTGTAGGGAGATCTGGGGCAGAGATGTAAATTTGTACATTTGGGTATCATCCACATACAGGTGATACTGGCTTGGGCTTTATTGAGCCATCAACCACACAACAGGCCTCAGGTCTGCAATATAAAGTGCCATTATAGAGACATCACCAAGATATACAGTAGATTTAGGTTAGAAAAAGTAAAAGAGTAAGGCTTAGAGCTTTTTTTCTCATTATGCAAATGTGGTAATTTCCACATTTACATTGTAGGGTATTTTATATATTTCCATGATAGCCTTTAAAAGACATGTAAACTGGGGCAAATTATTTTTAAACTAATCACACAGTAATTAGGATTAATTACCACCAATCTTAAGTCTGCTTCTTTTTTTTCTTCTCTGACCTTATTATCCCTTGTTTTTTTAGCTCTGGGAGTTTTACTTTTTAAAGGGGGCGGGGCATAGCTAGTCAGTAAATAACCGTCAAATAACCGCTCTTTCTGTGCAGATAAACCCAATCCTGCAGTTAGCTGCTGTCTGTGTTACTGAACAATGTAGCTTTGTACCTAAATAAATCAATTACACCCCCATACACACATACCTTCAAACTCCTACAGCTAAAAGAAAATCTTACTTGATTCAAGCAATTATTACATCTCCCAGTGATGCTTACCTTCCTATTGCAAATAAATTTTACTTTCACTATAACACAAAATCACCTGGTGAATGCTATTGGCTGTAGTGGGGCACAGATCTCCACTGCACATGCTCCACACTCTAGCTGTGCCTCAGCTTTGGGAGGAGTGGATACATAGAGAGGAGATATGCATACTAACTAGGAGTGAGCTGAACAGGACATGAGAAGACCTAGTGACAGGGAGCACTCAGAGCAAAAAGGGATCAAGTTCCTGACAGCACTAAAAATATAGAAAAGGATAAAGGCAAGTCATTTTTTTCAGTTTAGTGTCCCTTTAAGCGAATGCCAGGTTAAGGAGAGTGAAGGCTACAAATGCCTTTTGAATTACGCAGATAAGAGGGGAAAAAAGGAATTATGGGTATCTTCTATGATTCTATGGAAGCCTTTAAGCAAATGTGTTATTATTCTATTCTGTTAAAGATTATAACTCTAACAATTGAAAGTGAAGACATCTTGGATATAAAGTAATACCTTTTATTGGCTAACTAAAATGATTGAAAATGCAAGCTTTCGAAGCACTATGCTTCTTCCTCAGGCATGATACAATACTGAATCTTAAAAAGCACTTTATTTTATACATACAAGAACAAAGACTTTCTGACATTACATAGATGTTATCTTTTGCACCCATGCCTGATTGGCAATGGCTGTCGTAAATAAAACAGTAAATACACATTCAATGATCACAGGCAGTAATAAAAGAATTAGCAGGGGTTAAATAAACAATTAGATACACTTCACCTCTAGTGTCCATGGAGGTTCTGGTATAAATGAGATATTTATGGGTTTGGGTGGTTTAAGCTAGGTACACACAGTACAGATTTCTGAAAGATGACAGACAGGATCTGCAAGATCCTGTCTGCCATCTTTCAAAGATCTGCATACACACAGTCCCGAGCGTTCTCCCTATAGGGAGAACGCTCTGGACTGTGTGTTTCCATCGGCCGCGCTAGACTCCCGCTCGTTCGGGAAACGAACGTACATACGTAACGATTAAGCCCCGATACCGTCGGATCCGACGGTATCGGGGCTTAATCGTTAATGTGTGTACCCAGCTTTAGAGGAATTTAGTCTGATTAACTCTACATGACATTAAGATTAGAAACATAGTGACACATAAAGTTTAGATCTTTGTTGAGTCCAGAGTCCCAAATTTTTGTATAAGTTTACATTCCCATTCTAACCTTTCCTTTTGGGATCTGAAATTTCCCCAGCACTGTGACTTTTAGGTCTTTCAGGCTGTGACCTTGGCTGCAGAAATGGGCACCACAGGAACATTCGTTTATGTTATTAATTGTGTGAATCGATGAGAGTTCATTCTTTGCCTCAGGGTCTGTCCAGTCTCCCTACATAAAGTCCTGAGGGGCACCTAGAAAATAAAATCAGGTATAACACATTGGATGATTTGCAGGAGAAGGTTCCCTTTATTTCAAACCTCTGTTGGGTTCCTGGTATTGGTATCCTGTCTCAGTGTGGGAGTACTTGCAGGTTTCACACTTTTTCTGCAAACAGGGAGATGTTCCATTTTGTGGGGCCTGTAGTATTTCCATTTGTGGGTGGTGTAGTAACAACCAGTGGGATACGGTCTCCTTTTGGATATGTTTGATTTTAGCAGGTTTGTTCTGGGGATGTGGTTGCTTTCTTGATCTGTGTTTCTGTAATGGACTGACTTGATCCCTGTTTTGTAAAATCTTTTTTGAGCTGTTCCAGGTGCAGACTTCTGTCTGTAGAGTCAGAAAATCCTGTTGTATCTTATACCCTGGCTGTAGATAATGGAGTTCTTTATGTGTTTAGGGTGAACTGTCATTACTGAGGTATGTGGGGCGGTCTGTAGGTTTGCGATAGATGGATGTTTGATGTGTGTTCCTTAATCTGTATTGTGGTGTCCAGAAAGCGTAGGTGAATAATTCATTTGAGTTTAATGGTGGGGTGGAATCATTGTATTTTTGGTGGAAGTGCAGTAGGTCATCTTCGTTGCAGTCCAGATGATCAGAATGTCATCATATAGCGGAGTAGGCCCTGGGTCTGATGGGGCATGTTGAAAGAAAGATTTCTTCTAATTGCCATAAATATTTGATATTGTGGCGCAAATCGTGTTCCCATTGCCACACCCATCTGTTGCAGGTAAAATCCTGTTGAATGAGAAGTAATTGTGGGTTAGTATAAACTCCATTAATTTGGCAATTGGTAGTGAGGTATGTCCAATTTTTTAAGATATCTCAGACAAGTGAATACATCATCATGGGGAAGTTGGTATAGAGAGCCTCTACATCCAATGTGGTAAAATGGTTCCATCAGGTATCAATGTCTGCTAGTTTATTAGGAGGTGTGTAGAATCTGAATAAAACTGGATGTATTTTGTACCAGGGGTTTCAGTATACTCTTAATAGTGTGAGCTGTTTGATAGCTGCCTTTGGGCTTCTTTTATATAGTCATTAGTGTTCATTATGACTATTAATGACTATATAAAAGAAGCCCAAAGGCAGCTATCAAACAGCTCACACTATGCCAAATTACAGGGGGATCCTACGGACTGTTATAAGAAAGAACTTAAAACCCTGGTTAATAATTTGCCTACAGGATCACAGACAGTGTGCTACCTTTAATACCTGAAGACCCAAGAGTGGGAGAGCTTCTATATGCTCCCCAAAATCCACAAAGAAGGGAACCCAGGCAGACCCATATCTCAGGTGTTAGAACACTAACAGAAAACATCTCCGGCTGGATTGAGAGTTAATGAAACCCTGGTACAAAATACATCCAGTTTTATTCAGGATACTACACACCTCCTAAATAAACTAGCAGCCATTGATCATATAACTGATGGAACCATTTTAGCCACATTGGATGTAGAGGCTCTCTATACCAACATTCCCCATGATGATGGTATTTCAGCTTGTCTGAGATATCTTAAAAAATTGGACATACCTGCACTACCAATTGCCAAATTAATGGAGTTTATACTAACCCACAATTACTTCTCATTCAAGCAGGATTTATACCTGCAACAGATGGGTGTGGCAATGGGAACACGATTTGCGCCACAATATGCAAATTTATTTATGGCAAATTTAGAAGAAATCTTTCTTTCAACATGCCCCATCAGACCCATGGCCTACTTCCGCTATATAGATGACATTCTGATCATCTGGACTGCAAGCGAAGATGACCTACTGCACTTCCACCAAAAATACAATGATTTCCACCCCACCATTAAACTCAAAATGAATTATTCACCTACGCTTTCTGGACACCACAATACAGATTAAAGGAAACACAATACAAACATCCATCTATCGCAAACCTACAGACCGACCCACATACCTCAGTAATGACAGTTTTCACCCTAAACACATAAAGAACTCCATTATCTACAGCCAGGGTATAAGATACAACAGGATTTGCTCTGACTCTACAGACAGAAGTCTGCACCTGGAACAGCTCAAAAAAGATTTTACAAAACAGGGATACAGTCAGTCCATTACAGAAACACAGATCAAGAAAGCAACCAGCATCCCCAGAAACAACCTGCTAAAATACAAACATATCCAAAAGGAGGACCGTATCCCACTGGTTGTTACATACCACCCACAAATGGAAATACTACGAAAAATCGCCAAGAAACTCCAACCCATTTTACAAAAGGACAACAGATTACTAGAAATATTCCCAGACCCCCCTCTCTTAGCTTACAGACAACCACCCAACTTAAAACAAATGCTTATAAAAAGTTCCCTAACAGGCCCCACACAAAATGGAACATCTCCCTGTTTGCAGAAAAAGTGTGAAACCTGCAAGTACATCCACACTGGAGACAGGATACCAATACCAGGAACCCAACAGAGGTTTGAAATAAAGGGAACCTTCTCCTGCAAATCATCCAATGTGGTATACCTGATTTTATGTTCTAGGTGCCCCTCAGGACTTTATGTAGGAGAGACTGGACAGACCCTGAGGCAAAGAATGAACTCTCATCGATTCACAATTAATAACAATAAACGAGATGTTCCTGTGGGTGCCCATTTCTGCAGCCAAGGTCACAGCCTGAAAGACCTAAAAGTCACAGTGCTTATGGGAAATTTCAGATCCCAAAAGGAAAGGTTAGAATGGGAATGTAAACTTATACAAAAATTTGGGACTCTGGACTCAACAAAGATCTAAACTTTATGTGTCACTATGTTTCTAATCTTAATGTCATGTAGAGTTAATCAGACTAAATTCCTCTAAACCACCCAAACCCATAAATATCTCATTTATACCAGAACCTCCAAGGACACTAGAGGTGAAGTGTATCTAATTGTTTATTTAACCCCTGCTAATTCTTTTATTACTGCCTGTGATCATTGAATGTGGATTTACTGTTTTATTTACGACAGCCATTGCCAATCAGGCATGGGTGCAAAAGATAACATCTATGTAATGTCAGAAAGTCTTTGTTCTTGTATGTATAAAATAGGGTGCTTTTTAAGATTCAGTATTGTATCATGCCTGAGGAAGAAGCCTAGTGCTTCGAAAGCTTGCATTTTCAATCATTTTAGTTAGCCAATAAAAGGTATTACTTTATATCCAAGATGTCCTCACTTTCATCTATGGCTAACACGGTACAATTCTCTACTACTAACTCTAACAATTGTAAAATCTCCTGCATAAGGATAATTATTTCACTGCCCATACCTTAGTGAAATCTAGCCTGGAGAATTATAAAGGTGTTAACAGCCTGCTGCAGCAATACAGACTGCTCTGTAAATGGTGCAGCTTGCTTTACAAATAATCACATAAAAAGACATTGCTTGTGGCTGCAGAAATGCTCACAATTATAAATAGTTAACAGTAACAATGGTCAGTTCGCGGATCACTGAGAATTTTTTCCAATCCACGTTCAATAAATATCAAAATTCGAGAAATTTAAAAATTCGAGTTTTCAAGGAATTTTTGAAAATTTTGTAAAAATTATACAGTAAGTATTGGTTAGTATACCAATCAAATTATCTTTGAAATAATCTGATTGTAACTAATCAAAATTAGTTATGGTATACTAACCAATCAGATTCCTTCAGAAAGACTCTGATTGGTTAGTATACCAATCAGATTATTTTCCAATTCCGATTGGTTAAATCATATTCTTCCAGACAGCATACCAATCAGATTTTTTCTGAAAGAATCTGATTGTAACCAATTCTGATTGGATAAAAATGGATTGTTTCAAAAAGAATCTGATTGTCTGTTCCTCAAATCATTTCCCAGGTCCCAGAGCCATTTACAATAAAGTTACTGTATCATTTTTTTTTTCCACAATCTTTTTTTTTCTTTAATAATTTTATTGAATATAATACTGTAAGACATCCATTTTTATATTATATTCAGTGCAATAGTTTTCAAATTAACCCAATAATTTTAATATTTAGATAGAGAGAACAATAGTAGAAAGAGTTAGCAAAAGAGAAGTAAAGGGAAGAGAGGAGAGGGAAAGAAAGAGGAGACAAGAAAAAATGAAAAAAGGAGAAAAGCAGTAAAAATAGAAACAATATTTTTTGTGTCTCTGCACATTCCCACCAGCAGTGTTTAAGATCTGCTTGTATCTGGCAGCCTCTGTAACACATTGAGGATGCACCTGGGAAAATCATTGCTGTTCGAGTTGGTGCTAGATACCACTGGTGGAGAATCTTGAAATTCTTCTCCTGAATAACGATATTGAGAGAGCATTTCCTTAAAGAGTCTCAAATTTCTGACCATTGTGTTGTGTCTAATGATTCGTTTAACCATTCCTCCCATTTTCTCATAAAAGGGAGCTTAAGCATGTGTCTTGCGTTGTTTAATATAGTATAGATGGTTGATATTTTATTTGGACCTAGTGGATTTTTGTGGCAGATCTTCTCAAAGTTCGTTAGGACTTTTGTTTCTTGTTGTGTCAGCACGCTGTTTATATAGTGCTGCATTTGGGAAAATCGGAACCATTCTGAGTCCGTTAACTTAAAATGTTTCTCGACTATTTCCCATGATGTCGTCCTATGTCCTGAGGTTAGTTGAATGATTTTGTATAAGTCTTGTTCAGACCAAGCAGTCCATGAAGTATGTTGCATTCTGGGGGACATTAATTGGGGACATTGGGGACATTAAAGATTGTTTATTGGGGGTGTGGGTGCGTTTAGCGTTGTACCAAGTTTTTATTGTATTTTTAATAATATTTTAATAAGTTATTTTTACATTGTATTTTTAATAATATTTTAATAAGTTATTTTTACATTGAGGGAGGATATTTGTGCAGGAGGGTAGCCAGAGAAGGTCAGCACTTCTTGGGTTGCCTAAAAGCTGAGATTCTAGTTCCACCCAACTGGCCGTTGTCGTGTTATTGTGCCATTGCATCGTTTGTGCCATTCTTGCCACTGTATAGTATAATTTGATAGAGGGGAGAGCTGCTCCTCCCATGTTTCTGGGTCGTTGTTTTGTTTTGTGACTTATTCTAGGCCTCTTGCTGTTCAATATAAATTCAGTGATTTGGGAGTCCAACCTGCGAATATCTCCTGGTTGTAAGTCTATTGAAAGTGAACGGAACAGGTACAAGATTTGTGGTAATATTGTCATTTTGATACAGTTTATGGCAAAAAGGGAAATGTCACAATTTGGCCATTGTTTCATCTGTTTGATCAGTTTTTGGATTAATGGTGTGTAGTTGAGTCTATATAGTTGGGTTGGATCTGCGGTGATCTGTATGCCCAGGTATGGGAAAGAATTTTTGTTCCATTTAAAGTCAAAATTCAGCTGTAGCAATTTGCAGACATTTGGTGGGAGATTAATTGGATATATTTTGGATTAAGTGTAATTAATGCGGAATCCTGACAGATCTCCATATCTTGTTAGGTGGTTGCAAAGAAATGTGAGAGAGGTTTATGGTTTGCTAATGGTGAATAGAATGTCGTCTGCAAATAATGAGACTGTATATTCTTATATCCTTATATATAGTGTTATCCCATTGACTCTTATATCTTTTCTGACATGGCAGGCCATTGGTTCCATGCAGAGAGTGAACAGGAGGGGAGAGAGGTGGCATCCCTGCCTTGCACCATTTCGGATTGGAAAAGAGGTGGACAGGAAACCCATATTTGAGACTTTAACTGAAGGAGGTTACTGTATCATTTTTTTAAAAATTTCGAAAATTCCTTGAAAATTAAAATTTTCATACAATACATACATACATGTACATGTTACCTAGACCATTTCCAAGGTCCTAAAACCATGTACAGTCAGTTACCATTGCTATTTTATTGCTTATATTTAGGCGTACCTGTGTAGATTTTTTTCTCTTTTTTTTTAGCAGTTTCGCCCATCTCTAGCTAACATGTTGCTTCAAAACTAAAGATACTGTAACATTATAAATAAGTCCCAGTTTCAAAACAAACCTGGTTTACCTTTGGAACTGTTGGTTTTTAAAAATACTGTATGGTTGAATTTTCAATAATTCCAAATTACGGTATCTCCAATGGGGAAACTGAGTTTGGGGTTTTTTGTTCAATTGAAGAACAGGAGGTAAAGGAGCTATGTCTTACCTCCCATTCTTCAATTAAACCAGCAGGAGCCAGGAACAAAGGGTATTGTGTTCCTTTGCTGTTCTCCTTACAGGTCCAGACATACAATACAAACTCCATTGGGACCTGTAAGAAGAACAGCAGAGGATCTCAATAACAAGTTCCCTTCCTTTGTTCCTGGCTCCTGCTTGTTTAATTGAAGGGGGGGGGGGGGGGGGGGGGTAAAGGTAAGACATAGCTCCTTTACCCCCTGTTCTTCAATTAAACTGAAAATAATGTACTATATTTTTCAGGGTGGAGATATCCTTTAAATAAATGTAATAGTAAAATTCAAGTCACGAAACAGCTAATCTCATATTAAGAACTTGAGTATTAAGCCAGTTACCCTCTACTCCAAAAAAACTGTACATTGTGTGTAGTTAAAATACCATGCACATCACTATCATCATAAATAATAGGCAGAATTCTTCTTGCAAATTAATTGGTAATCTTGCATATATTGGTAAAAGACTTGTTAAAATCTGATATAAAATAATGCTCTTTTTTCACTATTATGTCTCCTATTTGTGTATGTAACATTTACATTTTTACATTTACCAGATTCATAAAGATAAGAACACCAGAGGGAACTAAAGGCTCTTATTTATAGCATAACCTCTAGATGCTTAGTTAATAATGGCTTCTGGTGATACATTTCTCATCAGAGGAATAATCTTGATGCAGGCGAACAAACTGCCCATAAGGTATACCTCTCTTGAGATAGATTGGATGCTAGGTGATTGGTGTCAAAGGGCCCTATTTATAAAAGATCGTTATCGAAAAAATAACGATCGCTATCGTAAAATAACGACCGGTATTTTACGATAACGACCGATGTTTTACGATATCGGAAATTACCGGTCGTTATCGTAAAATACCAGTCGTTATCGGAAAATATCGAGTGTTATCGGAAAATAATGGTCGTTACTTTACAATAGCGATCGTTATTTTTTCGATAACGATCTTTTATAAATAGGGCCTAAAATTATGTTTTTTTGCGATAGACCAGAAACAGTACACTGGGCATACTTTTTTTATATACATTTAATGTGATCCATCTATAGATTAAAATCCATAAATTAAATTGCAATAGGATCAGACTGCCTTATCAGTCTGATATTCTAATTATTAGCATGCAAAAATTCAAAATAAGTACTACCATCCAATATAAACCGCAGGTCTATAAATCTGCCAAAAGGTCTTTAACTCCCCAGAGATGTGGCGCCATTACCACAACCCTCCATTCCCACAACCCAAAAAGGTAGGCATTACTGGATGCCAAAAATCCCATCATGGTGCCACATCTGTGGTGGTAAAAGGATTAATCTTTTTTCCCACTCCTAGTAACACCCAACAAGATACCAAAATAAACAGTCTAAGGAGTATACATGTATACATATTTATGTGTTGTAACTGACGTAGGACCTTAGCAGCAAAATAATACTGCATATTTTAAATAACCGCACACCCTCTTTTGTCAACATAACAAATAGTAATGGCTTGCATTGCCTTAATGGCTTTCTTAATAGCATCTTAAAATGCATCTGTTGTAGTACCCTACTCCTCACTCTCCACTGTGCATCGCTTCATGTGCTTCACTGTAATTTTTGCCTGGTATTCATCTGCTGTACTACCCTACTGATCACTCTCCACTGTGCATCTCTTCATGTGCTTCACTGTAATTTTAACTGGTATAAATCTGCTTTAATGCCTTACTCATTACTCTCAACTGTATATCCCTTCCTGTGCTTATCTCATAGATTAGTTAAGTTGATTTATTGGGGCATTCACCATTTGTTTGATTCTCACTCTGTTTTAATTTAATTTGTCTGTCTCCTCTTAGCCCCTCTCACACCTCAGCTCAATAGTATTATTAATTGTATTGGTAATCAGGCCAGTTATATATGTAAGAGCCCTAAAAATTATACATTAACTTACTGTAAATAGTTTTGGGGAAAAGAGAATTTAGATTCTTTCTGAAAGAATCTGATTGTAACCAATTCTGATTAGAAAAGAATCGGATTGATTAGTATACCAATCAGATTTATTTTTCGAAAGAATCTGACTGTAACCAATTCTGATTGGTTACAATCAGCTTTTTTTTTTTTTTAGAAAGAATCTTATTGGTATACCAATCAGATTATTTTCCAATCAGAATTGGTTTCAAACAGCTTATTTCAGAAAGAGTCTAATTGGTTAGTATACCAATCAGATTATTTCTAAAAGAATCTGGTTGTAACCAATTCTGATTAGTTACAATCAGATTCTTCCAGAAAGCGTACCAATAAGATTCTTTCTGAAAGTACCTGATTGTAACCAATTCTGATTGGATACAATCAGATTCTTTCAGTATACTAACCAATCAGGTTATTTTCTAAACAGTATTTGTTACATTCAGATTCTTTCAGAAAGATTCTGATTGGTTAGTATACCAATCGCGGGTTGGGAACCGCGATCGCACATGTGTATGAACCTTTACCAATTCTGATTTGAAAGAATCTGATTATCTGTTCCCCAGACCATTTCCCAGGTCCTAGGGCCATTTACAGTAAGTTACTATATCATTTTTACAAATTTTATGAAAATTTCTTTAAACTTCAAATTTTCTTATTATTTCTTATAATTCCTAAAACTTTAAAAATTTCGGGGACCCTTGAAAATGGAATGTGTAATCTCAAAAAACAGTTTGATTGTGAGGAAAGTTATTTTTTTTACACTTCTGGATGTATGTACGTTTTTCCCAGACCATTTTCCAGGTCCAAAGGCGGAACGGATTTTAACAGTTTCGCCCATCTCTCAAAACCCTGGATTTAAATATCTTCCTGTATAGATTTGTTAAAACAAATCGATAAACAAAACAGAAAAATGTGATAGTGTTATATAACAAATATAAGATGGATTATGTTTGTCTTATCTAGATGTTAGGCTCCACTTTATGTATATTTAACATGTAGTTCTAAAGCACTAACACTTCCAGTCCAAAAGATGTGTGTATATATGTACCCTCTAATACTTATCGGGGTACACCCAATAGGTTCCCTTCTGCCTCTGTATATTGTGTAAAATATTCATTTAGGGGATGAGACACTAATAGATCCAAGATTTCACAGGATTTCTTTTATTTTTATTTTTAACATCTTGCCTTTATTTGTTTTGTACAAATCCCTAAATTTTATAGTAGTGTGTATAAAGATTTTATAGTAGTGTGTATAAAGATTTTATATCATCTGTTTCCACATATAGCTAAACATACACCCACATATTTCCCACTGTGCACCAATGTGCACACTTTTGCTTGTTGCTAGTATATATATATATATATATATATATATATATATATATATATATTCTGTTATTCATTATTTTATATATATATATATATATTATAGGTATAATCGTACAGAATAACAGAATACTACAGATGTTCGTGCACACAGGGTTTTCTTATAATTCTTTTTATTCAACCATAAAGTGCAATTACTATGCAAAAAAGAAGTGATGTTTTGGCCTTTAGTGTGTGGCCTTTCCCAAGCTCAAACAAAGTGAACACCTTTCTTATATCCAACATTAATCCCCTCCCACTTACTGACAACATATGTTAACCCTTGCAACTTTTTACAAATTAGTGCATTAGTGCAATAAAAGTGACTGTGCTTATTATAAATATACAGACTTAAAAAACATATCAATAGTGTTAAAATCTTATTCAGTGTATAATTTTTAACAATAATAACACAAGATGAAAATCGGAATAAATTAAAACATTGGAGTCTCAAGTAAAGAGCTATAAAAATGATCTTTTGCGATACAAGAAACAAAAAATATGACTATGGACAGTCTAATGTTTACCATTGGCTGATGGGAGGAGCAGATCAAGGAGCACAGGGAGAAATAGGCCGGTCCAGATCTCACGGGAGACCATCCAATAGATGTGCGTGTAGGAGCCGTACTTCGGAATGGCTGGAACCGGAATGTGCGTCTGATGTCTGCATAATGAAGCAGGCCCAACACAGAAGTCGTCCACTGTAAGTTTTTTAGAGGATGGTCTAAGGGAAACATAGAACAGGGGTGTAGGAAGAAGAGGTACCCCATTAGAAGAGGGCATAAGCACGTGCTCAAAAGAAAGAAGGAGTAATTCATTCCAATCTTTGATTTATATCCCAGCGCCCCTTATCAGACTCTAAGACTCAATTATTACAAAAGGACCGTCTATTGCGCCCACAGCTAAATTTAATAACTTGGAGTAGGACATGGATCTGTATAAAATCAACAGATTGTTGAACTCAAGAGATATGTTTGGTAACACTAACCCCAAAGAAGAGATTAATACTTTAAAACAAAAGAGCATGTTCGATCCCCACAAAAGTAATGCAACAATAAAATGTTACCAGCAAACCATCAAAGGAGATGTTGCCCAAGCCCAGTCAAAAGGTGAAATAGTGAAATATAATTTAACAAAATTAGAACAGAAAACATTAAGAGACCGAAAGGAGGATAATAACATCATTATTAGAACTGCAGATAGGTGGGGGAGTAGTCACCATGGACTACAGTTTCTATAGGGAGCAAGCGTTATCCCATTTGAAAGATGTTAATACATATACAAGGTTAAAGGACAACCCAATACTGAATATTTAACAACAGATTAAAGGGCATGTCCACCCCAAAAATGAATTTTTAGTAATAAGTGCCTTATTACTCACCCACCTCAAAATAATTTTTCAGAAAATTGCTTCCTTTCTCCGTTGTTAGAAAAATTGCGGCCTGGCTCCCCCTGTGTGTGTCAATCATGCTTATGAATATAGTAGGAATATCACAGGGGCACTAGTGAGATAGATCCATCAGTCAGAGCTATATATAAATTATCTAGAAGGTGCTCCATCCATTAAAAATGAACATATACAAAAGCAAGAAAACCTATAACACGGGCACACTCCTTTAGTATCAAAATATGTAAAAGCTCCTTTATTAAACATGCATGGAGATACAAAGATACAATGTCTTATATATTAAGTATAAAGGGAAACAAAAAAGAAATATAAAAACACATCCCATATAAAGTAACCAGTGAATAACTGGATGTAGACAATCATAGTTAGTAGATATACCGGTATATCATTATAGGACCACTGTTGTATACTGAGAAATATTCCAGATGTATATTTCTCTAATGAATGTATAAAACCAGTGTCCTAGAGTCACACAAATAGACTACCAAGGTAAATGAACAGGTACATCAAATGAGTGTAACGGAGGTTCACAGATATCTAAATATGTAGGTGACATTCAAATATATTAAGCCATAGCGGATAGGTAACTTAGTTATGTCCCAATATTCCATCATGGATGCATATGAACCTAATAACTCTGTGGCAGATATCACACAAACCTCAGAACATAGTAAATGAATATAAAATGATACTACACACCAGTATAGATCATAGTCGGTACTTCATGGGAGCAAGTTAAAACATGAACTGGACGCGTTTCGTCTCCACACACAGAGACTTTGTCAACAGCAAATTCAACATTCACTTGTCTGCCTTTATACCCACTTCAAGTAGGTAAGGAAACGCAATTAATTAGGCCATGTGGCGTCGCATACAGCCGACGTCATCAATATGCAGTCAGAGTCTAACTCCACTTCCGTATTGAGCCACTCGGGCTCCTCTGGGTAATTAATCAATAAAGCACGTGTCAGCTTGAAGCGCATCTCAGAAACCAGATGCGCCTCAATCCAGAATACATCGCCAGCAGAGAGGCTATAGGTGCAAATATGGTGACCATCAGCCATGTGTCATATAAGCTCATCGGAGGGTTCATTCCAATACAATTTGTGAAATCCATCAGTAGAGGTGCAAACTCTTATATGGTCATACAGTATATCCAGAAGTCATAGGAGAGGGAGAAGGGAGGTTCGCTACAGTATAACATAATCAAGCCAGGGAGTTATTCCAATTCAATCTATTACTGGATACATATATTAATGAATGCTGATTAGAGTCTGGGTGTTCCAGAACTGTCACGACGTAACTTTGTCTGGATCGTTCATCAATCGTCCTTTGAATGGAGAGGGGAGAGAGAGATTGCTTTACTTTTGCTCAGGTCAGACTTGGGTTTAAGCTGATCTCATTCATCTTTCAAGACTTCCAGAGTATATGGATTCTTTTGCAAGCATCCTTTTCATAGGGAGTCTATAAATAATAGGAAGATACAACACCATTAAGATATGTACAATAGATATAACGGGATCGTCTATAGAGTTCCAGGGAGAATTTCTATATGAAAGGCGAAAGGTCCCATTCCTCATTTAGCCCATCTGGTTGCTTAGTGTTTAGGTTAAATATCCACTGGGCTTCTTTTTTCAGCAGGGAAGCTTCCCAATTTCCTCCCCTTAATCTTTCCCGTACACTGTCTATAACTTGGCATTTTAGAGTATCAATCTTATTATTATGTTTACTGAGGAAGTGATCTGCCACATTTGTAATCCGTTTCCCTAGTTCACTATCTCTCAATGCATTTTTAATATTAGAAATATGAGAGCTCAATCTTTCCTTTAATTTCTGAGAGGTTTTCCCTACATATTGGAGTTTACACGTGCATGTTAATAAGTATATTACATTCTGCTATTGCAATGTAGGTAACCTTTAGCATGAAACATTTCACTGTTTTATAGTTTATGAAGGAATTATCTTCTTCAAAGGTGCAGAATTTACAGTTCCCACAGGCATATGTGCCTTGTATAGAACTACCCCGATTTAAACTATTTGTAGTTCGTTCAAAGTGACTCTTACAGAGTCTGCCTGAGATGTTTTTACTTCTAGAGCTGTCATCTTCGGATAATCCGATATCAGAGATGACAGCTGTGGGTCACTTTTTAGTATTCCCCAGTTATTATCCAGAATTTGTCTCCGTTTATGCCATTCGTTACTATATGTAGTAATGTATCTTATGTATTCACTGGCATTTTCATCTATTGTACGTGTAGATGTCAATAAGTTATCTTGTGTTATGCTTTTCATGTTTCTTTTACATGTTTTTAACAATGATGGGGGGACATTCTTTCAGGAACCTTTTTCATCCTTAGCTGCACTCACATAATCTTGGGTTCTGTACAATTCCGTCGAATTCTGAGGAATTGACCCTTAGGGATCCCTTTTATTAATGATTGAGGATGGGCACTTTCAAAATGTAAGAGCGAGTTAGTTGAAGTGGGTTTCCTAAATAATTTAGTAATGAGACGATCTTCCTTTATTTCTATAGTCACATCTAGAAACTCACAAGTGGTTTCTGAATCGCATGTGTTAAGAAGATATTGTAAGGATTGTTATTTAATACCTTAAGATATTCAACTAGGAGGGTACACGGGCCTGTCCATATGAAAAAATGTCGTCAATGAATCTGAGCCAGATGTCAATATATTGACATATGGCGACATGGGGTCGCCAAGTGCCACTCCCTCTCCCACCAACCTAAGAAACAGGTTGGCGTATGAGGGGGCGCACTTGGCCGCCCATAGCTGTTCCCTTCACCTGTAAATAATATTTCCTATCAAAGAGGAAAAAGTTATGATATAGTATAAACCGTAATAGCTTAATCAAAATTGTGAATGAGATCGCTGTTTCTCATTACACATTGACAGGAAATATTTAACGGCCGAGATACCATCTCCGTGTGCGATGTTGGAGTACAGAGACTCCACATCACAGGTCACAATTAATGCTCCTTTTGGTATGTTGATTTCTTTAATTTGTTAATAGTAGTAGTAATCCACATACTCACATAGGGGTTCAAGTAAACTTCCCATTCCAGAAATTATTGGCCTCCCCGGTGGTTTGTGCAGATTTTTATGCACCTTTGGCAGAAGGTAGAAGGTGGGAGTGGTAGGGTTCTGTACGAATAAATAATCCTTTTCTGATATACTGATCACCCCCATCTCATAGGCGTCATCTAGTATTTGCGCAAGGTTATTCATGTAGCTTCCTGTGGGATTGGATGGAAGAAGTCTGTAGTTATTTACATTTTTTAGTTTTCTACAGGCTTCAGTTATATATAAGGATTCATCCCACAGAACTACATTACCACCCTTGTTCGATCTTTTTATCACAATATCTTTTAGATTTCCTAGTTCCTGAATTGCTTTTCTTTCCGTTTGAGTTAAATTATTTTGTTGTCCATCAGTCACAGAAAGTGTCCTGATAGACTCCATGGTACAGTTGAAAAATACTTGCAATGCAGGAAAGTCGGAAAAGGGCGGTGTATATTTCGATTTATTCTTAAAAGTCTTACCTTGCGCAAGTCTGCAGAGCTCATTCAATGCTATGTCAGCTTCATTAAGATTAGTATTCTCTGTGCCCTTTTTAAAATGTGCCTTGAGTGCAATTTTCCTGCAAAATAGGAATAAATCTTTAACAGCTGTAAATCGATTTAAATTTGTCGTGGGGGCAAAAAGATAGCCCTTTTTCTAGGACTGACCTCTGTGCAGATGTTAATATATGATTGGAAATGTTGATTATTTGGAGTTTCTCCTGTGTCTTTTCACATGTGTTTTCCTCTCTGAGTAATTCCTCATTTTGAATCGTGGTCTTAGATTTCTTTTTTGAACGCCCCCTCCTGATCCTTCTTCATCTAAAAAATGTGTGCTGGAGTCTGTATCAGTTGTATCTATGTCTGAGCTCAAAGTTGTATCTACCACAGAGTTATTCACCTTTCTTTTACCTCTTCCATTAGTTTTATGTTTCCACCTATAAATTTGGCCCTGTGCAAGATCAGACTTATCCCTATTAAGTTTCGATTTTTTCAGATCAATTATTTCTGCTTCTATCTTATTTAATTCAAATTTAAGCTTTTTAGTTATATCATCAAACTCCTGTTGTTCCACCTTTTGTTGTAATAATATTGTGCATTCATCAATTAGTTTTTTATTATTTTCTAACTGTAATTTATCATGTTTGACTAAAGTTTGCATCAACCGTATAGAGCATTCATTTAGAATACCCTCCCATTCTTCCTTAAATTCTGTGGTAGGTTCCCAAGATGGTAACACCTTTACTCTTAAGCCTCTTGGGATAAGTCCCAATGCTGTATATTTATCTAAACTCCAGATATTCCACCAGGTTTTAGCATTAGTCTTATGGGATTCTTTCAATTACTTAATTAGTTTGTTAACTCCTCCATCAGTGGTAATTGATGGTTCTTTATCATCAAAAACTGCATTTAATTTATCAAAGCGTTCCTTATCCAATATTGATAATTCACACATGTTAATTTGTTAACAAAAATAGAAAAATAGAAAATATGTCAATCATGCTTATGAACACGCCTTTGCTGCCTGAAGTCTCACGGAGGACATCTCGGGTCTGATTTTTCGTGACTCGTTACTCCGCCTCTTTACAACGTCATGTGGAAGATCACAATATCATATATACCCGCGAGGAGTGATTGTCAATGTACTGGAGTGAAATCACCTTGCGGGCATTGCTAATTCATGTCAGAACTGCCGGTTGTGCTATCTGAACATGAAAGAATTAGAATTTTTAAATTGGTGGAGCGGTTCTCTTCTTTATGTGATACCTGATTGGAGGATGTGATAGCGGCCGCTGATACGACAGTGTTCGCTCTGACACTTAAAAACCAAAATCTTGTTTATAATTACATACAGCGCATCACTAAGAGGGAGGGAGGTGAGGACTGTTCATGATTCACACTAAATAGTGCTGATGCACATGTCTCAAACCTCGACAAGGTGAGGCAAGTTTCTGAGGTGCTCAGTTTCTATAACTTTACACTGGCCAGTGGCCATACCCAGCAACCGGAGAGCTTTCTGCTGAACTGTAAGTATTATTCTACACTGCACTTTGTGCTTTTTTGATCTGTAGTTTTTAGTATTGGGGGTGGACATGTCCTTTAATGTAATTGTAAACAAAGCACTGAGTTTAAAAATTTAATCAGTTTCTTTATGGCTGAAAATTTACACTGGTAACAGATCATCAACCACTGGTAGCAATACTGCCCCCTAAAAAAGGAGTGTCTGTAACAGCTGCAGCACAAATGCAACGCTGGGCTCTAATCCTTTCTGGTTATAATTATAACATTGAGTTCAAGCGAACATCAACTCATACAAATGCAGATAGACTGTCTCGTCTTCCTTTACCAGCTGCTCCTGTGTCTACTGAAACAGTTGATTAATGTACATTAGATTGAGTTCCTTCCACTGACTCATAATATATCGTGAAACAAAGAGAGATGCTAGCTCAAGTTTATGAGGCGACTTGGTTCCATACTTTTCTCCCAGACACCCTAACCATACATGAAGGGTGTCTAATGTGGGGAATTCGGGTGAAAAGTTATCGCTTGAGGAATTACATGAAAGCCACATGGGAATAGTAAAAATAAAATCACTGGCTCAAAGTTATGTATGGTGGCCTGATATTGATCAGCACATTGAGCAACTGTCAAATGGGTGCCAGGGGTGCCAACAGATACAGACTATTTCTCATCCAGCTCCAATTTATTTATGGGAGTAGCCAACTACATCATGGCAACACGTGCACATTGATTTTGCGGGGCCATTCCTGGGGACGATGTTCCTTATTGTTTTTGATGCCCATTCTAAATGGCCAGAGATTTTCTGTATGAACTCTTCAAATTCTTCATCCACAATTGAAACACTTCATACATTTTTTGCAAGACATGGGCTTCCAGAGAGGATTGTCAGTGATAATGGACCAGTTCACATTAGAATCAAATCTTTATGAAACAAAATGCAATCAAGCATGTCACCACAAACCATACCATCCAGCTACTAATGGTTTGGTTGAAAGATTTGTTCAGACCATGAAATAGGCTTTGAGGTCCCTTGCAAAGGATAGCGGGTCTTTGCAAAACAAACTGTCCAGATTTTTTTTATCCTTTCATAATTCTGTTCATGCCACTACCAGCTGTACACCAGCCATGTTATTCCTGGCCCACAACCTGTGGATAGGTTGGACTTACTAAAACCAAACCTTAGTAGCCATGTAAGAAACCAACAGTTGAGAGTCGTGACGGGAGGGTGCAAGAGAATTTTACGACAGCTTTAAATTGTTCAACCAGTATTGGCTAGAGACTGCAGAGGCCATAACAAATGGATACTGGCAATTGGGACTGCTCAAAAAGGTCCTTGAAGTTACATTATAAAAGTCTGAGAAAATAAATTTTGGCGCCGCCATATCGACCAGTTGCGCAGTACAGAACTAGACTGTAAGGAATACAAGACTCACGGTGATAAATTTTCATCTTCCACAGACTTGAAGCTTCCACTTGTTATTACAGAAGAAACTTAAGCAGGGACATCCAAAAATGTGCCTGTAGAGAAAGAAACCCCGACTATATTCAGAAAATGCTGTACCTGGTGAACCAACAGTAAAAAAAGAGGTGGAAAGGCGCTATCTGCAGCGAAACCGTAGACGACCCTATAGATTGGATTTATGTTTATATTATTAATATATGTTGTTTTTCTGCAGGTACTACTTTAGGCGTTTGAAGGGGAGGAGAACTGTTGTATATTAGATAAATGCCTATTATGTGCAGCCTGCTATGCTGGGGTATACCAACAGGTGTCACTGTTCAATGTTCTGAATGTTAAATATTTTTAATTACTCCTTTTACAATACATTTGTTCCTGTCTTTGACTCACTGAATAAGGCTGAAGTGTGGTGTCCTTTTCTTTCCATCTGTTATGAACTTACAGTTATAACATATCCCACATACATTGGGTTTTCAAGCAGTGAATGAGAAATTAATAAATGACAATGGAGGCACTAGCCCATTTCAGAGGTTTATTATGGAATTACTGAAAATGAAATTAAAGTACAATTATTTCCATTTCGAAAATGTATATTCGAATGTATACTATATGCAGAGTGCAGGTATGGCTATGGGTGCGGCCAAGGCGCCTGTGTATGCAAACATTTTTATGTAATTTTTTAAATGTATTTTTTTAATATAAAAAACAATATATCATCTAAATATGGACCTAACCTTTTACTTTACCGCAGGTTCATAGATGATGTCTTCCTGGTGTGGCAAGGACCTAGGGAGGAACTCCTGGGGATCATTGAAACTTTAAATGAACTGGAAATGACAATCAGATTCACCTACTTTACAAGGTTAGTCAAAATAAAATAGAATTCCTGGATCTATCAAAAAGGAGAAATCTCAACTAGGGTACTCCCTGTACTGTAAAGAAACAGACAGGAATACACTTCTCCATAATAATAGTTGTTACCTATTTGCCCTAAAGAATTCATTGCCTATTTCACAAGTTTTGAGAGTGTTAAGTAATAATTTGAACCCCCAAATGAGTGTCAGGCATATGGTGAAGATGAAAACCTGTTTTGTACAAAGGGGTTCTCCAGAGCAAGTACTACAGAGGGCAACACAGAAATCCTGGATAAAATAGAACTGAAACACATAAAAAGGAATTTGACCAGGAATTCATATGTATGACTTCTTTTTTAACCTTAGGTAAGGAGATACAAAAGAGCATAAAAAAACAACTGGAACATCTTGAGAGCAGATGAGAAATTGAAAAGCAAAATGCCATAGAAACCCATAGTGGTGTTCAAAAGAGCTTGTAAAAAGAGATATCCTGGTGAAGACGGACCCCATGAGTAAATATAAACAGCCTAGCAATTGGTTATCAAAGAAAAATTTTGCTTGTTTTAAATCTCACAAATGCATGTCTTGTAGGAACATGACCCCTGGATCGAGTTTCCAACATCCACATACTGAAAGACAGATAAAAATAAGACATCTTATTACCTGTTCAACTACACAAGTCATACACTTAATAAAGTGCCAATGGAGTTTGTATAATGTGGGGAAAACAGACTTAAAATTGAGATTTGATGGACATCGATCAGCAATAAATGCAGCCTTCAGAGATGAAAAAAAACAAAACCTGTAAGACAAGGTACATTCAGTGATGGATTTACAATTCATAGGTATAGACCATATTCCACAACTAAGAAGGAGATGAGATCATTCAAAATTACTGTTACAGAAAGATGTATTTTGTATCAAGTAACTAGACTTAATCCAAACAGATGAAATGAAAACTGTTTATTCAAATGTTTCTTAAATGGGAGATAAAGCTTTTATCATATTACAGAATAGTCATTATGATTATTATTGTGGATTTATATAGCGCCAACATCTTCCATAGCGTGTTACAATTACATGTATACATTCACATCAGGCCCTGCCCCGAAGAGCTTACAATCTAAGCACATTTATTTAATACATATGACCTATCAGTATGTCTTTATTATTGTGGGGAAAACCGGGGTTCCCGGAGGAAACCCATGCAAGCACGAGGAGAACATACAAACTCCTTGCAAATTTGTCCAAGGGTGGAATCGAACTCAGGACTTCAGCGATGCAAGGCGTCAGTGCTAACCACCAAGCCACCGTGCTACCCCAGTCATGACTGACATACATTGACAGACATGTTTTGTATATGGTATATTGTGTAATAGATTATCAATTTTAAAAAAAAAAATGTTTTAAAACAATAAGCAATCCGGACGAACGGGCGACCAACATCGCCCATATATATATAACAGTTTTAAAAGTGTGTAGATTTGAATGTACACTCTCTCAATTTAATGTTAATTAAAACAAAACATCACCCTTAAATGCATACCCTCCAGCATTCCCCTTTAATTCTTACACTTATAGAAACAACATGGTGCAGAGCTGTAGAGGGAGGATAATGAAGTGAACATGATCTTAGCACAGTTCTGTGCAATGTATTCCTCAATAATGCACCTAATTATGTTAGAGAATATGCATAACAAAATCAATTACTATGCCTAGTTTGATTATGGACCTGTAGTTCAGTTATTTGGCAAATAATATGAGCTTTCATAACTAAAAAAAACCCAACATTTTTTTACATAAATAAATCACATGCTGGGATGCTGGGATTAGTAGTTCAATATTAACTAAGATGCTGTAATTCCATAATCATTGCTGCCCTAAGAAATGCCATTTTTATAAACCTTAAAGGACAAATGTGGTCTCAAAACAAGTTAGGGTTAAATGAAAATGTTCAAACTTCCTGTTCTTAGTAGGTTGAGTAACATCACCTGACCTCTGCCCTGCCTGTCCGCCCCGTGGGTGAAGCATGCTCAGTTAAGACTTAATGCTGGGGAAATCAGGAAGTTCTTGGGGAAAAAATTGACAGTTGAGTGGGGGAGTCTATTAATTAAGCAGAGGCTGTTTATGTGACTACAAGCTGGTCACATGGCTGAAAACAGGAAGTGTTCCAACAGGAAGTAATATTGCTGAACCTTTCCAGCAATAACTTCTCACTAATTTTATCTAGAGATGTGATTTAGGTTTTATTTTGGAGGTACGATGGGAGGCTTTTTATATAACCCTTACTAGTTGGAAGAATTAAAGGGCACAGTTACCTATTAAGTAACTATTTTAAAATTGTCCGGGTTGGTGTTTGTACTATACTCCCATTATCAAACAAAGTGATATATAAACTGCATCATTCAAGGCAGCAATGAATGCCACAACAGCATGGTTTAATTTACCCTAGTTAATGGTTAAACTTCACGTTTCAGCATTTCTTACCAGACAAAGCATTCTCATGGCATATTTATGGCTGCACTTTAAGATGTGATTTTGGTAACACCTAAGTAACATCTAGTAAGGGATGTTGGGAGGTGTAGTTCCACCATCAAACAGGACAATGAAAAAATGTTGTAGGAATATATTTATCTCTGCCCTAAATGTTAATGAGGGCTAGGCCACACTATTGAAGTTTTAAACGTGATCGGATTGTGCCTTTAAAAGTGCATACTAGTGTGGCCCAATTTATGTGGGAAAAGTAGTGTTCTGCCCTGCGATGTGCATGTGATCTGTTAATCGGAGTGCATGTGATAAATGATACGCATTGATTATGCAATTTTGCAACATTGTGCAATTGCAATGCATGGCACCATGCACAATCGCGCCAGAAATTAGTGCACAATTGCTCGTGTTAACGAGCGTGATTGCGTGTCCGTTTTCAGAGCGGTTTAAAGCGCTACAGTGTGTCCTGGCCTGAAACAAGTAAACGGGTCGTCTGACCAAATTACACAAATTACAATTCAATTTAAAGGTTATGAAGCAAAAAGGAGCCACAAAAAGAAGCAGATTTCTGAAAACCCTCTAACATTCCCTTTAATAAGGTGAGAAATGCATTGCACAGAGCTGTGCTGAAATCAGGTTCACTTCATTACCTTCCCCCTGCAGCTCTGCACTATATTGTCTCTGTAAATGCACCTTTGATGGAGGGTATGTTTCTGCACAATATCGAATATGTTGCAGCACATGTGACATAACATACACATCAACACCCCCCTAGAAACTAAACAATGTGCTGCGCAGGGTCTGCTAAAATATTTAGGGGCATATTTATAAAGCCTTGTTAAGTTTTCGCGGCCGTTTTCCCCGACCTTTCCGCATAAATCGCGTTTAACACGATTTATTAATGTCGGGAAATGGCCGCGAAAAGTTAACGAGGCGTTGACTCTTTGCACCGATACTTACCTGTTACCGCCGCTTCTATTTATAAAGCGGCGGTAACTGTTTCGCATTGCTAGTATCGGCCATTTTGCTTCGCCACCTTCAAGGTGGCGAAAGCAGCCGATACTAGCCGCCCTGCGGCGGAGATGGGCAGACAACCTCCTGTTCCGAGATTGCCGCGAGTGGGGAAGAGGTTGGGAGGGGCTGCTGGGAAGTGGCGACGGGTGGTCTCTGCCGCTGCGGGGGGGCGGGGGGGGGAATATGCCCCGCCCCCTTAGCAGAGGCACCACTTAGCATTGCGCTAAGAGCAGTATCACCGCAAAGGGACTTAAAATTACCGCAGGACATCGCGGCCGCGATACATATTGCGGCAATGGCGCTCGCCGTTAGAAATACAGGATTTAGCAAGCTTGTTCTTTTAAAATACATATGCAGTTTTAATGCATTGCTATTTCTAATCTAATGAAGGTAAAATATTAATGAGTTCTGATAAGTAAGTATACATGCAGAATAGAGATGAGTTTCCTATTTATCCTCAGTCCCTAAAGCATGTCTATTGATCATGTGCGATACCCAGTGGATACAAGGGGAGGAGCCAAGATGGCAGCCCCTATGGGACAATTTTAAAACCATATATCTTCACTGTCATTGGACTGATGTCACTCTGAGTAGGTACATTATTTACAATGCAATATGTACTTTGTTTCTAGCCCAAGCTGTTTTTCACTATAGTTGTCCTTTAAAACAGCTGATCGTACACGCAATCAACCGTTCAAAAACTGCTTATCGCGGGAGCAATAGGGAGATTGATGGGCCCTCTTAGCCCCACCCTTCCTGCCATCACGGGGACTGTAGTTATGCACCTGAACTAGATGGGTTTATGTCTTTATTCAACCTTAAATACTATAATATGTACATTTTCATTTTGCCCTTAATAGTGATAAAGTCCCATTTTAAAACTTGGTTTCAAAGCAGAAAATTCAACATGTCTTAATAGAAAATTCAATACGCTGTATCAAAAAAACGTTGTCATTTTTCCATTTGGATTGTCAAGTATATTTTATGGACTTTGACCCTGGACTTAACACGGCTATATTCAACATAGGTGTTTTTTAAATGCAGCGGAACATTGCTTTTGTGATTTCATGCATGTTCCACTGCGTTAATGCACAACGCATGCCATTATTTTCAATGGCAAAGCTGTGCGTTAACGCATCAAACTGATGCATACAGTGTGTTGCACTCTATGCACTACATCGCAGCGCTGCAATGTGAATGGTGCCATTCATTTCTATGTGCAAGGTGTTTTGGTGCAAAGTTACTGCACCAAAACACGCTATAGTGTGAACAAAGCCTAAGGGCTAGACCACACTAATGCGTTTTTCACGCGTTTGCGCTCTCGTTTTGCGCTCGCGATTGTCCTTGCAATTGCGCCTGTGATTTTAGCTAAAATGGAAATCGTGGGAACGTGGCCGTTCGCGTTTTGGTAATGCATGCGTTCACCATTTTCAGTTCCGTAACGGAAAACGGCAAAATCGCAAGCGCAAATGCAAAACGCACAAGAATCGTGCACACAATCGCGTGTGATAATGTTTGCTATTGTGTGCGCATTTCCTGTGCATTGCAGTGTGGCCTCAGCCTAAGTATTTTCTTCCTTTTCACCTTTATTCTTAACTGTGTGCTACCCTTAATTTTCAATTATTTACTATAGCATGTTTCCCATATGTTTTAATGCACTCTTTTGTACGTTTAATAAATGATATAAAATCATTTAAAGGGCATGTCCACCCCCAAAACTTTACCGTATGCATTAAAATATATTTAGTGTGTGCTGTGTTTTATGTTCACTGCCCTCCATCTCCTTTCGGTTTTATTTGACTTTTCAGTTAGTTTGAGTGCAATTTTCAAAAACGGAAGGGCCAGATAGACAGACCGGAGTGGGGGGTTGTGAAAACTTTAATTGGGTTTGAATTAAATATTTGGTTCCATGGAGTTATTTTGACACATTTCACAGAGCTGTTGGCAGAACAAATTTATTAGTTTGGTTCATCTTTATTCCATAGTGGATTCCCATAATGTATGGTGGCATTGTTTACTTCATCTAGTTGATTTGAGTGTAATGTGTGTGCCTCATAATTTTGCACTTCTTGCAGATTGTTTCTGATAGGCTTTCCCTTGTGGGATAGATGGATACTGAGTAACTTTTTAGCTGTCCGTATTTTTTATCTGAAGAAAGACTCTTTTGTAGGACTACAGTACATGCTGATGATAGCGTAGGGTGATGGAGTTGTTGTTATTGCACTGGAAACATAATTTGCCCTGAAGACATGATGCAAGTAAAGGTTGGTACATACTTTACAAATCCTTCAAAGATGACAGAAAAAAATCAGCAAGATCTTTGAAAGATGTGACTACACACAGTCGCAAGCATTCTCGCATAAAGTATAGGGAGATAGTGATTGCCATACACCCTATGATAGCGGCCATCTACCTATACTTTAGTACAGGGGGCCGACTATAATGAGGGAAATTCTTCATTTGAACAGCCTTTTCCGGAACGATCGTTTTAGCCGCCCACACTTTACCGATAAAGCGCCAACCCCTTTTCTACCCACTGGATTGGCCCTTTATCTGGAATGTGTGTACCCAGTTTTTGAAAAGAATGGGTACAGTAGTCATTCTTATCACCTATGAATCTTTTCATCTTTTGATCAGCAAACGGCACCCTGGATTATTTATTTGATTAGATGTTTCAGTTTTTTGCAGATCAAAAAAAAAAAGACAATAAATGACACTAACAAAATATTCGCAAGTACCTGTGATACATTTTCTATGGACTAACAGTTTATTTAGTTGACAAAATTTCAAGGGCCATACCCTCTTCATCAAGTCAAATCAGTACTGTTTTTAACAAAGGCATAACAGAAAGTAAAAAGCTAATAAATAACAAGATATGCAAAAACAAATAAATAAATAAGTGGGGGGGGGGGAGAAAAAATAGTTAAAAGCAAAATGTGCTAAGGCTAGAGGGTGATAAAATGTAGAGAGGTAATGGAAATGTGTCGGGGTCTTGAGAATGGGGAGGGGGAGAAATTAAGAAGGAGGAAAAAAACGGAAAACCCGGGGATGCTATGATGAGAAAAAGTCAATTGGTCAAAATGAGAAAGGAATCCCAAGTCCTGGTTTAAACTATTGTTCTTAGAGTCAAATAATAAAAATAATAAAATAATTTTATCTTCAAATATTGCTCCTTTATAACAATCTGACTGCAAAGTTAATTTATGCTTGTTGTGCAAAATATCAATATTATGTTGTGGTTTTATACACCAGTTATACAACAATGGTTGGAAATTACAGAGAAAGATCAATAATTAATGGCACACATTATTTTATGTTGGTCAAAATGTTGCAACATTAAAGGATCATTAACATTATACTCAGATAACAATCCTTTATAAATACTATGTACAGTACCTTATAAAGTCAAATGACAGTACCTATTCAGTTAGCTTGCTAGAATATTCTGTATTCTGTAATTACTATTCTTTGCAAATAAATCTTATTGAAGCACAATTTTTGAAGTTTGCCTGTGGATTATTTGAGGTATATTTTTCCTGGGGTGACAATTTAGCCCCCACACTTGATTATCAGGTGCGTTTTCCAGCTTTGTAAGCTTTCCATTTCGTATGCTTTTATTGTCGATTTAATTGTTTTTGTTAATTTTTGCAAATGTTCCTTTCATTTTCATAGCATTGTATATCTATAATATGCAGGTAAATTGTGTTGATCTTTTCCTGGCTTTTCCGACAGAAACTTTGTTAAAGGACATGCACGGGGTTGTCTGCACTGTTGGGAGATTTATGAGGTAGGTGAAAAGAGGCAGGCAAACTGACAGGGCAGACAGGTCTCAGGAACACAATGAAGCATGCAACAAATTAAAGGAGAATTATACTCACTTCCTGCTAGCTCCTCTTTTCCCTGCCATAATTAATACCCTGGTTCAGAACATAAACCCCTTGATTCAGCTCAGATACAAAGCATACTCACCCAAACTTTTCTTTCCTGTTCAAGTCCATCATTTGCCTTTGCAATGTATCCAATAGAAAGAAGAGCTTAATCACCGATGGACTGAGAGAGGAGGAGCAGTGAAGGAAAGTTTAGGTAAGTTATTGTGCATATCTTAACCGAACCCAAAGGTGAGGACCAAAATGTTTAGGTGTGGAGCAGGAGAGATTTAAGTATAATTTCACTTTAATGAGTTGGCACAGTGTAGTTTGAGTGAATCTGCCATACTTTATTATTGGCTACTACAGTATGTCAGAGTTGTAGCTACAGTATTGACACATCAAAAATAAACAGAAGGTATACTTTCATGTAGGAGGGCATTCATAAAATGTTGGTGGAACTGTAAGCTTGCCACTGCCCATGAAAACCCTTTCAGAAATTAATTCCTTGAAAATCTTGGACTAGCCCCTAAAACTAGTCAATTCATAGTGGAGGAAAACAGCAATGGGCTACCCCAAGTAACTGATGTTTAAGAGTTTTCCTGGTTTGTTCTTAAAGGAGAAAAGTATTAAACAGGCAAGTAATGCAATAAGAAACTGTGTTTTTTGGCCTCATATACAATAAAATATATTTTTAAATTTTTATTTGATAATCTAAAACAAAACGACAACATTTAAAATTAAAGGATAAGTTCAGTGCAAATACATATGCTTTTCAGAAAAAAGAGCAGTATTTTTTCATCCCAATGACCTTCATCTGCCAATTCAGTATTTTATCTGTATATAAATGCAAGTGTAAATAAATGCAACCAAAATACTGGCTTCCTGTTTGCAGGACCCTTAGTAGAGACTGTTATGGTCTTGCCCTTGACCCAGCGCCTGGGTTGATTCAGTTGCTCAGTAGAGATCTGAGCATGTTTGACCCATCCAACAGCCAATCAATAGAAATTACTGTTAGGAACATTCCAAGGATGTGATGCATTCTGGGAAGAAGGACCATTAGAACCTGAAATGTCAGCTCACTAATTTCAACAGCAGGGAACAGCAAAGTGTATAAAATCAACTCATTTTTTCAAAATGGGAGGGAATATGTAGTATAACTAGGTATGCATTACACAAACTAACAATTTCACAAATATTGATAATTTCCACTGAACTGTCCCTTTAAGCATCAGTCTTCATACTTCTTACTTTTTACTTCTTGTTCGTTTTTCCTTGCCTACCCTTCCTATATTTATCTATCTACTGTATTATTCTACCTGCATTTGCTATGTTAATTTTATGTTCAATATTGCTATTTTAGGCTTTGTTCACACTATAGAACGTTTGGTGTGAATTTCACCAAAACGCTCTGCTCATAGGAGAAAATGGCACCAATCACACCTATGTGCTGAGATACAGTGCGTTGCGTTAACACAGCGGAACATTGCACTAAATCACAAGCACGATGTTTAGCTGTGTTAAAAAAATGCATAGTGTGAACATAGCCTTATTATTTTATTTATAAATCTTATAATTGTTTTTTCATGCTTATAAAATTTATAAAATCAATATTTTCCTGTCAAATTACACAAGACAATTATAAAACAATGGATATACAGTATTTTATTCTATTTGTGTTTGAGGAACAAATTATGACTATCCCTTTATTTGAATAATTCATTCATCATTATTCTCCACATTTCAAGGCTAATGACATGCACTAAAGCTTTTTAAATTTTCAACAGTCACCTATATAAATGCTTTCACATTTTTAGATTAAATAAGCTACAAAAGAGGCTTGTGTTTATTCTAAAGCTAAATGTCACCTTGGCAATCATCCATGTAAATTACTGCAAACAATACCTCCTTTGCATTACATTGTCTTAGAACATGACTTATCAACATAAATGGGTATTTTATTTGAAAACATCAGTCTTTAAAATTTACAATAGTCAAAAATATTCTTTTACCTTTTTTAATGCCCATATCATTTTTTTAAAATTTAGCATTAACATTTTCCAGATTGTTAAATGGCAAGTTCACCCCTCTAATCAAATATTATATATAGGTAAACCCCAAACTCCAAAACTGCAACAGTTATAGACCTGTAAGGTGTAAGTCTAATCAGGAATGTGGCCTGGTGTTCTGTTACCTCTCTTTCTGCTTCTTAGTTCTTCTACTGTACTTGTAAAAAAGCTTAATTCAATAAAAGTTCTTAAAAAAGGTGCAATCAGATGTTAGCTTTCAAATGTTAAATAAAATCTGATTGGTTGGGGGCAAAATTAATCTCCCTTTTATAGAGATCTTAAGAACTAATTTGCTGCATAGAAGTTTAGCCCTACATCTGACAGGTTTCTAACTATTATTTTTTGGGGGTTTTGAGGGGTGATTTACCAATATATAATACATACGGCTCTGGACTATGTGGCTAAGAGGTTTTTTATCAGAATATATACCACTGCACCTCCCCATTGAAAGCCTGTAAAAACATATAGCAGGACACAGACGTGAACAGAAGTCAAGCAGTACATCGTGATTTCTCCCTCCAGTCAGTGTAATTCCCAGTCTCCGTGATGACTCCATGTTCAGTTCACCTCAGTAGACCCGGATGTCTTTACTATGACTCATACTGTACTGTTCTGAACGCAGAGTCATCACAGAGACTGCGATTTATACTAACTGGTGGGAGAAATCCTGATGTGCTGCTTGACAGGATATCTACTTTTTATGTCTGTGTCCTACTATTTGTTTTTACACTCACAATACTGAACTTTTATTATTAATGGTGACAGATTGTGTGGAAAAGACCCAGCTATTTTCTAAAGCTGTGCACAGCCCACACACCATTTTAAATTAATATATTGAAACCTTATGTATTTTAAGAAAAAATATGCCCCATTACAGTGTAATATAAGGTTTATAAGGTCAACTAGGAGTTCCCTGCCCTGTATAAAAGCACTTGGCCTGCGATCTTGTGCTTCTATATCGTCAGAGAGCTCCTCTGTGATCTTAAATCCTTATATTTGAATGTAAGTGGTGTATTATCCGTTATATATGTTTTCATTAGTGGGGTGAACATACCATTAAACTAAATTTATATTTATCTTCTTCTAGAAAATAATCTCTGTATTTGGCAACTGTAAACTTTATCAATTTGCATGGCTTACTTTTTTCTGCCAAATAAGAGGAGACCTGTGCTTTGGGGATATTCAAGAAAAAAAACTCTACTGCAAACTCCTATCTGTTTTTTAATTTTACAAAGGAATTTTATATATATAGATCTTGAATTAAAAATGATGACATGTTTCCGCCCACATTGAGGCCATCATCAGGATCTTCCTCTTGAATGAACCCTCCCCAAATAACACAAAAAGGATGACCCCATATAGACAGATACTATGAACATTGAAAAGCAATACAGATGTTACCACATTGACCAAACTGAAACAACAGTTCCTCACAAGAGCCTATAATAATGAAGAATTCGACAGGGCTATCAAAAATGCTTAGCACTCTTATAAGAACAATAATGCCTTGGATAGAGCGAAAGGAAATAGTATTAACTTCTACACACATTTTAATCCATTAAGTAAATAAACAGTTAAAATCCAACATAGATAAGAATTGGCACATAGTCCAAATGGATAAGACATTACCATTTACTACAACTCACAGATTAGACATGTCTATAAAAGAGGGACTTGAGATCTTTGTTAGAAACCACAGATATTAATGTAGAGGTGGATAAGAAAGAAATGTTTTTAAATAAAGGGAAACCAGGTTGTTATTGCTTTATTTCAAGTTCTGGATATTTGTACGTAAGCCCAACAATTGGATTTCTCCCCTCCTGAACTCAGCAGTGGGATCAAGTGCCTTCGTACAGAACATTGTGCCTTGCAGTAAATTGGGGGTCAACCTCAATATACTCCTAGAACCTCCTTTACAATATTTCAATTTCTATTTCAGCATCTACAATGAGCTCCAGAGGACATAGAAGCTCAAGATCTAGGAGGTGAGTGTATTAAAGTGAAAGAGAGACAGAGAGAGAGAGAGAGTGTTCCAAGCAGCAATATTAAACACAACTATCACTATCTTTCACAGCTACTCTTCTAGAAGGGGGAGGATCATGACTATCATCACAAAAGGAAGAGAATTGAATGCCATATCTGTGACAATCCAGCTTTACCAGATAAAAGGTTGTGTGCTGAATGCACAGCATTCAGATCTAATCTAAATACATCTCAGGATCAAACCCTGAATTAAGTGAAACAGATGATGGATTCCTCCCTGGCTACTTTCTCCAAATCAATGCTGTCCAAAATATCTGCTATGATTAGCTCCTTTAGCTCCTCTGTGCAACATTAACTACTGGCTCCTTTGGAACCAGGGGAAGCAGTCGATTCAGAAACAGAAGCCAATCCAGAGGAAAAGAATCTGAAGATTATCTGAGCAAGGAGACCTTGGCTCATTTAATCACAAAAATGTACCCTGTGTATCTCAGAACCTGTGCAAGCTTCTTTTTCAGATCATATGTTTATAAATAAACCACAAGAGACAACATTTTCTCATGCTCATGACCAATTTCTTGAGACTATCAAGAGAGAACATTCAAACCCTGGCAAAAGATTTTCTGTGTCTCAAAATTTTAACAAAATGTATCCTTTCGTCCATTTAATAACAACTTCATGGGATGAACCACCCAAGGTAGACACAGCAATAATAAAAGCAGCTAGGAAGACAATATTAGCTATGGAAGACACAGTAGCCCTCAGAGATCCTATGGACAAAAAAGGATTCTATGCTAAAAAGAATACAGTATATACTCTTTCTGGTGCCGCCATCAGTCCACCTATAACAATCACAAGCTTAGCCAGGGCCAATCGTTACTGGCTCTTAGAACTTGAAGAAGCCATCAAGAACGGCACCTCCAGTCAAGATTTAGTGGAAGGCTGACACATATTTCAAGCAAAGTTTAACTTTGCTTGAAACCTTCCATTTGAAGGAAACTTACTCTTCAGTTCCAGACTGGAGGAACTAATAGAAAGGAGCTCTGCCAAAAACACCTTGCCTTCTTCTCGAGGAGGCAGACAAGCTTCTACCTCTTTTTTTAGTCTTCAGGTCTCAGAAATGCCAGATGTTATAGACCAGGGAAACCCCTTTTTCCACCAGGAGTCTTGGAAGAATAATGCAGGGCCCCAGCCCTTTTCGTGAAAGGGGTCCAAGCCTAAATCTTGACCATGAAGGAGCGCAAGCCCATTGATTTCAGATAGGGGGAAGACTTCCCCTCTTCTAGGAAACATGGGCTCAAACTATTTTGGATTCATGGGTTCTAGACATTCTGAACCAAGGATATCGGAGGATAGAATTCCATCATTTTCCATGTTCAACTAAATTCCTAACATCCAAACCACCTCTATCCTCAGATGCCAAGAAAAATAGCATTGTCCAAAAATATACAAGACCTTCAATTAAACAACATTATCGAGAAAGTACCGAAATCCCAAAAGAGGAAAGGAACATACTCGCACATTTTTCTGGAAAAGAAGTGTACTGGCGACTTCAGGACAATTCTAAATCTAAAATTTCTGAATTCATTCATTCATGTGAAGAAAATCAAGATGGAAACCCTAAAATCAGTACTGATACAGATGAACAAAGCGAATTGAATAGCCAGAATACACATCAAAGATACACACTGTATCTTCACATACCGATATGTCAGAAACACTGAAAGTTTCTTCGCTTCTCAATAAACAACCAGCATTATTGATACAAAGTCCTCCCCTTCGGACTATCCAAAGCACCAAAGTATTTACAAAGGTACTAATCCCAATCAAAGCCTCCAAATCTTTGCATACCTAGACGATATGCTAATAAAATCTCACAATAAACAAACACTGGAGAACATCCAAATAACCTTGGCAATGCCTTCATCACCACTGATGGGTGATGAACAAACAGAAATCATCACTAAATCTGTCTCAGGTAATGAAGTGGAACTGAACCATATACTTCACAGTATATCTGCTCCCATCTTGGAAAAAAGAGATCTCCCTAGAGATTCAAACATTTCTATTAAAGACAGCTCCTTCAGCATGGGATTATCAGCATGTTATAGGGAAATTTACCTCAACCATGAGTTTGGGTGCCATGCTTCATACCAGAGACCTTCAATGGTGTTTTCCGAGCCAATTCTTAACACAGAAAGGTCAGAACCAACATCTACCTCTATAAACTTCAGCCATATCCAGTCTGAAATGGTGGACAGTGCCAACAAATTTGAAACCGATCCCTCTGAATCAATTCCACTGGATATCTTTTACGACAGATGCCAGTCCTTGGGGACGGGGAGCAAAGATTCTGAACCATACAGTCCAAGGCAAGTGGTTAAAAGTGGTGGTCAGCTTCTCAGAATATGAGAACATGAATATGAAACATTTCAAAACTCTAATAAAAGGGAAATAAGTGAAAATCATACACAACAACACCACAGTGGTAGCCTATATCAACAGGAATGGAGGAACCAAGAGCTACTCTCTTTGGACAATTGCCAAAAGACTTCTATTTTGGGCAGAACACCACCTTCTGGGAATCTGTTCCATACATATTCCAGGGATTGCCAACAACAGAGCAGATTATCTTAGCAGACAGATAATATGCCCGAACGAATGGTAACTACACCCAGAAGTTTTTACCATGATAACTTAGAAATGGGGAATACCCTTCATGGACCTCATGGCCACACACTTCAACAAACAAACAACAGGTTTTGCTCCAGGTTTAGAGACAGTAAGGTAATAATAACAGACACTTTTCCAACTAATGGGATCAACATCTTTACTACATTTTTCCTCCTCTTCCTTTGATCCCCAAGGTATTGAGGATATTTGAGATGAGCAAGCAATAGTAATAATAATCTTACCTTGGTGGCCCAGGAGGCCATGGTTTGCTTGGGCTCTACAGATGTTAATCTGCACCCGCTTCAAGTTGCCACAGAGGAAGGATCTGCTACAACAGGGGCCAATCCTCCACTCTCACATAGAAAATCTAAAATTAGAGGCTTGGCTACTGAGACCAACACTTTGAGGGAAAGAGACTTGTCGGAAGAAAGCATAAATACCATTCTTTCATCCCGTAAACCATCTACATCGGCAAGCTATTACAAAACCTGGGAAGTCTTTTGTAAATGGTGTCAAGACAAAAACATTTCTCCTACTTCCAACAAAGTTGAAACCATTATGGAGCTCCTTCAAAATGGCCTCTCAACCCTAAAAACTCAAGTAACAGCTATATCAGCCCTGACTGACATTAAATGGGCCTTTGATCCGCTAATAATACAGTTTTTCCAGGGGGTAAAACACCTAAAGCCACAAATCAGACAAAAAATCCCACAATGGGATCTTCCATTAGTTCTACAGACATTACAAGGACCTCCATTTGAACCCACTGAATCCACTTCAGTAAAAGAAATTAATATACAAAGCTATATTCCTTGTAGCAATTATATCAGCTAGAAGGGTTGCAGTGTTAAGATCTCTCAGAAAATCTAAACCCTTTCTGGAATTCTACCCAGACAAAATAATATAAATATTATTTTTTATAATATTAATATTTTTCTTACTGAAAGTAGTGTCTTCTTATCATATTAACCAAGATATTATTCTTTCAACAATTAACCTTCAGTCAGACATCCCAGAGTTAGTTCCACATACATTAGATGTGGGCAAATCTCTCAGGAATTACCTAGAGAAAACAGAAAGTGTTCGGAAGACTGACTTCCTTTTCTCAGGTATGTCAAGCATCAAAATCAACAATATCCTCTTGGATTAAAGTCCCTACCCTCAAGGGTTACGGTGCACTCCACCAGGTCCTTAGCAGCATCCTGGGCATTCCGAGGCCAGGCATCCCAAGAAGAGATATGTAAAGCCCCAACCTGGTCGACTATGTCCACCTTTGTTAAGCACTACAAAGTGGACACATCTGCAGCCGCTGAAGCAGGATTTGGCAGGAAAATCTTCCTTGCAGCATCATCTAATTAAATAAATTGCACATTCTAGCATAATGATTGTGTCCATCCCTTCAATTGTTAGCTTTTGTAAGTCACTTAAGTGACCAGTGACATGCAAGGACCTGTTAAAACTGAAAATCCAATCATACTCACCAGAATTTACTTTTCCTGGTCCATGGCACGGCAGTGGTCAGCTGCCCCCAGTTCTTCTATATCTTCTCTTTCAGACATATAATCAAAAAGACAACAGGAGGGGTTACCGGACAACTTTTATCTGCTATGGGAGGGGTTCCTGTTACTTGCTCAGCAGGTGGGATTAACCCTTAACTGACCACTGCCGTGCCACGGACCAGGAAAAGAAAATCCCGGTGAGTATGATTGGATTTTTAATTTTCTTGTGTGTTGCAGTAGAGCTTTAGCCTAAGACATTGCAATTGTTCAATTTACTGCTCTTTATCAGTTGGGTTTCTAAAAAAGGCAAATAATATGGTCAATATGGTAATTTACAAAATACTAAAAGGTCCTTGTAATCATAGTCTTCTGGCAACTGAACAAAGAAAATATTTCATTTGGAAACTTGCATCTTTAATGAGTCTAAAGCAATTATTTTTTTTGTGTGTGCTCCTGATTAAAGCCTAAACTCTTGCTAACTCTTTATTTAGTGATTTATTTATTTTTTTATTTTAATTGGTACTTCATGATAAAAAAATTACACCCTATACAGCATACTCCTCAAAACTGTATAGGTTTTAAGTGGGATGATGAAGTGTATGTTGGCTGTGTCTGATTAATTTAATACATGCTAAGTACTGCTTTAAAATTAAGTTATAACACAGAAGTCGTCTTCTAAGTCTTATGTGTTAATACTTGTAAGAAACATAACAAAAGTGATATAAAGGTCGTTACTAGTCAACTGAGGTGATAACTAGTTTTTCAGAAAATTATAGTTCTTTTTAAAGCTGATAAATTGTTATAGCTTCTATAACTGCTTTTACCTTTGAAACAAAGCTACTCCACTGTAATTTAATTAGGTCACCTGCTAAATCATTACAAAACTGAACATTTGAGGGTAGTACGAATATCTCCATATAACACATTTTTTAATTTAAACAGGTTAACCGTTAAATCTATTTATTTTGTATTTTAGGAAATTTGTTTAAAATAGTATTTACAACTAGATTGCTAGATTAAAAAAAATTGATCTTCCATTTAATAAAATATGACCAAAATAGGTTATGAAGTGTGTTCAAATAACTGATAACTGCTTCTAATAACTGCTTTAAATTATATGTTTTGTTTAAAAGTCTCTGCCCTCTATACCAATATTTATTTTATCGCTCAAGTGTGTTAGAAAATAAAACTGATTCTGGGATAATCAGAATGAAACCATTTCTGTGTACCATGATAAATTGAAATAAAAGTAATTGGGAAGTTGATGGAGGTTGTGGTGTTATCTCATTGTGCATTCCAATAAAAGTGTGAAATATACAGATATCATTTCAATCAACATTTAATACAATACACATGTGTTGGACATTCTGGCTGATAAACGCATGTGTGTAACCATTTGGTCCAGCGTCATTTACTGCTTTCATGGGTGGATCAATGGAAAAGGCCAAAATGGTGCTGCAAATTAATATTGCAGGCAAACTTTTCCAGCATTTATTGCTTCAGCCTCTAAGTATTTACATTCTTTTAAAAAATAATGTAATTGTATTTTGGCTTAAAAGTAATGAGGTATACAATAGACACTAATCAGATATGTAAAATCAATAATATATCTTCCAAAATACAATTTAAAAAAGCATGTATTAACAACATCTAAAATATTTTTCTTGCAAATGTAATAAAGGCTACATAGAAACCAGGACAATCTACACTATGGCTAAAAATAAGCTGAAAAGAATTTTGATCTTAAAGTTGTTTGTGGCTAAACAGAAAAATTATGCATGCTGTGAACTGTGGTGCCAAGAATATTTTACAAAAGTGGGCAATCTGTTACTGTTTTTCCGTTTCTCTAAACAAGGAAATGCCAAAACTACAAACCACTGACCTTGTTTACAATTTGCCCCCAGATGGGCAACTTCAAATGCTATATCCAAACCTTCTCTTTTGTTGCTGTAAAATTCAAATGTTGCTCTAGATAATGTGAATAACATCTATCAACTATTTTGTGGCTGCATTTTAAAAGACCACAGCATCTCTGTACTAATCCAATATACTAATAGCATTAAGCTCAATACTAAATCCAGTTGTAAAATAAGTTACTTTGTTTCCTGACATTCACAATACAGTACGGTTCCCTACAAGCTGTAATTATCTCTAGGGCAGATTTGTTGCATGTATACTATACCTTTGCTATTTCTATAATTTCTAGCTTTACATTAATATACTGTATGTAAAAAGTAATTGGACTGTAGTTTCTAGTTACAACAACATAATTTCGACAAGTTTACTGCTGTGACATAATGACCTTTGTAAGTTGTGTTTTTTTCAGCTTTTTAGATTTTTACAGTATATACTAGAAATAGACTGTTGTTTTCTACTTTAGTGTTCATTATTCCCAAGTAAGCCATTGATTATTATTAAATGCTGATGTGCCTTTAAAAATATACATTTATTTATAGTTACATTCATGAAATTGACCTGTTCTATTTATACTTGTTAAAATGGCAAGTCCAGCCCTCAAATGAAAACTTACATACAGATAAATCACCCCACAAAACCCTAAATGGTAATAGTTTGAAATCTGAAATATATAAGTCTAACCTGAACTCCTACACAATGTCCTGTTGCCCCTGTCTGTGTCTTGGTCCTTCAAAGTAGCAACTGTCAGTTATGCTTGTGAAGGTTCTCATTCATCCAGGTCATGGTATATCTGTTGTATTCAATTAGATCAACTGGACTTGAAGTTTAGTTCTTGAAGACGTTTCGCTAGTCATCCGACTGGCTTTCTCAATTCAGAATGACTTGTACAAGAATCTCTTAGCCACTATCCAATCACACCCTTAACACTTGGCTGTGATATGCTAATAGGGATTTTCCAGGGTACATAATTGCCACAGATTCTTGTACAAGTCATTCTGAATTGAGAAAGCCAGTCGGATGACTAGCGAAACGTCTTCAAGAACTAAACTTCAAGTCCAGTTGATCTAATTGAATACAACAGATAAACTGTCAGTTATGGATTTGACAGTTGACATCACAGCCAATGACTGAATGTGAATCCCCTAGATTCTGAGCATGCTCAAGCTCAGTACAGGTTACAAAATTGCTCAGTTTCCACGAGGCATCCAGATGCATAGCAGGCATATAGTAATGAATTCAGAGGACAAAGTAATATATATCAGCATATTTTAAAGAGGCCATTTATAAGTTGTCATTATGAGGGTGGAGTTGTCCTTTAAATATAAGTACTTAATAAGGACATGTGCTGTTTATTATTATGTAATGATATCTGCATCCAGCCACAAAGTATCCAGTACTGAAACTTTAACCTTAAATAGTCAGCTTTACACATTTTAATTAACTTTGTGACATTATGCCACATTTCCAATTTACCTGCTTATCAACTAAGATACCTACATTATACTGTATCAGGGCACAAAATGCTTCAGGGGATTCACTATCGAGTTGAAATTAGTGAAATATCTGTTGTATTCAATTAGATCAACTGGACTTGAAATGTAGTTCTTGAAGACGTTTCGCTAGTCATCCGACTGGCTTTCTCAATTCAGAAATTGAGAAAGCCAGTCGGATGACTAGCGAAACGTCTTCAAGAACTACATTTCAAGTCCAGTTGATCTAATTGAATACAACAGATATACCATGACCTGGATGAATGAGAACCTTCACAAGCAAATTAGTGAAATATATTTCAATTTGCATTTTTTTTTTTTATAAATATATATATATAAACTTATTTTTCAGTAACAAATGATCTTCTAAAATAGCATTGAAAACACTAATTTGCACCAGAAAAATTGTGTAATTTTAAAGGGAATAAACCCACCCGACCGAAGGGTAGGAGGAAAAGATCCCTACCTATACACAGGGGAAAAAAGTCCTTGTGGCCACCATAAACCCCAAAATGGGGTTATAACACTGATAACAGGGGTATCCTACCCTATAGCTGCCAGACCAAAAAATGTATATAGAAACAGTGGTGTGCAGATATCCTTTATTACACAAAACACAACATACTGTAAAACACTAAAAATAAAAATCATTAAAAACATATGGAGTATGAATTGCTAATAATGTTATCCAATCTAAACCACTATAGTCAAAACCACATATATAAGTATAAGGTGCAACAAAATATATTGTGTGGTACTAGTGCAAAAATCATAAAACATATGTGTAAGATAGTCCTCCATATAAAGGTACCAGTCGGCCTGAACAATAAAGAGTCCCTTGGGTGAGATTAAAGGAATATTAAGTATATGAACATCATAAAGTATATCTGTATGAATGGATGATCAAAGAGCTGGATCGGTTCTGAACCTTACAAAAAAGGTAAGTGTATTAGCTCATTGAAGCTGACCATAGTCAGCCTAAATGTTAGAAAGAAACAGGATCTCATCCCGATCATGTCCATTTCCATCCTGTGGTGTTTAGCGTGGAGGCTGGAAGATAGGTTGTGTAAGGTAAGGATAAAGCTGTTTTTTAGATCCGGAGTATGTTAAAGTCTGATTGTGATAGTCCAAACAACAGCTGGCAACTATGACTCATGGCTCACTTGCGTGAATATAAGGGATCCGGAGCTCTAACGGCATTCATGTAACTACCGTGTCCCAAAGAGATTTTATGACCAATGCACATTTCTGAAATATTCTCCCTTCTTCTGGATCATATGACATCATGTCTAGATAGTTTTAATGTGGATGCATAAATATTTGCTTGGCTTCGGTCTGAATTGACTTATGTTACATAAGAAAGCCCCAACAATATTTTGTTATAGCTCAGCCCTAATTGATTAATACTACAATGAAATTTTGTACGAATGCTGGCCTATACCTTGGGGCTTGGTAGAGAGAGAGATTCTGTAATGAGGCATTGACCTGGGCGATTGATAATATCTTCTGTGGTCATTAGTTTGACGATGAGTTAAGGGATGGTCTGAGAACTTAACACAAATTGATGCAACCTCAGGTTTACCAGTTAAATAGATTTAAATAAAATTCCCTTTCTTGATCTGTGGGTCAAAAAAGTGGGAAAAATTATTCAGATGGAGGTATATAGGAAACCCACGGCAGGTAATAGCCTATTACTGTACATGCCCGGAGTATGCATCCTCCATCTCTTCTTAAAGGGCAAGTCCAGCCCCAAAATGAAAACTTACATACAGGTAAATCACCCCCCAAATTCCTAAACAGTAATAGTTTGACATCTGAAATATATAATTCTAACCTGAAACACTGCACAATATCCTGTTGCCCCTGTTTCTGCTTCCTGGTTCTTTCAGTTAGCAACTGTCAGTTATGGATTTGACAGTTGACATCACAGCCAATGACTGAAGGTTAATCCCCTGTCTGCCTCTTCTTAGCATGCCCAGGCTCAGTACAGGCTTCTAAATTGCTCAGTTTCCATGAGGCATCCAGAAGCATAGCAGGCATACAGCAATGAATTCATAGGACAAAGTATGATATATCAACATATTTTAAAGGGGCCATTCTTTCTAAAATATGTTCTTATGAGGGTGGAGTTGTCCTTTAAGGGCAAACCTGTTGGCCAATACATCCATTTAAGGAAGGATTATTCCTCTATGGAGGCTTTTGAAAGGGCAGCTAATGACCTTCAATCTAGATTTATCAAGGGAGGTATCCTAAACAATGGTAAAAATCCTAAATGCTCAGACAGAGATTCTCCCATTTTTGGCCCAAAAAGAACAGAAACACTGACAAAGTTCAAATTATCACTAATTTTAAAAGCAATTGATCCTAGTTAAAACAAGCTCTGAGAAAATACTGTTTATTTCTAAAAATCCTATCATGATCCCAAAAAAAGACCCAAGGATTGGTCAATCCCTGGTCCACAGTTATTTTGTTCTTAAACCAGGACCATAAAAAAAAATGGTTAAATGAGGAACTTCCCCTTGGGAATTATAAATGTGGATCATGTAAAATCTGTCCATACATGAGTAAAAAAATAACTTTTTTTTAATCAGGAACAGGGATTAACTACTTCATTAAGCAATTTATCAATTGGAAACCAGTAGGGGTAATTTACGTATGTCATCCAATGCCCATGCCATAATTTATATGTTGGCAATACAAAACGGCAGGTATGAATTCGAATACTTGAAAACATTAAGAAACATCATTAACAAGGTTGAAGTAGCATAGCCAAGCACTTCATAGGGGGCTAGAGAAAGAAAAACCTCTGAGAGGTGGTAACTGGGATCAAAGAATTCTCCAAAGAGAATCATGGTACATTTTTATGATAAGAACACCAGGGAGACTCAATGAGGAGCTACAGTATATGTTTTTGTGATCTTTTTTTAACCATTGATGATACCCAAAATATTTAAATATGTATTATGAAATGATATGTAATGTGTATAATTATTAATAATTGTACCCTCTGTCTGCATTTGCATAGACAACTTCCACTTTGCACTTTAAATATTAGCACTTTGTTATAGTTGTAATATTTATCAATTAGGGCTGAGCTATACCAAAATATTGTTGCGGCTCTTCTTACTTTTACTTTGTTACAAATGTCAAATAAGTCAATTATGACTGAAGCCAAGCAGAAACATTGTTGCAACATGGTTGGATTTTCTGTTACACCTCATCCTCATTTAAACCATCTAGACCCAATGCCATGTGACCCAGAAGAAGGGAGAATATATAGAAGGGACATGGTAGTTGCTTGAATGGTGTTAGATATCCAAATCCCTTCATATTCATGGTCTGCTAACCCGCAAGTGAGTCCTGGTGCCAGTTTTTATTTGGACTATCATGATCAGACTTTAATATACCATACCCCTGATCTAGAAACCAGCCTTTTACTTACCTTACATGGCCTATCTTCCAGCCTCCACACTAAACGTGACAGGAAAGAGATGGACATGATTGGGGTGAGATTGTTCCTGTTTCTTTTTAACATTTAGGCTGACTATGGTCAGCTTTTGTGAGCCAATACACTTACCTTTTTTGTCCAGTTTGGAACTGATCCAGCTTTTTGATCATCAATTTATACAGATATACTTTATGATGTTCGTATACTTAATGTTCCTTTAATCTCACCCAGGGGACTCTTTTATTCAGGCCAACTAGGACCTTTATATGGAGGACAACCTTACACATATGTCTAATGATCTTTCCACTAGTACCACACGATAGGTATTGTTGCACCTTATATTTATATATGTGGTTTTGACTATAATGGTACAGATTGGATAACATTATTAGGAATTAATAAATACACCATGCTTCATATGTTTTTAATGGTTTTTATTATTAGTGTTTACAGTACATTGTGTTTTGTGTAATAAAAGATATGTGCACATCACTGGATCTATATACATTTTATGGTCTGGCAGCTATAGGGTAGGATACCTAATATCAGTGTTACATTCATTTTGGTGTTTATGGTGGCATCCCTGTGGCGTGCCACAGGGACTTTATTTTCTTGTGTATACATAGGAATCTTTTCCTCTGACCCTTTGTTTCGGGGGGTTTATTCCCTTTGTATTTTCCATTACCCCTACCCAGCACCCACCTGTATTTGGCGCATGCCACCCCTTCGAATATACCTACTTTACCATGTGACTCATTATATATAATTATGCATAATTGATTAACCATTTGTCCCACTTTTTTGTGGGAAATCATACTGAATATTTTGTCTATAGTTTAGTTTATTATTTCCCTTTACTTATTAAATTCACAGCTTTCTAATGTAATGCAATATTAATTAAATATTAACCAGCTATACCGGTAATTTAAAAATTTAAATACATTTTTATCCAAGAAAATCTCTCTTGTTTGGTAAGTTTAATGTAAGATATTTTCTTCTTCTTTTCTAATCCCTTTTTTAATCAGGATCTAGAAAGTTTATAATGCCGTAAAGATGTGATACATTGAAATGGCAGATGTTTGTGCTGTCTCCATATAATATGACCCATGTGAAGAATCAAAGTTTTGTGGCTTGGTTTTCCCTTACTGTATGTCTTTGTAAAAGTGGTGCCGGCAGTTCTAACATTTGCTGGTGTTGGGAAGAGATGAATGATAAGGTGCCAGCTTGGTTCTGTCATTACAAAAAAAACGAGCTGATAACTGACTCCTCGTGTCTGCTAACAATTTCACAACAGGAGAGAAACAGTTTAAAGTAGATTCTCCAAAAGTGTGGGGTCCACTGCATATTTCCGTGGCTTGCATCCTTTTTTATAAATGGCACAGGTGCCCGATGCAATACAGATAACGTTTGATTTTGGACTACTTAGTAGAGCAAAAACAAATGTTATTTTTTAAAGCCTGCATTGCCTTCCGTGCTCCTTACCTGCCTCATTCCCACGAAGCATTAACTCACGCATCACGAGAAACCAAAAGGAAGAGGAGCAACAAAAAAGTAATGTAAAAAAAAAATGTACTGTGGGTTGAAGAATGTTAAAAAAAATTTAAGGATTGAAAATGTATTTGAGAAGAAAATAATGCATCAAAAGAAAGAAAACACACAATTGGTCATACTTTCATTAAACTTGGCTTTTTGGTAAATTTGTGCCCATTTAGTTTGTAATCAAAGCATATCGTGCATTTCTTACTGAAAATGAGGCTATTCATGCTGCTGGAAAATTAATTATCCTTCTGCATTATGTGTATGAAGGTAGAAGGCCAGATTGCATAAAATCAAATAACAAATGCCTTAATTAGACATTAATACCTTATAGTAATGTTTTGACAGCAGATTTTCATTGGCTGATTTTATGTGCCCATATAACCTGAAAATAACCTGTAAATGAATCTTAATATTTAACATATTGTGGTACTGTATATCCTACAGCAATCCTTACACAAATGACTCTTGCTCTGTGTAAACATTCTCTTTTTATTTGCAAATATTATACTTTTCATCAGGAAATTGTTACATGGTATAACCTAATATTTATTTTTATTCTTATAAACAAAATTAAAACAAATTTAAATAGAATATGCAAACGTCCTACTCAGCATTGCATACAATAATAGCATCAGATGAGAATAAAATTGATCAGATGAAAATAAAATTGCCTTTTTTTCTGATGTTTCCTGAACATTGAAACTCCCTGGTACACATCTTGTTATAATTTGGTTAGTACTGAATAAAAGCTATTTATATATCAATCATATTTAATAAACTGTCCTGTAGAGATGTACGAACTTCGCAAAATCCGGTCCGCTCGAGGATCCGCGAATTTTCGAATATATTCAAAAATTCGAAAATCCGCGAGAGGACCCATTAAAATGAAAAATACCCTTGAAATTACGAGATTTTTCGTATTTTCGAAAATTTTCGAAATTCCGAGAAAACTAGTATTTTCGAAAATTTTTGAAAATATGTATTTCGAAAAATCCGAGTAATCCTCGTAATTTCGAAAATTTTCGAAAATACGTATTTATGGAAATAAGAGAAATCCTTGTATTTTCGAAAAATTTCGAAATTACGTGTTTCCTCGTGTTTTCGAATATTTTCAGAAGTTCAGAAGGCAGAAAATCTGGAAAAATCCGCCGTTTGCAAACGGGATAAATCTGCGGCGAATCCAGGTTCGTATCCGCAAACCGGCCATCCCTACTGTTCTGATTAAAATGGGTTAGCCATTCATTGTGATCCTGTAAAAGCTAAACATACACTACATTGACATTATATTGATCAGACATTTGTTCTGCAGTTCCATAGCTGGGTTATGTTTGCAATCAAAATTATGGTTGATATTATGATCATAATACTGATCAAAAAATTATCATGCTAGACGGTTGTTGTAACATCCCAGAAACGTTGGGAGGTAAGTTTGTAGTGCATGATCAGTTTAGGAACAAGCCACAGATAAAAGAGCCAAAACTGCATATAATTCATTTGCACAAAACTTAAAAATCTTAGCAAAAAGTTTTCTTTGGTTTGGTGGTTTGATTGTTTACCTTCTGTACAAAATCATATTCATTGCATTGCTACTTCGTACCTTTTTAAAACTTGCTCCATACTATGCCATTTGCAATCTTCGCATTCCATTTTTACTGTTGTTAAGGCTTTGAAGAATGCATTATTTGAATGTTCCATATATTGCAATAAGTTTTGGTAGCAAAATGTTACCCATTGATTAGTTTGTCCCATTTTGCAAAATCAGCAGAGAGGAGAAAACCACCAGTTTTGTTCGTCTCTCTTCATTTAATGTAAAAATGTTTTTTTTACATTTGCTCTTCAATCTGCTTTATTCCCGTTGTATAGTAAAGTGACTAATTTATTGCTACTTTTCCCATTAAAATATCCTTCTTAGTACATTATTAATGTTCTGGAGATTTATTTACAGTACTTTTCACAGACTGCAGGCAAATATTTTGTTTATCTCTCCTGATGAGCTTCTGTGTTGAAATATTGCTTGAAAATAGCACCACTCCGTGTGCTCGGCTATTACGGAAGAAATAATCTGAAATGGCACATACTACTTATATATATGCTGAATTAAAGAAAGCTATGCATCAAACTGACTCCATTAATGTCATGCTGCTTGTCAGTGATTTGCTTTTCTGTTCATTAGTGTCTGCTTCACACATAAGAAACGTGTTTATCAAGTAGGAGGCATTTGCAGCATTCATTGAGATACTTATACAGATCAGTGCTGGATTAATTTCAAGTAAATGAAAAAGATTGCATATTTCCAAGAATTTAGAAACCCCTAGAAGTCAGAGATATAGTGCACCTTTATGGTTTACCTTTTCAGAAATGAAAAAAAAAAAGAAAGAAATGAAAACCTGCCACTAAAGGTATTTTAACTCTTTTACCGGTTAATTGTACATGCTGCCCCATGAAACAATCAACATAAGTAATAAGAGCTAATTGAGCAAGAGAATCGTTTAGTTTGCATTTAAATATTTAATAACATTAGCAAGGAACGTTTATGAATAAGCATGCTGAACTTTAAATTCTAACTCTAATAAAATTATATAATATTCTAGGCTCATCCCAATCAATCAAGTAGAAAATACTGTACCAGTCCATGCTCACAGGCTATTTGGCGAAATGTATAAAACTTTGTTATCGTAAAATAATATTGTTATTTTGCATGTTATTTAACACTCGTTATTTCATATTTGTTATGTAACACTTGTTATTTTACACAGTGTTGTAAAATACGGATGTACATAGTGCCTTTTATTATTTTGACAATGTACTGCTTGTTTCTTTTAAATATGGCATTTTTATTTTAAAGAAACAAGCAGTACATATGTCAAATAATAAAGGCACAATGTGCATCCATATTTTACAGCACAAGACATACATCCATCAAGTCCAACCTTTTCACCCTCCTTTTTAACCCTATCTAATAGTTGATGCAGAGGGGCAGAATCCCCAGCTAAAAAAAAAAAGGGTGGTGGTGGGGGAAGTATCCCTGGATCAACCAGAACTGCAGTAGATATATTAATACGAGTAATTCTCAATCTTTTTTAGTTTTAGAAACTTATGTAGCCCACATTTAAAGCTATTCAGCAAACTTGCCATCACCACATCTGCTGGAAGATGTGGTGATGGCAATCTCTTTATGTAAGACAATATCTTGCTTGCTCTAGCTGTTGCTATCTGGCATTGTTTGCTACAGCTATTAAAGTCAATTATCTACCAGAACCGCCTAATCTTTTTCCAGTCGAGATTCACTTAACCCAGAGTTATTTATGGTTTAGGTGGCACCAGCATTGTTAAACCCCAAATGCATCACCTTACATTTATCAACACTGAATCTCATCTGCCATTTTGCAGATCATTGCACATCATTTGAAGTTTGCAAAGCTCTGCATAGTTTAGTGTCATCAGCAAAGATAGAGACCTTGCACTCAATGCCCACTTCTAAGTCATTTATAAACAGACTAAAAGAAGTGGCCCCAGTACTCCACTTAGAACTTAAGCCCACATAGATGTAGATCTATTTCTCATAAATCCATGCTGACTACTACTAATAAGATCAGTTCTTGAGACAAGGATATGATCCCCTAACAAAGTTTCCAGCACCTTCCCTACCACTGATGTTAGGCTTACAGGTCTATAGTTACCAGGTTGGGAACAACTACCTTTTTTGAAAAGGTACTGTTGGTTGAAGAATGTGGCACCAGGATTGTTAAACCCCAAATGCATCACCTTACATTTATCAAAACTGAATCTCATCTGCCATTCTGCAGATCATTGCACATCATTTGAAGTTTCCAAAGCTCTGCATAGTTTAGTGTCATCAGCAAAGATAGAGACCTTGCTCTCAATGCTCACTTCTAAGTTATTTATAAACAGACTAAAAAGAAGTGGCCCCAGTACTCCACTTAGAACTTAAGTCCACATAGATGTAGATCTATTTCTCATAAATCCATATAATTTTTAATGGATTTTATTTTTTTTGTTTAATATGTTAAATAATAATATCATTATTTTACGGTAATGAAGTTAAATACATTTTTCCCACTGTGTTTTAGCTGTTTCACCTCAGACAGTTTGCCCCAAGAAACTGAAAAATAAATAAAATAATGTAATGGCAGAAACTTAAACATAAAAATAAATTAATGACATTTATTTCAATGTATTTTGACAAATACATTGTAAAAAAAAACAACAAACCAAGCAATACAAAAAAATCTAAATGATTTTAGCTGTAGAAAAAATATTAATCAATATGAAGCTATCACACAATATTAAGAAGCCATGAAACCTCTGCTGATAGAATGGTTACCTCAAGATGACCAAGATTATATTAATGCATTATACATTTATAGATTATAACCATATTCCATTAAGTCACTAATATATAACTTGGGTAAATACTTTTTGATTTTGTGCCTACGAACAACTTTTGAGATAGGAAAATAAATCCTTGCTAAAGAAAAGGGAAACCCCTGCATCTCCTTTAAAAGATTAGGATGCTCAAGTTAAAGGGTGTCTCTACTCATATTAACAAATTTTGGGAATTCAGTATTATACGATGCGCATGCACATAGAAGAGAAAGCCTGATGGGACCTGTCAGGGGGAGCTAGCGAGCGGGTTAGTTTCTTACCTTCTCTACTGGTTCCTGATTGTTTTATTGAAAAACGGGAGGTAAGACACAGCTCCTTTACCTCCCGTTCTTCAATAAAACTGAATTCCCAAAATCTGTTAAGTGGAGATACCCTTTAAATGTAATTGTAACCTCATGCTAAGTTCTGATATCAACACAGGTGGTCTCCTTCTTTTACTCATTCATCATTTATATTTCATAAAAGATCTAACACAATAAAAAAATAACAGAAAAACTAAACAGTTTAAAGTGCCTGCAACTTTTCAAGATATGAGAATAAACAGTTACTATTAATTCCCACCATTCCTATCACGTCCTATGGGTCTACACTGTGTTATAATTTGAATTCTATTATTTTGTGGTGTCTAAAATATTAGTCTTAAGGGGTATGTCCAACCCCCTAACAAACTTTTATCTGCAGCCTTATTTCCCCCCCAAACCTCGCCTTTTCCGTGTGTGGAAGGGGCCAGAGCGGCAGCGGTGCCTGTGATTGGCTAAAACATCATGTCTCAGCCAATTACATGCACCACTGCTTGTCCGGCCCCTTCTGCAGCTTCCGTCTTCTATGCATGGAAAAGGTACAGAAGCTGAGCAGAAGACAGCCGAGGGAATGGGGGCTGGTAAGTACATTTAGGAGTACATTTCAGAGTTGTAAACCTCGCAAGGTCGAGCTTTTAAGGAGCTATAAGGCTGCAGAAAAAAGTTTGTTTAGAGGGTGGACATACCCTTTAAACTATTGAAATCCAATCGGAACAACCAATCTTTGCTCTGCCGATCTTCCATGAATTTCAGCTTAAAAACTATAGAAGACAGTTTCTGAAAGATGAGGTAAATGAAAAAAAATTCACCTTGCTGATCCATCTATCCATCTAAGAAACAAGGAAAAATATGTTCGATAATTGATTGAAATATCAATGCTGTGTATTTGGGCCTTATGAGTACTGAAATAAATTGCATAAGGGATCCAGGTCGGCCACACATGAGTCTTCAGTTTTCTAATAAAGTTTGATTGTTTTTATGGACCTGTGAAGACTCATGTGTGGCCGACCTGGACCCCTTTTGGAATTTATTTCAGCTACTTTAGCTGGAGCGGAAGTGGCTCTACCAGGTGATTGAGCACCACAGTTAAAAGGACGGATAGAGGCTCTCGATATGCAGGTACCACATTAGCATTGATTGTCCTTATGAGTACTGTCAAATTGATTGTCCTTGTTATTAAAGCCCTCCTACTAACTAAATGTACATATTTATTTGAAGGCTATCCATGCCAAATAGCCAGAAATTAACCTGTCAATAATGCTATTTGATAAAAGAATGTAAAACCACAGTATAGCTTTTATTTTGTTTATTTTACTTGAGGGAGTGCATGGCTATCAGTTAAATATTTTCTTCTTAGATCATTGGACATGTCAATTTGCATGTTTTGAAATTTACATTCCCAGAGCCGTATTAACACGGAGAGGGTACATCTACTTGAAACTTTCACAGAGCATATAAAAGGGTTTGAAGGAATAACACATTAACAGTCATAGAGGGACAGAGAAACAGGGAGAGAATCATTAACTTAAACTTCAGTTGACAAATTCTTTCTAAATTTGCATTACGCTTTATTGTAACATTTTCCCATTTAATTCTAATTAGAATGTTGAATCTGAATGACTAAATCTAAAAGTGCTCATTATTGCATAAAATGTCAAATAAAATTCACCAGATAACATTGACCCAATAGATAGAGCTCTTTGTTTAAGTAAATTCTAAAATTGCTCAGCACAATTCACATGCCTATATTGCAAAGCAGATCAAAACATTGTAACTGCAACCTTGCACTCTAAAAGCTGACAGCCAATAATATTACAGACTAGAGATCCTGCCTCTCTCTCTGACACAGAACAGGGATTTCAAAATACTACATACCTTTGCAAACATACTTGACATTGATACAGTATTAGGATAATTCAATAAAAGTTCTTATCGTTTAAAATGGTGCTTATTGTGCCCCAACCAATCAGATGTTAGCTTTCAAATGTTAAATAACATCTGATTGGTTGAGGCAAAATTAGCACCATTTTAAACGATAAGAACTTTTATTGAATCTCCCTGTAAATTCCCTAGCTTTTCTTACAAAACAGTAACCTTTGCAGTTTATTTCTAGCTAGCATGAATTTTAAAATTTAGTAAAAAATTACAGTCTGGGGAATCGACCCTGCAACTTCATGTAGGCTGTAGAAATTTTGTAAATTTAGATTCTTTGTCTGATCCTAGAAACAAAATGGAAGCAAAAAATAGTTTGTAAAACCAACTGACTATTTAGTTTAATTTACTGTTACTGTTCATTGCACCTCATTGTTACTGTTCATTGTATATTATGAAACTGAAAAGTTTTTTTATTTACAATTTACCAGCTTTTATTATTATTATTTTTTTTGCTGCAATACACATTTTTGTACCTTTGTTGTTTTTTTTTTGTTGTTTTGGCAAGCAGCGCAAAAACACACAGTGATAAACTAAAATACCGTATATACACGAGTATAAGTCGAGATTTTTAGGCTTTAAAATAAGCTTAAAAATCCTACCTCGGCTTATACTCGAGTCACTAACCTGAAATCCTTCAGCCGCTTGCTTCCTCTCTCTTCCGCATCCCACAGTGCTGTGTCTGACGTCAGTAATTGGCGCCAAGTAGTGACGTCAGGTGCCTAGATGCCTAGGTGCCTACCACGACTTATACTCGGGTAGACTTATACTCGAGTATATACGGTACTTTAAGCCGTAAGAGTACATGTAAGAAGTTACTTCTTTGTTTGTCCACTTTAACCTTTAAGTTCGACAGAATAAATTGACTAAGTGCTTCTTTTAGTTACTAAACAATTTATTAAGGCTGATATTCACAACATATAAACAAAATAACACATCTGATCTAAACAGGATAACACATCTGACTTATATTGGTTAATGTTAACTTACACATTATCTTTAGATGTTCTTTTCAGGCATGCTCTGTTCCTTCTTCACTGTAGAAATTAGTGTTTGCCCTATTATATCACACTATACTTTTACATCATACTACATGAGCATTAAAGCACGCCCATGAGCTATTCCTACTAAAGGCTTGGGGACCATGCATGTAGGGGTGGTATCAGATTTCTTATCTGGTCATTTTGGCTGGACCCAGGAGAGCAAAACTAAGTAAAAGTGAACATCCTTTAATAACTAGTCTAACTAAGACAATATTAACCCTTTCTTACAGTACATTTATAATATATATGCTGACAATGAACTATTATATAAGTTACTTACCGTTGTATCACTGCATTTACGGCTCAGTCATGGTTATAATGCCATGACAAAACACAAACGTTTCAGTGGAAAGTAAAAGGTAAGTGACAGTTTTACTGAAAGAGATTAAATGATTTGTAGGTTTTGATTGCTGAAGCTTGAACAAAAAGATTTCAGGGAGAACTAAACTTAAAGGGAGCTGTGGTCCAAAAATGACTGTAATTGCTTTCCTTAGCATTTTTGCAATTTACTTTTTTCTTACTTGGTTTTGAAGATATTTACATTTTTATGTGAGAAATGGAAGCAGCATCACCAGATCCCCTGCACTTTCTGCTTCCTGCTCTGAAACCATGTGACAGTCCCTCTTCCTTTTGTCTCCTCCTCCCCTTGCAAGACCCACCCTTGTCCCTTTTTCTTGCAGCCCTCATGGCCCCTCCCACTTGTGGGCCCTATGAATCCCCCCTTGCAGCCCCTGTACCCTTTCATTTGAAGCCCCACTTGGCCCCACCCACTTGCAGGCCTCGTGGCCATGCCCACTCATGGGTACCATAGCCTCCCACTCATATCTCAGACCCACACACCCCACCCCAATCTACAAAAAACTGCTTCTGCCTGTAAAGGCTTTTTTTCATAAATTCCTGTAGAGGTGGGGGGGGGAGGGCTATGGGTATAAGTTATATGTGGGGGGGCATGAAGTTACCTAAAGGTAGGAACATGGTCTTTCATTTAAACTTACACTGTAAAGATCTTTAAAAAATGACGGACACAATATTTAAGATTCCTGTCTGTCATTTTTTAAAGATCAGGCTACACACAGCCCCAAGTGTGGTCCCTATATAGGGTATATATAAGTATAGAGAGAATGTTCGGGACTGATACACTTCCTTGACCCGCGCCCAACTCCGTATACTTTAGTACAGGGGGCCGACCACAGCTGAGCGTTCCCTTTTACCATCAACCTTTTGTGTAAGGGGGTCAGAACAGCTATTCAGCTTGGTGACAGAAACTTAAGGGGCCAGTGACTCTGCTTCAAGGTGGCAGTTATTGCTGCATCAAGGGGACAGTTAAAAGACAACTACACTCACATTTTCCCCGATCCATTCCTGTAAATTACCCAAGGTGAGGACCTAAAACACAAAGGGGGAGATACAATATGGCCCTTTTCCGTCTAAAACCCACGTTAACCTGAAAAAAATTCGGGTTAACATGGGTTTTAGATGGAATTTAGAGCACAGCGCCATTTCCAAATGATTTTGGAAATAGCGCCGTGCTACAGATGTAAAACTCCTACCGTTAAGGTTTGCGCTACATAGTAGCGCGACACTTAACGGCACTGGGTAGGAGGCGTTAAACCCATGCTCTTACCTTAGCCCGATCCTGCGATGCAATAACTGACGTAATCTCGTTTACGTCAGTTATTGTATCGCGGGATCGGGCAAAGGTAAGTAACGCGGCGCCCAGCTTTGAATCTCCCCGTAAGTTCTCACCTCTGAATACTTTACAGAAGTCCTGCACTACTTGCTTGAAGATTCCTTTGGCGCTGTGGTCTGAGATGTAAGGTAAGGATTTTTAAACCATACAGTAGGGCCAGTAGTGGGTTAAATTTTATTTTAGGTGGTGGACATGCCATTTAAGCTTAGGGCACTCTACAATGGAACAGCATTAGCACGCGTTACCATCTGTAGCCCATCATCCATTTTAATAATACAAGTTCACAGGCTAACAACCCCTCTTCCAAGACACACACTAACCTTTACTTTCATATAGGTTCACAGACCCCCTTTGTCACAGTTACATCCACTGTCATCCTCCCCTCTCCTTTTCTGGCTAGTCTTTTCAGACACAAAAGTAAAATTAAATTGACATATTATCCATCCTCGGTTTTCAGACTCTGGATCAATAGCTTCCTACCCCTGTGTGTGCAGTGTGTCGGGCCAGCAGAATTACAGTCACCTGACCTCCTTTACTCCCTGGTTTTTCAGCAGCTGCGAGACCTAATGAGACCACCCACTTGCTCAATCCGGTAACTGAGCTTTTTTAATTTTTTTGTCAAACATTTCCTGCCTGTAACACCACAACACAGTGACCCTCCCTTCTTAGATTTACCTTTCACCTTTCATGCACAGAAGTCAGAGCAGGCAGCAGAATCCGCAATCTTCCAGATCCCTCCCCCGCTGTCAGAAAGAGTTACAGTCCAGCATTAATTAATTATGCACCTTGCTCTCTGACCCTCTGCTTCTGCACAGCCAGGGGGCTGAGGAGGTATGAGTTAGCATGATTGGGCTGGTTGTGCTGCAGCAAAAGAGCACAGTGAGTGAACATGTTATAATTGGCGTGATACTACGCATTAGCACACTGATTATAACAATATTATTTAAAGTTGGGACCCATAGGTTTCAATGGTGATGGGGGGGTTATAAGGATATGAAGTCACCTCGGAGTACCCTGTCTGCGGCCTTGTGCTTTTATATGGTCCAAGTGTTCAGTGAACAAATGCCTATTTGCTCACTAATGCCCATGTATTTTCCTTTGGAAGCTTATTTAAAGACCATATGGGAGATGTAATATTCCGGCTCTAACATTGACTTATGCAGATGCAGATAAAGAAGTGACATAGTCAGTTCGCTTTTGCTCCTTGTCTGCATTCTAACTGTATGTCAGTAAGTGTAATGAACAGGAGGGAGGAATTGAGATGATGTTCAGTTCTTCTTTCGCAATTTAGGAATCAACCCATTATTCAATTTACTAGGCTTCCTATTCAATTAAAACAGGGAGGGCTGGTAGGAGGTCAAGTGGAATATAAGATATTAGTCACTTAGAAATGTAGCTGAGTGATTTTTTTAATAATAATAATCCCTTTTATTTTCTTTCAAAGGGATTTTCTCTTTTAAAGGGGTTTGTCTGTTTTAAAGGGGTGCGTTAAGAAACAAAAGGGTTTAAGAACAAGACTGCTGTTTCTCTTGTGTGTATTGCTGTTTCTCTTGTGTGTATTGCTGTTTCTCTTGCATGTATTGCTGTTCCTCTTGCATGCATTGCTGTTTCTCTTGTTGTGTATTGCTATTTAGTATGGACAGTTTTGTTGGGGCCACGCAATGTGCATCCTGCTGCATGTATGGGATCTTGGAGCAGCCGCCCCAAGGGACCTATGTATGTGTCAGATGTGAGTGGGTTGCCCATTTGGAATTGGAGGTCCAGAATCTAAAGGGCAAACTTGCAGCATTGCAGGGCTTGACAAATCTGGGGGAATTGCAGGTACTGGCTGGGGCCAGTAAACTGGAGGGTGGAAATAGGGCAAATAAGGTGGTAAAGGAAGATAGATTTGTAAGGGTCATCAGGGGAAGTAGGGGACGGAAGGGTAGGGTCGCTTCTTCCCAGTTGGTCGATCCCAACAGATTTGCCGTGTAAGGTGAAAATGTGGAGGACGATGGCTCAGAAGTAGCATGTATGGAGCAGGCCGTTCCTTTGAGCACCCAGGGGATGGCCATCTCCAATACAAGGGAGGGAGAATAGGGGACTAGGAAGGATAGGCAGGTGGTAGTGGTAAGGGACTCCATAATTAGAAGTGTAGATATGGTAATCTGTTGCCAAGACCCTACATGCTGAACAGTGTGTTGTCTGCCTGGTGCTAGGGTTCGACATGTGGTGGGTCGTGTAGACAGATTATTGGGTGGGGCTGGGAGTGACCCGGCAGTCTTGGTTCACATTAATGCCAATGACAAAGTTAGAGGTGGAGGTGAGGTCCTTAAAAATGATTTTCGAGAATTAGAGGCCAAATTAAAAGCAAGGACCTCAAGGGTAGTGATTTCAGAAATACTAACGCAGTCCGCAGCCATGTGCTATGCTAGGGAGGCAATAAGTATAATGCTATACTACAGGCAATAAGGAGTATAAATGCGTGGCTAAGAGGGTGGTGTAAGGAGATGGGGTTTGGATTTTTAGAGAACTGGGCTTTTTTGTTGGCTACAGGCTCTTTAGTAGAGACAGATTGCACCTCAATTATGATGGTGCAGCTGTTGTGGGGGAGAAGATGGCTAAGAGGTTGGAGGAGATTTTAAACTAGGTATGGGGGGGAGGGTGTGTTAACCTACACAGGGGTAGATAGAGAAGTTAGGGATCAGGGGGCTAATGACACAACGGAGGGAGGAGAAGGGGGAGGGGGGAGCATAGAGGATAAGGAGGCATGTACGACCAAGTATGGAAGTAAATCAATTGATAATCTAAATTGTATGTTTACAAATGCAAGAAGTCTGGCTGGAAAAAACGGGGAACTAGAACTAATAGCTTTAAAGGAAAGGTATGCTGTAATTGGTATAGCAGAAACATGGCGAAATGATTTACACAACTGGACAGTAAATATTGAAGGATACTCCTTATTTAGACATGACAGAAGAAAGGAGGGGGAGTATGTATGTATGTTAAACAGGAATTGAAGCCAAAAGATGGAATAGATGGGGATATAAACGATATGGCAGAAACAATATGGGTAGAGCTGTGTACATGAAGAAGGTAGGTAAATTAATTGTTGGGGTATGTTATAAGCCGCCAAATGCCGGAGAGAATGTGGAAACGAATCTTCATATGCAGTTGGCGAAGGCTGTTGGTATGGGGCATGTTTTGGTTATGGGGGATTTTAACTACCCTGACATTGGAGATTGGAGTAAGGGAACTGACAGCACCTCAAAAGGTAAAAAGTTCTTAAATTTCCTATATGAGCATTTTCTTTCACAGATGACAGAAGTTCCTACTAGACACAATGCATTGTTGGATTTGGTGATATCTAATAACCCTGAGCTAATTTTGGAGATGAAGGTAATGGGAAGATTAGGGAATAGTGACCATGATATAGTGTCATTTAATATACTGTAGGTTGCAAAAAACTAAAGTTCACTGGGTTAACAAAACCTTTTAACTTTAGGAAAGCTAATTTTATGCTGTTAAAGGAAACACTCCTGCTCATAGACTGGGGGGAATTGTTTCTAGGTAAAGAAACTGAACAGATGTGGACCACTTTTAAAGGGCATGTCCACCCTGAAATTTAACTTTTGATATGTGGTAGGGCATGCTCCCCCAGCCCCAACCGCATTAATATAATTGTTAGAAAGTCCCCCGATTCTTACTTACCTGCCCTCTCTCCTCCGCTGCAGTGTTCAGGCCCTCTGCTTGCATGGAATTGAAAGCAGGGGGCGGGACCGGCAGCCGCATCCGTGATTGGCTGAGAGGCAGGGAGGGCTGCACTGAGCATGCCTCAACCTTGATGAGGTTGAGGAAGTCTCAGGCACAGCATGAGTCACACACTGCTCCTACACAGCAGTTTCCTGGACTTTGGAGGGGCACAGCAGGGGAACTATTTTGAGCAGGAATGTAAGGTAAGGATTGTTTTAAACTACTTGATGTGGCCAGTAAGGGGTTAAATTTTAGTTTTGGGGGTGGACATGCCCTTTAAAGGGATATTAAACTATTACATTTCTAAATTTGTACCTTTAGGGAACAAGTGTAAAGAAAATTAGGTCCACTCCTGCATGGCTTAATGCTCAGGTAAAAAGGGAAATGGAAAAAAGAAAAAGGCTTTAAAAATTTTGAAATCAGAGGGAATAGAACAGTCTTACACGGAGTAAAAAAGCTGTAATAAAGAGTGCAAAAAATCCCAATTAAATTAGTTAAAATAGCAAGTCCAACCACAATTTTTTTTAAAGTATATAAATGGTAAAAAGATGAGGACTGAGAATGTGGGACCATTAAATAATGGGGCTGAGATGGTTGTAGAGGATGCCAAATAGGCTAATCTGCTAAACTGTTTTTTTTACATCGGTTTTCACTATTGAGAATCCTAGTCCTTACAGCAGTGATTGTGATGATTGGCTAAAAGAGGATATGGTACGGAAATAATTAGACAAAGTAAATATCAATAAAGCCACAGGACCAGATGGATTGCATCCTCGGATTTTAAAAGAGCTTAGTTCTATCTAGACCACTGTTTCTCATCTTTTCAGATTCACTTTGGTCTGGGGATGTGCCCGCTGGATTGGAAAAAGCCAATGTAATACCAATATTCAAGAAAGGTAGTCATTCACAGCCTGGTAACTATAGACCTGTAAGCCTAACATTAGTGGTAGGGAAGGTGATGGAAACTTTGTTACGGGATCATATCCTTGACTTTGTCTCCAGAGCTCATCTTATTAGTAGTAGTCAGCATGGATTTCTGAGAAATAGATCATGCCAGACAAATTTAATTGTTTTTTTTGAAGAAGCGAGTAAGAATTTAGATTCAGGTACAGCAGTGGATGTGGTATACTTGAAATTTGCAAAAGCTTTTGATACGTGCCACATAGGTGACTAATGTATAAACTGAGGAATGTTGGCCTTGAGGAAAACATTTGTGCATGGATAGAGAATTGGTTATTGGATCGCAAACAGAAAGTGGTGGTAAATGTAGCTTCATCTATGTGGGATAAATTTCTAAGCGGAGTGCCTCAGGGTTCTGTACTGGGGCCGCTTCTTTTTAATCTGTTTATAAATTACTTAGAAGGGGGCATTGAGAGCAAGGTCTCAGTGTTTGCTGATGACATTAAACAATGCAGAGCTTTGGTAACTTCCAATGATGTGCAAGTGCGGCAAGCAGACCTTTATAGATTAACAAAGTGGGCAGCAGAATGGCAGATGAGATTCAATGTTGAGAAATGTAAGGTGATGCATTTGGGATTTAATAATCCCTGTGCCACATACACCATAAATAACTCTGTGTTAAGTGCATCTGTATTAGAAAAAGATTTGGGGGTTCTGGTAGATAACAGACTTGTAGCAAACAATGCCAGGTAGCAATGACTAGAGCTAGCAAGATATTGTCTTGTATAAAGAGGGGAATAGATATATAAAGAGAAAGATATTATTCTCCCTCTTTACAAAGCACTGCTAAGGCCTCATTTGGAATATGAAGTGCAGTTTTGGAATCCCATATACAAAAGGGACATCTTGGAAATTGAGGCAGTTCAGAGAAGGGCAACTAAATTAATAAGGAGAATGGAGGGGCTTAAATATGCAGGCAGATTAGACAAGTTAGGGCCGTTTACATTGGAGAAGCGACGTTTGCGTGGGGACATGATAACCTTATACAAATATATTAATGGGCCATACAATGAACTCTCTGGTGCATTGTTCACTAATAGGTCATATCAGAGGACTCTTGGACATCCTTTAAGGTAGGAAGAAAAGAAGTTTCATCTTTAAGTTAGGAAAGGTTTCTTTACAGTGAGAACGGTGAAACTGTGGAACTGTCTTCCAACAGATGCGGTAATGGCAAGTTCATTAAATAGCTTTAAAAAAGGCCTGGATAATATTCGAAAACTAAAGAATATTGAGAATTACTGGTATTAATGCATATAGATCTGGTTGATCCAGGGATACTTTCCTTTTGTTAGGTAGGGTTTAAAAAAAAAAAAAAAGAGGGTGAAACTTGATGGACGTATGTCTTTATTCAACCTCAATTACTACTACTATAATGACCATATTGCTTTTAACATGTATAAAATATTACCCTATTAAAATAGAACCTACTGAACAAAGTTATTTTAATCACCATTGTACTGTATCAAATAATAATATAGTTGTTAGTGGTTATTGTGCTGGTTTAAGTTAATTAAAAGATAAACAAAACCTGTGATTTTCATTATGACTTATTGAGATATTGAAAATATAATTCAACCATGATTTTCAACTTATCGCCTGGAAATTTAGAACTTAAAGGAACACTAAATCCATAAAAACAACTATGTGCCATCTGTTTCTATTATTCACAGGGAGGTGAGAATAAGCGTTTTCACCTCCCTGTGAATAATAGAAACGGATGGCACATAGTTGTTTTTATGGATGATGGGGTATTTACAGTGCCTTTAAGTGTAATTTCTGGACTTTTCCTTTTATATTTTTGATATTTTGATTTTCGCTAAGTTCCAACATTCAGAATGTAGGAAAATTCTTCCTGATCTGCGGAATTCCAAAACCGTCAGTTTCTAAACAGAACCAGGTTCATTTTGAAATCCAGACTTATATTTATTGACCATGTTACTTTGGTACTGTAAAATAATTTTTCAGTCTTTCTCCTTCCAGTCATCACTGCAATCTCTGCTTACTATATCACAGGTAATGAAATACTACAGTTTTTTTCTAGAGGTGGCTGAAACTCACCAGTTTTGTTCTATATCCGGATTTCCAGAAAATCCAAAAACAGAGCACAAATTTTCGATTATTATGAAATCTTTGAGGCTATTTTCGAGGATTATCAAAAATAGCCTCAGACGTGCTATAATAATCGAAAATACGATCGGAGACTACTTTCGAGTTTCCAATCGTATCTTCGAGAATTTTCGAACGTTCGATAATTATAGAAAATAGGTTTCCTGAAGTCCCGAAATCTGAACGATCCGTCCATTTTCGGACGGATCATTCAGATTTCGGAACCAAGGTGTTCTGTGCCAGATCCGGGTCCGAGTCGGACCCGGATCTCATCTCTAGGTGTTTCATTAATATGCAAGTTATATTATTGTTAGGGATAATGTGTAAATACTTATGTATTTTTCTCTTCTCTTCTGACTAGCTCTCTTTTTGCCAGTCATTAATATAGTTCTTTCTCGTTAGTTTAATCTGCTTGTAAACTATAAAAGTCAGATAAATGCTGAAGATTGGAGTTTATTTTTCAATAGATCAGTAAACTGTGCCTCTCTTCGAAATATCAGCAGCTCTTCCTAGTCATAAAGCAGCAGTCTCACTCAAGTGGAATATGCAATTATTGTTACAAATTATCTAAAGCTCCTAATCTTCTATCTTAATCATACGAGTCACTGAAAACTTTCCCCTTTTCTATTTTTTTATTCTAGAAGCTGTAAGTGATATTTTATGTTATAATCCAATAATACATTGATAAAAGGGCATATCCACCCTTAAAAAAAAGAACCGGTCAATTGTTAGTTACCTGCAGAGAGAAAAGACAGATACCTTTGCCAGAAACGAATAGAATGTATCATTAAATACCTGGCTAGAAATGCATGTAACAAACTGATTAACATTATAAAGCAGTTGCGGTTGCGGGAAGTTTAAGTCACTATATTTTGCATTAGTTAATTAGCATGATGGGCATTGTATTCTTTAGTACCAGTTGTGACTTTAGCAGCTATAAATGCAGTGTGCCACACCCATGATGTAAGGACATGTGTGATTTGTTACCATAAAAAAAACAAAAAAAACCCTGCTTGTCAGCAAATCCGTTGACAGACACCTGTTCCTGGATGAAATGACTGTAAACTTTTAGCTTACTTGTTTTGGATGGCTGTGCATACTGGGATCTGTATGCTGTATAAAGGATCACTTTTTATTCTAGATCTACTTCAGTGGACTGACATCAGGGAAGAGAAAACCTCATATGTCCTTATTGTAGAAGTCACCACAGAGCAGTCTTAGATAAGATTGCCACCACCCTGTAAACCTGAACAATTATGAAATCTTACCCTCCACCTTGAAATACACTACTGAGAAATGCATTGCACCAAGCTGTGCTGAGATAAGTTCCAATACAACATCCTCCACCTGCAGCTATGCACTGTGTTGTGTACATACTAATGTGGTAATGTTTATGCATAGTATAGTATTGTACAGTATTTGAGGTTGAATAAAGGCATGCGTCCATCCAGTCCAACCTACTCAGCAATACCCACATTTCCTTAGCTGCCTTCTCTGAACTCTCAATCTTGACTCTGGGTGAACCACAAGTGAGAGGAGAGAACAGAGTGTGTGGTCACATGACATTGTTACATCACATGGTCTGATTTTCCTCATGATTGACAGCTCTATCCTCCTATCACAGCAACAACAGAACAAAATGAAGCAACTGCCCTGAACAATCTGTGAAAAGATGGTATAGAGGCATTTTGAAAAGTTGTAAAGTAGACAATGCTTTTTCCCAGGTCCAAGTCTCATGAAAATTGTCCCAGCCGTTTGGAAGTTTTTCTGGAACATACAAACATACACAAATACATACATTGACTTTTATATAGAGGCAGTACAAGGATTTTTAGGCCCAAAATGCATCACCTTACATTTATCAACATTGAATCTCATCTGCCACTTAGTAGTAGCCCTATCTATCTAGATCTGCCTGCACTGATTGAACATCATCAGTAGTAATGGTCGACAATATTAAAAAAAAGAAAAAAAGACACAGGCTGTATTGATTTTAGTGTAGCCCAAAAGCATGCATTTATAAATTGATACATTGCCTTGCATTATGCAGCTTTCACATGTGTTCAGGGTTGAAGGGAAAAGGTTAACTGTTCTCTTGGTCAGAGCTTAGAACAACCCTGTGCAATGCATATCTCATCATTGTGCCCATTTAAAGGGCATGTCCACCCCCAAAACTTATATCCCCCAACTACTGGCCCAACATGTAGTGTAGTTTAATCCTTACCTTACCTCCCAGTCCATATGGTTCTCCTGTAGTCCCCCCCCCAAGTCCAAAAACTGCCCACCAGGAGGATAGCAGAGTCCAAATAGGACTCTGCTCCTACCTGGCCTCCGGGAGAAGTTTGGCATGCGTACGCAGCCCTTCTCCCCCCCTCCCCCCCCTCTCCCTCCTCTCCCAATTCCCTCCCCCTAGCTTTAAACCCTTAATGTGTAAGATTCCCCCTGGTCTCCCAGCCTTAACCGTATATTTATATTTTAAGAAAGCTCCCCAAACTTTACTTACCTCTCCTCTTTCTCCGCCGAAGTGAGCTGCCGGCAGCCGCGTCCGTGATTGGCTGCCACTCAGCCAATCACAGACGCGGCTGCCGGTCCCGCCCCTCTGCTTGCATTTTCTCGCAAGCAGAGGGCCGGGAGCGCGGCGGAGGAAAGAGAGGGGGTAAGTAGAGTTTGGGGAGCTTTCTTAAAATATAAATATAGCGGTCGGGGCTGGGAGACCAGGGGGAATCTTATATCAAAAACTTTTTTTTAGGGTGGACATACCCTTTAAAGTGGAATGTTCAAGGGTATGATTTTGATCAGGTCTACAAATTTCACTGCAATGTTCTCAAAATGGGTGGAGAAATTGGTTTAATGTGTAACACCTGATTAACTGGTGGATCATGTTTGTGTGAAGTTGTTAGTAATTACACAAGAAAAGGCTCAGTCTTATGGAAAAAACTTTGGTTAAATAAAGATCTTCTGTATATATTTAAATATAACATTAGCCTAATATTATATAACAGGAAGCTGGGCCCCTGCTAAATTTTTGCCTTTTAAAAGTTTGAATCTCTACATCTCATATATAGGTAATTCACTGTTATCATTTCATATGGGTTAAATATTGAACTGAAGTTCTCCATTAAGTTTAATTGCATGGTGTACACTTTATGTAACATATATACCATGTGGCAAACTGCTTCTGAAGCACAGAAGAGCCAATTCCTTGTGTGCCAGCATCTTAAAGGGCATGTCCACCCCCAAAACTAAAATTTAACCCCTTACTGGCAACATCATGTAGTTTAAAACAATCCTTACCTTACATTCCTGCTCAAAATAGTTCCCCTGCTGTGCCCCTCCAAAGTCCAGGAAACTGCTGTGTAGGAGCAGTGTGTGACTCATGCTGTTCCTGAGACTTCCTCAACCTCATCAAGGTTGAGGCATGCTCAGTGCAGCCCTCCCTGCCTCTCAGCCAATCATGGACGCGGCTGCCGGTCCCGCCCCCTGCTTGCAATTCCATGCAAGCAGAGGGCCTGAACACTGCGGCGGAGGAGAGAGGGCAGGTAAGTAAGAATCGGGGGACTTTCTAACAATTATATTAATGCGGTTGGGGCTGGGGGAGCATGCCCTACCACATATCAAAAGTTAAATTTCGGGGTGGACATGCCCTTTAAGGGAAATAGCACATACCTTTGAAGACTGTAATGTCAATATCTTGGCAAAGTAACATGACTGGTTCAAGAGAGGTGTCAAGGAGGCCATTTATGTCAAAATAAAGAAACCAAGCCTGAATAGAGGTGGTGGTGGTGGTGGTGGGGGTTTCAACATCAACTGTCTGCCATTTACAATGCTGTTTTAACAAATTACATTGGGCAGTTTCAATAGCACCTTTTAGCCACATTGCAATTACGCCTTGCATTCAGAAGGTCCCTAACACCTGGCTGTGATATGCTAATTGGGACTTTCCAGGGTACATAATTGCCACAGATTCTTGTACAAGTCATTTTGAATTGAGAAAGCCAGTCAGATGACTAGCGAAACGTCTTTAAGAACTAAACTTTAAGTCCAGTTGATCTAACTCAATGCAACAAATATATGTTGCAAACTAATTCTTGCCATAAATTTGTGTAGTCACTGTACAACAATATTTGACCACTGATAAAACTGCAGGAAAAAAACCAACTACAATAAAACTTATTAAACATTTCCTCAAGGTACGCATTAAAGCAGTATCTACTAAAAAATAGATTCAACAAACAGAATATATAGGATAGCTGCATTTGTCATAGCTGGGTTCAGTTAAATCAATATAGAAGGTCATTCATGCGTAAAGATAAAGATATAAGAAATTCCCCATTATGATCTGTGAGTTGTTTGTATAACAAAAAAATATTGATTTCCTTTATGGAGCAGCAAGGCCACATCCACATCATTGATTATTTCCTATATCCAGAGATGTTAAAAACAAAAAGAATAATCTATATTTGTTTACACAATTGAACAGAACCTATTTTCTGTATGACAACAAGATCAAACATTTCTATATATTATTTAAACACTGATGCATGTTCCTTACCACAACATGCAATGCTGTGTAACGATTCCCTTCACTTCCTGTCTCTTATAAACGTGTGAATTCTTTACAGCTAAATTACTTTTGAACTATCTTTTTCAGCATGAAAGTTTTGTAAACGTCAAAAATGCTGATTATGTAACATTTTGCACATAAGAGAATAGTTTGTCATCCGTATAGAATACTTAAAGTAACTTAATATAGGCTACTACAATCCAGTGGTTGGGCCTCACCACAACCCTCAGTCCATGAAGCAAAAAAACAAAGAGACTGGAGAGAGCCAAAGTTGATGTTAATCCAACAGTGTCAAAATAATTTCAACATTTTGCACATATCTACCATCACCAGATTTAGACTGTCTCTAGGAACCTGTATATAAAAACATTTACCGTTGAACAGCTCCTATGCAATCGTTAGAGAGGCCTTGTTATATACAGTAGCATAGGTATGGAACACCAATATGCATTTGTCTTCTCAGGGTTCAGGCTGACCTTGAGACCAATCAGATATACTACAATGCGCACAAATTTGGCAGGTATGAGATCAAAAGACCAGAAGCCTGATATTCGCATTCAAATCCCCAGAAACCCCTTGTCCCAAAAACACACATGACACAATGAATTGAGTAAAAGGGGTCACAGCTTCATTTAAATAACATGAATGAATAACCTTAATTTTTTTTTACTGTTTGAGAAAATAGTATTTCTATTTTTTTTATTTATAACTTTCAACTGAAATTCCATACCCATATAACTCTAGCAGGTGGTCCCCGAAAACTACCGTACAGAACTCAAACTCCACTTTTTCTATCTGCAACTACACCAGCTCAGCAAGAGTATCACCCATTGTGGTGAAGCAGGCACCACTGGTGCCACAGGGACTTACACATCCCTTCTTTCCGGAGCTGCCAACCCATAGGCTATTACTAACACACCAGTCAGTTTCTGAAAGAACCATTGTCCACTGCTGTGACAGCAAAACCAAAGGGATACAAACCAGAGAAAACAAGGAAGAGGAAAAACTACCTATTCTGTCTCACTTCCCACTACTTTCCCCTGGGGACATCTTCTTATATACCCTGCCTAACTCCCCGCCTACCTGCCCCTTCCCCAAGGTTAGCCTGACAATTTACCAACAAATATGGTATAGTATATGCATCCCTTATGCCCTAATGCTGTTAGGGATGTCTGAACTTCAATTATGACTAAAGGCTAACTAAATGACTGGTTTTGACTGTTTTTTTAAAAATTTATTTTTAATTTTACTCAAACAAAATAAAGTTTCCAGTAAAAAAACGTGAGCTAAGGCATTTCCAAAAAAAGCTTGTCTTGAGCGCAAAAACAACAAAAAAAGTTTCTCTCACCAGCTTCAGGCTTTTACCTGGAAGATGGTGTTGATTCAAAGATGACATGCTTTTTTCCAAGCAGAAATGAAGCTCCTAGCATTCTCGTTAACACAACAACTTAATTAGGCCCCTATTGCATTCTCCAAGCTCCCACTACTCCACACACTGAGCTCTAAGCAGTTTCCTCACCATAAGATCCCTCTACTTAACTGCAGTATATTTATGGGGACATTCCACCCTCTTAACACAATTTAGTATAGTGGTTAAGAATCCCACCAAACCTAGATTTCTTTATATTTCTTTCAAATTGCTTCTAAAGTTTCTAAAAGGACCCTATCCCTCTCCTGCTGCTATGTGCTTTAAGTGCAAATGTCATCACTTGCTTGACTGGTGGACGCTACTTGGAAACTACAGAGGTGAGAGTGTCAGTGAGGGATTGAGTTCTGTAAGTCACTTTAGAAGCATCTTTAAAAAAGGTAAGCACAGTATAACACAAGCTAGGTTTGTTTAACCTATACACACATTTTTGTTAAGATTTGTATTTAAAGATTTTCTCATTAGGGTACACTGTAATCATTAACTGAAAGTATAAAAGCAATATTTTTATGGCTCACTGGTGGTCCTTTTGCAACTTTGTATGGTTTCAAGGATTGTGCAGATTCGAAAGGTTGCCATTCACCTTCGAAAATCTCAATAATCTTATTGGTATCAGAGAAGTGGAAAAGTTTTTTCACTCTCTTTTTGGTCACTAAAAGTATACTGTTATGCCATTTGGTCTATGCAATATCCCAGCAACTTTCAACATTTCATAAAGTAAATCTTCTGAGATCTTCTTGACTAATTCCTTGTTGTAAAACTGGACAAGATTCCCAACACTTCTATGAAGAACCCCTGGCCATTAATGAGATGAATGAGTTACGTAGTTGAAGGTGTGAAGATTCCAGGAATATATACTGTAGTTTGTGAGGGGTGTTTTGTGGGAAAAAATGCAGGCTGAATATTTTCACTGTTTCTGAGCCATCGTGCATTGTCTCACTTTGTGGCTGGTCGCATCCATGTCCGCAGAGATTGATATTTGGTAACTTTTCTACATTCCATGGGGTTTTGGCATGAATTCTACCTTTAATTTTTTCAGAAAATCTATCTATAATGCGAAATTCTACTGCACGTACACCAGTTTTACGTAGCTGAAGGTGTATAGATTTCATAAATATATAGTGTTTTGAGGGTATTTCTAAGTAGAGATGGTCGGATTGCTGATCTGAACCCGGTTCCATGGTGGATCTCGCAGATTTTCCAGAATTCCGCTACCATGCATGTGGCTCTGACAAGTGCCTTTTGGGGCTTAAGGGGTCCTGCAGTTTGAACCGGGGCCCCCCTCCACAGCACTTTTAAGTGCCCTTGTGGTCTTTGGAAGGGCCCTTGAGGCACTGCCAAGTGCCTTTTGGGGCTTTAGGGGTCCTGCAACTCGAACCGGGACCCCCCTCCCCAGCACATTTAAGTGCCCTTGTGGTCTTTGGAAGGGCCTTTGAGGCACTGCCAAGTGCCTTTTGGGGCTTTAGGGGTCCTGCAACTTGAACCGGGACCCTCCTCCCCAGCACATTTAAGTGCCCTTGTGGCCTTTGGAAGGGCCCTTGAGGCCCTGACAAGTACCTTTTGGGGCTTTAGGGGTCCTGCAGCTCGAATCAGAACCCCCCTCCCCAGCACTTTTAAGTGCCCTTGTAGCCATTTAGGGCTTAAGGGGGCACACAGCTGTAACCGGGACCCCCTTTATAAGTGCTGGGGATTTCCGAGTTTTACGAGGGCTTTCCTAGTTTTACGAGGGCTTTGTTTCCAAAACCAGTACTTCAGCAGTGCGCCACCACTACAGATGCAATAGATACAAGTATATTCTAGTAAATGTCAGTAAAATCAGTTCAGTATTTGTATTGCTTCAGAAAGTCTTTCACAATTCACACTGGTAAATAAAAAACCGAGCCGCTATATATAAAGTTTGTGCATATGTAGAAACTTTATATTTTTCTAAAAACAAACAAACAAACAAAAGCAATAAACTCAGGCAGTAGACTATGTTGTATTGTTTCATAAGTAAATTAGGGGATTTGAACTTGTTACATCTTGGGTTGCGTGTTCCAAAAAACATGGCATTTACACTGTGTGCCACCAGTTATCAACAATATATACAATTACATTAAGAAACTGTATCTTTCACTAGAAACAGAAGCTAGAAACTCTGCATAGAGACAGTGACTACTGGTGTCAGGTAGTGAGTGTGGCCAACAGGGAATGGGGGTTTTATTGGCAACAACGTGGAAGCCTTAATGCAACTTACTAGCGAGGAATGTTTCAATGTATATGTGTTCTGGAGATAAAATTGTTCATATTAGGATTTTAAAAATGTATGTTTAGTTCTCCTTTAATTATCTAGAATACTGAGTATACTCTAACTTATCTACCTCAATAAGAGCTTCTTTATATCTACCTCCTTATTGTATTTACAAACTAAATGGTTTTGGATTTGCTTAAATGAATTATGAGCTGGATTTATCTATGATTTGTGATTTAATTTTATTTAGATTACCTTTTATGATGATTTTTTTCTGATCTGCTCTAATTAATTACTGTGAATGTGATTTGTCTTTGACCTGTGTGTGTATGTGGAATGGATATACCATTATATCTAATAATAATTCTAAATTTTGATGTGATGAATTATATGCTTCGGTCGCATGGGGAAAGGAAGTGTTATTAATTCTTTTTTTCACTTTCTTGTACTTTATTTGCCAAGAGGCTGCCAAAAAGAAAATCCTTATTTATGAAGGACTTGTTGTAGCACTTAATATGGGTGTGCCCTGTTGTATGCATTGCTGTGATATATTCATTATATTTTAATATTTTGAGTGAATATTGCTTATTATTATGGGCTGCTAATACAATCAAAAAGAGATAAACTGCAAAGGGATAAACTTGATTCAGAGCAGGGTTTTATTTATCACTGGAAACATGCTGGAAAGAAAAGAAGAGTTACGGTGTTAGGTCTTACCTGTTCAGATGACAGGAAGAAGTCAGGACAAACGAGGAAGCGACATGCAGGAATAATAAGGAAAAACAGACCCAGCAGGAACCGAAGGATTCAAACCAGAACAAAAGTCAGTAAGAGGAAGCCAGCAAGTACAAAAACAGGAACAAAGTAAAATAATCCAAGGCAGGGGAACTAGGCAAGGAATAATCCACAGGATCCATGAAGGAGAAACAGGAGCAAGGGAAGTCCAGCACTGACGAAGGACACCAGCTAATGCTATTTTCGGGGAAAGAATATCCGTCTGTTTTAAAATCTTCGTGTCTGTGGCTGCATAAAAGGGATGACATGCACACTGCATGGGGGAGGCGGCACACCGGCACCCTTTGCTGATGTCACGCACATGGCACAAAGACAGGGGGGGCCTCAGGACCATCATGTCAGGATTTCAAAGGAAAGCACCTGAAATTTATTTTAAACCAAACGAGGAGCATGGACATCTGAGTGTCTGATCCAGGAACAATCTTCAGGACCTTCCTGAATCCCTTCCACTGTATGAGGTATTTCAAGGTGCCTCTGGAGAACCTGGAATTGAGGATCTTTTTTATTTCATATTCCTGTTGACTATAAATGGAGCAGGAGAGGGCTGTGAGGAAGAAAATGGATACAGGTGTCAAAAGAGATATATGAAATGCATTTTGGAATCCTCATCTCAGGAGGGAGTTGTAATCAGACAGCTGTAGAATTGATGACTTCAAGGATAGGGAATGGACCAATGAATTTGGGTCCCAGTTTAGGAGAAGGGAGCTTGAGGTTAATATTTTTGGTGGAAAGCCATACTTTATCCCCAATGGAATAAGAAGGAGAAGGTCTATGTCTTTTATTGGCATAAGACCTCTGTGTTAAAGAACTCTTTTCAAGATGACTTTTAATAGCACTCCAGATAGCAGACATGTGAGCTGCATGGTCATTGGCTGCAGGGATATCAGTAAGGAGAAAGTCCTGGGGAAAAGCTTACGGATGTTATCCATAAACTGTAAGGAAGGGAGACCATCCAGTCGAGGAATGGGCTGCATTATTATGAGCGAACTCCTCTCCAAGCTAACAAGTCAGACCAATTATCCTGGCAAAGACTGGTTGAGGTGTTCTACTGCTCCATTAGATTGAGGATGGTAAGCTGAAGAGAATTGAAGTGAGATTCCAAGGATTTTGCAAAGAGATCTCCAGAATCTAAAAATTTTGGGAGAGGGATGAAATATGCAATCTTGCTGAACCAGTCCATAACCACCCAAATGATTGTATTACCTCTCGAAGTGGGAAGTTCTCCAACAAAGTCCATAGTCCCTCTTGCGAGATAATATAGCCCAAGAACGGAATTCTGGAAGTTTTGAAAAGGCATTTCTCTAGCTTGGCATATATAGAGTTTCGCCTAAGCCAGGAGAGTACCACCTTTACCTGGATTTTATGGGACTGTAGATCCTTTGAGAATATTAGTATATCATACAGGTATACTACTAGTGAGCATCCTAGGAGATCTCTGAACAGGTCATTGACAGCTGGGGCATTGCAGAGGCCAAAGGGCATGACAAGGTATTTGTATTACCCGTCTCCATTCGTTTCCAGGGCGAATACGGATCAGATTGTAGGCACCACCTAAATGTGGTTTGGTAAAAACTCTGGCACTACTGTATGTAACTGCTCAAACAAATCAGAAATCAAATGTAAGGGATAATGATTTTTGACAGTAATCTTATTTAGGCCTCGATAATCAAATCAAGGACGAAGACCCCCATCCTTCTTCTCAATTAAGAAAAATGTCCCAATAAAACCCTGGTGTCTTTCATAGACTGAGTCTGGCCAGGAGCGTCAAACACAGTCTTAAAAGAGGACAGGAATTCAGCGGCATTGTTTACTACTAGAGGAGAATTTTTCTCCCACAGTGGAGAAGCCAACTCCAAGGGTTTCCCTTCCAAGAGGGAAATATGTACCCCACTGTGGCACATTCTGACACGAAGTGGGAGGGTTGCAGTTCGAACTGTATAAAGCACTGGTTCATGAATCCCCTTCAGGTTTGAGGATCATTGTAGTGGGAGAAGGTGGAATCCATGGCTCCATATAGTACCCGACTGGCAGCGGTGGAAGCTGTGCTGGAGAAGCTGTACCAGCTGCGGAGAGTACAACGTGAGTCCGTTCGAGAAGAGTAATAAGTGCTTGTCCAATTCTATTCTGCTGATCTTCGTATGAATCTGCGTATGATCTGTGTGCCGCCATATGCTGCAATATCTTTCCCACATCCATGGACATTTTCCTCGGGTGGGTCCATGGCCTGAAAATATTGTTAGGTCTTACCTGTTCAGATGACAGGAAGAAGTCAGGACCAACGAGGAAGCGACACCCAGGAATGATAAGAACAAAGTCTGAAGGCTTCAATCTGGGAACAGAGTCCAGAACAAAAGTCAGTAAGAGGAAATCAGCAAGTCCAAAAGCAAAAACAAAGGAAAATAATACAAGGCATTGGAACTAGGCAAGGAATAATCAACAGGATCCAAGAAGGAGAAACAGGAGCAAGGAAACAAAGCAAACCCAGCATCGCCGAAGGACACCAGCAAATGCTATTTTCGAGCATCGGGTAAGGATTTCCGGTTGTTTTTAAACATTTGCTCCGATGGGCACACCAGAGTGATGTCACACGCACTGTGTGGGGGAGGTGGCACCATGTTGGAGGCACTGGAACGTGCAGAACGGTGTGTATCTTTCCGTACGTACGGATAGGCTGTACACTCAGGTGGCAGATTCCTTAGGCTATTTAGAACCTGATAATACAGATAAGAATTCAAGCTCAACATTTTTAGACATTTTATAGGAAAAGATAAGAATCTGCCCCTGGTTCTCCCTCTGTTAACTGCTGGGTCGGTGGCAGCTGGGGGCACAACCTCTGGCACTACCGCAAGAGGGGCTCTACGGGGTGCAGTCTGGGGTAGCAGGGCTGGATGGACGGTGTTAAAGGCCCTTAATAAGCCTCTGCCCTGCGCCTAGGGGTGTTTGCTCTCACCACCTGTGCCCCCCGTGGCCTACGATAGGTGTGTGGGGGACTGGGGCTCAATCGTACGGGGGCGACGGGACGGCGTACAGTCCTACCAGCCAGCCAGCTGGCAGATCTGGTATGGGGCCTAGCCCCAGTCTCAGGGTTCCCAGCCGGTGAACCCCTCTCCAACACTTCCTGCAGCCAACCCGCCCCCTCCGCACTGACCCTCTCCCTTACCCTGTCCCGCAGCTGCTCAGCGTTCTCCATAGCTTGTAATCACTAAAATTCTGCTTGCAATCGCTAAAATTTGCTGGTGTTGTGTTGCTCAGAGTGGGAGAAGATCCTTCTCCCTGCCAGCACTCAACAAAATCGCGCCCGAACCTCGTGCTCCGCCCCTTTAAATAACTTCGATGACGTCACCGCTGACGTCATCTTCCCGCCTCTCGCCGGACTCTCGCGGGAACTCGCCAGGAGGCGGCCGCGACCCGGGACTACACCTCCCAGCATCCCCTGCTGGCCCCACCCGCCTCAGGTCAGACGCTCTGGTCCCTACCGCGGGCCGGAGCTACCACTTATGTATAAACTGTAAAGGTCTGGCCTTGAAAAACCTTTGAACATGGATAGAGAATTGGTTGTTAGGTCATGTATAGAGAGTAGCTTCATCTACGTGGGCTTCAGTTCTAAGTGGGGTGCCTCGTTATTCTGTACTAGGAATGCTTCTATTTAATTTGTTTATAAATAACTTAGAAGTGGATATTGAGATTAAGGTCTCTGTGCTTGCTGATAATACAAAATAATGCAGAGCACAGGAAAGTTCTAATGATTTGCAATTATTGCAGATTGTCCTAGACCAAGATTAAATGTCACAATGGGCAGCAGAATGGTAGATGTGATTCAATCTTGATAAATATATGTTGATGCATTTAGGGTTTTAAAGGAATAGTTCTGTAATTCTCCCTGAATATGAACTGCTGCAAAGCAGCCGTAAAGCAGGAAAGAGCTGAAAATGCAGCAGAGGGAAGTGATACAACCAGTTTATTTACCAAAGACAGTGCAAAACCCTAAATAGCTATATATACACAAAAGAATAAGTTAACTATAAACAATATAGAACCATACACAATACATGAGGATAGGAACAGACAAATAGGCAAGAGCACGGATAAATAGAATAATATTAAAAACTGGATTGGGACAGGGCTAAAGCAGGATGCCAGGAAACAAGACTGGAGAGCAGGAAACAGGGACTCTGGAACAGGGACAGGACCTGAAGCAGGATGCCAGGAAACAGGACTAGAGAGCAGGATACAAGGAGCTAAAACACAAACGACAATCTGTCCAGGAAGTGAATGGGTGGTGTCCTTAAATAGGTAAACAGATTTCAGGTGTAGGTGATAGAGAGTGATCCAGTTAATTGAAGCTGATCCACTGCTGGTGGTCAAGAGATGTTCGGGAAGGAAGCAGTGGGCACAGAGGAACAGTTACATCAATGGTGGGAAACTGGAAATGCAGGAGATCCTTCACTCAAAAAGTAAACTATTCCTATAATGTATTAATTGATGCCCGGGAGGTTTTGGAACTATGCCTTAGCTCCGGTTTTTCAATCAACTGAACAGGAGCCTGGGACAAAGGTAAGTATATTTAACTTTTGCGGGATCCACCGCTGGAGAGATAAAAATCTCCAACCGCTTCCTGGTTATAATCCTCTATAGCGCGCATTATCGCGTGATTTGTTGATGTTTGTAGACACGATAACTAAATACAAGAGGGATAAGTTTGTAGAGGTCAGAAGGATTTTGGCACTTGTGCAAATTGATACCTTAAAAAGTTTTTTAAGCCTAAGATCTCAATAAGATATAGAGTCAGAAGGAGATAGGGCAGGAAAAAAAAAGGAAACAGATGGCAGTGCAGGGGTTATGTACTGAGAACAGTCCCCAGGGGGAATTTTTAGAATTAATGCCTGACCCGATTAAGAATTTTAAATAATCAACATTTTCACTAATACATTAATGACTGCTCAGAGGTTAGTGCTGTGTAAAATGTGTTAACATAAATGGAATCAGATAGCATCGATATAGCGTGATATTATAGACCTGCAGTTTCTTCAGAGAAAAGCTACCAGGATGTGTACTGATGAATTTTTATTTGATTGTGTCTTTTCTTGGTGATTTTTTTTAAAATTCAGTTTATTTATATATACAATCAGCAGCTGTGACAGCACCCATAATACAGCATCAGCAGAAACAGCAGCAAAATCTTGGTGATTTTTTTTTCTTTACAAAGGTTCTTTCTGCTATGAATTTTTAATCTGAAAGACTTTTAAATGACTACACATGGCCTACTATCAACAAATCCTGTTTGAGATTCTGGATCTTTTTTTAGGGAACAGTTGCAGGGGAGCGGACCGCTCCTTAACCCAGGAAGAAGCCACCACAGGTAAGTATATCATCATGATTTATTAAAGAACAACAGCATATTCACAGCAAACACATAACACATAACACGGGAGTAGCAATAACAAGAGTCTTACACGTTTCACGGCCTCATGGCTTCATGGCCGCTTCATCAGAGACCAGGTAAAGGAGATGAAGCGGTCTCTGATGAGGCCGTGAAAAGCGTAAGGCTCTGGTTATTGCTACTCCCGTGTTATGTGTTTGCTGTGGCATTTGCATTTATGTGAATATGCTGTTGGCCTTTAATAAATCATGAAGATATATTTACCTGTGGTGACTTCTTCCTGAGTTACGGAGTGGTCCGCTCCCCTGCACCTGCTGAACCCAGGACTTAAAGGCACATCATAGATCGCTGCTACCCTGGACCTCGGTATGTTTAAAGTAAAATGACTCAAAAAAAGGAGGTAAAGTAAAAAATGACTCAAAAAAAGATTAAAGGGTATCTCCACTGGTTTTTGTAAGTTTTTTTAATCCATTTCTATTGAAGAACGAGAGGTAAAGGAGCTGTGGCCTTACTTCCGTTTTCAATAGAAACCACAGGAGCCAGGAGAGAAGGTAAAACTTACCCGCTCGCTCGCTCCCCCGGCGGTAGTCTGACAGGTCCCGACGGACCTTCTTCTATGCGCATGCACGATCTATGCGCATAGAAGACAAGGTCCGTTGGGACGTCAGACCAAGCGCCGGGGGAGCGAGCGAGCGGGTAAGTCTTACCTTCTCTCCTGGCTCTGTGTTCTATTGAAGAATGGAAGGTAAGGCACAGCTCCTTTACCTCCCGTTCTTCAATAGAACTGGATTCAAAAAACTTACAAAAACCAGTGGAGATACCCTTTAATCTTTTTTTTAGGCCATTTTTCTTTACCTCCCCAAATGTATTTACCTTAGGGTAAAACATTTGCTAATTCCAATCAACTACAGTACAGTACAGTAGATACTGCAAGGATGATCCTAAATATATGAGACATATACTTACCTGTTTTAACCATTCCAAAATAATCAAAAACAAAAAAAGCTGAATACTAGCATGCACAGCAGCAGAGTGCACAGCTTTGATGGTGTTTCTCAGACATTGGCTGTATTGTCAGTGTTGCAACTTTGACTGATGGCCGTTACCTGGATGCTGAAGAGGAGATACAAATATATAGAAGAAAGTAATAGACAACTTTTAGACAATGAAAAAATACAAGTACTGTAAGCAATACTTACACTGTGTTGTGTGTTGCTGCATACGTTTAATCCAGTAATTGTTTTGCTCAGGCTAAGTATTCCCTTCCCCCCTTAACCGACTGTTGCTTCCATCTTGCATGACTTTCTGTAAAGTAAAGCTTGCTCATTAATCACTTTGAGCCCGCACTGGATAGGGAATTGCCCACCATGCAATTTAAACATACTGAAGAGTCGAAGAGTTTATGATATTAAGGAACTTGATTGACAGCTGAAATGTGTCAGATTAGAAATATATAGAAATAGGGGATAGATCAATAAAAATGGTACATTGAAAGTTAGGAAGAATGAAAGTTACCAGTGAAGGGCAATTTAAAAAAAAAAAGCCCTTTTTTAATTCCCCAAAAAAAGAGACTCTGGTACTAAAATACACAAACAAGGCTGTCCAGGTACGAAAACACTTACAAAACTAATCTCAAGGCAAGTGCATAAAACTAACAGTTTCCTAACATACCACAAATTTCTCAATTGGTCAATTTTTTAATACTTTGCTTACATGCTTACATTAACCAATCAGTTTCGAACTTTCCAGTAATCTGATTGGTTGATGTAAAGCATGTAAAGCAAGTATTAAAAAATTGACCAATCAGAATGAATTAGGGTTTTCTGCAAACCTATATAAAGAGGTGCACTCCGCTGCGGAACTCAGATGCCATCGCAGTAGATGGCTGAAGAAAGAAGTGGCTGGCAACATCGGCTCCGCTGAGGCCGCGCGGTACCAGCGGGCTCACTGGCGGGGCAGTGAGTCTGCCTGGCATCGGCGACCTGAGTGGGGTTGGTGTCGCCAGCCCGAAGACGTCGCGTGGATCAAGACGCGGCAACATCGGCTCGTTGAGGTCGCCGGGCCCACCGGGGGTGCCCTCGGCGGCCGCAGGGGTACCTCTCGGGGGTCGGCGGTCTCGGCGGAGCAGGTGTCGCCGGTACTGGAAGAAAGAAGACGCCGCCGCACACTGGGGGGGACCCCACCAAAGGCACTTGTAAGTGCCGCAAAGGCCCTGATAGGGCTGGGGAGGGGGGTCCTGGTTCGCGCTGCGGGAGCCCTTAAGCCCCAAAAGGCCCTTCTCAGGGCCCTGCTGGAGGGGGCCTCCACCCCTCCCAGCGGCTCCCTCCCTTCCCCTCCCCGGGAGCGGCCGGGGGGCTTGGAGGGGTTGCTGGGGAGGGGGTGCGCGGCGGGTGGTCGCGACCACCTGCTGCGGCCCCTTCCCGGCAGCCCCTCCTAGCCTCCCATTCGAGATTGCGCGAGCGGGAAGGGGTTGGAGGGGCTGCTGGGAAGCGGCGGGGGTGGTCCGCCGCCCGTGGGGGGTTGTGGGCGGGGGGGTGGCGTGCCTCCAGGGCGGGTGCGACCACCCGCCGTGGGTTGCCTGCCCATCCGCCGCGGGGAGGCTAGTATCGGCTGTTTTCGCACCTTCAAGGTGGCGAAGTAAACAGCCGATACTAGCACTGCGATACACATACTTTATGAATAGAAGCGGCGGTAACAGATAAGTAGCGCGCGAAGGGTTAATGCTTCGTTAACTTTTCGCGGCCGTTTTCGGACATATAAATCGCGTTAAACGCGATTTATTGCGTTTAGTCAGTGAAAACGGCCGCGAAAACTTAACGAAGTTTTATAAATATGCCCCCAAGTGTACTTAAACAGAATTTTGTAACCTTTTTAGAGAATTTACTGGATTTTTGGGTAAAATATTTATTTAAAAAAAGGTAAAATTTTCATGAATTTTACCCATTTTTATTTATAGTTAACTTAACTTCAAAGTCTTACTTTACTAAAATCTGTGATACTCCTGAGTATTGGGAGTACTCCCCAAACTGAAACAGCATTGAAATTGAATTACTTCTGATGGTTAACATAGAATATATACCAAATTAACTAAAATATCCCAACAAGTGAGATATTTTTAGAAACTACACACCCACAGGATTTTATGAGTGAGGTAATGTACTTTATGATCACAGATACCCGGGCGCAGCTCTTCATCCAATTGTAAGCTATTTTCTCATATTTTCCTTTTTTCCCTCAACTGTAAAATCATAAACAAAATCAAATGTGAATTTCAACTAAAAGCTGTAGAGGAAAGTTCCACAACATTTCACAATATGAAGCCTAACCCCTCCCGAATAAAACGGTATGCCACATTGATGGGTGTTTTCAGAGATATGGCTACCAGCTAACCCAAATGGCAGTATCAGTAAAAAAAAAAATAGCCAGCTCAGTATTTGAAAAGTCTGCAGTTTTTTTACACTAAACACCCCCCTAAGGCTGAGGCCACACTATGATGCATTTAAAAACACGCATGTTGATCCGCTTTTTCAATGCATTTTGTGCGTAAAAAACCCTGCGATTTTGTTTGCATTTTTTTGCGCGCACGTTTTTACATGCGTTTTTGGGCGCGTTTTTAGGCAGCTTTGTATGCGTTTTGCGTTTTGCCGCCAGATTTGAATATAAAACTCTGATGTGCCTTCCTGTGGGTGTGGGTGTTTTAGGAGTGTTTGGAGAGAGAGATTATTGTGTTTTTGAGGAGTAGGTAAATTACGTTGGGATTGAATTTTTGAAAAATTGTGGATTATTCCTTGGAGATCATTGCATTGGTACTTATAGGATTAATTATAGAGCGGCGTACAAGAAGGAACAGGAGGTTCTGGGTCCATCCTTTACTACAGGAGAGGGAGCAGAAGGGACAGTTTTGGACCTTGTATGCCGACCTGCGTCAGCATCCTGACAAGTTCATGTCATACACCAGGATGTCCATCCAGAGGTAAGATTTATTGTTATTTAATTTCAACACTCCTCACTTTCTGGTTTTTGTATACATGTGAGTTAAACAAAATGTTACCAATTGTTTTTCTGTTCCTTTTCAGTTTTGACATTCTTCTTGACATTTTGAGTGATGACCTTGAAAGGGAAGATACAACCTTCAGGAGGAGTGTGTCACCTACTGAAAGACTTATGATTACACTCAGGTAAAACTCAAATGTTTGAAATAGTTTTTCAGATGTGTAGTGTGTTTGCACTGGGGTGTGTAATGTTTGTTTGCACTGGAGTGTGTAGTGTGTTTGAACTGGACTGTGAAATGTGTTTCTTTGCACTGGAGTGTGTAATGTTTGATTGCACTGGGATGTGAAATGTGTTTTTTTGCACTGGAGTGTGTAATGTTTGTTTGCACTGGAGTGTGTAGTGTGTTTGCACTGGATTATGAAATGGCTTTGTTTGCACTGGAGTGTGTAATGTGTTGGTTTGCACTAGAGTGTGGAGTATATGTTTTAAAATAATTATTGGCCTTTTTAGTAATGTAAATGTATGTTTTACTTCAATAGATTTCTTGCAACTGGCCACTCCATGAGGTCCCTTCACCTGGAGTTCCGCATGTGGAGGTCTACAATCCAGATGATTATTCACCTGATCTGCAAAATTATTTGGGAGAAACTCCAGCCAGAGTTCCTTCCCTTCCCTAACCAGGATAAATGGGAAGATATCAGTCAACATTACTGGCAGACTGCTTGCATATGATGTTACCTTCGACTGTTGGCCTGAATTTGATACAAGTTCTTGGCCTATCCCCTTTTAATTGGCTGCTACCATACCATCTTATTAATAAAGAGACAGAAACCAGAGTTGGGTGTATAAACGGCCACAGCATTTTATTTATTATTTACTCCGTCTGCAAGGACCCCACCGCCACTAGGGGTCGAGTGTAATCCTATACTCGGCCCCGGCCGCCACCCAACAATTGAACCGCCCTTTCAACCCCCTCCTGCAAGCCCAATAGGAAAATATCCAAGCCAATATCGTTAAGATGAACACCGTCATCTCTAAGCAGCGATTTATTATCACCTTCGAGCTGACGGTGTCGAATGGCTATACCTCCCATTGCTCGCACAAAACGAGATATCCTTGTGTTTAGCACTTGCCTGCTGCGTTCTATTGCTAATGGATTTCTGGCGCCCAACCAGGATACTCTTGGTATGATTTCTGACCATACGATCACTGCTGACGAGAACATCTCGACCATACGTGCTAGATCTGCCGTAATCATGGTGATCAATTTTACTAAACCAACTGTGCACAGATCATTACCCCCCGCATGTATTACTAGGACCACTGGACCCCTCTCTCTCCGACTTACAGCAAAGACTTCGGATAGTAGACGGAGCCATCTCAATCCCCGAATTCCTCTCCACTGAATCTCGATGTCTTGGAATCCTAGCTGAGAACCACCTGGACGAATTTCGGCCCGCTCCTTTGCCCAATGGATAAACGAGTGACCCATTATCCATACAATAGGCCTCTCCGCTCCTGTAACGAAAATTCAATTAGTAACTAGATTTGGGCGTATATAACGCGCTACACAATCTGACCTCCATCTACCTATTTGTTTAACTTGCGCGTTAGAAAACCCCAAACTACTAGCCTCTGTCGCAGCCCCTATTCTAAACGAATGGGTACCGAATTCTTTTGGGTTCAGACCCAAGCGCTGTAGTGCTGACTTGAGAACTGCCTCAAATTGAAATTTCGTTAGCGGAGTACCGTCCGCATGGATGAAAAATTGTGAACCCTCGCTTCTTAGCTGCGAAAATTTTTTAAGATTCGCTACTGGGCAACACTGAGACTCAAGGGGGAACAAGGAGAAACATGCACCTGAACCAAATACATCTGTTTTAGATCTCTGAATATGGACCTGTACTAGTGCGTCGCTAACAGTTATATCTTCCTTTTTTAGACCACCTGGTTTTTTACGGCTCAACGGAATTAGCTCGCTAATGCGGTGTGCTCCGAAGAATGCTAACACGAAGCTGGATCTAAACAAGGCACATTCATAGTTGTTTTTACATACCTGTTCTAACGTTAGCCATAAACGGGATAACAGAGCAAAAGAGATTGGTCTCCTGGAATCCCTTGGCCTGTGCTCCTTTTTCCAACCTCTGAGGATGGCTGAAATAGCGAATTCTTTTGTAGAATCTTTCCATCCCCAAAGTTTAAAGAAAAAGGAAACACCTGCCATTCTACGCTGAGCCACCGCTGCTGAACATCCCCTACTACGGAGCAGAGAAAGGTATGTTAGGGTGCATTCTAGGCGGGTTTGGTCATCCCTCCATTGCTTTCCTTTTGACACCTCCATCCACTCCCCCCAAGCCTTACCATGGTTAGTCCATGTCGATTGGGCCACTGAGTTTCTTATCAGGCTAGGTAGATCTCCTCCGAGATTCTCCATAGGTCTTCGGGACACCGGGCTCCAGTCTCCTCTGCCCGCGGGGCTAGCTGCCGGAATACCTGCCAATTAAAACGTGATAAGGCGTCAGCTATTTTGTTTTTGCTGCCTGGAATATGCTTTGCCTTGAACCAGATGTTAAACTCGAGGCATCTAAGTACTAGATGGCGAAGTAGTGCCAGGACATTGGGAGAAGAGGTGGAGAAGTTATTGATGGCCTGAACTACACTCATGTTGTCAGACCAAAAGCTTATCCTCCTGTTTCGCATCTCTTCGCCCCATATCTCCACCGCTACTACTATGGGGAACAGTTCTAACAAGGTTAAGTTTTTACACCAACCTCTTATTGTCCAACTATCTGGCCATGAGCCTGCACTCCACCTCTTCCCGAAAATTGCTCCAAAGCCGCTGGCACCAGCTGCGTCAGTATACAGTTCTAAGTCCCTATTGGTCACCTCTTTCTCAATCCAACAGGTGTGGCCATTGTATTTATTTAAAAAAGTCTTCCACACATGTAAATCCAATTTGTGTGCTCTGTTCAATCTAACATGGTGTGAAGGGCTCGATAGACCCCTTGTCGCCCACGCTAGCCTGCGACTAAAGATCCTACCCATTGGCATTACTCTGCATGCAAAAACCAAAGACCCCAATAAGGATTGAACCTGTTTTAGCGTCACCTTCTTAGCTTTTATGAAATATTCGATCAGCTTCCGTATTTCCTCCACTTTCGTGGATGGGAGTCGGAATACCATCTTCTCTGAGTCTATTTCGATACCTAAGAAGGACAACACTTTTACAGGGCCTATTGTTTTCTCTGCTGACAATGGGACACCTATTTTTTTTCATGAGGAAGCTAAAGGTGGCAATTAAGTACTCACAATGGGATGATCCGCCTGGGCCGACGAAGAGAAAATCATCTAAGTAGTGTATTATTGCCCTGGATACCTGTTCTAACGTTAGTCCATAAACGGGATAACAGAGCAAAAGAGATGGTCTCCTGGAATCCCTTGGCCTGTGCTCCTTTTTCCAACCCTCTGAGGATGGCTGAAATAGCGAATTTTTATGTAGAATCTTTCCATCCCCAAAGTTTAAGAAAAAGGAAACACCTGCCATTCTACGCTGAGCACCGCTGCTGAACATCCCCTACTACGGAGCAGAGAAAGGTATGTTAGGTGCATTCTAGGCGGGTTTGGTCATCCCTCCATTGCTTTCCTTTTGACACCTCATCCACTCCCCCCAAGCCTTACCATGGTTAGTCCATGTCGATTGGGCACTGAGTTTCTTATCAGGCTAGGTAGATCTCCTCCAGATTTCTCCATAGGTCTTCGGGACCGGGCTCAGTCTCCTCTGCCCGCGGGCTAGCTGCCGGAATACCTGCCAATTAAAACGTGATAAGGCGTCAGCTATTTTGTTTTGCTGCCTGGAATATGCTTTGCCTTGAACCAGATGTTAAACTCGAGGCATCTAGTACTAGATGGCGAAGTAGTGCCAGGACATTGGAGAAGAGTGGAAGAAGTTATTGATGGCCTAAACTACACTCATGTTGTCACCAAAAGCTTATCCTCCTGTTTCGCATCTCTTCGCCCCATATCTCCACGATACTACTATGGGGAACAGTTCTAACAAGGTTAAGTTTTACACCAACCTCTTATTGTCCAACTATCTGGCCATGAGCCTGCACTCCACCTCTTCCGAAATTGCTCCAAACGCTGGCACCAGCTGCGTCAGTATACAGTTCTAAGTCCCTATGGTCACCTCTTTCTCAATCCAACAGTGTTGGCCATTGTATTATTTAAAAACAGTCTTCCACACATTAAATCCAATTGTGTGCTCTGTTCAATCTAACATGGTGTGAGGGCTCGATAGACCCCTTGTCGCCCACGCTAGCCTGCGACTAAAGATCCTGACCCATTGGCATTACTCTGCATGCAAAACACCAAAGACCCCAAAGGATTGAACCTGTTTTAGCGTCACCTCTTAGCTTTTATGAAAATTTCGATCAGTCTTCGTATTTCCTCCACTTTCGTGGATGGGAGTCGGAATACCATCTTCTCTGAGTCTATTTCGATACCTAGAAGGACAACACTTTTACAGGGCTATTGGTTTTTCTCTGCTGACAATGGGACACTATTTTTTTCATGAGGAAGCTAAAGGTTGGCAATTAATACTCACAATGGGATGATACCGCCGGGCCGACGAAGAGAGAAATCATCTAAGTAGTGTATTATTGCCCTGGATCCCGTTCACGTCGAACCATCCATTCCAAGAAGGAACGAATAGTTCGAGTATGCACAAGATATGGAACACAACCCATTGGTAGGCACATATCATAGTAATACTGTCCCTCCAGCTGACAGCCCAGCAGAGAAGCAGCTATGGTGTACCGGTAGTAGCCTGAAAAGTGATTCAATGTGCGATTTTGCTAGAAATGCGCCCGTCCTGCCTCCCGGATTAGGTCTACTGCTTGTCAAAGGATACATAAGAGACTGATGTTAAATCTTTGATATCCCATCATTAACACTGCCCCCTTTGGGGTAAGACAGGTGAGTATAACCTGAATTTCCGGGCTCTTTCTTTGGACCACACCTAGTGGAGAAATCCTCAAATTTGGGATTGGCAGCTCTGAAAATGGTCCGGCCATACGCCCCAGGCTTCACCTCCGTATCTATCTTTCATCTTTGCATCAACGGCAACTCTGAAACGGACTTTAAATTTTTTGAAACGGCGGAACTGGGGACTAAACAAAGGGTATTATAAAACCTAGGAGAAACCAGACCTAAGTAGGTCGCTTCCTCTTCTTGGGTACACGTCTAGCCATACGCCCATCTCGCCACGTTCACGGGTTCTCTGAACACCCGCGGTGGGCTGCCTAAATTGGGGCCTTGGCGTCGAAAACCACCGGCTAGCCGCATGCCCCGGCCTCCGCACAGTGGCCATTCGTGCCTAAAATCACAGGCATTGCCAAAGTGACAGTGGCCTTCATTGAACAGCAGCATGGGCCTGGTTTCCTTCCCATAGCCGTGCTCATTCCCGGGGCGGATAGACTCCCTCGGCACCTGTGGCCGGTGGGATAGGCCGATTTGGGGCCATCATGAGCCTTAGCCACGAATCTGTGGCTTTGGAATCCCATCCCACCCGGGGGTATAGGGCTAACCTTTGCCGGAATTCTTCATCATATCTCCACCAGGCCGCCCCTCCGTGTATCTTATATGCCCCAAATATTTGGTCAAGATATGCGAATAGATCGGCGCACTTTTCCGGGTGCTTTGTACCTATCATGCTGGCTAAAACGCAGAACGCCTGTAACCAATTGCCGAACGTTTTTGCCACTTTTGGTTCTTTCTCCTTGCCTTTCTCAAACCTCCTTTCTTTATCTACTGATAGGCTATCGACTGATATGAGTGACCATATGTCTATGTATTCCCCTTTGTTTATTTTTTCTTTTTGTTCTTCTGCTAAGTGTGAGCCTAATGGTGCTAACCTACAGAAGAAAGCCTCCTTGTGTGCCTCCACATTCGTTACCATTTGCACAGGCGGGGGTGGAGTTGCCCCCCTTGGAGTTACACTAGGTGTGTCCGCCTTAGGTGCGGGTACCCCGGCTTTTGCCATCATGGCCCTTAATATAGCCAGCCATTCCCCTTCATTCTGAGGTCCCCCCAGGGGTCCCCCCCACGCCCCGGCACAAGATAACTCACGGTTTGCCGGGTCATTCGATGGCCCCCACGATGTTGATGGGGCCGAAGCTTGTTGCCTCCCTGTCGGCTCGAGGGGTGGTTGGCTCCTATTCCCACCGTCCCTGCCTGCCGACGTGTGACCGTGTCTTGAGGGAACTCTGTGGTGAGACCTCTTCGGTGGTGGTGACCCAGACGTATCTGAGCTGGTATATCGCCTTCGCACAGGCGCGCCCCTTAGTGACGCCCTGGAGTGATGGCAGGAGCACTCTCCTTCGCTCCTATTCCAACTCTCGGCTACCTGCCTATCACGGCTTACCCCTTGCCTACCTTGCCTTCTGCCATGATTCTCGGTTCCTCTGGATGACTCAGAGGAGGGGCTTCTCCAATTTCTCCTAAACCTTCTCCCCCGTTCCTCCCTCCTTACTCCTCTTTGTGCTTCTCTGACCTCTCCCCTTATCTCCTCTATTTCCCTCATCACTGACGGGGTGCGCCTTGTTGTAGACCGAGCGTCTACAAAGTCCAGCTCGCCCTCCTCGGCTGAGCCATGTTGTCCCGCTCGGTCTAGATTAGCCCTCATTTCTGCTGCCGCTACAAATTCATCCAGTGACGGGAAGGGCCTTGAAGGTCCTGGCTCTGCTTCTCTCCTGTCCCCCTTAGCATGTGCAGGTGCTTCGTAACCAGATGCCCTACTTGCTACCCTCCCTGGTTGACTGGGGCCCGCTGCTGTCTGGCTTCCCTCTGCCTGGTTCCCTGTGGCCTGTCTCCCTGCTCTGGCTGTTATGGTCGCTTGTTTCTGGCCTACAGCCTGCCTTTTTGTTTGTGGGCGCTGTGCCTTAGGGGCAGCCGCCCTTCTGCGCCTGAATACAAAGTTTTTTAGCAAGCAGGTAAATGGCGCTTTGTTTTGTAAAAAAATGACTTGACATACATTGCCCAAAATGGCTGCATACATGAGGTAAAGTGGCCAAAATGGCTGCATATAGCAGGTAAAGTGCACCAAATGGCTGCATACATGAGGTAAAGTGGCCAAAATGGCTGCATATATCAGGTAAAGTGCACCAAATGGCTGCATACATGAGGTAAAGTGGCCAAAATGGCTGCATATATCAGGTAAAGTGCACCAAATGGCTGCATACATGAGGTAAAGTGGACAAAATGGCTGCATATATCAGGTAAAGTGCTAAACTTTATGTAGCTAAATGTTAGCCAAGAGATGTTATTTTATGGAATACAATTCCGTACAATTACTGTTTGCAGTGTATGAACCACTGTCAAAAACATTTTGGCTCATGACTTGTCCGTGTTGAGAAATGTGTCTGTAATGAAAAATTAACAACATTTTTCACATATGCCCCAATTAATAAACACAATCTAATAGCTAAAATTCATGTGAAATCAAAATGATTTAATTGTTTGGTCTTCTGCTTGTGAAGGTTCTCATTCATCTGTTTTTACCAAATGGAGACTTTCCTGGGAAATTGAAAAAATTTAAGTTGGCTAGGCCCCCCGAAACGTTATTTTGTTGTTACACTTTGAATAAATGGGTTAAGGACCCTTTTCACCGATTGGATGTGTGCGGTCACCATTTTTTCAATTTACCTTACTAAGGACGTGGCAGAACGTTCAGGTGACCAGCACCACCAGGAAATCAACTAGTGGCACATGCTAGTGCCTAGGGCGTGCAGCTTCTTTTCTATATATTCAAATCCTGGGAGTTGCTGACTTTTTCTTCTCCTGTTTATGTCAGTGTCACTTTTCCAAATGTCTTCTTGTCAAAATTAATTTCTTCTAATTTGCAGAGAATGCAATCTAAAAACAATAACCACCAACTAATGTTAACTAATCATTGATAGACATGTACACCCATTTCATTCCAATTGTGATTACACTTACATCTAAATTTGCCATGTATCCACATAAATATGACTTCAAAAAACACATGAAGGTCACACAGTAAACACACTACCGTATTACTTACCAGTTTCAAAGATGCAGCTTAGTAATCTTTAATGCTGTAGCACCTTAATTGTGCTTACTGTGACTGTTGTGCCTTTGACTGTCATCAACAGCAGAGTGGCAGGGGACCACGTCTTGTAAGTAAGCTGGCTCTTTGTAAGAGGTAGGTAAAATTAAAGGGGGGGTTAGGTATTCCTACACCTGTATGTACACTTTATAATTAGGGGTGTACATGCCCATTAGTAGCTCTATGTGTATGATACTTGTGAACTCGGTATATTAATGATATCTCCATCATCAATATAGGTACACTACAAAGATACATATATTTTTTACTTTGCCTTATGTGATAACACACGAGACATCATTGTTTGCGCATACCTACTTGTATGGCGGAACAGACATAAGCATGGAGTTGGTTTACATATATTTAGCTTAAAATTGGCAAAATGTCAACTCCTAAGTAGGTTGTAAAAAAAAGGGATAAACATACATGTACTATTGCCTTAAGCTAGGTACACACAGTAGTGATAAAGGCCGGTGGATAAGTCACCAACAATGGTCTTGGGGCTTTGAGATACTGTGTGTACCTTGTTTTCACCAACGAGCGGGACCACATGAGTGGACGTTCAAAAGTGGGCACCTGTATGTACAATTTAGAATTATGGCGTACATGCCCTTTAATTTGGAGATATTCTTCAGCATTTGTAGCTAAATGTGTGTGAAACTTGAGAACTCGGTCTATTAATGATATCTCCATAATAAATGTATGTCCTCTAGAAAAGAGGGGGAATTACCCTAGTCCGCGGTACACTCCCTATAGAGTCTTCCGCGTTTCAGGGAAACACACAGTACCCAGCCTTCTCCCTGTGTTGTGTATATACTCTGTATAGACTCTATGCTGGATATAGGGATAAGGCTGGGGACTGCATGTATCATGTTGTAGAAAAAATTACAGACAGGATCTTGCAGTTAATAACCATCATCTTTTATACAGCTGGCATGTGTAAATAGTTTTAAAGATGTGCCATTGTAGGTAAAGTACTTACATTGAGAGTGCCATTGCAGTGTTCTGCAAACCCAATGTTTTAATTTTGATATTAATGCAACTAACTCCATCAATACATATATCCTAGCACAATTTGAGACCTAGACAAGCTACATGAAAAGCTACGGCAACATTCATTTAAAGGCAGGGTCTGGTGTGACACATGTTTTTGTAAAACACCACTATAATAACAATGTTAACAACATACACATATATTATACTACAAACTAACATCACAACTATGACTGCTATCTAGAAAAGTTAACTGGCCACATTTGCAACATCAAACTACATGTATGTTTTAACACTAAATAAAACAAAACATGGCTTACCTTTGATCTGTAAATAAGATAGTGACATTTGCATCTTAAACACAGAGAAAGTTGATTTATTCAATCATAAGGCGATTCCCAGGTAGCAGTATGTCTATTGAGTTTTGTACGTTCAAACATTTGTGTTTCACAATGCTAGTCAACTTCTATGTTGTTTTGATCTTGAAAATTTGAAGAAAGGCCATGTTATCACTTTGGTATCATAAATGGAAACAAAAGGCCATGGTATCACTTCGGTATCATAAATGGAAACAAAAGGCCATGGTATCACTTTGGTATCATAAATGGAAAGAAAAGGCCATGGTAGCACTTTGGTATCATAAATGGAAAGAAAAGGCCATGGTATCACTTTGGTATCATAAATGGAAAGAAAAGGCCATGGTATCACTTCGGTATCATAAATGGAAAGAAAAGGCCATGGTATCACTTTAGTATCATAAATGGAAAGAAAAGGCCATGGTATCACTTTGGTATCATAAATAGAAAGAAAAGGCCATGGTATCGCTTTGGTATCATAAATGGAAAGAAAAGGCCATGGTATCGCTTTGGTATCATAAATAGAAAGAAAAGGCCATGGTATCGCTTTGGTATCATAAATGGAAAGAAAAGGCCATGGTATCACTTTGGTTTCATAAATGGAAAGAAAAGGCCATGGTATCACTTTGGTACATGCTGTGCCTAGGGCGTGCAGCTTCTTTTCTATATATTCAAATCCTGGGAGTTGCTGACTTTTTCTTCTCTGTTTATGTCAGTGTCACTTTTCCAAATGTCTTCTTGTCAAAATTAATTTCTTCTAATTTGCAGAGAATGCAATCTAAAAACAATAACCACCAACTAATGTTAACTAATCATTGATAGACATGTACACCCATTTCATTCCAATTGTGATTACACTTCATCTAAATTGCCATGTATCCACATAAATATGACTTCAAAAAACACATGAAGGTCACACAGTAACACACTACCGTATTACTTACCAGTTTCAAAGATGCAGCTTAGTAATCTTTAATGCTGTAGCACCTTAATTGGCTTACTGTGACTGTTGTGCCTTTGACTGTCATCAACAGCAGAGTGGCAGGACCACGTCTTGTAAGTAAGCTGGCTCTTGTAAGAGGTAGGTAAAATTAAAGGGGGGGTTAGGTATTCCTACACCTGTATGTACACTTTATAATTAGGGGTGTACATGCCCATTAGTAGCTCTATTGTATGATACTTGTGAACTCGGTATATTAATGAATCTCCATCATCAATATAGGTCACTACAAAGATACATATATTTTTTACTTTGCCTTATGTGATAACACACGAGACATCATTGTTTGCGCATACCTACTTGTATGGCGGAACAGACATAAGCATGGAGTTGGTTTACATATATTTAGCTTAAAATTGGCAAAATGTCAACTCCTAAGTAGGTTGTAAAAAAAGGGATAAACATACATGTACTATTGCCTTAAGCTAGGTACACACAGTAGTGATAAAGGCCGGATAATGTCACCAACGGTCTTGGGGTCTTAGCGATACTGTGTGTACCTGTTTCACCAACAGCGTGGACACATAGTGGACGTTCACAAAGTGCGCACCTGTATGTACAATTTAGAATTATGGCTGTACATGCCCTTTAATTTGTGGAGATACTTCAGCATTTGTAGCTAAATGTGGTGAAACTTGAGAACTCGGTCTATTAATGATATCTCCATAATAAATGTATGTCCTCTAGAAAAGAGGGGGAATTACCCTAGTCCGCGGTACACTCCCTATAGAGTCTTCCGCGTTTCAGGAAACACACAGTACCCAGCCTTCTCCCTGTGTTGTGTATATACTCTGTATGACTCTATGCTGGATATAGGGATAAGCGGGGGACTGCATGTATCATGTTGTAGAAAAAATTACAGACAGGATCTTGCAGTTAATAACCATCATCTTTTATACAGCTGGGCATGTGTAAATAGTTTTAAAGATGTGCCATTGTAGGTAAAGTACTTACATTGAGAGTGCCTTGCAGTGTTCTGCAAACCCAATGTTTTAATTTTGATATTAATGCAACTAACTCCATCAATACATATATCCTAGCACAATTTGAGACCTAGACAAGCTACATGAAAAGCTACGGCAACATTCATTTAAAGGCAGGGTCTGGTGTGACACATGTTTTTGTAAAACACCACTATAATACAATGTTAACAACATACACATATTTATACTACAAACTAACATCACAACTATGACTGCTATCTAGAAAAGTTAACTGGCCACATTTCAACATCAAACTACATGTATGTTTTACACTAAATAAAACAAAACATGGCTTACCTTGATCTGTAAATAGATAGTGCCATTGCATCTTAAACACAGAGAAAGTTGATTTATTCAATCTAAGGCGATTCCCAGGTAGCAGTATGTCTATTGAGTTTTGTAGTTTCAAACATTTGTGTTTCACAATGCTAGTCAACTTCTATGTTGTTTTGATCTTGAAAATTTGAAGAAAGGCCATGTTATCACTTTGGTACATAAAGGAAACAAAAGGCCATGGTATCACTTCGGTATCATAAATGGAAAGCAAAAGGCCATGGTATCACTTTGGTATCATAATGGAAGAAAAGGCCATGTAGCACTTTGGTATCATATGGAAAGAAAAGGCCATGGTATCACTTGGTATCATAAATGGAAAGAAAAGCCATGTATCACTTCGGTATCATAAATGGAAAGAAAAGGCCATGGTACACTTTAGTATCATAAATGGAAAGAAAAGGCCATGGTATCACTTTGGATATCAAAATAGAAAGAAAAGGCCATGGTATCGCTTTGGTATCATAAATGAAAAAAGGCCATGGTATCGCTTTGGTTTCATAAATGGAAAGAAAATGCCATGGTATCACTTCGGTATCATAAATGGAAGAAAAGGCCATGGTATCACTTTAGTATCATAAATAGAAAGAAAAGGCCATGGTATCACTTCGGTATCATAAATGGAAAGAAAAGGCCATGTATCGCTTTGGTATCATAAATAGAAAGAAAAGGCCATGGTATCGCTTTGGTATCATAAATGGAAAAAAGGCCATGGTATCACTTTGGTTTCATAAATGAAAGAAAAGGCCATGGTATCACTTTGGTATCATAAATGGAAAGAAAAGGCCATGGTATCACTTCGGTATCATAATGGAAAGAAAAGGCCATGGTATCACTTTGGTATCATAATAGAAAGAAAAGGCCATGGTATCGCTTTGGTATCATAAATGGAAAGAAAAGGCCATGGTATCACTTTGGTTTCATAAATGGAAAGAAAAGGCCATGGTATCACTTTGGTTTCATAAATGGAAAGAAAAGGCCATGGTATCACTTTGGTATCATAAATGGAAAGAAAAGGCCATGGTATCATTTCGGTACCATAAAAATGGGGAAAAAATATAGGGTTTTCTCCAGTACCATAAAAAAACCACAAATTTACTGTATCTCTCCGGTACAGTAACTTAGAACAAAATACCTATATGTTATCGCACCGGTAACATAAATTTGCAAAAAAAAATATTGGTATCTGTCTGGAACCATCCAAAAAAAAAAACATTTTCGTTATCACTCCGATACCACTTTCATAAATTTTGGATTCTTGCAACAAGGGTGGCCAAAAATTAGTCTTCCTCAGGGAACATACTTTCCCCAATGACCTGGGAGGTATTGGAAAATATGGAACTTGGGTCACTTTGGAGTTGGGCCAGATTCTGTGGAGGGGATAGGTTGCCACGGAATTGGTGACAGTTGTGGAATATGCATAGGCTGAGGTTGCCTTTGGAAAGAAGCTGGGGCAGACTCTGTGGAGGAGATAGGTTGCCACAGAGTTTGGGACACTTGGGTATGCATGGCCTGAGAAGGTGGCCTTTGGAAAGTAGCTGGGGCAGACTCTGTGTAGGGGATAGGTTGCCATGGAGTTTGGGACACTTGGGTATGCATGGGCTGAGAAGGTGGCCTTTGGAAAGTAGCTGGGGCAGACTCTGTGGAGGGGATAGGTTGCCACGGAGTCTGGGACACTTGAGTATGCATCGACTGAGAAGGTGTCCTACCATGCATACCGGCATATTGTGGATGGGAGTGCTGGAACTGAGGCAGCTGATAAGATGCATGTGGAGGCATCTGTTGCTGGTAATGCCCCATATGAGAGATGCGGTGGATGTTGTGAAACAGGCATCACTGGCTGCATATACATGCCAGATTGCATTGGCTGCATTGACATTGAAGGGGCAAATGATTCAATTGGTTGCTGCACTGGTGGCACTTGGGGTATTTTGGACTTTAGGACATCCAGCAGCTCAATAGTAGTTTCCAACCACTTGTCCTCTGGCACCTTCTTCATGATTGGAATTAAACTCATGGAAAAGTGATATTCCTTGCCACTTTCTAGACTTTCAGCACTCTGTACCTGCTGCTTGGACTGTAGTGAACTTATGACTGACTGCAGTGATGTCAGCAACTCAGACTCATCCTGAGTCATCTTCTTGCGTCCTTTTTGCATGCAGCGGGTAGGTAGTGCAGAAGAATGAACTGATGATCCAACAGACATTGCTGAAGTGCCTGGTGGGGCGTGGCTTGCTTCATGGTGGCTGGCAAGGCTAACCTCTTCCACACTAGAGGATATGGGTGTGGTTGGTGTAGCAGCCACTACAGCTTCCTCCTCTTCTTCAATGTTATCCTCACTACTAAAAAACAACAAGGAGAGTCTACATTGAGAAAAATATTCTCTTATTTGGGCTTGCCACGTGTGTAATTTGCTAATAAAAGACTTACGCAGATAAAGCCATGGCTGGACTAAGGAAATCCAGGATACCAGAATACCTATATTTGGCCCTCCGACAAGCAGCTGCACCACTACGGCTCTCCTCCTGCTCTGCATGCAGCTCACGCTTAAAGTTGTCTTTAACAGACTGCCAGCGTGTTTTCATTTCTTGCACTGTAATTAAAAGATATATTTTTACACTTCTGACAAAACAACACAGCTACACATATAACCATAAATGTACATATCCATATAGGTATATAGATATCAATTTCAGAAATTACCTTTCTTATCCCTCTGCTTGGGGGTTAATTGGATCCAAAGGTCTTCATAGAGCTCCTGCCCTATCTGCAGCCAGACCTGTTTGGCCCTGTAGACATCCTTGTACAGATTATTTGTTTTTTCATAAAGCTCAGGATAAGCCTGAACTTTATTGATTAGCTCCTCAGTGGACAGGGTTTTCTTAAGGCCAGACATTACAAATATCACCACCACACCCTGAGCCAAATACACCACACCACACAAACCCCACACTGCTCACACAATACACAGCTTAAAAAATAAGCCACAAAAATTAATACAAAAATCACTCCAAACGCCTAAAACACTTCCAAAAACACCTAAACACTTTTTCCTCTCCACAAACCACACCTGCCTCTCTCGCCTCACTACACCCTCAAAGAAACAGGATGTGACTCACACCGGATATGCTATAAAAATATCGCAAACGCATGCGTTGTGTCCGCTGGTATCTGCTTGTATCCGCTGGTATCCGCTTTTTTAGCACATCCATAGACTTTCATTGACATGCGATTTAGCAAAAAGCGGATAAAAAATGGTGAACGCACCTGTTAGGAAATCGCAAGCGCATGTAACATTTCGCAATGCACATTGTGTGGCCTACTTCTCGCTCTTTTCTTTATATTTTCCCTGACATTGCGATTCGCAAGCGCAACGCGAAACGCGCGTAAAAACGCGCTAGTGTGGCCTAGCCCCAACTCAGAAATATCTCCACAAACTATACATTTGTGGACCGTTAACACCTTCAGCTACGTAACTCTGTAATTCTTTCATTCATACCATCAATGGTGTGGGTGTTCTCTGTAGAGCTTTTAGCAGATTTTCTGAAAATTTAAAAAAAAAAAACAATTTTCAAAAGGTAGATATCATGCTAAAACCCCATGTAATGTAAAGTTAGAAATAACCCCCATAAACTATATATATTCTTGGAATCTACAAAGCTATGTAATACTGTACTTTGTTTATTCATACACATCAATGGTGTTGGCGCAGTTCTTTGAAGAAGTTCGCACTTTTAAAAAATGAACAAAACACCTTTCAAAGGTAATAATCATGGCAAAACTCCCTGTAATGTAAAAAAAAGTTACCAAATATCAATTTCCCTAATGTCCTGAACCAAATGGTATGCCATATGAATGGTTACTCATGTGGAGGTGGAAGCGACTAGCCACAAAGAACGCCATGCTTTTGGGAGATTTTGTGAAAAAATTAAGTAAGATAATTCAAAGGTTGAAATTCTTGACAAGTAAAAAAACCCCCACTAAATGTCTCCTACATGTCCTGAATCAAACGATATGCCATATACATGAGTACACACAGAGACATGGCCACCAACTAGCTCAAATAGAACGCATGCACAAGTGCAATTACAAGAAAAAATCTAAGTGCTCTGTAATTTGAACAGCCTGCTCCTTTTCAAAGGAAACAGCCCCAAATCTTGGAAATAGTCCCCACAAACAAGCTATGTAACAGTGCCATACTTTCTTTACATGAAGAATTTCAGACGCAGAAATCTATAGAATTCATTGCTTTTATGATATTTTGTGAAAAAATATAATAAGACTATTCAAATTTTGAAGCCTCTATTTTTGCAAAGCAAACAACCCTAAAACTCCTGTTTTTATTCTCTGAAGCATGTAACAGTCCTTCTTCCCTGTGTCTCCACCTCCTCTTCCTCATGGGCCACCATGGCCCCTCCAGTTGCATGTGCTCCTTGGCCCCTCCCACTCTCAGGCCCCATGGTCCCTCCCACTCATGGTCCTGGTGGCCCCTTCCACTCATGGCCCCGTGTCCTCTCCCATCATGGACCACCATGACTTCTACCCTTGCAGGCCCCTTTGGCACCTTCCCTTGCAGCCCCCCATAGTACCTCCACCTCATGGGCCCTTTGACCCCTCCCACTCATGGGCCCCATGGCTCCTCACTCTCATGGGGCCCTGCTATGGGAAGTAAACCCATATTATGCAAACCTTTTTATGGTTGTCTAAGAGGAGAGATTTCTGATATCTTCACACCATTAACTCTATCATGAATAAAAAATGTATATTTTTCTAATATGGACAGAAGGTGAACCATATTAAATTGCGCTGCATAAAAAATGGTGAACTTACTGGCAGATGCAGTCACCTCAACTACTCAAGTTTCCACCGTGTAAACAGCACTGTCACTAACACAAAAAGGGTATAAACCTTTAACAATTTAACAAGTGCCCTAGTGGATGGCTTGACGATTACCTCCGATTTACATTACATTTCTTCGGCACACCTGTGTTCTTAATGTTGGCCCTATCCATCCATGTTGTAATTATCCATATTTTATGTACATAGTAACATAGTAATTAAGGTTGAATAAAGACATACATCCATCAAGTCCAACCTATTCACCCTCTTTTTTTTTTTTTTTTTTAACCCTACCTAACAGTTGATCCAGAGGAAGGAAAAAAAAACAGCTAAAAAGGGGGAAAAAATTCCTTCCTGACTCGAAAAGGTAATCGGAAAGTATCCCTGGATCAACCAGATCTATATGCATTAAAATCAGTAATTCTCAATATTTTTTAGTTTTAGAAACTTATCCAGGCCTTTTCTAAAGCTATTCAATGAACTTGCCATTACCACTTATGCTGGAAGACAGTTCCACATTTTCACCGTTCTCAATGTAAAGAAACCTTTCCTAACCTGAAGATGAAACTTCTTTTCTTCCAACCTTAAAGGATTTCCACAAGTCCTCTGATATGACCTATTAGTAAACAATGCACCAGAGAGTTCATTTTATGGCCCATTAATATATTTGTATAAGGTTATCATGTCCCCACGCTTCTCCAATGTAAACAGCCCTAACTTGTCTAATCTGCCTGCATATTCAAGCCCCTCCATTCCCCTTATTAATTTAGTTGTCCTTCTCTGAACTGCCTCAATTTCCAAGATGTCCCTTTTGTATATGGGATTCCAAAACTGCACCGCATATTCCAAATGAGGCCTTACCAGTGCCTTGTAAAGAGGGAGAATAATATTTTTCTCTCTTGAATCTATTCCCCTCTTTATACAAGACAATATCTTGTTAGCTCTAAACGTTGCTACCTGGCATTGTTTGCTATACCTAAGTCTGTTATCTACCAGAACCCCAAAATCTTTTTCCATTACAGATGCACTTAACACAGAGTTATTTATGGTGTAGGTGGCACAGGGATTATTAAATCCCAAATGCATCACCTTACATTTATCAACATTGAATCTCATCTGCCATTCTGCTGCCTGTTTTGATAATCTATCTAGGTCTGCTTGCAGCACTTGCACATCATTGGAAGTTTCCAAAGCTCTGCATAGTTTAGTGTCATCAGCAAACACTGAGACCTTGCTCTCAATGCCCCCTTCTAAGTCATTTATAAACAGATTAAACAGAAGTGTCCCCAGTACAGAACCCTGAGGCACTCCGCTTAGAACTTTAGCCCACATAGATGTAGCTCCATTAACCACCACTCTCTGTTTGAGTTCCAATAACCAGTTCTCTATCCATGAACAAATGTTTTCTAAATGTTTTCTTCAAGGCCAACAGTTCTCAGTTGATACATTAGTCGCCTATGTGGCACAGTATCAAAAGCTTTTGCAAAATCCAAATATACCACATCCACTGCTGTGCCTGAATCTAACTTCTTACTCACTTCTTCATAAAAAACAATTAAATTTGTCTGGCATGATCTATTTCTCATAAATCCATGCTGACTACTACTAATAAGATGATCTCTGGAGACAAAGTCAAGGATATGATCCCGTAACAAAGTTTCCAGCACCTTCCCTACCACTGCTGTTAGGCTTACAGGTCTATAGTTTCCAGGCTGTGAACGACTACCTTTTTTGAATATTGGTATTACATTGGCTTTTTTCCTATCCAGCGGCACATCCCCAGACCAAAGCGATTTTGAAAAGATGAGAAACAGTGGTCTAGATAGAACTGAACTAAGCTCTTTTAAAATCCGAGGATGCAATCCGTCTGGTCCTGGCGCTTTATTGATATTAACTTTGTCTAATTGTTTCCGTACCATATCCTCTGTTAGCCAATGTGAATACTCTTCATTTCTTCCCTGCATATTATTACAATCCCTACTGTAAGGACAAGGATTCTCAACAGTAAAAACCGATGTAAAAAAACGGTTTAGCAGATTAGCCTTTTTGGCATCCTCTACAACCACCCCAGCTCCATTATTTAATGGTCCCACATACTCAGTCCTCATCTTTTTACCATTTATATACTTAAAAAACATTTTGGGGTTGGACTTGCTTTGTTCGGCAATCTGTATTTCATTTTCTATTTTAGCTAGTTTAATTGCTTTCTTGCACTCTTTATTACAGCTTTTGTACTACCTGTAAGCCTGTTCTGTTGACTCTGTTTTCAAAATTTTAAAAGCCTTTTTCTTTTTTTCCATTTCACTTTTTACCTGAGCATTAAGCCATGCAGGAGTGGACCTAATTTTTTTTTACATTTGGTACTTAAACTGTACTGTACAGTATATGTTTTATTGTACAGTATAAATTGTAATCAAATTTGATGTAGTACTGTACAGTATATGTATAAATTGTAATCAAATTTGATGTTGTATAATGTTATACTACATTGACTGCATTGAAATGTATTTCTAGAGCATGGCATTACAAAAATATAAGTCATAAAATTTTGAGGCAAACTTCTAGGTCTCTGAAGTTACACCAGTTTGCCCTGGCAAACCCTTTTGAGGACTGCTGTAGACTAACTTCTTGTGATTTGTGAGTAACTTTGGATTCTAAGGAATCTAGATAATGATTGGAGTAGAGATGTTTGAAACTTTCGTTCCAAATGGGATTTTCAAAATTTCTGAAGGTTTTGAAAATCCGTTAACAAACCCAATGGGAGCCTAAGTTCTTCGATAATGAATAATTAATAAACCTTTTGAATACTCAAAGTTCTGAAAAGTTTCAGTTTCAGAAAGTTCCAAAAGTTCTGCAGAACTTTGAAAATGTCAGTTTCGAATTGGGAACACGTTTGAAACAAACCCAAAACCTATTCCTATTCCTAAGCCACAACATGTTGGATATAACTGAGTGGCCTCTTTAACAATACATTTTTCCGACCCTTGTGCAGAATTAGGGAATGATATGTCTAGATCTCATAGTCAGAGTATCCAATTCAAAGGGCCAAAAGTTGTTTGCCAGGTTTATAGAACCTTAAGCATTTGCAGTGGATGCTTTGAGTCATGGAAAGTGGGGCTATATTACATCTACCTCTGCTTCCCCTAAATTGGAGAGTATTGGTTCCCTCTAGTAAAGGCAATGAAAGTAGCTCCAACAATTCAGCTGTCAAGTGCAAAGCCTTGTCCAGTGTCCAGTAAATTATCAAGGTATGATTTATCACCACTCGGTTGCCTGGAAATTGAAAGGAGAAAGTAAGTCTACAATTAGAAGAAAATACTGGTCCTGTGTTTGTTGTTGAAATCAAGAAGAAAATCCTGATATTAAAAAGTTTGGTCTAACTTTCTTACCTTTGCATATTCCCCTTTGTGTTCTGATCGTTAGGGTCCATATTTATAAAGGCACTATATCATTACTTGATAATACCATGCCTTTACCAAGGCAATAAAAAAATACTGCTATAATGGGTGAGGGAATGTTGTGTGTGTGTGTGTGAGGGTTTGTGTGAAAAATATTTTTTAGCTTTATCCTACACACTAGTGTTTGTATTAAGCATTGTTTTGTGTGTGAGGGAACAGTTTCATTATTTCACCAGTCTTAATTATAAAAGTGACAATTTAACACATTTTAATTAGTAGAATATTTATATGTTTATGGCATTTTATTCACTATTTTGTTTCTTATGTAATCATCTTCTCTTTATAAATCAATTAACGACAAACTAAGTATTTTCAAAAAAAATGTTTGTAAAATTATTAAAATGTTCTAAAATCAAACAATATAGAGTACAGTATGTTTTTCTTTCTAAACATTGGGCACCTTAATGTTTATATTTAGCGTTAAAGGAGAACTAATGCTACAGAGAGAAAATTTTCTCCCAAGAACACCTATACATTGTAAGATACTTCACTAGTCAGTTGCATTTATGCAAATATAAGAATTGGATTATGTAATTTAGATGGCTTCCATATTGATTTTAGTACAACTTTTAGCCCCTTTAGTCTCTTTAGAGCATTGTAAGCATGACCCAGTATTCGCTGTTTCTATGCACATATTTTCTATACAAATGTCTTCACACCAACATAGAAGCCCCTTATAAGACTTTGAAAGCTGTTATTACCCTGCATTTTTCAGTCAGCCTGAATTACAGCCAGTCTACCAGGAACAATTAAAAATAGTTTATTTTTGTTAGCTCTGGTGGGTTAGTGGAATAAACCAGTCTATAAGGTAAAAGGTTTAACCCCCAAATTTTTATTTTCTTTCTGGCTCACTTCTCAATGTCAAATAAAGTGCAAACATTACTCTTGGTTTTTGTATGATACAAAAGGAATGTGTTGGGGGAAAGAGATTTTTTTTTTACATAATTGTTAAAGGGCATGTCCTCCCCCAAAACTAAAATTTGCCCCAGTGCTAGCCCCACTGTGTAGTGTAAAACAAAATCCTTACCTTACTCTTCTGCTCCTTATGGTTCTCATGCAGTGCTTGTTCAAATTCAAAGAAAGTGAAGAGTAGGAGATGTCTGTGACAGCAGCACAAGAAATCGGTAATCGCACCAACCGGGACACTGAAGTCAAAGTCTCTTTTAACAGAATTTATTAGAAGGCAAACAGCTTGACGCATTTTGGACCGTCAAGGCCCTTAATCATAAGCAAAGTTTGAGTACATCCAACACCTAGTTAAACTGGTAATACAATGACAAAATTTCCGTTTCCACACCCATGCACACACCCCAAGTGATTCAGAACAGGCAGCTTAACACTATATTGAGTACACCACAACTGATACATAGAAAAAATACAATAAAATAATTGTCTAATACAAAATAACAAACAAATGTAACAAACTTATATCCAAAGAATACCTCATAAAAAAACATAAATTAGAACAACCCAAATAAATAATATACATAAAGAACCTCTGTATTCATTCTATACTCTGAACAGAACTGAACATATCTCAACAGATTTAAAACCTTTTAGGAATGTATCCTGTGAAACAATGAACATCGAGTCAGCCTGTCTTTATTCCGGGGATTGCGATATTCTCTCAATCCCCTGTACTGACAGATTATTGAGGTTACTACCATTGCATAATTTATAATGCCTGGCTATGGGGCTGGTTTCATCTCCATTTTTAATATCCCTTATATGTTCACGTATGGGAGACTTGAGCATACGGGAGGTGCATCCTACTTGCACAGTAGATCATTTATTGCACGTAAGTATACAACATACTCAGACGTACAATTAATATATTGACGAATAGTGTATATTTTTCCCATGACACTGCGCTTAAATGAAGTGCCCACCTTTATAGTGTCACGTGACACATCTCGTGTATACTCATTTAAAAGATCCATTATAATGACACAAATTCTTAGTATGATCTCAACTTTAACTGGGTGATAACAAGTCCCTTAAGGTACAAGACCTCTTGGGGACATATTTAAAAGACATATTAAGGACCTTCTTTAATGCCTTATCCATTCTCAAAACAGGTAAATTATTTTTAATAATTTGAACTATGTCTTTAAACTGAGGACTGTAACTGGATACAAAACTAATATTTATAGGTTTCACATTATCTCTTGAACCCACTCTTATAGATCTATCTCCTATGCCCCCGCTATCACACTTATTAATAATAAGGGAGCTTCTACTCATCCCCCATGCTTAAAAAAAGCTCTTTCTACATAGATTGGATTATACTCATCCCCCATGCTTTCAAAAAAGCTCTTTCTACATAGATTGGATTATATCCCCTCTCTAGAAAACGGCTTTGCATATCATGGGCTTTCTCCAGGAAATCTTGTTCCTCAGAGCAGATACGTAAAGACTGGCTGTAGGGGATCCCCCTGATACAATGTCCAGAGTGATTAGATCTGGTATGCTATAAAGTATTTTTTGTATTAGGCTTGTGAAATATAGACGTGTGGATTTGCAGATCTCTGATAAATACAGTCAGATCCAAAAATGATACCCAATCGCCACCATAAACCCACGTGAATTTCAAATTAAATTCATTGGCAAGACAACTCATTAGAGTAGTAAATCATCTTTAGTACCACCCCATATCCATAGGAGGTCATCAATATACCTACCATGAAATATTAGCCTGTCAAGAAGAGGATGTGAATGGGGAGTGATGTAAGTTTCTTCCCACCACCCCATATACAAATTCGGGTAGATGGGGGCGAATTTCGCCCCCATAGCAGCTCCACACACCTGTAAATAATACTGCTGGTCAAAAGTGAAATAATTATGGGAAGTATTCCACAGAGTAGTCACTATAGCAGTCTAAGTTATACTGGGCAGCCCTTAATGAGGTATGCATGAGTAAAGCGATGTAACATCAATAGTGAACAGATTGTAAAATGGTAGCCATATCATGGGTTCATGAAGAACGTGAGAAATATCTCTAATAAACAATTTTAAACTCAGAACCAAAGGCTGCAATAAAACATCAATAAGTAGGGAGAGGCCCTCATTGAGGGACCCTATCCCCGCTATGATAGGTCTACCCTTGTGATAATAGTGTAGAAAGCATAGTGTCTTTAACAATGCTTATGGCTAAGCCTTCATTAATAATCCGTTCCAGTTCTGAATTTTTTAAAAAACGGATCTTCTTTTAATGGTTGGTAAGTATTGGTAAGTACATTAATTTGATGCATAGCTTCCTCATAATTATCTCTTTTATTTAACCCCACCACTGATCCTCCCTTATCTGCACTCCTAATGACGATCGACTCATCCTGTTGTAAAGACTTGAGAGCTCTAAGTTCAGACCCTCATAGACTTCTTTTTTTATGTTTCCGTTGAGAGGATAACATAAGAGATGTCCGCATCTGGGCCACTAACGGCTGTCGGTGAGTTGTTTGCTGTGCCTTGTTAAATTGCCTAGATAAGCACCGCGTGTGAACCTTCTTTTGTTTTATTGGTGATAATATATATAATAACCATATATATAATATAATAGCCATAATAATATATATAATAACCATATTATTAAATAAGTGAGTCTTTATCGGTATTGTGCTTTATTAGGTTTGCTTTATAGAAGCTATATGTATACTTACACAGCCTGAAAGTAGTGATTTTTAGAGGGGTTAAACATACAAACAAACAAAAAAATTAGCACCTGCAGATATCTTATATATATTTATTTGTCATTCATTTGTGAGTCATCCAGTTGCTTGCTTATTCCTTTCCCTCAGTAAGAACTCAAGCATGCTCAGGTTAGCCCTTCCCCTCCCTTCCTTTCTTCGGACCCTTTCAGTGTAAACCTTACTAGAGGTAACATGAAAGCTACCCAGAAGTCTCTCCTTCCATTGTTTGCACATGAGGATGGAGCTATAGACTTAACTTTCCCTATATTACTTAATTGCTTAGTGACATTTTGTTGATTAGCGCTTCAGACTAGAGGATTACATTGCACCAATGGCTCAATAAAGCCAGAACTGGTGTATAACTGGCTCTCTGGTTTTGCATTTTGCTCATGGAATGTTGTTGAAACCTTTTAAAATGTATATAATTTCCCCAAGGGCTTCCATGGAAAATATGCAGAAGTCTCTCCTCCCTTTATTTGCATATGAGAAGGCAGTGTAAATCTTAACTCTCCTTATCTTACTTGATCCCTTAGGGACATCTCTTAATTGGTGAAAAAGCTCCAACACACTTGATCCCTTAGTGAATTTTATTTTATAAGCACCCAAATCAGTGATACCCATTCCATGGCCCATTCAGAAAAAATATAGCTCACGGGACCAGATTGATGGGTGTGGAAATGGGTGGTCACCAGGCATGTTCTGGGCAGATCAGGGTGTGTTTTTGGCAGACCAGGGTGGAGCTAAGCAAGTTGCCTGGTGTCTGCCCTGGTTGGGCACCTCTGATCCAGATACAAAATTGGAGGGCCGAGTGCACTACCTCATTAAGATGACCATGTTATACGCTGAATACCAGTGGTGCACAATGTGTATAACTACATACACTGAAAAAAGATTAAAGATTGAAGTCACCAAGGAACTCAAACTATCCCCAAGTATGGCACTTTTCACATAATGTCATACAGCAAAAATGTGTCTATTTTGCTTCACAACCCAAAGGAAAATAACACCAATAAATTGCCAAAAAAGCTAGCATACATAAGGTACATCAATACCAATATTAAAATAGCATAATTACAATAAAGTGCAAGTGCTGAACTATCAGAGGTCCACTCATCCTACATGTGCAGGTTTTGATCCTGGCTGTGCCTGTAGGACCTCTGATAGTTTGGGATGCATGGATGTTCAGCACTTGTACTTTATTGTGATTATGATATTTATGTGCATTATGTATGTTGGCTTTTATGTATGTTTTTACTGTTTGCACTAGCATAGATATTATGATAGTATATGGGGCCCAGGAATGTGCATTGATCATCTTTTCTTGTTTGTTCTAATGTTTTGGTCAGATTAGTAGCACTTCTGCTATATGTTATAATAATGTTGCCATAGGAGTGCTCCCACAGGCCCCCTTTTTGTTTATGTGATGTAGCAGAGTTTCTCTGCAGGAAGATAGACCAAGCTTCCATGTGGTAGTAGTACCCCCAACACGTCCCTTTAATTGCAGGTTTTACATCTTGAATACTAAGCATTGAATAGCAGGCCTCTTCCCTCCTTGTAAAAGCCAGTAGGCAGGGGGAAGTGATAGCCTTCAATACTAATCCAATGCAAGGTCAGGGAGACAATCTTCCCATGAAAATGCAACCAAGCAGGGAGTGTCAGCCCAGATAAATGACCCAAGTTTGTTAGGACCTTCCATACTGGGGTTACCTTGGCGTGGTTGGAAGGCTTTTCACTTTTATGCATAAAATTGTAGCTAAAACCCCCATGGTTTTACTGTTTGCACTAGCACATATATTATGATAGTATATGGGGCCCGGGATATGAGTTGTTACATTGTGTCAATTAACTATTAGGGAGATTCAATAAAAGTTCTTTTCATTAAAAATGGTGCTAATTTTGCTCCAAACTATAAGATGTTAGCTTTCAAATGTTAAATAACATCTGATTGGTTGGGGCAAAGTTAGCAACATTTTAAACAATAAAATCTTTTATTGAATCTTCCTGATAAGCCTATTAAGTGTGGTTAACCTTATCAGAACTGAACTTTCACTTTTAATGGTTTTAATCTTTTTATTCTTTGTATATATTTTAATACTCATAGTAATTAAGGTTGAATAAAGACATACGTCCATCAAGTCCAACCTATTCACTTTTTTTTTTTTTTAACCCTACCTAACAGTTGATCCAGAGGAAGGCAAAAAACCCCAGCTAAAAAGGGGGAAAAATTCCTTCCTGACTCCAAACGGTAATCGGAAAGTATCCCTGGATCAACCAGATCTATATGCATTAATACCAGTAATTCTCAATATTTTTTAGTCTTAGAAACTTATCCAGGCCTTTTTTAAAACTATTCAATGAACTTGCCATTACCACATCTGCTGGAAGACAGTTCCACAGTTTCACCGTTCTCACTGTAAAGAAACCCCTCCTAACCTGAAGATGAAATTTCTTTTCTTCCAACCTTAAAGGATGTCCACGTGTCCTCTGATATGACCTGTTAGTAAACAATACACCAGAGAGTTCATTGTATGGACCATTAATATATTTGTATAAGGTTATCATGTCCCCACGCAAACGTCGCTTCTCCAATGTAAACAGCCCTAACTTGTCTAATCTGCCTGCATATTCAAGCCCCTCCATTCCCCTTATTAATTTAGTTGTCCTTCTCTGAACTGCCTCAATTTCCAAGATGTCCCTTTTGTATATGGGATTCCAAAACTGCACCGCATATTCCAAATGAGGCCTACCACTGCATTGTAAAGAGGGAGAATAATATTTTTCTCTCTTGAATCTATTCCCCTTTTTATACAAGACAATATCTTGCTAGCTCTAGCCGTTGCTACCTGGCATTGTTTGCTATAGCTAAGTCTGTTATTTACCAGAACCCCAAAATCTTTTTCCATTACAGATGCACTTAACACAGAGTTTTATTTATGGTGTAGTGGCACAGGGAGATTTAAATCCCAAATGCATCACCTTACATTTCTCAACATTGAATCTCATCTGCCATTCTGCTGCCCATTTTGATAATCTACCTAGGTCTGCTTGCAGCACTTGCACATCATTGGAAGTTTCCAAAGCTCTGCATAGTTTAGTGTCATCAGTGAACACCGAGACCTTGCTCTCAATGCCCCCTTCTAAGTCATTTATAAACAAATTAAACAGACGCGGCCCCAGTACAGAACCCTGAGGCACTCCGCTTAGAACTTTAGCCCACATAGATGTAGCTCCATTAACCACCACTCTCTGTTTGCGGTCCAATAACCAGTTCTCTATCCATGAACAAATGTTTTCTTCAAGGCCAACAGTCTTCAGTTTATACATTAGTCGCCTATGTGGCACAGTATCAAAAGCTTTTGCAAAATCCAAATATACCACATCCACTGCTGTGCCTGAATCTAACTTCTTACTCACTTCTTCATAAAAAACAATTAAATTTGTCGGCATGATTTCTCATAAATCCATGCTGACTACTACTAATAAGATGATCTCTGGAGACAAAGTCAAGGATATGGTCCTTAACAAAGTTTCCATCGCCTTCCCTACCACTGATGTTAGGCTTACAGGTCTATAGTTTCCAGGCTGTGAACAACTACCTTTTTTGAATATTGGTATTACATTGGCTTTTTTCCAATCCAGTGGCACATCCCCAGACAAAGCGAATCTGAAAAGATGAGAAACAGTGGTCTAGATAGAACTGAACTAAGCTCTTTTAAAATCCGAGGATGCAATCCATCTGGTCCTGGCGCTTTATTGATATTAACTTTGTCTAATTGTTTCCGTACCATATCCTCTGTTAGCCAATGTGAATACTCTTCATTTCTTCTAAAAACTGATGTAAAAAACGGTTTAGCAGATTAGCCTTTTCGGCATCCTCTACAACCACCTCAGCTCCATTATTTAATGGTCCCACATTCTCAGTCCTCTTTTTACCATTTATATACTTAAAAAACATTTTGGGGTTGGACTTGCTTTGTTCGGCAATCCGTATTTCATTTTCTATTTTAGCTAGTTTAATTGCTTTCTTGCACTCTTTATTACAGCTTTTGTACTCCCTGTAAGCCTGTTCTGTGCCTTCTGTTTTCAAAATTTTAAAAGCCTTTTTCTTTTTTTCCATATCCCTTTTTACCTGAGCATTAAGCCTTGCAGGAGTGGACCTCATTTTTTTACACTTGTTACCTAAAGGTACAGATTTAGAAATGTAATAGTTTAATATCCCTAGCAATTGGTACATCCAAAAGACCCAATACCAAAACACAAGAAAAGCGACATCATATATGCGGTGCAGTGCAGTGAAGAATGCTCTGATTTGTATGTGGGGGAGACCAAACAGCAACTGCATCAACGTATGGCCCAGCACAGAAGAGCCAATTCCTCGGGTCAGGACTCAGACGTGTATCTGCATCTTAAGGATAAAGGACATACCTTTGAAGATTGTAATGTTAACATACTGGCGAAGGAACGTGACTGGTTCAAGAGAGGTGTTAAGGAGGCCATTTATGTGAAAATAAAGAAACCAAGCCTAAATAGAGGTGGGGGGGTTCGACACCAACTGTCTGCCATGTACAATGCTGTTTTAACACCTTACTCTGGGCGTTCCTATAACACCTCTTAGCCACTATCGAATCACACCCTTAACACCTGGCTGTGATATGCTAATTGGGATTTTCCAGGGTACATAATTGCCACAGATTCTTGTACAAGTCATTCTGAATTGAGAAAGCCAGTCGGATGACTAGCGAAACGTCTTCAAGAACTACATTTCAAGTCCAGTTGATCTAATTGAATACAACAGAGATTCCTTTAACAGCATAAAATTAGCTTTCCTAAAGTTAAAAGTTTTTGTTAAGCCAGTGCACTTTAGTTTTTTGCAACCTATATTAAATGACGCTATATCATGGTCACTATTCCCTAAGCTTTCCATTACCCTCATCTCCAAAATGAGCTCAGGGTTATTAGATATCACCAGATCCAACAACGCATTCTGTCTAGTAGGAACTTCTACCATCTGTGAAAGAAAATGCTCATATAGGAAATTTAAGAACTTTATACCTTTTGAGGTGCTGGCAGTTCCCTTACTCCAATCTATGTCAGGGTAGTTAAAATCCCCCATAACCAGAACATGCCCCATACCAGCAGCCTTCGCCAACTTCATATGAAGATTCATTTCCACCTCTTCCCCGGCATTTGGCGGCTTATAACACACTCCAACAATTAATTTACCTACCTTCTTGCTTCCTGTACACAGTTCCACCCATAATGTTTCTGCCATATTGTTTACTCCCCCATCTATTCCATCTTTTAAATTTGGCTTCAATTCCTATTTAACATACATACATACTTCTCCTCCTTTCTTATTAACTCTGTCATGTCTAAATAAGGAGTATCCTTCAATATTTACTGTCCAGTCATGTGAATCATTAAGCCATGATTCTGCTATACCAATTACATTATACCTTTCCTTTAAAGCTATTATTTCAAGTTCGCCGGTTTTTCCAGCCAGACTTCTTGCATTTGTAAACATACATTTTAGATTATCAATTGATTTACTTCCATACATGGTCGTACATGCCTCCTTATCCTCTATGCTCCCCCCATACCTAGTTTAAAATCTCCTCCAACCCCCTAGCCATCTTCTCCCCCAAAACAGCTGCACCATCACCATTGAGATGCAATCCGTCTCTACTAAAGAGCCTGTAGCCAACAGAAAAATCAGCCTAGTTCTCTAAAAACCCAAACTCCATCTCCTTACACCACTCTCTTAGCCACGCATTTATACTCCTGAGCACCCATTGTCTCCCTAGTGTAGCACGTGGCTGTGGTAGTATTTCTGAAATCACTACCCTTGAGGTCCTTGCTTTTAACTTGGCCCCTAATTCTCGGAAATCATTTTTAAGGACCTCACCTCCACCTCTAACTTTGTCATTGGCACCAATGTGAATCAAGACCGCCGGGTCACTCCCAGCCCCACCCAATAATCTGTCTACACGATCCACCACATGTCGAACCCTAGCACCAGGCAGACAACACACTGTTTGGCACGTAGGGTCTTGGCGACAGATTACCCTATCTACCCTTCTAATAATGGAGTCCCCTACCACTACCACCTGCCTATCCTTCCTAACCCCCAGTTCTCCCTCCCTTGTATTGGAGATGGCCGTCCCCTGGGTGCTCAAGGGAAAGGCCCGCTCCATACATGCTGCTTCCAAGCCATCGTCCTCCACATCTTCACCTAAAATGGCAAATCTGTTGGGATCGACCAGCTGGGAAGAAGCGTCCCTATCCTTCCGTCCCCTACTTCCCCTGGTGACCCTTACAAATCTATCTTCCTTCTCCACCTTATCTGCCCCATGTCCAGCCTCCAGTACCTGCATTTCCTCCAGATTTGCCAAGCCCTGCAATGCTGCAAGTTTACCCTTTAGATTCTGGACCTCAGATTCCAAATGGGCAACCCACTCACATCTGACACATGCAATATAGATTATACTATATAGTGTTTTGCTGGTGAGGGATTACTTTTTATATATTAGTGTGTTCATTTTTAACAATAAACCATACATGTAATATACTAAGAAATGATTGAGTCTGAATAAATTGGTACAGTTGTTTGATGAGTATAACAAGAGTGCAATAAAGTACGCTATTATCTCCCTACAAGTAGGATTGAAGTCTCATTGAATCTGCACACTCAGGTACCCTAGACCAGCAGTTAACTGCTGATAAAACAATTGCAAAACATTGTGAAATAGCTTCTAAGCTATCACTAAAAGCTGCATTTCAGATCTCTCACTTTTTATAGTATACTATACTCCTTTACTTAAAGGTTCGTACACACGTGCGATTGCGGGTGCCGACCCGCATTGCACAATGTGTACAAACGAGCATTTCGCCCAATAATCGGCCCGTGTATAGGCACTTTATCGGGCGAAATGTCCGTTCTTTCAGAGATACGTATGACGGATCGGGCAGCGTTCTCCGAACGAACGGCCGTTCCGGACGATAAAGTGGCCATACATGCGCTGATTATTGGCCGCAACGCTTGTTTGTACACATTGTGCGTCGCGGGTCGGCACCCATGATCACACGTGTGTACGAACCTTTAGAAATAACTCCAACAAACTAAATTTTTGGAAAACACACACCTGCATAGTGCTGCCATTATTTCATTCATACAAGCAAATAACCATTGAAGAACAGGAGGGTATAAAGGCTTGCCATGAACCCAATCATACTAATCAGCTGTGGCCTGAATAAGTACACTTACACATTTGTATGGATGAAATCATGGCCACAGGTTTTTATTAATTAACATAGCATTACCAGCTTTATAACAATAACGTAAAAACGTACCCCAGGAGTCTCCTGCCGGCGAGCTGGAGACTAGTCAGCACTGTAAGCCACTTATCTCCGCCCCCCATTGGCTTAACTCACCACATTTTAAATTGTCCTTAATCCTGCCGGCGAGCTGGAGACTGGTCAGCACTGTAAGCCACTTACCTCCGCCCCGGCGCCCCCCACTGGCTTAACTCACCACATTTTAAATTGTCCTTAATTGATATCTATTTTAAATAATAATAATGCAAGCTACCAAAAAATGCCAAACTGTGACAATAAGTATAAATACAATAAACATGGTAATCATTCAACCAACCAACACAGAAAGGCTCACTTGCTATTAACACTCTGCTCTATAGTTCTCTCCTTAGACCGCACCCCCTTTCTCCTATAAATAGTACCACCCTTGTACCTGCAACGTTGTATCTTCCACTTCCTTACTAGCCTTTTCACCTCTTTCTCAAATTGCCAAGGTTTCACCTTCAGCCTATTCAGGCTTCCATCTATTCACATTTCCAGATGCAGTTGTTTGTAGAAATGTCCTATTTTAGCAGATTTTCTGAGAAAAGCAGGTTCAAACTTTGAAATCTTGTCCAAACCTGCAGTCAATGACATAACTACGGATTGGGGGGGGGGGGCTCGGGGAATAAGAAGGCCCACGAACGGCAGTTTAAAACTGCAGCCAATTCGGTACCTGTCTTTTAAACAGTTGATTGCATGTACCTTAACTGCATATGTGTGATCAGCTGTTTAAAAAGAGGTACTGCCTGGGAGGGGTGTGTGTCAGCGGCTCAGCCACCAAATTTGCAGGGGATCCCAGGCCGCTGCAGTTTTTCCTTTGCCTGCAGTACAAATAAAATGTCCCAATAAATATAGATTGGCCACATGTCCTGAATAAAATGGTACCCTACTTGCATCAGTGAACACAGAGATAAAACCTCTCTGAAAGGGTACCAATTTATAATTTCAGGGCTGTGCATACTTTTTTTTAGGCTAAACACCTGAAAAACACCCTTAACCTTCAAGAAAAAAAAAGATTGTTCAAACATAGAATTCTTGCCCTAAACCACATGGAAAATGAAAAAATAAAAAAACAGTCACGGCCACCAACTAATTTCAAAATGGGCCAATACATAAGTACAGTTACAGGAATTTTACCAGCTCTGTAGTTTAAATATTTTTTAAACTAATTTTTTAGCTAAACACCCCTCAAACATAGAAATACCACCCACAAACGACAGTATATATTTTGAGCACCTACACACCTTCACCTATGTAATGGTCTAATTCTGTCATTTATATATGCAGACTTTGCATATTGGTTTTTTTTAAGCGGGTGAAAGCCACATATGGAGATTCTATGTGCCTGGCAACAAAACTTCCAGAGTGCACACACTCCAAATCACACTAGAATCTATGTGGCCTTTGACTTTTTCTTTTTCAGGGGCTTGTCTATAGGAAAAGACAGTGGCATAGGATGGGGTATTAGGACTGAAGGAGACACAGGAATGGGATTGAGCATCACAGTTAAAATATAGCAGTTTGGGTTTTTATTATATGGGTTTAAACATAATTTATTATTGGACTGCTGACATCTCTGTTCATTTATAGTATGTCCACTGCAGTTGTTTTTCCACATACTGTATATATTACATAATAATAAATAAATGTATGAGTAGCTTTTAAATGTATTATTGTTAAAACCTACATTTATTTAGTTTCATTTATGGGCTTTCAATTTTGCTCTCAATATTCTTAATGGAACCCTTGGTAAAACCACAGATGTGGATGGAATTACTTTTTCTTGTCTACTGATTACTGGATGTATTTTTAAAGGGATAATGTCACGTTTAATGCAAGGCATCAATTTATAGATTTGTTATGACTGTCGGGTTCTCATTATTGTTTCATTTTGTCAGAGCAGGTTGTACAACATCTGTTTGAGTGGACACAAATGCTCTTTGTCATTTATCTAACAAATCTTATTGTTCAAGGGGAGAATCTTCTTAGGTGAAGAGGTCATTAACACATAAAAATGACTGCACATTTGAATCAGTTTTTATACATAATGGAAAGCAGCACATTTCAAAATGGATAGCGATTACAGTATGTATAACAGTATCCACATGTGAATGCTTGTTAAAACGTATCTTTTCTCTAGAAAATCGAATTCTTGATCTCAGTGATTAATGGAGGGTGTGTGTGTGGGCGGGGGGGGGGAAAAGGAGAACTCAGTATGAGAGTACAACAATTTTACTTCTCTCAAATTTTAGTTTCTGATAATGTAAAGTTGTTTTAGTGAGTTTAGTGACCCTTTAAATTATCTGAATAGGTTAAAACTGGTGCTACTGAAAAAAAAATGGAATTATGCTACATACAATATATTTTTAGATGAATGTGAATATTAATTGTTATCACATTCTTTTAACATATTAGACAGGGATTCACACTTTATCTCATCATTTAATCCAGGCAGTATGGCTAAAGGCAAAAGGGGCTTTTTACCAAGAACTGCAAACTTTCCTCTGGGTGGCTACCATGAAGATTTAATATCACAATTGTGGCTGTCCGTGAATACCTTTTTATCATACCCCCCTCTACTTGAATTTAATGTGTTTCAGTTGCCGATTTGTGATGGCTGTGTGCTGTATGCTAAATTTACACAAAAACGTGAAAATGAGATTTCAATGACCAACAACTTTAAAACATCAAGCATATCTGTTGTATTCAGTTTGATCAACTGTTCTTGAAGGAGCTGTGTTTGAGCCTTTTCAGTATCTTTTTGGCTCTGATGCCTTTAACTGTGGAATCAAGACGTATGTTGCATGGTACTAGCCTTTGTTGTCTGCATCAGATGTTAAATCGTAGGTGGTTTCTGTATTCTGCCATTTTCCTTGCTGTCTTTTCATATTGTCGTACAAGTTTGAGGGTTTTCTCCCCAAAATGATTTGCAATATGCTTGTGAAGATTCTCGTTCATCTAGGTCATGGTATATCTGTTGTATTCAGTTAGATCAACTGGCTTAAAGTTTAGTTATTGAAGGAGCTGTGTTTGAGCCTTTTTCAGTATCTCTTTGGCTCTGAATGCCTTTAACTGTGGAATCCAGATGTACACACAGTGATTCAAGCACTTTCACTGCATTGCCCTGATATTATGTAATGTCACCTTGGGCCATATTCATAAAGGCCCAGTATCACTTTTCAGCGACACCGCGCCCTTTAAGGATCGGTTTAACAATCGTTAATTTCTGATCGGTTTAGCGATCCTAAACTAACGATACCCATCGTCAATTACCGATATCGATCATAAAGTGCGATATCGCTGATTTACGATTCCCTTAGAATACCATTCCGGTAGTTTACTTCTGCATGGTATTCTACGACTAAACGTTTGTTCATTAATGAACGTTTGGCATAAATGTACGACCATGGCCGTACATTTAATTTGCAACACTAACTTGCGATACTGCTTGTTCATAAATATGGCCCAATGGGTCTGATGAAATGAGAGGTGCAAAAGTTTGCCCATGCTAAAAATCTGCATTAACCAATCAGATGTTATTTAAATGCAGTGACCCAGTGAAGAAATCTGATTGGTTGCTGCAAACTTTTGCACCTCTTTTTGCATCAGCCCTAATGGTGTATAATAAAATACAATGTGAAATGCACCTTCTAAATGTGCCTGGTGATATATCCATAGATTAATGCAACAGTACCTTCCAGTTTACAATGTAATATGTTGCTGTGCAAAGCAATTGTATTGTTCATTTTGGTAACTAGGATCACTGGGACTAGCAATTGAGCATCTTATATTTATTTACCTTAAATTTAGCTTAACTGCATACTAATAAATCAACATGTCTTTCAGTTGTAAAACAGCCAACATTTCAAAGCTAGTTATCCAATTCTTACAGAAAGAAATTAGGAAAAACTTAATCTATACTGTAAGGTGTTTATTCAGAAATATGTTATCATCTGACCTAGCTGCTTTAAAGACTGTTGCTAAATAGACAGTATAGACAATATCTCAAGAATTGTAAATAAATAAACTTCATTTACCAAAAGTAGGCTTGTGCATCAATGAGCAGTTTGTACTTGCTAACTTCTATCTTTGTTCCTAATGTCAAGGATTTCATTGCTTGCTACCTTTTGGGTTAATGTCATCTTGTTAAAATGTCAAAATAGAAACTCATAACCATGACTGCTACGTTCTTTTATGAGCTGACAGTATAGATGAACTTTGACAAGTTAATAAGATTTTATTATCTTTGTTTATAATCTCTTACATCCCTGTAAATGGGTTCTTGTGTGCAAATGTTACTTTAACACTCGCCTGGTCAAAAAAAAAAATAATACAATGAATTGCATGACTGTAAGACCTGGCAGAAAATGACTAGGACTACAAGGAACTAGAAATGGGTTGTTAAAGGGTATCTCCACTGAAAAACAAAAATTTGGGTCAATTAGTGTTATTGAAGAACGGGAGGTAAAGGAGCCTGTGAACAGCAATTACAAGGATGAAGACGAGGTTTTTGTAATATCTCTGAAAGTTTAAGTAAAATGAAAATAGGGCTGAAACACGTGAGGTAATATTTTTCTCAGGAGGGTGGACATGCCTGCAAAGGAATCTCGTAGGGACCCCTTTGGCTCCGGGACCTATAGCAACCGCTAAGGTTGCTATGGTGATTCCTATGCCCCCGACTGCTTGGTCTTCATGTAGGGTTTACCTTTAATTGCAAGGAATCCTTAATTGTAGAGTGCATCTTTCTGTTGGTTAGGCCCTGGGCCAAAAGATGGGCAGAGCTAGAGATGTTCACTATTGGAAATTTTAATAAAAGATTCACCCCTGAAGTAACTCAGGGGTGATGACTAAACCTACTGTATAATATCTTTATCAGGGTTCTGTTTATAGAGTTGATGTATATGCAGTGTCTCTACTCACAATTGTAGTTAAGAAAACAGACTTCAATCAAAATGTATATACATTATATATATTTTCACAAATAATAGTACTCCCACTTGCTCATACTGCAAGTTGTAATGTACACTATGTGCAATACACCCTGGTAGGATTTACAAATAGTACATATATTGTACTATCGTCTTGTTGCAAAATAAATTGTGGGACAGTCATTTGCCTACATGGTTATATAGCAAGCTGAATAACTTTCTGAAGTATTTCTAAAGCATTAAAGACACAATTAATCCCCACCAAACCAAATTCCATTTGCAGAAATACAGCCCCAATCTTGAAAGGAACCCCCACCATGCTGTATCTGCAGACATGTATTATTGTACCAAAAAAACTACATTTTTCTACAGTAAAATATTTAAAATTTTGACTCATTGATTCAGAGCACTTATCCCCCCCTCCCCCTCCATTCTTGTGTTTTTGGGCATAGTTGTCTTGCTTGGTTTTGTTTCCAAATTGGAAAATTTGAAAACCTCTTTTGAACAGATTTTTTTGGAAAGTGCATTGGTGTAACTGGGTCCCATAAGTTTCTGGTAGTTCTAAGCTGATGTCTCTACTGAACATCTTCTGATTTAGCAAATTGGGGGACTATTTATAAATGTTAGATATTTTCACCATGTTGTTATCGCAGTACATTGCAATGGCAAACAGCTTTATTTTCGCTGTATTTATAAAACCGCCCATTTTCATCAGCGAAAAGTATCGCTGTGGAAATGTGTGGCAGTAGTATCAGCTATGTGTACTGACAACTTTGCCTTATTCATTGCTGTTAAGTCTGGTATCGTGGCCAAAAGAGAAATTTTTCTCTAGCTTCGGCCATTTACCAGACCAGGGCAGCAAGCAAAAACTTGCCAACAATAAAGGGGGGTCTTGTATATGTTGAATTTAGAGGCATATTTATAAAGCAGAGAAAGTGAAATTTCAGGGCTATTTTTGACATTTTTCATTTAACACTGTTTACAAATAGGTAAAATGTTGTCTTTTTTTCACCCTTTTCTGCCTTTTGTTGCATTTTTTGTAGTTTTTTCAGTATTTTTGCCAAACATAGTTAAGACATCTTTTATAGCATTAAACGAAAATCAAAGCAGTATTTAAAAAGTGCCAAAATGTGGATTTTTGTCTGAGGTGGCATTAATGTATCTATGGGGAATGGCCCAGAAATAGGTTATTTTACTTACTGGAATGTTACATTAACATGACTATTTTTTACACAGCACTTACGGGGTTCTTATCATTTAAAATTGTGCTAATTTTGCCCCAACCAATTAGGTGTTAGCTTTCAAATGGTACATAATTTCTGATTGGTTGGGTCAAAATTAGCACCATTTTAAATGATAAGAACTTTTATTGAATCTCCCTGTTTATGTTCCCATATTAATGTAACTAGTTTGATAATTAGCTGCGGTTTGCTGAAAATAAGCAATAATAAAAAATTAGTTCTATTAATAAAATAGTGAAAATTCGCCTGGATTTGTTTTACACTATTTATCATATCATCTGCTGAAGAAAACGCCACATGTGTTAGACAAAGATAGGTGTTCAGGCTGTGTTAACCAATTTGACCACTACTTTGAAAAGCCCCTAGGAAGTGTTACCTATTTACCATCATATGCGTTGAACTTAATTTTTCACATTTTCAGGATTATTAGTGCAAATTTTTGCCACAATTTTCGCTTTGGATGAAAATTCGCCTTTTAAATAAATATGACTATGCTGAATTTTTTTTTTGAAGGTTTAAAAAATTGTGGTCTGGAGGATAAAAATAGCGAAAACAATTCCCCAATAGACCCTTAGACCCCCATTTGACATTAATGATTAATAAAGAAAATCGGATGTTATGAAAATCGGAAATCACAAATTGTATTAAATTAAATGCTGGAAAAAAGTCTAACACCCCCCTTAGTATTGAGAAACACCTCATAATGTACTGACCCCTTCCATGGGCCCATTGGCAGGCTAGATTAATGGCACTTGTACTTTTTTGCCACATCAGACTTGGCGATTTTGAATGGCTGAACTTAATGCAAAAACAACTTTTCGCTATCTTATAAATATAATCGAATGATTACCGCGGTTATGTATGGCAAAAAGCAAAATGGCGAAAGGTGGCGCTAAATTTTCGCCACTGTTTATCAATGTTTTATAAATTGTCCAAATTTTCCAAAAAGGCTGCAATAACGGTGGTGACAAATTTGAAAAACCTTTATAAATATGCCCCAACATGTGCCTTTCATATGCTGCACAACGTTTCGTCAACCACTGCATCTGCAATCCTCAACAGTTCTTTGTGCTTTTTAAAAGAACGTGAACAGTGCATCTTAGTGCCACAGTCTGCATTAAAATATTTTCCTGGGAGACTATTAATGTCTTATACATAAGGTCCAATGGATATACACAATAGTACAACTGTTACACAGTTTAAGGAGCGTGCTCAAACAATTTACAAAAATATGGGACCTTTGGTGTTTAAGAATGGAAGATGAGGGGTTCATTAAAAAATGAGGTCTCCACACAGAGACAACTAACATGTGTGGAGCCACTGGGGGACTCTGACCAAACACCGTTTGACATAAATGTTAATATACACTTGCAATCTAGTACAAGTGTATTAGATTATAAAAACTATTGTCTGCTAATCTTACTTAAAATTTAGATCACTCTTAAAGGGTAACTGTGGTCTCCAATTCTTCCAAACTAGTAAGGGTTATATAAAAAGCCTTCCATCGTACCTTCAAAATAAAACCTAAATCACATCTCTAGATAAAATTTGTGAAAAGTTATTGCTGGAGAAATTCAGCAATATTACTTCCTGCTTGAACACTTCCTGTTTTCAGCCATATGACCAGCTTGTAGTCATGTGACCAGCCCCTGCCTTCATTAATATGCTCCTCTTCTCAACTGTCAATTTTTTTCCCCAGGTACTTCCTGATTTTCCCAGCATTAACAGGGAGATTCAATAAAAGTTCTTATCGTTAAAAATGGTGCTGACTTTGCCCCAACCAATCAGATATTATTTAACATTTTAAAGCTAACATCTGATTGGTTGGGGCAAAATTAGCACCATGTTTAACGGTAAGAAGTTTTAATGAATAACCCTGTAAGTCTTTACTGAGCATGCTTCTCCCCCGGAGCAGAGGGGCGAACAGAGGTAAGGTGATGTCACAAAAGCAATCAAAGAACTAGGGTGCACACTATAATCAGGTGATTCCTTTTATTTGTGCATCACACAAAATACAATGTTTTGGGGAGGGCTCTGCCCCCTTCATCAGGTGTTCGGCAGAGCATTCCCTGAAACATTGTGTGCACCCTAGTTCTTTGATTGCTTGTGCTACAGCTGGCCCCTGGTATAGGACTGACTGGTGTGGCACCTTGGAACTTATCTGGCTAATAGCCACAGAGTGTGCCTGGATCCTACCTTGTGAAAGGTGTCACTAAAGCTACTGGAAGCAGGAAGTTTGAACATTCACCCCAATATCGTTTCTCACAGTCTGAAGCCAGAGATGTGATTGTCAGCTCATTTTAAAGGAATTACTGCAGGCTTTCATGTAATCCTAACTTGTTTATATAACACAACAAGGTATCCTACCTGCACCACTACTGACTAGTGCAGTTGTGCAACACCTTTGCGGTGGTGCTCCCAGTGTATAAACATTCTAAGTACACAACAGATATAGAGGACCCTACAAAAATGTATGGGCCCCCCCAAAAGTACAATATATGGGGCACACGCACTATTTCACTGCAAAATTGAAAAATTTATTATTCCAACACCATACACAATATACCATATGCAATACATAATTTACTCGTAAAATACACACCTAAAAATACAAATACATAATATGGGGCGTCCCCCAAACTAACAGGTAAAAAGATCAATAGTTCTGAATCCCCCTCTCTGCCATCTCCCCTCTTCGCAGTATCTAAATGTCCCGGATTCCTGTAGAACAAAGTGAATGCTTGCTGGGAATAAATAAATGAAAGTGCTCCTATACTCACGTCCCCCGGGTTTGCGGCCGTACTGGTCGGGACTTCCCTTTTATGCAGCGTTCCCAGTCTACCTCTCCTGCCATCAGCGTTCCTTGTTCGCGCCCACTCGCTATCTCCTCGTAATCTTCATCCGTCCGTACGGCCTGTCCCGCACAGGGGTCGGTATAGGTATCTTGGCATGTGTCCGGTCCTAATTACTGCTACTGGGTCGATCCTTAGGGACGGATTCCACCTGCACCGTCCCTAAGGTCGTCCCACCCTCCCACCCCAAATGTAAGTCTGGTTTTAAAAAAACAAAAAAAACCCTCCTTGAGCCTGGCTTAGTTTGGGGCAGAATAAGGTTTGTTTAGTGGGGGTCGTCACAGCAAATTGGGGGTGGTGGTCCAGGGAAAAAGTAAAAGGTAGGTTAGGAGCCAAGTTGTGGGTCAGGTGCCCTTCCCTCCCCCCTTTTGCCATTCATCGAAGCAGGGGGGGGCACTTCTTAAGTTACACTCTTGTGCTGGTGTGGTACGGCCTATGAGTAGTGGGAAGACGGAAGTAATGGTGATTGGAGCAATGGATGTGGGCGGAGCAGCCCATTCCTATGGACCATCTGGAGAAGATTATTGTTATTAAATGGTTGGCTTGTTTATGGTTACAGAGAAAAATTAGATGATATGTTTATTTTAATAAATATGCTGTGGCCTTTCCATCCAAAGTCACGCATTGGTCTGTGTTTCTTTGGGGTGTGTGGGGGAGTTAACAGTTAAAGGTTTATGGTTAGCGAGTCGAGTCAGCAGTTTCACTGCCATTTATCTTCCTTCAAACTAACTTTCTTTTGAAGTTCAGCTTTCAATATTAAATATTTTCCAAAAATTTGTATTCGAGGGTTCACAAAATCGTAAATTAGCAAAATCAACACTTTTTTTTCTTCCAAAAAAGCAGTCCTATAGATTTGGTATTTCTTGAAATTAGCATTTAAATTGGGTTTCTATAAGCAACTATTATAGGGCCTTGAAAAGACCTTTTCATCATTACACAACATGCCAAGCATGGAATGGCAGCAATCCATGGTGGCTTAGGGACATATTTCAAATGAAGAAAAGAGAAGGAAAGTATCCCCTATAGTATCACATCCCACAATAGTTTCAAAATCCAGTGGAACTAGATAACTAATTACACACATATTAAAAAATAAATCATCACAGAACCAACCAATAGGAAAGAAGAGTAGGGAATACAAAGGATAGTGGGAAAAGATGCAACTTGTATTATCCCTGAAAATGAGTAGGAAAAAACGCTTCACCCAGAAGCTTGACCTATAATATGTAAAGCAACCCTGAGCACTCGGTGCTTCTCCTAGTCCAAAAGAGATAAGAACTGGTCTAGGTCTCTAACTCTAGTTGCGGTTGGTTCGGATATAATTAAAAAACAGAAGGACAGCACAAACATAATCTCAAATCAATGTATCAACGTACATACAATTTCTACGCTGATGCGAGTCAGATACCTGCATTACAAACCACCTCATTGTATTTACATGAGGAGGTTCAGATCTCGAATACTCGCAGTCTGTACTGTTAAAGTTAAAAGTGATTGAACACCACCCCTGACTCGTTTCGTCCTTCTAAGAGGACTTAATCATAGGTGAGGGGCCACCGGATGTTCCCGGCATTTATACCTGGCTGACGTCTCATTGATTGCTGGTTGGTTAAATCAATATCCAATCAAGTTGAAGGACCTCTGACACAACCTTCCGTTCTCCTCCAACTATGATCGGGAAACATGAGCGTGATTGGCTAATATCCTACCGGCTGTCATAAGGGAAAATAATCTCCAAAAGATATTGACACATCATAAACACAAATGAGATGTATATACAAACTTGTGCACTATCTACCAATTTGGAAACTTATTGAAGGACATAGATATTGCACAGTGAATACTGGATAGGTATTTATTGCAAGGTGGATATAAGGTAAGTATACATTAAAGGCCTCTTATATGACGAATAATGCCTGGATGACATGTGCGTAAATATCCATGTCACACAGAAATATTGTTCAGGTATATCTGTGGCCATTATAAGAAGGCGTTATATTGTATCTTTTCATTAAAACCAAATGGTGCCAACTTATTTAGTAAGAATATCCACCTGCTTTCTCTTTGCAGTAATTTATTTTCCCTGTTGCCACCTCTCATTCCAAAGGACACCTTTTCCAAAATAAGCCATTTAATTCCCTGGATGGTTGAATTAAAAAGTGGTTAGCTACAGTAGTCAATTTATCCATCTGCAGTTTTTCAAAAGTAGCTGTTCTAATTCAAAAATTCTATTAAATGTTCTATTATACGGTCTTTAGCTTTCCTTGTTGTCATTCCCACATATACTTTCTGGCATGGACATATTAAAGTGTAAATAACTGATTCTGTGGAACAGCCAACATCACATGCTGCACCGTGCAACAGGCGGCCTCACCTGCTGCACCACAGGCCTCACCTCCTTCACCTACATTTCCCCTTCCAGTGCCTGAATCTCCACCACCGACGCTATCACCACCCCCCTTCAACTTTACAAATGGAAATGGTCATGGCGGACCTCTGCCTCATTAAAAGAGGGACCACCCACCTGACCCACAAGATGGTCCAGATGCAGTGGAACATTTGCTTGTTAAAAAGGAAATAATTTATTTTTCTTATTTTTTCCAAATAGGCCATAGGCTTATTATCTTTTAACTAGTAAAAGTTCGGAAATTTGGAAACTAACCTATTAAAGACAATTGGAGGAAATTGTTTGAAAAGTTTGGATAAATAACAGATAAACTAACAATGGTAACTTACTGTAAATGGCTGTGGCACCTGGGAAATTGTCTGAAGAACACATACATATCACCAAAACTTGTTTAAAAACTTGCTTATTCAAGATCAGGCAATTGTCAAGTTTCCGCATGCTACATCCGAGGGTTACCGAAAATCAAACAAAACATTTGAAAGTTCGAATTCAGACCCATTAGTGGGAGTGATAGTTTGAAAAATCTGGATGATTTACAGCTAAACTAACAATGGTAACTTACTGTAAATGGCTGTTGCACATGGGAAATGGTCTGGGGAACATGTCACTATCACCAAAACACTTCTTAAACACGAGGGGGCAATTGTTGGATTTTGCGCAAGCTACATTCACGAGGGTTACGGCTAATTCGAGGGTTACCGAATGATACTTTCGAGGGTTACTGAAAGTAGAACCATAAATTCAAGGTTTACCGAAATTGAGCGACACTTTCGATGATTATCGAAAACGATCCATACATTTGAGGGTTATTGAAAGATACTTTTCGAGGGTCAACGAAAACGATACATACATTTGAGGGTTGCCGAAAACAAACAATACTTTCCAGGGTTACCGAAAATCGAAAGCTACATTCGAGGGTTAGTGAACGATACATTCTAGAGTTAACGAAAACGATCCGTACATTCAAAGGTTATAGAAAATGAACAATACATTCTAGGGTTAGAGAATGGTCCGTAAATTCAATAATTATCGAATTTACTATAACTACAATAAGCGAAAGTACAGCCGCCAGTCAGGACAAACGAACTAGTTCGAATAGTTCAAGTTTGTCTGAATTCATAAAGTTTTGCTCGAACTTGGGTTTGAGCTCTGTTTTGTGTCCATCTCTAAAGACTACATTCAAGGATTATCAAAATCGAACATTACATTCAAGGGTTATCGAATGATACATTCGAGTGTTACTGAAATTGGTGGCTACATTTGAGGGTTACCGATATTTGGAGATCACAGTTTATTCTGTACTCCATAGTTAAAAACATTCTTAGAGCATCCTCCAGTCTCTGTCCCTCAATTGGTACTGTAATATATATATTATATATAATATATATAATGGCATCAATACCCTGCTAGAGGCCGGGTATTGATGCCAAAAACAGGTATTCAAGGTAGAAGATATAGTCAGCACAAAAAATGAGCTGGATAAGTTTCTAAAACTTAAAAATATTGAGAATTACTGGTATTAAAACATGGTTGTAGTTGATCCAGTGAAACATTGCAATTGCCATTTAGAGTCTGGAAGTTTTTTTTTTTGCTTTCCTCTGGATCAACTGTTGGGTTGGTATAAAATGTAGGGTGTAAAGACTGGACTATATGTACCATGAATGTAGCCTCAGTTTACACCATTTGTTCTCTTTAAAGGCTTGGGGCCCATGCATGTAGGTATGGTATAATGTATCTTATTCTGGTAAAAGTTGGTAAAATGCACTTTGTTTAATAACTAGATTAACTTCAACAATATTAACCCCTTTACACTAATCTTCCAATTTTTCCTCACTGTTCTTTTTTTATAGTCTGGCTCTTCTTATGGCTCTTCCAGGTAACTTCTGTCCTCCTCAACTTTTTCTGGAACTGTCTTCACCTCTTTGGATATTTCCACCATTCAGCTTTCACCATCTTCAGCTATGTTCAGATTTTTCAGTTTCTGGTTGGCCCTTTGTTTTAGTCAGAAAATTTTAAACTTTTTAGCCTATCTTCTAGTCTGCTAGTTTTTCCCTTCCTCTGATTTAGTGTGTCTTGTCTTCTTAAGTTTCTGTTTCCTCTTCCTTCTTTGCCAGTTATAGCTTTTGGTTCTCCTATGGCTCTTGGTTTGTTTTTCGGACCTGAATATTGTTGCTGACTTCTGCTGACACTTTGAATATTATTCTTCACTGCCTTTTATGACCTCTTCCCATTTCTAGACTTTCTAGACTGCCAGTCTCTTAATCTCTAGTATCTCATTTGGCTGACTGACTACTTGGCTCCATTCCTGACTTTGTCTCTGTCTTCCTCTCTGTACTACACTATTGGTTCTTGTTCTCCATCTGCCCAGCTGGAATTGCCCATTTCCAAACCTTTCCAGTTTGCTTCGCTTTACATGAGTATCCCTGGCCTTGACACAGATACATTGTATTCTAAGTCCTGGGGGCAACTGAGAGAATGGTGAAATTTGGGTATCTGTGCTGAATGGTATTGCAGATGATTACACACAGTAGAGATTTTAGTTACAGCATTTTTTAAGTACTAGTTATTTATCTGTTGTATTCAATTAGATCAACTGGACTTGAAATTAGTTCTTGAAGACGTTTCGCTAGTCTCCGACTGGCTTTCTCAATTCAATTCATTCTGAATTGAGAAAGCCAGTCGGATGACTAGCGAAACGTCTTCAAGAACTACATTTCAAGTCCAGTTGATCTAATTGAATACAACAGATATACCATGACCTGGATGAATGAGAACCTTCACAAGCATACTAGTTATTTAATGATGCATTTGCTAAATACCTTTACACTGTGATATTTATCAAGGAGGTTGGCTAAATACTTCTAAAAAGGGAAAGTCCACAAAGGCTATAAAGGCATATTTCTAAAATTAGTGTATTGCAAAAAACTGACACTTTACTGATAGCACTAATATTTTATGGCCACAGACAAAAAAAATTATGTAGCCCTAAATGCTAATGATTAATAATTTATGCCCATGTCATAAATCTTAGGTGGTGTGTGTAAAAACCCCCATTATCATTCATGACCAATAAGGTGCATTTATAAATAGGTCCCAAAAGACAAGAGATCTTTATAAGAGATCTCAGGATCCAATTTTTTCTTCTTAATGTTTTTCTCCTTGGTCCTACACTCTTTGTGGTCACTTTACAATTGTTGGTGTGACGACCAGGTGTACAATGTAAAACGCCATAGACAATATCTGAAATTGCACCCCCAATTTTCTTTTATTTCACCATATTGGCATGATGAAGCAGTATAGTAGATCCCACATTGTCCCCTATTCTGGTAATCGCAGAGTTAATTCATGTTCAGTTGTAAGCCCTGCTTCCTTTCCCAAAGCCAGTGCCACTTGGTGTTAATTAGCTGACCTAGCAAGAGGTCTGACTTCAAAAGGGGCAAGGTGTGAATATACAAACAATGTCATAAACTGGTAGACACCAAAACAGCAGGGAACCTCCTAGTAGAGACCAACAGCAGAAACCAAATGGCAGATGAAAGGTAATTCATATTCCTTAATAATCCAGGATGTAGAATTATTTCAGGTTTTCATAAATACCCCCAGTTTATCCAGTAATTAATTCTACATTTATAGATACCTGACACAATATCATAGCCCGAGCCAAACTTGGGATATTATCCTTCTTAGGCCTACAATCGATTAGATCTGTCATATTTAGTCTTGTTCTGTTGGGAAAAATTAGTTATGGACCATCATGAAATTATTTTGAATGTTACATGTATGTTCACAGATTATGGATATTTAAAATTTCCTCCAAAAATAGGAACCAACCTTCAGGGACAGAACCAAGTCCGCCCCTCTAGAGACCAGACCACTCCTATTTTCTGGGAAAGAATAAGAGTGGAATTGGGTCTCAGCCCAGGGAGTCTGTCATAACATCTTCTATAACATCTAGCCAACCAGACAGACTGTATTGGCTTACCGCAGGACTTATCATTTGGACTATTATTTTCCCATAAACTGGATTAACAAGTTCTGGACTCTGCTCACGGACATTTCAGATGCCATTTATCCTTAAGTATTCCTTCTTTTATCCATTCCTATCCTCACTTGTGTTACCGCTTTATGTTCAGTGATTATTTTATTTTTCTTTATATTTTTATGCACTATTTTTGTCAACTTTTAATAAATGATATAAAATCATTTATAGGCTATTGTCCTATTCTGAGTATATCCCAAAACAAACCTGTGTCTTCGAAGTACGCTACTATAGAGAAGTATTGTGTAGGTATATAGGTATACTGTATAACTGTGTATAGAATATTAGGGATGAATAACCAATTTTCTTACAGGTTGTTAGAAGTAGGGGAGCGGATATCCCCATAGATATAGGTAACAGGTCATTCCGCTGTTTAATCGGAATGTGGTGGCAGAGAGAGTATATTGATATTTAGTAATATTAATTGTGTAGTATATCGTTTGTTCACTAAACCCACCGGGTCTGATCTGTTCCGTCCGCCTGTCGGTTGCTCAGAGTGTGTTTTCCGGTAACGGATAGGTGGTTGGGGCGTCTCGGGATGGGGGGTTTGTGACAATTGGCTTTGCCAAGATTTCTGATTTTTTTTCCTGAAAGTTGCTGTAATTCAGGAATCCTTGTACCAAACAATCATTCTTTAGATCAAATGTTAAGATTGACCTTTAGTTGACATTTATACTACATGACCTTCCTCCTCTTATCTAACACTTTATTCTAGAGTTCTCTATAAAATTATAAATACAATTAAACCCATCTTCCATTAAAAGATGATATGTTTTCCTGACATACATGCCTATGTGTGCTACCTCTGTGTGCAACCTACTTTATTTTTAAAAGTTATGCCATTACACTGAAACCATAGTAGAGCAAATACTGTTAAACAATGTTAAAGAAGTTGTTATGTGAATATACAGTAAACTTGAGGGATATTCATACTTAGTCAATTCATTCTTTCAAATTAATATTCTATCTAAGCTTTATATTAATCAGATCTATTGCTCAAATTCCATTCCCATGCAACATAGGGGAATATTTCCTCCATCTGTTCAGTTTTTGCACAACACAATTTTTCAATTTCCTCTCATTTTGAAAGTAGATTACCACATCACCGAGTCCTGCAGGAACAATACATCAAGGGCTGTCCGTAAATCTGTCATAAAGTGCCAACTCTGTCATTAAAAAAAAAAAAGCACTGTTGATCAAGCTGCACTTGAAATGGTCATTGGAGGTGTTTTACTGTGATTGACCCCCGTAGATCGACCAATTTTCTGAAGCAGCGTTCTGCATTGCAGCCACAGCATTATGAGTCCACTAGGGATACAATAACAGCTGTAATTGAACCATTCAGAATGCTAATCTTTGTAAGGATATCGCTTGTGATAATAGAATTTATGTCCTTTCCCTGGCTTTATTCTGGAAATGTCACAAATGTTACCCATTTGCCTATTTAAGATCTGTCGCACTGCTCGGTTTAAAAACAAATTGTATCCGTTATGCATTTTTATGTGTCCTTATAAAAAATATGTCACAGACATTGTATATATATTTTTTAAAATTTTATTCCAATGTATTCCCCAACCATCCATTGCCTAATGCCAACTACTAGGCTGTGAACTGATGTTTGTTTATTGTAAAAAACAAATCAAAAAAAGTGTCTTTGTAGTTCCTTACTTTTTATATCAAATAAGTTATAAGTTTAAGGAGTTTGCACAGTCTAAGTGAAAAATTGGGGTGAGTGATACTGTGTCACACATACAGAGATTATTATAGGGTTAAATGCTGTACAGGTATCAAATAGGTTTCTCTTGGTGGAGGGGACACATGCAAAGTGATGAAGTATTGGGTTTAGATAAAATATGGGTTTGATGGTCTACTATTTTGTAGAAATTATCTGCCTTAGCCCGTTTTATCCAGGAATTTTAAAGATCTGCAAGCCCTCACCCTTACCTGAGTATTTAGGAGGGGCCCTGAAAATGAGGCTTCATAAACCTGGCTTCAGACACGCCTCTTTCACTTCCTATTTTTGAACCAATGGGAAGCCAGGATCTGCAAGAAGTGTATCTACCCAACTGATCAGCCCTGCCATAGTCTAGGACTATGATAGGGGAGCCCTGAAAGTATATTTAGTATTGGTGTCAAATAATGTCCCATATATTATAGAGGGTGCAAATAATAATGTTTGGAGTTGTGCAACTATAAAAGAAATAACTTTTCAACCTAGTTCTTCCAAAATTAATGAAGCATAATAATATTAATAAGCACTGCTAATATTTACACAGGTACTAGTAGACAATCACAGAAGAAACGTGCACACCAAAAACAATCCGGAATGTAGTTTAAAACATTGTATCATTATTCGGACATCTTGAAAACACTCAAAAAGCCCCTGGGGGCCACCTGACATATTTCATGTCTAATCGAGCGGGGAGGAGGTAAGTGTCCTTTAATCATAGGTGGAGACACTCCCACAGAAAGCTGCTGTTTTAAATACACACTAAAAGGCTCAGGCATAGACAACAGCCTCTTATATTTAAATTTAAAAGGACAGATAACACATGGAGTTTATACATGAAACAAAAAACTTTTTAGAAAAACACCCACACACCCACACACACCCACACACACACCCACACACACACACACACACACACACACACACACACACACACACACACATTGAAACAATAGGATAGAACCAAAGTAATAATAATGAATAAGTATCCATTTGTAATACTGCAAGATAGAACAAAAAGTTGGAGGAGGGAAACCCCACCTAAAATGTCAAGACATGTAGCATTAGATGGCAACATTTAACGTTTTTTATATGATAAACATTCTGTAGAAAAATAAAAGGGGAGTAAAAAGTATTATTAATCACGAAAATCAAACAATACTAGATAAATATAAGTAAATGTGGGACAATAAGCATACGGGATTACATTTCAAGGGAAATCCTTAAAGTAAAATCCAAGTAAAAAACAGTTATCCCACAAAACCAAAGATGTCAAAAATACTAATTTAGGCCATTGGGAATCCTAGTATCCAGGGTAAAAATCTTTCTGGCCTCAGCTCTCAAAAGGATAGGCTCCAAGTTTCCACCTCTGCTTCCTTCTACAGAGGCCTTAATATGTTGTATACCCTATACGGTTAAACAAGATAAATTGCTACGTTGCACTAGGCAAAATGTTTAGCCACAGGGCTTCTCAAATTAACCAACTTAACATGCTCCTTGAATCTCGAACAGGGTTCGTTTTGTGCAACCTACATATTGTGCCATACACTGGAAACATGTTAGCAAATATACAACATAAGATGTCTCACAGTTAATGTAATCTTTAATATTGAACTTGGTTCCCATAATGGTACTGGAAAAGACAGAACCTACTTAAATATAGCTTCAAGTTATACTCCTATTCTCGCTACATATATTTTGAAATACAAAGAAACCTTTGTATTTCAACAAAGTCTTCTCTTCACCTGTGTTACTAGAAAACATATTTGGCGATAAAATGTTTCCAAGTGACTTTGCCTTTCTGTGAACATTTTAAATGTCTTGATTAAGAGCCAATTTCAGTTATTTAATCCTCATGGAGGATAGGTAGATAATTACAGATAATTCATATTATCTCAAAATACTGGTTGCTTAAACTGGTAGAAAACAATATCTGTTGTTCAGATTTTCTTCCTGCACTAGAATCAGCTTGCTGAAATCACAATTTCCTTTATATTTATTTATATTTGTATTCACGTTTTCATATTTATCTCTATTTACATTAGTCTTATTGATTTATTTCTATTTTTTTCTTTTTACTTTTGCATAGGAGGGCCACAGTCAAATTACAGGTTAACCCTTCTCTCGGATAACAATTCCTACCTAGTTTTCTGAAGAGCTTTTTGGAACAATGTAGTTAACATAGCCATGGAATAACCTCTGTTTAAAAGTCTGTCCCTCAACAGACAAGACTGAGAAATAAACTCTTTAAACCTCGAACAGTTTCACCTAAGCCAGAGAGACTGTCTGTGAAGTGTTGCCTGCACTCTCTATCCAATTCAAAGTAGTATCAACCATATTATTACAACACCTAATAGCGATGTCCAAAAAATTAAGGCAGTCACCACCGAACTCATATGCGAATTAAATTAATTTATATTAATAGCATCTACATACTGTATGAATTCAGATTTAGACACAACCATGCAATTAACAGGTCATCGATGTAGCTTTTATATACAGCCACATGTTTAAAAAAGGGTATTGGAGGAGAGCCAAGTTTGCATATATGGGGGCAAATTTTGCCCCATTGCTGCCCCCTGTATTTGAAGAAAGTAAAGAGAATCGAACATGAAGAAGTTATGATTTAACAGGAACCTTATAGTTTACAAAATGAATATCTTTTGAGAGGTAGTATATGAACTATGTTTATCAATATGGTATCAAATGGCTATTATGCCTTTTCAATGGGAAATACATATATAAAGAAATGACAGTAGAGGCTAACTGAAACCTAAAGAGAACCCAACATTTCTAATGTATGTTTCGTAACCCTTAAATACCAACTTAATCTAAGCACAAGTGGTTGAAGTTAAGTTTAAATAATGCCCGAGAGGCCCTCCCCCAGGGAACCAATTTATGCTCTCAGATTTATGTATTTTTGGCAAATGATGAAATACAGGAACAAAAGGGTTAGGTGGTAACATATAATTCTTCATGGATTGATGAATTAAACCCACAGACATTTCCATATCAATAATATTGGACAATCCTCTCATCCACCCTGGTCACCTCTTCCCATGCCCACATTCAGAACTTTACTTGTGCTGCCCCTCTGCTCTGGAACACTCTTTCTCCATCTGTCCGTCACTCACCATCCCTTAACACCTTCAAATGTAACCTTAAAACCCACGTCTTTAGGCTAGCATATAACCTGGCCTAAACATTACCCCTTACTATCCAATATGATCCAACCCGCCTTTCACGCTCCACTGCCAATCTATTTACAGCCTACCTATTACCGTCACCTTATGTCTCACCCCCCATCCTCTAGTCTGTAGTCTCTTTGGGCAGAGTCCCCTTTCCTATTGTATCACGGTATTGCTGTAAGAAACTCTGTTTATTTATATTATGTATTACCTGTGTTATGAAATAAGTATGACTTTGTATAACACGTATTACCCTGTATGTAATGTATGACTATGTAATTGTAAAGCGCCACGGAAGATGTTGGCGCTATATAAATCAATAATAATAATAATAATAATAATAATAATTCAGCCACAAAAGAGGTAGTGGGATTACCATTCAAAACAGTATATGCATCCCTATCATACAAGTGTCTAAGGGCTTCCTTCCTAGTCCAGCTTGTTAGGTACAACTACAGATCCTCCCTTGTCTGCATTTCTTATATATATAACAATAATATGATTGATTTTAAGAGAGCGTATAACAGCACTTTCTCCAACCATCATATTATCCTTAAATCCCAAAGATCTGTACCTTTATCCCGCAATTCTGTCAAAGCAATTTCAATGAAATTCTGGAAGCACAGGACCTACAATTCATAAGATAGGAAGGAAGATTGAAATTTAAAATTTATAATAAATTTGAAATTTATTAACATAAGTTTTAAGATCTATAACTAATGCAGTCAGTCCCCAAAAATATCCACCCCCCCACCCCCACAAACTTAGATACTAAGTTCCCTTCTCATATAAGTAGAACATAAACATTTGGTGTTGTGCAACTTTAATAGAATGCCCGGTCCAGTTCTGTAATACAAATTCAAGCCAAATAACTATCTCTAACTATCAGTAATAATATTTATGACTTAACACCTACTCACACAAATAGCCCCATTCCCTCCTAACTCAAATTCAAATGTTTCTGCCTATATGTAAATATCTTTAGTAATGGTGTTCTATAATGTCCTATACATTGCAGAGGGTGCCCAAATATAATGTAATTGTGCAACTATAACAGGATACAAATTCAGTAATGCAAACACAAGTTTAAAGGGCATGTCCTTCCTTAAAATGAAAAACTTGTATAACTAGCTCCAGTGCCTTTTTGGTTCCCATACATTAGTCAACATTTCTCCTTAAATATAGCAGTAGGCACAAATTGCAAGTCCAGATATACCTAACTGATGTCACGAACTTACCTGCTGCTCCGGTCCTGCGCCGCTCTGCACTTCCGGGTGGGCGGCGTCGACGTCATGACGCCGACATGCCGGGCGGTGCGGAATTTGAAAAGCCGGTTTCCTCCTGGACCCGGTGACCGATTGTAGCGTTTGCTACCTCCCTGGCTCCTGTACTCACCTACCTTGGATCCTGTACCTACCTTTACTGCTCAAGTTACTTACCTTGCCTGCATCTAGTCTCCAGTTAATTTCCTTACCAGCATCCAATCTCCAGTTACTTACCTTGCTAGCATCCAGCCTACAGTTCCCAGCAGCACCTTGTTCCAGCATCCAGCCTACAGATCCCAGCAGCACCTTGTTCCGGCATCCAGCCTACAGTTCCCAGCAGCATCTTGTTCCAGCATCCAGCCTACCGTTCCCAGCAGCACCTTGTTCCGGCATCCAGCCTACAGTTCCCAGCAGCACCTTGTTCCAGCATCCAGCCTACAGTTCCCAGCAGCACCTTGTTCCAGCATCCAGCCTACAGTCCCCAGCAGCTCCTTGTTCTGGCATCCAGCCTACATTTCCCAGCCTCTGTGTCCTGCAATTCCCGGACTATACGCCTCCTCCTAAAGCGTACTTGTAAGTACCCGGCCTCCCGGCCATTTATTACAGTACAATCGGGCCATGGAAACGCCTGAGGGGGCTATGGCAGAGTTGAGTAAAACTCTCCAAACTTTGTCCAAACGTATGGACATTTTTGAACACCATCAGGGCCAGTTGGCTCAGTTCATGGTCACCCTTGCTGTCCGGCTACCCCCAGCTTGTGGCTCTGCTCCGGGGTCTACGCCGTCTCCTTCTACGTCCGGATCCAGTGACCCTTCTCTTCGGAGAGAGCCCCGCATACCTCCGCCCTCACGGTTCAATGGTGATGCCCAAGCCTGCCGTGGATTCATTAATCAGTGCCGAATCCAATTTGAACTTCAACCATCTCATTTTGCATCGGATCGTGCAAAGGTTGGTTATATCATCGCCTTGTTGGAGGGCAATGCTCTGGCCTGGGCTTCTCCCCTATGGGAAAAAGACGATCCTCTAGTCAATAATGTTACCCACTTCCTGAATATGTTTCGCAAGGTCTTCGATGCTCCAGGAAGAACCTCTGCTGCCTCCTCCACTTTGATGTAACTCCGCCAAGGGTCTCGTTCAGTGGGTCAATATGCTATTGAATTTCGTACCCTTGCCGCAGAGATTTCTTGGAACAATGAGGCACTTACTGCAGCCTTTTGGCAGGGACTCTCTGATCGCCTCAAGGATGAATTAGTAGCTAGAGAATTACCTGTCCCATTGGAAGACTTGATTACGCTATGCATCCAAATTGATACCCGCTTTTGTGAACGGCAGGCAGAAAGGTCTGCAGTTCGTTCCAGCTTCCCTAAGACCTTTCCTAGGCCTGCTCCGACCTTTCCGCAACCAATATCTTTGGTTGAAGAGCCGATGCAAATTGGCGGCACTCATCTGTCTCCTGAGGAAAAATCATGCCGATGTACTAATGGACTTTGTCTCTATTGTGCTGGGCAAGGACACTTTGTAAGAAATTGTCCCCAGAAGTCGGGAAACTCTATGCCCTAGAAGTTAAGGAGGAGCTCCTTCTAGGTAATGTTAAGTCTCCTGCAAAATTTGAACCATTGAAACTCTTTTTACCAGCAACTATCACCTTTAATGTTAAAACTTTGTCGATTCCAGTGCAGCTGGAAACTTCATTGATTCTACCTATGCAGCACAATTGGGGCTTCCTCTCCTTCACTTGCAGCAACCTCTTCGAGTTCTGGCTATTGACAATAACCCTTTGGCTTCTGAATTCATCTCCAAATCTACATACGAAGTCCTATTTCGCATTGGCATATTTCACCAAGAACGTTTGTCTTTTCTTGTCATCCAAAGCCCTTCCGCTTCTTGTCATCCAAAGCCCTTCCGCTCCCCTGATTCTCGGACTTCCATGGCTCAGATTACACAACCCTATTATAGATTGGTCTAGCAATGAACTCAAGTCTTGGAGTCCTTTCTGTTTCAAAAATTGCCTTTCTACTCATTGCACCACTATTACCTGTGAAAATAAATCTGAGAAAGACCTCCCTGAATGTTATCAACGTAGAGAACCCCCAGTGTATTCTGTCGGAGATAAAGTATGGCTCTCTGCTGCTCATATTAACCTACGGGTTCCTTCCTCCAAACTGGGTCCCAAATTTATTGGTCCTTTTTCTATCCTGGAATTAGTCGGCCCAGTGGCTGTTCGCCTCCAACTTCCTTCCAGTATGCGGATTCCTAACGTGTTTCATATTTCTCTCATCAAACCAGTATGGCCTCCTCCTAAAGAGTACTTGTAAGTACCCGGCCTCCCGGCCATTTATTACAACTGATAGACTATTATCCAAAACAACTGAGTGCTATAATAAAATCAACAAGTGCTTCATTAAAGAATTAGTTAAAGGGATGTGACACTTACGTTATCAGAATTTTATAGCATTTATTTTTTAATTAAACTGTTTCTTATTTGTTTTTGACTTTTTGACTTATTTATTATATGCAGTTGGCAGAATGTGTTGGAAAAGTTACACATGTGGGTAAAGGATTGGAAAATTTTCACTGTCCCTAAGGAACACCATGAAAATACCAAGCAAGTCTATTTATTCAGTTTCCATTTAAACTTTTCTTCACAAAACTTAGGGAAAGTTGGTTAAAACTGAAACTTACTCACGTGGTTTTGTCTATCTCATCCAGGATCATCCAGCCTTCATCAACGCTCAGGCTTAAAATATTCTACAACAACTATATGTGGAAAATCTGTGATTATTAGGTACACGACTAACAGCTTACCGAGAAAATGTGAAGTAACTTCTGTACATTTCTGTTGCACATGGAAATGTTTGGGGAACATGTCACTATCACCAAAGGGACGCGCTTCTTGGACAACCCAGGGGGCAACTTGTTGGTATTTTGCGCAGCTACATTCACGAGGGTTACGGCTATTCGAGGGTTACCGAATGATCTTTCGAGGGTTACTGAAAGTGAACCATAAATTCAAGGTTACCGAGAATGTGGGCGCACTTTCGATAGGATTATCGAAAACGATCCATACATTTGAGGGTTATTGAAAGACTTTTCGAGGGTCAACGAAAACGATACATACATTTGAGGGTTCGGCGAAACAAACAATACTTTCCAGAGGGTTACCAAATCGAAAGCTACATTCGAGGTTAGTGAACGTACATTCTAGAGTTAACGAAAACGATCCGTACATTCAAAGGTTATAGAAAATGAACAATACATTCTAGGGTTAGAGAATGGTCCGTAAATTCAATAATATCGAATTTACTAAACTACAATAAGCGAAAGTACAGCCGCCAGTCAGGACAACGAACTAGTTCGAATAGTTTTCAAGTTTGTCTGAATTCATAAAGTTTTGCTCGAACTTGGGTTTGAGCTCTGTTTTTTGTCCATCTCTAAAGACTACATTCAAAGATTCAAAATCGAACATTACATTCAAGGGTTATCGAATGATACATTCGAGTGTTACTGAAATTGGTGGCTACATTTGAGTTACCGTATTTGGGAGATCACAGTTTTATTCTGTACTCCATAGTTAAAAAACTTCTTAGAGCATCCTCCTCTTCTGTCCCTCATTGGTACTGTAATATATTATTTATATAATAATATATAATGGCATCAATCCCCTGCTAGAGGCCGGGTATTGATGCCAAAAACAGGTATTCAAGGTAGAAGATATAGTCAGCACAAAAATGAGCTGGATAGTTTCTAAAACTTAAAAATATTGAGAATTACTGGTATAAACATGGTTGTAGTTGATCCAGTGAAACATTGCAATTGCCATTTAGAGTCTGAAGTTTTTTTTTTTGCTTTCCTCTGGATCAACTGTTGGGTTGGTATAAAATGTAGGGTGTAAGACTGGACTATATGTACCATGAATGTAGCCTCAGTTTACACCATTTGTTCCTTTAAAGGCTTGGGGCCCATGCATGAGGTATGGAATAATGTATCTTATTCTGGTAAAAGTTGGTAAAATGCACTTTGTTTAACTAGATTAACTTCAACAATATTAACCCCTTTACACTAATCTTCCAATTTTTCCTCACTGTTCTTTTTTTATAGTCTGGCTCTTCTTATGGCTCTTCCAGGTAACTTCTGTCCTCCTCAACTTTTTCTGGAACTGTCTTCACTCTTTGGATATTTCCACCATTCAGCTTTCACCATCTTCTACATGTTCAGATTTTTCAGTTTCTGGTTGGCCCTTTGTTTTAGTCAGAAATTTAAACTTTTTAGCTCTCTTCTAGTCTGCTAGTTTTTCCCTTCCTCTGATTTAGGTGTGTCTGTCTTTTAAGTTTCTGTTTCCTCTTCCTTCTTTGCCAGTTATAGCTTTTGGTTCTCCTATGGCTCTTGGTTTGTTTTTCGGACTGAATATTGTTGCTGACTTCTGCTGACACTTTGAATATTATTCTCACTGCCTTTTATGACCTCTTCCCATTTCTAGACTTTCTAGACTGCCAGTCTCTTAATCTCTAGTATCTCATTTGGCTGACTGACTACTTGGCTCCATTCCTGACTTTGTCTCTGTCTTCCTCTCTGTACTACCTATTGGTTCTTGTTCTCCATCTGCCCAGCTGGAATTGCCCATTCCAAACCTTTCCAGTTTGCTTCGCTTTACATGAGTATCCCTGGCCTTGACACAGATACATTGTATTCTAAGTCCTGGGGGCAACTGAGAGAATGGGTAAGATTTGGGTATCTGTGCTGAATGGTATTGCAGATGATTACACACAGTAGAGATTTTTAGTTACAGCATTTTTAGTACTAGTATTTATCTTTGTATTCAATTAGATCAACTGACTTGAAATGTAGTTCTTGAAGACGTTTCGCTAGTCATCCGACGGCTTTCTCATTCAATTCAATTCTGAATTGAGAAAGCCAGTCGGATGACTAGCGAAACGTCTTCAAGAACTACATTTCAAGTCCAGTTGATCTAATTGAATACAACAGATATACCATGACCTGGATGAATGAGAACCTTCACAAGCATACTAGTTATTTAATGATGCATTTGCTAAATACCTTTACACTGTGATATTTATCAAGGAGGTTGGCTAAATACTTCTAAAAGGGAAAGTCCACAAAGGCTATAAAGGCATATTTCTAAAATTAGTGTATTGCAAAAAACTGCACTTTACTGATAGCACATATTTATGGCCCCAGACAAAAAAAATGTAGCCCTATGCTAATGATTAATAATTTATGCCATGTCATAAATCTTAGGTGGTGTGTGTAAAAACCCCCATTATCATTCATGACCAATAAGGTGCATTTATAAATAGGTCCCAAAAGACAGAGATCTTATAAGAGATCTCGGATCCAATTTTTTCTTCTTATGTTTTCTCCTTGGTCCTACTTTGTGGTCACTTACAATGTTGGTGTGACGGTGTCAAAAGACGCCATAGACAATATCTGAAATTGCACCCCCAATTTCTTTTATTCACCCATATTGGCATGATGAAGCAGTATAGTAGATCCCACATTGTCCCCTATTCTGGTAATCGCAGAGTTAATTCATGTTCAGTTGTAAGCCCTGCTTCCTTCCCAAAGCCAGTGCCACTTGGTGTTATTAGCTGACCTAGCAAAGGTCTGACTTCAAAAGGGCAAGGTGTATATACAAACAATGTCATAAACTGGTAGACACCAAAACAGCAGGAACACCTCCTAGTAGAGACCAACAGCAGAAACCAAATGGCAGATGAAAGGTAATTCATATTCCTTAATAATCCAGGATGTAGAATTATTTCAGGTTTTCATAAATACCCCCATTTATCCAGTAATTAATTCTACATTTATAGATACCTGACACAATATCATAGCCCGAGCCAAACTTGGGATATTATCCTTCTTAGGCTACAATCGATTAGATCTGTCATATTTAGTCTTGTTCTGTTGGGAAAAATGTTATGGACCATCATGAAATTATTTTGAATGTTACATGTATGTTCACAGATTATGGATATTTAAAATTTCCTCCAAAATAGAACCAACCTTCAGGACAGACCAAGTCCGCCCCTTAGAGACCAGACCACTCCTATTTCTGGGAAAGAATAAGGTGGATGGGTCTCAGCCCAGGAGTCTGTCATAACATCTTCTATAACATCTAGCCAACCAGACGACTGTATTGGCTTACCGCAGGACTTATATTTGGACTATTATTTTCCCATAAACTGGATTAACAAGTTCTGGACTCTGCTCACGGACATTTCAGATGCCATTTATCCTTAAGTATTCCTTCTTTTATCCATTCCTATCCTCACTTTGTTACCGCTTTATGTCAGTGATTATTTTATTTTCTTATATTTTTATGCACTATTTTTGTCAACTTTAATAATGATATAAAATCATTTATAGCTATTGTCCTATTCTGAGTATATCCCACAAACCTGTGTCTCGCAGTACGCTACTATAGAGAAGTATTGTGTAGGTATATAGGTATACTGTATAACTGTGTATAGAATATTAGGGATGAATAACCATTTTCTTACAGGTTGTTAGAAGTAGGGGAGCGATATCCCCAATATATAGGTAACAGGTCATTCCGCTGTTAATCGGAATGTGGTGGCAGAGAGAGTATATTGATATTTAGTAATATTAATTGTGTAGTTATCGTTGTGTCACTAACCCACCGGGTCTGATCTGTTCCGTCCGCCTGTCGGTTGCTCAGAGTGTGTTTTCCGGTAACGGATAGGTGGTTGGGGCGTCTCGGGTGGGGGTTTGTGACTTGGCTTTGCCAGATTTCTGTTTTTTTTCCTGAAAGTTGCTGTAATTCAGGAATCCTTGTACCAAACAATCATTATCTTAATCAATAGTTAAGATTGACCTTTAGTTGACATTTAACTACTGACCTTCCTCCTCTTATCTAACACTTTTTTCTAGAGTTCTCTATAAAATTAAAATAAACATTAAACCATCTTCCATTAAAAGATGATATGTTTTCCTGACATACATGCCTATGTGTGCTACCTCTTGTGGCAACCACTTTATTTTTAAAGTTATGCCATTACACTGAAACCATAGTAGACAAATACTGTAAAACAATGTTAAAGAAGTGTTATGTGAATATACAGTAAACTTGAGGGATATTCATACTTAGTCAATTCTTCTTTCAAATTAATATTCTATCTAAGCTTTATTAATCAGATCTATTGCTCAAATTCCATTCCATGCAACATAGGGAAGATATTTCCTCCATCTGTTCAGTTTTTGCACAACACAATTTTTTCAATTTCCTCTCATTTTGAAAGTAGATTACCACATCACCGAGTCCTGCAGGAACAATACATCAAGGGCTGTCCGTAATCTGTCATAAAGTGCCAACTCTGTCATTAAAAAAAAAAAGCACTGTTGATCAAGCTGCACTTGAATGGTCATTGGAGGTGTTTTACTGTGATTGACCCCCGTTGATTCGACCAATTTTCTGAACAGCGTTCTGCATTGCAGCCACAGCATTATGAGTCCACTAGGGATACAATAACAGCTGTAATTGAAACCATTCAGAATGCTAATCTTTGTAAGGATATCGCTTGTGATAATAGAATTTATGTCCTTTCCCTGGCTTTATCTGGAAGTCACAAATTTACCCCATTTGCCTATTTAAGATCTGTCGCACTGCTCGGTTTTAAAAAACAAATGGTATCCGTTATGCATTTTTTATGTGTCCTTATAAAAAATATGTCACAGACATTGTATTTATTTTTTTAAAATTTTATCCAATGTATTCCCACACCATCCATTGCTAATGCCAATACTAGGCTGTGAACTGATGTTTGTTTATTTAAAAAACAAATCAAAAAAGTTTCTTTGTAGTCCTTCCTTTTTATATCAAATAAGTTATAAGTTTAAGGAGTTTGCACGTCTAAGTGAAAAATTGGGGTGAGTGATACTGTGTCACACATCAGAGATTATTTAGGTTAAATGCTGTACAGGTATCAATAGGTTTCTCTTTTGGTGGAGGGACACATGCAAAGTGATGAAGTATTGGTTTAGATAAAATATGGGTTTGATGGTCTACTATTTTGTAGAAATTATCTGCCTTAGCCCGTTTTATTCCAAATTTTAAAGATCTGCAAGCCCTCACCCTTACTGAGTATTTAGGAGGGGCCCTGAAAATGAGGCTTCATAAACCTGGCTTCAGACACGCCTCTTTCACTTCCTATTTTGACCCATGGGAAGCCAGGATCTGCAAGAAGTGTATCTACCCAACTGATCAGCCCTGCCATAGTCTAGACTATGATAGGGGAGCCTGAAAGTATATTTAGTATTGGTGTCAAATAATTGCCATATATTATAGAGGGTGCAAATAATATGTTTGGAGTTTGCAACTATAAGAAATAACTTTTCAACCTAGTTCTTCCAAAATTAATGAAGCATAATAATATTAATAAGCACTGCTAATATTTACACGGTACTAGTAGACAATCACAGAAGAAACGTGCACACCAAAAACAATCCGGATGTAGTTTAAAAACATTGTATCATTATTCGGACATCTTGAAACACACTCAAAAGCCCCTGGGGGCCACCTGACATATTTCATGTCTAATCGAGCGGGAGGAGGTAAGTGTCCTTTAATCATAGGTGGAGACACTCCACAGAAAGCTGCTGTTTTAAATACACCTAAAAGGCTCAGGCATAGACAACAGCCTCTTTTTTAAATTGGACAGTAACACTGGATTTTACATGACAAAACTTAACACCCCCCACCCCACACCCACCCACACCACACCACACCACACACACACACACACACCACCACCCACCACCCATGAACACACATAGAAATACAAGGAAAACAAAGTAATAATAATGAATAAGTTCCATTTGTAATACTGCCATAAACAAAAAGTTGGAGAGGAAACCCCACCTAAAATGTCAAGACATGACATTAGATGGCAACATTTAACGTTTTTTATATGATAAACATTCTGTAGAAAATAAAAGGGGAGTAAAAAGTATTATTAACACGAAATCAAACAATACTAGATAAATATAAGTAAATGTGGGACAATAGGATACGGGATTCATTTCAAGGGAAATCCTTAAATAAAATCCAGTAAAAAACAGTTATCCCACAAAACCAAAGATTCAAAATACTAATTTAGGCCATTGGGAATCCTAGTATCCAGGGTAAAAATCTTTCTGGCCTCAGCTCTCAAAAGGATAGGCTCCAAGTTTCCACCTCTGCTTCCTTCTACAGAGGCCTTAATATGTTGTATACCCTATACGTTTAAACAAGATAAATTGCTACGTTGCACTAGCAAAATGTTTAGCCACGGGCTTCTCAAATTAACCAACTTAACATGCTCCTTGATCTCGAAGGTTCGTTTTGTGCAACCTACTATTGTCCATACACTGGAAACATGTTAGCAAATATACAACATAAGTGTCTCACAGTTAATGTACTTTTAATATTGAACTGGTTCCCATAATGGTACTGGAAAAGACAGAACCTACTTAAATATAGCTTCAAGTTATACTCCTATTCTCGCTACATATATTTTGAAATACAAAGAAACCTTTGTATTTCAACAAGTCTTCTCTTCACCTGTGTTACTAGAAAACATTTTGGCGATAAAATGTTTCCAAGTGACTTTGCCTTTCTGTGAACTTTTAAATGTCTTGATTAAGAGCCAATTTCAGTTATTTAATCCTCATGGAGGATAGGTAGATAATTACAGATAATTCATATTATCTCAAAATACTGTTTGCTTAAACTGGTAGAAAACAATATCTGTTGTTCAGATTTTCTTCCTGCACTAGAATCACTTGCTGAAATCACATTTCCTTTATATTTTTATATTGTATTCACGTTTTCATATTTATCTCTATTTACATTAGTCTTATTGATTTATTTCTATTTTTTTCTTTTTACTTTTGCATAGGAGGGCCACAGTCAAATTACAGGTTAACCCTTCTCTCGGATAACAATTCCTACCTAGTTTTCTGAAGAGCTTTTTGGAACAATGTAGTTAACATAGCCATGGAATAACCTCTGTTTAAAAGTCTGTCCCTCAACAGACAGACTGAGAAATAAACTCTTTAAACCTCGAACAGTTTCACCTAAGCCAGAGAGACTGTCTGTGAAGTGTTGCCTGCACTCTCTATCCAATTCAAAGTAGTATCAACCATATTATTACAACACCTAATAGCGATGTCCAAAAAATTAAGGCAGTCACCACCGAACTCATATGCGAATAATTAATTTATATAATAGCACTACATCTGTATGAATTCAGATTTAGACACACCATGCAATTAACAGGTCATCGTGTAGCTTTTATACAGCCACATGTTTAAAAAGGGTATTGGAGGAGAGCCAAGTTTGCATATATGGGGGCAAATTTTGCCCCATTGCTGCCCCCTGTATTTGAAGAAAGTAAAGAGAATCGAACATGAAGAAGTTATGATTTAACAGGAACCTATAGTTTACAAAATGAATATCTTTTGAGAGGTAGTATATGAACTATGTTTATCAATATGGTATCAAATGGCTATTATGCCTTTTCAATGGGAATACATATATAAAGAAATGACAGTAGAGGCTAACTGAACCTAAAGAGAACCCAACATTTCTAATGTATGTTTCGAACCCTTAAATACCAACTTAATCTAAGCACAAGTGGTTGAAGTTAAGTTTAAATATGCCCGAGAGGCCCTCCCCCAGGGAACCAATTTATGCTCTCAGATTTATGTATTTTGGCAAATGATGAATACAGGAACAAAGGGTTAGGTGGTAACATATAATTCTTCATGTTTGATGATTAAACCCACAGACATTTCCATATCAATAATATTGGACAATCCTCTCTCCACCCTGGTCACCTCTTCCCATGCCCACATTCAACTTTACTTGTGCTGCCCCTCTGCTCTGGAACACTCTTTCTCCATCTGTCCGTCACTCACCATCCCTTAACACCTTCAAATTAACCTTAAAACCCACGTCTTTAGGCTAGCATATAACCTGCCCAAACATTACCCCTTACTATCCATATGATCCAACCCGCCTTTCACGCTCCACTGCCAATCTATTACAGCCTACCTATTACCGTCACCTTATGTCTCACCCCCCATCCTCTAGTCTGTAGTCTCTTTGGCAGAGTCCCCTTTCCTATTGTTCACGGTATTGCTGTAAGAAACTCTGTTTATTTATATTATGTATTACCTGTGTTATGAAATATATGACTTGTATAACACGTATTACCCTGTATGTAATGTATGACTATGTAATTGTAAAGCGCCACGGAAGATGTTGGCGCTATATAAATCAATAATAATAATATAATAATAATAATAATTCAGCCACAAAGAGGTAGTGGGATTACCATTCAAAACAGTATATGCATCCCTATCATACAAGTGTCTAAGGGCTTCCTTCCTAGTCCACTTGTTAGGTACAACTACAATCCTCCCTTGTCTGCATTTCTTATATTATAACAATAATATGATTGATTTTAAGAGAGCGTATAACAGCACTTTCTCCACCCTCATATTATCCTTAAATCCCAAAGATCTGTACCTTTATCCCAAATTCTGTCAAAGCAATTTCAATGAAATTCTGGAAGCACAGGACCTACAATTCATAAGATAGAAGGAAGATTGAAATTTAAAATTTATAATAAATTTGAAATTTATTAACATAAGTTTTAAGATCTATAACTAATGCAGTCAGTCCCCAAAAATATCCACCCCCCCACCCCCACAACTTAGATACTAATTCCCTTCTCATAAAGTAGAACTAAACATTTGGTGTTGTGCAACTTTAATAGAATGCCCGGTCCGTTCTTAATACATCAAGCCAAATAACTATCTCTAACTTCAGTAATAATATTTATGACTAACACCTACTCACACAATAGCCCCATTCCCTCCTAACTCAAATTCAAATGTTTCTGCCTATATGTAAATATCTTTAGTAATGGTGTTCTATAATGTCCTATACATTGCAGAGGGTGCCCAAATATAATGTAATTGTGCAACTAACAGGATACAAATTCAGTAATGCAAACACAAGTTTAAAGGGCATGTCCTTCCTTAAAATGAAAAACTTGTATAACTAGCTACTCCAGTGCCTTTTTGGTTCCCATACATTAGTCAACATTTCTCCTTAAATAAGCATAGGCACAAATTGCAAGTCCAGATATACCTAACGATGTCACGAACTTACCTGCTGCTCGGCTCCTCTGCGCCGCTCTGCACTTCCGGGTGGGCGGCGTCGACGTCATGACGCCGCATGCCGGGCGTGCGGAATTTGAAAAGCCGGTTTCCTCCTGGACCCGGTGACCGATTGTAGCGTTTGCTACCTCCCTGGCTCCTGTACTCACCTACCTTGGATCCTGTACCTACCTTTACTGCTCAAGTTATTTACCTTGCCTGCATCCAGTCTCCAGTTACTTACCTTGCCTGCATCCAGTCTCCAGTTAATTTCCTTCAGCATCCAATCTCCAGTTACTTACCTTGCCAGCATCCAGCCTACAGTTCCCAGCAGCACCTTGTTCCGCATCCAGCCTACAGATCCCAGCAGCCCCTTGTTCCGGCATCCAGCCTACAGTTCCCAGCAGCATCTTGTTCCAGCATCCAGCCTACCGTTCCCAGCAGCCTTGTTCCGGCATCCAGCCTACAGTTCCCACAGCACCTTGTTCCAGCATCCAGCCTACAGTTCCCAGCAGCATCTTGTTCCAGCATCCAGCCTACGATCCAGCAGCACCTGTTCCTGCATCCGCCTACAGTTTCCAGCAGCACCTCTTGTTCAGCATCCAGCCTACAGTTCCCAGCAGCACCTTGTTCCAGCATCCAGCCTACAGTCCCCAGCAGCTCCTGTTCTGGCATCCAGCCTACATTTCCCAGCCTCTGTGTCCGCAATTCCCGGACTAACGCCTCCTCAAAGCGTACTTGTAAGTACCCGGCCTCCCGGCCATTTATACAGTACAATCGGGCCATGGAAACGCCTGAGGGGCTATGGCAGAGTTGAGTAAAACTCTCCAAACTTTGTCCAAACGTATGGACATTTTGAACACCATCAGGGCCAGTTGGCTCAGTTCATGGTCACCCTTGCTGTCCGGCTACCCCCAGCTTGTGGCTCTGCTCCGGGGTCTACGCCGTCTCCTTCTACGTCCGGATCCAGTGACCCTTCTTCGGAGAGAGCCCCGCATACCTCCGCCCTCACTTTTCAATGGTGATGCCCAGCCTGCCTGGATTCATTAATCAGTGCCGAATCCAATTTGAACTTCAACCATCTCATTTTGCATCGGATCGTGCAAGGGTTGGTTATATCATCGCCTTGTTGGAGGGCAATGCTCTGGCCTGGGCTTCTCCCCTATGGGAAAAAGACGATCCTCTAGTCAATATGTTACCCACTTCCTGAATATGTTTCGCAAGGTCTTCGATGCTCCAGGAAGACCTCTGCTGCCTCCTCCACTTTGATGTAACTCCGCCAAGGTCTCGTTCAGTGGGTCAATATGCTATTGAATTTCGTCCCCTTGCCGCAGAGATTTCTTGGAACAATGAGGCACTTACTGCAGCCTTTTGCAGGGACTCTCTGATCGCCTCAAGGATGTTAGTAGCTAGAGAATTACCTGTCCCATTGGAAGACTTGATTACGCTATGCATCCAAATTGATACCCGCTTTTGTGAACGCAGGCAGAAAGGTCTGCAGTTCGTTCCAGCTTCCCTAAGACCTTTCCTGGCCTGCTCCGACCTTTCCGCAACCAATATCTTTGGTTGAAGAGCCATGCAAATTGGCGGCACTCATCTGTCTCCTGAGGAAAAATCATGCCGATGTACTAATGGACTTTGTCTCTATTGTGCTGGGCAAGGACACTTTGTAAGAAATTGTCCCCAGAAGTCGGGAAACTCTATGCCCTAGAAGTTAAGGAGGAGCTCCTTCTAGTAATGTTAAGTCTCCTGCAAATTTGAACCATTGAAACTCTTTTACCAGCAACTATCACCTTTAATGTTAAAACTTTGTCGATTCCAGTGCAGCTGGAAACTTCATTGATTCTACCTATGCAGCACATTGGGGCTTCCTCTCCTTCACTTGCAGCACCTCTTTCGAGTTCTGCTATTGACAATAACCCTTTGCTTCTGAATTCATCTCCAAATCTACATACGAAGTCCTATTTCGCATTGGCATATTTCACCAAGAACGTTTGTCTTTTCTTGTCATCCAAAGCCCTTCCGCTTCTTGTCATCCAAAGCCCTTCCGCTCCCCTGATTCCGGACTTCCATGGCTCAGATTACACAACCCTATTATAGATGGTCTAGCAATGAACTCAATCTTGGAGTCCTTTCTGTTTCAAAAATTGCCTTTCTACTCATTGCACCACTATTACTCTTGAAAATAAATCTGAGAAAGATCTCCCTGAATGTTATCATGATTTCTCTGATGTGTTTGTAAAACGAGCTGAGAAGTTACCACCGCACCGATCCTACGATTGCCCCTCGATCTTCTCTCAGGTACTATGCTTCCGTGGGACGCACATACCCACTGTCTCCTTCTGAAACTCTACCATGAGAGTACATTACTGAACATTTGTCTAGGGGTTTTATACAACCTTCCACTTCCCCTCTGGAGCTGGTTTCTTTTTTGTTGAAAAAAAGACGGAGGTTTACGACCCTGCATCGACTACCATGGTTTAAATAAATACACAATTAAAAAACGGTATCTCTTCCTCTCCATCTTGAACTGTGAGACCAGAAAAAAGGGGCTAAAATATTTACCAAACTGGACCTTCGGGGGGCATCAATCTGATCCGTATACGTAAGGGTGATGAGTGGAAAACGGCCTTTAACACTCGGGACGGTCACTACGAATATCTCGTAATGCCCTTTGGCCTTTGTAATGCTCCAGCGGTGTCCAAGAATTTGTGAATGACATTTTCCGGGATATGCTGGGAATCTCTGTAGTTGTATATCTAGATGACATTTTAATCTTTTCTCAAGATATGCCCTCACACCGCCACCATGTTAAACAGGTGTTACTACGTCTGAAGAGAGAATGGCTATATGCCAAATTGGAAAAGTGTCTGTTTGAATGTTCGCAAGTACCCTTTCTGGGCTACATTGTATCAGCGCAAGGTTTCCAGATGGATCCTGTGAAAGTTTCAGCCATCCAAGATTGGTCTCTTCCTATGGGAACCAAAGCTTTCAAAGGTTCATTGGCTTTGCCAATTACTACAGACATTTCATTCAGGTTCTCTTCTATAATTTCTCCCAATTAGCCCTCACAGTAAAGGTGGTAAGCCTCATTCATGGACCCCTGCAGCCTCGAAGCCTTCAAATGACTCAAGGAAGCCTTTGCTGATGCCACCGTTCTAGTACATCCAATCCTAGTCTTCCCTTCTACATCGAAGTTGATGCCTCGGACGTGGGGGCGGGAGCGGTCCTTTTCCAAAGACAAGGCACTAAAAGGAAACTGCATCCCTGTGCATATTTCTCCAAGAAGTTTCTACCCAACGAGCGGAACTATGACGTTGGGAATAGGGAACTTCTTGCTATCAAACTGGCCCTCGAGGAGTGGCATCATCTATTGGAAGGCACCTCTGTACCTATCACCATCCTTACCGACCATAAGAACTTCGGTACATCCAGAATCTCAAAAGGTTAAATCCCTGTCAAGCACAGTGGTCCTTCCCGATTCAACTTTGATACACTTACCAACCTGGTTCCAAAAACAAAAAAGCTGAACCCTTTCCAGATCTTTGTTGCTTCCGACAGTACTAATCTAGATAAGGGCTCCGTTATCCCAACCACTAAAATCTTGGCCTCTATATCCCCTCAACTATGTTCCAAGATTCAAGCCTCACAAGATTCTGCTCCTCCTGACACACCTTCTGGCAAAATCTTTGTTCCTGTTTCTCTTCGGAAAACTATCCTTCTTCATACTCACTGTTCCAAGCAAGCCGTCATCCCGGTGTTAACAAAACTTTTAATATTATTGCCCATTCCCTTTGGTGGCCCAAAATGAGAAAGGATATTAAAGACTTTATTCAAGCGTGTACCAGCTGTGCTCAAGCCAAATCTTCTAGAACCCTCCCCTGTAGTCTTCTTCAACCCCTCCCCATTCTGTCCAGACCTTGGACCCATCTATCCATGGACTTTATGTTTGAACTTCCGCCTTCCAAGAAAAACACGTGTTATGGGTGACAAGACCACTTCAGCAAAATGGCCCATTTTGTACCCCTCCCCAAACTACCATCTTCAACGAGTTAGCTCAACTATTTATTTCACATATCTTCCGCTTTCATGGACTCCCTTCTGAAATAGTATCTGACAGTGGTACTTAATTTGTTTCCAAATTCTGGAGAGTAATTCTGTAAGTCCATGAACATCAAGTTACAACTTTCTTTGGCTTACCACCCACAGTCCAACGGGGCTACGGAACGCACTAACCAGTCTTTGAACAATATCTTCGTTGTTACATTTCCTTACCCAGGATGATTGGGCTGACCTTCTGCCTTGGGCGAAGTTTGCCCATAACAATTCACCTCATGCTTCTACTGGGAAATCTCCTTTTTTATGTGTCTTTGGGACGAACCTAGATGTTTTCCTCAAGATTTTCTTTTCACACAAGTACCCCGCTGCCAATGACTCTGCGGCCCAGATGAACGCTATCTGGCATGCTACGAATCACTTCAGAAATCTGCTTTGGTGCAAAAAACTCAGCAGATAGGAGACATAGAGAACCCCCAGCTTATTCTGTTGGAGATAAAGTGTGGCTCTCCTCTGCTCATATTAACCTACGGGTTCCTTCCTCCAAACTGGGACCCAAATTTATTGGTCCTTTTCCTATCCTGGAATTAGTCGGTCCAGTGGCTGTTCGCCTCCAACTTCCTTCCAGTATGCGGATTCCTAACGTGTTTCATATTTCTCTCATCAAACCAGTATGCTCTAATCAGTATTCCACATCCTTACTACCTCCCGTTCCAATTTCGTTGATGGTCAGCAGGAGTTTGAGGTCGAGAAGATCTTGGACTCTAGATCTTGAGGAGGTCTCTTCAGTATTTATTCCACTGGAAAGGTTTTGGTCCCGTCTAGTCAGAGCTTTCCATAGGAGTTTTCCAGGGAAACCGGGCCCTTGGGTCCTGTGGCCCCCCCGTAAGGGTGGGGGTACTGTCACGAACTTACCTGCCGCTCCAGTCCCGCGCCGCTCTGCACTTCCGGGTGGGCGCGTCGACGTCATGACGTCACAACGCCGACACACCGGGCAGCGCGAAATATGAAAAGCCGGTGTCCTCCTGGACCCAGTGCCCGATTGTAGCGTTGCTACCTCCCTGGCTCCTGTACTCACCTACCTTGGATCCTGTACCTACCTTTACTGCTCAAGTTACTTACCTTGCCTGCATCTAGTCTCCAGTTAATTTCCTTACCAGCATCCAATCTCCAGTTACTTACCTTGCTAGCATCCAGCCTACAGTTCCCGCAGCACCTTGTTCCAGCACAGCCTACAGATCCCAGCAGCACCTTGTTCTGGCATCCAGCCTACGTTCCCAGCAGCATCTTGTTCCAGCATCCAGCCTACATTTCCTGCGCACACCTTGTTCCAGCATCCAGCTTACAGATCCCAGCAGCACCTTGTTCCGGCATCCAGCCTACAGTTCCCAGCAGCATCTTGTTCCAGCATCCAGCCTACAGTTCCCAGCAGCATCTTGTTCCAGCATCCAGCATACAGATCCCAGCAGAACCTTGTTCCGGCATCAGCCTACAGTTCCCAGCAGCATCTTGTTCCAGCATCCAGCCTACAGTTCCCAGCAGCACCTTGTTCCAGCATCCAGCCTACAGATCCCACAGCACCTTGTTCCGGCATCCAGCCTACAGTTCCCAGCAGCATCTTGTTCCAGCATCCAGCCTACAGTTCCCAGCAGCACCTTGTTCCGGCATCCAGCCTACATTTCCCAGCGCCTCTGTGTCCTGCAATTCCCAGACTATACGCCTCCTCTAAGAGTACTTGTAAGTACCCGGCCTCCGGCCATTTATTACAACTGATAGACATTATCCAAACAACTGAGTGCTATAATAAAATCAACAAGTGCTTCATTAAAGAATTAGTTAAAGGGATGTGACACTTACGTTATCAGAATTTTATAGCTTATTTTTTAATTAAACTGTTTCTTATTTGTTTTTGACTTTTTGACTTATTTATTATATGCAGTTGGCAGAATGTTTGGAAAAGTTACACATGTGGGTAAAGGATTGGAAAATTTTCACTGTCCCTAAGGAACACCATGAAAATACCAAGCAAGTCTATTATTCAGTTTCCATTTAAACTTTTCTTCACAAAACTTAGGGAAAGTTGGTTAAAACTGAAACTTACTCACTTGGTTTTGTCTATCTCATCCAGGATCATCCAGCCTTCATCAACGCTCAGCTTAAAATATTCTACAACAACTATATGTTTTTTCTTTGTGGTAAAGTTTATGTAACATTTCTTGAATAGGTTCTGGAATGGTTTACTGATTTTCCACTTATACTTAAAGGAACTGTGGTATCCATACAAGTGCCTTTAAAACAATCATAAAGAACTATATCATACCACTCAAACAAGCCTGCTGTGAATCTCAGGTTATAGGCATGTAAATGTAAGCTTCCTGGTCTTTACTGTCTCTCTAAAAAAAATATAAATATATATATATATATATATATATATATATATATATATATTTCCTCTGCCTTTGGACACTTAGAGAGAAAGATTCTCCTTAGAAGAAATACGTTTTCTTAGCTGTACAATAATTAAGTTCAGGAGCGGGGCTTATGATGCAGCTGATGATTGTGGATACAAGTGGACATTCTCAAGCCTCTCAAGCAGTGGGAGCAGAGCAATGGTGCTGGTGATGTCACAGCTCAGCAATGCTGTACTAGATTATAGCTTGAAGCATAATCCAGGAACCATTTTAAAGTGTAATGTGCTCTTTTTAATAAAGGGCACTTGTAATAGAACACATTCACAGTTTCCCTTTAAGCTCCAATTTACAAAGTACACATGTAGATTGTTAAATTACCAATCCAAACTGGATTTTGGGACCAATATAATAAACTGCCACATTTTGCAGGATTTTCTTATGCCAGCTAATGGCTTAAAATTAGAATTGTGATGCACAGAGACCCTTATTTAGAAATAAGATAGCTGCCTCCAATTCCTCCCCCTTTTAGTATCTATACAGTGTGTGGGGTACAATATAAATCATATTTTCTCTGGGAAAAACTTAATATGCCCTATGTTTTTAACACTCCATATATTTAGATATTCAGGTTTTGAACAATAATTGCCACAGCTACCCAGCAAGCTTTGGAATGGGATGAATTGGTAAATTCATTATTCAGTGTGTAGTCTTAATTTGTAGTTCGTAAAGCCTCTTCATGCAGTTTCTCAGTGGATATCCCTGATCACTCACAGAGCTGAAGATTTTTTTTTATACTACAGTAATCATTGATTGTCCTATCACTTAATTTGCTTTCAGTCAATGAGCAATCCTCAGGGGAGTATTTTTTTGCTTGGTCTTATGCTCTTAGGACTTTTTATACATCCATTAGCTGCACATTTTTCTAGAATTGATTTGCTCGAAAATTCAAGTGGATATGTTTAGACTTTTTGCTCTTGGCTGATTGGGGGGTTAAGACCCTTACATCTACCTGCCCTTTAATACTTGGTCAATGTCCCAAGAGGTATAGGCTTTTGCATGTGTAGAGGAACAGGGAAAATTGAGAGGGAAGGCATTTTATTTTAACATAATGAGAAGCACATTATCTTCAGTCCAAATGTTTACAATTCACCCACCTTGTTTTTTCATATTTAGGATGCAGCACTGGCAGGGTTTTTGGAGAGAAATTTTACATAGAGCCAAAAAAAGTTTTTTGGCATCAACTTTATCTGTAAAGTCATTACTGGTACAGTTGTTATTTTACCAAAACATGGGCAGCATTTCCACCATAGTGTACTTCTGCTGTTTCCTTTACATGCTGTGTTATATACATTTTTTTTAATATCCTACATAATAAAACCCTAAAGCTGCGTCCATGACACTGTGTGTGTGTCATTGCAGTTCCTATGGACTCACCACTAGAGGGAAATGGTAAGATTGTCTCTGCAGTTCCTATTGACTCACCAGTAGAGAGAGAAACACAGGAAACACGCAGGAGGCAGAACACAGCAATTACACAGGCTGCAGGTAAGGTTACTTGGGACAGAGGGGGAGACCCTCGATTTAAAACAGGGGGGTGAATTTGGGACAGAGGGGCCCTAGATTTGGGACAGAGGGGCGACTCTGGATTTGGGACAGTGGGGGGGACCCTGGATTTGGGACAGAGGGGGGGGGCTGAATTTGGGACATAGGGGAGCCCTGGATTTCGGACAGAGGGGGGGTGGATTGGGACTGAGGGACAGAGGGGGGGCTGGATTTGGGACTGAGGGGGGCCCTGGATTTGGGACAGGGGGGGCTGGATTTGGGACGAGGGGGGACCCTGGATTCCGGACAGAGGGGTACCCTGAAATGGGACAGAGAGGGGGCTGGATTTGGAACAGAGGGGGCAACCTGGATTTGGGACAGAGGGGGGAATCTGGCCTTGGGACACTGAGGGGGGACTCTTGCCTTGGGATATGGAGGAGGGGGCTAAGGCCTTAATGTAATGGGCATAAAGTCTAGTTTATTAATAAAAAAACAGATATTTTGATATGTTGCTCTTTGTACATTAGACATAGCCATTATTTATATTTGTATAATATACACATCAAAATAAAGATACCTCTAAAAAAAAAATTATTTGTCACTTAAATATAAAATGCCATCAATAATGTGGATATTTATCAAACTGCTAAGTCATGATCTTTATTATTTAATTAAGGCTTTAGGACAGGCTTTTAAATCTGACAAGCCATTATAATTACTGTTTCCAGCAATTATTTATTTTCCTAACAGTGTTTTTATTATCACCTTTAATGATTTATTTAAATTTAATAAATGTAAAGCTGGGGTGTTTTTCTCTCAATCTATTATCTCTTGTGAATCTTCTGTGTGAGGAGGCTTGAAACTGGGCCAAAATGAAGACGGTCACTTAAAATATCACTTGCATGCACCATTCTAATGTGGTACCATCTAGAAAGTCATGATCTGCAAAGTACAGATGGAAACAGAGTGAGGTAAGAAGTGTGGAAACTTTTTCAGATCGTGACACAGTTTGCAATATAAATTTCTGTCACTGCAATCCTATATGCTGAACTGTAAAATGTATGGTATTTTATACAGCTTACATAGTACATTTAAAACGTCTGCATGTACTGAATATACATAATGCAAAGTACCACAGCATTGCCTATATTCAAATGATGTTAAAAATATATGGTTTACTTAAATGTGGCAAAAAAATGTATTGGGCAGGGAAAAATATTATCAGGGAGATTCAATAAACGTTCTTATCATTTAATATGGTGCTAACTTGGCCCCAACCAATCAGATCTTATTTAACATTTGAAAGCTAATATCTGATTGGTTGGGGCACAAAAAGCACCATTTTTAACAATAAGAACTTTTATTGAATAACCCTGTTTGATTATTACAATTTAGAGGCACACATCTGTCCCTCTCTAATCAGTATACCCTAGCACACAGCTGAAAAAAAGGTTTTTAGAGAGAATATAATTTAGTGCTTTTTTTATATTTCTATTTTTATGAGTCAAATATTTTGGATATTTGGAGGCAATAAAAATATATTAATAATAGGTACACAAAAAATAGTATTATCTAGCAGAGAAGAGCCACACGCCATGCAATATGTAAGAAACATATGGTGGTCATATAGGGGTTGCATCATATCTGATCAGATTACAGTTCTGATGACTTGGTAAATGAAATTATGGATTGCCCATCAAATGAATTGATTGCATAAAATCGGCACTAGTGTTAAGCTATAACAGACATGCCTGGTCGTCGTTTATCTATATTTCACATACATACGGTAGCTATTCAACATAATCTCTTACTTTTTAAAAAATCATTAGGTTTCATACCATTTGCTCTGCTTTGCTGTGGTCAGTAGAGAGGTGCAATTTCAGGTTCTGCAACAGTCTTTTTTTTCAGAAATTACAATTCTTTGAAATGTTCCCAAAAATAATTAGTACTAATTGGCTGCTAGATGCGTCAAACATGCTCAGATCTGTATTGTGCAACTGAACTCAACTCTATAACAAAAACTGTTAGGAATCCTGCAAACAGGAAGTCAGAACTTTGGAAACATTTATTTATGCACAGAGAAATCACTTAATAAGCAGATTATGGTCATGGAAATTAGATAATAATCATTAATATGATTGGTGCTGCTATGTATCAAACAGTGTATCTGTGTAAATGTATGCCTCTTATAGTGTATTATGCCCATGTAATTGTGCTACCTAAGAGAGCCATAGATGTGCTAAAATTTGATTGTAAATATGTTTACACCAGCCTAATTTTAAAGGGATTGACACCTCAAATGAAAAATTATGTATAGCTAAACCACCCTCCAAAACTGCAATAGTTAGAAAGCTGATAGATGTAGGGCTAGCCTGTGATGCAGTAAAATGTTCTTCTCCCCCTTAGCATTCAACCATTGGCTGTGATGTCACCTGTCTCATCAATGACTGAAAACTGGAATAACCAGGGAGCAGAAAGAGGACTAACTGGACTTTGGGCTGAACTTCATGTAAGTCTTGCATTCCTCTAGCTGTCTAACTATTGCAGTTTTGGGGTTGCTTTGATTTAGATTTACTGGGCGTAGTCTGTTCAAGGATGTGTTGGTGAGCACAAGCAATAAAGAATTTTTGAAAGTTATTGACCATGATGGCTGCCTTTCATCGGTGTGCGCAGTCCCCATCAGCTGATCTTTTCTTCATTTAGGAACCTAGCGAGGGATTGTGGGCAGCGGCACCCGAACCACCAACAAGGAGAGGTGAGTTACAGAGATCACTTTTACATTACCCTCTGATATGTGGATTTCCTCTGTGCAGTGTTTGGACACCAGTGACAGGCTCGGGGCCCCAGAGCTACATAAGTAAGCTCATTATTGTTTTATTAGAGCAAGAAAGGGTTTAATGGTCTCTAGTATACTAACATTACTTTCCAACCATTTAGTACTCTTAGGGGTACATTATAATTGTGGGGTTGATTTACCTATACAACTTTAGATTTTAGGGGTGGACTTGAACTTTAATGTTTGTCAACACACTAAATAATGTATAATAAATGTAGGATAACTGTGCTATGTTGATTATATTCGAACAAAATATAAAAGTTTATAAATTACTTTTTCATTTTTGGATAATGATACAGTTGTCCAGCATTAAGACCACAGGAATTCCCAGAAAGATATGTGCATTCCCAAGTGAGCCACAGCCTGAGAAACTTACTGTTCTAGCATGTAACTAATTTTATCAGTGTCGTTTTGTACTTTTCTGAAGGGTTAATTCTGAATAACAAAAGTAAATGATATTATAATTATATAATTATTATATAATTAGTATAATTATATAAACTATTAGTGTAGGCTCATTGTATTGGGACAATGGGAGTAGAGATGGTCGAACTATTGAAAGTTCGGTCCGTTTTCGAACTTTCGAACTATTGGGAAAGTTCGAAAGTTCGAAAGTTCGAAAACGGACCCATTAAAGTCTATGGTAGGCAAATAGTTCGAAAAGTTCGAGTCAAATACAACTAAAATATTAATGGTAACTTAATGTAAATGGCTGTGGGACCTGGGAAATGGTCTGGGGAGCATGTTCCAATATCCAGGACTTTCCAAAAATCGATTTTACTCTCACGCGAGCTACTTTCGTGCTTTCGCGTTCGAACGTTCGAGGTAACATGGACATTTTACTCGCAGATTCGATACTCGCGTATAGGCTGTAATGGAGACTTTACTCGCAGATTCGATGTTCGCGTCTAGATACCATGTACATTTTACTCGCAGATTCGATGCTCGCGTATAGGCTTTAATGGACACTTTACTCGTAGATTCGATGTTCGCGCCTAGATACATGTACATTTTACTTGCGGATTCGATACTCGCATATAGTCTGTAATGGACACTTTACTCGTAGATTCGATGTTCGCGCCTAGATAACATGGACATTTTACTCGCAGATTCGATTTCTACATTCGATTAGAATCCCTTCTTCCCATTGACTTCTATATGCAATCCAGGATCTAAAATCGAGTCTGGAAAGTGGGTGTAGTCATTCCACCATTACTTTCCAGAAAGCATGGCCACCATGCAATGGCAGCATGTGATGGTGGAGTATCTCACCCGGCTGGGCTATGACGGGATGCCAATCGGCACCCCCAATATTAAGGAGCGCAAACGGCGCATAATGCGCCACCTGCAGGCGAAACTGCAGACGCAGTTTCGCATTGAGTTGACCACCTCTCAGCTCCAAAAGAGGTGGTCAGACCTCAAGCGGCAGAGACGGAACTACGTCCAGGACATCCAGCAGAATGTCCAAGGCAAGTATCACATTTATATATTAAACTTTATCTGTGATTGAGTTGTATAAAACACCACCTTTTGCACCACTAATCAGGCGGTTCTGCGGCAGATCTTTCTGACAAGCTCTGTCTAAGTATCACTACTATACGAAGTTACTGCACTTTTCTTTACTTTTATAGCACTTGTGATTGTGATTGGCGATAGGGCTTCGCAAACCGCCACAAAAGATTGCGGGGCCTTTAGTGATTTTCTCCTAAAGGACTCAAAGTGCATATGTTAGTGTTAATTAGTGTTAGCAAATTTTAATGTAACAGTTAATGTTAGTAGATGTTAGTTAAAGGACAAGTACACACGAAAAACATTTACAATATTTAATTATAAAACAGATTTTGAAAGCTCTTTTTTCATAAATGACTCAAAGTATATATTTTTTAATGTTAGTAAGGGCTACACTAGCGCCTTTTTCGCGCGTTTGCGCACGTGTTTCGCGCTCGCGATTTCGCTAAAATGGAAATCGAGGGAATGCGGAAATTCTGGCGATTTCCGATGCACATGCGATTGCACGTCCGTTTGCGTTTTGGTAATGCATGCGTTAACCATTTTTGGTGCGTTAACGCATGCATTTCCATAACTCGAAAAGGCCAAAACGCATGCGCAAAACGCGAACGTGAAACGCACAAGAATCGCACACACAATCGCGTGCGATAATGCTCGCGATTTGGTGTGCGCGATTCCTGTGCGTTGCAGTGTGGCCTCACCCTAAGTATCGCACAAGAATCGCGCACACAATCGCGTGCGATAACGTTAGCGATTTGGTGCACGATTCCTGTGCGTTGCAGTGTGGCCTCACCCTTCCTGTGCGTTGCAGTGTGGCCTCACCCTGCAACGCACAGGAATCACACACACCAAATCGCGAGCGTTATCACACGCGATTGTGTGCTCGATTCTTGTGCGTTTTGCGCATGCGTTTTCTTCGCCTTTTTGCGTTATGTTAACGCATGCGTTAACGCACCAAAAATGGTGAATGCATGCATTACCAAAACGTGAACGGATGCGCTATCGCATGCGCATCAGAAATCCATTTTAGCGAAAATCACATGCGCAAACGTGAATGCGAAACATGTGCGCAAACGCGCTAAAAACGCGCTAGTGTGGCCTAGCCCTTAATGTTAGTTAGTGTTAGTATTAGTAAATTTAACTGTTAGTTAATGTTAGTAAATGTTAGTACACACGAAAAATATTCACAATATTTACATTATTTTTTATTATTATTTTTTATTATTATTTTTTATTATTATTTATAATTAAATTTACTTTTTTAATATATAAATTTGCAGATGAGGAGGAATCGATTTCTGCTAGTGATGCAGAGGAGGGAGGGTCACCTCCACCAGCAGCCCCACCAAGGCCCCAGGGGCAGACTCCTGTTTCCCCTTCCCCTTCACCACCACCACCGCCAGCACCACCAGCATCGCCAGCACCAGCATGCCAGGAGGGACCAGCACCGCCAGCACCAGCACGCCAGCAGGGACCAGCACGCCAGCGCCAGCTGCAAAATATTGCTCAGCGTCTGAGGTGCATGGAGAGAAGGCAGAGGTGCATGGAGAGCAGGCAGAGGCGCATGGAGGGGCGCTTGCTCTCCATGCACAAAGACATTCTGCGCATTAAGCGCAAAATTTTAAAAAACAAATAGGTGCTGGGTTTTTTTTTGTTTTTTTTTAACACCATGTATGTTTGTTTATTATTGTTATGATTATTGTTTATATATATTTTTTTTATTATTTTATTATTATTATTAATATAAATATATAAGCAGTTTTAAGCACCTAAGGTGCTTACATTTACTAAAAAAGTTAAACTAAACAAATCTCTGTGTTTTATTTTTACAAATGACATTGACTACAAACATAATTATTTAGGCTTTTCCCAAACCCCATTGGCTTCTTCCCTCAGAGTATGCTTCGTGCAAGGAAAGCGGGGAAGGGGATACGGTTGTGAGGAACAGCACCCATTGAGTAGCAGTAGATTCACTTGGTTTGACAACATTACTGCGGAGCCAGGCAGGCTTGGCCACCGGACAGACCCCATACCCCATTGGCTTCTCTCCCTCAGAGTATGCTTCGTGCAAGGGAAAGCGGGGGAGGGGATACGCTTTGTAGGAACAGCACCATTGAGTAGCAGTAGACCCACTGCAATCGGACAAACATTATGTGGAGCCAGGCAGGCTGGCCCTCCAGACAGACCCCATACCCCATTGGCTTCTCTCCCTCAGAGTAAGCTTCGTGCAAGGGAAAGCGGGGAAGGAGATAAGGGTTGTAGGAACAGCACCATTGAGTAGCAGTAGATTCACTGCAATTGGACAACATTATTGTGGAGCCAGGCAGGCTTGGCCCCTCCAGACAGACCCCATACCCCATTGGCTTCTCTCCCTCAGAGTAAGCTTCGTGCAAGGGAAAGCGGGGAAGGAGATAAGGGTTGTAGGAACAGCACCATTGAGTAGCAGTAGATTCACTGCAATTGGACAACATTATTGCGGAGCCAGGCAGGCTTGGCCCCTCCAGACAGACCCCATACCCCATTGGCTTCTCTCCCTCAGAGTATGCTTCGTGCAAGGGAAAGCGGGGAAGGAGATAGGGGTTGTAGGAACAGCACCATTGAGTAGCAGTAGATTCACTTGAGTTTGACAACATTATTGCGGAGCCAGGCAGGCTTGGCCCCACCGGACAGACCCCATACCCCTTAGGCTTCTCCCCCTCAGTGTATGCTTTGTGCAAGGGAAAGCTGGGAAGGAGATAGGACTGTTGGGTCTCAAGATGTGTGAATACAGGGGTGGTCAACTAGAAGAGCTAAACCACCATGCTGAAATCCACACACAGAAAGCTCAGAAAACTCTCTCCAACTCCTAAACTGTCAGGTCTCCACTAAATACACTCCAACACACTGACTAAATGGCACTGGTCGCATTGCCTTTTATACCCAGGGGGCTGGCAATGCTCAAATTAGCTGCCATTTGGTGATTTTGGACATGTGGGCACTTTTTTTTTTAAATTCGACGATTTTCGAATGTTCGACCGTTCGAACATTCGACAAATCATCGAAAGTCCGGGAAATATCGAAAGTCCGCGTCCGGGATAGTTCGAGAAGTCAGCGTCCGTCCGGAACTCGAAAGTTCGGCTCGAACTCGGGTTGGAGTTCGAGTTCTATGCCATCCCTAATTGGGAGTAAGAATGTTAATCTATACTGTATGTAGGTATGCATTTTATTTCTTATATAAGGCTACATATTCCGCAGTGCTTTACAATTTTTTGCTCGATTTACATTAGGCCCTGCCCCGAAGAGCTTAAAATCTAATCACTTTATGTACACATACAACCTATCAGTATGTCTTTATGATTGTGGGGGAAGCCGGAGTGCCTGGAGGAAACCCACGCAAGCACAGAGAGAACATACAAATTCCTTGCAGATGTGTCCAAGGGTGGAATCAAACTCAGGACCTCAGCTCTGCAAGGCATCAGTGCTAACCACTGAGCCACCGTGCTGCCCATCATGCTCTTATCTCAAACTCCTGGGTGTATATACCCCAGACCTCGTCACTATTTGCGTTTTCTTCTCCTCTGTGTATACCATGTCTGCAGGTAGATCCATCAAACAGTAGAAAACTTTTATGGTATCACCGTTCCATTCGTGTGGTCTGGGTGCCGACTGCCCCAGACCCTTCGCTTGGTCCGTTAATTACTCTAAATGTTCCTTGACGATTGTGCACTCTGATCAGGTAAAAGAATGCCTCGCCATGCGGTCTTGAAACAGTATAACGGCTTTATTCAACTCTTACATAGAAACAAGTTTCCCCCTGATGCATTTCGGACACCAATACGTCCTTATTCATAGGCTTCATTTTGAATAACATATTTCTGGAATTTTAATATTAAAATGGGCAACTGTGGAATTTATTTTGTCACCTTCAAACATACCATCTGCTAGAGATCATGGAGCAAATTGTGGGTTATTTGAAAACAACAAGAACATTTTTGGGTACAACCGTATTATAACAAAACACTTTCATTCTTTGCAGATAAATGGAACTTTAGTACCAAATTGATACAGATATTACATGGAGCCTTTACATTTTTTTTTTCTCCAACTGAAACACCCTCAGTTTTTTTTATTTATTAATTCTTTACCTTTCAACTCCAATTCCCACGGGTTAAAATACTAGGAAGGATTGGCTTGGCAAGCAATAATTCCTATTACACTGTAATTATTTTCTTTCCTAACATGTAATCAGTTTAAAATAATTATATTCCAGCAGCAGTTTAGCTACTGACCCTCTGACTGTAGGCAGTCGTAAGCAAGGCAATACACGCCTTGCAGTCAGTAGGAAGGGGTTAGCAGTAAAACGACTGCTGCATTCTGCAGGAGTTTCATTTTGCAATCCTCTCTCCATTTCTTTCTTTTCTTTGACGTTTTCCTAAGATATTTTTATTATGAACAGAATGAGCATCACAGAGAACAGCTAAAACAACATAAATGACGGACATAAAGAAAACAAATACAGAATGAAAGAGATTGCGGGAGAGTTCCAGTGTGGGTGAAGAGACAGTGAGAAACTGACAGAGAGTTAGCACTAGATAATAAATGCTTCAGAGCAGCAGAGGGAAATATTCAGACAGCAAGGATGGAGGGGCAGAGATGAGAGACTGTGATAGAAACTTGGATAGAGAAAATGAGAGCACAAATGAGATGGGAATAGATAGAGTCTGTGATGCAGAGAATGATAAGGAGAAAAAGAGGGCAGGAGTTAATGAATGTAAAAGGGAAGTGAGAGAGATTGCAGAGGAGGAAACTATAGGAATGGAAGGATGAAATATCAAGAAGGATATTACTCTATGATGGGAATGTGAGATACAGTGAAATAGCTTATAGTCTATGGGTGAATTTAACCTCATGCTTCAAATTCAAAAATCTCTTTTATGCTTTTGTATCAATACACTATGCTACGCAGTATGCTCCATGGTGTGTGTCCATGTAATAAATGATTTAAACCCTCTACGCTGTACAAACTAGAAAAGTATATTGCAAATTAGTATATTCCTAATATGCTTGGCACACCAAGGTTTTTACATCCCGGGAAATAGCATTAGAAGGAGAAAAAAATCTTAATCATGCGAGAGAAATAAACCACAATAATGAGAAAATCATAAAAAGTGGATGGGAAAAAAAATTGTCATACTGGACAGAGACGACAAATTAGAAAAAGAGCAAGCGACAAAAGGGAGGGGGGAGCAGACAGTACCGGGAGGGGGAGACTACAAGACAAATTAGAACTGTTGTCTTTAAAACTGCTGGGACATTGGCAAGTCTCTCTCTCTCCCTTTTACTGCATTCAATTTTCTCTTAAATTGAGTGGTTTTCCTGCGCTAATCTCGCTCTCAGAGGCTGATGCTGCAGTACATTACAATGGCTTCAGAGCACAGTCTTTATAGTCTTTATGTATGCTGATGTATTGTAGATGTATTTATTGCATTTATAGACTGTAAAGGTTCGTACACACATGCCATAGCGGGTGCCGACCCACGACGCACGATGTGTATTGAATGGCTGTTTCAGCCGATAATCATGCTATGTATGGGCACTTTATTGGCCAAAACGACTATTCAGTTGGGTATCGTTGCCCGAGCAGTTGGGCGGATCTTCAAAGGAGAGGCCGTTTCGGCCAATAAAGTGCCCATACACGGCATAATTTTTGGCCGTTCATACACATTGTGTATCGTGGGTTGGCACCCACAATTGCAAGTGTGTACGAATCTTTAGGGTTAATATGCTCAACAATCCCAGGGTAATTTTTGCTATAGTACCTCTTGAAATAACATTCAGTGCACATCAACATTTGAATGTTAAGCAGCTTAAAGGGTTGTTAAATTCTTCAAAATGGAGGATTTGCTTTATTTTGCTATAGTCACAGAAACTTTAAATTATTATCAAAATACTAACTATGAAGGGATCCTGAGAGCTGTATTTCATGGCAACTGCATGAAATACAGAAAGTTGACATATTGACATGTGCATCTGAATAACAATGATTTCAGGTGCATATTGGCACCTGATTAAAGTTTTTGATGGAAATGCATTAATTTTTCTTTTTTTTAGACAAGTTGGATGTTTTTAATGGTAAAATGGTTATAAAAAGTTGGCAAGGGATATTTTTTGACTCTTAAAGGAATTGTACACTGAAAAAAAAAATACTTTGCCTAATTTTAATCTATAAATAAAAACATGTAAGCAGCATCTACTCTGATGCATTTGTGTTGCTGAATGACTTCAATACAGTACTGTTTTTTCTCAAGCTCAGTCCCTCAGTCCCCCAGCCCCCTGCCAGATTATCTGACTCTCTACGAGGGCAAGCATTCTCAGTAATCCCTGTGAGACAGCATTGGGAGAGGAATTTCCCACCATGCAGTTCACGTACCAACTGTCACCATTCCAACTGCGGCAAAACTATAATAAACAGAAGAATTATGATACTAAGGCACTTGATTGACAGCTGAATTGTAAGATGTTTCAGACTGGAAATCTAAAGAAATAGGGGAGGATTTACAAAAAATGGTACAGTGATAGTTGGTAAAAATGATAGTTTCCAGTAACGGTAACGGGCAATTTAAAAAAAGATTCCAGTGTAGATATCCTTTTTGTTGTTGTTGGTATTCAGCATCTTCTGTTATTATGCATGTACTATAACACACCCTTATATTTAATAATATAAAAATGCCAGCCTGTAGGAATCCAAGGACATAAATATTATGTTCAGTATGGTCTTCTAAATACCCTAGCATATGAACAACAACAAAAAATTTATTGTATAATTGTATTTATATAGATATAGAAATGGGATAGTATACATTCACTTTTTTTGTACTTTACCATTGTTTTGTGACTTAAAAAACCTGCCCTTCTCTCTGGATAAATTAAAGCAATTAGTTCAATAAAATTTTAAGCCCAGCAACCACTTCACGGTTTGCTTTATTGTGCTGGGTCCTAACGTTTAACTTTTTTTACTTAAGTAACTTTTTATCTTAGGAGACGGGGTTTGACCAAGTGTACACCACCCACAGTGACTCATGTGTTCAAGTACTAAAAGCTGGGAGAGTTAGTCCCAAGAAAGCAATCAAAAGAGCAGCAGGGACTTTCATCTCATAAAAGACAGGTACAGATATAAAGACAAAGTTTGAGAATTTTGTCTCCTAAGAAGGTAAAAAGTTACTTAAGTAAAAAAGGTTAAAAATTAGGACCATAGTGGCCATTGTTTGATAACATGGGTTAAAATGGCCACTATGATATATAGAAATTATTACAAAAAATATTGGAAAGACCATTACGACATTCAGGGAGAGGATGGCGAATCATCGGAGCTTGATTCGGATGGCCCTTAATAGTGGCAATATGAGAGTGGAGAATAAATTTGGGGACTTATCTGTGGCACGCCACTTCAGGGATAAAGGACACCATATCTCAGCGCTTAAATGTATGGTTTTTGATCACATTCCTGGGGGGGTATGTGCTCTGCTTAGGGAAAAGAGATTGCTACAGCTGGAGGCAAGATGGATTTTGAGATTACAAACTTTGGCCCCCAAAGGTCTGAATGAAATGGTTGCCATGAATTGTCTCTTATAATGTGGGGTTTCCTGTTGTTTCTATGTTCATTCTATATCTGTGATGGATGGGGTTGTGGGCCCCCAGTGATATGTTTTTTATGTCATAACTTTTCAATATTTTACACTTATTGGATTTTATTGGTTTTTTAGGTGTGTCGTGTGCTGATTGCCTTGCTGTGCCTGTCTGCTATACCTGTTTTTGTGACCCTTTGATTGCCCGACTGTGGATGATGATTTATGCCAAACTGACAGGTTTGTGGAGTCCATGTAGTGAAGTGTGGAGGGGCGTGTATATGATCCTGAGTAGCGTGCTGACGTGGCGGGCGGGGATGTGTCTTGTAGACAGAGTTTTGTTCCGGCCGGCTTGGTGGAGATGCACAGCATGGCAATGGTGCCCGTTTACAGGTAATAGCTTGGTGTTTGATTGGGGGTTTTCCTACACAAGGGGTGAGGGGTTGCCCTATTTAAGGGGATTGTGATTTATATGTTATTTCAGTCCTGACGACGACCCTGGTCGGGTTGAAATGCGTAGACTGTTGATTCAATAAAGGATGTACTGTTTTGTGATATAAGACCCGTTGAGTGCTCTTTTGGGAGGATATACATGATTTGAAGATTAGTCACCCGGGCTCTGGATCTATCGTAGTGGAGTGCTATCAGGTCGTATATTAACTATATATATATATATATATATATATATATCCCTTAAATAAATATATTTCTATCTTCATAGGAGCTACCAATGTGGTGGGGATTATATAGGATATTACATATAGGAAAGGTAAATATGTATGTTTGTACGATCTCACTATTACCATCTAAATGACCATCAGTAAATGTATATAAAGTATAGCAGTGACTATATTATATATATTATATTAGGTACAAAACAAAATATACAAAATACATAAACTTACTTACAGAGCTGAGATACACACACATAACTTCCATTGTACACCAACGGGCACACTTTTGCTAATATATATATATAGGGTATTTTCCAAAACTTTTATTCATATAGTGTTCAGCAACGTTTAGCTTGTATCCTAGAGTCTTTATCAAGCCTAGGCTTGTTAAAGGCTCTACAGTAGGATACGAGCCGAAATGTTGCTGAACATTATATGAATAAAAGTTTTGGAAAGGACCCTTTAAATGCATCATCTTGCTTCTTTTTATTCTACTTTGGAATTGAACTGCACCTGGGCAAGTATACTACCAATACCAAGTGTGAGTGCCTACATTCTCTCTCTCTCTCTCTCTCTCTTTCTCTCTCTCTCTCTCTCTCTGACATTTTAGGAAAGAGATCCCTGCCCCAAAGATCTTTCAATCTTAGTGGGAGGGACAACATACAGACACAAGAGGCATCAAATGCTAAAACTTACAGTTCTTTGTGTCATGGTACTTACATTTGTGTGGGTAGTCATATACAGTACATATGTGCATGTTTGCCATAAACCTGAAGAGCCACAGATTCTGTGAAACTGTGAGCATTGCAGAAAGTATTGCCTTTAGGTATCACAGTTCCATTAGCTGTGCACATAAATCAATAAAAATATGAAAGTATTCCCGGGCACACTGTTTTTCAACAGTTAACCAAACTGGTTTTTATTTCAGTGTTTCAACGCCATTCAAGACATCTTCATCAGGACAGAAACCAATAAGAATTAAGTACATGTGGGTACCTGCTTTCTACAAAGAAAACAAGTTGGGCTTTAGAAGGAACTCCTGCATGTATGCATGTATGGATTTCAGATGATTGGCTGACAAAGATCATGTGATGTCATTTATGAGCACTAGAAAATTCTGTGATATCTGCCATGTTTGGATGCAAGAGTAGAGATAAACATGAACTAAAAAGCCTTTTCTGGTAAGACTTTTTAATTTAGAACTGTTCTGATTTGCATTTCTCTCCACTAACGTAATAACAGTTTCAAACTGGTTAGCCTTGCAAACTTTAACTATTTCATTGCTTCTTAAAATTGATCTTATGGGTTTATGAAAGGTTGATGGGTAACAGATACACTGTACAGGGGAACAAAGGGGCACATATATCAAAACAGAGGGAGTAATATTAGGAAATACTGTCCACAACATAACCTCCGTGAACTCTAATCCAAACACCTAATACCTCATTTAAACTTTCTGAAATTATACCTTTTACTCACAGTAAGAGCGCAATATTGAATTGTGAATGGGAGATAGTGGCTCTGGGTAAATTTCCCCCTAACTGTTTAATTCCTACTTGCTTCTTTACTATGTACCTTTATGTAGACATCAGCATTTACTCTTTTAATCCTTCACCACACGAGCAGCATTGTTGCCATATCTGCCATCTTAGAAGGTATGATTTTTATTTTTACAGGTATCAGCAAGGATTTATTGAAATACAATAAAGTAAGCCTACTTACAAAAAATGTTTTGCTTGCATTGTTATTCTTTTCTTAATGTTTAATGTATAAACACTTACAGGGCCATGTACTGAGAGCTGTTATTTGTGTCTAAAAGTCACGTTAAATGGTGTACCAAGCATTAAACATGACTTTAGGACACCACGAACCGCAGTTGCGACGTTACAAAAAAACTTTGTGTCGCGCAACTGCAGCAAGCAATGTACCGAGCCAATAACGGATCTTGATGACGAAATCCCTAAGGGCAGCAGACAGCTGGCATTAACAATTCACAAAAGGCAAACTCCATTCGCAATGCACTGAGAACCTCTTTTGGCTTGGTGCATTGCCTAAAGGGAGCAATAGAGAGCATCTGCGGTTCTCGGTACATGGCCCTATTAGGCCTTGTTGATGATCATTGGGTGATTAACATTGCTAGGCCGAACGGCCATTCCACCTCAGCAAGTTCCCATACATTGAATGATATTCGGCCGAAAGGCCCGCTCGGTACCCTATTGTGGACCTATAAGAAAATCCAAAACTTAGACACATTTAGCCTTCTTTATTTTATATTGATAATCTAATTAATTTTTTTAATATATGTTTTACATGAATAAATATTGGTAACATGACATTGCTGTCTGGATATAATTGTATTTTACTTGTCCTGTAGCAATATTTATTAGTACGTATGTAAAGTACCACTTTTCTGCGCCTTAAATACACATTTTTGCAACCATTTAACCTAACATGTAAATTATATTGTGCATTTTCCCCTTAAATTACAATTAAATCCATTAGCATTTTACAGATCTGGCCAAAAAAGTCCAACAAATAGAAAAAGAAACCAATGCTCAAAGCTAATTCCAGGGTTCCCTACATGTTCATTATATGTAGACGGTTATAGTCATGGAAATGAAAAGTGTTCTGAAAAGACAAAGTCATCCCCTGTAAGGCTGAGGCCACACTACAACATACAGGAATCACGCACAAAATCGCGAGTGTTATTGCACGCGTGTGTGCGCAATTTGTGTGCGTTTTGCACATGCAATTTTGCCGTTTTCCGTTATGGAAACACATGCGTTAACTTACCATAAATGGTGAACGCATGCGCTACCGAAACGTGAACAGACACGCAATCGCATACGCATCGAAAGTTGCTGGAAATTTTGCTTTAGCAAAAATCGTGGGCGCCATCGCGAGCGCAAAATGCATGCACAAACGCACGAAAACCGCGCTAGTGTGGCCTAGCCCTAACAGCTACTAAACAATACTGTGCCAGGCAATATTAGAGTTTGCATAAAGCAGCCATAAGTCGAGGTACATCTCATCCTTTGCTCTATTGCGAAACAAGTGAAAGCTTTTTATTAAAACATAAAACATAATAATATTTACCCCGCTGTTAGGCTTGCCAACTAAGATACTAATCTCTTTATTGAATCAGAATTGTAATATTAAAGCGCTATTTAGGTTTATGGTGGAACACCTTTAAGACATTTGTTTTCATAAACAAGGGATGATAAGATTAAAGCTTCAAGTAAACAATGAAAAGTAAGTGGATCATTTTGCCAGCGTGGCTGTAATAATACAGGACAGTACATGTCACAACACCTTTCAGACTAACACGCTATTGAAATATGCCAGGTCCAGACTCCAAATCATTAACCCAATGAATGCTAACTCAGAGCATGCCAAAGTCAGTAGGTTGCTATAGAAACATCATGCTAGGGTGCTGTAGCAAGCAGTTTGCTTCTCTATTTTCTCAAAAGATCAGATCCTCCCAGAACAATTAATTCATCATCAGTTAAATTTTAATGCCAAACAATGATATACACTCAGTGGAGGCGCCGAGCTGCCAGGGCTGTATCTTTCTAGCTTTCCTTACAACACAGTGCCCCACGGGGCTTGTTCTGAAGATGCTCTGCATGCATAATGCACTGCACGTCCTCACTCGAGAGCCAGGTTAGAGAGGCAGAGAAAAGAGAGGGAGGTATTCCATAGTAGAAATGTATCTTCACTTCTCTGCAACACCTCCCTCCAGCACTAAGCATTTCATTTCTGCTTAACGTCAGTGCTCAGTCTCACTCATATTCTTATCTGTTTTTATTAAATTATACTAGTTATCAGTGGAGCACGGTCTTCTGCTGAACCCAGTAGGAGTTCCAATCTAATCTAATAAGTTTTATATTGTAGAATCTTCTGACCAGCCATACCATGCTTGGTAATTATTTGTATTATTATTTCCTCACCTGGAATATTTGAACTAAACATTATTATACCTGTTTTCTGCATTTATCAAGTAATAGCAGCAAATCATATTCATTCTTCATAATCTGTTTTGTGCACTGGAATGATATCCAGTTACTATAAACTGTAATTTATATATATATAGGTTTATTCGCCCTAGACTTTTCAGATATGAAATACATTTCTAGAGAATGGATACATACTGCACATAGCTTTATTAACCTAATACCAACATGACTGTGTTTTCTTTATAAAATAACTCTATCCACTTGGTTTAAATAAAACTGTTCTAAAACTGACAATATTTATTGAAATTTGGAAGTCTTGATTATGCTTGGTTAGAAAGAAATGGATGCAATGGTAACTTAAAAAGTATTGTATCAGGTGCGCTCTCTAAAAAAACCATCTGAAAATATCACAGGCCCTAGAAAATGAGTGCAAACCGTCTAATACACAGATATTTTAGCATGGATTTTTACACTCATTTTAAAAATAATGGCATTTATTTCATCTGCCTATTAGTGTTTAAAAAAAAGTAATAGCGGGGCAAATTTAGTCTAGAAAATAATGCAGAAAGATGGGTCCTAAAATACAGGAAAAACAGAAAATAGAATAAAAAGTGGTAATGACTAATGGGGAAGGTAAGTTACGATACTTCCTTTAAAAAAATGTTAAAATCACATACCGGAGACCAAATCAGGAGCGCTGGGCTGTGTCCCGACGTGCAGATCCTCACTCTCAAAACGAGACTTCAGCAGAGTCTCCCGATATCAGGAACGAAAAGTGAACTTCGAGGAGCAGATCACTCCGAAACCAGGAATCACAGCGGGTAATATAAACTTGTGTTTTATTCCAAACATACACATGTACATCAAACGGCTGTGCCAAAATAACATGGAGGTGCAACCAAAACGTGGTCTTACACGTTTCACGGCGTCACCACCGCTTCATCAGAGACTCACTGAGGAAGCGGATTTACCCATAATTCCCGCTCCCTTAAATACCCAATAACCCTATTAACCCTTAAAGTGACAAAGTGAACCTGCACAAATCAGTGTGACATGAACATATATCCAGTAAGGGAGACCAAAAGCTCCCATATTCCAACTGTGAAGGGTACATAAACTATATTCCATCAATCCTTTACATATTTATAAAAACCTTTATATAAAAATAACATATATATATATATATATAACACATCCACATATTTTTGTAAACTATTAATTCTCCATATCCCATGGATCATCCTATAATGTGAACTAAATAACGTGCAAAGATAAATAACATATATGAGTGAGTGAATCCCTCACAGGTGTACTATCAGTAAATACCCTATAGTGAGGGCAGTGTGTCATCCATAGGTGGTCAGTTAATATAAAATGACTCAAATGAGCCTCATTCTAACGTAAGCTCTAGTGTATCTTATTATATTTACTGTTCTAATGTCCTTATATTCCAATAATATAGTGTATAATGTGAAATCTAAAACCAATTAGTTAATATTTAATATTTAATATTTAATAAATATGTTATAGTAGTGCTGTAATAAAAAGTGCAGAGACTATAATAATTATTGTATAAATTGTAAAAAGCTTCTAAAAAACATCATAATTACTCTCCCCTTAGAAGAAAGGGAGAGTGTCCTACATCTAATACACAGTTATATCTCCATGTCATATGTATCTAAGGATGGACACCTCTATCCATAATACACTTACATATCTGAAGAGTATTATAAATGCTATCATAAACTTATCATAAAAGTATTTTAAAATATTTTCTGGATGATATTACATATATGGGTTCCTTCATAAGAAGTGGATGATATTATATATATAGGTTCCTTCATAATTTCATAAATACATTACATCATAATATCAACTATATACATATCAATGTTGTCCACAGTATATATCCATATTATCAACAATAGACAGGCACAGATATTTGTTTAAATAAATATCAATAAATGTTTCATAAATGTTAAAAAAAAGGGGAAGGAAATATGTATATACTACACCAATGTACATCAAAATATTCCAATCTTTTGGTGACATGGCTACTGTGGTCATATAAATTGCGATATAAAATACAAAGTATAAAATACATACATATATGTAATATCATCCAGAAAATATTTTATTTTTAGTTTAACTTCAGTTGTGGGGAAGATCCTGGAAAGTTTAATAAGGGAACATGTTCTAGAGTATATTTCAAGGACTGACATTAAAAGTAGTAACCAGCATGGATTTAGGAGGAATAGATCTTGTCAAACTAACTTGCTTGGCTTTTATGAGGAAGTAAGTAGAAATTTAGACTCTGGCATAGCAGTAGATGTAGTTTACTTGGATTTTGCAAAGGCTTTTGATACAATCCCCCATAGGCGACTAATGAATAAGCTAAGGTCTGTTGGTCTGGGGAGTCACATTTGTACATGGATAGAAAATTGGTTAATGAATAGGATGCAGAGAGTAGTTGTTAATGGGGCTTCATCATTATGGGCTAAAGTGCTAAGTGGGGTGCCACAGGGTTCTGTGTTGGGGCCGCTTCTATTTAATCTATTTATTAATTATTTGGGTATTGTCAGCAAGGTTTCTGTGTTTGCTGACGACACAAAACTTTGTCGACCATTAAAAACTTCAGAGGATGTGCAATCGTTGCAAGGGGATCTAGATATAGATATCACATTGGGCTGCTAAGTGGCAGATGAAATTCAATGTTGATAAATGTAAGGTGATGCATTTTGGACTTAAAAATCCTTGTGCTACTTATACTATAAATGGCTGTGTGTTAAGTGAATCCCTGTTGAAAAGGGATCTTGGAGTTTTGGTGGATAACAAACTTAAAGGTAGCAAGCAGTGCCAGGCAGCAACAGCCAGAGCCAGCATGGTATTGTCTTGTATAAAGAGAGGTATGGATTCAAGGGAGGAAAATGTAATTCTCCCTCTTTACAAAGCATTGGTAAGGCCTCATTTGGAATATGCAGTGCAATTTTGGAATCCCGTGTACAAAAAGGACATCTTTGAAATGGAAAGGGTTCACAGAAGGGCAACTAAATTAATAAGGGGATTGGGGGAGCTTGAATATGAAGAGAGACTGGAAAAGTTACAATTATGTACGCTGGAGAAAAGGCGCTTGCGTGGGGATATGATTACTGTGTATAAATACATTAATGGGCCATACAATAAACTATCTGGGGCATTGTTCACCAATAGAACATGTCAAAGGACACAAAGACATCCCTTAAGACTTGAAGAAAAAAGGTTTAGGCTTCAAGCTCGGAAAGGGTTTTTCACTGTGAGAACGGTAAAGCTATGGAACTGCCTTCCAGTGGATGTTGTTATGGCAGGTTCATTGGTCAGTTTAAAAAAAAAGCTGGATGAGTTTCTGCAATTTTTCCAGTTTTCCAGTAACTGTTGCAAGTTACTGGTATTGATACATAAAGTAGAGTTGATCCAGAGAAATTTGGATTGCCGAATTTTTTCCCCCTTCATAAATTTGGTGGGTTTTTTTTGCCTTCCTCTGGATCAACAGTTAGGCAGGAAATGAGGATATTGCTAGATGGGTTGCACCGCATTGTCACAATAAAAGTATTATATCTTATTGGAGTGCGCTCTCTGGATCAACAGTTAGGCAGGAAATGAGGATATTGCTAGATGGGTTGAACTAGATGGACGTATGTCTTTATTCAACCTCAATACTATACTTATCTTACTAAATATATCTCCTCGCACACCTGTGCTTCTATAAATCTTAAAAGGTGCACCTAAGGAAGGGGGATAACCCCATAACGTTGTGCACCGCATTGTCACAATAAAAGTATTATATCTTATTGGAGTGCGCATCCCCGTTATCGTATTTTTACATATAGATATTGTAACCTCCTCGCAGAGTTGTGCCTAAACGAGGTCTCAAACTCAGGACACAGCACCGTGAGTGCATAAGTGCTAGGTCTGCTGACCACTTTGCAACTACAAAAAAATTTGTTTCCATTAATGCTATTTTCAAATGAATTCAAATGCAAATTCTCTGCATTAAGCAATTTCCCCCGGCTTCCTCTTCATATCTTTAGCAAAACTTTACACTATCCAATTTCCATTTTTACCAAAAACATCTTTTTCCAAAGACTCTCTACCCTCCTGCTTTCATTTTTCCATTTCCAGTAGTAAGCAAAGATATTCCCAGCTCATATGAAAGTCGCTTCAATCTGGACAGCCCCTTCTGACTCTTCAAAAATTAAGTTAATATAAAAAAATTACTTTTAGTTACTTTGGAATAAACAGTAACACGGTCTGGAAATCACTTATGAGATTCACTTCAGTCGTGGCGCTCAAACACTCCATACCGCTAGACCTCCTGCGGTAAACAAATAGTTCAGCTGCGACAAAAGTCAGGAGGAGGCTGCACACGGTACTTCATAAAAATAAAAAAAATCCGCATAGGTGTAGCCTGACGCATTTCATGACTCACGGTCACTTCATCAGAGGCCTCTGATGAAGTGACCGTGAGTCATGAAACACGTCAGGCTACACCTATGCTGATCACATGTTTTATTGCCATATGCGCGTGAGTGTTTTTAACTATGATGTTTAAATAAAGGATCTGGTTTTTACGAAGTACCGTGTGCAGCCTACTCCTGACTTTCATCGCAGCTGAACTTTAGTTATTTTGGTGTGTTTCTGGGATTGCATGTGTGGTATAGTAGATGCTATTTACACAGTACGGTTCACTTTTCCTTTATTTTCTCATAGTAGATTGTCCTTACCTGTTTTTGGTTTTTTTTGCAGTTTAATTCCTGATTTCTTCTTTCCATTCAAACTTTACCAGTAATAATAATAAATTCAGTTCGGCTTATATCCTACTGTATGTAAAAAGAATCTGATACAACAAAAACATTGCCTTGGTGGCTGATAATGTCAACCCAATGAAAGTCTGTAGAATTATCATAATGTTGTGCTCCTTTTTTCTTTCAATTTTCTATAGTCACAATATCCATTGCTCCAACTCTTTCTTATGTACCTATCTTACTTTACACCGGATTTTTCCTGCTTTGCTAACAACAATGCATTTAAAGGATAACTACACTCTTTAAATTAACTTTTTAAAAATGGAAAGTACCTGGTGCAGGGAGGTTGGATTGATTATTCCTACCTCACAATATTGTTTTGTTGAGGATCTACAGCACGTACTGGTTCTGGAATATTCCTGTAATTAAGATGCTGGAAGCACATGCTGAAGCCAGGCAGAAGCCAGGCAGAATCAGTTTTCTGTGGGCTGGTGCTCCTCATAGAAACAATATTGTGAGGTAGGAATTACCCATCTTATATCCTTGTCCCAAGTACATTTCCAGTTTAACTGTTTTTTAAATAAACTTTATACACACGATAGTTACACTTTAATGTAACCAATTCCTATTCTAATCCATATATCGACCAATACTTCTCTGCTTTCCTCTTCCCTTTTCATCTCCTATGTTCATGTATATAAACTGTTTATTAAATCTGATTCCAATATGTGTCCAAAATCCACAGTTTTCCTTTTCTGTGTTCCCCTTCTGTCAATCCAGCATATTCTCCTTTCACTCTACACCAGCCCATTCACTCTTGCTGGCTTTAAACAATATTAATACAATATAGTTATCCATTTTTCATATGTAGCTTCTCTTTCTGTTTTCAATTTCTCTTTCATTATAAGTTAATCTCACTATACTTGTTTCATTAAATGCTGCAGTGCTCAAAGATAATAGTTAAGAGCTTACTTTTCAATGATACTAATGATTTTTACTTTTTTCCTGCTGCCAGTAGTCTTCAAGCAATCATAGAAAATTAAAAAAAAATCATGCAAATGTAATAAGCATGAGCCCTGCGAATGTAAAAATTGTGGAAATAACCAAACCATAACTAAAACACTTTGAGCTGAACAAAGTAGAATTACACCTTCAAGGGGTTACAGACATAGACATTTTATTAATATTTTATGAGGTATATGCGTTGAAAGGATAGAGCTGCTCATGATGCCTCCTGCTTAGCAGTAAGATGGTTTTACCACATGTTGATAAAGCAGATATCATTTAGAACTTTGCAACACTAGAATCATTAGGCCCTTTATTTTACATTACACCTCGTCTGGATCTATCACAGATAGAAAAGTTAGCATACGGCTGGTGAACTGCAGACAAGATTAAATTGGCTGTTAATTATAGAACTTCTAAACACCCCAGGCTCTGCACGATACTCACTCTCTCGTTTACTCTTTTTTTATTTATTTTTTAGCATGCTATGTTGTTTTTATATGATGCTCGAGGATGAAAAGAGGCAGAATTGCTATGGCAGCATTGCAATTTTCTGTTTATTCACAGAATAAATTGTATAGAAAGTCCATCCATGTTTGAGGATAACTATATATATATATATGTTTTAAAAATTAAGATGAGCGTCTTACCTTACCTGCATCGCAGAATCAATGAACCCAAATGTAAGACATTCCATTCATGGCCCCATACAAAAAAATAAAAAACATTTGGAAATGGCATTCCCCCTGTAAAATAAGTGTAAAACCCACATCAATCGGATATTATTACATTGGTTTGCGTGGTCTTATTTTATCGATTTGGGCTGTCCCTTTAATTATTAGATATTGCTGTCTGGAAAATGGTGGCTCTTACACACCTTTGCTGGTTTGATGGATATTCAAGAAAGAAACAAGAACGAAGGAGGCATTTAAAATCCATTAGCCAAAGGGAACTACAAACTATGGGGGTTATGCAATAAAAGTTCTTATCGTTTAAAATGGTGCTAATTTTGCCCCAACCAATCAGATGTTAGCTTTCAAATGTTACATACGTTCTGATTGGTTGGGGCAAAATTAGCACCATTTTAACGATAAGAACTTTTATTGAATCTCCCTGAATATATATACAATCTACAGTTAATCATCTAAAGCCAAAAGATGCCATTAAAAATTAAAATTGCTAATAAATTGCTTAACAAAGTGAAACGCTCCGATAAAATAATTTATTTGTATAAAAACTGTGGACCACTAAAATTAAATTGTGCTAGTTACAGTGGATTAATGCACTAAATAATGTATTTTTATTTGTATACATGAAAGAGCAAGCATCTTTTTTTAATATATACATTGTGGTGGGGAAATTGCTCTACATTTACAATAGATTCATTCATATATAATTAAAGTCAACAAAGTTACAGAATATTCTGAAACTTAGGACATGTGCAGATGAAGAATTACACTTACCGTAGATTTCAGAACATATAGACTGACAGTGGAACATACCCTTGTTATTGAGCCTAAAAATGTTTTTACAACTAGCTTACTTGGAGCAGAATCTGAGAAAACTAATAAGCTTTCAATTGTTTCCCCTTTGTAAATTTGTGTGTGGCTTTGGTGGCTTTGGCCCTTAAATAAAGTCTCATCTAAAGATCCCACTGGTGGCTACTTCAAAATATCAATCAACCTGAATTAATGATTTTAGTTTAAGCTGTATCTGTAACCTCTGAAATCATCAGCACTGTGGAAAAATTATGGGGCAGATTTACAAGTAATAGTCCCAATAACCAATTTAATATTGGTTAGCGTGACTTTAATCGGTTGCTTGCTCCAGCACAAGCAATGGTATAACTGGCATTAAGACTCACGCAGGAGCTGCATACGTGATATTGAATTGTGTAAGGGTGATTTACCCAGGGCGATAGGTTGTAGGTTTCTAGCTTCTCCAGAGGGGTCTCCAGGAAGATAAGTTATTGTACATGCTCAGTTTATTAGCTATGGAATGACTGCAGAACAAAGGGAAAATCCATTAAGATGATTTCTCCACACTGCTGATCATTTAGGAGGGGAGAGCTAAAGCTATCTGCTATTTAGGAATTATAAAATCCATTCAGTCATTTACATTGTAGCTTTAGTTCTTACTTAACTTCAGGGGAAATCTGTCATTGAAGAAACGAATTATGTGATCTATCTGCTTGATAAAATATGTGACACTGTGACATCAGAGAGCTTTATAAAAAGTTGCAGAGTACGCTTTGTAGATATGTCTTTGAGTTGCCATGATAAACAAGGCTTCTTTTGAAAAGCTCTGCAAAAACTGCTAAGGTTATATACAAAGTAATTTATTATTAATATTACTCAGAGAAAACACAATTCTTTCTGGCTATTGAAATCATGTCTAGTACATCCCATAAAGCAGTTACATCATTAATATGGTTTCAAAGGTAAAGGTCATTCTAGTACAATTTATATCTCTTCAAGGATGAATAGAAATAAAAGTGAATAAAATGCTAATAATGTATCAGTGTAAATGGAAAATGCTTTCTTTGTTGACAATAGTGGATGGCATTTTTTTCTAGAGCAATGTCTGTTTAATGGTTTACTAAAGTGTAAGTGCGCCCTAGTTTTAGTTGTATTTGCATAGTCATTATGTGGCATACCATAGAAATTTTGTCTTTTTAGAAGGAAATGACTGTCCTTGTGCCACCTTTACTTTTTAACAACAAATTGAAATTCCATCATCATGTGAGTAGAAAGAAAGAGGAAAAACAATAATAGGAAACGTAATGGAAGGTAGATTGTATATCCCAATCTGCACTGTAAATTGAGCAGTTTGCGGCAAGTCTGTCACTCTCTATTCTCAGGTTTTGCGATTGCAACACATTTTGCAAAGTGATTGCTCCATTTACAGAGCAGCTACAACAGATACCTTTCATTATAAATACACCCCTCCTATGAAACTACAGTAGATGGGCGTCATCTGGATAACCACACCAGTGAATCACTGAACTTTAAATAAAATAGCACACACCCATAAAATTTCTTCACATCCCTAAAACATCATAGTATCAACCCACCCTAGTGATTCTTAATAACATTACCATATTAATACACATTTTAATTTAAAAAATACAAAGTGCATTTTTTTAAAAGTGCCGAGTTTATTATAATAAAACACTAAAAACAAGGTTAAAAATGCAGACACTTATAAATATATAAATATGTAAATACGTTACCACATACTCAAAACCCCATAACAAAGAAGATGGAAAATCTAATGTTACCAAAATTTTTGTCTAGGGAATCTAGTAACAAAAATTCTATGCAAGAGTTAAAATCATGTTGCAAATACTACAAAAGTTACAAATGTTACAAATGGGGGAAGGAGGTGAATACAATGGACTGAAGGGAAAAGTAATTTGCATTTATCACCAGGGAGATAAATAGAAACATGATACACCATAGAGTGTAGTATAATCTCTTAGGTGGCCGATTTGAGGATACAGCCAGAGACCCCGTAGTGATAACAAAGGGATATTGACTCTTGGCCCAATGGTATTCAAATAATACAGGATAAAGAAAGTGGTTCATTTAATCCCATCGGGGCAAGTGTGTTAAGTTTCCTTATCTACTGTGCCTCTCTGTAGTAACATGCTGTTTCTGTCTCTGCTCTCCACTTTACCAACCTGATCAATGGCCATACATCTCATTTTTGCCAGGGAATGCTTTGCCCCCCTAAAATGCTTGGCCAGCGATAATTCCCCTAACCTGTTAGATTGTTGGGTTGTGGGTTGGCCTTGTTCTGAGATTTGAAGGGCTGTCCTTATTGACTGGCGATGGTTTACCATCCTTTTCCCTATAGCGGTGGAGGTTTTGCCTACATAGTAAAGCCCACATGGGCAAGTTATAAAGTAGATGACATAAGTACTCTGGCATGTAAGCCTATGTTGTACCTTATACCTCCGACCACTATGCGGGTGTGGGAAGTCCATCCCTTGAATGATATAACGGCACATTTGGCAGACCATACATTTGTAGCATCAGGGTTTTCCAATCGTTAACCAGGGGCCTCTTTGCATATTGGTGTCAACCTTCCTGTCCATATTAACCAAGAGGTTGGGAAGGTTCCTGCCCTTTTTATAAGCAAACAGAGGTCTACTGCCCCTAAACGGAAGAGAGTTATCCTTAGACAGTATGTCCCAACGTGTTAGAATACTGGACTTAATTTGTTGACTTTAGGGTTGATGTGTTATACTGTAAGGTATTTTGTCAGATCCCTGATGTTTGCTATGGTCTACACCCTTCTTTTGTTCTTCAAATTTAAGTATTGCTCTCTCCAATTGTCTATTGATATCCTTACTGTTATATCCTCTAGAGAGGAATTTATCCAGCATCTCATCTAGTTAGATCTTTGTGTATTTGGAATCTGAATTATTATGTAGTACTCCTAGGAATTGTGAGTACAACATCCCTCTCTTAAGGGGCCATGGGTGGAAACTGTGTGCATAAATGGTGGTATTCCGATCTGTATCCTTCCTAAAGAAGGTAGTATTTATCTTGTTGTTCTCAATGTAAATCCTAAGGTCCAGAATGTCAATGGACACAGGATCACATACCATAGTCAGTTTTATAGGCATGTCGAGATTATTTATTGAGGACACAAATGTTTGGCAATCATCAATATTGCCTCTCTATGGTATGAACAAGTCATCTATGTATCTTTTATAGATCAAAAATGCTTGCTATATTCAGGATAGATATACTTCTCTTTAAATGCCTCCATATAGAGGTTGGCAAAGAACCGAAGTCCCACAATAGACCCCATGCAGTCCCCTTTAGTTGTTGGTAGTACTTATTTTCAAACCGAAAATAGTTTTGATTAAGTACCAATGCCAATAAATCCTTTTATTGGCATTGGGGTATTTTTTTTTTGTAGGCACTTCGGTAGAAGAAGTATTCAAAAATGTTTTTTCTTATTTACTGTGATCCACCCGGCTCAAATCTATTTGTGCTATTTATATGTTTTCATTGTATCTATTCACCTGTGGGTGACGTCTGAGGGGTTGGGATGTGGGAGGGTTAGGGGAAGGGCACTTGTCTATATAGAGGATTACAATATCAAGATGGAGTATCCTGATGACGGCCGCGTGTTACGGCTGAAACGTGTAGAGTGTACTATGAATAAAAGTTTGTTTAAACGTCCAGCGGAGTGCCTCAGACATCCTTTTTTTATATATATATATATATATATATATATATATATACAAACAAAAGACAAGTGTAACAGCGGCACTCCACCTAGTGAAAAGATTGCAGGGTTGGTGCACGCACTAATGAGGACACCTGTATTCCTCCAATGAATATAGAAAAGAGAACAAATCTGTGCAGCACTCGTAGAAAATGTATTCTTGGTTAATCATCGTATAAAAATAAAAGGCGATGTTTCGGTAACATCCATTACCTTTCTCAAGCCATATTAGAATGATGTAATTTAACAGCTCATTAGCTAACCTTATAAGGCCTGTGCAAAAACACCTGACCTAATCACATGACAGATATCAATTAAGCAACAAAGCATCCATATACAAAAATAGTCCAACATGCAGTAAATATTAAAGATTCACTACCAAAAGTGAGCTTACTATAAAAGCCGCTGATAAAGGGGGTTCCATTGTTATAATGGATACCCACCTTTATATGGCTGAAATATTGTCACAATTAAATGATAATCATGTATATTGTCTTTTGGATAGGGACCCAGTCTTTGAGATTAAGAAGAGGTTGAAATCCTTTTTATCCACAGCCAGATTGAATAATGTCATTGATGTGAATATGGAAAAATATCTATTTGTAGACTTTCCGTCCCCCCCCCTGTTCTATGTTCTCCCTAAAATACATAAGGAACCGATCCACCCTCCAGGGTGCCCTATAGTGGCGGGCACTAATTCGATCTTTTGTCCTATGGCTACCCTGGTGGATCGGGTCCTTAATCCGATTGTGGATTCTACTAGGTCCTATATAAAGGACACTAGTGATTTTTTGGCTAAATTGAGAACTTTGAATATTTCCAAACAAGTGCTATTGGTGACATTAGATGTCACTAGTCTGTACACCTCCATCCCCCTATGTAGAGGGAATGGAGGCTGTCAGACAATCGCTAATACACAACACCCAGTATGGTGATGGCGTCATCTCATTTTTTATGGGACTCTTGAGATTTGTGCTATATGATAATTACTTTAAATTCTCAGGAAATTACTACCTATAACTAAGGGGGAGCGCTATGGGATCCAATGCCGCTCCTGCATACGCTAACACCTTTATGTGCTCCTTTGAGGAGAGACACGTCTATTTGCACCCCATGTTCAGCAATTTTTGTCTGGCTTGGTGGTGGTACATAGACGATGTCTTCCTCATATGGGGGGGCGACATTGGATCCCTACAAGGGTTCATTGGGGATTTGAATGGTGCGGACCCCAATATATCTTTTACTAGTACTATCAGTTCCACTAAAATTGCATATCTCGATGTTCTTATGACTAGAGTGGGCTGTACATTGACCACAGACATATACAGGAAGGAGACTGATAGGAATTCTTTACTTTGTTTTGACAGTTTCCATCCCCCTCATGTCAAAACTTCCATTGTACGTAGCCAATTCACTAGGGTCCTACGTATAACGAACGACCCTATATTACAGGATAGGAGACTTAATGAAATGCAGGCACGTCTTGCCCAGCGAGGGTATACTAGATCATTGCTGACAAAAGAAAGATCTATTTTACAACAAGAAAAAAACAAATGAGATAAAGAAAACTGTTTGGTTTTCGCAACAAAATATAATGTGGCGAGTAAGGAGATTTCTCATATTATAAAGAAACATTGGCATATTCTGCGACAGTCCTATCCGGACATCACAGAATTTCAGGACATTCCCATTGTGGCCTATAAGAGAACAACTATTATAGGCAACAAATTGGTTAAAACAGATGTCCCAAAGAAAACACCTTTGACCTTCTTGGGGACACCTAAAATAGGGATGTGCCCCTGTAGGTCGTGTGTACAATGTACCTTTGCTCAAAAATTCGATAGGTTCGTACATCCGACTACTCAACGGACTTATGAATTAAAAAAAATTTTCACATGTGATACCGATTTTTGCATTTATGTATTAAGGTGCCCTTGTGGGTTGCTCTATGTTGGGGAGACCACCCAAAAGGTGAAGGGTCGTATCTCCCAACATAGGTCTTCCATTAGGTGTGGGCATTCTCATTTACCTGTTCCTCAGCATTATGCTGTTGCTGGCCACAGCTGTGACCAGCTGACGTTTTTTGTTATTGAACAGATCTGTAAACAGAGAAGGGGAGGTAATAGAGTTTTAAAACTAAAACAAAGGGAAGTCTTTTGGATTCATGAACTCAATACTCTGTGGCCTAATGGTCTTAACAGGGATTATGACCTTTATGTATATATCTGATAATTGAATCATTTACTGCATGTTGGACTATTTTTGTATATGGATGCTTTGTTGCTTAATTGATATTTGTCATGTGATTAGGTCAGGTGTTTTTGCACATGCCTTATAAGGTTAGTTAATGAGCTGTTAAATTACATCATTCTAATATGGCTTGAGAAAGGTAATGGATGTTACCGAAACGTTGCCTTTTATTTTTATACGATGATTAACCAAGAATAAATTTTCTACGAGTGCTGCACAGATGGAGTGTAGTAGTGATGGACCCAAACTTGAAACCAAACCTTAGCAACCCGACACTAAGCAAAGTCACTGGGAACCAGAAGGGGGGAAGCTGTAAAGGGAGACCAAGATGCAAATAATATTATGAAAAGGTCTCTGCACCACCTTCTTTAAAAATGGCTACGGTCTTGTAGCACCCTGCTACAGTTCTCCAGAGTTAATCAATAAAATAAAGATACACAATAGGTTCAGATAGACCTGAACTAAGACCCTTGTAGAGCACCCCGACCATTAAACAATTCACCTTATTTTTCCTTGTTGCCATCAAAAAACATTGATCATAAATTTGTACTCACACCATCTATATACAATATATATATATATATATATATATATATATATATATATATCACGTATACATTATGTATAACACATCCATATTTCCCCTAACTTGTCCTCCATGGTATTCATATGGTCCTGATATTTGCATCCACTTGCTACTCCAATGTACATCACTGGAAGTAAAACAAACCATTTGGATTCAGTTCTATCTTTTTGTCTGCATATTCATACTTTTAAATCTCACATACATAATCCGGTAAACTGTCTTAAAAGATCGTATTACTGCGGGACACAGATTCATGACTTTGATGGGGTAGGACTTGAGACTCAAGATACCAGACAGCTATATAGCTTAAGGTGAGGTGGGTTTAAAGGAAAAAAAAGGCCTCCACAGAGCATACAATGAAATAAACCCTTCTTACAACAAAGGGTGCTTCACAAGTCATCATATTAATAAAGCAGTGCTTAAAGAATGTAATAAACAATTATCAAACTCACTCCCAGCATTTTTGGAAAATGGGCATACATATGTTTTCTATTCTGTCCCCTTTTCATAAATAGATATGGCTTCTTGTCTAGCAAACAGCAACTCTCTTTTTTTCTATTGAGAGGGGAGGGGTGAGAGGGTGAGAGTGAGGTCTTAGACATATCTGTGAAATTTAAAAATGTTTTTGATTTGCTAAGACTGTCACATATTTTACAAACAGCACATCATTTGGTAAATCAGAGTAACTTTGTTGCACTTCATTTCAGTTTTAAACACATGTAGAGGTTTATATAGTGACAGAGGTGTGGCTTGTCCTACCATTGCTGTAAATGTACACCTGCAATCGGACTCTTACAGTAGCACGCAGTATGGCAAACTTTCGAAATATGGCCCCCTAGGTAAAATTTTCCCCCAAATATGGGCCTTTAAAAAAAAAAATTGCAATACCGGGAGTTATAATTAATGTATGATTGCGGCCATAAATGTATGTTTATTTGTATAATAGCTGGTGGTAGTAAAATACCACATTGGTATTCTACAGGCATTTGTTAATATATGGTGGCACTTGTAGATTTAAGATTGTGATTGTTAATTTATGAGTGATACCGTGCCTTTACATATATAGCCCTATTAATTATACAACACATTTATATATGAAAGTGCTCAAGTATTAAAAGTGCTTTAGAATTACATGGGGTAAATATATATAAAGTTCAACAGCATCTAGATGAATATTAGATAAGGCAGACATTATCCATTATCCAGAAAAAGGTGATGAGTTCCTGAATTTGCTGCAGGATAATTTTCTCTCACAGTTGGTTGAGGTTCCTACTAGAAAAGGAGCTCTGTTGGATCTGGTAATATCTAACATTGTGGAGCGCATTATAGATATAAAGGTAACTGGAGACTTAGGGAATAGTGACCATGAAATAGTGGCGTTTGGACTTTGTTATCGAAAGGAAAAGTGCGCTGGGTTAACAAAGACATTTAATTTCAGGAAAGCAAATTTTCCCAGGTTAAAAGCAGCTCTTCAGAATGTCAACTGGGATAATGTATTATCAGGTAAAGGTACTGAACAGAAGTGGACTGTGTTCAAGGGGATTTTAAGCCAGTTCACATCTAAATTTATACCCTTGGGAAATAAATGTAAAAAAAATAAATCCGCGCCCATGTGGCTGAATTCTGATGTAAAGAGGCAAATGGTAAGGAAGAAAAAGGCATTTAAAACCTTTAAGGCCGAGGGAACGGAAAGGGCCTTTAGGGATTATAAAAACTGTAACAAGGAGTGTAAGAATGCAATCAAACTAGCTAAAATTAATAATGAAGTTAGGATAGCTGAAGAAAGCATCACTAAGCCTAAACATTTTTTTAAGTATATTAATAGTAAGAAGATGAGGACTGAGAATGTGGCACCATTAATTAATGGGGATAAGTTAGTTACGGAGGATGGCGATAAAGCAAATGTCTTGAATAATTTTTTCCCCTCTGTATACACTATAGAAGATCCAAGTACAGATATCCTAGAGTATAGTAGCAATAAAGGTATACAAGATTCAAGTTCACTTTGGTTAACCGAGGATATGGTACAGAAAGAACTAAATAGGTTCATATAATATCTCCTGACCGAAAAATACATCCTCGGGTACTTACGGGAGCTAAGTTCAGTTTTATCTAGGCCATTGTTTCTTATTTTTGCTGATTCCCTCATGTCCGGTGGTGTGCCTCTGGATTGGAAAAAGGCTGATGTTATTCCAATATTCAAAAAGGGTAGTCGTTCACAGCCGGGTAATTACAGGCCTGTAAGTTTAACTTCAGTGGCGGGGAAGATCCTGGAAAGTTTAATAAGGGAACATATTCTACAGAATGTTTCAAGGACTGACATTATAAGTAGTAACCAGCATGGATTTAGGAGGAATAGATCTTGTCAAACTAACTTGCTTGGCTTTTATGAGGAAGTAAGTAGAAATTTAGACTCTGGTATAGCAGTAGATGTAGTTTACTTGGATTTTGCAAAGGCTTTTGATACAGTCCCCCATAGGCGACTAATGAATAAGCTAAGGTCTGTTGGTCTGGGGAGTCACATTTGTACATGGATAGAAAATTGGTTAAAGAATAGGATGCAGAGAGTAGTTGTTAATGGGGCTTCATCATTATGGACTAAAGTGCTAAGAGGGGGGCCACAGGGTTCTGTGTTGGGGCCGCTTCTATTTAATCTATTTATTAATGATTTGGAAGTGGGTATTGTCAGCAAGGTTTCTGTGTTTGCTGACGACACAAAACTTTGTCGACCATTAAAAACTTCAGAGGATGTGCAATCGTTGCAAGGGGATCTAGATAGATTATCACATTGGGCTGCTAAGTGGCAGATGAAATTCAATGTTGATAAATGTAAGGTGATGCATTTTGGACTTAAAAATACTTGTGCTACTTATACTATAAATGGCTCTGTGTTAAGTGAATCCCTGTTGGAAAGGGATCTTGGAGTTTTGGTGGATAACAAACTTAAAGGTAGCAAGCAGTGCCAGGCGGCAACAGCCAGAGCCAGCATGGTATTGTCTTGTATAAAGCGAGGTATGGATTCAAGGGAGGAAAATGTAATTCTCCCTCTTTACAAAGCATTGGTAAGGCCTCATTTGGAATATGCAGTGCAATTTTGGAATCCTGTGTACAAAAAGGACATCTTTGAAATGGAAAGGGTTCAGAGAAGGGCAACTAAATTCAAAGGGGATTGGGGGAGCTTGAATATGAAGGAGACTGGAAAAGTTACAATTATGACGCTGGAGAAAAGGCGCTTGCGTGGGGATATGATTACTGTGTAAAATACATTAATGGGCCATACAATAACTATCTGGGGCATTGTTCACCAATAGAAACATGTCAAAGGACACAAAGACATCCCTTAAGACTTGAAGAAAAAAGGTTAGGCTTCAAGCTCGGAAAGGGTTTTTCACTGTGAGAACGGTAAGTATTGGAACTGCCTTCCAGTGGATGTTGTTATGGCAGGTTCATTGGTCAGTTTAAAAAAAAAGCTGGATGAGTTTCTGCAATTTTTCCAGTTTTCCAGTAACTGTTGCAAGTTACTGGTATTGATACATAAAGTAGAGTTGATCCAGAGAAATTTGGATTGCCGAATTTTTTCCCCCTTCATAAATTTGGTGGGTTTTTTTTTGCCTTCCTCTGGATCAACAGTTAGGCAGGAAATGAGGATATTGCTAGATGGGTTGAACTAGATGGACGATGTCTTTATTCAACCTCAAATACTATACTATACTATACTAAATATATCTCCTCGCACACCTGTGCTTCTATAAATCTTAAAAGGTGCACCTAAGGAAGGGGGATAACCCCATAACGTTGTGCACCGCATTGTCACAATAAAAGTATTATATCTTATTGGAGTGCGCATCCCCGTTATCGTATTTTTACATATAGATATTGTAACCTCCTCGCAGAGTTGTGCCTAAACGAGGTCTCAAACTCAGGACACAGCACCGTGAGTGCATAAGTGCTAGGTCTGCTGACCACTTTGCAACTACAAAAAAATTGAATAAACAATAAACTATCTGGGGCATTGTTCACCAATAGAACATGTCAAAGGACACGAGGACATCCCTTAAGACTTGAAGAAAAAAGGTTTAGGCTTCAAGCTCGGAAAGGGTTTTTCACTGTGAGAACGGTAAGGCAACGTTCCAGTGGACGTTGTAATGGCAGGTTCATTGGTCAGTTTCAAAAAAAAGCTGGATGAGTTTCTGCAAACAAGGAAAGTTGCAAGTTACTGGTATTGATACATAAAGTAGAGTTGATCCAGGGAAATTTCCGATTGCCACTTGGAGTCAGGAAGGAATTTTTTCCCCCTTCATAAATTTGGTGGGTTTTTTTTGCCTTCCTCTGGATCAACAGTTAGGCAGGAAATGAGGATATTGCTAGATGGGTTGGACTGGATGGACGTATGTCTTTATTCAACCTCAAAATACTATACTATACTATACTATACTATACTATATTTGTTCTATAACAATATCACATTATTCTGTTTTGTTTATCTATTTTGATGAATTTATAGAGATTTAAAGCCAGGGTCTTGGGTTCTTTTGATATATTAATGATAACATTGCAAACAGTGTTAAAGTTCAGTCCGAACACCACAGTAATAAAAAGCTGCTGTGCAGAGCTTTAATATATCACTATATCAATATATCACTTCCCTCCACTAGAAACTAACCTAGAGTAGTTTCTATAAAGGATAGATTGAAACCATCCACCAATACACACCCTTCCCATTGACTCAAAACTGTTACCAGGGAGTCTGTTAGAGAGGGATCACTATTGGTAAGAATGAGGTCCTATAAAGAACCCAGACTAGCCTGCCATGTTTCAATCTTGTTAGAATTTATCAGTGCAGGACACAGGTTCATGGCTTCTATGGGATAGAACTTGGGAGCACAAGATATGAGTTAGCTTTATACAGCAGGTGAGGTGGGCTTAAATAAGGGGCATGAATAGATATTTGTATGCTCCACAGAGCATACAATGAATTAGAGCCTTCTTTCCACCGAAGGTACTTCACTGCCTCATCCTATCAATATATCAATATAGGAAAAAGGGGGAAAACTGTCCATTTCTCTAAGAATGCAGGGAGTAATAGAGACATGCAAAGTCATTTTATCATAAACAGACATCACTTCCTGTCTAGCAAAGGAGGTCTTATTTTATTCTATGGAGAAGTGAAAGAGAATGTGTGAGTCTGAAGAATTTTTGATTGGCAAAGACTGTCACATGTTTTACAAACAGCACATGATTGGGTGTAATACAGGAACTTCCTTACACTTCCAGTCTTAAGAAGTGAATTTTTAATTTGTAGCACATGTTGTAAGAGTAGAACCTCATTGGATGTTAGTAACATTTTACTTCCTTTTAGTGTCATTTTGAGTTTTCCATTCAAACTTAGGGGTGTCAAGTTAAGTAAGTATACTTTATCAATTGAAAATCATTTGTATTATAATATAAAATATAAGTAGTGTTATTCCCCCCACCTAATTTGTTGCTAATTACCATGTTTGTGGTAATAAAACTGAATCCTGTGTGCATAATCACTGAGGTAGAAATCCTTCATCTTTTCAGAATTTAATGTGAACCTGCAGCAAAGATAAATGAACTTTAGAGTGAAGAGAAAAAAAATGACAAATTGCAAAAGTATATAAGAGGTTAAAATGCGATGTTCTATTGTTTTCCATGGGAAAAATGGATAAAGAAATTGTATTGAATACCCTAAGCTATTTCTTGTAAAAACAAAATATTGATTTAGCTGCGTCAAAATCACTTAAATGCTGATTTTTCATCCACAAAGGGAACATTCTAAAAAAAAAAAACATTTTTAATGGTGGAAATATATTTAATAGTTTCTGACACATTTTCAAGTCATTTTTATAATCTGTTTGTGTGAGGAAAAATGCAAAATGCAGATAAACATTCTGTGTGTAAATAGTAAATTGAACCAAGGGAGCATAAGCATGGCTTTAGTAGCGCAAGCATAACACTGGTGTCACTTAATTAGAAATTAAATTCAGGGAGAAGTGAGTTAGGAGATCAGAATAAATAAAACAAAGCATTCAGGGCTGAAATGGTGCCCACTAATGCAGTTGAACTGAGATTGCAATATTTTAATTAAAGTGTTTACTTTAATTAAGGAAAAAAAAGGGATCAGATTTGGTGTGCATTTTTAAAAACTGCTAATTGTATACAATGAATTACTGTATTTTTCATGGTGTCAGAGCTATTCAGTTATCAAGGCAAAATGTAATATAGATGTTATGTTGAGAAAAAAAGTGTTTATAGCCCAGTTCTTGACAATGTGTCAGATCATAGACAGCACTTTGTTCAATAGTTGTAAAAACAGCCGATTGAATTTCACACATTTTAAATTACTGACAGAATTCTTTGTAAACTGTTTTATCAACAACATACAGGTTAAGGTAAGCCTTTTACGATTTATTAATAATTTTGCATCTTAACAATAGTTTAGCTGATGTAATGATTGGTACCTGATTAAAGGACAAGTTAAGGTCAGGACCAAGGAGGACATGTAAAGTCTAAGAGCATCAAATTGGGAGGAGTCAGACAAATATGAAACCGCTGGTCAGGACTGGCAGCAGCCAATCAGAATCCAGGAACAGGCACATAGCTGCAGTGACTATCAGGGTCCTAAATCCAAAGCTTAAGGTCAAGGTTGGGCAGGAAAGCATTGAAGCCCACTGTACAGTAATAAATCCCAGAATTCAAAGCCAAGAGTCAAGAATAGCCAATGACAAACCAAAGTCCAGTGTACAAAGCCGAGGGTCAAACTGTTAGTTCCCAAAAAATGTAGGATCTCACACAGGAAGGAAGAAAAGGCAAAGAAAGGAGCCAGCAAGAAAGGAGCCAGCATCTGGTTTAAGATTTAAACTTTTTGCTCCAGCACCCTTGGAGCAAAACTTTGGACCAAACGAGGAGACATAACAAAACTATTCAAGCTTGATTTACATGCTGTGCATCTCTGTTTGACTGAGAGTTATAAGCCGAAGAAAATTGACATGAAGAGATATAGCCAACATTTTACAAAGGGACTTCTAAAATTAGCCACAAACTGTGAACCTCTATCAGAGACTTTCTCTGTTGAAATGTCATGGATTTGAAAAATATAAGAGACGAAAAGTTGAAAGGTTTAATGGCAGAGGGAAGTTTTGGCAAAGGTATGAAGTCAGCCATCTTGCTAAAGCGATCCAAATGACAGTCTTACCCTTGAAAGGAGGAAGTTTTATATTGAAATCCAAGGTGGTTCAAGGGTGAGAAGGGATAGGAAGTAGCCTTGGAGACCACAAGGAAGAGAATGATCACATTTAGAGGTGGTGCAAAAAGCGCTGGCAGCAACAAAGTCTTTTTGAATAGTGAAGTTCCTGGTTCCCAACATCACACTTTTGTTCAGAGGGCGAAACATTTCTAGAGAAAAGTGGAACATGAGTAAAGTTACCAGATTCCTGTCTTTGGGAAAGTATGCCTCTAGCTCTATTAATGGAAACATCAACTTTGTTGAAGTGGGGTAATTAAGGGTTGATGTGTTTAAGAGCAGGTGCAGAAGAAAACAATACATTCAGGGATTCAGAAGCTTTCAAGGCTAGAGGAGAACAGGAAATAGGTTTCCCACCCTTTCTGATTAAGGCTATTATAGATGCAATCTGGGAGGAGAAAGCTTTTATAAATTGTTGATAATAGTTGGCATCTTTGTATTGCTTTTATGCTGTAAGGGAGCAGCTAGTCCTAGGTGGTAGAGACCAAGAGACCTTGGTAGGATCCATTCCAACCCCTCCAGGGAAATAATGTTGCCAAGGAATGGAACTTTGGAGACCTTGAAAATGCTTTTACAAAGAACTGTTTCTAAGTCAGGAAAGCTCCTGCTTCAGTTGGCTCCTATGGGAATGTTGTACAGATAGACAATCATTGGCTAACTTCTGAAACACAGCGAGAGCATTGTAGAGTCTAAAGGGCATAGATATTCGTTATGGCCAACTTGAGTGTAAGCCATTTTCCAATCACACGAATAAGAATTATATTAGACTCCACAATGGTCTAACTTGGTAAAGACCTTAGCTCCCTTTAGCTGGTTTAACAATTATGAGATGAGGGGTAATTGGTAATGTTTTTTTTTTTATAGTGATCTCGTTGAGATCCTGATAGTGGATGCAAGGTGAAAGACACCACCCTGTTTCTCTAAAATGAAAAACCCAACATCCGCAGGAGAAGTTAATGATCAAATAAATCCCGTTTACAAATTATCTTAAATGTACTCCTTCATTAGAGATGTCCGAACTTCGAAAAATCCGGTCCGCGCGAGGATCCGCGGATTTTCGAAAAAATCCGTAAATTCGAAAATCCGCGAGCGGACCCGTTAAAACGTATTAAAATGAAAGTTCGGCAAAATCCGCATTAAAAGTGGTCTAAATAGCCTTGGTAATGTTAACTTAATCACTCAGGGACCTGGGTAATGTCCTTAGAAACACGTATCAATGCCTACAATACCTAAAAATTACAGTCCGCTAGCGAGAACAGTATTTTTCGAAAATACGAGGATTTCCGTAAAAACGAGGATTTCCGTAAAAACGAGGATCTCCGTAAAATCGAGGATTTCCGTAAGTCCGCGAATCTCCGTAAAAACGAGGATTTCCGTAAAAACGAGGATTTCCGTAAAAACGAGGATTTTCGTAAAAACGAGGGTTTTCGTAAAAACGAGGAACCACGAGGAACCGGAACTTCCTGCCTAGCAAAATGGCTAGTTCTGCAAGGCAGTTGTATGCCATGAATTACCTGCTGCTCAGGGGGTACGATGAGTTCCCCCCTGGCACCCATCATGTGCGGCGCCGGAGGCGCAGAATAATGGAGGGGCTACAGCGCCGCATCCTGCGACGCTTCGGATACCAGACCACTGTCTCTACCCTCCAGAGACAGTGGTCAGACCTCAAGAGGCAGAGGCCTCAATATGTGGCTGCCGTTCGGCAAATGATAGAAGGCAAGTATACTTTTTATTATATTACTGTATTATAATACGTAGTAAAATATTTTAATTCACTTCTGACAAAAACATATTTATATATATATATGTTTTTAAAAACATCAATAATCCTTAAATTTGGCTTGAGAGAGAGAGATCCAAGTTCTTTGTATTTCTCATTCACTGGTTATTATTACATTATTATTATTCTTGTATTATTCAATATCAGCCCTATTTAAAGGGTAAGTAAAGTCAAAAAATAAATCACTGAAAAGTGACTTTATTTAACATAACACCTATAAATTTAAAATGATACCCACACATAGACACACTTGGTGGCCCACCCTTCCATTTCCATGGCAGCCTTATTTAAAGGCTAAGTAAAGTTAAAAATGAAATCGATCATTAAAAATTGATTTCTTTTTATCTTATAAATGCACACTGATACCCACACATAGACACAGTTAAACACACTTTACTGACCCACACTTTTAGTTACATGGCAGCCCTATTTGAAGGGAAAGTAAAGTCAAAAATAAAATGTTGATCAATTATTAAAAATTGATTTATACACTCCAAAATTAAAAATGTTGTGTTACCCACAAAATCTATACAGATACAAGTACACACAGCTACTGATGCTCCCCTACACCCAACCAACTTTTCCCTTTCCGTGGCTACAATACACACAATAAAAATATAAGTACTTAGCCAGAATAAGGTATGAAATCATTGCCATAGAAATATGATTGACTTTTAAAGAAACTAAATATTGCCTTATTTAATCTGTATTTTCAAGCAGAATTCAAAGTATATACTACATAGCCTTTTAGGAAATGTTCTTATAATATATTACTAATGGATTGGACGGTGATTGTTGAAATAAAACATTTTTTTTTCTAGAAGCAGGACCAGCCTCTACAGGCCCTCCACCCTCTCCCCCCCCTCCACCCTCTCCAGCCCCTCCAGGTCCTCCACCCTCTCCAGTTTTTTCTAGAAGCAGGACCAGCCTCTACAGGCCCTCCACCCTCTCCCCCCCCTCCACCCTCTCCAGCCCCTCCAGGCCCTCCACCCTCTCCAGCCCCTCCAGCACCTCCTGCCTCTCCAGTCACTCTGGCGGCCATGCTTGAGAATCGTAAGTAAATCATATGCAACGTTAATGAAATGTTATATACAAGACTATTAATATCTGTATTTTCCCAGTGTAAATTTTTTTTTTTTTTTTTTTTTTTTACACTAAAAGCACAAATAGGACACAGACACAACTGACAGCAAACAGCAGATCAGACAGCAAAAGCTGCTGATTGCTGCTAAAGGCAGCACTGTCAGCTACACAAAACACACAGACACTGACACACAGATACAGAAAGACAAACAAAAAAACAGGACACCTAGACCTCTAAAAGGTCTAACACAAAATTTGTCCAAAGGACTTACAGGGGGGTTAGTCCTTAAAAGGACTTTTGGGTCTCACAAAGTTAGTCCTTAAAAGGACTGTTGGGTCTCAAGATGTGTGAATACAGGGGTGGGTAACAACAAGTGCTAAACCACCACACTGAAATCCACACACAGAAAGCTCAAAAAGCTCAAAAAGCGCAAAAATCTCTCTCCAACTCCTACACTGTCAGGTCTCCACTAAACACACTCCAACACACTGACAAAATGTCGCCTGTGAAGCAGCCTTTTATACCCAGGGGGCTGGCAATAATCATGTTAGCTGCCATTGGCTAATTTGGGTCATGTGGCTTGCTCCGTCTTGAAAATAAGCCCCAAAAATTCGAATTTACAAGAATGTCTCGTTTTTCCGGAAATTCTCGTAATTACGAGAATCCTCGTAATTACGAGGATCTTCGCGGTTTCCGGGCCCCGGAAGATCGCGGATTCTCGTAATTACGGAGATACTCGTATTTTCGAAAATTTTCGTAAAAAAAAAAAATCCGCGGTTCGGAAGTTCGGAAGGCGGAAAATCCGGAAAATCCGGAATAATCCGCCGTTCGCGGACGTGATAAATCCGCGGCGGATCCAGGTTCGGGTCCGCGAACCGGCCATCTCTATCCTTCATGGCCTGTGTCTCAGTACGGGAAAAAAGATAGGTGCAGTCTTTTGGAGCATAGAGCCAGGTAGAAGGTCAATGGGGCAATCATTGTGACCTGTTACTGAGTAGGAAGAGATTCCAGATTAGCTAAAGCCACTAGAACAGAGAAATTGGGACAGAAAGTCAGTTCTCAAGGCAGAAAGTGCTCCTCATGCCTTTGTCACTTGACAAAGGCCTGTGTGCCGAAACATTGTGTGTTTGCTGTGTCTGCACATTAAATGGAAGCACGCCATGTTGCACTTTAAAGACTGGACAAGCCTCTTTTGTATTGCTCAAAAGGGTAATCTGCTTGCTGGACCTGTTAACAATAAGGAAGTCTCAAAACTAGCAAAAAGAAGGGCAGTCCATGATGAAAACAGGTATTTCCTGTTACCAATATTCTTGGAGATGAATTCCAAAGAAAGTATTCTATCATCAATAGAAAAAACTCATTGAGGATTATCCAATGTAAAAAGAGGGATTCCCAACTGTATAACAAATGTAGAGTCCAAATAATCACCAGCTGGTCCAGGGTCAAGGAAAGGTAATAAGTTCCAACAAGGATTTGGTAGTAAGAATCATAGAGAATTCTGTAAAGGGATGTTAAAAAATTCCACCAGACAAGTCAACTTGTCTAGGCGCTAGCATTGCCCAGCTGGCAAAATAGGCTTTACCTCTGCAATATAAGCAAAACCCAGCAGTTTTCCCTAGACATTTTTTCTCATTAGAAAGATAAGACTTGCAGACCTGCATAAGCTCCAAAAGCACAGCAGTAGAGGGTGTCGAAAAAGAGTATCAAAGACAATCTTAAATTTAAGCAGGAAAAGGTTGCAGTTGTTAAATAAGTAAGATTTTTTTTTTTTAAAAAACCCATTCCAAGGGTTTCCCTTGTTATAACAAAATAACACACCTAACCTTAGCACGTTGGGAAACAAAATGAGAAGTTTGTTTTTCAAATGAATTAGATATTGATTGACAAATCTCCTGCATGACTGTGGAACACCTCTATAGTGGAGTGGAAGAGGAATTTGTAGTTCCTTGACTGCCCCAGGAATAGGAAGAGGTGGTTCCATACCTTAGGGGGCATTATTGACAGAAGGTGCAGCAGAAATTCTGCAAAACAAAGTCTATAACACTCTATAAGAGCCTCTAGCAGACAGAAAAGTCTGACCAGTTCTCTAAAAGCCTAAACCCTTTGATTTTAAAACTTACACCAACATGTTAGCCACAAATTAAGTTCTTGTTGTCTCCCTAACTTGTTTAAAGTCTGTCTAGTATTAAATGCCTTTTATTGTTAACAATACTATTCTATGTAGGACAGCTATGTGCAAATGTTGCAAGCAGATCTACTGTACATATTTTGTCAAAATGTGTTGCAAAATTAATAAATGAAAACAGATGCATTAGGAGTTTAAAATGATTGTGCTTCCTACTATAAATAGGTCTATAATACTTTAATAGTTAATCGTTGTTGGAAAAATGTAGGGGCTCTAGTAAAGGGGATTAGCTGTGGCAAACCTGCCTAAAGAGGGATATAGATTCAAGGGCAGAAAATATCATTCTTCCATTTTACAAATCAAATAAGGCCTTATTTGGAATATGCACACAGCTTTTGGAATTCTCAATACAGAAGGGACATCTTGAATCAAGAGCATATCCAGAGGAAAACTAAATTAATAAGGGGAATACTGAAGCTTGACTGTAAAGCAGGTTTTTTATTTATTTATTTTTTTTACAAAGAAAGTGCTTATGCAGTAATACAGAATGATCACTTTAGTTACACTGGTTATACCATTATGACTCATTCCATGTGTATTGAAAACTTTTTTTTAAAAGTTTCATAAATGTTTTACATTGTGCTGCGAGCACAATATACTGTGAATGTGTTTGTTATATAATTTATAGTACCGAAGAGGCAAGTTTGTTAAACATTTACTAAGATAGCTGTAAAACAAGTTACCTTGAGGTATCTTTCATATATAGTGTACAGAGTTATTGGGGGGTTTGACAAAACACTCAGAAATGGAGCTAGAGATGTGTTCTTGAAAGCTTTTCATGAAACTTTTAAGAGCAGCTCATTTAGACAGTGAGGTGTGGATTTAAACTATTTTTTCCCCTCTTATCTGCCAGATGTTTAAATGCAGAATGTTTGGCTCTTACAAGAATGATCTCCATTAGTTATTAAACTGGCAAGTTATGCCTACGTAAAGGCATATAAGCTGTTTTGTCAGCTGAAGCTACAAATAAACATGGAGGTGGAAGAGAGTGTGGCATATGTTCAAACCCTGGGTATATACCCAGCACCTGTAGCATTTTTCAAGAAAATGCAAACAGGCAGATACAATTTAATTTTCTATAGGAAACTATAAGTACACCCTGGGAGAGCCAGGATAAACCTTCCATACAATCTCAGACCTTTCCCAAAATTCCAAGGAACTGTCACTGTGGATAAAAAATAATAGAGACCACATTACCTATTCCCCCTTGCAGTGTCACTCAAGTCTTGTATAATCCTATAATTAACCCCATAATTAGTTAGCGCCGTTAAAGGACAACTGTTGTCTCCAAACATGTTATGAAAAGTTAAATGAAAGTCTGCAGTCCTTCCCTTAAAATAAACCTTGGATCACACCTCTGGCTACAACATATGAGAAATGTTATTGCGGCATTTCCTGCTTCCAGTAGGTTGAGTGACACCACCTGACCCTCTGTTCCTCTACCCCACAGGAGAAGCATGCTTATTTAAGACATAATGCTGGGAAAACCAGGAAGTACCTGCATAGACAAGAAAAAAATACAGTTGACAATGGGAGCCTTTTTATGCAGGCTGCACATGACCACTAGTTCGTATCATTAAAAATGGTGCTAATTTTGCCACAACCAATCAGATGTTAGCTTTCAAATGTTAAATAATATCTGATTGGTTGGGGCACAATTAGCGCCATTTTTGACAATAAGAACTTTTATTGAATCTCCCTGTAAGTGTTCAGTGTTCAAGGAAGAAGTAATATTGATGAACCTATCCAGCAAAAATTCTCACATATTTTACCCAGAGATGTGATTTAGGGTTAATTTTTTTGGAAAAAATAGAAACCACTGTTACCCTTAAAATCAACATTCTTCCCCAATAATGGTAATAATCATCCCAATCCTAATTTAATCTATAGGATCTATAGGATAAGCATGTAATGTCAAAATACTTAATGGGCATGTCCACCTCCAAAACTAAAATGTAACCCACTACTGTGGGTCCACCAGGAGCCTGGCCACCAGTCAAATTGTTTCCGCCTCTGAGCTGTCCTCTCACAGGTTTTTGACTTGCTCAGAGCAGCCCTTCACATCCTCCCCCCCCCTCTCCCTCCCGTTTTCCTCCCCCTCCCCCAGTGTAAAACCCCTTTCCCAGATAGAGATAGTTCTCCCAGCCCCAACCGCAATAAAATATGTATAAGAAAGTCCCCCGATCTTTACTTACCTTCCCTCTCTCCTCCGGCATTCAGAACTGCCGGCAGCCGCGTCTGTGATTGGCTGCCTCTCAGCCAATCACAGACGCGGCTGCCGGTCCGGCCCCTGCTTGCAGTTCTGTGCAAGCAGAAGGCTGGGCATTGCGGCGGAGGAGAGAGGAAAGGTAAGTAACAATCAGGGGATATTCTTACAAATATAATATAGCGGATGGGGCTGGGGGAACATGCCCTACAACATATAATTTTTTTTAAAAGGGGTGGACATGCCCTTTAAATGTCCCTTTGGAATTAGAGTCCCTAGTTCAACAACATGCCTCCCCCTCTCTTTGGTGTAAGGATCTTTTAAACATTAATTTTTGTCCCGCATTACACCCCAAAAAATGGGATATTAATGTTAATGCGCCTTTAGGGACCTTGGTGTACCTCCTACGCAATTGGATACAACAAGCTGAACAGGTAAGTAGAGATGTAATGTAATGTGGGTTCGAAAAGAACCTGGTTTTGAATCAAATCTGAGGGTTTCCCATCAAAACTTTCAGAGCTCCCGGATTTCACGGAACCTGGATATTCCGAATTTTTGTTTTTCATTGAAAATCGAAAATAGAAGATCATCGAAAATCTATTTTCGATGAAATCTACTCGAAAGTAGCACTCAGTTTCGGTAACTCTCGAAAATAGAAGGCTGAAGCTCGAAAACAGCCCGATCGTGAGGAAAGATAGTTTTAAAATAAGTTTTGGTTCTATTTACGGGTTTGCCAGACCATTCCCCAGGTCTCTGTCATTTACAGTAATCTACTGTTACTATTTCTTCCTCAAAATGGACAGAAACTTTTGATTTTTTTTCTCTCATAGATTTCTATAGGTTCATTTTTTGAATTTTCGAATTCGGAAATTTCCAAAAATTTAGAAAATTTTAAAACGGAATGAAACTCAACAGTTTCGAACATCTCCACAGGTAAGTAAATAAATAACCTACCTAGAGCTGCAGTTAAAAAACTCCTGAATAGCATAGTCCTGGTACAGAACCATTATTTCAACTCACATTTAAAATGACTCATCGGGTCACCCTAAAGTCTATTATTTACTTTCATCATTAAGCTTTTTTAAGGGCTTCCAAAACCACCTGACATCCCCTTTGGTGGCATTCAGTAAAATTATGGACTAATAATCCATTTATAGATCATTTTTTTCTACTCATTCTTTCTTTTATTTAAATTATCCTTTTTAACAGAGGTCTGTAATTTCTTTCACCAGTTTATTCTCTGAAAACGGCCCACGCCAGGTAGAACCCTTACATTTATCTTGACAATCTAGTAAGTTAACCCCCACTTTCTTATACCCTTTTCCCCTTTTCCAATAAACCCATAAGAACATTAAATGCCCTACAAGCTCATTCAATATTAACTTGACTTGGGTCAACCTCTCTCCAGATATGCTTCTGAAGTATTATTTTCCTCACAAACCTATTTATATCAACAGTAAGGATAAAGCTTTTTTTTTTGTCCAATACTTATTTTTATAGAGGTTAATCCCCAGATTACTTCCCCTACATTATTGGACCCTGTCTGTATGTTTTCTGTGTTCCTCCATTTTTTCAGTTATTCTCATCAAATCAACTCTTCTCCCCCTCTACTTTGCATCACCCACCCTGTACTTTTCTGATGAATAATCAAGAGTTTTATTTAAATACATCTCACGATTGTTAACAACATATCTTCTTCCAGGGCAATATTTTATTTCTTTAACCCATAGACTTTCATTGATTCCTGACCTTTTGCCTCCCAGTAGGAGTAGAGGTGTGTTTTTTGCTGTTCCTTGATGTTGATTGTTCTGAAATTACCTTGTCAGCCTGTCTCTCCCTTGATCCTGGCAGAAGGCTGGAAGATAGAGAGCAGAAGGATTGGTTTCGACACCAAATGTCTGCCATGTACAATGCTGTTTTGACACCTTCCCCTATGTAAATCTGTTGTATTCAGTTAGATCAACTAGTTCTTGAAGATGTTTTGCTAGAATGGCCAGCCGGATGTCTAGCAAAACATTTTTAAGAACTTAACTTCAAGTCCAGTTGATCTAACTGAATACAACAGATTTACCATGACCTGGATGACAAGCATATAGCAAGTGAAAGGAAATGTGGGAGTGTGCTTTACATTACTGGACTATACTGTGGAAGGATTGGAGAACAGCTCTGCTTACTTACTTTAGTGTGTTGTAAGTACATGGAACAAAAGCACAACACAGGTTTGTTACAATTCTCTTTATTTTGAGGAGGGGGGTATTACTGTATATGGATAATCTGTATTGGGAGATTACTCTATATGGAGACTCTGTATTGGGGATATTACTGTATATGGACACTCTATATTGGTGGGATTACTGTATATGGACACTTTGTATTGGGGGCATATTACTGTGTAAAGCTCTTTAGGGCCCCTATTGTACCACAGTAAGGCTGTAACTTACCACACTGAATGCTGCTGGACCAGCATTTGAATTATTTGCACTTTGTATTAGTTGCACTACCCTTGTGACATGTAGGTTTTGCTCATGTATATTAATGCAACTGTAAAGCACCACAGAAGATGTTGGTGCTATATACATCTACAATAATAATAATAATTGAAAATAGAAAATAACTTCCTGTTCTGGCACCACCAGAGATGAGAGGCATCACACTGGCACTCCGCTCCAACTCCGGTACCAATCTGCTATAACAGCTCTTCCACACACTCTAATTTAGGAACAAGCACCGTTTCAGCGACTGTCAGTTTGATGGATCACTTCATTCAGAGAAGCACAAGGTAAAGGAAAGGGTATAGTCCATCAGGATCCCAATATGGTGTCTGCTAACAGCCAAAATCTGTATACAGTAACTCAAGAGTTCCCTTCCCCAGAGGTTGAGACAGTAACAGACAAAGGACCATAACCTCATAGCCACAGCTGTAACTCGTTAACCACTTCCAGAAATTGAGCGCACTAGAGCAGAGGCAGTGGACAAAGCCATACATACCTTTAGATGGGACATAGCTACTTATAACATACGTATGGGGGAGGCAGAACACAGAATATCCCTTACAGAGGACCTTATTGACAAAGTAGTACCAGACTCAGTAAGCCACTGCAAAGAAATTGCTAGGTTGTTATCAAAGGTTGAGGATCTGGAGAACAGGTCAAAGAGAAATAACCTGAGGATCATAGGATTACCTGAATAAATACAGACTTCCAGGATCTGTGTACGCACATCCTACCACAATGCCTCGGTCTCTCTAGAGTCATTCTGATAGAGAGGTCCCATAGAATTGGACCACTCAGATAAGACACTATTTAAACTATTTGGATAAAATTTCTATGCAACAGGCTAACAGAGAAAAGGATGAATTCATCCACAACAACATTAAACTGCTCCTATTTTTAGACCCGCTGCTGAAATACCTTGGCTGCTTACCATAAATTAACCATTTACCAGTAATTTTAGATGGAAATGAGCAGGCAGACACACAACCTTTGGGTGAAACAAAAGGCCACAGCTTTTATTGACACATTATAACATCATGCGGCCAATCGGGGAGCGCGCCGTGACATGATGACGTCACGCGCTAGGCCGCCACAGGGAACACATCCATTTTGCCCAGGGGAGGCGGAGCCGGGCACGGGACTACAACTCCCAGCATCCTCCGGGAGCGCCGCCGCAGTTCAGACGGTCCGGTCCCCTAACCCGCGTCAGAGCTACCAGACCCACTGCTGAAATACCTTGGCTGCTTACCATAAATTAACCCTTTACCAGTAATTTTAGATGGAAATGAGCAGGCAGACACACAATCTTAGGGTGAAACAAAAGTCCACAGCTTTTATTGACACATTCTAACATCATGTGATCAATTAATTAGCCAGATTTTAAGTTATACATCCTTGCATATTAATTAGATATAAAACCCAACTAGCCGTAGCCAATGCTAAATACCAAGCCTCTGGATCCCCAGAGGGCATCTAACGGCTCCAAACATAACCTCTGCAATGATGCCCCCACCACCAGGAGTTGCTGTACGCCCACCCAACAAATACAGTGCCTGATTAATTCCATCCTGCAAGCCTGCCAGAAAGATATCGAGCCCGATATCGTTCAGGTGAACCCCATCCTGCTTCATCAGGGACCTGTTATCGCCCTCCAACTGGCGGTGCCTGACTATTACACCCCTTGGGATCTCACAAATCTGGACATTCTGGTATTGAGAACCCTCCTGGCCTTCTCCACAGCTCCTTGGTCTTTTGCCCCTTGCCAATGCACTCTGGGAAGACCTCTGACCAAACCAATACTAGTTCCCTAAATAGAGGGTGAAAACGCTGCAAATCTGCCATCATTAGAAATAAAAGGTCTGATAGGTGATTCCGGCAAAGTTCGTTCCCAGCTGCGTAAATAACTAATACAGTGGGCACCAGGTAGACGACAGGGAGGATATAGAAAACCAACTCCCTTCCCCAAAAGGGTCTGTTTTAGATCACTTTATCCTAACCCTTACTGACGATTGTGTGACAAATATATCGTCTGCCAATAAACCGCCCGGTCGTTTTAAACTGATACCAATTCCCCCACGCTCATAGCCCCAAAAAATGCCAACGTAAAACTGGCTTCAAATAACTTTGCCTCATAATCCGAACTACACAACGTGTGTAACGTTTCTGTAAACTCTAAAAGCAGTTTGAAATTAATCGTTCACTTGGCAATATTAGCCACCTGTTCTTTTTTCCAACCTTTTAGAATAAACTTTACAATGAACTCTTTGGAGATGTCTTTCCATCCCAACAACCTGAAAAAGAAAGACAAACCTGCCATCCTTCGTTGAGCTACTAAACCAGAGGAACCTGCAGATCTCAGGTGCTCAAGGTAATCTAGGAGAGTTTGTAATCTGGCATGGGAGTTACTGTTAATATCCCTCTCCTTGGCAAATTCTAACAATTCTGACCAAGCCTTACTGTGACTGGCCCAGGTGGAAGGAGCGACTGATGAATGGACCAGCTGCATCAGCTGCTGTCTATCAACCCCCATAGGAAGTCCGGGCATTCCTGTCCTCGTTGGTTGGCTTCCGGGTGAAGGTGGTGGAATTCTTCCCAATGAAAACGAGAAAGAGCATCCTCAACACAATTAAGAACACCTGGCACATGTCACCTGGCAATGCCTAGAATAGCCCCAAAACCTACGGAGCCTGCTGTGTCCGTGTAAAGTTGTAATTCAGTTTCCTCTTCCTCCTGAAAGCAAGTTCTACCATTGTATTTGGACAAAAATGCAGGCCACACCAATAGATCGCTACGCAGCTCCTTAGTTATTCTAATGTGATGGTGAGGTGCGGAAACCCCCCGGGAGGCGAATGATAATCTTCTGGAAAAAAACCCTCCCCATTGGCATGACTCTACACGCAAAGTTCAACGAACCCAGCACTGATTGCAACTGTCTCAGCGTAACTTTCTTAACCTGTAGAAACATAGAAATTGTGTCTAGCATGCCATGGACTTTGTCTGTTGGTAACCTAAACTCCATCTTAATTGTGTCTATCTCAATACCCAGAAAAGACAACACGGTTACTGGACCCACCTGTTTTCCTTCTGATAGGGGCACCCCAAACTTGCTCATCAAAAAGCGGAAAGAATTTAACAAAAAGGAACAATAGTTAGAGTTAGCTGGGCCAACAAACAAAAAGTTGTCAAGATAGTGTAAAACGTTCAAGGAAACTGGTTTCATACAAAATAGCCCAGTCCTGGAATGAACTAAATATTTTGAATAGGGAACAAGATATGGCACAACCCATAGGAAGGCATCTGTCATAATAAAACATTCCTTCCAGTTGGCAACCCAATAAATGAAAACAATCTGGGTGGATCGGGAGCAGGCAGAAAGCCGCCTCTATATCCGATTTGGCTAGTAAAGCACCCACCCCAGATGTGAACGAAACGTTTGAGACAGATGACTCCTCCTTAGAAATACCATTGTTTACCGAGCTTCCCTTAGGGTATGATATTTGATGTATTAAGCGGAATTTACCACTCTCCTTCTTTGGTACTATATCCAACGGGGAAATCCTAAGATTGTTAAAGGGGAGCTCGACATATGGGCCCGCTATGCGCCCTAGCTTAACTTCCGCCATAACCTTTTCCCAGGCCACTTTTAAAGTCTGGCATGTCCTTAACCGACTTTAAATTTTGGGTAACTCAGAAAACTCAAAGGGGATTCTAAAACCTTACTTAAAACCCTCCCTGATGAGCTCTGCCGATGCTGCTGCTACAGCTGGGCAGGTGGTTCTATGCAGACCAGAGGCCGGGCCACCCCTGCCTCTGGCTCTCCCTCTACTTGCTGTTGGTACAGCAGCCACGGGCGGGTTGGGCTCCTCCATCAGGGCGGGCAACTGGGGGCGGTGGACCTCGACCCTTTCGAGCTGAGAGGGATGTACGATATTGAAGGCCTTTAACAGGCTCTCAGTTGATGCCCTGAGCCTAGGGGTATTGGCTCATACTACACATGCCCACCATGGTCTGTGGTAGGAGTGCGGGGGATTGGGACTCAAACGGACAGGGTCGGTGGGTCGGCATACGGGTCTAGTATGGGATCTAGTATGGGGCCGTGCCCTAGCCATGGGGTTACCAGTCGGTGAATCCCCTTCCAAAATACCCTGCAGCTACCCTGCCCCCTCCTCGTTGATCCTCTCCCTTACTCTCTCCAACATCTGTTCAGCTTCTGCCATCCTCAATAAATCCACTCCTACTCTCACTTGTAGTGCCTGCTGTGTCCTTGCCCTGAGCAGGAGAGAGAGATCCTTCTCCTGCCAGCAATTTAACAAAATGGCACCTGCCACCTCGTGGCCCGCCCCTTTTATACTTGCTGTGACCTCATTCACATCACATTCACATTCACATTCACATCATCTTCTCGAGCCTGGTCGCAGCCAATCCGGGAGCGCGTTGTGACGTGATGAAGTCACACGCTAGGCTACGACCGGGAAAACATACATTTTGCCCAGGGGAGGCGGAGCCGGGCACCAGACTACAACTCCCAGCATCCTCGGGGAGCGCCGCCGCTGGTCAGACGCTCTGGCCCCCTAACCCAGGTCAGAGCTACCAGATTTTAGGTTAGTTAAAGGATATTATATATAGGAAAGGTGTATATGTAAGTATGTACCATTTCACTATTACCATTTAAATGACCATCAATAAATGTATATAAAGTATAACACTGACTTATATTAGGTACAAGACAAAATATACAACATATACAAAATACATAAAATTACTTACAGAGGCTGAGATTCCTATTTTAATATGGGATAGCCAAAATGAGAGGTTAAACCACACCCCTTTGTCTGCTAAGGGGTCTCCATGTGAATACTGAAAAGAAGTGGTAATGTAAGTATAACATCCAATGATGTGCTGTGGCAGTCATAACCAATCCAAAAAAAGTTTCTGTATGCTACACAGGCGTGATGTGTATTGTAATGGACATATACTCCAAGGCTCCTAATATACCATCTCCAGCCTGCAGGTGGTATCAGTGAGTAAAAGACATCTCTGCTCTCTGTGGCTAGGAGGAGAGAAAGTGAATGTACATGGAAGTATGTGGTGTGTGCTTCTGATGGGACTGATCTGTTTGGAGTGATCCCTTGCTCAGTGCGATGTCCTGATTGAATGCAACACAAGAACCTGTGTATAAAATACTGTTACCAACTGTTGGGAGGACAGATTATTGGACAGACAATTAACCTTATTGGCAACAGATAAATATACACCAACTTACATGGGCACACAATATACAGGCCTGGTCAATATTCAAAGTGGTGCACCATAGGCAGGGACTATTTCATTAATGTATATGTTATGTGGGGAAACTATTTATGTTTTGTTATCAAATGATTGCATTACTTACTGTTAAATGTAATTTACTGGTTTATCTTGTTTAAAGAAAATAAATGCACTGTCTGCTTTGTGCCAGACCACCAGAGTAACCCACTGTGTGCCATGCTACCCATAATCATTCCATAAAGCAGTGATCTGGTAAAAATTGGTGGCAACAGAGCTGGTAATACCATTTATTCTCCTTGTTTTCTCTGTATATTTGTTCTAAGCTATGTTGTTTGTATTAAGCTATGGAGACTGCTACTGATATTATTGATTTAAATCCTCCTGTCCTTGTTCCTGCAGATGAAATGCCCCAATTAGACTCAGTAGCTCTACCAGGTCCAATTGTCAAACCTATTTTTAAACCTGATCCATTTGATGGGGTAAACAGGGAGTGGACTGATTGGCTAGAACAATTTGAATTGGCAGCCACTATTAATGGTTGGGATGAAGGAGCTCACTTGTAAGTCCTTAGCCTTTTGCTTACCGTAGTGGTAAAATCAGGCAGTCATACTAAGGATTTAACATTGAAATAAAAAGCAGTTATCAGTTATTAAAAAGTGCTCTAAAGCAAGTTTTTCAACTAGATCTGTATGAAAGAGGATATAAAGGATAATACTTTGCAAGTCCCCGCTCATTTCTCTAGGTAACCTGGGGATGAGAAACATTTGTTTATATGTTAGATTATTAGGGCAATGCTATTATAATAACATGAGGCTGTGAAGTACCTTCTGTTATAATACAATACAATACAATAACATTTATATTTTATTTTATATAAGCTTTTAGCTCCTTTAACCCCCACCTCTCCTTAAATGATAAAGCTAATCAGTATCCTGTACTGTTTAACCCCATATTGACTGTAAATCTTGCTGTGGTAAATACTAAGTATGAACTCAGCATGTAAATCTGGGTCCTGTATAGGGTCCTAGATTGTCTGATGGTGCTGTTTAGTTTGAACTGCACATTGTGTCAGGATTGTCTGGGTCTATTCTCAGACCTGCAGGCTTATTACATCTAGACCCCTGAATTCTAGCTGGCAGGTAGATGCAATGGGAAAGGGAGGGCAAGTTTGGTAAGGAAGGAGAGATGGATCACTTGCATATTTGAGCCCTTGGGTAGGAATCACTAAAGCACGAAAAATGGTTTTATTCCTGGATGTATGAAAACAAAATTTTCCAGCATTACGTGCAGCCAGAGAATGCTGGGACTACATGTGAAAAGTTCAACTCCCATGCTCTATATCATCTATTGCATCTGTATACATTCATTAGCCAATGGACATAAAGGAGAAACTTACTGCTAACAGAGAACACTGGGAGTTGTAGTTTTCAAACCTGTGAACAGTCAGTAAGTAACATGTGTATATGTTAGATTATTAGGCCAATGCTATTATAATAACATGAGACTGTGAGGTACCTTCTGTTATAAGAAGGCTCAATTTCATTTTATACTCTGTGGGAAGCACCTTTAACCCCACCTCACCTTAATCTATAAAGCTAATCAGCTAAACAAATTCATGATGGATAGACCTCCTTCGCAGCAGTACCCCACACAAGCACTCCCACACTTTAGCCACTAATTAAACCACTCGATCCTGTGTAAATGCAAACAAGTAATATTTATTATCCTAAAAACCATCAATCTGTTACCCAACACCATAAAACCGTAAAAAGCGCTTCATATCAAAATTATCATTAACTTTATTATAGCTCCTGCTAAATAAATGGCCTAACAGCTGCAATGCAAACAGAATAACTTGTATCTATAGTTGCAAGTCCAGGGCACTTTACGGCTTGTTACATTGTCACTTGCTGATATATGTTCACTTTGGGAGTCCGATAATCCTCTCCAACTTCCCAAGCCCCCAGAAGCAGCTGCGTTTGTTCCACGTGTATCTGGGAACTTGGCCAAAATGAAAGGGATTGCTTCCCCTCCTGGGCATCCCCGGTATGAAATCGTGGAGGGAGCGGACTTATAGGGTATTTTCCTCAGTGGACATTAAAAAGGTGTACTGGCTGCAGTATTAAGTATCAATAGCCGGGCTTACTGCATGGCATACAATTGGTATTGCAAGTACGCATGGCTCTCGCCCAAACCTGGGTGAGCTAGAGGATGGACGTGGGGAACGCTGAGTGGATTAAGTGGAGATACGGCACATCAAAAACTTAATTAGCAGGAATCCGGGTGAAGAAACTGTTGGGGTAAAATAATGCACATTCAAATAGATGTCAGTTACTAGACCCAAATATCATATATATCACAGCCTTGAGAGAACAGAACACAAGACACAGGAGTCTCCTATTCTGATTTATTGTTACATTACAAGATTATTTATACTATTTGCAATTAGTCACATAGGACATAGTTTACCCAATCAATGGCTAGAAAATTCCTTCAGATCACTGAGAGTTAAAACCACTCTTCCCCTTATTCATCATTTCAACTGGGACTTTGGTGGACTTGTCCAACTTTTATTATCTTATTATTCTATCAGCCATTTATGATAATAACTGTTGCTCTTATCAAGCTTATACAACTCACAAATGTCACCAAGCCCTAAATAAAGGGATTAAGATAAACTTTTTCCCCTGTCATGTAATAACAGCAGTCATCCACCAGGAGGCAAAAGAAACCCCATTCTTTCCCTGTGTCATGTTCCCCTATAACAAATATAGGGAGATGCAATTTAGTTTACAGACGTGTATAGTTTAGTTTACTTGATGGTTTTATTTTTGCACCTTAATGTCCAAGTTATAGTGGAGATTTTGTGATTGGTTTTAACATGCAATCCAATCACGGTTGTGTTTCAATCACAAGTCAAAAAGCACACAGTAGGGTTGGCTAATTAGTCTCCACTGCAATCTGCTTTTTGGAGAGCATGTGATAACCATTGTTTTGCGAATCGCATGCGCTCAGTTAACGCAACATTGCATGCATCACAATCAGATAGTTACATACAGGAAAACAAGTGGGCATCTCCCAGGTATTACCATGCATCCTAGTTTGTCCTATCCTTAAACTCCCAAAAATGATCATTCATGGCTGCATTGAAAGGATGTTTATATATAGACTAGACAGCCTTTAGTCATTAAGATAGTGTCTCTTTCTCTCTCTGGTCCGATACTGAAAATGTCAGTAAGCCAGTAAGTTTCAAATGCCGATACACACGCTTTGTTCCAGACATTCGGAGAATCCCACAAACTCCTCCTCTAAAGGTGGCCATAGACGCTACAATCCTTTCATACAATCCGTGGGTCGTACGATTGGATTGCTGGTTGGCCAAAATATTTTCAACTGGCCCGATGGGGAAATTATTGTAAGATCGTTGAAAGAGATCGTCCATACACAAACCAACAATCGTACGGCATCGGGATATCCCGATATTGTACGACTGGGATTTAAGCGTCTATGGCAGACGCTAAATCCCAATAACGTACGACCATAGGATTGTGTATGGAAGATCTTTCAACGATCTTCCAATAATTACCACATCAGACCAGTTGAAAAATTTTGGGGCAACCAGCAATCCAATCGTATGACCTGTGGATTGTACAATCAGATTGTAGTGTCTATGGCAACCATAAGCGTCCAGTTCGGCTGTTTTCGTGTGCATATGCACAGAAGCCAAAAGTCACACAAACATGGACTCAGGCACGCACACTTGGGCTTTTATTATATAGGATTAGGGATCACCAGAAAATAAATAACTGTTTATAGGATCCCACATAAAGCTTATTATCGAGATGGATCCTGGTTAGTCACTAAGGAAAAATCTGAAACCACCTATACCTGACAGGACGTGTAATAGAAAATCTTCAAAAACTAGTGATATATTTAATTCATACTGAAGACAGTGTCACAAAATGTTTCGGGGGATTAACCACCTTCCTCAGGGGGGTTATAGTCATATAGACTTCTGTCTTTTTTTTGGTAAAAGGGCAGAGTGATCTTTTACGCTACATTCACAGTAGCCATAGCGGTAATACAGGGGAACATCGCACTTGCCTTGTAGTGTGTTGTCCCCCTGCGTTATTGTATATCGGTGTCAATTATTTTCAAAGTCACTATTATGTGGTACCGCGCAAAACTGCTGCATGTCTTGCGTTTTTTACAATGCACTACATCGCAGCAGTGTACTGCTCACATCTGTTGCCTATGCATTTTGGCGCAATTTTCCTGCATAAAAACAAAACAAAATGCAGCCTAGTGTGAGCAAAGCCATAGGCTGGGTACAAACAAGGCGATTTTTCGGGCAAAGCAAGCAATATTTTTGCTTGCGTTTGTGGCGTCACCTGCAACTAATGTCTGTAATTCATGGACAATTTTGTGGTCTCCTATGGAACGAATGATCGGTCACAGCAAACTGTTCCCACAAGTGACCATTGCTCACTTGTGGGGAAAGGTCGATCGGGATGAAAAATTCACCCATGTGTACCCAGCCGTGATGTTAATATTAATTTAGAGCAGTTTTCTGAGATTGGGTACATACGAGGGGACTATTTGTCCCGACCGAGCATTCGCTACTAGTGACTGTCGATCACAGCAATGGTGGTCACGTGTGTGGTTCCTCATTGATGGTGGGTTGATTGGTAAATTGGTTGGTGGATTGTTGATGTCACTGGAAAGGTATTAGGAGGCAAAGGGAAGGTGGCAGGAGTCACAGGGAAGGGGACAGGGATGCTTAAACAGGCACAGTAAAAGGTAGCAGGAGTCTCAGTGAAGGTAGCTGGAGGCACAGGGAAAGTGGAAAGGTTGCAGGAGGGACAGGGATGGTGTCAGGAAGCACAGGGTCGCGGTCAACCGAAAACCCATGTCATTTCTTCAGCCTGATTGACTGACACACTGAACTATCGGCTGATCACCCCGAAAAATTGCATGGTGTGTACACAGCCAAACATCTCAAAGTTAGATCAGGCAGGCTAGTAAATTTTGGTTGATCACATGGTCTTTAAAAGGCTGGATTGAAATATTAGCTACAGCATATTTTTTTTGACCGCCAGGCCACCCTATTGTACTGGGCCTTAAGTTAGCCACACATTGTCCAACCTTTGGCAAATCCCATCAGATCCAATGGGATTTGCCTAATATCAGCAAGGTGTATGGTGTGAAAATCTCTGACCATGATGCCACTGCAGTGCATGCCAGTGAATTCTATTTTGTGTACTGCAATCTATTCTATTCTACTCCCTTGCACTGTGTGGGACTGGGGATGCGTCGGAGACTGTCAGAGACAAGCTGGCACTGGAACGATCCATGGTATTTCACTACGTACAACAGCAAGGGGTCAGGGACCTCCATATAACAGCAATGGTACAGGGACCCCCATATAACAGCAATGGGACAGGACCCTTTTTGTAACAGAAAAGGGTAAGGGACCTTAACATGACAGCAAAGGATCAGGGACTTCAATATAACAGCAAGTGACCAGGGGCCTCCATATAACCGCAAGGTGCCTGGGACCTCCATATAACCGCAAGGTGCCTGGGACCTCCATATAACAGCAAGGTGTCAGGGACCTCCATATAACAGCAAGGGGACATTGACCTCCATATAACAGCAAAGGGGACAGGGACCTCCATATAGCAGCAAGGGGACAGGGACCCCCATATAACAGCAAAGGGTCAGGGACCTCCATATAACAGCAAAGAGACAGGGACCTCCATATAACAGCATGTGGTCAGGGACCTCCATATAACAGCAAATGGCCAGTGCACGCAATACCCCTCTGCCTGTACCCCCAGTAATACCAGTGTACCCATTCACCCAATACCCCATCCTTGTTATCCCAGGTAAGGAACGTCCATACACCAGCAAGGGGTCAGGGCCCTCCATAAAACATAAGGGGTCATGGACCTCCAAATTACAGCAAAGGGGTCAGGGACTTCCATATTACAGCAAAGGGGTCAGGGACCTCCATATTACAGCAAGAGGTCAGGGACCTCCATAATACAGCAAGGTGACAGGCAGGGACCTCCATAAAACAGCAAGGGGTCAGGGACCACCATATAGTAATACCCCACCTGCTGTAACAACCCCCCTACAGTAACACCCCTCTGCAGTAACAACCCCTGCAGTAACAACCCCCTGCAGTAATACCCCATTTGCAGTAACACCCCCTGCAGTAATAACCCACCTGCAGTAACACCCCTTGCAGTAACACTACCCCTAGAGTAAAACCCCCCACACAGACAGAACAGCATAAACTCTGCCGATTTCTATGTGTAATCAGCTCAATAACTGACATTCCCTGCACTTTTACTACAAGTTTAACAATTACCTGCTATTTAGTGCATAGGGGAATGTCAGTCTATTCATGGGTCCCCTGCTTTCATGGAGCAAAAAGGGAGGAGGAGTCGAGTCTGCAGGGAGATCAGGTGAGTTATTACAGGAATTTACAGACTTTAGCTGGGTACACACTTCTAATCTAAACAAATGAAAATATTAATTATGTTCTGAGGCTTCAGTGGACCACATACTTCAGGCATACTGCAAAATTCGCTCTTACAATGCATGAAATCTGAGATCTGGAGGGAATCTCAACTCAAAATCATTCATAGAACACATAGAGCCTTCATTTTACCAGGGTTGTGTCATCAATGTTCAAATCTTCCTCCACTGCAATGTCTAAAATGTTCAAAATTCAACAATTCAACATTGCCTATGGGAATGCCTTCCAATTTCAAAATTCTGGGATTCCATCTCTTAATACATCTATGACATCTGTAACAGATCATTCCCTAAATGCCCACTGCTCTATTTATTTCATTACTCGCCACCGCGAGAAATGAGGCAGGCACTCAACTCATAAATTAAAATCTCAGACAGATTGCCACATTTAATCATCCTTACTAGTAAAAGAATTATCACGAAGCACTGGCAGAGCCATATACCTCCATCTCCTCTAGAAGTGATACAGGAAACTCATCTTAGTACTCCATAAAGAAAGATTGGATAAACAATGAAATATTCAAAAGGAAAACACTGTTGAAGCTTTATTTGTTACCTGGCAATGTTTTATTGAAATTTTTTTTTAAATGAAGATAAAAAAAACTGCGAGAGACCTTCCAATACGCAACTTAGTACATCAGAGCTGATATCACAAATTCCCTTAGAATTGAGAACCTTAACCTATCCTTTATTGGAAGTTAAATATTGGCAGACTTACTGTTGATTATACTAATTAAAATTGTATTTTATGCAATACGACAATAGTTCATTCTAAGGCAAATAATTTGTTTTATTGTTACCACTGTGTTTATTAACTGTGTACATATCCCCCATTTGGATTCTGTAGAATCTACAATACATTGGAAAAGTACAATTATACTGCTAGCTATGAACTCATCACCCTTTTGCTTTCTTTTGTGCTCCCACTGCCTTGGAAATCTAAAGTAATAGTGCTTGCTATGTACTCTTCCCCAGTTTGGTGTCTGTTTCCTTCCTAATGCCTTGGAAATATAAATCTATACTGCTATCTGTATACACATACCCTTTAGCTTTATGTTATTCTCCCAATAACTTGGAAATGTGAATTTATACTGCATGATATGTATTTATACTCCATTCGATTTCTGTTACACACCCAATACTTTGGAAATGTATTATTGAACTGTGCTTATTGTATACAATCATATTTTCTTCTTAGTAATAAAAGAATGGACACTATCGGGGGATATTACTGTATATGTACACTGTATTGGGGGGACTTACTGTATATGGACACTGTATTGGGGGACTTATTGTATATGGACACTTTTATTGGGGAGCCAACTGTGTATGGACACTATTGGGGGCTTACTGTATATGGACACTGTATTGTGGGCTTACTGTATATGGACACTCTGTATTGTGGGGCTTACTGTATATGTACTCTCTGTATTGGGGGTGTATTACTGTATATGGACACTCTATTGGGGGCTTACTGTATATGGACACTGTATTGGGGCACTGTGTATTTACACTCTCTATGCGGGGACACTTACTATATATTAACACTCTCTATACTTACTGTGTAGTGCTTGTCGATCATTAATTATCTTTAATGACATATTTTCAAATCCAGTGCTAGTGTCCAACAATTCTTTCAATGCCAATAGCAAGTTTCCCTTTATGCCTATTAATACGAATTTGCAATCCTGTTAGTAATTACATTAGAAATAACAATACATTTTTGATAGTTTTTTGTATTAGCAGTTAAAATAACACACATTGGTACTGATGCAATAAAAGGTGCAAAACTATGCTATTAGTCTGCAACAACCAATCATGGGCAGTCTAATTGCGTTAACCCATTAAAAAGCTGTTTGATTGTTTAAAATGGCAGCTATTGCTTTTACAAATTTTGATTAATAATAAAACAAATTGTCATTTTTTCAAGAGAAACTCTTTTGTCTGTCCAAAAAGCAGGTTTATTTAATATATGCAGTCACCATAGTATCTTTTCTAAATGTGTATGTTTGGAGGTCTTTGGAGGGAGGAGGAGGATAATAATAAGAAATTCAAAGGATGCCTAGCAATCCTCACTTAACCGAGTTTTTCTCAGACAGTAGATTACATTCATTAGGCAGCTAGAAGAAATGTAACATCCTTAAGGTGAAGCCTACTCTTTAATCAGTGTGTGTTAGGGGACGGAAAGAACAAATGTAATGCAGGTAGATTGAGGTAGACCTTCAATAATAAAAAAGACACATAAAAAAACTGAAAAGCTTGATGACAAATGTTCATTTACGTAGTTGTTATTTAATTGTTATTTTATTAAATAGTTTTGCCAATAATTGGTATAGCCACTGGAAAAATTATTGAACAACTATAGTCCCCACCCTCCCAGCTTGTGGCTGAAACATGGCCACAGGCATTACTACCAGGGGAGCAGGGCCTGCAACTGCAGAGGGCCCCAGGTGTCAGGAGGGCCCCATCTACTTATTTTTCAAAGATAAATATAACCTCCTCCAATTAAACCACCATAAATGAAGCAGATATAGGGGCTCCAGTATTTTTCTATAAAAGCATTGAACCAGAGGCAAAGGGCATTTTTAGATCTTTGCCTAGATTAAGCAAATTGGGCATGTTTTTGTGGATTTTCAAATATTCTGAATATTTTTAAAAAACCTGTAAAACCCCTTTAAGAAGGAAACTGGTCAGTTTAGTTAAAGGGCAACTATAGTGGAAAAAAAACTTTGTCTGTATACAATGTATTGATCACTTAGTATAAGCTGCCTTACTTTCATGTTTCTGTGTGGCTTTGTTTCTTCACACTGGCAGAAGTTTGTACCAAGCTGTGTAGTCCCCCTCCCCTCTCTGTCTACTCCCCCTCAGAGTCCGAGCATTATCAGTTGAAAGGACTTTAAATGAAGTGCTGACACCCTGTTGACCCCTCCCTTCCAGAGCTAGACTGCAAGCAGTCAAAGTGTGGAATAAAGTAGCAATATGCTGAAGGGAGGGGCAGAGGGGGAGAGAGGACAAGTGGTGCTGAGATTCTTTACAAGTAAGTTACTGAACTCTCCCTGTTCTCTAACTTTGCTAATTGTTATTTATTTTTTACCTAAAGTTCATATCTCTCCCCTGCTTAGCTGAGATCATAATCACTGAAGAGAGAGTCAGTGTAACAGCAGCTTGTAGTGAGACCATCACAAACACAGTGACACTGCTTGTTATCCTGATACATTTCAGTTGCTTTAGTCTGTTTGGTATATAGTCTGTATTACTGTATTATATATACTGTATTAGTGTTCCATTTGAGTCACTGGTTTTGTATGTATATAAGATTTTTTTTTGGGGGAGGGGCTGTTTTATAGTGTGTTATGCTCATATTGCTGGGTTAATGGTTTATGGATTGTGTTTAGCACTACAGCATTTGACTATATGTTGCACATGGTACATATAGTGTGGGTGAGAGAGTGTGTGACAGTACTGCAGGGGAGCTTTGGATTGTGTGGGTGTGTGCCTTTGAGTGACAGATGAGGTGTAGCAGCTACTACAAATCACAGCATATTCAAAGGCTTATATCTCGGGGACTATGTAGAATTTAAAGAAACTAAAGGTACCCTGGTGGATGGGATGACTTATAGGATACATTAGAAGAAATTAAAAAAACCAATTTTCTCACTATAATTGCCCTTTAATCTCTACTTATTACATTAATTTTTCAAGGACATATTTACAGGTTAATCATTAGGTTTTTTGATAGTGCCTTTATTGCCATAAATATGTTTTACTGAAGGGTAGCGGTGTGTCCTTTTCTATTCTCAATGTAGCAACTTGTTTCAGTATTCCATTTTATTGAAAAGGATCAGCTCCACTAACATAGGATAAAGACTGTTCATCTAGGTAAAATGGTAAAGGTTATCTCCACTAAGGAAAAAGCATTTTTTGGGGGGTTTATTTTAAAGTACACCATCCCCCAACCCTCCTCCTACCTTTTCTCCCCAGAATCCCGCTTCGTTTGTTTACATCAGCATGGGAAGGTTGTGCTAGTTCCTTGGGGGGGGGGGTGTCTTCCCCTGTCCTGGGAATGCTGTCACCCAATGTGCATCCTCCTGGTAGCAGACACACCCACTTGGCTGTTGTAAAGAAATCCTTTCCTCCCTTACTCTTTAAGTTCATGCAGATCATGCAGAGAGAGACAGGGGAGGAAAGGGAAAAACCCTTTTTCCACAATACTGTAACAAAGGCAGGGGGAACTTGTGTTGTTTTTAATTAAGGTTTGTTTGTGTCTAACTCTGAGAGGGGTGGTGGGAAAAGTGATCTAAGATTAATTTCATAGGGGATGCTGGGAATATGAGGCAATCTGGTACGGGAGGGGCTGGGAGAGAAACACAAGCAGATGTGAGAGGGTGTTGAGGGACAGAAACCGGTAGTAAATGATTACTCCTCCATTAATCAGTGAAGTCAGCAAGCTGCTGTGATGGTCATTTGATTATTCCTCCATTAATAAGTGAACTCAGTAGCTTGAAGTGTGTTTGTCTCTGTGTGTGTGTATGTGTATGTGTAGGATCAACCAACCAGTCGGATCTCACAGACAGCAGTCCCGACGCATCCTCACACATTCTGCGCAAGCACTAAAGGAACACGCGTCGGACATTTCCGAAGCAGGCAGCCACTGTAAGTGGCCAGACCTACACCATCCACAGCATTCAGGGAGAAACTCATTGGATTTCTTCTAAACTACTGCTTAAAGACACAGAATACTGCAGGTACATTTCCACCTTCCACATATCTATCCTTACAACCCAGGTGACTTTTATCAGTGGAGATATCCTTTAAATGGAATATTGTTTTTATCTTGATACTAATAAAAAATGTGATTTTATTTAATTGGGTAAATAAGCATTTCTTGCCATGGGTATTAAAATCTCCAAACTCAAACTGTTTTGATTCTGTTTTTTTTTATGTTCTGTTTGAGTATATCAATAGTAAAAAGATGAGGACTGGGAATGTGGGACTATTACACAATGGGGATAAAATGGTTATAGAGGATGCCGAAAAGGCTAATGTGATAAACCGTTTCCCCCCCCTCGGTATTCAATATAGAGAGTACTAGTCCTTATAGCAGGGACTGTAATAATATGAAGGGTATAAATGAGGAATTTCCACTCTGGCTGACAGAGGATATGGCATAAAAACAATTAGACAACTTTAATATCAATAAAGCCTCAGGGCCGGATGGAATACATCCAAGGATTTTAAGAGAGCTTAGTTGAGTTTTATCTAAACCACTGTTTCTTTTCTTCTCAGATTCACTTTTGTCTGGTGATGTGCCATTGGATTGGAAAACAGCAAATGTATTACCAATATTCAAAAAGGGTAGTCGTTTACAGCCTGGTATCTATAGACCTGTAAGCCTAACATCAGTGGTAAAGAAGGTGCTGGAGCTTTGTTATGGGATCATATCCTTGACTCCAGAAGTGATCTTATTAGTAGTAGTCAGCATGGATTTATGAGAAATACTGTAGTTCTTGTCAGACAAATATGCTTGGTTTTTATGAAGATGTGAGTAAGCATTTAGATTCTGGTATTGCAGTGGATGTGGTATACTTGGATTTTGCTAAAGCTTTTAATACTGTGTCACATAGGGGACTAATGTTTAAATTGAGGACAGTTGGCCAAGAAAAAAAACATTTGCACATGGATAGAGAATTGGTTGTTGGCTTGCAATGGTCAATGGAGCTACATGCATGTGAGCTAACATTCTAAGTGGATTTTTACCATGTTCTGTACTGGGGCCACTTCTTTTTAATCTGTTTATAAATGACGGGGCATTGAGAACAAGGTCTGTGTCTTTGTTATGTCACTAAACTATGCAGAGCTCTGGAAACTTCAAACAATGTGCAATTGCTGCGAGCAGACCTAGGGGTATATTTATAAACAATCGCTATTTTCACCATTTCGCTATCGCAAGACATTGCAATGACAAAGTGCGATGTTTTCCCTGTATTTATGAAAATGCTCATTTTCACGGAAAAGTATTGCTTTGGCCATGTGTGACGATAGTCTTCGCCTTATTCATTGCATTAAGTGTGTTATCACGGCGAAAAGAGAAATTGCTCTATATCGTCGGCCATTACCAGACCAGAAAGGGTGAGTTATTTTTGCCTTTTTGTTATTTAAAACTGTTTATAAATAGGTACATTTCGGCCACCTTTTCTGCCTTTTGTTGCATTTTTTTAGTTTTACCAGAATTATCGCCAAGCATCATCAGTGCTGAAGCATCATTACTTCAGCACTATGGTATGTTCCCATATTAATGTAACTGGTTTGATAATTAGCTGCAGTTTACTGAAAATAAGCAATACTAAAAAATGAGTCCTATTAATAAAATAGAGAAAATTCCGCTGGGTGAGTTTTACACTATTTATCATATTTTTTGTTGAAAAAAACACTACCAGGGAGATTCAATAAAAGTTCTTATCGTTAAAAATGGTGCTAATTTTCCCCCAACCAATCAGATCTTATTTAACATTTGAAAGCTAACATCTGATTGGTTGGGGGCAAAATTAGCACAATTTTTAACGATAAGAACTTTTATTGAATAACCCTGTACATGTATTAGGCTATTTATAAATAACAAAGATAGGTGTTCAGTGTGTATTAACCAATTTGACACTACTACTGTGATCCCACATTTTCAGGATCATTAGTGCTACTTTCTGCTACATACTTTTCGCCTTTGATGAAAAGTCACCTTTTTAATAAATTTATAAGCAAAGTTGAAAGTTTAAAAAATTGTGGTGAAGTCAGGTGGCAAAAAAAGTGAAAATAAGTTGTAGAGTGTGATTCATATTTTGGGCACCAGCCCCACTTGCCATATGGCCTGAAAGGAAGTCTGAAAAGACGTGCCCTCATTTCCTGTGTGGCTTAGATGCTTCAATAAAATTTTCAGATGTGTAGCCTCTTTGTCAGTACTATGTCCCACTATCCGTGCTATTTTGTGTTATGATTTTGCCAGTTTTTATAATGTGAATTCTGGCCATTTTTTACCACATCCCACTATAATGCACTGTAATATAAGTAAATGAGAGTGTAAATAAATTGCACAAAAATGTATAATGTATGCACTGTAGTGCGATTTTTAACTGAACATCCATTTACTTCCTGTGACATATTTCCAGTTCCTGTTGTTGCGTGGGGTGGGCATAAGCTAGAGAAAGCAAGGTGAAAACTAGGTGTTGGGGCGGGTGGGTGCCAAAGTGGTGTGTTAGTGGTCACTAACTTGTAAGAGGAATCCAGCCTCCGCATCCCCTGATCATCGCATCCACTGATGTCATTACTCGGCGCCGGGAAGTGAGGCAGTCAGTGGATACGATGATCAGGGGATGCAGCAGCCGGATTCCTCATTCAAGTTAGTGACTGACCCGAGTATAAGTAGAGGTTCTGTTTTCAGGCTGTTTTTACGGTATATACGGTATTTACGAGTATATACGGTATATCGGCAAGACAAAAGCAACGCCGCAAGCCAATCGCCGCATGTCTATAAGATGTGCATTACAGGCTAAGGATCTCAAAGTCTGTTACAAACAAGTTTGGTGATTTGTCTGTAGCGGGACATTTTGAAAAAAATTCTCATACTATGATCATAGATGGCCTATCTGAGGAGGAACTTAAGTCCTCTATTGATAGGGATAAGGCGCTGTTACAAAAGGAGGCTAGATGTATATATTGGCTATAGACACAATCTTCCAATGGCCTTAATGAGCATTTTTCCTTACATTGCTTTTTGTAAGTGAATTTCTTCCAGCCCTGTGTTTTTTTACCTACGTCCCATGCTTTATTCCATTGTATGCTGATTTATGATCATGTTTGGGTACATATATTGTATTTCCCATTTGTTGTCGGGGAATATTGGGTAACATTGTTTAGACATATGGATACATTTTTGTTTTCATTATATGTTCACATGTAGGCTCACTTGGCATTGTTCATGGTGGGTGTGGTTTGGCACTGTGGGTGGGTATATAATGTGGGGTGTGGTATGTGTTCTGATGTAATGTCCTGATGACCACCTGCTGAGGGTGGAAACGCGTCATAACTACAATTAAAAAATCTGTTAAAGGATAAGTACACAGTAAAATAAAGGTATTCTCAATTGGAAGCTGCAGCTTTAAAAATACATTTGGCATATTATTTTTCCCCTATGCCCCTCTAGAGCGTACCTTTGTAGGTTAAAAGTTGCTGACATCTTGCTTGTGGTTAGGTGTAGAGTTAGCTCTGCCTCTTCGGGTTTTTCTGCTGCCTCCTGATTGGCAAGCTGCATTTGCTATTTTCCTGTCATGCCATGTGCTTTGTGCGTGATGTCAGAGCGTGCACAGATGTGTGCGCGAGCAACATCATCTCGTTGCGGCGTGTGTGCGTGCGTCGAGATGACATCACGTGCATGTCCGTGCACGCACTGATGTCACGTGTGCCGTGACGTCATGCGCACACGCGGAGCGCGTGGCGCAACTGGGAAATAACAAATGCGGCTTACCAATCAGGAGGCAGCAGAAATACTCAGAGGGGCGGAGCTAACTCTACACCTAACCACAAGCAAGATGTCAGCAACTTTTAACCTACAAAGGTAGGCTCTGGAGGGGCAAAAAAAAAAAAGCCAAATGTATTTTTAAAGCTAAAGTAATATCTACTGATTTGATGTTGGGTGGGTCAATGATGCTCAGATCTCTACTGAACAACTGAATCAACCCAGGCGCAAGGTCATGGGCAAGACCATAACGATCTCTACTAGGGGTCTTGCAAACAGGAAGTCAGTATTTCGGTTGTATTTATTTATACACAGACAAAATGCAGTATTTGCAGATTAAGGTCATTAGGATGAAAAAATACTGCTCTTTTTTCTGAAAAGCATATGTACTGCACTTGCACTTGCACGTCCCCTTTAACTAACTATCACTACTGGTGAATAGCAGTAACTTTTGGGAGGTTCAATAATCCTCGATTTAAGAATGTCATGAACATTTTTAAACATTTTTTTTTCATATTTTTCTGGTATTGGATATGGCTTTTGTCTAATTGGTGCATAATTCCCCCAGTATTTATTTCATGACACACTCAAGGCACAGGTTTAGACATACTTAGATAACTTAGAGGTTATATTGAATGGATTTGGTTGTACCATTTGCTACATACACTTACTGCACAATGTTCTGCCCCCCATTGGTTGAACAAGGGTTAAATAGTCCAAATATATTAAAAAACAACTTTTTTGATGGTTTAAAGTACAATACATTTCTACAATTTGTGCAATATATGTTTGCGTTCCTAGTAGGATGAACTGACAGAAAATAATAAATAGTCCAGAGGTCCCTGTGAACCATTTCAGAATCTTCCATCAATAAACAAATTGAGAGTCAAATATATGGCACATTTGTCTTAAAATATGTTTCTTTTACACTTAGGAGGTAGGAGCTCCTAGGAGCAAGTTATATCTAGATGTATATCTAGGTCTAACATTTAACAGGTACACAATTTGAGCGCTAAAGTTGCCCTTTAATGAGGTAACAATATATAATTTTTATTATTTTACAATGCTTTTATGGTTTTCCTAAATGTTACCTCCTGAATTTATTGATCATTAAATTCATAGTTAAATCTTTCTCAAGAAATGTATAGTAGAAAATAGGCTTCATGTTGCCAAACAAGAATAGATTTTAGTTTTACAATGATTTTCCCTGTTTCATACTATTAAGGGACAACACTCTAGCCCACAATTGCAGAAGAATGTATTTCTTTTTTCTATGAAGAAAACCATTTTTCTAAATGGTTTCTAAAAAAAATTGTTAAAAATGATATATATATATATAAATTAACAAAAGTGGTACCCCGGATTAATATTGCTCCAGACTAATATTGCTAATAATGATACTTTGTACACTTGCATGTACCTTAGACTGTATTTCAGAAAATAGCATGTTTTCACCAACAAAATTATTTTCTAACATTAACGTTAAAAGGATCTAATCAAAGGGTAACTGTATAAGGCTTGAAAAGTTACAGTTCCTTGTCTGTTCTGTCTGTCAGAGTCTGTGACAACCATATGATGTGCAGAATGCCCCTTTTCACACCCACCCATGGCTCCTTGCAGGGCGCGAAAAAATGCGTCTGGGCCGCTGGTTGGGAATCACTGATGTAAAGGGAAGAGTGAAAGGAGAGTAAAACATGGACAATAGGAAACTGAGATATTACAGGGACTAAGGTTAGGAAATACATTCCCAGCAACAGGAGTAAAAGAACAGACAAAAAAAAACATATGTGTGAGATAGATTTGACGTTTATTTGTGTTTGACCGACATGGAAGTGTGGTGTTTTAGGAGCTAATATAGTACATATCCCGAAAACCCTCCCCCTTTCCCCCTCACACACGTACATACCGTATATTCTCAAGTATAAGTCGAATTTTTAAGGCTTTAAAGTTAGCCTGAAAACCTAACCTCGACTTAGGTCAAGTCCTAATTTAGATCCAAATTCTGCAATTGTGGATAGTAACCAGTAGGTGGTGCCGTGTTGACCTGTATAAAAAGTTACAGGAGCTGATTTGCCTTTACACTTCCTGCTTCCTGTAGTCTGGCTGCTGGACTCACTCAGCACTGTCACTGCTCATCTGGATGCTGTAAATCTGATGGGTCCCCTCAGTTTGGGGCAAAAAACAGCTGCTAGTTCAGTGCAAATGACAGCTTGAAACTGCAACTCTCAGGTGACATTTTTAACTATTGGGGTCTGAGAGTCCTTTACTATATGGGGGTCAGAGTGCCCTTTACTTTATGGGGGTCAGGAGAATTGTAAATGGTGGTAAGCTTAATTAAAAGTTTATTGAACTTTGCCACTCCACATGTTTAGAAACTGCAACTCCCAGCAACAAAGCATGCTGGGAGTTGTAGTTTCCAAACATCTGGAGTGCCAAGGAATTGGAGGTTACTGGTACTGGATGTGGCTATTACTGTATGGGATTCATGTATGGGAATTCTGCTGTCCATTTAAATGGCAACTAATTTCTACCGGCTTATACTTGAGTCAATCCGTTTTTTATACATACATTTTTCAGGTAAAATAGGTGCCTTGGCTTATACTCAGATCAACTTATACTCAAGTATATACGGTACTGTAAATCCACTACTTATATAAGATTACTACTTGTAAAAGTAGAATATAAACATTTGGTGTTGTATACAACTGTAATACTGGCCCAAGTTTAAAGTTAGATTATATATTTTACAAACATACATTTTACAAAAAGTTACATTTTTGCAATTTAACTGTAAAGGGCATATTAAAAGATTATCCCCCAAAAGCCCACTTTTGTTATGATCTGAGATATAGCTGCTTACACACAGCCGCGTTGCCACGTCCTCCTTCTCTTCCAGGTAATGACTGTCTGTCTTGGCTGCGATGGTGATGTCACAGACAAGAGAGATCGAGCAGAGGAGGCGGGACTTCCAGCAAGACATCGGCTGTGTGTAAATAGATATATCTCAGTGTGGGAGCGTGTAAGACAGGTAAGATGATAAGGAAAGTGGGATTTTGGCAGGTAATCTTTCAAAATATATTAAGTTATTTGGGTCAGGAGTTAACCTTTAACAAGTGGAGAAAATATATCTCAACAGTAACGTCCACCCAAGATTGACAAAAAAAAAAATGGTCGGGGAGGCCACCATGAGGCCTACAGCAAAATTAAAAGAGTTGCAGGATTTTTAGGTAAGTACTTGATGTTCTCTTCATAGGTCAAGAATCAGCTGTATACTTCATATATATGGTTTATGGAAAAGGTTAGCAAGACAAAAGCCTTTATGGTGCACATACATCAGTCAACATTTCTTGCGACATTTCTATGAATAGTAGGCAAAAATTGCCAAGTCCAGACATACTAAACTGATATACTCTTATCCAAAACAACTGAGTGCTGTAATAAAATCAACAAGTACTAAGTGTTAGTTTAGTGGATGTGCACACTAATGCAACCCGGATTTGGTAGGATTTCTTTTTTCAAAACTTGTTTAGACTTCTTGTCTTTGTGGTTTTTTTTAATTGTTATTAACTAACATTTTTGCAGCGTTTTTATATTCACTGCATCCACGCATACTCAACATACCCAAACATACACACAAATAATTTACACTGTGCACCAATGGGAACACTTTTGTTGGTGTAGTGAAATAGTTTTTTTTTTTGAAGGGTATGATCAAGATAGCACATATACCTGTAGTTATTTCATTGTAATAAAATATGGTTTCCTAATATGTAAAAATGCTGTGGTGAGCCTTATAGGCAATATATAGGGTTCATGAAGGCCCAAGACTCTTTCTCTGAGAGGATGGCACCTATCTATTGTTGCTGTTTTTATTATTATTAATAATTAGGGTTATTATCTATTAACTTTTTAATTTTATTGAAAATGTAGAATATTTTTCTCTAAAAAAACAAAGAAATAAAGTACAAATATTATCCCGACCAAGCATTATTCACTATTTATAACCAATGTAACAATACAAAATAGCATTCTTACATTGGTTCTAAATTATTATTTAAAAAAAAAAAAGTCTTCTTCAACTTTTTGAACATGTAACCAATTGTTTCTCTATTATTTTACTTGATAAAAAGCAACATCTCTTGGTCTTTTAAAATGATTTATGATTAGCTATTTCTGTGTTCTGGGCTTTCTAAAGTTGCAATATTAATTGGACACTAAAGGAAAGAGGATCTTTCAGATTATGACCCCCTATCATGGTTCTGATAATGTTTAGTCATTTTGTAACTCTTTATCTTCCTCAAAGATGGTCTTTGCAACCCAGTCTTGGCCGCTTATGGGCCAAATGTCCTAAATAAACTAAGCTTTAATGGCCTATAAATAACCCCCCCACACTTTACTTGTCCTATAATAAAAACTCAATAAATAACTGAGGTTTAAAAAGGCCTCAGCTTTATTAAAAACCTTTTATTAACTTATTAAACTCGCTGCTTTATTTAACACATTATGCCAGCAGTCACCACTATGTGACAGGCACGCATGATAAAACTTCAAATCAAGAGTCTCGAACCACCACCAGGGATGAGCCCATACCGTGAGGCTTTCTCCCTTTTGGTGGTTACAACTCCCCAAGTTAAACCAGATCAGCCTGACCGGGCCAAATGCGTACTTGAATATCTGCCACTGGCAAGGACCCATCAGCGATGGGACTGCCACCCCAGCCTAGCCAGGGCAGCCTCAATGCCTCCTTGAAAATTTGCATTATGGATGTCTAGGCCTATCTGATTGAGATGAATTTGTTTCTCAACAAACAGGCATTGTCTCTGTCTAATTCTTTATGCTGAATCCCTTTACCCCCAATCCTCTTTACAAATGCAGACACTGTTATGTTTAATTTTCCTCTGCAATTTTCTACTGCCTTGATATTTCTTGCCGCTATCCAGTTCTGTCTAGGGACTACTTCAGAGCATATAACTACAGTCCCTTTTGATAGATCCATGCACCTAGCTAGATCTTGATTAATACCTCTTATCAAATCTACATTACAAATAAAACCATTGACATTACCCCCAGCGTGGATTAGCAAATTCCTGGCTAATCCCCTTCCCCCACAACTGCAGCACCTCTGGAATAATCTGGGATCAGTGCAAATTTCTGATACCTCTCCATCTTATTCGGACATCAGGAATTTTGATGCCCAAATGGCGACCGTAGGGACGAATTTCTGCCCGCTTTGCAGCCCAGTATACATACAAGTGACCCAGGACCCACACCGTGGCAACTCCTAAAAGGAAATAACAACCGTGTGTAAATATTGTAAGACCATATTAATTAACATTATAAGTTGCAACTAACGATGACTATTATCTTACTGTTCTACTGATAACATTGTATCTAGCATAAGGAATTCCTAAAAGGTTGAGGCATAAACGAACAACTGACATTGGAGAGAAATTACCTATCTTTGTGCATAAGCAATGGGCCCGATTGGTTAGGTCTATAAGACAGGTAAGATTCAAGAAGGGAAACAGGACAGGATTTCCCCCCCCAAATGACGTAATGTCACCAATCTACCCTTACCATATTGATCTGTTTTCAAATAACGTATATTAATTAAAACTGAATCAGGTAATACCGCCGCTCTTTTTATAGAAGGGAAGACTAGCTCTCTCTAAACAAGGCTGACACAAAGTTGGATTTACATTCCTGTTCAGCTTTGCAAAAGAACATCGTTTCCAGCCTGCAACCATTTTTCTAATGGTGAATTCCCTTGCCACACCCTGCCATTGAAGAAGCCGGAATAGGAAAGCTAAAGCTATCTATTTATTGTAGATAGGGCTTATTTATCCCTGGTTAATAGTAGCATGTATGACCATGTGGCTCTCAAGCGGTTCTCATGCTCCAGTGTGCCACCTTCCTCATCAGCTACCCTCAGCAGATCCCTCCATACTCCATACAAGTCAGTCAACAAGTATGACGGCACCTGACGACACTCCTTCAGAACCTCTAGTACCATCTTTTCAAACTGAAACCTTGAGAAAGCATCAGCCTATAACCAGAGTAAGTCACTACTGGAGGGGAAGAAGATTGTTTGTTAATTGCTCCTACTACTGAAATATTGTCACACCAAAAAAAAATCCTCCTCTCTTTTATGTTTTTGCCCCATAATGCCACTGCTACTACTATCTGGAATAGTTTCAGGTAAGTAAGGTTCCTGATAATATCTCATGTGAATTACTCTTGAGGCCAACGTTGTGCATGTCTTACATGATGATTTGGCTATACCCTTCATAGCTAAAGACAGTCTTCTACAAAAATCCTCCCCAAAGGGAGAACTCTACATGCAAAGACTAACAGGGAGATTCAATAAAAGTTCTTATAGTTTAAAATGGTGCTAATTTTGCCCCAACCAATCAGATCTTATTTAACATTTGAAAGCTAAAATCTGGGGCAAAATTAGCACCATTTTAAAGGATAAGAATTTTTATTGAATAACCCTGCATGTACCCTAATAAAGATTATATTAATCCGAGATAAACCGAGACTGTGTGGATTGTTGTGCGGGAACTGGAAGTGCCCGTTCCATGATGCTGTTCCTGTCCATCAGCTGCTTCCTGCTCCTGCCATCAGTATAGCTGCTCTGCTCACCCCTCCAGCGTCCATCTTGGAAACACGCCGCAACGTCCAGTCTGCCACTACTTTATTGGCTGCCCGAACCCAACCGGCTCCCCGATGGGCCCAGTGCCAACGCATCACTTTTACTTTGTATTAGGCCACTGACACTCCGAAGGTTCCTCCCTGTATGCTAAGCTGCTGTTAATCTGTGTATCTCACTGTTTCATTAAAGCTGACTCTGCTCTGTGGGTTGACACAAAATGCCCTTGACCGAGCACTGGCGAGATGTCCCGTTCATGCACCTTCCCCTGGGTATTAACCTTTCTCTTGTTTGGAGAAACCATTTGCCTCCATTTTCCTTTTGTGCTGCAGGAGTCCCGTGAAGGGCTTAATCTTTCAGGGGTCCTGGACCATCTATTTTGCTCCAAAGGAATCTCTGTCCTGGTATCCCCTTGAGAAGTGGAAGCTGTGCTCTGTGATACCAAGTTCTGCAGCCATTCCTGCCCATTAACCTGCACTGCCTCCTTCCCAGAAGCTGCTCTAAGGTAAGAGAGTTCTCCATTCTCCTAACACAAAAATGTTTCTTTAGGTAAACTATGGAAGCATTTCTCTCCCAGCTCCATTGATGATTTAAAACCTTGTTCACAATTCCCCTGCGCATGCCAGCAGCAACTAAGAGGAAAGAGCAGAGGCAGCGACATTTTGGACAGGAAGACCTTTGAAGAAGGCACTACAGGAGAACCATAAGGAGCAGGAAAATAAGGTAAGGATTTTTTTTTAATTGTACAGTCGGGCCAGTAGTGGGTTAAATTTTAGTTTGGGGGGTGGACATGCCCTTTAAACACTCTGCATTCATAGATATAGATAATACATTTATGTTCTGAAAAATAGGGACTGATAAAAGAAGAGATGAAAAAGTTTGCTTGTTCTATTAATTTATAGCACTCATTCAGACATTAGCTTTTTACTGAGTAACGGCAGTTTGATACTCAAAAATAATGATACAATCAATATCCAAAATGGAGAGAAGCACACCTATGGTAGTGTAGTAAAACCCTTTTGTTATTTCACCAAGTGCATCAATCACAATTTTTGTGGGGTAAACATGGTATACAGTGAGTATAACATGAATACAATGAGTTAAAAGATAAGGTAAGATCAAAGAAAAACACAAGTTATTTCCACAGGTAGTTCATTCATTTCATCTGTGTTCCATTATGGATACAATCTCTGAGTTAGTGCTTGTATCTAAAAGGTCCTTGTGTTTTCCATCTTACTGTGGTGAGAAGGAGCTTTAACTAGTAACGTTTTAAGAGCAATTCAATGAAAGTTGGGTTCTGTAGTTTGAGGCCTGGTGGGATGAGTTGTTCCTTTTTGCATGTGCTCAAGAAGAAGATATCACTGTCCAGTTGTGCAAGTTTCTTCAATTACGTTTTTAGATCCAGATATGTCCAGGCCTCAAACTACAGAACCCAACTATCATTGAATGTGCATTTACTGTTTTATTTACGACAGCCATTGCCAATCAGGCATGGGGGCAAAAAGATAACATCTGTGTAATGTCAGAAAGTCTTTGTTCTAGTATGTATAAAATAGAGTGCTTTACAAGATTCAGTATTGTATCATGCCTGAGGAAGAAGCCTAGTGCTTCGAAAGCTTGCATTTTCAATCATTTTAGTTAGCCAATAAAAGGTATTATTTTATATCCAAGATGTCTTTACTTTCATCTATGGCTAACACGGTACAATTCTCTACTACTACTGTTATGGAAGATACCACAAAGTACTGCTCATATCTGGATCTAAAAAAGCATTTGAAGAAACTTGCACAACTGGACAGTGATATCTTCTTCTTGAGCACATGCAAAAAGGAACAACTCATCCCACCAGGCCTCAAACTACAGAACCCAACTATCATTGAATGTGCATTTACTGTTTTATTTATGACAGTCATTGCCAATCAGGCATGGGGGCAAAAGATAACATCTGTGTAATGTCAGAAAGTCTTTGTTCTAGTATGTATATTTGTTCTCAAATAAATGTTTGTTCAGCGAGATCTCGTATTTTATGTTTTCCCCTTATGTTTGTGGATACTTCTTTTATGTTCACCAATTGACCAATGACCTCTCTTCGTTTTACCCATGTATGCCCACCCACAGGGGCACTTCAACATATATGACTCCTGTGGATTTACAGGTAGCAAAATCCCATTGCACACCATTCAATTACGGCATGGGAAAGTTCCTGACTTTTCATCCCCTAAGTGTGTCTATCTTAGCTTATATCATGTTAGTATGCTGGCCAGGTTTTTAAAATTATGATAAGAAAAGAAGGGAGGATGTTCAAATATGTTTCCATAGGTGGTATCTGATTTCAGAATTCCTTAAAGGAAAACAATATAAAAAAAACCCAACATCACCCCCATTACATGTCCACACTACCAGCAGCTGAAATCACTAAATCACTTACTCACGTTTACAGCCAAGCAGGGCCATGATTAACATAACACTTGCCATTGGCTGGTGGGAGTGTCTGCTACAACCTCTCTCCTCCTCCTCTGCCAATCAAACAAACTTGAAATGTCCCGTTGCTAGGATACAGCCTACATAATCAAGCTGATCAAGGGTGGGTGGAGGAGTGTTTTCTTGCATGCTAGCTTTGAATGACATTTAGAGGCAGACAGAATTGTGATGCCCCTTCACAGCATGGCTAATTGAAGGCAGAGAGAGGCTCGAATTCAGGCAAAAAAAATGTATGGGGATGGCTGCATACCATTACTCTTTTTAAAGCAATTAAAAAAATGCATTGAGGCAATACAGTTATCCTTTAATGTTCTCTGATTATTCTTTGTGTCTGTTGTAAGAGAGTGTTATATGTGGAGACAAAGGGGATCCTATTTTAATAGACATGTCACATAGTCATTTAAAATAATTCTCCCGATCCTCAAGAATTTACTTAGAGGTAAGCCTATTTTCACAATTTAAGGGTTAAAAAACTGGTAGCTACAAGGAAGTTTTTTTTGTCAATTTCTTTTGGTTTATTGGCCTGTAAGTATACTGTCTCCCTTCTTCAGTATCAGTACATCCAAATAGTGGATTTTATTATAATCATGGTTCAATGTAAATGTGTGGGATGCTGATTATTCACCTTTCAACACATTCTTAGTAATGAGGGGAGGTCTCCACCTCACACTAAGGAGATATCACCCATGTATTGATCTTGTGATGCATTTAATTTTTAAAATTATCATTATTCAAGATATGTACATTTTCAAATTTAGAAACACATTGGCATAGGCAGGAGCAAAATTAGTGCCCATGCTGGTACATTGGGCCTGTATGAACCATTATTTCCAAAAAGAAAGAATTTTTATCTTTAAGAAATACTTAACAAGTCAATAATAAAACAAATGGTTCTATGATCATAGCCATAGTCCAACAATGCCTCCTCAATTACTTCCCTCATAATGATATATTGATTCAATGTCCATCACACATAGAATGGTGTCTTTTTTTATAGTATGGATATCATTCAATATTTGAAGAAATTCTGTAGTGTCTTTGAGGCATAGTTGATTTATCGCTACTATAGGTTTCAAGTAGGAGTCAATACACATGCTTATAGGTTGAAATAAGGAGCCTACGCCTGAGACTATTGGATGCCCAGGAGGAGATTGGAAGACACTACGGAGTACTACGTACACACAGCAAGAAGTCTTTAGAATTCTTATCATGGGTTACAATACCCATGGGAAAGGTATCCTCTATTAAGTCCTCTTGTTTAAGTTTCATTTTAAAGGTTGGATCCTCTGGCATGGAAATGTAGTGAGCTTTATTACAAAAATGTCTATCAGCTTCATTTTGATAATCCTTTTTTATTCATCACCACAATATCCCCTCCCTTACCGGATTTTTTCGAATTATTTCCTTGTTGGCCTTTAAAGGGCAAGTCCAGCCCCAAAATGAAAACTTACATACAGGTAAATCACCCCCCAAACCCTAAATGGTAATAGTAATGGTAAATCTGAAATATGTAAGTCTAACCTGAAATCTTGCACATGTCCTGTTTCCCCTGTTTCTGCTTCCTGGTTCTTCCAGTTAGCAACTGTCAGTTATGGATTTGACAGCTGACATCACAGCCAATGACTGAATGTTAATCCCGTCTGCCTCTTCTGAGCATGCCCAGGCTCAGTACAGATTTCTAAATTGCTCAGTTTCCATGAGGCATCCAGAAGCATAATAGGCATACAGAAATGAATTCATAGGACAAAGTATGATATATCAACATATTTTAAAAAGGCCATTCTTTCTAAAAGAATGAGGCCTCTTTTAGAAAGAATTATGAGGGTGGAGTTGTCATTTAATTGCTGAAATGCTTGCATTTTTTTAATTATATTTTTTAGGCTTTCCTCTACTTTTTTGTAGAGTCAGACCGATCAGAAAATAGTTTTTTAAGTTTTAGATTTCTTGTAATTAGATTTCTCGTATTCTAAGTCTTTCCCCAGCCCAAATTTCCTGCTCCCTGTATACAGTATGGTCTGATATGTTCACAATCAGAGGATCTGATAACAACTGACACTTTACTCAAAAATAATGGGACATATAAATCGATATAAATCGATGACTCTGTGCAGGCCCCCTGCCTGGGCCAAAACATACTAAATCAGTTCAAAATTGATAAACATTCCGAGTGCACAGTTATAAATGAGGCTGTGTTATCAGAAATTCAAGGATGGTGCTAGGGGTTTTCAATATATCAAATCAAAACCAATACAAAGGGGGAAAAAACCACTTCTGATAGAACCCCTCCATAGCACTCACACACTTGTGAAACTTAAGTGATCAATAACAGTCCTCATTAAATGCAGAAAATACCTTTATTACCTTAACCTATAATAAGTACACATACTTATATAATGTCACAGAAAGAGTTATAAAGTGCAACTGTGTATCTTACTAAAGCTCAAAAAGTGCAAGATTATTAAATGGCATGTCCACCCAAAAAACTAAAATGTATCCCCATACTGGCCCCACTCTGCAGTTTACTTCTCTGCTCCAAATTGTTCTCCTGCAGTGCTTGTTCAAAGTCCAGGAAAGTGAAGAGTAGGATCTGTAAGTGGGTCATCCGGTCTCTGCTGCTTCCTTAACCTCAATAATGACTGAGACATGTGCAGGGGAGCCCCCCCCCCCACACACACACCTTCATCCCTCCATTCGGATCCCTTTTTTCAGCTGAATCCCCCTAACGTGAAAACCATTTTACTATGTGCAGGCTATCCCACCCACAACCGCCAAGTTAGTTTTGCAAGAAAATGCACAGAAAGTTACTTACAGACCTCTGTTTCCCCCAGTGCTCGGAATAGCCATCAGCCGCACCTATGGTTGGCTGCAGGCTAGCAAATCCACCTTTTCATCCACAAATGATGCACTGCCCTCTCCCCCATAAAAGAGTCAAATCTAATAATCCATGTCCCCATAACAAAGAGGAATAATTCCTGCAACTGGGAGCAATGGTCAGACAGTATGATAACGGCCAGTGTAAAGAATCCCAACTTTCCTTGCTGTTTATGCAGATCAGCTCTTACCTGTAATTGGAGATCTCTCACCCAACCACGGTGTCATGTATTTCTCTTCAACTGGTTTCAAGGAGCTCTTAGTTCATGGTTTTTATCTCCATTAGTTCAGTAAGCCTGAGGCCATACTGCAATGCACAAGAAACACATTGTGATTTTTAAAATGCATTTCTGTGTGTTTGTGCATGCTGAATGCATGCTAATGAAAGGCATGGTTCCTACCTTTAAAAAGCCATCAACCACTTCTCTAGGTGCTACACAGCCCAAGATGTGAAGAAATCGCTGATCAGAAAGTTAGGGAGTGGAAGCTTCTGAATCTGCGGTTGGCACATGGTCAGTGCAGGAGAAAGCAGAAGAAACAAGGAAGAGATTGCGTTACATTGACTGAAGGAGGACTGACTGGGTTAGAGGGGGATAGGACAGCACAGCAAAGTCTAAAGCAGGGGAGTGTGTAAATGTTTGTCTTTTTTAATGCCTCCCACACGGTGGAAATGTCACATGGTTTTGGAGTAGGAAGCAGGAAGTGCAGGGGATCTGGTAATGCTGTTACCATATCACACAGTAGTCAAAAAAATGCCAACTATCTTTAAAACAATGTAATAAAACAATGAAAGTAAATTGCAAAAATACTCAGGAAAGCCATTCCTTTCAATTTACCTAAAGTCATTTTTTGACCACAGTTACCCTTTAACCCTGCAATAGTCCTAAACTGCAATACATGTATTTTGCACCAAAAATAGTAATCACACGCATTGCAATTTTGGACATAAGCAGCTAGTGTGGCTTGGCTCCATTGCACCCAACTGCCATGAACTTTTTAAAATGCGATCAGATTATAGAATGCCTTCTGAAACATGGCAGTGGGGACTTGGCCTAAAACTTTTCCCCAATATTGTCCTTTTAAATTTTCTGCCACTTTTCTTTAAGATTTACATGGTGTAGAGTGACCATTTTTATCTTGTTTATCATCTGGTAGTTAATCCTGTTCAAACAGCTTGTGCTTTTATGTTAAAATACTTTAAGAACAGTCTGTGTTGATACAATTCCTTGATTTACCAATTTTATTTTATTTTTTCAATATGAATCAAACTGCATGCTTTTAAGATTATTCTGTAGATGGTTACTTTGTATTGTTATCTTTTCTTAGTGGTGGCATGTAGATGTAGTAGAATACTGGTACTTTTTGAATACTGGCACTGCAGATAGTTTGAGAACGTCTCTTACCTTTCATCATATAACAATCATCTGTGAAATCATTCTTTCCATCATGTATTATTTGTGCAAACTCCCTCAGTTATTAAAGTGTTGTAGCCAGTTTTTCTTTGTGATTCTTAAGTTGCTTGTATGAAAACTTCCATTCAGATATTTTAATTTTTGACTTGTGTGATGGGAACGTACCTTGACAATGTATAATAGCATATTTGGATGTAAATTCATATTAAACCCCACTTAATTAAAAAACGACTTAAGTAAATATTTCTATTCAACTGTATTAAAGGAGAACTAAACTTAAATTTTCAAAACCTAATGTGAAAGTTTTTCTCCCCAGGACACCTATACATTGTAAGATTCTTCTGTGGTACATTGCATTTAATATATGTGAGAAATAGATTCTGTAAATAAGAAGGCTTCCATGTTGTTGCCAGTACAACCCACAGCCCATGAAGTCATCAAAGAACCACGCCCCCTGACCCCAGTATTCACTGTCTCTATGCACTGAGTGTTTTCTATACAGATGTCTACACACCAATATGGAATCCCTGATAAGACTTTTAAAGCTGCTTGTTACCCTGCAGTTTATTTACCAGTCAGTGTGAGTTGCTAGAAAATAAACTGCAGGGTAACAAGCAGCTTTCTAAGTTATCAGGGATTCCATATTCCATTTTTTAAATTATTCTTTTTTAGCAAAAGATAAAGTTACCAAATGTAGCTAGACTCTCTGCTTATTCAGTGTTGGCGCACCAGGTAAGGCACCAGATTTAAAATAATACGCAGTTCAGAAGGTCACAAGTTCAATACCCCAGATGTAGCTTTTTTTGTTTCTATTATATTCCATGAGAAAGATAAAGCTTCTAATTGTACCCTGACATTCAGCTTGTGCAGTGGTGGCTCACCTTGTAAGACACCAGGGTTAGACACATACAGTTCAGAAGATCACAAGTTCAATACCCCAGCTAAACCTTTTTTTTTTTGTTTCTATTATATTCCATGCAAAAGATAAAGCTTCTAAATGTTCCTAGGCTTTAAGCTTATTCAGAGGTGGCTCACCTTGTAAGATGCCAGGGTTAGACACATACAGATCAGAAGGTTATGAGTTTGATTCCCCCAATGTATTTTTATTTTTTGTTTCTATTATGTTCCTACTACAATATTCTACATGTACCAATGGTTTTTATAGTCTCTCTCTTAGCCTAGCGGTAAGACTTCTGCTTTTAGCAAGACAGGGTAAATGTACAAGTTGCAGGTTCTATTCCCCACACTTACTTTTATTTTTGCTGAAATGTATTCTGTTTCTTACATCCATGCTATCTATGAAATACACTGCAAAGATTCATTTTCTTTTTGTATGAAAAGCAAAGGATTATATCATTGTTAGGACAGGAGCCTTGAATGTGTTTGAAAACAAAAAACTGAAATCCCTGTTCTGTGTCATGGAGAGGGAGGATCTCTGTGCTATAATGTGATTGGTTATCAGCTTCTAGGAAGCAAGGCTGCAACTTCCTTGTTTTGATCTGTTGAGCTTTATGGAGCATGTGCCTGTACGCAGACACTTAGCTGGGGGTTTACCCAGCTAAGGTGGATTGTGGGAGCTGACCCCTAGTACTCACAGGTTATTTTCATAAATCTTCCAATGGCCACAGCAAAGGGAGAGGTGAGACACAGCTTTTTGTATGTTTGTGAATGTGCTCTGTCTATTGGGACAATGTTGTCTGGAGACTTTAGTTCCCCTTTAAGTCTATCATTTATGTTCCTCAATTATAAAACTATTTCAACAGCAATCTTTTGATTGCTCTTTACTTTTTTTTTTTCTGAAATGAATTTAAAAATATAATATAGCTACTCATGGTACTTAAAGGTTGAATCCTTAGAGTTTGGAGTTTTGTATAGTGAAACAGCGAGAGTTTCCATACTGCTGGATTGATGTAACATAAGAAAGACACATGGAAAACCCAAAAATGAACCCATAGGCACTATTAAAGGAGCTGCTAGATTGGAGTAAATATACACTATTAAAAGAAAAAAAACATACAAAGCAATACAATAATGACTCGTTGGAACTTAGCAGTAGCAATGTAATACTAATAATACTAAATGCCAGGCTGGGTGACCAGGAAGCAAGAGGGCTTTTAGTATTTTATAACATAGTGGCAGGAACAGGAGCTTTAATTAAAGTGCATGTCCACCCTAAGGAAAAAAAACTAGTCACGAATTTCTAAACAGACTTACTTTATACTGTAATGATAAATATTTCCCCCTTCTCACCCTTTCTGGCAGAAAATGCTGCCTTCTCCCTCTGCTCAATTAGCGCTTATGAACTTGAGCAAAAGCAGGTTGTCTCTCTCTCTCTCTGCTGTTTCTCGACAGTCCAATGTGGATTAAACATAACCTGCTAGTGCGTTCTGGGGCTGGTATCAACCTGTTACAGAAGGGGACCTGTGTGTGACATAGGATGGACATGATGCAGTTGAAGATACTGAGTTAGATCTCTGCTGCTCTGTGCCTTTAGCAAGGTAGAACCCAAATGTTATATTTTAATTCTTTCCTAATAATAACCTAAAGTGCTTGGGCTCTCTTCCTTTTGGTACTGCTGACGCGTACACTGGGAAATGTATGTGTAATACATCCCTTTCAATAGACCATATAGAAGTACAAGAAAAAAGGCTTAGGGTCTGATAAAATAAAATGTGCATATTTTTGCTTGTACTTGTATAATCTGCATCAACCAATCAGATATTATCTAACAGCAGTTACCTGGTAAAAAGTTAATATCTGATTGGTTGCTGGAAATGAATAGCATGGGGGACACTTTTGCACCTCATATTGCATCAGCCCCTTATGTCCATAATAAAAAAAGGAAATGATACTTTAATCAGAACAATACAGTACCACTTTTTGTAAATGGCAGGACAGCAAACACATCAATAATAAGTATTAACAAAATTATATTAGATGTGGAAGTGTAAAAGTGATTACACAATCCCAAAAGTGAGATGGACCCCTTATGGTGTCCTTTGCAAATACTCAAACAAAACATTTGGGATGTGTAACCACAAATCGCAAATGTCAGACCGGAACTATCCACCACCGCCTAGTGTGGTGGAAAATCCATTTCCAGACTTGACTTCACAGCCACATACTCTTCCTTCCAACTCTAATCAGCTAAACAACCTGGGTGGGTCCTCTGCTCAGTGCAAGCTAAGGTTAGTTTACATCTTAAAAATCTGCAGAGACTGATCCCAGCAGCAATCCACTGATCCAATGGGTGCCATATCAATCCTCAAACCAAGAGTGTGAGCTGGATTTCTAGTTCCTGGGCTCCAATCAATGTGTCAACCTGTCTTTCCCTCTCTCGCCTGTGGGGAGGTGTCCATTCATCTGACTGCAGCTGTCTATAGAAGAAATCAAAACATATAGGGGGTTATTCAATAAATGTTCTTATCGTTTAAAATGGTGATAATTTCGCCCCAACCAATCAGATGTTAGCTTTCAAATGTTACATAAGTTTTGATTGGTTGGGGCAAAATTAGCACCATTTTAAACAATAAGAACTTTTATTGAATCTCCCTGATACAGTGCAATTAAATACAGCCTGAATGCAAAAGTGCTAAATATACCTCTTAGTTAAAAAGTGCAGATTTGTGGTTACAGCAATTTATTCACTGGATCCATTACTTTTGGGGCATCTACTATTGTATTCATTTGCACTTTAACATTGAAGCCAAGGTTTGGGGTCTATGGGTTTGGAGGTGGGCAGGGGAATTGTTAATTATATTGGTAAGGTTAATTAAATGTTTATTGAACCTTGCCACTCTGCATGTTTAGAAACTACAAATTCCAGCAACCAAAGCATGCTGAGAGTTGTAGTTTTCAAACATCTGGAGTGTCAAGGAATTGGGGGTTACTGTATGGGATTACTGTCCATTGAAAGGGCAACTAATACCTCAAAACAATACAGAATCAGAAGGAGGATGGTATCTATTGTTGAAAAGATTGGCTTTGGATTCTGTATTGTTTTCAGGCTTTGTTGCCCTTTTAATGAACAGTAGATTTCCCATTCAGTAATAGCCAAATCCAGTATGGCTATTACTGGATGGGACTACTGGATGGGGATTCTGTTGTCCATTTAAAGGGCAACTAAAGCCTTAAAACAATACAGAATCAGAAGGCTGTAGTGATCATAATTTCTACCCTCGGCTTATACTCGAGTCAATCAGGTTTTACTCATTTTTCCGGTTAAAATATGTACCTCAGCTTATACTCAGAACGACTTATATTCAAGTATATACGGCTGTGAACCAAGCCTCCTAAACTTCATTCTAACCTTTGTAAACAAAAAACAAACAAACAAAAAATGTCTCCATATGTAAGTCTGTAGAGAGGAAGTGTCTCTGTTGTTCTGGAGATACTTGTTACATAAGGAGTGGGAGGAGTTAGGAGAGACCCGAGTCCTGCCTATTCACTGGAGCCCAATCTCCCCTTGATAGGAAATAAATTTCTTTTTCCCTTTACATCTGTTTTTTAACCCAGTATTTGCCAAGCATTTTAGTGAGAAGGAAGGAGTTATTGGGAGTCTTGCTGTAAAACTTGTGTAAGCCTACACACTATACCGATATGCTATTAGGGGATTTGATTGACTGCTTGACTTTTGCACCTCATCTTGCCTCCTTATCTCACAAACACATCCTATCAATATGTCTTTATGATTGTGGGGGAAACCAGAGTGCTCAGAGGAAACCCACAAAACTACAGAGGGAACATACACAGGGAGATTCATTAAAAGTTCTTATCGTTTAAAATTGTGCTAATTTTGCCCCGACCAATAAGATCTTATTTAATTTATTCAAGAAGATTTGAAATAATATTTATTTTAACAAAATAATATTCTGTATTTGGTGTTTATAGAGTATATTTGATTTATTTTACTATTTATTATGTAAATGTAGAGTTGGCAACTTTGCCTTTAAAGAAAAACAGTAAAAATGTACTTTTGTAAAAATAAATAGTTTCTTGAGCAGGAAGGTAGGATTGATTATTCCTACCTCCCAAGAGCATTTAGTTGAGGAGCGCCAGTATGTACAATTTCCATCTGCCAGGTTAATATGGCTTTTATAGTGCACTGAAGAAACCTGGGAGGATATCATAGAAATTATATTGGAAGGAGGATAGAAAAAAGTGTATTTTCTTTTAAGCTTTGATTTGTCCCACACCTACGGTATACCTTTAAGGGTCTCTACTCCCCTCTGTCCCGGTCCCGGCAGCTTGAAAAATAATCTATGTAAGACACCGAAATAAAGTTTGGTTGCAATACTGCATGGAGTCTCCTTCCAACCCTGTTTGATTTCTGTATTTCCTTTTAAGCATTGAGGAAAAAAACAAAATAAAAATGTTGTACTGTAGGTCTGGAAATTTTAACCTGTAACCTAAAAACGGAGCTAAAAGATAGAAAACAGGTCTATTTAGAAACTTTCTGTTTTGCTAGGAACAGAATGGAAGCACACAATAAATAAATAAATAAATCAGCAATTAAATAAGCAGTTTTGGAATGTTCATGGTAGGCTGTATGCAACATAGGATGTCTTCTTATTACAGAATCAACTTCTTACATGTATATAATTGCAACTTACTAGAGAAGTATCTTGCAATGTATTTGTGTTCTGGAAATAAAATATTTCATATTAGAGTTAAAGAAAAGTTTGATTCTTCTTAAATGGTATCTCCACTGGTATAAACAAAATTTGGGTATTTAGTTTTATTGAAAAACGGGGGGGGGGGGGTAAAGGAGCTGTGTCTGACAGGTCCAGACACACTTTGTCTTCTATGCGCATCGCACTTGCTCATGAGCATAGAAGACCATAGGGATCAGCACTTAGTACTGCAGCATGAAGATTTCATACATGTTCAGGTCTCAAAAGCAAAGGGTGCAACCCTATGTGAATGTTTTTAGTGTGTGTGTAGTGAAGTCGTGTATGTTGCTATTTAAGCCTTTAGTGAAATACTCAGAATTATCAATATATCTTAAAATCCATTATCATTGTTGCCAGATTAGTAAATAAAATCAAGGGACACCTATTTAAAATGCATGCAGTGTGGTTGAATTAGAATAAATGATGTTTAATTGAAATGCAGTCATTGCAGCCCTGCTAATTACATTTGTTAAGTGTGTCCCAATTACAACAAATGATCTGGAAATTTGGTCCATAGCAGTTCCCCTATATTTCAATATTTCCATTGGTCAACTATTCCTCCAAACCTCAAACAAACAACCCCCCTTCTCCCAGGTCCTCTGCTCAACCTTCCTGCCCCCTTCTATACCTTCACGCCCATCCAATTCCTTACATGTTTGCCTGCAATACCTTATCACTTGTCAGCTCCAATCTATTATGTGCTCTTCCAGCTGGGAATGTTAAATCTGAAAAGGTGTGCGAGGTGCAGAGCAGTGAGTTATTGACACCAGAGCTGCGAGATGTATGTGTACTAAAAGAGTTTTTATTTCCTGGTTATAATCGGCATGCTACTATGTGCCAATTCACATGAAAGCAATTGCCTATTTTCATACAGGTTGCTGAGCAGTTCCAGGTGTTTTGCCTGCAGCTACATGTTGCGTTTCACTAGCGGTGGCCGCCAGGGGACTGCACAAGTATGCTAAGAAAACAGCAGTGTGACATTGATGTGAAAGTAGCCTGAGGCAGATCAGTTCTAGAACTTGGTAATCAGCCAGAAAAAGTCACGAAATCAGACCCAGAGAGGGTCTAGGTTGCAGCTCTGGCATCCAAAACAATTTGAACTACTTGTGCCCATTTGACACCTCCACTACTGTTTCCCCCCCTCTCCTGAGTCTGTACCTGGTCATCTGTTCAATTTGTTTGATGTTTACTGTCCCTATGTGTATATAAGTTAGTGATTTCTCAGTTTCTTTTGTAACATCCAGCCTGATGAAGGGGGTTTAGGTAATTTAACCTTGCTTCATTTTAGTCTAGTCTAGTTAGCCAATAATAGGTATCAAAGCTCTACTTTTCTTCTCTTATGGCTAACACGGTACAAACCTCAACTATCCTTTTCCTGGTTCTTATATATAATCATTTTTGCTCTTGCCATCTCTGTTTAATTCTGTTTCAGAGGTTTCCTTTTGTGCTGTAGTTTTCTATTAATTATCATATCCTTGACAATACAGCTCTGTGAGGTTCATGGCAGGAAAGAGGGTAAAGATTGGTCTGCTGACTGCAGCTTTCCTCTAATGGGCCACCCTTCCAGATCAGAGCAAGTGCTTGTGATAAATAGCTAACCTGTCTATACATTTACCATACGAGCCACATCAGCGACTGCAAGGCTAACTCCTGGTTTAGAATGGATTTAGATCTCTTTACCTTTCTAAGATACATGGAGCTTCTTTCCTCTGCAGACTCCCACTACACACACACTATTCCCTGTGGTTATCCAGGACAGGGAGAAGTGAACTGTGTGTTAAAATGCTGCTGTGATCCCTAAATGCAGCCACTTACGTTGAGGATCAGACTGCAAGGTAGATATTGGGAGCAAATGCAGCACAGGACATTCACTACAGAATGGCACAACCCCCTTTCCCATCTTCCTATAGACACATAGACATGGTAGTACATCATATGAGTGGGTGGAACAAACACACAGCCAGCCATACACTTCCAGCCATTATTGACAGGTTAACAATAATATTGGAAATTGAGGTTTGTTTGGATTGTGGATTGTTGCTTCACATGGGGTTGTATTTAGGGGGGAGAAGGGGAGGGGGGTCTGGCATCCCTGCACCTTGTCAATCAGATTTCTATATTACTGCATTCCAGCTCTGATTGGGATCTTGCAGTGATCAGGTAGCAAGTTAATGTAATGTCAACCCTCCTCATATCCCCCAATAAACAGTGAAGCAGGAAAGGATGTGGCAGTGCCATCTGCTCATATCTCAGCTGCCAGATTTACCATAAGATTCTCCCAACACAGATGTGTAATCCTGCAGTGTAGTGTTGGTTTACACACACATATTTGGTGGAGGGTTATAGCCTGTGGTATGAAGATAACCTGCAGTGTTTGAGTGAAGATTTCTGCCCGCACATTAGTGTGGAGTGCTACAGTGTAATGTCGTTCCCCAGTCTCCAGCCTATAGCAGTGCAGGAGGCGGGCTGCTGCAGCTGAAGCTTTGAGTGTAGTGGGGCAGCTAATCAGACACAAGTCAGGTTAGACCCAGTGTCTCTCTCTCTGCTGTTTCCATCCAATCCTCTCTGGATTAAACTTAACCTGCTAGTACCCTCTGGGGCTGGGATCGGTCTGTTACAGAAGGAGATCTGTGTGTGTGACACTATCAGCAGAATGGACATGCCGCAGGCAAGGATGCTGCGCTCTGTCCCCTGGGTTATCATCAGTGGGATGGCTGCTCTGTGCCTCCTGCAAGGTAAGAACCGAATTGCTTCTCCTAATAGGAGCCTAAAGTGCTGGGGGGCTCCCCTCTTCTCCTGGCATTATTACCAGATACATGACATATATATGCATTACACATGTATGTATTATTACATTGGAATAAATTAAATAAGCACTGTGTAAAGTGATAGAATGGACCAGGTACCTGTGTGTGGATGGACAGATGTTCCTGGTGTAGATGTTTAATGTGATTTATTGTGAGTGTGTGTCAGCTCATTGGAACTTCTATTAATAACCAGATATGATTACAAATAAATAAAATACTCCATTAGAACATGTAGCTTGGTCCTAAAAGATCTAATAAACACTATCAAATATGATGTGGATTATTGTGTTTACTGATGGTCACTTTAAATGTGTGATGTAAGCTAGTATTGGGTCTAACACTGCAGCCTTAGGAAGTTGTCCTGTACAGAGCTATTGACCCTATTTCCATGTTCCCTATTCCTGCAGTGCTAGATAGACACATTATTAGCCTTGCTCTGTATCACATGCAAGCATGAAGATGATTTTGTTAAGCAGAACATTCTATTTTGTTCAGGGTTGTAAAGTGTTAAATGTCCAAGCTGCTTATGAAAAGACTCGTTGTTTGCAGTTGAAATGTTATGTGGATCCCATTCCTATCCAGCGCAGGGGGATAGGATGGGGGGGTTCATTGTGACCTCACTACAGACTAATGTGGAGGTTTGAATTAGGTCCGCATTTAAATGTAAAAGATGCCCAGTGTGTGGTAGACAGTGTATTTCTGATTTATTAAGAACATTTAATAAACAATGTTTACTCTTTTATGTGAATGTTATTGATCATTTAATCAAATTCTGTGTCTATCAAGCTATAGTGAAGCAATAACAACCAATATGTTGTTCTTGAGCCACCAGTAATACAATCAGTTCCTTCAGTCTATGTGTGTCCATGAATCTCTGCAGTTCCCTTATATTGGCTGCAGATGATAGAGGGTAAAGAACCTGTTGGGTGCTTATTCTGTTTACCCTGTCTGATATGTCTGTATCATCTGTACTATCTGCCTTCTTGTCTGTGTGTCTGTCATTTGTCTACTGCACAATGCAAATGCTTGAACTGGTTGTAGATCATTGCTTTTACCACCATGTCTAAAGTTGGATTGATTGTGACAGTGGTTGACAATGGCAAAAAGGGCAATACACGGCACTTGATAAATTTCATGGAAAATAAGATACTAAGCAGCAAGTGATCAGATCAGCAGCTTGATTTTTTTAAAAAACAGATTTTACAAGTGTTTAATAGTTAAATATTTTTGTTGTTGTTGGTTATGAATGTACTTATTCTGCCATACTAAACACCTCACCCAGTGTTATTCGTCCCCTAGCATGTAGTACTATACATTCTGTGTTTCATATGTGATTCATAGGCTGTGCATAAAATTGTGCGCTTTTTTTGTTGTTGTCTTTTTTATGTTTAATTTCTTACAGCTTTCTGTAAAAAATATATACTCTTTTAAACTAAAAAATAATATAGGAACAGAGCTTCTCATACACAATAAATGTCATGTTGTACAACCTGCAGTGCCAGACAGATTATGTAAGTTTTAAACCACTGTGGATCCTAAAAAGTGGTTGTGCAGAAACAAGACATGTGTTTTACTCTAATCTTGCGTAAATGATGTCCCTCTGTGAACTTTTACGTATATATACATATTACATGTAATTTAATTGGGTAGCATGTTTGTATGCATGATAGGTGCAGAATGAAAGTCTGTGGAATCAGACAGCTGATTCTGGTAAACAGTACTCAGACAATCCATCTTTTTCAGCTACTGAAACTACAGCATTCATTTAACACCTACCTAGGATTGTAATGAACATTAAATGTATACATTGTTGCTCATAAGGAGACACTTGCACCCAACTGAATGCATTTAAAGTTTAAAAGGGTTTCAATGGACTAAAACAGTCAGTCATGCTATTAGGACATTTATGAAGATGAGTCTAAGAGCAGGGAATGGACTGGAACTTCAAGTCTGAAATGTGGGCAAGGCTTAGAAAAATAAAGCACTCCACTGCGCTTTAATATACTAAAATATATTATAGTAACATGTATTTATGGTGCATCACTTTGTGTTGCGCTCCCAAGAAAACATGGCCATGATTATATAAGAGAGTGACTTCTATTTGTGGTTTTAGGTGTTAAGTGGTGGTCCATTGAGATCTCATTGATCCCTATTACATTTGCTACTGACCAAACAACCAGACTGCAACACAGCAAACATTAGCATGACACAATTATAAGCTATGTAGAAGAAAAAACCTGTCTAAACAGCAACATTTATAATAATACGAGTATGAACAGAATCTTATGTGGAGACAGATCTGTAAAGCTCAGTTATTTATGAACAATGTCTAAAACACATTTATTCTAACTTATAGCCCTTTTTAAAATGATATGCTATTCCCTTTTAATTATTGATATAAGTTAATTTTTGATATAACCAATGATATACCGTAACCTATATGAAAACATTTAAATCTTTCAGTTCTGCAGTTACTTTTACTTTAATTTTAACCTCTTCCTTTCCTTATAAAAAAGATACAAAGAGGCTTATGATGTAAAGTATGTATATTTTAGAGGTAAACTGGGAACATGTATAATATAAGGGAGAGTTTAAGGTATGATGTCAGTTCTTGCTAGCAGCCCTAAAAGGGGCAGAGCGGGATATAATGTGTATTTGCCATTTGTATACCTGATGAAGAGGACACAGTTTCCTCAAAACCTAGTATGTATGTGCAAATGCGCCTAAAAAGATAATTAAAATCAATTTTAAAATTTGCTCCTGTGTACTGGCACCAGGGAACTTGGATTTTGAAAGGTGTGCAGTATTGATTGGAATGTTTTCAAATGCAGGCACACACTTTAAAAACTGCCCGGACACTATCCACAAAATTTTCAGACAAAAAAAAAAAATGTTGTTTTATATGGAGCCATTCTGGTTCTTTACATCAACAAACATTACAAATATATATACAAACTGTGCAAAGCATGAGCAACATTTCAGTCATTTCAGTGTAGCCTGAGAGCTTTAACAATGTGATACAATGCTTCAGGAGCGCTATGCCCCTTTCTCAGGAAAGGGTATAATGCTTGGGAAGGTTCTCATTCATCCAGGTCATGGTATATCTGTTGTATTCGATTAGATTAACTGGACTTGAAGTTTAGTTCTTGAAGACGTTTCGCTAGCCAACATCGTAGGACCATTGGTGGAAAGTTTTAAGTATCACATCCAGAACTCTCAGGATATCACTAACAAGACTGAAGATATAGTACTCGGTGCAGAAGAAACTATGGTGTCCTATGATGTGACATCTCTGTTCACCTGTATACCCACCAAGGAGGCTGTTGGCATGGTGAGAAAACGGCTAGGCCAAGACAGCACTCTTACCAGCAGAACTGATCTCAACCCAAAATAGGTGTGTTCCTTACTGGACTTGTGCCTGGATACCACCTATTTCAAATACAGGGATAGGTTCTATAAGCAAAAACATGGATGTGCTATGGGATCTCCAGTTTCACCCATTGTGGCCAACCTTTACATGGAGGATGTAGAAAAATAGGCGCTTAAAACCTTTAAGGGCATAGCACCCAGCCACTGGTTCAGATATGTGGATGACAGTACAAGCCTTCACAGAACACATCAATGCGGTAGACAGAAACATCAAATTTACAAGGTAAGAGGTACAAAACAACAAACTGACTTTCGTGGACTGCTTGGTAGAAGTCAGGGAAAATGGTAAACTGGAAGTAGAAGTTTACAGAAAACCAACACACACAGATTAGTATTTGATGTTTGACTCCCACCACCCTTTAGATCACAAGCTGGGTGTCATCAGAACCCTGCAACACAGAGCTGAGAACATCCCCACTAGCACAAGGCGAAGGCTAAAGAAATGAAACATCTCAGAGGAGCCCTTAAAACTTGTGGATATCCAGACTGGGCCTTTGTCAAAAGAAGTAGAAGGAAAGAAAAGAACAGGTATACCAACAGTGAAGGGGATAAGCAAGACAGGAGAAAGAACATGGTCATCCCATATGTAGCAGGGGTCTCCGAGAAATTAAGAAGAATTTTTAATAAACACCGTATCCCTGTCTGCTTTATACCAAACAACACACTGAGGTAGCAATTGGTAAATCCGAAAGACCCAATACCAAAACACAAGATAAGCGACATCATATACACAGTGCAGTGCAGTGAAGAATGCTCTGATTTGTATGTGGGGGAGACCAAACAGCAACTTGCATCAACGTATGGCCCAGCACAGAAGAGCCAATTCCTCGGGTCAGGACTCAGCCGTGTACCTGCACCTTAAGGATAAAGGACATACCTTTGAAGATTGTAATGTTAAAATATTGGCAAAGGAACGTGACTGGTTCAAGAGAGGTGTCAAGGAGGCCATTTATATGAAAATAAAGAAACCAAGCCTAAATAGAGGTGGGGGGGTTGACACCATCTGTCTGCCATGTACAATGCTGTTTTGACACCTTACCCTGGGCGTTCCTATAACACCTCTTAGCCACTATGGAATCACGCCCTTAACACCTGGCTGTGATATGCTAATTGGGACTTTCCAGGGTACATTATTGCCACAGATTCTTGTACAAGTCATTCTGAATTGAGAAAGCCAGTCGCATGACTAGCGAAATGTCTTCAAGAACTAAACTTCAAGTCCAGTTGATCTAATTGAATACAACAGATATAGAAAGGGTATAAAGCTCCCAAAATGTTGTATCGCATTGCTTTCACAATAAAACGTTAAACTATATATGTAGTGTGCTCCCCTGCTTCTGTTTTGTGCATGGCCAACAGGCACACATGTTTACAAGGCTGATAGAAGAAAACCTGGATTGTGAGATTTCCTGGCAATAATATAGAATCCTTCTTAGTTACAGTATGAACTTTTAACTGTACATTTATGTAAATGCAACTTACTAGAATCGTGTCTTACAGTGTTCTGGGGAGGAAAGCTTTTACATTAAGAACTAAAGTTTTTTATTTTTTTAATCCTAATGTAAAAGCTTTTCTCCCAAGAACTCCTATACATTGTAGGAGTCTTCTCTAGTAAGTTGCATTTAGTACATGTGCGAGATTCTGTAACTAAGGTTTTCATGTTGGCAATTCACCCCACAGCCCATGAAGTCATCAAAGAGCCACACCCCTGACCCCATAATTCACTGTCTCCACACCAATATGGAAGTCCCAGATAAGACTTTGAGAGCTGCTTGGTACCCTGCAGTTTATTTACCAGTCATTGTAAGTTTCTTGTAAATAAAACACAACATTCAAAGTCTTATCAGGAAATTCTATATTGACATTTTTTATTATTATTCTGTTTGTAGAAAAAGATAAAGCTTCTAAATGTACCAAGATTCCCTGTTTATGCAGTGGTGGCACACCTGGTAAGGCACCAGTTTTAGGAACACACAGTTCAAAAGTTTACATTTTCACACCCCCAGATTTACCTTTTTTTGTTTCAATTATGTTCCTAGCAAAAGATGAAATTCCTATATCTACTGGTGTCTCACATCTTAGACTATGGGTAAGAACTATGCTTTTAGCAAGACAGAATACTAAAAGTTGCACATTCAGTTCCCCAGACTTACTGTTATTTTTTACTGAAATGTTAATCTTTTATTTTCATCCATGCTAAACACTAGAAAAACAATAAACATTACTGTTATATTAGTGTTAGGATAGGAGCATCGAATATGTTTGAAAATAAAAAACTGAAATCCCTTTTCTGTCTCAGGGAGAGGTAGGACTTTGTGCTGTTATGTGATTGGCAGTCAGCTTCTAGGAAGCAAGGCTACAGCGTCTTTGTTTTAATCTTTTAAGCACTACAGAGCTTGTGCATGTACAGTGACACTTAGCTGGGGGTTTTACCTAGATAAGGTGGATTATGGGAAATGACCAATAGTACACTCAGGTTTATTTCATTAATCACCCAGCACCCACAGCAAAGAGAGGTGAGACACAACTGAAAAAGGGTCTTGACACACATGTTGTGTGGTGTCTAAAGGAAAAAAGCCAAGCAAATTTTTGCAGCATTTTTGCCTGGAGTTTTTCTCAAATTTTTATTTATAATGATGTTTAAAGTGTTTCAGAATAGGTTTAACCTATTAACAGGTTTAACCAGGAAACTTTGGGTTTTTTTTGTGAGACACAGCTTCTATGTTTGTGAATGTGCTCTGCCTATTGTGAAAATGTTGTCTAGAGACTTAAGTTCTTTTTTAAATGAAAAAAATTTAGTTTTAGCTTTACTTTGATTTACTAAGCTACAAAGTTGATATCTGGCTCAGGCAAGAAAACCCTCAGGGCTATTCAATAATAGTTCTTATTGTTAAAAATGGTGCTAATTTTGCCCCAACCAATCAGATGTTAGCTTTCAAATGTTAAAAAATATCTGATTGGTTGAGGCAAAATTAACAACATTTTTAACAATAAGAACTTTTATTGAATCTCTCTGCAAGACTGGGGAGGGGGGGGGGGTTGGAGGATCTAAATCTTTAATTACCCCTTTGCCATGTCCAGCTAAATAGTGTTTAAATGTTAAGACTGTCTTAACCCTGATGTGTGGGCCAATAATATTTATTTGCAAATACTACTCTCAATATGACCCAAAAAACAAATGCAATATTCCTGTCATCTTTAGTCCATATAAAAATTAAAATCACAAGCCAAACTTTAGTTATGAATTGTTGTAATAAATTTTAGACATTTTTTTTATACAATATAAATTTGCAAGACACAAAATGATATAAATATCATGCAAGGTATAATGTGTAAGTAGTTATAGAATCTGCTGTCACTCTAAAAAAAGAAGAGTGATTTATGGATGCAATTTATCATGTTGAAGTATTACTAGTGTTGATCTTCAAGGGTGAATGTTAGGGTTACTGATGTCTACATGTATACAGTAAGTAACATTAACCCGTACATCATGGATGCAATCACTTTAAAAAATGTATTTGGAAAGGGGAAACAGTAGTTTCATTATCTATAATAATAATAATAATCCTGAAAAAAGAAAGAAAAGTGTTGTATTTTAAAACCTGTGTTTGCAATAGCTTTTTTTGACACAAGATAGGATACTAAACAACACCAACTATCCCCTCCCATTTGAACATAACAGGGCAAGGAGCTAAAAAGGAATGTCCTCACCCATAGGTTTCCCCAAGTAAGCCAAGAGTGGACATGCCCTTTAAACACTTGCACCACTAACAATCAATCTCTGTATTATACTCCAGAGCAGGAAACAAGGAAGGTTTTTCTAAAATAATAAGTATATAGTACCAACAAAGTCTTATAAAAGGTTATCTGCCAAAAGTAAGTTGGTGCCTGGTTGATTGTGTAACAGAAGTGCATGATATAGGACACAACTGGGAAGAGAAACAAGGTTTAGGCTGGGTACACAACTTTAGAGATGTAGTCTAAAAAACATACAATGTTTTGGCAAAACGAACTATACATTGAAATGTCGGCCAGTCAGCCCAAAATAATGCATGGTGTGTACACAGCTTTAGGATTGGTGGGTTCGAAGGGGAAAACAGCAAAAGGATTGGAGGCTTCATAAGATTAAAAAAATTGAGTATAGTATGTGATAATCTTAATTTGAATTAAAAACACGTTCATGGTGCACTTCCAGTCTTAAAGGGCATGTCTACCCCAAAACTAAAGTTTAAAATCCTTACCTTACTCCACTGCTCCAAATGGTTCTCCTGCAGCACCTGTTCAAAGTTAAGAAAAGTGAAGAGTAGTAGGTGTCAATAAGTCATCCGGTCCATGCTTCCTCTTTGTTCTCTGAGAGATTTCTGGCATGCGCAGGGGAGTTTGTTTAGTTAAAAAGCTATAAAAATTTAAAAACCTTTCTTTCTTCCCCCGGCATTCTCCATTGCCGGCAGCCGCATCTGTGATTGGCTGCCTCTCAGCCACTCTGCTTCTCAGCCAATCACTGATACGGCTGTCTGTCCGGCCCCCTGCTTGCAGTTTTGGCAAGCAGATGGCCTGGATCAGAGCACCGGGGGAATGAGGGCATGTAAGTACCTTTCTGCAACTTTTTTAACTTAAAGGGTAACTGTGGTACAAAAATTACTTTGCAATTTACTTTCATTTTTTTTACACAGTTTTGAAGATATTTACATTTTTATGCGTGATATGGTAGCATCACTAGATCCCCTGCTTCCTGCTCTAAAACCATGTGACAGTCCCTCTTTCCTGTGTCTCCTTCTCCTCATGGTCCCCCATTGCCCCTCACCTTGTAGTCCCCTTCAAAAGCCCTATGGCCCCTCCCTCCCCTCCTTCAGTCACTGTAACTCAGTCTCTTCCTGATCTACAGATTAGAGGAGGAACTAGTATTTTGATCACAGATTCAGAACCACCCACCTTTCTGATCTGTGATTTCTTCGTATCTTAGGCTGCGCCACACGTAGAAAGGTAGTTAATGGTTAAAAGGTAGGAACCTGGCCTTTCATTTACAATGAACTTGTTTGGAGACCACAGTTCCCCTTTAACAAATATGGTGGTTGGGGGTTAATTTGCACTATCAATAATTTTTTAAAGAAATGTACATAGTTCCTGGAAAGTTCCATTTTCAAAAGGTGGAACACATAGTGAAATTGTTGGTCTTATCCTTCTGTCCATATTTTAAAAATCAGTGTATCCATCCCACTCGCCTTACCAGTCATTTTCTACCCCTCACCATTCCAGATATCTATCTCTTATATTTTACTGTTTGTTTATATTACTACCTTCACTTCAAATTATATTTGTGTATTCTTGTACTTAGTAAAAGAATCCCCAGAAAGCTACTGAATTATTGTTAGTGCAAATAAAAAGAGTATCTTATACTGTACTTTATCATTTTTTTAGATGCTAAAAGTGCACATATATGGCTACAATCAATTTTATAAGGCTATATAAGAGTCAATGAGTAGTTGGAGCAAGCATTATTTTACACAGTATAAGCAAAGAAAGTGTCACCAACCCCTTGTATTTTTCCCCCTCACAGGTTTGTGTCATTGTAGTTTCTGGCTATGCCTTTTGGTGGGGATACTTAACTAGTGTAATTAAATTGGCCAAGAACCACCATGGGGTGTGGAATTTCCCCTCAGGTTGAATGGAATTGGCCAGGGTGTGTACCTTTTGTGGCCAGTGAAGAAGAAGTGGTCCGAGGATGTGGATGGTGAGGGAGCAGTTGGGCACATTGCCAGATAGTTATTATACTGACGTTGACAAAGATAACATTCAGTAGCTGTATATTACCTGTGGTGGGATAGTGGTCTAATGCTCTGCTTTTAGAAAGACATCATACATGCAGGGCCAGTTCTGCCCATTTTAGTGTCATTTTAAGCAAGTCTCCCCTTCCCTGAAAAACTGAAACTTATCCTCAACTATCTCATGGATCTAATCTTTGCGTAGATTATAAAAATCAAGATAATTATGCTATATACAAACAGAGGCTAAAGGAAATTAGAATGGTAACAGGTTATTGCTCTATAGCTTTTTAAATGAGAAAAACTTTAAATGGCATCCTCCACCCTTTCAGTGCACTAGCAGTTTGCCTAGGTCTGCTATGCCCAGCCAACACGTGGTTGCAGGTTTAAATCCCTTGACATGTTTACTTATATTGGAATATCCTTATAACCATGTGGGCTAGGAAATAAACTGTAAAGGTTACTTTTCTTTTTTTTGTGCGTGTGTTGAAATGTGTTTACAAAAGCCCTACACTGAAATCCTTGTTATTTCTAAGAGAGAGGCTTAATTTCTAAACTGTAACATGATTTTCCATCAGCTTTTAGGGGGCAAGGCAAGGATCTTGCCTCCTTGTTTGTGCACTAGAGAGCATGTAAAGTAAACTGCGTACACTTGTACTTTCACCAAAACAAAAGAGGGAAAGCAGTCACAGCAAGGTGAAAGGTGAGACACTCTAGTAATTCTGCTATACTTTTAGACCTCAAGAAATACGTTCTATTGTGGCCTATTTTTAAAATGATGTACAGCCTAAACTTGTTTTCAAATTTTGCATCACAATAACAACAACTTTCTTTATCAGCATTCAGACTTTTATTAATGACTTTATCTGGGAGGACAGAGGCAAGAATCAATTAATTTCCCTTTCCCAAAACTAAAATTAATGTTGGTTTTGCTTTTTTATCATACAGGAGTATTACTTTGCCTAAGGTTTAGACCAGATGACATTCTAATGATTGATGGATACGGTACATCAAACAAAAATACTTAAAATAAAAGTAGAATATGTTAGTAAGGCTAGAATAATTATTGATCATATTTATAAAAATCAACTTTTTTTTATTTAGTATGCTTCAGGTTTAATTAGCAGTTACTGATTTAAAATGGACGCTGCTCTAATGTGAAGAACATTAGATCAAAAAACTTGATTATTTGATTTGTATAAATTACTATAAATGTTTTCAACAATGATTCGAACCCAGCCTAAAAAATTCTCATTAAATTTCATAGTCTTCTGCCATTACTACATGTTGACATCTTGAGGTAACTATAGCTATTGTTGTGCTAAGCTAATGTGAATATTTTGGCAGGCATGTGAAACTTTTTTATTTTTGTGCTTTATTCTGCAATAAAACATCTCTATACCTACCTCAATCCTATTTGAACTGTAGACTAAACTTGTTATTTGAATTATGGATTAGCCATTAACTTGGGCTGTTGGAATAAGACACCTGTAGATAACAAGACATGGTGGGTGTAGGCCCTTACATTGTTTCATGGAGTAATACTTTAGCATATGTAAAAACAGCGCACTAGGTGCTATTGTCCCACTTTAGAAAGAGTTGTATCCTGAAATGTGTCATATTCCCAGAAATAAACCGGCTGGCAGGGACTCCACTACTGCAAGGCATCAGTGCTAACCACCGAACCACTATGCTGACAAATACAGCACTTACTCTGAGGTGTTTGTTGGTGCATGTCTTCGGTCAGGTACTGGTTTTGTTCAGGCTTAGTATCCCCCCTTCCCTGGCTAATATGACTAACTGTGAGGGCAAGCATGCTCAGTAATCACTACAAGGTAGCAATGGGAGAGGGAATTTCCCACCTTACATTTCACACATGCCAACTGTCACCAGCTACAGCAAAATACCCTACTCTAAGATGCAATGCTTTTTATATATTCTCCTTCTTTATTAACCTACCTACAAAAGAAGGACTTATTGCAAAATATGATGTCATACTCTATGGGGACGATGCAATATATTTTCAAGTATTACTTACCTGAACACAATCCTGTAATGTAGTAAAACCGACATTAAAGGGACAGTTCAGTGGAAATTATCAATATTTGTTAAATTGTTAGTTTGTGTAATGCCTTCTTAGTTATTCTACATATTCTCTCCCATTTTGAAAAATCAGTTGATTTCATACCCTTTGCTGTTTCCTGCTGTTGACATTAGAGAGCTGACATTTTAGGTTCTAACACTGCAGCGGAGGAGAGAGGGAAGGTAAGTATCGGGGGACTTTCTAACAATTATATTAATGCGGTTGGGGCTGGGGAAGCATGCCCTACCGCATATCAAAAGTTTTTATGAGGGGTGGACATGCCCTTTAAAAAAAAAAGATCTTTAAAAAGCGAAAAATTAACCTTAAAAAAGTGAAATTACAGTAAATGATGGAAAATAGTCTAACAACCCCCTGAGTACTTATTAGTATTGAGAAACACTCCACAATGTACTGGCACCTCCATGGACCCATTGGCAGGATAAATAAATGGCCACTTATGCGTTTTCGCCACCTCAGACTTTGTGAATGGCTGAACTTAACGCAAAAATACACTTTTTGGCATTTTATAAATATGCTTGAGCGGTTACCGCAGCGCTGTATGGCGAAAAGCAAAATGTAGCGGTAATGACCTTTCACCACTGGTTAGCACTGTTTTCTAAATAGCGAAAAGTGCAAATTAAGCGAAAAGGCTGCGTTAAAAAAGGCGAAAAGTTTGAACAAATATGCCCCTTAGCCTATATTGAATAGGCTGCGCAAAGCTATTTAAAAAGATATTTTGGAAATGGCACATCAGGTAGTGCAGGTTTTACACTAATTCTACTGCATAGTGGCCAATATAACACTGCCCTGTATGTTTTCCTAAAAAGCCTGGAACTTTTTTCCCTAATCACAAATATTGATTTTCTCTGCCTCAACCAAAAAAGATGTACAAAAAAATCTTATATAAAAAAAAGAACACGTGGTCTAAAAATTTTTTATTACCATGACCGAGAATACCAAAACAAGTCATCTCTCAAGGTGCATCCTGTAATTTGAAATGAGAAAAAAATCTATATTTTAAGTTTTCCAGAATTCAGCTGGTCGTACATTATTTAATTTCAACCTTATCAATTGATTGACTCATTTTTTTGTTGAAATAGTATAACTGGCATGGCGGTACACAGTTGTTTAATGGGTGAAGTGAGGGGACTCTGGGGATCAATGCAGCTTAAAAAATGATACTCCAAATGATTAAAAATGAACCACTAAATTAAGGGAAATTTCAGGAACATTCTGTTGGACCGTGTCCCTCTTGAATTTTTTTACTCTAATAATTATACCCTGTGATAGGCTTGAGACTTATGCACCCATATAGGTCAGAGTGCTCTGAAACCCCCAGTTTGCATGTTTTAGGGCTTTTGGCACGGGACAGGGCTTTTGTATTATGCTTATAGGATGTAGGTGCTCAAGGTATATTATCTCATCAGTATGGCAATCCCCTCCCTATTGTAAAAGGTATTCCTTAATACTCATTTGTCCGCAGTCAGTACTGTCAGTTAGTCAGCAGGAGGTATTGTATACAGCTAGGTTGAATGCATCATGCTAAGTAGCCCATCTTGTAGGAGAGCGATAAGGTGCACAGAGATAAATGCTGTGGGCGTTTTGCCAAAATGACCTTCTCAGTAGCATGTGTTAAAGAAGCAATGGTGGTTTTAAATACCCCAAGGTCAAATGGGACCCTCTGTTTGCAGTGGTGAACACAGCATAGATATGTACGGCATCTTGCAGGATTGTTCAATTAATTCTTGATATGATTTCTGCTAAAATTTGATCAGGATCAAGAGAGGTCCACAAGGTGTCACATCATTCAGTATCCATACCACATATCTAATAGTATATGGGTAACTTTAATTTCCCTTTGGCCCCAAAACAACTCTACCAATTGATGGAAAAAAATATTAAACTACGGTAAAAGGTAAATTTGTTACAAATTTGTTATCTTATTCCAAAATGTAAAAAAAACACACAAAACAAATGAATATTGTTATATTGAGAAATGCTTTTAGATATAACCATCATATTATTACAATATGCATTTCTAAAATATTTTTGCCATACTTATATTACTATATTTGATTTCTTACCCTATATTCAAAACAATAATTCATTTTATATTTGTCTCTTTTTGAGATAAATATAACGTTTTTACTGTTCAAATAAAAAAAACTTATGCTATAAGAGGTCCAAATCTTTGCATATGATATTAATTTACAGCAACCAATCATATGTAAATTTTTTAATGGGTTACTGAAGTAATTTAACATCTGAATGTAAGTTGGATTTAATTGCCTGTTAGAGGGAGAATTAATAATGCATTAATAATGCAAAGTTGCATTACTTACCTACCCTAGATCCCACAATGCAGTAATCACTTTGTGAGATTTTCTGCATGACGGGATTGCGGTCAGGTAAGGAGCATTGCCTTACTCCCTCCCGAGTTCAGGCCAATCTTTATAAGTTTGGATGAATTCGAACTACCCGAACTAGTTCGGTTTCCCAAAGCGCAGACTTATTTTTGAAAAGTGAAGGACTTTTGAAAGTTCAGTAATACTCGAACAACCAAATGCGAGAATCTTCGGACGTTTGAGGATTCTTGCATTCAGCCAGAAATCCCGTGGTCGGACGTTCGGGGGTCCTGTGGCTCAACCCGGGACCCTCTCCTGGGTCCTTCAAAGGACTATTGTGGCACTAGGAAGGGCCTTTTGGGGCTTAAGGGACCCCCTTTTTCCTGGCACTTATAAGTGCCCTTGCATCACTGACAAGTGCCTTTGTTGGGAGTCCTGCAGCTCAAAACCAGGAACCCAATTGGCTCTTGCGGCATCTTCTTTCTTATTCGCTGGCAACACCAACTCCACCGATGTTGCCAACACTGGGTGATGGACTAGATCCAATTATGATTGTATTATTTCATTGCTCGCAATCATATGATCATACATTTACCAATCATATTTGAATAAAATATTCAAATATAATTAGTTATTTTGTTATCATATGATTGCAAGCATTGAAATATTAACCAATCACAATTGGATTTGGTCCTTCAGCAAACCTTTATAAAGAGGTGCAAACCCCCGTAAAACTCAGAGGTCATCGGAGTAATGGCAGCCATTTGAGGATTACCGAATGGGCGACAATCCCGTGGCTGGACATTCAGGGGTCCCACTACTTAACCGGGGACCCCTAATGGGTCCTTAGAAGGACTATTGTGGCCCAAGGAAGGGACTTTGGGGCTTAAGGGACCCCCCCTCGGAACCAGGACCCCCCACCTTGTGGAATCTTCTTTCTACTTCGCCTGCCACACCAACTCAGCCGATGTCGCCGACACGGGCAAGAACTAAATCCAATTGTGATTAGTATTATTTTAATGCTTGCAATCATATGATCACACATTAACCAATCATATTTGAATTTTATTATTGAAATATGATTGGTTAATGTGTGATCATATGATTGCAAGCGTTGAACCAATCATAATTGGATTTGGTCCTTCAGCAAACCTATATTAAGATGTGCAAACCCCCATGGAACTCAGAAGTTATCGGAATGATGGCAGAAGAAAGAAGAAGGAAGACTTCAGATTAAGACATTGGCAACACCAGTGTCATTGATGTTGCCAACTGGCAGCAGCAGTGACATTGCCGGTGTCGCCAATGAAGAAGCTCTTTTAAGAGCCAATGGGGGTCCTGGTTTTGAGCTGCAGGACTCCCAATAAAGGCACTTATAAGTGCAGTGGAAATGGGTCCCCATTTCAAACTGCAATACCCCTAGGGCCACAATGGGCCTTCTAAGGCAGGGGGTCCTGAGTTAAGCAGCAAAAGTTCATCTGAACTTTTCAAACTATTATGCCCTCATTGACTTCAATGGGTTAGATTCCGAACCTTCTGAAGTTAGTTCATTAAGTTTCTCCCTCTGTATTCAGGACATGTTTTGTGATATATGTCCCCATGGCTCTATTAATAAGTTGATATAGGTCATATTTTTATGTTTGTATCATATTTCTATGTTTAGCATATGTGCCATTGTATTTCTATTGGTAAGAGAATAAGAGAACCTTCCTTACCTGTAAATGTGTTTTTCTTTTATATTATTTTATGCAATGCAGATCTGTACCTTGTGTTCTTGGATCAGCTCAATAAAAGAAAAAAAGACGGTTACAAGAACAGATACAAATGCCAAAGTAAAGAGAAGATATATACACCATCTGTTTGGATCATAGATCAACCAATAGCCTGGCACTTAATCTTAAATATTGAGCTCTGTGGCCTCAGTTTCTCCTTTTGAAACAGATCTAATTTAATAGGTAACTGCCAGTACAACCAAAAAAACATCATCATCAAATGCACATACTTGTTTGTATTTTTAAGACATCTCTTTAGATTATGAATGAAGCCTGCTGCTTCTGAAAATAAGGTAATATAACATATGATGAAAGTCTAATTGCATAGGGAAAGGAAGAAATTCAGGCTTTATCAAGATGTTTATATATTAAAAATGAGCTAATTATTTGGCAGCATACTGTGCTTTATTTCTATAATTAAGACTAGTGGTTTTTGTATGTCTTTAAGAATGTTATTCAGAGATAAAAATTTGAAAACCTCATTTAAAGGAGAACTAAACTCAACATTTTTTTATCCCTAATGTGAACGCTCCCCAGAAAACCTATACATACATTGTAAGATTCTGTAAGTTCCATTTACATACATGAGAATTAGTTTCTATAACTAAGAAGGCTTCCATGATGTTGCTAGTACAATGCACAGCCCATATAGTCTTCAAAAAGCATGTGCATCTATTTCCACACACCCCTGACCCCAGTATCCAATGTCTCTATGCACAGAGACAGTCTCCATACCAATATGGAAATATCTGATAAGATTTTGAAAACAGCTTGTTATACTGCAGTTTATTTTCCAGCTGGCATGAATTGCATACAGCCAGTGGGTTCGTGGAAGGTGCCAGTATATTGTGGAGTATTTCTCAGTACTAATTAGGGTCATGGGGGGACGTTAGGCTATTTTCCAGCATTTACTCTAATATAATCTGTGATTTCCGGTTTTACCAAGATTACTTATTTACCTTTTCCTGCAGCAAGTTTCTCTTTTCGGGCTTAACGGAATGAATATGGCGATGTTGCCAGGCGAAGATGATCGATAGTATTGCTGTGGCAATACTTGTCCCCAAAAATGATCAGCTTTAATAATATGTCAAAAATAATGATTTTTGCCATTGCGATGTCTGGTTTCTTTGTGGCAGCTCAAGGTATAAATAATATCAGGCTGGGAGCCGCTGTGCAGTTGTATGGAGTTATGGTTATTGGTTAGTGTGACTTTAACTCCATTTTAGCACCGGATGACACCCATGCATAGGTAAATCCCTTTTGAGCAATTGATATATTGAATCTCGGAAGGGAAATTTACCCAGAGTGATAGCGGCTATATTTTTAGAAACACAGCTCATGAAGTTACAGGTTCACTAATGAAACAATACAAAATAGTCAACTGACTGATTTATCTTTTTTTCTTGGTTTATTGTGGTTATAATTATGTTTCTAGGAAAAGATAAAGTTACTACATGTGCTGACTTTCTATATAGAAGTTCAGTTGGGATAGTGGTACCTGCTCTTAGCAAGACAGAATATTGCAGGTCGCAGGTTCGATTGCACAGACTTCCTTTTATTTTTTTACTGAAATGTTAATATTTTGTTTCTTATATGACAAAAGTTTTTCAACCTGAAACATGTTGTGTTCTGTTTTTACACCCATGCTAGCTAAGAAATAAATTGCAAAGATTTGTTTTCATTTTTGATTAAAAATCAAAGGAAATAGATAATTGTTAGGGACAGGAGCATAAATATATTTACAAAATCTGCACCGGCATCTTTTTGGGATGATCTCTGAGCAAATGATTGCCTTACAGCTTCTAGAAAGCAATAGCGAAGCTTTCTGTGAAGTGTACTCTTATCTGTGTATAACCCAGCTAAGGTGGATTATGGGAGCTAACCCCTAGTACCCACCGGTTAATTTTATTAATCACCCAGCAGCCGTAGCAAAGGAAGAGTCAAGATGTAACTTTTGTATCTTTGTGAGTGTGCTCTGTCTTTTGGAACAATGTTGTCTGAAAATTTCCCCATTAAAACACAAATTGCAAGAACTGTTATTTGTCATTTATACTTGTACTAGTGAAATCTTTGTAAAGCAGTACAGCAATATATTCAAAAGGGATGGAAACTACTCCATGTGCTCACATTCTAGAATCTCTCGATTAACTGTGCTTTTGTAATAATGGATTGAGTTCTACTCCAACTAGACCTTTGTGGGTTTCCTGTCCTGGCTCTATTTCAAGAACTTCCTATTCAATGCTTAAATTGAATCCTTAATTTAGATATTAGAGCATCTTTAGTTATTAAATGAAAGCATGATTCTTTTCTGTATTAACTGATTCAAGTTCATACAGTATGCATGCAGTGTTAAATCAAGCACATTTCCACATTAAAATACAATATATTACCACTATTATTTGCTTAATCTGGAATATGATATTTTAGAGTAGAAATTATTATATAGATATTATTGCGCAAGTAACAAAAAGTTACAATTGGAGCTTTGTGAATTGTTGAAAAACAATTTTTGGTGAGGCAAATGCGTTAATAGTTTCTAAACATGCTAAATATTTCTAGAGAGGCCAGCAGTTAATGTAAGAGAAAAAATAAATTATTTTTTAATTAATAAAATAAATTATTGCCAATATTCGTCTTTGCTTGAAATAGTTCCCGGTTGGTCAAATCTTCAAGTAAAATATACTTTTTTTGCAATGTTGACATTGCAAAGCAAAGGAAATGGGGTAACATGGGGAATGAAAAGAGGACCCCTTTGCTACAACTGAGTAGGATTTTTAAGTGTGTCAGAAGAAGAGAAAGATACCTGAAAACCAGATGTGAAGAATACTGATCAACACAGTGAACTCCAGCAGATGTTACATTCTAATAGAAATTAAAAGGGCATTTGTAGTGCCAAAACCAAACTTTCAGTAATGCTTTATATGGGCAGCATGGTGGCTCAGTGGCTAGTACTAATTCCTTGCAGCGCTGAAGCTCTGAGTTCAAACTACGCTTGGACACATTTGCATTGCATTGCATTGGCTGAGCGGCAGCCAATCACGGACGCGGCTGCCGGGAGTTCAGTGCGGCGGAGGAAAGAGGGAAGGTAAGTAATGTTCTGGGCATTTTCTGATATTACTAACATAGCGGTTGGGGCTGGGGGGACAGGGGCAATGTTTGGTAAAAAGGGATTTACACTAGGGGGAGGGAATCCTAATCGGGAGGGAGAGGGAGGGGGGAAAGGGCTGCGGTACGCATGCCAAACTTCTCCCGGAGGCCAGGTGGGAGGCAGAGTCCTATATGGACTCTGCTATCCTCCTGGTGGGCAGTTTTTGGGACTTTGGGGGGGGACACTACAGGAGAATTATATGGAGCTGGGATGTGAGGTAAGGATTAAACTACACTACACAATGGGGCCAGTAGTGGGGGGGATTATAGTTTTGGGGGTGGACATGCCCTTTAAGTAGTTAATTTAGATGGCAAATAAAGAACTGGAACTAGGACAACTCCAGCCCACACCTCCTACATCTCCCTCATTAAAGCACCCAGGGTAAGGACCTGAACCACTAGGTACTCTCACCATGGCTCACATGAGAGCCAAAATTATATTTACCTAAAGATTTCCTCACCAGGGCTGTTCCACCCCCTCCCTGATTCTGGACACAGCAAATGGAAAGATGTACTTCATGCAGGTAAAATTTTATTCCATCACCATCTGTACAGATTTAGGGATATGTGTATGTTCTTTGAAGGGAGGGACTTGATTGATGTATGTTGTCCTCTGTACATCATGGCAACATTTCAGGGATAGTCACAATCCTCTTCATCAGGCAACAAATGGTAAGCTGATCACAAACATGGATTCACAATCTCCATTTATAGGCTAATACAGGAATTGACATACTTGGTTGATGTATGTCACTTCCTGTATTAGCCTATAAATTGTCCATGAACAGTGTGGGTCTTAGATTAACCCACAATCCCCTTGGTTTATGTCCCTGTCTGCAATATTCTGCTAAGGTTAGAAGGTGTAGATCCACACCAGTTCTCCTCTAAAACAGTACATGGTGGCATTGTCCTGATATGTTAATCGAGAGACACCAAAAAGTCTCAGGAACCTTGTTCCATCATCATGACCTGTGCGACATCCTGTTCAATGTAGGAAAAATCTTGTTCTTCCATATTACTCAGCAGGGGTGCTAGTAACCAGCAATATAGGAAGTGACATACAGTGACATACATATCCTGTGCTAATTATAAATATATTAAATGTGCCATCAAATGTAACATCATTCAAATATACATTAAATTTATATTTACATAAAGGTATGTCTGTGTTTGTTTGTGTGTGTGTAAACCACAGTGAACTTAATGAAACTGAAGAGAGGAAGTAGGAGGTAAATTATCTGAAGTTACTTTGTCACTGGATGATTATTATAAGAAAATGTTGCACTACAGCTCACATACCCTTCTGGCCACACACGTTCCAACCCTGTAACACCTTAAAGGGACAGTTCAGTGGAAACTATCAATATTTGTTGAATTGTTAGTTTGTGTAATGCCGTCTCAGTTATTCTACATATTCTCTCCCATTTTGAAAAATCAGTTGATTTCATATCCTTTGTTGGGTATGAAATCAACAGCTGTTCCCTGCTGTTGACATTAGTGAGCTGACATTTCAGGTTCTAACGGCCCTTCTTCTTCCAGGATGCACCACATCCTTGGAATGTTCCTAACAGTAATTTCTACTGATTGGCTGTTGGATGGGTCAAAGATGCTTAGATCTTTACTGAGCAACTGAATCAACGCAGGCACTGAGTCAAGGGCAAAACCATAATGGTCTCTACTAGGGGTCCTGCAAACAGGAAGTCAGTATTTCGGTTGCATTTATTTATATACAAACAAAATGCTGAATTGGCAGATTAAAAATTGGGATGAAAAAATACTGCTCTTTTTTCTGAAAAGCATATGTATTTGCACTGAACTTCCCCTAAAACTAAAAAAAGTAAATCTGTTGTTTTAAAGTAGAAAATTAGAAGAAACTGACCATGGTTTACTTTCTTTTTCCAGCCAAGTCAACCAGGGTTAATCCTCCAAAATAATTCAAAATGGATAAAATGATAAACTTATGTATTATAAGTAGGGATGGCATAGAACTCGAACTCGAACCCGAGTTCGAGCCGAACTGTTCGAGTTCGAACGGACCCGGACTTCTCAAACTATCTCGGACGCGGACTTTCGATATTTCCTGGACTTTCGATGATTTATCGAATGTTCGAACGTTCGAGTATCGAATCCGCGAGTAAAATGTACATGGTATCTAGGCGCCAACATCGAATCTGCGAGTAAAGTTTCCATTAAAGCCTATAGGCGAGCATCGAATCTGCGAGTAAAACGTCCATGTTACCTCGAACGTTCGAATGCGAAAGCTCGAAAGTAGCGTGTGTGAGAGTAAAATCGATTTTACGAAAGTCCTGGATATTGGAACATGCTCCCCAGACCATTTCCCAGGTCCCACAGCCATTTACATTAAGTTACCATTAATATTTTAGTTGTATTTGACTCGAACTTTTCGAACTATTTGCCTCCCATAGACTTTAATGGGTCCGTTTTCGAACTTTCGAACTTTCGAACTTTTACAATAGTTCGAAAGTTCGAAAACGGACCGAACTTTCAATAGTTCGACCATCTCTAATTATAAGAAATAATGTACCTTAGAATTCTAATATACGGATGTTATACCACCTTGGATTCAGGGAACAATGTGGCGCAATAACCTTATAAGTGAATTATTGCTTATATAAAACACTATTCATTTTTTGAGCAGTCTCTTATTATTTATAAAATATGTTCCTAACTTAAAAAGCATGTCCACCCCCAAAACTATAATTTAACCCACTACTGGCCCCACTGTGTAGTGTAATAAAATCCTTACCTTACATCCCAGCTCCAAATGGTTCTCCTGTAATGTCCCTCCAAGTCACAAAAACTGGCCACCAGGAGCACTGAAGGGAGGGAAATTGTTTCCACCTCTGAGGCTTCCTCTCAGAGGTTTATAGCTTGCTCAGAGCAGCCCTCCTCCCCCTCCCTCCCTCTCCCTCCCCCTAGTGTAAAACCCCTTTGGGGTATTGTAGGGCTTCCTCCCCCAGCCCCAACCGCATTATTATTATGTCCAGAAACTCTTACCTTCCCTCTTTCCCCCGGCGTTCTCCACTGCCGGAAGCCGCATCCATGATTGGCTGCCTCTCAGCCAATCACGGACGCGGCTGCCGGTCCGGCCCCCTGCTTGCAGTTTCATGCGAGCAGAGGGCCGGGACAGTACGCCGGAGGAAAGAGGGAAGGTAAGTAATGATGGGGGGAGTTTCTGGACATAATAATAACACGGTTGGGGCTGGAGGAGGAAGCCCTACAATATATGAAAAGTAAAAAAAAAGGGGTGGACATGCCCTTTAAAAAAATAAGTTACATATATTTCAGGTTCAGGATATACTATCCTAAGTATTGCTAGCAAGAATTTGAACCTACAACCTATTTTATGTTTACCGAGCTTAAAAAGATTAAATTGCCATTGTGCTTAGGGCTCTGTTTTATCATAAGTAAACCAGAGCCCACTTGTTAGCCATCAACATCTCCATAGCTTAGGGCAAATTATTATTTTTTTTCTTTCCTCTTTTATGTGTATGGAAAAGAGAAATCTCACAGGAAGCCCAAGACTGAAGATTCCATAGTGGAACTGATGATTTGTTTTTCATCAATGCTTTAAAGTGATGATGAAAACGTTCCTAAATTCCCAAGGTTACTCATGTACACTGATATTATAAAAACTTAATGTGAATGATTGAACATTGACATTTTAATTACATCATACATGATAACACGAAGCATTTAGATGTCTCACAGCTACACTTTGATGCTATTATATTATTAAACAATATGTTAACTATTTATAGACTAAGGGACTTGAAAAACTACAGTCTCTAATTATGAAAGAGTGCTTCATATTAATACTGTACATAAACTAATTTTAATTTCATTGATTCCAACCCAATTGTATCTGCTTCATTCATCATAGTTTGCAGATTATTATCATTTTCTATACTCTGTGACCTGCAGAACTGTCGAATGGTGGGCATTATGTAAACTAGGGGGCAGATGCAAGCTGATTTAGGCTGGAATAGAAAAGGTTGAGGTTTAAACAGACCCAATATGGAGCCCAAATCTGTGTCAATGAGCCACATGAGAAGCCCTTGTAGTACCAAAGATTTTGCACCCCTAATTTAATTTAGACATATACAAGGACTGTACAGAAAGCAACTCTGCAATGCTAATCTTAGATGGTGTTAAAAAAATTCAGATTAGTGAAGTCACAACTAACTGGTATTTAGAAATTATAAAATCAGTACAGATTTGTTTTTTAATCTCTTTAAAGTCTGACTTAAAAGAATATGAAACTACAATTCCTTAGAGGTAACTTATAAATACTAATTCATGCTGCAGACTGTACTGGATTCTAGGCAGAATATGCAATACACGTTGCACTTTTTTGTACCTGCCACATGCCAGTGCTTGGCTTTAAAGGTAGAAGGTCAAATGGCACCTCCTGCATTAAAAATATTGGAAATATTGTGTCTGGCAGTGCTGCTAAGAAAACAATAAATAAAATGACCAAAAAAACAGAGGGACAGCCCTCCATTGTCTTTATTATTTAAGTTATTATTAGCACAGACTTGCAAATTAGAGCACGCTTAAATCATATTTTATATGTATATTCACATGTAGTGGCACTATGGATAGGTAAGGGATGCCAAACCCCCTGTTAGTTAACTGCAGAGCTTGAAGTCATGTTTTCTCTAATTTATGTATTAGATTTCGGTATGCATTTGGTCCATACTAATAAAATAATAATACACAGTCTAATAGACTTTTTTAAGGACTTAAAGTTTTGACATTCAGACATGATCTCTGGATTATTGTCTTTGTACCCTCCATCCTACCAATTTAAATGCAGCATTTGTATATTTATTTAAATGAATTGTTAGCTAGTTTGTTGTTTTTTCTGTATAAGTACATAACAGTTTTATTTTTTACTAGTATTACGGCACTTAAAGTAACATGGTTATTTCTAAATCTGCTCACCATCTAACCCTATTATACTGATAAAGCAGCTATCTATATGTAAAATGAGATTATAGTAGATCTTTCAAGCCAACACACCAGAGAGCAGGCTGGATTAAATTGGCAAAATGTAAGATTGATAATAACCTGTGGGGAACCATTGGGTTGAAAAATATTTTCTGTAATGTGTATTTTCTGTATGTTTTTACAGTTTTTTTCATTTGTTTATTTTAAAATACAACAAATTTTCCTCTTGTGATATTCTTGTTTAAACAAAATATGTTTAGTCCATTTAATAGTTGGCATAATGGAATATATGATATTTCTTGTACCTTGTACAAAAAAGATATTCTGCATGGAATATAATGCTTTATTAGAGTAATTAAGGGAGTATTATAAATACTTGTAGGATTTAATTCAGCCATAAAATGATTTAGATGATAATTGGGGGGCATGGTTTAAAGGGAGGAAACCTAATAAATTGGCATCTGATATTATAACATCAAAGGTGTCTAATATACAGCCACAAATCCATAGTTCCTGGAGTCTGATATTCCAATTTACTTGGCTGTTGACATATCACTACAAGTCAGCATCTAAATTTGTTGCTAACATGAGGATTTGCTGTAATGAAATTCACCCTGGGAGCATGGTAGATGAAAAAGATAGAGCCAAAAACGGCTTTAGCATGGAACATACAGGGTTATTCAATAAAAGTTCTTATCGTTTAAAATGGTGCTAATTTTGCCCCAACCAATCAGATGTTAGCTTTCAAATGTTAAATAAGATCTGATTGGTTGGGGCAAAATTAGCACCATTTTAAACGATAAGAACTTTTATTGAATCTCCCTGATAGTGTATTAAAGGTTAAGCAGAGCTCAAAACTAGTTGCAGACATATTGTATTAGTGTATATTAGAGTATATCATAGACTTAAAAGAGGTCATATAGTATTACTCAATGTCTGTATTTATTATAGTTTGTTTATAGCATTAAAAAACGTTATACACATTTTTAAAAGTGTGATAACTTGTTATCCAGTACCAGTACTGATACTATAGGGGCCTTCTGCCTGCATAATCAGTATTCCTTATGAGTATGAGTAATATATGTGCTTTGAGTTGCTTACTTTTGCTGTTATTATTTATACATTTGCATGCTAACATTTTGCCAGCATCTTAATAACAATGTTTAGCCTCTGTAACACACAACCAGACTATACTATACAGACAAGTCTGGGGTTATTGGGCCAAGTAACAAGTAACACACAAACTTGGCTTCAGTCTCTGGAGATCAATATTTAGATAAATAAAGTTAGGTAAATTATATATAAACATATAAATGGGCAGATAGACAGACAGGCAAGCAGATACAGTACTGCTAGTTTTCTTAAAAAAACTAAAACTTTCATGCATCCCTTTAGTGACAATAATGCACAGTAGTTTTTTTTGTTTCATCATAGTTGTCCAAGGTGCTAAATGAATGGCTTCAATATTAATAGTTAACATTATGGGATATGAGCTATAAAATAGAAATATAAACTTTTTATGAGCTAAAATAGACTTTGTGTAACTCTACGGCAGATTTAGCATTTACAGTATTGTTTCCAAAATGTTATGCTAAAAAAAGAGACATGGTCAATTTACATGATAACAAAGTTTTCTGTATCATATCATCTGTTTGCCTTTGGGAGGAAAATGCTAATCTACTTTATGGACCCACTTTCTACAGTTGAAATACATCTTTAGTCACAGTCTGACATTCTACTGCTAAGTGCTGTTATAATCTTGTGAGAAAATATTGAGGTTTTCATGATGATATTTGAGTAGATGGAAAAGCTCATTTTCAATGCACTTGTCTTTTCACAGCACTTAAGTTAGAGAAATCTAGCCAAAGTCTGATAAGTGTACAATGTTTATAGGGTTTTATGATTTTACATACAATCTTCTCATATCATTTACTTCGTCTTACTGTGACAACAATTTAATAAGACTTACTATGACCCTATCACCATATACAGAGTTGGACTGGCCCACAGGGTTAAAGGGAAAATTCCCCTGGTGGGCAGCCCATTCACCCAAGAAAACTGCTAAAATTTAAATACAGATCCAAAGGGAAAGTAAGAAATGCAGTTTGTTAAACAATAGGAGTAATATAGATATGTAAATTAATGGTAATATAGATGTTAGGTGTTAGGAATGTTAGGGCCCCTAAACTTGTCCTCATTGGCCCCTGGTCTCAAAGAAGTGAGCGTATAAAAATAGCACACTGTGTCCATAAATCTTCTTGTGAATTTATGGACATGGTGTGCTATTTTTATCCGGAGTGCGCTCTCATTGTTGGACATGGTGTGCTATTTTTATCCAGAGTGCGCTCCCTTTGTTAGTTTGGCTGGTTTAAAAGAAAAATTCAGACTTCATTGTAAGTTATCTTACTTAGTAAAGGTTGAAAATATTGATGCAATGCACAGATATTTCACGTCCAGTCAAGACGCATTGAAAGTTCCAATTGCTCTATTTTTTAACCTCTGATATGCCCACAAACGTATTTTTATATGACCAAAACTTCAAATCTAGGAAGAATAAGTAAGAAATCCTGCACACTACATTACTATCTTATCTTCCCTTAAGTTTTAGATGTTAACCTTTGTTCTGCTTTGGTACTTTGTATTATTTTCCTGTGTGTGGTTATGAAACTGATCAATCAACTTTTGCCTTATCCACAAATAAATGAATTACCATTCCTATTCTATCCTAGCTTTCTGTGAGAAAGAAGACAATAGTTTGAAAGGATATTAGAACATTTTGATATACTTAAAGATGTATAGGTAAGATGAATACCTTGCATTCAAATGAATTGAAAGTCTCAGCTTCAGATTTTCAACAGAGACTTTAGCTTGTTGAACATCACTTGTGTTTAAGCGATGTTAAAGAAATTAAATAGCAATACATGTAAAAAAAAAATATATAAAAAAATGCAGCCTCTGCATAACTCCAGGTAGCTATAATTATGTTGTCACTAAATAAATTTACTATAGCAATGTCTTGTAGCTTGTAATGATGAATTACAGAGTAGGTTTCCTGCATAATGTCATGCCCTCTTTTTAAGTAGCAAATCACATTGTGTGGTCAAGCACTATGTCTATGGTAAAAAGCACTAAACAAATATTTTGTATTTGTTAAATAAAGGATAATATTAATGATAATTTCCTTTTTTGTTGATTGAGTCAGAATAACAAAAGATAGAAAGATGGATCACTGATGATTTGGATTGAGCAATTACCTTTCTGCTGCTAAGTTAAACCTTAACCATTGTTCTGTCACTTGATTCTGTGTACAGTGGCCTCTCTAAACTGAACAGATTAGTATTAGTAATGAGGCTATAATAGAGTCTTAGCCGGCACTTCAGCTGGGTCAGGACCCCACAGCCCTTAGTTCTCTTCATGTTTATTTCCCACCTGAATACTCTATAAATAGAAAATGTGAAATGAATTTTCCAGCAGTCATTATTAGCTCCCCTGACATCCATTAGAGAGCTTACAGCACCACAATAACTAACGACAAGAATTTATGTCATTAGCGAGAAGGGAGGGAGGTACACAGAGGGAGGCAGAGACTTGAACACATAGAGAATGTCAGATACAAGATGGGGACAAAATAGAACCAATGAAACAGACACATATATTAAGGTAACAAGCAGCAAGGAAGGAAGAAAGGGTGGAGGCACAGTATCAACCAGTTCTTTACTGCAGTTGAACATTTCACTTTGATTTTGTTTCCAGTCTAACTATTTGTCACCTATAATTATACTTAAATATATACACAGTATTTGAACACCAAGTAGCTTTTCTTTTTAATTGTGCTTGTATAAACCTTCTATTATCAATTGTCATGGTCAAGAACATGCTTTTTCTTCATGCGTTTATGTGTGATAGAGGATACAATCATGCACACAATATCAGCATTTGGTTTAATAAGACACACATATGTAGATATATGAGAGTCACTTGTGGCAGGAAATCATCATTAAAGGTGAGGTACTGAGGCAAATCACAGATACATAATCAAAGAATATTGAAGCTTCAGTTTTTGTATACAACGGAAACTAAAATGGTTTGGTACAGTTACTGTATATTGTCAAGCTTGAGTGGTGTATAATAAACTGGGTTTTTTTTTTGCTTAATAAACAACAGCAGTAATATTTCATTTTTTTCACTTGTTTTTTCCCTTCTTTTTCCTGTCCATAAACTTCCCAGACTCATTTTTCCATCTTCCATTCTAATTTGTTTATATATTCTGAGTAGACATGATATAGTGTCACAGCATGATGGCAGTATTATTCTTGATGATAAACAATAATTAGAAAGCCGAAGTCTTAAAGTGTTCTCTGACAGTCTTACTGAATTGCATACCTTTTTCATTCCTTTCTTTGTCATTCTTTTCTAGCCTCTTCCCTCCATTATGAATCTCTTCTTCCTATCCATTACCTTCACAGCCTGCTTTCCATACATCTTCTATTCTGTGTCTTGCTTTCTTTTTATCTCTTCTGCTTTTCATTTCTAATCAGTCTCACCCTCTGCAATATATGCCTTTCTTCGGTGTGCTATCTATAAACAATCTATCTTCTTCTAGAATTCCTTCCTCTGCTGGAACAGCATTAGTGGTAATAACAACCCAGTGGAATTGTGTGACGGTTTCCGAAAGCACAGGAAAATGTGCTCAGGTTGAATTTATCCCTACAATATATTCACATTTGTGTTTTGTAGTTATAGCTCATTTATTGAATATTGTTATACCTCTGTTTGTAGTTGTTAAGAATACCTAAAGGCCTTAGCGGTTTACAAATAGTCTTCTTGTACTGTCTATAGTCTTAAAGTAAAATACCTAGGATTTCTTTCACAGAAAGAACCAAGTATGCGTCTGCCCCTGTAAACAAGAGTAGTAAAAGAAATATACAACTGCTAAGTTCACCTTCTGTATTAGGTCATGCGCTTGCTTAGTGTCTGTGTTTATCATCTGAAAGTGTGGGTCTTTTCATTCCTGACTACAATAGATGACAAATATTTAATTGCTTTTCTGGTTGTTGGATTTATATTTGAAGAAGACTCCATTTTTTTTAGAACCCCCAGTTTGTGTTTTTAAGAATTTATCACCAACTCTGTTGAAATGAGGAAGCAGCTAAATTGAATTGCTAGTCCATGCCTTTTCAGTGCATGGAAGCAGCAGAAGGGCCAGACCGGCATCCACCTCACAGACATTACAACCCAAATTGTTGCATTTTTTCCATTTCAAGGCCTTTCTAATATGGAGTCAGGAATGCTATGATTATCTTGTAAATTGTGTTTTTATAATCAATTTTATCAGTTACAGCTATTGCTTAGATTTGTCATCAGTGTCATGTGACTCACAAGACGCGTTGTACAGGAAATAGAACCCCTGCTTCAAAATACAAGGAATCATCTCACTATAGAGATGTATTGGGTTGTTTAAATGCATTTTATAGTACATGCTTTTATATAATCATAGATCTTTTAATATCATATATATTTAGAATAGAGATGTTTTTTTTTTTTTTATCATATATTGTGTATCTTTTACAGGGAGACCAGGACTGAATACATTTTTGGAACTAATGGTCAATCAGAAAAACTAGCCAATTGTTTGTCAGTGTGTGTGTAGCCACTTGAATAGAAATTAATGGGAAATTTATAAAGTTAGCAGTAGATCTCAGCTTGTGTTTTTTCCCTGGATTTGTCCTCACAATACTATATTTGTATGTTGACTGTTAAGTTAGCCTGCTTGTTCGGTGTCACATACATAATATGGAGTGGCAAATCTGTTTTATAATCATAGAATATAATTCATTGTTTAGTGAGCAAACTGCACAAGTTAAAGGGCATGTCCACTCCAAAAATGATATTCTAATATGTTTTTGGCTGCTTTATTACTTGTTCAATGCCTCCTTCCTTGCTACAATCTGAGCCTGCATTCCACAGTACTGATGGATAATGTTGTCTGTAAAGCAGTGAGCAGGGCTAAACATACCTGTAAAATGTTGTTGCCTCCAGCTCCTTGTCAACGTGCCCTTTACGTGTCCATTCATGTGTACAGCTGCTCTTTCACAGAAGGACCCTACTTGTTCTGCCTACTCCAAGTAACTTCCACCAATTAGAACAGCGTAGCAGTTTTCACTGTGTGGGAATAACGGACTTTCTCAAGTAAGGTAACTTGAGCTCCTGTAATTAGGAAAATTAGTCTGCTGATCAGTGAGTAAATCACTGCTATCTGCTTTTACGATTCTCCCTTCATGCTGTGTGTGTGAGCCCTGATTGCTGTGATTTGGAAGGGGAAGGTTAGGGGGATGAGGTGGAATGTATGGTGTACAGGCTCCTGTGGTAAGAAAAAAAATGTTCTCTCTCCTAACTGTCTGCCGATCCATGTGATTATGGAGGGGAACACCCTTCTCTCTCCCTTTTTGCTGTTTGCTGATAAATGTTATTATTAAGGGGGTGTTGATTGATGAGGTCACAGCAAGGAGGGAGAACCCCTCCCTTCTTAAATCACAGTGACAAGAACAAACAGCATGGAGGGAACATGTGTCCATTCCCCCCCCAAGGATGACATGCTGGGCCAGTGCCTACGTGTGTCCATGATTGACAGCTCAGGAGGAGGTAGGCCTCGGTTGTAACAGGAGGATTTGCAGAATAGTTTTCAGGGAGGTTTAATACTGCAGTTTAGGTATGTAGAGGCTTCTCTACATCATATTAAATTTTAGTTTTTGTGGTGGATATGTTCTTTAATTATGCTTTCTAATATGCAAAACAACATGGCAGTACATTTAATATTGCTTCAGTTTTCCATATATATTTCTCCATTCATTACTTTTGTTTTGTACTTTTGGTTGTTACTTGTCAGATGTATGTATGAAGAGGGACTTTGACTGTATATTTCCAAACATATTTAGTACATACCTCAATCATTCTTAAAGTGGAAAGTGCATATTTAGTACCTGTTACAGAGTCTCTGACAGCACTGTTGATGGTTGAATTCCTACAGTAGTTGATGCTTTATAATATTTAGACTTATATAATTTAGCAGCTGTGGGAGATTTACAGTACACCATCAAAAAATGTGAGATGTGGAAAATGAGATTGTCACACTACCTGAGACTCTTAGGTGCCCACTTCAATTGTAATCCTCAGCATCTGGCATATATTTTATATAAATAAAATGAACAATCTAAAGCTAATCCAGTTGGCGATGCAGGAGGCTGTACATATTTTTCACTTTCTTAGTGCATTATAATATTGAAATGTAAGAAATATCCTTTTACAGAAACAGCCTGATTGTAATTGCAAATGTAATATGCTTAAACGGAGAACTATAGCCCAAAAGGCATACCGTAACTGTTCAATAAAAGTAGATCCATGAAGCAATTAGCCACAGTCTCCTTTCTGATCTCACTGTACTTTATATACTGACACACTACACATGCTCCAATTGCAGTGGCATCAAACGAAAATCAAAGTGGACAACTTTAGAAAAAATAATTACTGAGTAAGGCTGCGGTATAAGCTGGTAGTATTAGTTCAGAATCACTCTAGCAGACTGGTGTTGATGTTGCCAGGCAATAGGTAGGTGCAATCCTTCAAACCCCTTATCCTAGGGGTTAATGTAATCCAGCATCAAAGAAATGCAGAGGAGCACACTAGTTCAAAAAAGTCAGGATACCCGACTTTGTTTATTGCACAATAAATTGTGAATAACAGAAGTATTGTGCTCCTCTGCCTTTATTTTAAGCTGGTAGTATACATGATGCATATGTTACATCATTTCTAGCCAAAGTAATTTTCATTTAAATTGCCATTTAACATCTGTATTCTCATTACCCACCAGCAGAGGTCTGGCATTCAACCTATCATCATCATAATCCTCCTCAAATGTGTGCTGGCTAGCTATTTAATGAATCTGCCCTCCTGTGTTCAGTGCAAGATTTTTACTCGGCTCCCCTGGTTGATTAATTGTGATCCTGTTCTTGAGTCTACTGTCTTGGTTCCTGTCCTTGTTCCCCGGCATCCTGCTTTGGTCCCTGTTCCCGCTACCCAGTTTCTAGCTCTTTTATTGTCCTGTTTTCTCCTTTGGCCTTCCCTGCCTTTCATTGTTTATCCTTGTAACCACCCATCTTGTCTCTTGCCATCCTTATTCTCATTTGTATAAATATTTGTTGATTGTACTTTATATAGTTTACATTATTAGTTATTTTGGGTTGGTTTGGTTTGGTCACATTTTGGTTTGGTTTGCTTTATTTTAATAAACTTGTCTTTCTTCAACACTGTTTTAACACTGTTAAACATCTGTTATTTTCCTGTAAGGCAGAATCTGCTTTATCATGATCTGTGTCTAGCACAGATCATGACCAATATTGGTACACTAACCAATCAGATTCTTTATGAAATAATCTGATTTTAACCAATTCTGACTGTAAAATAATCTTATTAGTTAGTATTACAATAAGATTCTTTCTGAATAAATCTGATTGTAACTAATCTGATCGTCTGTTTACCAGACCATTTCCGAGGTCCCAGAGCCATTTACAGTAAGTAACTGTATCATTTTTATAAAATTTTCTTAAATTCCTTGAAAATTAGAATTTGCGAAATTTTCTATAATTTTTTTTTTGTAATGTTCTGGATATATGTACGTGTTCCCCAGACCATTTCCCAAGTCCCAGAGCCATTTACAGTAAGTTATCATTGCTATTTTACCTAATATTTAGACAGATTTGGGCAGATTTTTCTCTCCCAATGACTTCAATGGGTTTGCCTGCGGATTTTCCCTTTATCACATTTTTTTGAAAATCTGCTAATATGCAGGTGGAACTGTTGAGAAATACAGAGCATGTGAAGTGTACTGAGTACAGTTAGCTTGTTGTTACCCATCTAAGATGGAATATGGAATACCCCTAGTACTTATGGATCACTTTCATAAATCACCCATCAGCCACAGCTAAGGGAGAGGTGAGGCACTGGTTGAACCTTTGTGAATATGCTCTGTCTATTTCTACAATGTAGACTCGAGACTACATCTTTAACCTACATGAGGGTATTTTAACATTTCTGCTCTCTGCGTACCAGAAGCACAGAAATCACATCCAGAACCACTGTCAATGCTGAAGGAGAGAAAGTGAGAGAGAAAGAGAGAGAGAGAGAAAGAGAGAGAGAGAGAGAGAGAGAGAGAGAGAGAGAGAAAGATTGTCCCACAATATTGACTTTTTTTAGTTGTAATGACGGAGCACTAATTCTCAGTATGCACTAACACATACAAAAGCAATGATAATTGCACATTTCTATATGTGTGTAAAGCTTCAGTTTGGTACATTGTAAGTGAAATCTTATATGATCTTTAAATTTATCATATAATATTTTGTTTACAGAGCTATCTAAAAATGTGTTGTTGCTGGTGCTCACAATACCATTTTATTTTCAGGGTCTGTTAATAAATGTAAGCTGTGTGCAAAGACTGAAAAGCATGTTACCCAAGGTGCTGACTGTGGGTATTGCTGCATTATAGACTGTTTCTTTTGTGCAAGAACTGGGTGCAAGGGGCAACATTACTCCCCCCCTATTGACTCATAGATGCAGCAAACTATTGTAAGTAATTGAAATCCATCAGGGACAGTTCAGATACCATCCTTTATACTGTAATCAGTTTTGGAATATTCAAGCAAATTTCAATTGAGATTTGTGATCATGCAGGGTAGTAAGTCTGTTTTGCACATTGGCATCTCTAACATTTTAACATTCTGTATTTAAAGTAATACACTCAGGAGAAAAAAAATCTATTTGTAGCAGATCAGTATTTTATAGTATACTAAAATAAAGCTCTGGATTATGGTAATACTGTAAGTATAAATTAGAAATATATTTAATGTCTTTATTCTGGTTAAATATGTGTCGTTGGCATTTTGCATATACACATAGATTGGATGTTATGCAATTCACTGACTAAAATTGACTACAATTGGGGAGTGACTTTGAAACATTTCAGAACCCTTGCTTCATTTCTGTACTTTACATATTTAATTTGAATACATTTTAGTCAATTTACAATTAAAAATAGAGTACTTCATGTCCTAATCAGGTTGGAAATATTCTCATCAAAGTGGTGTAATAGAAAGCTTGTTTCTTTACTTTTTCTTTCTTTCTTTTTTTTTTTTTTAACTATACAGCTGACTGACTAAGAAGAACTAATGATATACTTTTATTCATATTCTCATGTTCAGACTTTGAATTCTGGTAATGACTCTCATTCTTAATGGAGAAATATGCTTGGATATCCCCTTATTAAAATGCATTAGTAGACTCCTAAATGTAGTAACAGACTAATTTGCATGCTAAGTCTACTGTGTGAGGTCTGTGAGAACTTATCAGTGCATCTACTTGGTTGGTGGCCTTAATATACTGTGCCATTGGAGATACTCCTTTTTGTCTTAAGTATTTTGATGTTTGAACTATGTACCCACATCTAGGACTCTTTTGCCCTTTTTTTTTTATTAAAGGGTCACTAAACTCACTAAACAATCCTGTGCAGTACTGGCATATTTATTTGTGCTTGCTGCATATCCAGTGCATGGAAACAAGTAGCACACATAACAAGTATGTCACGTGACACCTTTTTTCAGACATCATGTTGCCTATAAGTAAGCTCTTTATTCTTCTTTGAATTTGAATGCTGTGTTATTCAGAGTTGAATTAAGTGAAGCCTATTCCAGAAGTTTTTGGAATGAGCCTTGATTGCCATTATAAATCAGTTTTTTAGTAGTTAGCAAAATACCCGAAAAGCTGAGATTAGCACTCCATAATTGTTCATCTTATCTGGAAAATATTCCAAAATTCTGAAGAATGTTGGGATCCGTAACCTAATTATAAAAATATGTTATCAGAAAGGATCTATAATCTAATTATTAAATAGGTTAACAGAAAAACATAATTTAAAAGTATTGTTCTTTGTAGTTAAAGGGCATGTCCACCCCTTTCAATAACTTTTGCCACATAATAGTTCTCCTTCCCCCAGTCCCAACCGCTATAAAAAGATTTGTTAGAAAGTGCCCCGATAGTTACTTACCTTCCCTCTATCCTCCGCCACAGTCCCGGCCCTCTGTTTGCATGGAATTGCAAGCAGGAGACGGGACCGGCAGCCAATTGGCTGCCAATCACGGACGCGGCTGCCGGCTGCACAGATGGCAGGGGAGAGAGGGAAGGTAAGTATCTATCGGGGGACTTTCTAACAAATCTTTTATTGCGGTTGGGCTGGGGGAAGGAGAACTATTATGTGGCAAAGGGGTTTGTAGCTAGGGGGAGAGATTGCAAAACGGGAGGCAGAGGGAGGTGGGGGGGAGATGGCTGCAGTTCGCATGCCAAACTTCTCACAGAGGGGAGACAGGAGGCAGGGTCCTATATGGACTCTGCAGTACTCCTGGTGGACAGTTTTTGGGACTTTGGGGGGGATTACTGCAGAACCATTTGGAGCTGGGATGTAAGGTAAGGACTACAGAGTGAGGCCAGTAGTGGGGGAAATGATAGGTTTGGGGGTGTACATGCCCTTTAATAATGTGGACAGGACATGCCCTTTAATAATGTGGACAAATGCTTTTCAACAGTTTACGCAGTCATCTTTTTTGTGTCCACCCTTAAAATAAAAACTGGTCAATTGTCAGTTACCTGCCCCCAACGCCAACTGATATATTTTTCACTTCATTACCTGCATTATCTTATGTTCCCATTCTGGCAGAAAGCTGGCCCCTTCCTCCATGTAGACTGTGACAACTGACATCACAGCCAATGATTGACTGCTGTTTCACCTCCTGGCTCATCTGCACATGGACAAGCTTATAAAAAGCTCATTGAGCAAAGAGAAGAGGCAGATACCTTTTCCAGAAAGGAAGAGAACATATGCATTTGTAGCAAAATATTTAATGATAAGACAAACTGGTAAAAATAGCAATTGGAGTAAGATAACTAAAGTGAAATAGTGCCATTTTCCAGCTATTCATCTTGGCTGAAAAAATAAACTGCAGGGTAACAGCAGCTTCCAAAGTCATGTCAGGATTTTTCATATTGGTGAGAAGACATCTAAATAGAAAATACTCTTTGCATAGAGACAGTGGATACTGGGGTCAGGGGGTGTGGCCAGCAGGTGCACCAGCTTACAAGGCTGTTTAAAGACAGATACATGTACTGGCAACAACATAGAATCCTTCTTAGTTACAGAATCCAGTGTATGTAATTGAAAATTACTGGAATAATCTTAATCTTACCTTGCATGGCGGCATGGCAGCTTTGGGGCAGAACGCTTTCACATTTAAAGGTAATAAAAAACAGGTTTAGCTCTCTTTTAAATGTTAAAGCTCCAGCTCCAGTCTATGGGCATGTGGCCAAATTAAGATTTGAACTTCTGTATGCTTGACCAATCACAGAACAGCCTTACCTCTGAGCTGCCATTGTGTAATAAAGGTTTTATCTGTTTAGTAGGGCAATTCTACTATTTTAAATAGACATTATGTTGTTTAAAGATAAATGGTCCAAGGCAGAGAAAGTTTCTAGAACATCTGTGGTTAGTAGTTCATTGTGGCTTGACATTACATTGATTCAACGATCAACCATCATATCGAACAAATATTGAGCCAGTTTGTGACCAGAATTAGGCAAGAGAAAGTAAAGACATTTATGTCATTTTCATGTACAATAAAGCACTTATGTAAGAGACTAATGTGAATTGTATGATCTTACACCTTGGTAATATTCCTTTATGACCTGTCCGCCCAGAGAATCTCTGCACCTATATAATAAAAATGGTTTTAATCCTTAGTATCATATTATTTTACTAGCCAATGCACAGGTATTTTTGAATGACACCATGAAAAATAGAAGTATTAAAGAATTAGCTTATTTGGGGGGGGGGGTAATCGGTTGCCATAATAACTGGTAAAAATGTCTACAGTATGTATCTCCCAAAAAATATTATAGCAGCTATATATTCAAGGGAGGGAGTCTGACATATGTATATATATGTATATATATATATATATTTATATATATATATATATGTATATATAATATATAATTTAATTTCTAAATTTATGTAAACATAATAACTATAGTTCTTCTGTTATACTGAGAGTTGAAAACTATTAAGTTATTTTGACTTTGTATCATAAATAGAAATGGCAGTTCTGGAAACTATTGAAATTCTGAAAATCAGATTCAGACCCAATTGAAATGGAATATTTAGAAGTTTTGATTTCATTTCTTGAATATATTTGATTGCATTTTTTTGAATTTTCGATCAGGATTCTGAATTTTCAAACACTATTTTTTAATTTTTTTCAAGCTAATTGTCAAACTTTACAATTTCTAATATTTGGTTGTTTGATCATAAGTCAAGAATATTGAAAATTTTGAATATTCCTTGGGATCTGTGGACTTCTGAAACCGGCATTTCCCTATTGAAACCAGTTTTGTTTTGAAATCTGAACTTTTCACTATTTATAAATGGGAAATGATAACTTGATGTTACTGCCATTAATAATTGGAATTCAATCACACAACAACAAAAGTGAAAGTAAAGAAAAGTGAAATCACGTTCTGAGCTAGGCTGCTCTAGCGTGTTTCTCACATGCTTATGACCACATTTTGCGATCTGCTAGCACATTAGAAATGGGTGCATGTTAATGTAGGTGACCACATTGTATTGGTTGCACTGTGTTCTGTTTTTTTAAGCGAATGTAATCACCAATTTTTTGCGAACCGCATGTGCTCCCATTTTGGAATATTGCGCAAATCACAGGTTCTGATTCATTGACAGCACTTTTTTTTACTTGTTATATGAAAGCTTTCCTCTCCAGAACACCCGTGCATTGTAAGATACAATTCCAGCAAAATGCATTTATGTACATATAACAACTGGATTTTGTAACTAAGAAACTGTTATTGCCAGTACATATCAATGCCCATGTAGTCTTCAAACAGCCTTGTGAGTTTGTGCACCTATTGGCCTATCCCCAGAATCCACTGTCTCTATATGACAGAGCATTTTCTGCCCCTGCAGTTTAGTTTTCCAGCCAGCACAAAGAACATCCTACCAAGTACAATATGAAAAAGTCTGCTGATTTATTGCCTTTTTTGCTTCTACTGTTTTCTAAATGTACAGTCGTTTCATGTTTATGTCAAGTGTGTCAGTGTACATATGTAATGCTTTTAAAAAGATGTGAGGTTGCAGGTTCAAATCTCATGATTATGGTAATTGAATTCTAGTACACAGGTTAATTTTATTAATCAACCAAACAGCCAGCAAGCAAAAGCTTTCTTGTATCTTTGTGAATTTTCTCTGTCTATTAGACTGCTAGATGACTGCTAGATAAAGTGTATGGAAAAATTATTTTTTGGGAATTATTTTTGTGGTGTTTTGTCACAAAAGATAATAGAGTATTCCAAAAGCTCCAAACCCAGAGCTAAATATATTCATTATGCATAAACCAGTGATTTCTAATTTCTGTTTCAAACTATGCATTTGGAGATAAAGCAATGTCCTTGGTTATTTTTTAGAAAGCTTTAAAAACCTGCTAATACCACAAATTTTCAGATCTGTAGTGGAGTCTAATTTTGTCTAAAATACATTGTACTGTAGAAAAATGCTCAAATGTGTCCTTCCACAGACACAGAACAGACATAGACCTGTGCCTCTTTGTATACCTATATGCGTTTTTTTGTGTCTGTCAAATCTCTCTATGATGTTCAGATCTCCTATGATGTACATTACTATACATGGTGTTATTGAGTTTTTGCAAGACAGCACTAATATATACCATTCTGTGTTTTAGTAAACTGAAGTATTTTAATTGTTTTTTAGTTGATTTTACTGATCTAACTTGTCCATAATATTAATGTTATTAATATTTAAATATAATATTTTTTAATTTTATAATTTTTTAAGAGTGTTGCACCTATCCGTTATTTATTATCTTTATGCAGAAACGAACCCTTAGCATTTAAAAGCATTCCGTTTTCAGATTCCCAGATCTCGGGAATGTTCAAGGCTATTTTCGATCATTTTCTAAAAATAGACTTGAATGTTCGATAATCCTTGAAAATACGATCGGAGACTACTTTCAAGTTTCTGATTGTATTTTTGCTGATTGTCGAACATTCAAGGCTATTTTCAAAAATTATCGATAGAAAATAGGATCTGAAGTCCCAAAATCCAGACGATCCGTATTTCGGGAAACCGAGGGGTTCTGTGTCGTATCTGGGTCAGAGTCGGACCTGGATCCCATGTCTACTTAGCATTTGATTGGTTACAGGAAAAAAACATTTTTTGTAAAATAGCCTACTTTTCACAAAGCAAACTGAAATGGAAAATTATTGATTAAATCATGACTTGTGGATAATAAATGCTAATTCATTTTAATCATAAAGTAATTGTCATATTAACTGCCTTTAGGTCAAGATATTGACAAAATGAATTATAGTGGAAACATAATTTGCTATTTAAACGTTATTGTACAGGTTTTCAGGATACTGGAATTCTTAATTTTTCCTCTTTTTTCCTACCCATACACTACTGCCCAAAACTTTGTTATATTGTTAGATGTTTGTGCTCTGTGAAGGATGTAGTAGACAGCATTTCTGGCCATTTTAAGCCTGTAATTGAATCTATAATTAGTTATGCTGCAGGTACTCGATTAGTCAAAGAAAGACATTTTTTAAAGTTTTAAAAAAAGGTTTTCCTATGATTAAATAATGTTTTATTAAACTTGCATTAGGAAAAGATATCCCATGGAAACACATGAATAATTGTTGCTTATAATTTGCTTCTGTGCACCTATGCAGACATTTGATTCCATCTATGATGGCCCAAAATTTTAAACCGTATTATTTAATTTGAAACTTACTTATGGTTGATTGGCTTCTTTAGAACTATCAAAAGGCTAAATACACTTTAAGGAAACAATTATACACACAGATTAGCATAAGATAATCATATGTGTGCATGTATGTGGTTACTGACGGCAAAAGCATTCCTTTTTCATTATCTAAGATAAGGGGAATTTTTTATTAGTGAGAATATTATCAGTATAAACTGATCCCAAATTTGGCAATAAAAACTCTGTCTTATTTTGAACTACAATATTTAAACCAAGATAGTTTGATAATGTGTAAACATTTTTTAATTACATAAATATTAAGGTTAAACATTTCTTAATGTCATAAAAGTGTTTAAGCAATTTTATTGAAACCGCATCTTTAGCATCATTATGTACTATATCCTTTAGCAAAATAAAGAAATTATTTTAGAACTGCCAGATTTTATTGATGTGCATATCTTAAAAAAATCACTCATGCTATTGATGTAATCAAGGGATCAGTTCTATTTCTCCAAAGTTTCTCCTCTAATTTAATTTTCTTGGCAGACCATGTGGGATATATTGACTTGATTTGCAATTAAAGTGATAATGGCTCTCACATTTTATGCCATTAAACCCCTATGGCTGTTGGTCTGTATGTTAAACTGAAGATATAACTAGATAAAGTGTACTGTCTAAATAGTCTGATAGTCTTATAGTTAGAATTATATTTTTATTGGTAAAAAAAAGTTTATGTTGGTAAACATTGTATAATTAAATAATTTATCTATTATCTTTTTGCTTCAAGCCCTACCTTGCAGGTTTTATAATCTAAGTACCCATATCCATAATGTGTTACACACATTCGCAACTGAATTTAAGTCTGTATAAAGAGTTTGGAATACTTAGAGGAAATCTGTGTAAGCCCAGGGAAAATATGCCAGCTCTTTGCAGATGTAATTTACAAAATATAAACCTATATATAGAAGCTATTCAAAAGAATGTTACCTAGAATGATGCAAAGAAATTAATATATTCGTATCTTGTGTCAAAAATTAGATACAAGACAAATGAAAAAAAAAATCACAGAATGTCAGGTAAGTTTCAAGGTTGTGTGGGGACACATACAGAGGAGCAGGTGACAGATGCTGGATAGTGCAAAACTATCTGAAAGTATCAGTACTTCTTATAAAGATAAAATGTGTGATTTGAGGAAACAGTCTATTAGAAAATAGGGGTGTCTAATGTACTAAGCAGTGTTACAAGTTAGCATTTATGTTTAAACAAAGCATAGAAAATATAGAATAGGATAACAGCAAGTAAAGAAAGAAAGATTTGAAAAAAGTTTTTTTTAATGCTATGTGGTTTTACAGGCAGTTTATAGCATGTGTAATATCAATGCGAGGATTGCTGGATTTAAAAATTAAATTTATGTGGCACAGATCCCAGGATTGAGAAAGACGGTTTCTCCTCCAGTCCCTCTTGAAGCTCCATCATTCATAGCAATGTGTAATATCCTGTTATTGCAGATATAGTATCAAAAGGTTATTATTTGCACAACACTATTGGTTGGTAAAAAAAGATCTGTTGGGGGATGGTTTAGGGGAAATCCAGAAAGGAAATACATGATGTGGTGAAAGAAAAACATTGGAAATTTGTGACTATGGCCAATAAATTGCTAACTGTCACTGCTTGGTATTTCTATTTTGAGCCCCTGACAGCATATTGGTTAGTGACTTTTCTTGGATTGGCAAAAAACACTTTGTGTGACAAGAAAAAATCTTTCTGCATGAGGATTTTACCAGCTATGTAAATACTCAGTTGGCTGTATTATTTAGAGCCAGAAAGCCTCTATTGAATATCTTGAATGGATATATACCAAGAGTTCTGGGTAAATCTCACTGAATTTGTTATTCTTTTCAATTTTGTATATACAACATACAGATGAGAAGTTAGTTCTGCTTGACATATAAATTCTACAATTGTAACTTTTCAGTCTGCATTACCTTTGTTTGACCCTTCAAAATCAAAAAATATACAAAAATGGAATTAAAGTATTTTATATTAAAGAAACTGCATGATCAGGGTTCAAGACCACAAAAAAATTAAATTAATGTTGCGTTTCATTATTCTGCAGAATGTGTAGAGAAATTCCAGTTAGGAATGGAAAATTCTATGACTTACAGTATTAAATGTCAGCTATCCCTTATATGCCTCAAGTCATCAGAATAAATTGAATTTGGCCTGCTTACAGGCAATTAAGGCTGCATGTTGGTAGCTACATGCTGTTGCTTTAAAAAAGTTGCAAATTTGTAATCGTGTGAGGGAGAAATTTTTTAAAAAAAGATGTAAATTCCACATAAATTCTGTGTGACAGAGTAAATACATTTTTTCAAGACATAGGACACAGACTATACAGTATAACTTTTTAACATTAAGTGCGCTAATTTGTATATTTATGTGTATGAGTAAAGATGGGAACATATTTGTCACACCACTGTTTAATTGTCTATCAAAACATTTCACACCTTAGATGCCAACAACCAGAAAAAAATAAAAGCAAGAAACAAACACACTTTTAGACATTTTTTTAAAGGAATAGTGCACTCAAAAAGTGAACTATTCATAAACAGGGAGATGTAATTAAAGTTTTTATCGTTAAAAATTGTGCTAATTTTGGCCCAACCCATCAGATGTTAGCTTCCGTTTGAAAGCCGACATCTGATTGGTTGGGGAAAAATTATACATTTTTTAACAATAAGAACTTTTATTACATTACCCCCTTAATGCATTTATTAAAGATGGGGGGGGGGGGTTAAGGAGCTAGACATAGACATTCATCTGCCACTTAGCAGCCCAATGTGACAATCTATCTTGATCCGCCTGTAACAATGGCATATCATCTATAGCTTTTAATGGTCAACAAAGTCTTGTATCATCCACAAACAGAGACCTTGCTGCCATGTACTAACCCTCCATGCTTTGTGCTGCCCCTTTTAAGAGGGTAACCGGTTTAAATTAACTGGTAAGTGAACATTTAGTCCACCATTTTTCCTGTTAGGACAAAGGGTTATGTAACAAACCTTACAATGAAGTGAAAAACCAACGGAGAACAACGGAGGTGTGTACAGGCTTACATACAGAGTTTTTTTGTTTGTTTACAAAGGTTAGAGTGAGGTGTATGAGGTTAAATGTGCATGAACTGCTTGGTTCACAGCCAGATTATATGAAAGGGGAATGACCAGAGAGGAAGGGGGGAGCTCTGCAGTAAATCAGACTGAGAGCAAACTCCGTGTCACAGAGGAAGGTGGGAATAAGGCATCATAGGCTGCCTTATTCCCACCTTTTTTATGTCTGGGTTAGGGCAATATAAATTTCACTATGGATACCCTTTAAGTCCAAAAATGCATTACCTTACATTTATCAACATTGAACCTCATCTGCTACTTAGCAGCCCACTGTGATAATCTATCTAGATCCACCTGTCATTACAGGTGGATCTATTGCATATCTTCTGTAGCTTTTAATGGTTGACAAAGTTTTGTGTGATCAGCAAACACAGAGACCTTGCTGACCCACTGACAAATCATTAATAAACAGATTAAATAGTAGTGGCCCCAACACAGAACCCTGTGGCACTCCACTTAGTACTTTAGACCATACTGATAAAGCCCCATTAACAACTACTCTCTGTATCCTATCCATCAACCAATTGCTAAACTGATTATGATTTGTTTAGCGAATACGCAAAACGCGTAAGGCAAGACCGTGCAATGTTTTTGCCTTTTCTATGGCCCAATAAAAGTGTTTTTTATATATTTCACCCAAGAGTTCAAACACTGAATACTTTTTTGCATTTCCGGTGTGCGCTAAAGCCTGCTTAATTTGGTTTGTTCCTGATATGTATACAGACGGAGTAAAGGGTCCGGGGCCAGGTGCTCCTGGGTCACCCAAGGGGACAGGTAAATTACTTTGATGCCCAACTAATGTGTAATAACACAGGATATACACCTAACGAGTCCACCCAGACCAGTGCATTAATAAGTAAACATATGATGCCTTTACAAGCTTGCATTGCTATCACTAAGCACTACTTAAATTGGCATGTTTGGGATATTCTTAAATGTATTTTTTTTATTTTTAGTTGTATAGATGGCAATTTCACAATAAAGGTGAAATAAGTTCAGAAAGATTTTATTTGAATTTTTTTATTAAACAAAACCTGCCATTTTGCAGGAATGTGACTTTTCAATTCACTATATTCCTACATAGCCAAACAAACACACAAATAATTTCCACTTGACACACTTTTTTTTCATAGAATTTATGCTGTAGAATCTGTCTCCAAATTATCAAAAAAAGATCCTTTCAGTTCCATAAGTTGTGATGTGAGGTCTTGTTTTTCTAGCACACACCAACGATCTTTAATAGATATCTATATAATTTGGAGGCCTCTGTTCTGTTGCTCTAACTATTCTTTTCTTGAATAAGTGCTTCCTTGATCACTGTGTTCTGCTTAAAGTGCTTAAAATCAATGCTATACATAAAGCTGATAATAGCAGCTGGGCATATTCGCTGACAGGTTGTAAACAAGGGACTAACTTTGAAATATCTAGCTATTATCACCATATCTACATACCAACATTTTTCACAAAATCCTCAAAATGTTTGGTGGCATACACAAGGTGCACATAAAATAACATTTATTATTTTGGCTTGAAGAGACAAATTAAATTCGGTACAGACATACAGTGTGCTGTTACGTAGCTAAGGAATCTGCTGAAGCATTACCGCATTATCAGTGAATTATGGGACATTTTTTCCCCATAGACTATAAAGGTAACAATACTCAAATGTGGATATTTTGCGGTTTAAGGATCATGAGATCAAAACAGTTTGTTTCATGGTCATAAACACAAATGATGATAACCCCAACCCCCCACTCAGACACAGGTACACCCAACTACTGACCTTCCTTTCTGTTCTCATAGAAACCATACTTAAAGGGTAACTATAGTCAAAAAACTAATTTTGATCAATCATCAATAAAAGTTAGCTATATGGTCATACATGCAAAAACATATACCCCTAACCTCACACGGGTACACACACCTACTAACCTACCCTTCCATTCCTGTGGCAGACATATTTAAAAGGTAAATTAAGTTAAAAAATACAATTTTGATATATCCTAAATAAAAGTTGGTTTTATGGTTGTAAAAAGACATACCCCCTCAACCAGACCCAAGTACACACACCTACTGATCTACCCTTCCATTTCCATTGCAGCCATACTTAAAGGGTAACTAGTCAAAAAACTAATTTTGACTAGATATTTAAAGAGTAACTAGTCATAAAACTAATTTTGACTAATCATTAAAAAAGTATTTTTTACCCCCAACCTGACACAGGTACACACACATTATCTACCTATCCATTTCTGTGGCAGCCATATAACTATAGTAAAAAAACAAATTTTGATTTTGCCACTATGCAATGCGCACAGTACCAGTATGATAGCATCACACTTCTATTCTCCATGGGCATACGTTCTTTCCCAATTATGTAGCATTTCCCAGTTATGTACTATTTGTTCGTTTTCCGAACTTCCCCTTGCATCTGTTTTGGGTTTTTTTTTGGCCGCCCTTTTTGTGTCTCTGCCCCCCACCTCCTTCCCCACCAAATAAGATGGTTGTCCACGCTCCTCTTGTTGAAAGACCTCATCTGGCCACATCCGGTGCTGACTGTGAATGGCGTGGACCCCTTTCTGGGCATGACAATTCAGAACCTGTCCATTTATACACCTGTCCATTTATACACCTGTCCATTTATACACCCTTGCAAATTTATAGTCTACTGGGTCCCAGTCAAATTTATGTCTCTTTTGCTGTTCTCCCATTTTTTTTATATACATTTATTTTTTCTGTCTATTCTGTCTTGAAAACATCAAAACCCTCCATTTGTATCTGTTCCTTTAATTGGACTTGTATGTGTTGTATCTCCTTATGTAGAGTGTCCATCTCTTTACTCAAAAATTCAACAGTTAGCACCATAATGTCCTTGGAACATTTATTCAATATCTCCATGAACCTGGTTTTGTATTCATCATTATTAGAAAACAATGTTGGTCTCAAGTTAACACACAGGCCCCTAGGGATGCTTTTCTATAGATGGTATTCAGTTAAGGTGACTGCATATATATTAATTCAAGAATTAATATTACAACTCTATGGAAGCTGTAATATTCTATTACAGTTTCCATACGTGACATAACGTGACACACTTGTCATGTTACCGCTCTCACAGAAGCTATCATCAGAACGACTCCATAGGCTAAATTACCAATAAATACCGTGAAGGAAATGCTACTGGTTTGGTAAAGAATCAATACATTGTAAAAAAAAAAAAAAAGGGGGGGGGGTGTTAGTTATGTTATTGTGATCATAAGAATGACAGCCTTCCAACCATGCCAAGATAACACCAATCTTGAAGGTCCTAGCATTTTACCTTAAAATGGTATTAAAATGGTATCTGGAAAAAAAATTCCATTTAGTTTTATTAAAGAACGGGAGGTAAGACACAGAAAGAAGGGGGAAAAAATCAGTGGAGATATGCTTTAAATGCTTTTGGCCTTTCCTTGGAACTTTTGCATTTGTGAGACTGGCATTACATTAGTGTAACAGGTAACAGGTAAATGTCTTCAATAAGAACCAAAACAAAAACGACCTTCCAGTGCTTCATTTCAATCTGATGAGTCTGATAAAGACAATAACTTTATTGAAGAGTGGAGTAAACAGAACATGTATTTTAATACATTACAGAACTATTGCAAATGTCCCAATTACATGTTTTAATTATAAATTTCTTTCCACAAAATATTATTATATAATAATTTATTATGCAATATTATAAATTTTATATTTTATTTTCAAGTGTACAGTAAAGTAGAACATAATTTGTGTTACACTTGTAGTAGAGGAAACCTCTAAAAAGTCCTTCTAAGCAATCAGTATAGTGAAATATCAAAGTTAAAATTTCACCATTATTACTCTGCAAACAAAACATATATGAATGTAAAATAAATGATAATTATATCAGAAAAACATCTTGCTCATAAAAAGGTCAATTATTTCTCGTCCACAGTTCTCGCTTGCTTTATATTTGCATTTATGAGTTTCCTCCTGTTAAACTCCCTCTGGGCTATGTTCCCAGTTTTGCCTACTAGTGTAAGCACACTTTACTTTCTCTGCTACCTTGGCTGTTGTTCCTGCTGGTATTAGGGTGTGATATTTGGCAAGGGATGGCTTTTGAGCAGATTTCAAACTAAAAATCTCAAAATTGGCAGTGCAGGGTGATGTGTTTTGATTGCTACATTAAATACATTTTCAATTGGAATCAATCATAAATTATCAGATGAGTCAGGAAGGAATTTTTTTCCCCTTCATAAATTTGGTGGGTTTTTTTGGCCTTCCTCTGGATCAACAGTTAGGATGGACGTATGTCTTTATTCAACCTCAAATACTATACTATACAAATATAAAGTACATATATTTGCCTTGGAATGGATGCCTAGGCTTCAGATTAAATGGCAAAGATGCAGAATTCTGCCTTCAATTGATTTTAAATTGTGTATGCTTAGCCTTTCTCTAACAGATTTTTAGTCCACAGCTTGTTTACCTTTTTTTCTGTATCTAATCAATGAATACTATCTGTAATCTCTACCTTGTGTTTAAGAATAACTTCAAAAACCTTAAAGGGTATGTCCACCCCCAAACAAACTTTTATGATTAGGCTTATTGCTGCCGAATACTTTGACCATGGTTCTTACAGGTAGATTCAATAAAAGTTCTTATCGTTAAAAATGGTGCTAATTTTGCCCCAATTAATCAGATATTATTTAACATTTGAAATCTAACATCTGATTGGTTGAGGCATAATTAGCACCATTTTTAACAATAAGAACTTTTATTAAATAACACTAGAGAAAGTTTGGTCAAAAGTTTTGAAAGTCCGAAAATGGTCCCATTAAAGTCAATGGGGGGTAAATAGTTTGAAAAGTTCGAATGAACTTCCTGAAATATTGCAGTGTAAACTTACCTTACAGGCCCCTGGGACCTGGGAGATAGTCTGGGGAACACGTCCTTGTGCGGGGAACAGGATAAAAACCGGATGTAGAACACACGTGCGCTACTTCCAATTTCCACATGCCACTTACGGTAATCCTCGAACGTTCAAGGATTTTCGAACATACGGCAAAACTCGAACCGGGACCCCCCTCCCCAGCCCTATCAGAGCCCTTGTGGCACTAAGAAGTGCCCTTGCAGCCCTGACAAGGGCCCTTTGGGGCATAAGGGGTCCCGCAGCTTAAACCCGGACCCCCCTCCCCGGCCCTATCAGGGCCCTTGCTGCACTAAGAAGTGCCCTTGCAGCCCTGACAAGGGCCCTTTGGGGCTTAATGGGTCCTGCAGCTTGAACCGGGAACCCCTTCCCCAGCACTTGTGGCCCTTGCGGCCTTGACAAGGGCCCTTTGGGGTACCTCCGGCGCCGGTGGCCTCAACGAGGCCGATGTTACCGGCGTCTTGATCCGACCTGATGTCTTCGGGCTAGCGACACCAACACCACTGGTTAGTGCTGCGCAACCCCTTAAACCCCAAAGGGTCCTTTGTCAGGGCTGCAAAGGCACTTATAAGTGCCAGGTAGGGGGGTCCCGGTTCGAGCTGCGGGACCTCTTTAACACCAAAGGGCCCTTGTCAGGGCCGCAAGGGCACTTCTTAGTGCCGCAAGGGCCCTGATAGGGCTGAGGAGGGGGTCCCAGTTTCGAGCTGCAGGACCCCCGAACGTCCGGCCGCGGGATTTTCGGCTGTTTGGCAATCCACGAGCGGCAGTTTTTGGGAATCTCCGGCAGTTCAGGGATTTTCAGAAGTGGCAGTTTGAGGCCTGCCAAAGGTTCAAAAATCATCGTACAATCAAGAATTCTCAAATGTTCGAGGATTTTCACAAATAGTCCCGCGAGTCTGGAAAATTGAACTAGTTCAAACCCGAACTAGTTTGAATAGTATGAGTTCGCCCAAACTCATAAAGTTCGGCTCGAACTCAGGTTCGAGTTCGAGTTCTAGTCCATCCCTTAATAACACTGTTTGTGTTCAAAAGTGCTGCTAAACTGACTTACCAGCCTTTGTTCCCTTGGCTTTCTTCTGCTTAGCTTCCGTGTTTTATCCATGCACGGAAGCTGCAGAAGATGCTTGACATGCAGTTGACATGAAAAGTGCGCTGGGTTAACAAAGACTTTTAATTTCGGGAAGGCTTAAGGTTTAAAGTAGCTCTTCAGAATGTCAACTGGGATAATGTATTATCAGGTAAAGGTACTGAACAGAAGTGGACTGTATTTAAGGGGATTTTAAGCCAGTTCACATCTAAATTTATACCCTTGGGAAATAAATGTAAAAAAAGTAAATCCGTGCCCACGTGGCTGAATTCTAATGTAAAGAGGCAAATGGAAAGGAAGAAAAAGGCATTTAAAAGTCAGAGGGAATGGAAAGGGCCTTTAGGGATTATAAAAAAAAAAACTGTAACAAGGAGTGTACGAAAGCAATCAAACTAGCTAAAATTAATACTGAAGTTAGGATAGCTGAACAACGCATCACTAAGCCTAACATTTTTTAAAAGTTTATTAATAGTAAGAATATGAGGACTGAGAATGTGGCACCATTAATTAAGGGGGATAAGTTAGTTACGAGGATGGCAATAAAGCAAATGTCTTGAATATTTTTTTCCCCTCTGCATACACTATAGAAGATCTTTAGAAGGTACAGATATCATAGAGTATAGTAGCAATAATGGTATAAAAGATTCAAGTGCACTTTGGTTAACCAAGGATATGGTACAGAAAGAACTAAATAAGGTTAATAATAATAAATCTCCTGGACTGGATAAAATACATCCTCGGGTACTTAGGGAGCTAAGTTCAGTTTTATCTAGGCCATTGTTTCTTATTTTTGCAGATTCCTTCATGTCCGGAGGTGTGCCTCTGGATTGGAAAAAGGCTGATGTTATTCCATTATTAAAAAAGGGTTGACCTTCAGAGCCGGGTAATTACAGGCCTGTAAGTTTAACTTCAGTGGTGGGTAAGATACTGGAAAGTTTAATAAGGGAACATGTTCTAGAGTATGTTTCAAGGACTGACATTATAAGTAGTAACTAGCATGGATTTAGGAGGAATAAATATTGTCAAACTAACTTGCTTGGCTTTTATGAGGAAGTGAGTAGAACTTCAGACTCTGGCTCAGCAGTAGATGTAGTTTATGTGGATTTTTTTTTTTTGAAGAAAAAAGGTTTAGGCTTCAAGTTCGGAGAGGGTTTTTCACTGTGAGAATGGTAAAGCTATGGAACTGTCTTCCAGTGGACGTTGTTATGGCAGGTTCATTGGTCAGTTTCAAAGAAAGCTGGATGAGTTTCTGCTAACAAAGAATGTTGCAAGTTACTGGTACATAAAGTAGAGTTGATCCAGGGACATTTCCGATTGCCATTTGGAGTCAGGAAGGAATATTTTTCCCCTTCATAAATTTAGTGGGTTTAATTTGGTGGGGTTTTTTTTGCCTTCCTCTGGATCAACAGTTAGGCAGGAAATGAGGATATTGCTAGATGTGTTGGACTAGATGGACGTATGTCTTTATTCAACCTCAAATACTACACTATACTAATGCGGTCATGTTTACAATTGGAGGCCTTTCCAACTTAACTGGAAATGCAGCACATATTATTTGAGAATAGAGATGTCCGAACTTCGCAAAATCCGGTCCGCTCGAGGATCCGCAAATTTTCGAGAAAATTCGAAAATTCGAAAATCCGCGAGCGGACCCATTAAAATGAAAAATTCCCTTGAAATTACTAGATTTTTCGTATTTTCGAAAATTTTCGAAATTACGGGTTTTCGCGTATTTTCGAAAAGTTTCGAAAATACGAGAAAACTAGTATTTTCGAAAATATGTATTTTCGAAAATACGAGTATTCCTCGTAATTTCGAAAATTTTCGAAAATACGTGTTTTTCTCGTATTTTCGAAATTTTTCGAAAATATGAAAAATCCGGGAATCGGAAGTTCGGAAGGCGGAAAATCCAGAAAAATCCGCCGTTCGCGAACGGGATAAATCCGCGGCGGATCCGGGCTCGGATCCACGAACCGGCCATCCCTATTTGAGAACAGTGTGCTATGAAAGAGAGAAAATGCCATTATGCAATAGGTATGATGTAAGGTGCATAATATAAAGACAATTAATAATCACTCTTAATTTAATTCAATTTCCACTGCTATAACTCATATATATGAGTCTGTCCTATTTATATATTGTATATTTATATTGTATAATATTTGTATTGTCTATATCATTGTATTTATATTATATATTTATATTGCTAAACAGTTATACCATGCATTTACTATACAATTCAATAATTTAAAGCATGTTTGTGTTATTTTACTATTTATTTTATGGTCATGTCATACTGTGATACTTTGCCTTTATCAATATGCCCCATACATATTTACAGATAGAATTAAGACATATATATTTTTGCTTGCAATATTTATATAGTGTGAGCATTATTAGGCAGTGTTGCCTCACACAGAATGGAATGGTCATGTGCAGTGTCTTCATTCAATATGCCAGGTTCCTCTTCTAGACAGACTTTTGATTAAATGCATGATTGACCTTGGTGACATTATAAAGAAAGATATCTTTTGGTTGCACCCTCAGTATGTATTCCAAAACAGAATTTGCTAGATGCAACAGTAATCACACTGCTGTGAAATACATTTAATACACAGTGCTTATCAGATTATGGGCGTGCTAAATTGTCATCATGTAAAATCAATTTCCGAGATTATGCTGAAATTGGAACGGGCGTAGGGGAATCTGCTTAATATTGAATTATGCAATAGTTACTATGTTCATTAAGATTGAAGGGGGAGTGTTTCCAATTAATATGTGATGCTTCAGTGCTTCTTTTAATAGATTCATATAACTGTTAAGCTTCATCTGACCCACACACTACTAATACAGATCTGTCAGTCTTGTCTTGTCATTATTACAAATTGCTCTGCTTTTCTGCCATGCATGACCATTAAGTTGTTGCAGAGGAAATTCAAAAAGTTCAACTATAATAATATATTAAGCCAGTAGATCTTCTAATTCCACATTCCACAAATTATGGTGATCCTTGTGGTCTGTATGTAAATAGTGCCTCCTACCATGGTGACCTAAAGCTAAAGATTCCCATACATTTACCAGACTTTCCTGAGATATTCTGAAAGATTGTCTGTCCCATTTAATGTTAACTAACCTTACGGGTAAAAAATCAGTCTCAAAGCATTATCTGGGCAGGAACATTGTGAGAATAAAAAAAACTTATTGAGCAGAGGTAGGATGAAGATACCTTTGCCAGAACGGTTTAGAACTTATCATTAAATATCTGGTTTAAGTTGGTACAAATAATTGGAATTTCAGACAGATATCTGATAAGCCACCAGTTTTTTGTGGACATTCCCTTTAATTTAGTGTTCTTTCAGCCTCTATGCTGGATAGAAAATAAACAAGTTTTCTGTTTTTATGAAAAACAAAGGAATCTCTAAATGTTAGGGATATGGCTATTGAAGAATATGCAATAGCAAGCATACTACACAGTGAAATTCAGATTCTGTGCTTGAGAGAGACAGGATATCATCTGTACTGTAATATGACATTTGCCTAACTGAGGCAATCCCTGTGCTGTAACACAATTAGATGTCAGCTTCTAAATAGAGATGGACGAAACTTACCAGTTTCGTTATGTTTTTGGTTTTCCGATTTCCGGGTCTTGTGAAAATCTGAAATTGGAACGAATTTTCGATTATTATCGAATGTTAAGGCTATATTCGATAATATTTTATCGATTATCGCCCGGAACATTCAATAACCCCTGAAAATATGATCGGAGACTACTTTTAAGTTTCCGATCGTATTTTCGAGGATTATCAAACGTTCGAATTTTTCGATACTCCTTGAACGTTCAATAATTATAGAAAATAGGCTCTGAAGTCCTGATGATTAAGGACGATTAGGTCCGAAACGCGTGGATCAATAAAACTGTTATCTTGATGTAACATTGCAGAGTGGTTTCTTCCATCCGTTGACTTTGTGTGGAATGCAGAGCTTGTTCTTATCCTCTTTATTTACGTGACTGGTCTTAGCGACGGACCTGGGGCTACCAGCACCCGGGTCACACGGCTTATGTGGTAAGCAGACATTGTACATTAGTTATCCCATTGGTGCACAGTGGATCAGGCGTCAGGTCCGGGGTATTGTACACCCAGACTACTTATTTCTCCAAGTAAGGACTGCATTATTGCAATATAAGTGATCAGTTTGATTTTCAATTAATAGAAAAAAGGGGGGGTAGAGCCTATGATTGTGAAAATTTGTATATGGAACATTCGATAACCTTCGAAAATATGATCGGAGACTACTTTTGAGCTTCCGATCGTATTTTCGAGGATTATCAAAGTTCGAATTTTTCGATAATCCTCAAACGTTCATTAATTATAGAAAATAGGCTCTGAAGTCCCGATGTCCGGACTCATTCGGATTTCAGAACCGAGGGGAACACGCTGCAACTTCCTTGTTCTGATCTGCTGTGCACTAGAGTGTATGGAAAAGAAAAAACTGACTGTTGCACTGGCTATGGATAACATATAAGGTGTACTGCCCAGTTTTAACACAAGGCAGAAGAAAACAGAAAAAATAAAAACTGGGCACACTCATTTGATCTAGGTAACTGGAACAACTACTTTATCAATAAACATGCAGAGGTCCAAATTGATATATAAAGTGCATAAAGACAATTAAACCCCATTGCCCTCTCTAACATATACTGTATATCAAGTGGTATATTGGAGTTTCGTGCTGCAGGGTTGATGATTCTTAAGAGAATCGGGGGTTTGCTAGTATATACAATAGCTAGCTCTATTTTGAAACAATGTTTTTATTTGATTAAAAAAAAAATCTTTATGGAGAATGTTTTTAAAGATATCTTTAGGTTGAATCACATTTTTCCCTAGTGATATGTCTGCTAATTGAAAAAGTACAAAAACGCTTCATTTTTAAGACAGGTAAATCTTTTTTTTTTTTATAAACTGTACAAAAAACTTTCATTTTGTGTTTTATGTGTGACATGTAAAAGATGATTTATACTGTTGGAGGGTTAATCAAGGAGAGTTCTTATTGCTAAGGTTAGGATTTGTCCTAAAAAACAATCACCATTGTTCTGATTGCGTCTGATATTTTGACAATAAACCACAAGACCAGGGACGGAGCTTGAACTTCAATGGAATAGGACGCGTGGCAGCGTGCCTCCTGAACGCGAGGGACCGAGATGGTATCCTCCGATAGGCCCGTGACATAGGAGAACTACGCCATGAGAATAATATTATCCGCATCTTCCCGGATTAATCGATTGAACTCCAAAAAAGACGGGCAAACTTCAACGACGTCAAAAAAAGGCTAACACAAGCCAATATACCTTATTCTATGGCCTACCCGGCACACCTACGCGTGCAAGTTGAGATTTTTTTGACAGTCCTGCTGAAGCATGCCAATGGCTAGATTCACGCTAAAGCAACTTCGGGAATCTCTATGGTATGAATGGTAAGGTAAGAGGAACAAATACCCTTTGGGGACCTGCCATTCTCCCACATTTTAGTGCGACAACTTTTAAAACCCAAAGACCAAGCATCATAAAGAGGGTTTCTCCCCTCCCCAAACCCCCCCTATGCAGATACACCGCCACAATATCTAGTCCCAGCACAAGAAACGGATTACATACTGGTACTGGACTACCCCAAGACAACACATATTCTGGAACCAGTCACTCCCCGGCACACCTCCAGAACTCTAAACTCCACTAGCTGATACTAAGGCCTGACTGTAAAATGCTAGATGACCCAAACCAAGACCGGCCTATGCATATAGTAGCTAAGATCTTAATATAAACTGGCCTACAGGTTTGATATAGGGGGAAGAATTAAACAAACGGTGGAAATGCATAATTGGTTGATAAATATGCTCTCGCGTAAACCCTGTAACTACTAAGCATTGGATAATAGGCCTCTTCCCTCCTTGTTAAAAGCCAGTAGGCAGGGGGAAGTGATAGCCTTCAATACTAATCCAATGCAAGGTCAGGGAGACAACCTTCTCATGAAAATGCAACCAAGCAGGGAGTGTCAGCCCAGATAAATGACCCAAGGTAAATTTTTAGGACCTTCCATACTGGGGTTACCTTGACGTGGTTGGAAGGCTTTTCACTTTTATGCATAAAATTGTAACTAAAAACCCCCATGTTTTTACTGTTTGCACTAGCATAGATATTATGATATATGGGGCCCAGGAATGTGCATTGATCATCTCTTTTCTTGTTTGTTCTAAACCCTGTAAATAACCGCACCTGCCTTTCTCCCCACCCTCCTCTCTCTCTTACATCCTCTACCATCTTACATATGTCGACCAAACTGTACCGGAATACTACTCTCTCGCTATCCCTTTAATTTCCCCATCCACAAACCACTCTATAAATAAGGATATATGCAATATAGTGTGAAACATGTTACTGTGATATAGGCTGTAACATGCTAGTGCAGTGTAATATAGGTTTCATTATATAGCTGCAAATCTCTAAAATATTTTTGAACATCCAAATTATGGACTTGGTGCTGTGTATGGAACCGCTATTGTAATATTTATGTGCTACTGTATAATAATAATGATACTATGGATGCGATACCCCAGCATAATATGTATAAATACAAGATGTGATGAGCACCCACCAGCTGCCCCCAAGCAACACCAACATATAGCGTCAATAGAGGCCTGAAATGCTACCCTCTAGTTTACTGGAGACCCACACACATATAATAGGCTCGATGCTGTACAACCGAGGCAGACTGGTGGGTGCTACATATCAGAAACTGTAAACTTTTCCTCTAAATCTCTACTATCCACTGCATATGGGTCAAATGATGACAGCCCTTACAAACTGAGGATCAGAGTGTACATGGTACACTCTGCCAGTCTGAGTACCCTATGCTCCCACCTTACTGAAATGCTGTCCCTCTAATTGTATCTTACTATTACTTCAGCCAAGAACTGCTTTATAAATAAGGTAAACAGAATATAATTAATATATGGAATGTAGTGTGCAATATGGCAATGTGATATAGGCTCTAACATATAACTGTGAACTGTGTAAGATATTTTAATATATGACAGATGCTGCGCAAAAAAACCCCTAATGCGCTACACATAGGAGCTACTGAATTAAATCAACGCTACTATGGGCAAGGTGCCTTAATATATCTGTATAAATGCAAGATATAATAATCACCCACCAGCTGCACTCAAGCACCACAAATTGAGGAATATTCCTAATCAATACACAACACACAAAAGATCGACACTATACCACCTTAGCCTATTAGAGATTTATTCATACACAATAGAGCTGGCATTATTTATCCAAAGCAGACTGGTGAGTGCTATATATCAGAAAATATATATTGTACGTGGCTGGAATATATAACTTAATGTGTACAACAGGAAAACCCAATATAGTCCTTAACAGCTAACCATTGTTGTTTGTCAAACTAGATGCACTGTCAGAACTGATGTGTTGAGTGATCATTATGCCTTAATGATCACTATCTCATTTATAACAAGCTAAAGCAAGGCGAACGAGACTTAAACTGATAATGCTGGTTAGAAATATTACCTTAATACCCTACCCTGTTCCGACTTTACTCCCCCCTACAACCCCCCCCCCCTCCCTCCCTCCCTTTATATATATGCTGACTGAGAGATAATATCTTCCGGGCAACTGGAACTGGACAACTGTATGGTATACAAGAAATGCCCAGCAAATGTGACATTCTCTGCGTTATACCCTCCCCTCTTACCCTTTACCCTTCCCTTTACTTATACCCCACTTATATACAGTTTTGCTAATAATATATGGATAACATATGCACAAGTATATAATAATACTCCGAATGTCTGCAAAATAACTAATGACAATATAATACAGAATAACCTATGTAACTTCTAAATCCATTATACTGACCCCAAGAGACACCCATGGGGAAGTCGGTTACCTCTAACCATAACACCCGAACAAGTATAGGATATTGATATACTAAGGCTCGGAGATGTGGAACACAAGACCCCCTCCCCTCCGCAGCAACTGCACATATGTGCACCCCCATAAATAGTTCTAATACATCAAAGAATTGGTTGAAACTATGTTACATGTTCCAAGTTATTTTCTCCCTGTTTAGCATGGCTACTGAATATATTTATACACTCAAATTTAGAATGCTGGATAAATACCCCTTATACAAACTTTTATACTGCAGTACATCCCCCTCCCCCCCCCCCCGGCACCTCGGACACGTTAACAGACATCTTTGTGATATGACTCAGTTCTTAAAAATTTTAACATGGAATGTTAGGGGACTAAATAACCCAGCAAAAAGACTAGCAATTTTTTCACAAATACGTGCTCTTCAAGCAGACATTGTGTGTCTGCAGGAGACCCACCTTCTCCCAAGCAGCATTCAATACCTCCATAGACCATGGATAGGCTGGGCAGCTCACAGCACGCACTCCTCATATTCGTGTGGAGTCTCCCTACTACTTAACAAGCAGTTAACAAACACTATCCAAGAATTCAAATCAGAGAAAAAAGGCAAATATATACGGTATGTGTCGCCCTCACGTTTGACCTAATTAAATACGTAGTAATAGGAATATATGATCCACCACCTGCAAAACAACATCCCTTACAAGAAATACTCCCCTTCTTAGCAAAATACCCCAAAGCATGTCATTTGCATGGGTGATTTTAATGCCCTCATTGACCCTGCACAAGACAAGCTACACAAAACAAATGTACAACCGACCTCCACATGTACACCCTCCTCCTTATACAATTTCATTACCGACTTAAACTGGACAGACACCTGGAGACACCACCCCCATACAAAAGAATTCACATGCCACTCTAAAACCCACGACTTCTTATCAAAAATCGACTACATCTTTCTTAATAGAACTCTTTCTCTTCTTATCACGGATGTTGTACACCTACCATGAAGTACCTCGGACCACTCTCCAATACTTCTAAAACTAAAAAACCCTATTACAGAAAGGCCTAATAAGCGACTTTGGCGTTTCCACCCCTTTTGGCTAACCCTTTTCCCAGAACAAGACCCAATCCCTGAACAAATTGAAACATAGTTTCAACTTTATCAAGAAATCCCTACGACTAATATTGTATGGGATGCATTTAAAGCAACCCACCAGGGGAACCTGCAATCAGCTATTACACTTATCAAACGCCAAACAGCAGGTAAAGAAAATGAAGTTGCCCAGACCCTGAAAGAAGCCGAAACACAATATGTTAATAACCCCACGCTCCACACTAAATGCAACTGGCAAACAGCCCGAACTTTATATCACTCTTACAGAAAAACACGCACGTACAGAGTTTTTTTTTATCAAACACAACTACTTTGAACACGGCCACCAATCATACAAACTACTAGCGCGCCTGGCACATGGAGCAGTAGACCAAAATATCATACATAAAATCACAGACTCCCAATCAAACACGATAACAGATACTAAAGGAATACTACAATGCTTTACTACATATTACGCAACGCTATATCAATCCCAACTCTACACCACCCGAACATCAGAATGGTTCCTGGATTAAGTACAATTTCTAAAACTATGCCAACAAGAAACCATGACACTGGATACAGATATCACACTAACTGAACTCAATGATGCTATAAAAAATATGGCCAACGGAAAATCGCCTGGCCCAGATGGCATTCCAGCAGAAGTCTTTAAAAAATATGACAAACACCTATCTCAATCGCTACTAAACACATACAATTCAGCCTTCCTCGCAAATGAACTACCACAATCTATGTACGAGGCACACATTGGGCCCTATTTATAAAAGATCGGTATCGTTATCGTAAAATACCGATCGTTATAGTAAAATAACGACCGGGATTTTACCAATAACGACCGTTATTTACCGATAACGACCGTTATTTACCGATATCGTTAAATACCTGTCGTTATCGGTAAATACCGGTCATTATTTACCGATAACGACCGTTATTTACTGATATCGGTAAATACCGGTCGTTATCGGTAAATATCGACCGGTATCGGTAAATACCGGTCGTTATCGGTAAAAACCCGGTCGTTATTTTACGATAACGATCGGTATTTTACGATAACGATAACGATCTTTTATAAATAGGGCCCATTATTCTCCTACTTAAAACCAGTAAAAACCCTACAGACTGCAGTTCATATCACCCCATTTCATTACTCAACATAGATTACAAAATACTGGCCAAAATACTCGCAAATCGCACAAAAAATAATTCTCAAACTAATTCATACAGACCAAACTGGCTTCATGCCTGGTAAATCCACCTCCATCAACATTAGAAAAACATTAATTCACACACAGGTAGACCATGATAACTCAGATACACGTATAATGTTATCCCTTGATGCCCAAAAAGCATTTGACTCGATAGAATGGATATACTTATGGTCCTCTCTAACACAATATGGTTTTGGCCCCAAAATCCTCAAATGGATACAGTTGTTATATAAACGCCCCACAGCCTCAATTAAAATTAACGGTTCTCTGTCAGAGCCCTTCCCACTGGATAGAGGCACCCGGCAAGGTTGCCTGCTCTCTCCATATCTGTTCGCATTGGCGATAGAACCGCTAGCCACCAGACTAAGTTCACACCCAGATATCTCGGGTTTCACGCTTGGACAATACACCTCACTATTAAGCCTATATGCGGATGATATGATTGTATATTTAGCTGACCTAGACCGCTCACTCCGCACCATATATAATATAATTTCACAATTCGGTCCCCAATCAGGTCTATACATAAACTGGAACAAGTCTTGTTTATTCCCGATTGACCAGAATATCACATTCCCCCCATTCGCGAAACATTTAGTACCAATAAACAATTCATTCAAATACTTGGGAATCCACATAACATGCAACCCATCCCAATTCTACGATCTCAATATAGCCCCACTCCTAGAACTAGTCACAGCCAAAATTAAAATATGTCATAATCTACCTATCAATCTCATAGGCTGTATCAACCTAATAAAAATTGTCAAACTCCCCAAGTTGCTATATGTGTTCCAACACAGTCTAAGTTAGATCCCAGACTCCTTCTTTCAAAAACTCCACAGTATATTACTACCCTTTCTCTGGAGATCAGGCAGAAGCAGAGTCCTTAAAACCCTGCAAAGACCTAAACTACTAGCTGGACTTGCAATGCCAAATTTCCATCTCTACTACCTAGCGAGCCAATTCAAATACTTTAAAACCTGGCTTCTCCTCCCCCCTGACACCCCAGCAGACACACCCTTCACTATATACAATGCCGAAGTAATTTTACACGCATATCTTCCATCATACCCCATTACATTTTTAGAACAACGAAATATAGATATTCCAGGAGGAAGCACACCTCTTCATATACAGCAATTCAAAATTTGGAAAAAGATAAATAAACTGCTAAAGTACATCGATATCCCTGAAGAATCACCCCTTTGGCATAATACTAAGTTCCCCAACTTAGCATCCTTCCCAGATGCATATATCCTAGAACAACAGAAAATCACCACCTTCTCTCAAATCACACGTAACCAACAACTAATATCATTCACGGACTTCAAACAAACCTTTAATTTAACAGATGCGTATCTTTTCCAATACCTTCAGATTAGATACTGTCTTATATCAGAGTTTCAATCAACTAACATACCGGTAAAGCGACACCCATTAATAAAATTAATAAGTACCTGCGGTGAACAGCGTATTGTATCTAACTCATACTCCTCTCTACTAAACGCACAGCTCGCTGATAATACCACTACTATAATTAACAAATGGTCCAGATACATCCCTACCCTCACAGAAACGGATTGGGAGGATCTAGCGGAATCACACAACAAAGTATCATTATCATCTCCCAACAAACTGATGCAATTTTACCTATTGCACCAGGCATATATTATCCCTGTATGGAAATCACGAATGTCCCCAACCTACAGCTCAGAACCAAGTGCCATAATATGGATGCAGACTTTTGGCATCTAATATGGTCATGTGGCAAAATACAGTGCTTCTGGGCTAAAATCACTACACAACTATCACAGATGCTCGGCACAACAGTATATACTGAACCCAAGCTGTGTCTTCTTGGTATCCCAGAGCTAGATAGTTGAAACAGACATCAACTTATTTTTCTCAGAGAGACTCTGTTTTATACGAGACGTGCCATAGTGTTATCCTGGATATCTCCAGATCCTCTTAAGGTCAGAACATGGAGATCTATGATAGACAAGATGCTACCAATGCTTCAAATTATATATTAAAAGAGGAACAATAAACAAATTTAACTCCATTTGGTCTATGTGGTAGCTGTTATTGGACGCTGGGAAAAACTTAAATTGGCAACTATGGAGATGGATTTGTGTGAGACCGGGGATGCCAGGGGGAACGGCCCCCCCTCCTCCCCATCCCCCCCTTCACTAACATCCCTATCTACCCACCCTCCCTCTAAACAAATTTGTATGCAGTATTTTCACCTAATTTACTATAACTAAGACATATGAACACCCAGATAGCCCAAGGGCAACAACTACCACTAAATATTTATCCAGAAACTATGCTCCCTCTCCACATAACATAGCCATGCTTAAGGTTATTTTGTGTTGTTACCCCAGTTACGTCATCTGTATAAATGATATATGCAATCATTTATTAAGACACATGGAAATATGACTAAAATATATCATTGAACTACTGATATACTGATAAAAAAGTTGTATTTGTTTTATCTGTTATTTTATTTATGTTAATAAACAGTTAAAAAAAACAAACAAACCATAAGACCAGGTCCCTAACAGGCATTAAATGAAAGCAAAAACTGTTGCTAAGTTTGCACAATTGCAGTAAAATTGGTAATTTGGCACAATCTGAAATTCTTCTCTATGTAGTGCATCTGTCACTGTGTTAAATGAGAATTATACCTATTAAGTAGCTAAATGCTTAACATGTTCTCCAATGTCAAAGATGGGAAAATCTTCAGTGAGGATTGTGGGAGGAGCCAGAAAGGAGTCAGTTACTGTGTATACATGAGTATAATCCTCCTTAAATTGATTAAAGGATATGCCCATTATCGCCTATTACTGGAAAATGTAATTCCTCCCAACTATCACTGTACCGTTTTTGTTGATCTGTCAACTATTTCTACAGATATTCAGTCTGAAACATCTTACATTTCAGTTGTCAATCAAATGCCTAGTATCATAAAATCTTCTGTAATGTATAATTTTGCTGTAGCTGGAATGGTGACAGTTTTTACATTAACTGCATGGTGGGAAATTCCCTCTCCCAACGCTGCCTCATATGGATTACTGAGCATGCTTTCCCTCACAGAAAGTCAGATAGTCTAACGGGACTGAGGGACTGAGCTTGAGCAAAAAAAAAAAAGTTGTGGATTGAAGTCATGCAGCAACACAAACACATCAGAGTAGGTGCTGCTTACATACATTCATTTATAGATTAAAGCGAGACAAAGTAATTTTTCAGTGTAAAGTTCCTTTAAATAAAGGTATTGGGAAAGATAGTTTGGATATCTGTAGTATTTAGCTAGATCAGCTGTACTTAAAATTTACTTTTTGAATACGTTTCGCTAGTCATCCGTCTGGCTTTTTAAATTCAGAATGACTTCTGTTGCCAATAAATACCCTGCAAAGTCCCAATCAGCATATAACAGTAAGGTGTTATGGATCTTCTGAATGCAAAGTGTTAATTGCTTTGTGGCTAAGAGGTATTATCGAAACTGCCCCGGGTTAGGTGTCAAAACAGCATTGTACATGGTACACAATTGGTGTTAAGCCTTTATAAGTTGGTGCAGGTGCTGTTTCACCGCCCCTACATACAAATCAGAGCAGACTTTGCTGCACTGCATATATAATGTGGCTCCTCTGGTGCTTCAGTATTGAGTCTTTTGGATGCACAAGTTGCTGCCTCAATGCGTTGAATTTTGTGCTGCCCCAAACTCAGCATATTTTCTCCATGGTAATTCAACCATTTTTTTTCCACTCATCTGTTTTTTGTTTTTTTTTTACACCCCAAAAACTAAAATTTAACCCACTACTGGCCCCTCTGTGTAGTGTTAAAAAATCCTTACCTTTCATCTCTTCTCCTTATGATTCTCCTGCAGTGCTTGTTCAGTCTAGAAAACTGAAGAATAGGAGGTGTCTTCCTGTTTAAAAGGTTTGTTTAGTTCAATTCACATACTATTTTTTTGCTTTTCAAATATTTTTCTAAAGGGTTTCAGTAAAGTCAAAACTAATAAAAAGAAGTGTAAAACTGAATTAATATTGGGTTTGATAAAATGGGTTATCTTTTTTTAAGACAGTATAATATTTTTAATTTCCTAAAAATAACATGAGTTATTTTAATTTTAAAAAAACTCAATTGTTCTTTAATTTTAAGGATCTTAAAACAACATTTTTTTTTAAAAAAAAGCACAGAACTTTAATAAACCATGCAACATAAAACACACGCTATAAACAGTCCTGTTCACAAAGTGGGTTAAAGATAACTCATGTAAATTGAATTTCCTCTCCACAGGGAATAACAATTTTGTTTCTGAGAGAAACACATTTTATGCTTTTTTTCATCCAACTCAGGATTTCTAATTAAGTTCCCAGTGACCTCAATGGACGGGATAGTACAGTTAGTTATCAGTCAAACGCTTTTTGGATATTTGGATAAAGCTAAATCTATTATAGAAGGTAAAAAAACCTTCTAACACATTTCTGTTGCATTAATGCAATGTTGATTACAGAATAAGTCAAAAGATTTTTGGGGAGATTTAATCATTTTCTTGGAGCTAAGCTTTCCTTCCGTGATTTATTGCATCGCGGGAGATGGTAAGCTGCGCTGTGTATATTTGAACGCTACATGGTAGCGCAAAAACAAATGCGATGGGTAATTATAACAAGTGCCTGTGCCATTAATAGCAAATGGTGCAGGCCCCAGAAATATCCCTTTTGTATATTAGTAGTAGAGAATTGTACCGTGTTAGCCATAGATGAAAGTGAAGACATCTTGGATATAAAGTAATACCTTTTATTGGCTAACTAAAATGATTGAAAATGCAAGCTTTCGAAGCACTAGGCTTCTTCCTCAGGCATGATACAATACTGAATCTTAAAAAGCACTCTATTTTATACATACTAGAACAAAGACTTTCTGACATTACATAGATGTTATCTTTTGCACCCATGCCTGATTGGCAATGGCTGTCGTAAATAAAAGAGTAAATACACATTCAATGATCACAGGCAGTAATAAAATAATTAGCAGGGGTTAAATAAACAATTAGATACACTTCACCTCTAGTGTCCATGGAGGGTCTGGTATAAATGAGATATTTATGGGTTTGGGTGGTTTAGAGGAATTTAGTCTGATTAACTCTACATGACATTAAGATTAGAAACATAGTGACACATAAAGTTTAGATCTTTGTTGGGTCCAGAGTCCAGAGTCCCAAATTTTTGTATAAGTTTACATTCCCATTCTAACCTTTCCTTTTGGGATCTGAAATTTCCCATAAGCACTGTGACTTTTAGGTCTTTCAGGCTGTGTCCTTGGCTGCAGAAATGGGCACCCACAGGGACATCTCGTTTATTGTTATTAATTGTGAATCGATGAGAGTTCATCCTTTACCTCAGGGTCTGTCCAGTCTCTCCTACATAAAGTCCTGAGGGGCACCTAGAACATAAAATCAGGTATACCACATTGGATGATTTGTATGGGATTCCAAAACTGCACTGCATATTCCAAACAAGCACTTAAAGGAGGTAAAGAGGAAAAACAATATGTTTCTCTCTTGAATCAATTCCCATCTTTATACAAGACAACAGGAAGATTTACCCAAGAACTGCTATTGCTTGGAGTCAGGAAGGAATTTTCCCCCTTCATAATTCTTCTGTTTTTTTTTTTGCCTTCCTCTGGATCAACAGTTAGGCAGGAAATGTGGGTATTGCTGAATAGGTTGTAATAGATGGACGTATGTCTTTATTCAACCTCAAATACTGTACTATTTTACAGCAATACATGAGCTGAGTGCAGAACCAGAGTGCTGGTTTCAGCTTTATTGAACTATCATCAGTCTAACTTAAGCCTCTGGTCTGTGTTGTTAAGTGTTAAGCGATGTTGTCCTTGGTGATGTCTGCAATTTCCATTCAACTGACTATCTGGTTTTGTACTTGCCAAATGCAAAAAAAAAAGGCCTCATGCAATGAAATTCAATAAAAGTCTCATAGTAGGTATTGCATTTTCTTAAAGGGCATGTCCTTTATGTCCCTCATCCACGATAATTCATATCAAGACTGTTACACACCTGAAAAATGCCTCTGTTTGCTAAAAATCATCCTGATATTTTCATTTAAAACAGATAAATAATACATTTTTGATTAATAAGATGTTATTGGAAGGATTGTATAATCAATTGCAAATTAATGTTTTTGTCCAGCATAAATATGATCATATGACACCGCAATATCTACATCAAATAGTATCTGTAAGCAGTGCTACTGTTTTTTGATTTCTGAAATTTCTGCTTGTGTCATATTTTCAGTATTCATTGCACTTGTGTAACTAGGAATCACTGGGCCCCCAGCAAAACTATGATGGGACCCTTAGCATGCCTTATCTACAGTGGTTTTGTGGAAAGAGGCTATATCTGTTATAGGATTAATAAGAAGATGTGACCCCTTTGGCTCCCAGGCCCCCCTGCAGTTGCTCCCCTGGTAGTTATGCCCCTGGTACGTTGTGTACCTCTCCTTCACTCCCCTGCTGTTTCATCTTCCTCCTTGACTCTTTTTGGTGCAACCACATGATCATCTTTTTAAGGTGCTGGCTGTATGGTAGAAAATCTTCTATAGCCTATCTGGTTTGTGCTTTCAGTTTCTTCTGCCTGTTGATTGGTTCCTGTTCCCTCTTTAACTTCCTTTTTACAGTCCATCATTGCCCGTTTATAGTTTGTGGTTCTCCCTGACTTGTGGTATGTTTTCTTGGCTTTGATCTTCTGGTTCTGATTCCTGCTCATCTCCCAAATTCGCTTGTTTGCTGTCTGTCCTGACTGCAGACTGCCTTTGAATACACTTATTCTTCATCCCTTGGTACCGTGCTGTGCTGACTGACCTCCTGTGTTTGACCCTTTGGTTTTTCTTACTCCCCTCTGGTTTTTCTCACTCCTTCTGTATTATGCTTTGGTCCATTTTCATAATTGGAAGTGCCCTATCACCAGTTGCACTTAGGTTTTCAAGTATCCCCTGCCTCAGCACAGATACCTTGCAATTTAAGTCCAGGGGGTAACCGTTTTCCAGTGAGGCGCTTCTAGCCTTCAGGCAAACAGAGGCTTGTCGATTGTAAAGCAAGTAGTTATTGATTGGGGTATATGTTCTGAAGGGATACTCTGAACGTTACGCATATATTTTGGTTTCTCTCAGTGAAGTCCATTGCCCAGTGTATATGTAAACTGTGGAGGAATGGCATAGGTATAAAGTGCACTTTGAAAACAAAACATTCAAAAACATTCTGTGGTTGCTTACAATAATAAGTGCAGATATGGGTAGAAACATATCTTTTACGTTTCTCTACTGTGTTCATTACATATTTTTTTTTATTGTTTACATACTTAGGAACTCTCGTGTGTCCAATACAATGTCTGACCATCTCTCCTCTGCGACACATTCATGGCAGCTCTGTGTGCTGCTCATCCATTAACAGGTGCTGAAGCCTGCAAGCTGGCAATTTTTCTTTTTAGATGGCCTAGTGGCAGCCGAGTCTTTCTAGCTCTTAAAATCACAGTTTTCAGAGTGTGATTTATCTGATACAGTCCATCCATTGCAGTGTTTGAATCTTAACTTTCAATACTGAGCATTGTGATACTTTCAAAATATAAGTGTTAAAAGTCTTGAAACTCCAGTTAACTCCATTTAATGCTCTTGGTACTGATTTTCCTTCACAAAACCTTTTCTGTAGTAAAGGTTTTAAAAGGTTAATATAAACTATTATAAGGAATTCTATTTCTTAAGGTAGCAAAGAAAAAATTACTTTTTTTTTTTTTAAAATATAAGATTATTGAACCCCTTTCCCCTAGATTCCTGTTACTAAATCTGTTTACAACCATTTATGAAGTAAATCTAAAATAAAGTAACTTTAAGTATCTAGAGGTTTATTTTAAGGACATTTAATGGGGAGATTTGCACCTCTGTATGTATATAGCTATAAATCAGATGAGTTGTTTGTAGAAATTTATGTTCCAGAATGACTTGTTATAAAACAATATAATTTTTTTTCAAGCCTGCCATACACAACAGTAACAAATCACTGCATGTGACATTTGCCATAAGGCCATCGTACTCGTATATGTACTCGTATATACTGTCGATCCCATGAATGATGGTATACATAGTGTGCACAACAAATATTATTACATTACAAGAATACTATCATATGGTGTATATATTAAAGGATAATTATACTCAAGTCCCTCTCGCTCCTCTTCTTCTACCCATTAACAGAACCCATGGGGAGGGCCTAAACCACTAGGTCCTTACCCATGGGTGCTTTACTGAACAACTGTTATACATACATAAAGCTTCCCTTGCTGCCATGGTCCTCTTCCAGATGGTTCCTTCATTCTGCCATGTGTCTAATAGGAAGGCACACTCTGCAAGAAGCATGCCTTCCCATTGACCAGATCACAGACTGTCACTGGCAGCTTTAGGGGGAAGATTGGATTGGAGCACCGAGGGAGACTTGTAAGTATTAAAGCTAATTGGTAAATAATTGGTCAATGGGAGAACATACTCTAGAAGAAGACACAAGCAGGAATCTGGGCAATACCAGACACGTGGTTTAGGTATAACATGTACAGTTCTTAATATAGAAAGGTGGTATGTGGGAGAAATAATAATTGAAAATTAATTCAAATGTGTTTCTCTCTTTATGGGCATCATTATCTGGCACAATTGTACCATTAGCATATTGCCCATAAAGGTACAGGTATTGTAAAAAAATTTAACATTTGGTTAAGGCCAACATTTTGAAGCTTGCCCAACAGACAAAGTAAAATAAATCTAAATTTATATAGAAATTTCTGTTCATCTACCATCAGTGTTTGTAGTGTATGTTTCGTAACCAGCTTTTTTTTTAAGACAAGTGAACTTTCAGCTTTGTTTGGGGGGTAATTTTGCCCATTACAAAAGGGAAGGCTTTCTTTTGTGGCATCAAAGTGGGACCAGTTGTCACAAACCCCCCTTTGGTCTGACTATTGGCCTTGTTGTCAAAAAATGTACCACATTTCAAAACAGCAAAGTGCCCGTTAAACTGTATCTAAGGGATTAGATACAGTCCTACGCACAGATATGTATATCTACACAGTAATTCCTATATGGTAACATAATAGCAAGGTTTGTTTTGGGGATATACTCAGAATAGGACAATTAACCATTAAAAGATTTTCTATATTTTATTAAAAGTACAAAAAAAGTGCATAAAAAGATAAAGAAAAAATGCTATATAAACAAATGGAACAGTAAGGGTAGCACACAGTTAAGAATAAAGGTGAAAAGGAAAAAAACTTAGAAAAAGTATTAGGTCCGTGAGCAAAGTCCATGAAAATCTGGTATTTTCAAATGGTACCTAGAGGGTGTGTTTGTCCCCTCCCTGGAAGGAGTATCTTGTACTTTTAGAGGGAACTTTTAATCTCTATTTCCCTCTAGTTTATACTATGAGTACCGTACATATCACATACAAAATATTAATACATTTGCAATTTGCTAGTTTTACACTATGCAAAGATACAAACATGATATACTTATGAGTTTGTATGACCAAGAAATAAAAAATTCTAATTTTCCCATGTGCAAATAATCTATAAAATATATGTACAGATGCGCTTTTATTCCAGCATCAGCTGACATTATTTGAGAAAATATTACATATGTCCTTTCCTTAAATTATTATGAAATACGAATTAAAGGGGAAAATTATTTTTTTTTTTTACTTTAAGGCAGAAGTCCCCCTGTGGATAGGTGCCAAAGTTCTGTTCGGGTCTGTGCATTTTACAGTGACTTTCACACTTTGTCCCTTTTTGAAGTAGATACCCTGCTGAGTCTAGAGAACAAATGGAGATGGGGGAATTCCTAAACCAAGAAGCTGTATTAACCCTTATAGTACCTCTGGGATAAAATAGGTGGGGATTTCCATATTGATTGACACTGCTAATAAAGTGAAATAAAAAATAAATAGAAAATGAATGCTGCCATTATAGACATTATCTTTGGGAGGTTAGATCTAGTATAAGGGTCTATCCTTGACAGATTAATTTCCTAGAAAGATATGTGAACTTTTATGAAATATGCATTATCATAGTTATATATCACAAAGAAGATGTGTTGTAGCCTGTAGGACTCCTAACAACCTCCCACCCCCACCCCCGAAGAAATCAGAGACCTGCTAGCATCTGAATCTAATTCACTGATAGGGGTATATATCATACTGCCAACTTCCTGTACTTGAACTTCCCATGGAGGTCAAAGAAAAGCTAATATAAATGATAAATTATATTAATATAAATTTTTAGTTTTATTGTAAATAGAGGTGGGGGGGTTCGACACCAAATGTCTGCCATGTACAATGCTGTTTTAACACCTTACTCTGGGCGTTCCTATAACACCTCTTAGCCACTATCCAATCACACCCTTAACACCTGGCTGTGATATGCTAATTGGGATTTTCCAGGGTACATAATTGCCACAGATTCTTGTACAAGTCATTCTGAATTGAGAAAGCCAGTCGGATGACTAGCGAAACGTCTTCAAGAACTAAATTTCAAGTCCAGTTGATCTAATTGAATACAACAGATATAGTTTTATTGTAGTTTTATATTGTGTTTTTACTAATATAAAAAGAACACCTACAACTGCTCATAGGCACTGGACATACACCAGAACTGCATCTCTGCTCCAGCTCCTTAAGCCAGATTGGATCTTGTTCATACAACGTGGGGTTGATATTCTTAGCATTCATCTTTCAGACAGAACATCAGATCTGTCAAACATGTTCTCTTTGCTTTTGTACTTGGTCTTCCTCCTGCTATTTCTGCCTTAGCATCTCTGTTTCTGTTCCTGTTATCTCTGCTATCTGTTCTCAGACTATTTTCCCTTATATTCTTTAATGGCCCCTTGCTTTGAAGGCAATCTAAGTCTTAGTCTTAGAATGCCTAAGTATTTGGACTAAGACTTTTGTTAAAGTCTTAGCCCTAATATTTGTGCATGTGTCCCTGCTCCTGCACTATGTTCCTCTCCAAGTTACCCAATTGACTGATATTCCTTAGTGACCCTGGAGTTTGCTATTTTCTTCTTTACCTTTTTGCAATGACAGTAATCGACCCCTGGCCTCCATTTTGGACTGAGTATATTACTTAATCTGTGTTTCCTAAATTGCTTATCTATATCATATCCATGGCTCAGATCAATACATAATAATGGGATTCAAAAACTAATGAAGCCAGAATTTATATGCAAAATGACAGAATATGTTAATATTCAGCAGTTGGTTAACTATGTTATTGCATTGTCTGTATTTGTTTGCCATATAATGAAGATGCATTAGTAAATCTGTTAAATGAATATCCAAGTTAATATCTTTCAAAAAATGGTGTTGGTTTAGGTTGGTGCCCATTACTCTTTCCAATGGTGGAATTTTGACCTTTAAACAGGGTAAATAGTATCATGAATGAATTACAAAACTATACCCTTGCAGTAGGGGCATAACTACCAGCGGGGCCTGGGAGCCAAGGGGTCCCTATCTTATTATTTTCCCTATGACAGATATAGCCTTCTCCCATAAATCTGCTGTGGATGATGCACAAATAGGGGCCCCATGATAGTTTTGATGGGGGCCCAGTTATTCCTAGCTATGCCACTGAACTGCAGGATGTTGTGTGAGCAGTACTAGACTACAAAATGTTTATTCTGTGTAAGGTGTTAATCCTCTGCAGATTTCTGGCAATAAAAGGTGAATATTCTCTGCTTTCAGATAACTGCTGTCTATTTACCCAGAATCCCCCCTCCCTGCTCGCAGCAAGAGATTTTATGTCTTCGATGGCAGGATGGTCCAACTACCACTTTATCTGTGAGAATGCAAAGTCTGATCATCTATTACAAGAACCATTCTTATCTGCAGGGAGAGATAGTCAGACAGAAAGGAATACAGATGTATATGTGAATAGATTGAGACAGGAATCATTGTCAGGGATCATGTACTAAGCTTTCAGTTCCTAATAATATATGTTGAAGATGAGTAAGTTGTTAGTCCCGGGGCAGTGACTGTCACCTACTATCTTTACCCTTTAAACTGTGACAGTGAAGGAATAGCAGGTTACTGACTGAACTAAATAATCTTTTTCTGTTGCTAATATCATCTAACATAAAAGCATCTCTATTTGTTTTAAAGCCAGAGTTACTCAAATCATGCCTTATAACTTTGAGTGATTAACCATTGCAGCAGCATAAAAAAACATAGACAGGCATAGACATGTAAATTTTATGGAAGCCACAATAACTAATAAACATAAACTATTGTCTGGCCATAAACCTATTGCATTATTGATATAGAGAACATAAACAGAAGAGTGAAATCTCCTTCTCTAAATTAGATAACCACAAATAGGATGCCAGGCCTATTTTGTTTTACCTGAGAATTTGTTATTATGAATTGTTATAAAATGCACTTAGCACTGTGGCTTTGAGAGCTGTTGAACCAGGACAAGCTAAGTCTGTCCTGCTGAGCTGAAGCCAAATCATTACCCCAGCACTCACCTTTCAGTAACTGCATCTGAATGGGATCTTGGCATGTAATCAAAACTGTCTAAAGGTTCCATTCAAATATAGCTGTTTTTATGTAGTGCTTTTTAAAAACCCAATTTTCATCCGATCATACAAACACATTTAGCCTCTCATATTATCAGTAATGTGCATTACCACAAAAAGCACAATAAATGAAATGGTCCTGCTGAAGAATTGCTTTACATAGTCAGTAGGCTCATTGCTAGAAACCTCAGCGCTATCATTTTCAGGATGAACATGAGCATTCTTCACTAAATTTGACCAGTTCTTCAATGATGTTCTTTTCACATAGCAAGTTAAGCTGTGGACAGATTTTTTTTTTTTACAGGAAAATGGGTTTTTAAAATGAGTAGAATTAATATACTGTATTGTAGGCAGCACAGCACATCATGATAGAACGGATGTAAGTTTGCTGTAGGTAATTACATTCTTCAATCAACAAAATAAAACCTTCTTCAAAAAGCTTCAGGTCTCATAATACATTTTTATGTATGCATAATTTATAAAAAGCCACATACAAATGTAATAATTTAACGTCCCAAGAAAGAACAATATTCATCAAAAAATAATGTTTCTTCAGGAAAACACATTTTGGAAATTAATAAGGGGAAATGTTTTGGTCCCATCTCATAAAAACATTACTGAACAGTGTTGGTTTATGTCTGAAGGCTCCATGTAACTTATCCCGTAGCATTGCTTTGTTAACACACAATACCAAAAGTTGAAATTCAGGTAAAGTAATATTAAAGGAGAATTTTGGTCTTAGCTCAGAAACAAGATATGATTGATTCCCAGTAATATGCCTGTAGAATAATTATTCACTACAGCAACTCTGCAGCTACTTTCCCTTTTAATTTAACTTAAACTTTCCCACACAGGGGTATCAAGAGTAGATACTTGAACAGCTGCTTACTTTCCCTGGTAAGAAAAAGGGGGGGGGCATGTCTATCCCACTGAAAGAAAAACGCCAGCAGATAGCTGGTGTTAAAGTCTCGGAATGGGAAAACCCCATTCACTATGCAGTGAGAGCCATTGTCGGCTCAGTACATTGCCTAGTGGAGGCAATAGAGAGTGATAATGGCTCTCGGTATATAGCCCTAATAGTGTTTAAGAGATGGTTTTACAATAAATGGAAACATCTGATTATTTATATATGTGTACTATATTTCTGACACTACTTTTTGAAGTTACTTATATTGCTTCAACACATAAATATGGGACTTAAAGGCAAGGTGAAAATAAGATAAAAGGATAAAAGGAATTTGAGCTGTGGAAAGTGGTAAGGGGCAGAATGTATGTGTAATGGGGAAATGTTCCTTTGAATAAAAGATTTTATTGCTCACAATTTAAAAAAAAAAAAATAAGATTCATAGAATGTAAATTGTCAAAACTATTCAAAGAATGCAAATGTGTTATTGTTTTAAATCACAAGTTAAAAGTGTGCACCCTGATAGAAAAGATTAGTTTTAAAACATAATAATAATTTTCTTTGTCAAAGTTCAGCTCCTCTTAATCACTTAATTGTAAAACAATTCTCTTTCTCTTATAGTTTCTACTCATATGGGGGGAAATGGTAGATTAACCAGATGAATAGAATTGAACCATTTGTATGTTTGTCTGTGCTATTTCCTTATATAGCACTGAGCATGTTATGCAGCACTTAACAGCTGTTTTATCCATTGAAATTAGGAACTGCCCTAAAGAGCTTACAGCACTTATTCAGTTTCTCAGAAAACTTTTCTCTCCTGGTGTGAAATATAGAACAATACTAACATTGGGATCACAATGCACCCAGACTTACTGTTGCTTTATTACATTGCTACAGTGATAGCATTGCAGAAAAATAGTGTCTCTTAGGACATTACAGAGGTTCATAAAGCCTTGAAGCGAATTAAGGAATGAAATGTATGACTTGCTAACATTGAAATGTTTAGTATTTTAAGAGGGTTAAATTCCTTCCTATTTCATATGAGCTGTCTATTTATGAACACTAGCCTTTGTCCATGATGAATCACAGGGTGTCTGGCATCTCTGTTATGAAAAAAAATGTTAGAATGTTAAGAGAAGTGTAAAGCTTTCTTTGATTTGATTTAAACCTGATTTATATGCTGTTTGTCAGAATGCTGAGAAAAATCATTATCTACAGTAGAAGGCTCCAATAAAAGTTAAATTACTGTACCTTCTCTTACCCTTTCTAAAATGACAGCAAGCATTTCCATGAATCATATTGTTCCCCCAAGGAATGCTTACATGCAAAACATCCAAAACAGGCCAAAAAGGCCAACAGTATTTCACAAAATTACTCAGGACAGTAGATAAAGGCTTCTGTGTATGTCAATCAGAGGATACCGTACATTATTTTTATTCTCTTATGACTGTGCTGGGACAGCCCAGGGGTCCCTATATCCCAATTTAAAAATTAGATTCTGTCACAAAGTAACAAAAGTAAAACTATCACTAATGTATGGCAGCGTACATTTATGTCAAACCTATCAAAAATTAATAACCGGTTTAACAATTATTAAATCGATCATTAAAGGCACAGTTTTGTTAAAAAGTAATACTGCACCTTTATAAATATGGCCCAAACGCTGATAAACTGACACTCAGACATGACTATATGACAAAAGTGTATAAAAATATTTGTGAATTTAATTTGTACATTTTTCAGTTTTATATATAGTGACTTTTATCATTTGCACTTGCTAAATATGACTTTATTATATTTTTGGGGGAAATTTTGCTCTAGAACAATCAATTACATATCAGTAACTTTTATAATGCTCTTTGATATATATCAAGATTAATTACTCTAGTTTCATATCAAACACACAGGCTCAAGAGATAAAAAAGTAGATTACGATATATAAAATCCTGACGGGCAATTCCACTTAGGATTCCAAATAGGAAATATTTTTGATAACAGCTGTGGGCAGATTGGCATTTAATTTGTTACAGTTTACTTTAATGGTTTTAATGACTTTTAATAACTAGCTGATATTATGCTATTTCTTATTCTTCCAACAAAGCAGTTATTAGAGTATTTATCTGTTTTTCTCGAGCTATGGGATACTACAATTCAGGTTTGCATATTACATGATTGGTATCCCATCCTCGAGGCACTATATATAGGACTGGTGTCTTCAGCTTAATTGTCTCTTTTTAAGATTCCTCTAAAAACAGATATTGCAGCATAGTAAACTGCTATTTAATAGGCAGGGCTGGGAAACCTGCACTCATGGGAAAACTTTATTGCTGCCTTAAATACTTTTATGTACTGCAGCTGGCATGCACTACTCTATAGCAAATGTAAAAAACAAAACAGCAACAAACTGCAGATTTTTTAGTTGCTTTTGGACTCTTAAGGGCCCTATTTGTAAATGCGCGGTATTGCAATTTAGTGATACCATGCGTTATAGATAATGTACAACCACGGACTTAAATGTACATCTACGGCTGTACATTTACACCAAACGTTTGTTAATTAATGAACCTTCGCTGGTAGAATACCATGCAGCAGTAAACTACCGCAATGTTATTCTATGGGGATCGCAAATCTACAATCACTTTATCGTAGATTTAAGCTCGATATTGGTAATTTACTATTGTTATTGTAAATTTACGACAACGATTGTAAATTAATGATCACTGAATCGATCAAATTAACCGATAAATTAATGTTCGTTAAATCAATCATTAAAGGTTGGGTATATGCCACTGAGGAGTTCCCTGACCATTTAATAGCATGCGGCCACAGGCCAAGTACCTTTATACTGGGCAGGGAAATCCAAGTTGGTGTAATATCCATATGTTACACTGTTAAGGGTGCATAATTTCCTATAATACATAAGCTGTTTACAGCTTTAAATAATACTTCAGCTCCCCACTGAACATTGCCTATCACCATTAACAATGAAGGAATTATTATATTCTTATAAAAAGTTAAGTAGCCAAGAGGTTTTTATGAGGATGTATTTCACTGCACCTCCCCATTGACAGCCTGTCCACATTAACAATAAGATCCCAATAATTTTTCCACGTAAAAACCTATACAAGGGCAAAGACCTGATTTTCATATATAGAGTATGTTTACACATCATTCGTGTCCAGGCGTCCACAAATAGGAAATACAGCAATCATGCAGTGTGTCCACACTGCTCAAAAAATAGGCTCCCACAGGAAATTACATCATCCCTGTGTGACCGGTAACCTGTAAAATAAGACATATACTTTACACTCTTACCAAATACAGCATATAATGTATACCTTTTTATATCCAAAGAACAGCTTGAAAGTAATTAAATACAGAAGTGCACATCATAATCCCTATTGAGGCCAGCTGGAGGCAACGTATTTAAATGGTGTATCCACCAGACCCTGTTTTTTTTAATTTGAGAAAATGATCCCCTCCCCTAGAGGGCACAGGGACCACCTCCAGTCACATATATTTGATGTCTTAAGTAAAACTTAAGTATCCTTAAGTTTTAACTGGATCGTACGTGTAACAACCTTGACTTCACTGATTGTGTAGTCTCACTAATGTAAAATAAATTACAAGGCCACCATAATACATAGACTGCAAATTTGCTGTCACATGTAAAATAGTTCCGCAGGGTTAAGGATTGCCCTGTACCTGTTTGCAAAAACATCTCTCCCATATATACAAACCTGCATTGTACACAATGGAAGCATGGAAACATGCATTTACTGTACATTTCATAGGCAGAAATGTATATCTCACCAAATGGTAACCTATGGTGCAACCTCTATGATATGACAACAGAGGGGGTTCAGCAAACTCAGGAATATTGGGGTAAGTCCTTTCTAACAAATGCCAATTAATACAAACTACATGTGCAATAGCATGGTGTAATTCATCACTAACGGAATCCTCTGACACTGATCCCTAGATTTTTCTCTTGGAAATCCCTTGGCCTTTTGGTTTTCACGCAAAAAGCTTGCACACTATTCAGCAATCTCTCAGGGTAACCCCTCTGTTTCAATTAAAAATGCAACTAGTCAACATCTTCTGTAGCGCTTTACAATTACATGCCCCAAAAGAGCTTACAATCTAAGCACATTTATTTGACACATACAACTTATCAGTATGTATTTTTGATTGTGGGGGAAACCGGAGTGCCCAGGGGAAACCCACGCAAGCACGGGGAGAACATACAAACTTCTTGCAGATGTGGCCAAGGGTGGATTCAAATTCAGGATATCAGCGCTGCAATCAGTGCTAGCCACTGAGCCACATCGTGATGCCCCCGTGATGCCACACAATCATTATCCTTATCTGCATACATTTTTTTTCCAAAATTAAATCAAGGCACATTCCTAGGCCCCATACACAATCATATTATCTGTACACTGGCATATATTATAAACAAAGGGGTTTTAGTATACATTACTGTGATAACATGAATGTGGTAACCCCAGTCTGGAAGGTTTTAAATTCTAACCTTTTTAAATTTCTGTAACTTCTTTAGATTAGCAAACTTTTGCATTTCTCATGCACACTGGATCAATGTAGCAGGCTTTCTCACTTCCTTCTTAGGTTGTAGGTTTGTTTGGTTTTTCTTTCCCATGTTTTGGAATCTAAACAATGGTTTTTGTGCCTTCACCTGTTATTTATTTTTTCTGGTATATGCAGTTGGAGTGTCTTGGTTATGCACAGCCCTAAGGAAAAGGAAAATTGTGTAAGGAAAAGGTTAACCACTGCTACACACACACACATTTATATATGTTTGGGGATATACTCAGAATAGGACAATAAGCCTTTAATGATTTTATATAATTTATTAAAAGTACAAAAGAGTGCATAAAAAGATAAGGAAAATGCTATGGTAAATAATTGAACATTAAGGGTAGTACACAGGTTAGAAAAAAGGGATTAAAGAGGCTTAGAGTCAATTGGCATCTGATCAGTCCAGGATCACGTGGTAATCCAAATGGAAAAAAATGACAAATTCCAAAATGATAGACCAAGATGGTAGCCAATTTACTGTCCTCTAAATTGGCTTTGATGATTCCTGTTTGATGGTAATATGGAAAACCAATTGCCCTTCCATTGTCCTAATATTTATACAGTATCCTGAATCAGGAGGGGCTTAGTCCCTAGATGGGTATGTCTGTCCCCTCCCTGGAAGGTGTATCCTGTAGTTTTGGAGGGAAGATTTTATTCACATTTATCCATGGTCTGCACTATGTGCACCGTACATGCCACACATGAAATATAAAATAACAGTTTTGTGATCTGCTAATTGTACACAATTAAGAGATACCAAACATGATATGTATAGGAGTTTGTACGACCATGAAATTAAATTTCTCAAGTTCCCCTTGTGGTACCGACCTATAAAATATATGTACAAATGCGCTTTAATTCCAGCATCTGCTGACATTATTTAGGTAGATATTTCCTACATTCTGTTCAGGTCTGTGCATTTTACAGTGTGTTTTAACACCATGTTGCTTTGAAGTTAGTCCCGGGGGGAACACATGGGGATGGGGAGACTCCAAAAATTCTATAAAAGGTCTAAAGTCAGAGGTTTTATTAACCCTTTCAATACCTGTGAGTTGGAATAGGTGGTAGCTGCCATATTGCTTGACACTCATGGTTAAGCGAAATTAATGAAAAATGAATAGTGCCATTAATGATAATACCTTTGGGAGGTTAAATGCCACTCACAGTTGTGACACCATACATCTGTTTCTATATCAAAATCCTCTGGTATCCAGACCTGATGCATTCTAGTATCCAGTTCAGACCTCATCCATTCCATTATCCAGTTCAGACCTGATCCATCCCGGTATCCAGTTCAGGCCTTATTTATTCCTGTATCCAGTTCAAACCTTCAGCATTCTGCCTATTCCAGCATTCCAGAATTCAGCACTATTCTGCTGTCATTTGCTTGATCCAGCAATCCAGTATCCAACTCCAGGTCTCCTGTCTCTTTATTTCTGGACTGCTTTTTAATTTGACCTCAGATTTGAAACTTACTCAGTATTTATCATATCCTTTGGTGCTGTTTATTTGGATTTTATCTACAGCCCCTGGTACAGAGTATGTGTACAGGCTAGAGCCTAGAAATGAAGGGAGCTAGTGCACAAGCAAGAAAAGGCACAGCATTCTAATCATCAAGATATGCAAGCATTTCACATATTTACACATGTAAGAACATTATATACACATTTATTTTCCTTTCCAATAACAACCATTATCAGGCTATTGAATACAGGTTCTATTGGCCTGTCAGCACATCAAGAGTAGGGTAATCACAGTAGGCACTTAAGCCAATTATATTATTTCAAATGCACATATATTGATTGGGGTCATGCACCAAAGGAAACTTTTTTTTAGTGTTTGTGAAGCATAACTAATTTATGAGTGATAATTCCCCATATGATATTTCAAACAAAGAAGTAAAGAGGAACAAAATGGAAAAGAAAGGAACATTGTGCAAGCACTGAATTCTTCTACTAGTCACTGAATGGAAATTCACAAACTTGATGTCATTTTTCTAAATAGTTTTATATAGTGCACTTCAATAAGAGCCTTCAGCACAATGATGTATTCTGGTATTTCAAGCTGATGAACATTTTGAAAATAATGCCAAGTGTTAACAGCAAATGATTTTAGAAAGAGTACATGCACATCTTTTTCAGGCTAACCTTCTGCTGAACTTTTCCTACTAAAGTAATAAGCTGTGTTATAAGCCCCACCCCCCAAATCAATCAATTTTTAAGTCAGTTACAGACCTGCAACAATTCCCTGTCCATTCCTCTACCCATGGACACCTTAGAAAGAGAAAAAATGCTTGTAGCTAGCTTTAACAATTATTTAGACGTTTAAAGACAAGGCTTATGTTGCAGCTGATGATGCTCTGTCCCAGCAGTTGTCATGGTCCAACCTTAAATTTGGAGGCAGACCCCAAGTCCTGATGATGTCACAGCTCACAGTGCTAGCAGAAAACACCCTTTATATTGCTGTAACTTTGAATAGCCTGCAGCTAAAAGCATGATCCTGGGGTCATTTTAAAGGGACACTATACAAAAAATTTACTTTTCCGCATCTTTATCTATAAATAAATTCATGTATATAGCACTGAAGTGTATGTGTTGCTGCATGCCTTCAAATCCAGAACATGTTTTGCTCAGGAGAATTATCCCCCCTACCTCTTTTAACCACTCCCACTTCTGACCTGATGTTAACCACTCCCACACCTGACCTGATGTTTCCCATAAACTGCACACAGCATACAGCATTCCAACTGTCAAAACTCTGTTACCATTACAGCTACAGTAAAGCTGCTCACAAAAGTGAGCACAAAAGGCTCTGAAGTGACCTAAAAAAAAGGAGGAGGGGGGAGATGGTTAGTTAAAGATACAGCTTCCATTTAAACTTAATTTGTTTTTTGAGTGTACTTATCCTTTAACCATGAACCAAATAGAATCCATGAAATAAATTGCAAACTTCTGAAACTATTACATTTACCAAAATTACTATCTATTGTATTTTTCTATTAAAGTAATGAAGTTTATATTATCTTAAATCATTAATAAAAGCACAACAGTCTCACCCAATTAAACCACAAATTCTAGACAATATATAATCCAGTGCCATCTTATTTTGCATTTTATCTTACAACATTTCTAGAATCTGATTTAATTAATGATTCTGTCTATTCTGGACAAATAATTGTAAAGGTAAATCACATTTTACATTTACTTCTCTACTTGGACATTATACAATCATACTACATTATGTCAATCATACTACACCTTATCTCATTGTTATCTCATTGGAAATTAAAACTAATCCCTTCTTAACAAGTACCAGTTCTTACTTTAGTAATAAAGGAATCTGTAACTTTGGGTACAATGTAACATAGAGTAATTATATCTGTGTCAATAGGATCTACTACATAAATGTAGAATTACTCACATTAACATCATAAATTAAGGTGTGAATAAATTGGGCATTCCTTTTTAAATCAAGCTTTACATGTGTATTCTAAAAATTCTCTGCAATTCAACATTCTACTTTATGTTAAATGCTACCAATAATTGTAATTTTACATTATAATTTACCATAGGCCAATTAAAACCATCTATCAATCATTATGAACTCATCGTCAAATTCTTCCAGAGTAATAAAAAATGCCCATGCCATAGTTAGGTGCTTGTGAACGTACTCAATAATCAGTCCAATTTACCATCTTTGTAATTATTGAATGCAATTGCAATAAGCTGTTAGCTGTCCATAGAGTAACAGTTAAATACTCTTCACCCAATGGAAATCATGAAGAGAAACCACAAGCCTTAGCATTGGATCCTAGGGGGTTAATAGGGTAGCTGAGCTATTTTAAATGAAAATCAATTACTTTTAAACCCAAAGGAAACCCCTTTCAATATGGCATCTTGGGGTAACTAGGTAATAGCTTGAATTAGATAGTACAAATTAAGATAAAGCATTATTGTGGCTTCCCTTTATACGCTTGCAGCAATAGTATCATATGCAATGCAAAGATCCAATTTGGACATCCTTACACTTTCACAGCTGTTGCAAAAATTGAAAATATCTAAAACAATCACAAGATTCTTGTGATTCTCAGTTACAGAAAAATAGTCTTCAATCAATGCTTTAAAGGAATAGTTCACTTTTTGTGTGAACTATTCCTTTAAGGATTCTTTTTTTAAATTATGTTTCTTAGAAAAGGTAAAGATTCTAAATGTACACATGTTCTTTGTATATGCTGTTTTTAGAAACATATAGCCCATGAGATCCTGGGTTCTTTCCCCATTATGTTCCTAGCAAAATATTCTACATATACTATTGCTCCACATAAGAGCTCTGTTAGGATAGGGGTATAAAACTTTGCTTTTAGCAAAAGAAATGATTTGAGGTTGTGGGTTCAACTTCGCAGACATAATTTTATTTTTTACTGAATTTTTAATATTCAGTTTCTTACATCCAAGAAATTTTAATTACAAAGATAAATAATTTTTTGTATGAAAAGCAATGGTGTAAATCATTATTAGGGACAGGAGCATATAAATATATTTACACATAAACTGTGCTAAATTTCCCTGTTCTGTGTCAGGGAGAGGGGGATCATGTGCTGTTACATGATTGGCTGACAGCTTCTAGTTGTCTCCAGCAAAGGAGGATTATGGGAGATGATGCCTAGTACCCACAGGTGGTTTTATAAATAACCCATAAGCCACAAGAAAAGGAGAGGTGAGACACAGCTTGTTGTATGTTTGTGAATGTGCTCTTTGTATTGGGACAATGTTGTCTGGAGACTTTAATTCCCATTTAAATTTAAAGGTCTTTAATTACAAGGTTGTGGACTACCCTTTTTGAATATTGGCAACACATTAGCTTTTTCCAGTTCAGAGAAAAAATTCTGTACAAAAAGTGAATTTGAGAAGACTATAAGATACAACTAACTCTTTAGAATTTAGTGTATTTTGCTTTAAACATGGGGAAAACATTATTAATATGACTGCAGATTGGGATGCATATATAAGGCATTTAGGGGCTGATGCAATAAAACGTGAAAATATTTGTCCATACTGCATTATTTTTCAGCAGCAGCCAATGAGATGTATTCTAACTGCAGTAAATAGCTAAGATCTGATGTGTTTACTATCAAAATAGGTAGTTGCATTTATGTTGTAATGTGAAAGCTTTAAATGTATGAAAGAGTATGTACTGTTATATTTAATATTTCAATAAATCAGAATCAATGCCATCACTGATTACAATCAGTTGTATTACCAGCTGAGGAGTAGTTTTGCAGCATTACATTTTGTACACTTTCAGAAAGCATTATCCTGGAATGTCTATATTTTATCTCTTACCACAGCAGCATTTACAGCTTTTGGAATCTGTTTTCGGTGACAGTGGCATATCTTGAGGAATTTAAAACAACATACAGTTAAGAATTAGAAATATAAGCAATTCTTTTCTAAACAACTTGTGGGAATAAAAGAAGTGGAAGATGAAGGATAAATATGGATAAAGGATTAAAATGACATGGGTAAGAATGCAGGAAGCAGAGCACAGAAACAGATATGAGAATACCATATTTTTGCATGCAAATTATTAAGCAACAAAAATTCAGTTTAGAGGCTGAATAGTTAATTTAAATGTTTGTGTATACATTTGAACTAAAGCTGGGTTCATGCTAAAAAGATAAAAGATTTTCAGTTAGGGGAGACAAAAGTGACTGATGGCCCCCAGAACATTTTGCCTATCGTAAGTTTAGGGAGAAAGTTGTGTGTACCCAGATCTGTGGTCAATTGTAGACAGCTTCAATGCAATCTGCCAGCCAAATCCGCAAGGGCTTAACCAGGCATGGACTGTATGCGGGCTGAATATGCAGGGGATTTGGTAACTATGTATATATCTGGTACTGTCCGGTATTGTATCACAGATTGAAAAAACTATCTATTGAAAAATCTATTTGTCCAGTAGAAAAAACTGTCTATCTGTCGATTAGATATGCACTAGTGAGAATATGTGTATGTGTAATTGAAGGCCTGGCACCAGCAAACTTGCTATCAATTGTGTTACACCGACAGTTCGGAAAAATTCTATGTCTAATATTTGTGCACTAGTGAGAGTGTATATGTATGAATGTGAAGGCCCGGCATTAGCAAACCCTCATGCAAATTATGATATAATCCCAGCAAAGAGTTATGGAATTGAGGTAGATATATGCATGTACTAATGGGAAATCTTTTTTTGAGACAAAAGTGCATTGTGTATGGAGTCCATGTTTCTTTTTGTGTGGTTAATGTTTTTAAGTCACCTGGTGTTTAATTTAGGATATGGGGGGGTGTTTTTATCTAAGTAGGAGTTTTTCTAAAACTTTTATTGAGGTTATGTGTATATTATGTGGTCAGCATGATGATACTGTGCCAGGAGGGGAGCAGGTGTGTCCCTGGGCACTACACTAAAGATATATTATACCGTATATACTTGAGTATAAGTCGATCCGAGTTGAGGTACCTATTTTTACCTGAAAAATTAGTAAAAACTGATTGAATCAAGTATAAGCCGAGGGTAGAAATTATGATCCCTACTGCCTTCTGATTCTGTATTGTTTTCAGGCTTTAGTTGCCCTTTAAATGGACAGCAGAATTCCCATACAGTAGTATGGGCAGAAGTCCCATAAAGTAATAACCAAATCCAGTACCAGTAACCCCCAATTCCTTGGCACTCCAGATGTTTGGAAGCTACAACTCCCAGCATGCTTTGGTTGCTGGAAATTGTAGTTTCTAAACATGTGGAGTGGCAAGGTTCAATAAACATTTAATTAAGCTTACCATCATTTACAATTCTGCTGACCCCCATATAGTAAAGGACACTCTGACCCCCATATAGTAAAGGGCACTCTGACCCCAATAGTTAAAAGTGTCACCTGAGAGTTGTAGTTTCAAGCTGTCACTTGCACTGAACTAGCAGCCATTTTTTGCCCCAAACTGAGAAGACCCATCAGATTTACAGCTTCCAGTTGAGCAGTGACGGTGCTGAGTGAGTCCAGCAGCCTGACTACAGAAAGCAGGAAGGAGTGTAAAGGCAGATCAGCTCCTGTAACTTTTTTATGCAGGTGAAGGATTTTTTAACACAGTGCCACCTACTGGTTACAATCCGCAACTGCAGCATTTGGATCTAAATAAGGGCTTGAACCGAGTATAAGCCGAGGTTAGGTTTTCAGGCTAATTTTAAAGCCTGAAAATGTGGACTTATATTCGAGTACATACGGTATATCAGAGGGTATGATATCTGAACTGATTGTTATGAAAATAGGAGGTGCCACGCTACATTTGATGTAGATTGATATAGGGCTATCTTAACTTACTGTTTTGAATCTGTCTGCCATTGGCTAGAAATTTGCATGTATCCATTTCATTTGAAAATTTTATCTTACAGCAGAAATATATTTTTATTTGGAGACCCTCATCTATGTAATTACATTTAAAATATTGTATGTGTTCGCAACATGCAACATTGGTATAAGCACCAACATTGAAACCAAACTTATTATAAATCCTATTATAACAAACTAGAGTTTTTAAATACTTTAAAACAAAATAAATAAATAAAGACAAGTATTTATTAAGTCCAGTATCGCAGCAAAAAGATAAATAGCACCATTACATCTAACAATACCAGACCAAGGTTGGAAGGGAAGCACAGGGCATGTAAATGTAGGTGGCCACATTGTATGCCGTGCACTGTGATTTTATTAGCACATACGATCGCCATTTTTTTGCGAATCCAAAAGCTCCAGTTTTGCAAAACAGCTTGCTTCACAACATAAACAGATGGTAATGTACATGAAACTTGCACCAATGTGTGCGTGCTTTAAATGCGCATTGCTTTCCGTTACAGTGTAGCCTCAGCCTAACTGAAAATTTGCCACCATTAAAGGGGGGAGGACTTTAGCAAAAAAAGCTCATATATATATGTGGAAATAAGAAAATGGGAACCTCAAAAAGCAACCAAGTTTTATTATTAGGATTGAACAGTTGTAGCAATGTATGGCGATGGTGGTGGTAATGACTTTTTGCTGCCAGTTATCGCTGTATTATAAGTTGCATCAAGTACAATTCTGGCATAACGGTGGCGATAACGCCATCAAAAAGCTAACAAATCTTTATAAATATGCCCCTATATATGTCTAATGGTAAAAATACAGGTTTTACCAGGACCCAGGTTCTGGTATGATCCACATGGAGACCTAATAAGGCTGACTGTATCTATTTTAAATAAATAGGAAAAGTAGAAATAGTAGTTTGGGCCTTCAATATAATTGTAGAAGAAAGCCTGGCATTTCATTTTTGTGCATTAATACCCTTTTAAGGTAACCTTTGGTATAAAATATCATCAACAAGAGAAAGGGGGAAGTGGAATTTTCTAGAAATGTGTAACATTTTAATATATACAGTAATATATACAGTACTGTGCAAAAGAATTGAGTTAGTGTATTAATTACTGTAAACTAAGAATGGTTTAACAAAAAGAAATGTTAGCAGAGAATTCTAAATCAAATCCATATTTCGTGTGACCTCCTTTGCCTTTAAAACAACATCAGTTCTTCTACTTACAGTTGCACTCAGCTTTATAGAAATAGGGAAGGTGCATTGTTCCAAGCATCTTTTATGGATGTGGGCTTCCTCAAATCCCTCTGTCTCTTCATTTTCAATCTATACTGTACTTATCCACACTTGACAATGTTGATGTCAGGACTCTATGTGGACCATCACTTCCAAGACTCTTGTTCTTAGTTACCTTACATAGCTTTGTGACATTGGCTGTATGTTTGGGGTCATTATACTGCTTCAGAATAAATTTGGTTCCAATAAGATGCCTTCCTCTTGGTATTGCATGATGGATACATATTTTTTCTTTTTATTTTTGTGTTTCTCAGCATTGAGGACACCATTAATCCTGAACAAAAGTCTTTTTGAAGAAATGCCACCCCAAGTGGGGGAACCTCCACAATACCTCACTGTTCCTGCAGACACTTATTATTATTAATTAAGTCACTTGCCTTTTTTCCCACATTAGAGATATAGCTTTTTATCCACAATCCTTTCCTTAAGACCTCTTCTTTTAAAACTTATCTGGTCAGTAAATGGATGTACCTGGATGATGGATCCCCCATGTTTCTGCCAGTTCACAAGTTGGTGGATTGCTGGACCTCCTCAGATTTTTAAGTAAAAAGTAAGCATAATGTGTCTGTCATCTACCACTCAAAGAGGGCAAAAAGTTACAAATGGTGCTAATTTCGACTCAACTAATAAGATGCTAGCTTTCAAATGATAAATTAAATTTGTTAATTAATGAACGTTTGGTCGTAGAATACCATGCAGTAGTAAACTACAGCAATGATATTCTATGGGGTTTTTGTTATCATATGATCGGTAATTTAAGATCGTATCGTAAATTTATGATAACAATCATAAACTAACAATTGTTAAACTGATTGGAAATTAACTATCAGTTTAACGGTTGGTAAAACTATCGTTGAAGACGCGGTATCGCTAAAAAGCAATACTGCACCTTTAGAAATATGACCCCTTATGTCTTGTTGGTCTTGTCTTGGTGTAACATCTTTGACATGGAACTGTCTTCCATAGACTTATTTTCGTACCAGAGTTTGGCTGTTCCCAGTTAAAAGCCTTCTACATGGCTGTTTTTTTTTCAGTTAATGACTGTGTTTCAGCCTACATATGAAAATGATGGTCATTAGTGCCCATTAAGTATAATTGGTTAATTATACCCCTAACTTATCCTGCAAAATCTCCTGACTATGCAATTGCATTTATTAGAATTAATGCTGGTTGGAAGGCAAAGGGTAATCCTACCAAATATTGATTTTATTTTATTGATTCTTTTGTTGCCAAACTTTGCATTTTGTAAAATAATAAGAAAAAATAATTTATATCTGTAAAAGCATTTTTACCTTCCAGCATAAGCATATTAGATAGATAGATATATAGATAGATAGATAGTGACAGATAGCCCCCCCCCCCTCCCTCAGCATATCTGGATGCTATATCTGTCATAAGAAAAATAAGAAGATGGGGCACGATTGGCTCCCCTGGTAGTTACACCCCTGGATAGATAGATAGATAGATTGATTGATTGATAGATGATAGATAGATAGATAGATAGATAGATAGATAGATAGATAGATAGATCTCCCACTGGTTTTAAAAGTCCCCATTATAGTAAAGTAATATAATAAGTAATAATTATATTACTGAAATTCAAATGCTGGTTAAAACAGGGTTTAAAAAACAGTTGACACTTTTAGGTTACCTACAAGCTGAGTCCTTAGTTATATTAAGGGAAAAAAATAGTTTTGTTCACTACATGACAATGGATCTGAAGGTGGAGACCTTTATTCAAATTCTATGGTGACCTTGAACAAATTGCTTATTTTCTGATATCCCATTGTATTCATTAAGCCTAAAGATGTATGCCTTGCCTGGTATAAAACATTCTGTGTTGCCTTGGAGAACAACACTTTATAAATAATTATAATCAAAGATAGAAATAATCACCTTGATTTCCAACAAAACGAGTAAGACAATGAAGAAGTAAATCAAATCATGAAGGTATGATTATTTTATTGTGACTGATAAAAAAAAATAAAAGTCAGTAATAGAATAATGAAGGCATGAAGGTGGATAAATAGTATTTAGAGAAACTCAAACATATTGTAATCTACCACTACTATGCCATTTTAACGGTAGGAGAAGAAATATTAAAGAAAAACAAAAGAAATTTCAATATGTCAAAAAAAAAGGAACAGAAAAAATATATAGAGGCTGATGCAAAACAATCAGAGGTTATCTAACTACAGTAACCCAGTTAAAAGCTACAATCTAATAAGGTGCTGCAAATTAATAGCACAGGTGTACTTTTTTTTTAATCTCTTATTACAGGGGTGTCAAACTCAGTCACATAAGGGTAAGTGACAGGCTAAGTGATGTGCCGAATTACTTAGTGGGTGCAGGATTGGGACTCTGTCATGCTTGTGCCTAGTGCCCGCACTAGGCACATGCGTGATAGAGCCCAATCCTGCAGGGAATGGTTATAAAGCACATTGTTTTGAACTGGGACCTCTGCCTATGGTGCAATCATATGCAAACATGGTACACGCACCTTACTTTTCTGGCATGGTAATGTAATGGCCAACTCCAATGGAAGGTTCTTTGTCATACCTCCCTTCACTACCCAGTGCCAAGCTAGATCAGTTGTTACAGCGGTGACTGCATCCAAGCCTTATTATGCTGCTATCCATTTGTGCAGTCCCAAGCAGCATCATTACTATAGATCTGCCTGCTAGATTTCGCGATCAGATGAGCCCAATCAGCTGTTTAAAAAGAGCTGATTGCGGTATCTATTAGACAGATCTATAGTTATGCCATTAATTGGGACTGCGTGATAGCGTGATAGATCTTAGATGCTGTACAGTTCCTGGGGGCCACAAACAACAGCAAGAGGGGGGCCTTGAGTTTGACACATGTGTCTTATTGCATCAGTCCCTTAGGGTTTAAAGATGCTTAGTTTTAAAGTCACTTTACAAAGATGTGGTTCTTAGGAGTGAGAAGGAAAGAAGATTAATCATTAGTTGCCAGGAATTTACTGTAGTAAAAAGTAGATGGTTGGCTGTGTTCAGACTGTAGATCAAGCAGACTGGCAGGATGTAAGATTTTATTTATCAGCCCAACTCACAACATGCCCAGAAATTCTTCACATAGCACAAGATAACCTACTTGTTTATGAACATAACTATAAACTCAACACTTGTGCTGTCAGTAGTTTCTAAATAATGTTTTTGGATTGTGAGAAGTGTAAGACACTGGCTGGCAAAATAGTTGATGGAGTAGGTATCATGTCTAGGTTTCACTCTTATACAAGATGAGAGGCTCCAGGGGTTATCATTATCGAAACCTTCATTTCTAGGTCCACTTATAATTTTGCAGCCAGTCCTCATGATTATTAGCCCAGCTGCCTTAGTGTTGGGGGGAGAAGTTTTTGGTTGTTGTTGGTGTCTAGAAGGGCTGCACTAAAAAACTCAAGAGTTGGAAAAACCCTTAATGAAGACTTTTGATTAACTCAGCAGAGTGTTGCTGAAAGAAATAATACCAGGTAAACCCCTATTTTGGAATATTGGACTTGGTCCTTGACTCTGAAGCCACCGTTACTAACTGGAGTACAGTAATCCCCACAGAAGATAAGATTCTAGGAGAGGAGAGTGAGATAAGTTGAGCTATGTTAGTTGCTTTGGCTTGGTTATTATATATCTCAGGGAATATAATCACTTCAAAAAGCAATACAAAATGTTATGGTAAAGAAATCAAAGTTGGGAAGCTAAACGAGTTGTAATTGCAGAAAATTATTGGTAAAGATGAAGTGTCTAAATCACCACAAATATGATTAATGAGAGAGCAAATGTGGAGGTCTGGGTGAATGATGTAAGGTAACGGAAGAATCGAAAGAAGCCAATTAAACTAGAAGAATAAAAGCAGACTGCAGTTTAATGATTAGTGGTTGGAAAAGAACATCCTTTGCTGAAATGGGAGAATGTTTGAATGATAGGTGAAGGGAGGACATGAATGTATAGCTATACACTGAGAGGTTTAACTGGACAGTCTAAGAGGTTTAAAATTAGCTAGTAAGAAAAATAACAAGGACACTGAAACTCAAACGCAATTTTAATTTCACAATCCGTATATCTCTCGATGGGGAATTATTACAGTCTAATTTAGTGAACAGTACTGATATGAATGAAAATGCAGCCAAATTGGAACTTTCCTGTCCTAATAAAACAAGTAGTAAATTAGAGAACTTGATCTACAATGTCAAGGCTGACTCAGTTGTCCTGCATAAACTTTCAATCATTATTACATACCTGTAATGCCCAGGGTATACATTCAGCACCTATACCCCAATCTACCACCCTTTCTTCACCTATGGACAAGCCCCCAATTGTCAGGAGGCTTGGTGTGCCTTGCATCAGGTGATGAGGCTGGGTATACACGAGAAAACCGGGACACAAACAAGGTGGTCACAGGAGTGGGCAGAGGAAGGTCAGAGGCAGGAGTAGAAAAGCAGCTGGGCAGGGAACAAGAGAGGGGACAGGAAAGATGGAGCAGAGCAAGGAACTGGAACAAGAAATCCAAATTCCATAATATGAGCATGGTGTTTGGAAGCTTTCAGGAATTCCTTCACTGGCTGAACAAAGCCAAATAGAGGAACTGGAAGATGCCAAAGGAACCAGAGTGATGTAGCCAGATGGAGGAACAGCATGGGAGCGAGGAGGGGGTAAAAGATGGTGTCTCCTGTCAATACATTATGATTTGTAGATACATTTCCCCAAATACTGTACTAAAAGTAGTGAGACGTTTCTAATGCCGTTAATACTGTTTGTATGGCATTGCTTATCATATATCGTACTATTCTGATACTTTTGAAGCAAACACCAATTTAACAAAAAGTTTGACTGCAGTTTTTTTTTTTTATAAACTGTGTTAAAGGGTAACTCCAGACTGAAAAAAACACTGTATATTGTAAAAAAGATTACCCCCAAAAAACCCCAGATGCATTTTACTCTTACCTTCATCCGACGCTCCCATAATAAGTTATTAGTACTTTCAGAACAAGGATCCCCCGCTGGAAGTCCCATCTCTGCTTCTCATCTACTCTTTTCAAGCTTTTTATGAACTTTCACAACCGCTCGATCGGTAATCGCTTTCAGACATTGACCGAGATGTCACCATTTGCAACCATGACTGATAGTCATTACCTGAAGGAGGAAAGAAGACCGAGGAGGGATCTTTGTTCTGTAAGTAGTTATCCTTTAATGTCCAACCATCTTTGTGGTTTCAATGCATCTTCTTACATTCTATGTATAGATGTTGTGTTGGGGATCAATAGCCTAGATAAAATATTTTCTACATTTTCTCTTAAATACCATAATTAATTTGATTAAATATAACTGGGAAAATTGTAATGATAAATGTTAATACTATTTGTAAATCTAATATCTATAAAATCTAATTGAAAAAAAGTCTTGAAAAGTCAAGGCTAAAATAAGGGTAACCACTGTTTATTGATGGGTACTTTTATTGATGTTTATTGATGTCCACCCTTAAAACAAAAAAACTTGCCATATGTCTCAAACCCCAGCTGATATATTCAGCACATTATTAGATGCATTACTAACCAGATATTTAAGGATAACTATTGTCTCCATTCTTGCAGAATAAGCTGGATCCTCCCTCCATGCAGTCAATCAAAGCTATGACTGCTGACATCCCAACCAATGATTGACTGCTGATTCCCTTGCTCCCTCCTCTGCACATTTGCAAGCTTTTAAAAAGAATTGTGAACCAAGAGTGGAGGCAGATAAAAAAAGTATAATTAAATATCTGGTTACAAATGCATGTAATAAATTGTCAAAAATAGCAGACAACTAACTGGAGAGGTAGGACCAGCTCATTCAAAATGATATTGTTGGATTAATCCAGTGTTGTAGAAAATCCATATACTGTATTCTGTTTTCAGTGAAGTATATACATTTTTTTATTTTCACTTATCTTTTAGGGAAAGAATGTGCTTAATAGGACAGTTCAGTGGAAATATAAATTGTTAGTTTGTGTAATGCCTTCTTAGTTATTCTACATATTATCTCCTATTTTGAAAAATCAGTTGATTTCATACCCTTTGCTGTTCCCTGCTGTTGACATTCGTGAGCTGACATTTCAGGTTCTAATGGTCCTTCTTCTTCCCAGGATGCACCACATCCTTAGAATGTTCCTAACAGTAATTTCTACTGATTGGCTGTTGGATGGGTCAAAGATGCTCAGATCTCTGCTGAGCAGCTGAATCAACCCAGGCCAAGGGCAAGACCATAACGGTCTCTATTAGGGGTCCTGCAAACAGAAAGTCAGTATTTCAGTTGCAGTTATTTATACACAGACAAAATGCTGAATTGGCAGATTAAGGTCATTGGGATGAAAAAATACTGCTCTTTTTTCTGAAAAGTACATGTATTTGTACTGAACTTCCCCTTTAAAATATTCGCTTTTATTGTGTGTCACATACCACAAGGCTAGAGTTCTGCAGATGTATTTGCTTACTTTGTTCCTGTGATGATTCCCATAGCGTTTGTGCACATGTGCATACCTGCACCTGGGAGCCCCTTACTGTTCTTGTTTTCTGCCTGGACCAACCATCTGCTTTTGACCTGATTCTGCCTATATGAACCTCCCCTGATATGAATAGACTCCATATATGAACTTTGGCTCTTATCCTGACTACAATTCCATTTACACATCTATACCTTATTGTTGCTCTCTGTTACAGATCTTGGACTGTTGGTCCCATCTCTTGTGCCCTTACTTTAGTTACTGAGTTTCGTGTAATATATATTTATTTCAGAGTTAGCATCAAGACCTTGGGGGCAACTGTGTTTGGTGAGGTGTTGCTTGCATCCTGAAAAACAAGGGCTTGTTTATAGGTTAAGCAAGTAACATAGCAACACAGTCATTTTAACCAACTTCTGAACCCTATCTAACAGTTTATCCGGAGGCGGAAAAAATAAATAAAATTAAACCATCTCGTAAGAGAAAATAATAACCCTTCCCAACTCCAAATGACAATTGTAAAGGATCCCTGGATCTACAAGAACTACATGTATTAGTACCAGCAATTTCAGAATTTTAGAAACTTATCCAGCCCACTCTTAAAGCTTTTTAAGGAACTTGCCATTACCACATCTGCTCGAAGGCAGTTCCAAAGTTTCAATGTTTTAACTTTAAAGAAACATTTCCTAACCTAAAGATTAAACTTATTTTCTTCTAATCTTAAAGGATGTCCAGGAGTCTTCTGATATCACCTATTAGTGAACAATGCATTGTAATAAAGTGCAAAAAATATCAGTTGACATGGTGGGCAGGAAACTGACAATTGACAAGCTTTTTGTTTTAAGGGTGAACATGCCATTTAAGCAGGTGTTTACTTTTGAACTGCACCTGTATTATCATTATTGTTGTTGTCATTTTTGTTGTTATTATTTTTTATTATAAAATATAGTAAAATCTGCTTGAATTCTATAATTACAAACTAACAGATAACTGTATTGTTCCAACCATATGTTTAATTCTGGAGGTGTCTAACTATTACAAAGTTGATCCTAGAACTAGTGAATATTTAAACATGGCTTTCTCTCTGAACACATTATAGCTGTTTTAATAAGTGCTTAAATGGAATTGAGACTTCTGGGTAATTCCCATGTTTCCATGTTCCTTAGGAAACGATAAAGCCAAAACTGGTTTGTAGCTGGCTCTCTGGGTTTGCATTTAGCTTATGGAATGCTATTAAATCATCTTAGTAGATGTGGCATTTCCTAAGGGCTTCCATGGAAACATAGAAATTACCAAGAAGTACAATACAAAAAAAAAAACATCGGAATAATAGTACAGGATAATTTTCTAAGTTAATCTGAACATAGTAACATAGTAATTGAGGTTCATGTGTTCATCAAGTCCAACCTTTTCACCTTCCTTTTTTAACCCTACCTAACAGTTGATCCAGAGGCAAAAAAAAACAAAAAACAGTTAAAAAAGGGGAAAAATTTCCTTCCTGGCTCCAAATGGCAATCGGAAAGTATCCCTAGATCAATCAGAACTGCAGTATATGTATTAATACCAGTAATTCTCAATATTTGTTAGTTTTAGAAACGTATCTAGGCCACTTTTAAAGCTATTCAATGAACTTGCCATTACCACATATGCTGGAAGACAGTTCCACAGTTTCACAGTTCTCACTGTAAAGAAACCTTTCTTAATCTTAAGATGAAACTTCTTTTCTACCAATCTTAAAGGATGTCTACGTGCCCTCTGATATGACCGATTAGTAAACAATGCACCAGAAAGTTTATTGTATGGCCCATTAATATATTTGTATAAAGTGATCATATCTCCACGCAACCTTAGCTTCTCTAATGTAAACAGTCCTAACTTGTCTAATCTGGCTGCATAGCCAAGCCTCTCCATTCCCTTTTGTTATTTTAGTTGCCCTTCTCTGAAATGCTTCCATTTCCAAGATGTCCCTTTTGTGTATGGGATTCCAAAACTGCACCGCATATTCCAAATAAGGTCTTACCAGTGCTTGTAAAGAGGGAGTTTAATGTTTTTTTCTCTTGATTCAAACCCCTTCTTTATACAAGACAATATCTGGCTAGCTCTAGCCGCTGCTGCCTGGCATTGTTTGCTAAAGCTAAGTCTGTTATCTACCAGAACCCCCAAATCTTTTTCCAATCGAGATTCACTTAACACAGAGTTGGTGTTGGTGTAGGTGGCACAAGGATTTATCAACATTGAATCTCATCTGCCATATTGGTGCCCATCTATCTAGGTCAGCTTGCAGCATTTGAACATCATTTGAAGTTTGCAAAGCTCTGCATAATTTAGTGTCATCAGCAAACACAGAGACCTTGCTCTCAATGCCCCCTTCTAAGTCATTTATAAACAGATTAAAAAGAAGCGGCCCCAGTACGGAACCCTGAGGCACTCCACTTAGAACTTTAGCCCACATAGATGTAGCCCCATTGACCACCGCTCTCTGTTCTCTGTTCTGAACAAAGACTTAGCGACATATTTATTGGTTCGATGTGATGTCACGCCCAATTGCCTAACAGCTGCAACCAGGAAGTTGCTCCTGTTTTTGCCTCAAAATGAGGGGGCAGCGCCCAAGCGGCGAGGGACCCGATCAGGTGATTTCAGGGGCATCTTAGGAAAATTTTATTAATGCAAGACCTAGGTTTGGGGGGTTGATCTTCATTCCTAGCTAAAGTTATTTTTACACTGAACTTGCCCTTTAAATACTTGCCCTGTAAATAAACAATGTCAAAAATTGCTCTGAAAATTCACCTCTAAATTCAACATATACAAGACCCCCTTCTAATTCTGGGAAATTTTTGCTTGCAGCCCTGGTTTGGTAATGGCCAATGTTAGAGAGCAATTCCTTTTCTCGCCGTGATACCTGACCTAATGCAATGAATAAGGCGAAGTTGTCAGTGCACATTGCTGATGCTACCAGCACACATTGCCACAGTGATAACTTTTGTGTCAAAAACAAGCGGTTTTATAAATACAGCAAAAATAGCGTTCTTTGCCATTGCGATGTCCTGCGATAGCGAAAGGACAAACATATCGATTGTTTATAAATATGCCCCTTAGTTTCCATTCACCCTGTTTTCTCTGGGGTTGGCAAAATGATTGTCCATTCAAGAAGAAATGGGTTATAGCATTGTTAGTATTATTCTTATAAAAGAAAGGTCCCTTTAAAATCTTCCTAAAGACTCCTACCATGTCTCTATTGTATTAGGTTCAACATTTTATGTAGTCTTTAATGGTTAACAAAGTAACACCCAGGGGGTGATCCTGACATCATCTTCCATTCTGTACTGCTCTAGTCTGATTGGTGCACGTATGGACAATGTTCAGAATTTCCTAGTATAATTCACTATACTCATTCCAACTGTATGTCTGTCTAGTACAATTGTCTGCCTTTCTTTTCAGTGTCTGTTGCTGGCTGCACTGCCCTATTACATGCCACCAGCAACATACACCAAAGGGAAAAGCAGCTGATGATACAAAGCAGAAGTGATATCAACAAGACATACTGTTTTCTTTTTTTGTTCACCAGGCATCTTCCAGCAAGCCTTATAAATGTTATATCAAGCTAGTTCTAGATGTATATACATTTTTGAATTACAGTACAGGTTCAGTCTTTTATTCCTTAGAGCTGTATTAAATATATGTAACTGGATGATTTACATTATTACATCTGACATAGATCATTAGTCATGAAGGTTCATACCACTGTAGAGAGAGGGCAAACGGTATAGGAATATGATACATCTCATTGTAAGCTGAAATGACTTATGAATCGTAGTATGTTTTAATAGGCTCATATGGGAATCCATCATTGTAAGTGGATTTTATTTATTAATTTATTTGTTTTTTCATATTTGTGAATCTTCAGAAATAAAATATTCTGTTAAAAAAAAAAAAGAAAAGAAAACAGTTTGTTAACCACTTCTTCCCTTCTTCCCTTCATGTTAATGCAAGCTCTTAATTGATCCCCAGGATGCATTAATTTGTATGAATATTTTTGCACTTGCTGTACAGTCCATGTGAACAAGACAGGGGGAAGAGAGCTCCATAGCGCATGCCAGAATCCTCCAGGAGGACAGGGAAGGGGCAGATACCTTATTACACACAGAGAGGCTCCTACTATTCAGTTTCCTGGATTTCAGCAGGCTCTGCAGGACAACCATAAAGAGCAGAGGAGAAAGGTAAGGATTTTTAACACTACACAATGGGGCCAGCAGTTGGGAAAATTATATTTTGCGGGGTGGACATGCCTTTTAATGTGAGGGTTATTGTTGTTCACATGGACTGTAGAGCAATGTCATAAATTTTTTTTACAAACTAATGCATTCTGGGGATCAATTAAGAGCATATTGTAATAACATAAAGATACCCTTTAAAATAATTTTGCGTATTGTAATAACATAAAGATCCCTTTAAGATAATTTTGCATATTGCAATATGAACAGAACCATTTTATATATCTTATATGGCATGTAAAGTGAAGGAAACTCGTGGCATAAATCTATTTCATTCTGACAACAGTTTTATGAAACACATTGCAGTTCTAAAAAAAAAAAAAAAATTCAAACATTTTGCTAGCCCCTAACTAGAGATCAACAGGTTTCATTCCAACAGTGGTTCTGCAGAACCTAATTAATTTCCTAATATTTGATTTTCCGATGATCAGATCTGTGGATTTTTTAAACTAGTACAGTGGCCTGTTTAGGGGGGATTACCAATGCCTGGAATTCCCCCTTTCTCCTTGCTGAGTTAAAAGTTTCACAGGGAGATTCAATAAACGAGATTACATCTGGTATTGCATATCGGGATCAGGCTAAGGTAAGTAACGCAACTTTAAAGCCACACACTCAGTCCCGCTAAAATTTTCGCTACGAAGTAGCAAAATGGGTTTTGGATCGGTAGCACAGTGTTATTTCCAAAAACATTAGGAAATGGCGCTGTGCTCTAAAATCCATCTAAAACCCACGTTAACCCGAAATTACTTCAGGTTAAATGTGGGTTTTAGACGGATTTGGGCCACATTGAATCTCTCCCTCACTCTGCTGCTGTACTTCATCCAGTGATTGTTACATAGATTGTTACATTGTTATCGGAGAATCGAGTGAGAAGCAACATGTTTTCCCCCCAAAAATTATCCAGTCTGCCTTGTGATTGACAGCACCATAGAGAACTGTATCAGTATTAACCTTGCAGCTGTTTGCGGTAATTTCAAACACTGGGTTTAGATACATTGTTGTTTTTCTTTTTAAGGGAAATATATCTGTTTCAGATTCTGCAAAGAATTATTTTTTTTTATTATTTTCATAGTAAAGTTTAGTTATCTGATTCCTGATTATAGACAAGGTAGTAATGAGTATTCATTTATTCATTTTGGATTTCCTTACTAAAAAATCCACCTTTGGTATCCACCCTCATAACTTATGCACACACACAACCTACATTTGAAAGTATCCAGGATGAAGACCTAAACCACTAGGTTCTAACTACTGGGTTAAGCTTTTAACTCCTGCACTTACCTCTAAAACTTGCTTTTACAGCCGCACTGTTCACCGCCTCCCATCCTGAACCCAAGGTGATACAAATAGGAAGACATTCTTCTTAAACAGTGTGTTATCCTATTGGTCTGTGTATAACATGGAAGTCAAAAGTAAAGAACAGCATGCCGGTGTTCGCAAGAGGTAACTTCAGAATTTAGAACCTTAACCAAGGGCTGAGGATATAGAAGTTTAGGTCCTCATCCTGGGTGCTTTCATAAAGGTGAAGAAAAGGATGGGGGTTGAGTATAGCTGTCCTTTAAATTTACATATTGATTAATCCCCCATCCACCCCTCAGCACATTTTTCATTAAAAATAATTCTACAGACAGATCGCTCACCAGCTGAAGCCACCATTTCTGCTATTTGAGTAATTTATGTGTCATAGAGCCTTGGGTAGGGGGATTGCCTTCAGTGCAGCTCCCCTTACAATAGAAATCAATGGTTGACAATGACTTTTATTAGACAGGATTGGCGTGTCCCTTTAAAACAGAAAGTAAAATCAATATACTTTTTTTTTTATAATAAAAGTGATGTAAAGGGGAAATCTGTATTGGCTAACTGAAAATAAAAATTTTTATTATATGATCCATATATAATAGAATATATGGATATTTTTGGTCATGAACTTCCTACTGGGCTTGTTGAAAATCCTGCACTTGCCCTGCAGCAGTCCCAAATTGAAAAAGGTTTTTTCAAACCCGTGGCTTATCACTCTTAACATCAAAACGTATTTGCCAGCCACTGATATAAGCTAAACCTAGTAAGATCCACAATATTCTTTTAAACTCTTTACACATTTGTCTTTGTTTTGTTTTCTTCAGTAAAGGTAGGGAACTACGTGTTTGTCTCTATTTCAACTTCTTGAAGTGTTACATACTTATGTATCATATAAATAATAAAATTTTAGCAGGAATGAGAAAACCTAAGCAACATGATCAACAATAAAATAGTATAAAGCCTTTACATTTAAAAACTAAACATAACACATTTTTATAATGATTTGTCTTTTTTTTAGCTTTCAGCTTAAAAGTATTAAACTACAGTAATTACCGTATATACTCGAATATAAGTCGATCCGATAAGTCGATCCTAGGTACATATTTTTACCAAAAAATTAGTAAAAACTAGTTGACTCGAGTATAAGTCGAGGGTAGAAAATAGGACCACAACTGCCTTCTGATTCTGTATTGTTTTGAGGCTTTAGTTGCCCTTTAAATGGACAGCAAAATTCCAATACAGTAGTGCCATACAGTTATAACCAAATCCAGTATGGCTATTACTGTATGGGACTACTGTATGGGAATTCTGCTGTCCATTTAAAGGGCAACTAAAGCCTCAAAACAATACAGAACCAGAAGGCAATCTATTTAACAATAGGTACCATCCTCCTGATTCAGTATTGTTTTAAGGCATAATGCCCTTTACATTACCAGTAATCCCCAATTCCTTGGCACTCCAGATGTTTGGAAACTACAACTCCCAGCATGCTTTAGTTGCTGGGAGTTGTAGTTTCCAAACATCTGCAGTGGAACTACACATATCCTCACATATGAGATGCCACATATATAACTCGAGTCCCTGTACCACCTGCTCAAAGTAAAGGGCACCAGTCCCAATGTCTGTACAGATGGAAAAATAGGTCCCACTACTAGATCCAGCCGATGATAAAGGGACAAAAATTCAACAGTTCATCAGAAAGGTAAACCATACCCGGGATTACGCTCCTTGCCCACAGTACTGCAGCACCGGTTCTGATTTCCCGGCGCAGAGTAGTGACGTCGGTGGATGCGACTATCAGTGGATGCGGAAGCTGGATTCCTCATTCAAGTAAGTGACTGACCCGAGTATAAGTCGAGGTTCAGTTTTCAGGCTGTTTTTACAGTATATACGATATATAGAGGTATGACCAGATGGTCCGCTAACTGTGGCAACATACAGTGCATTTCCTGTGGAAATTAAGACTTCTAGAGAATCACAGCTATGGTATATGCAAGATATATATAAGGATAGGTTAGCTCAGAAACTGAACCTATCTGTTTTTTGCATTAATTGAAGAACATGAGATAAAGGAGCTATGGCTTATCTTCTGTTCTTCAATTAATGTAACAGGAGCCGGGAACAAAGATAAAAAACGTACCCACATATGCAATCCACCGCTGCCTCCTCTTACAGGTCCTGACTGTTTGATGCTAAGCTTTTATGGGCAGATCCAATGTTTTGGCTTTGTTTTCTAAAACATTTGGAAATGACACAGGCGCTATTAAAAGGTGTGATAGGAACTGTATGGATGCACTTTTTTATGCATTTTTTAATATAGATATAATTTTTAACCTCTCTGTTAAATTCACATGAATTATGTATTTTGATGAATTGATAACTGAGAAATACATGTGCATTGAAAGATTAAAAAACTCTGTGTTAGGAGGTTTACTGTTGGACCAGGTAGGCCAGTTAACATGGTGCACACTTTTTCTAAAGTGGTTTTGCAAACTGATGAGCTGGTCATTAAAGGGTATGTCCACCCTAAAATTGAATTTTTAATATAAGTATATTCTGGCATCAGTGTAGTCTGGCATCAGACAAAAATCAGGATTTTTAAAAAAAAATTCAATGTTATAGTTTTGTTTAGCAATGGAAAATATTGGAGCATATTTATAAAAGTTCTTTAAACTTTTCTACTTCTTTATCGCTGCATTTTCGCCATATTTGGACTTTTCGCTATTTATAAAGCAGTGATAACCAGTAGTGAAAGGTCATTACCGCTATATTTCGCTTTTCGCCATACATCACTGTGGTAACCGCTAAAGCATATTTATAAAATGGCGAAAAGTGTGTTTTTGCGTTAAGTTCAGCCATTCCAATTCGCCAAGTCTGAGGTGGCGAAAACGCATAAGTGGCCATTTATTTAGCCTGCCAATGGGTCCATGGAGGTGTCAGTACATTGTGGAGTGTTTCTCAATACTAATAAGTACTCAGGGGGGTGTTAGACTATTTTCCAGCATTTACTGTAATACGATCTGAGATTTCGCTTTTTTAAGGTTTATTTTTTGCTTTTTTTAAGATTGCTTTTTTTTTAAGGTTCCAATTTCCTTTATTTACCAATAAAGTCAAATGGGGGTCTGAGGGACATATTTATAAAGGGGCTTTTTTCCCCCCCAGCCTTTACCACAAAATTTTAAACGTTCAACTTTTTCTTTCATCAACATTATTAAAAAGGGGAATTTTCATCAAAAGCGAAAATTATCTAGCAAAAAGTAACACTAATAATGCTGAAAGCTCAGTACATATGATGGTAAATAGGTAATACTCCCTGGTGGTTTTTCAAAGTAGCAAATTGGTTAATACACACTGAACACCTGTCTTTGTTATTTACAAATAGCCTTACACATTTGGTGTTTTTTTCAGCCAAAAATATAATAAATAGTGTAAAACTCAAAAGGAGAATTTTCTCTATTTCATGAATAAGATGATAGTGTAAAACTCAAAAGGCGAGTTTTCTCTATTTTATTAATAGGACACATTTTTTAGTATTGTTTATTTTCAGCAAACTGCAGCTAATTATCAAATCAGTTACATTAATATGGGAACATACCACAGTGCTGTGTAGGAAATAGTCATGTTAATGGAACATTCCAGTAAGTAATGATGTTTGTGAAAATTCTGGTAAAACTGATAAAAATGCCACGAAAGGGAGAAAAAGGGGGAAAGGTGAATTTTCACCTATTTATAAATAGCTTTAAATAAAAAAAATTACAAAATTAGCTCTGAAATTACACTAGAGTGCAATTTCTCTTTTCACAGTGATACCACACTTAACGCAATGAATAAAGCGAAAACTACCGTCACACATTGCCGCAGCAATACTTTACCGCAAAAGTGAAAATGAATGTTTTTAGAAATAAGGCAAAAATAGCGCTATTTGTCATTACGATGTCCTGCGATAGCGAAATGGCAAAAATATAGATAGTTTCTAAATATGTCCCATTGTTTAACACTTTACCCTTTTAGAGATGCACAGGACTGAGTTTACTATTAGGCCCAGTAGGCACCTATGGTTGTTAATCTATGCCTCCTTTTTGTTCCCTTACAGTTGGAACATCTGACACACTCTGTGGTGCAGTTAATGTTGTACAGTTAATGTGGTGGCCTGTGTTGAGGTGTGGGGTTAAGGGAGACAGGCTCTTTAGATGTAAATCCAACCTTGGAAGTTCAGTTAAACATCTGAAAGATAGCCTGAATTATACTGCAGAGTAGGAAAGCTGCCTAAAGACAATACATTTTCTATTTTTGCTACAGCTTTATAACTTTCTTCAGCACTGAATACACACAAGCTTTCATGTTAACTATTAGGGTCAGCATTGTAAAATTTGATATACAATATCTGCCATTTAGAAATAAATGACCATTAAAGGGGAACTGTGGTTTCCATACAAGTGGCCTTGATTAAAAATGGTACACTCCTACATTAAAATGACTCAAGGATCATGCCTCTAGCTACAGCCTTTATACAGTATAAAGGGTGTTTTTTCTTGCTAGCACTGTGAGCTGTGACATCACCAGCACCTGTGGCGTATCTATGTTTAAAGATCCGGGGCACGTGCCCCGGATCTTTTGCTAAGTGCCCCGAATCTCCTGCTAGGGCTTTGATAGCACTAGTGTCCCGAACCTGCAAATGTGCGCTTCCTCCTGCCCCCTTACCAGAGTGTACTGCAGAGAGAGCGGGAGATTCAAACTCCTGCTCTCTCACTCTCAAGCACAGTAGGAGCGTAGGAGCCAGGGTTGCAACAGTCGCAACCGTACGTCCTGGGGGCCGTAACAGCCACAGGCTGTATTTGCGTGACTGTAATTTGTGGCCGGCCACAGATCTCAGCAGCAGCAGTGGGACCCTGGAGGGTGTGGCAGACAGAGGGAGAGAGAGAACAGACTGAATCCTCCCCGACAGCTAATTCATGATTTACAATCCCTCTCTGGCTGGGCCCCTCCGTGCAATCACATTGTGGGTGGGTCATATCAATTGGAGCCGTAGAGTACAGCATAGGAAGGAGGATGGACTGAGGAATTTCAAACTCACTTCTGTTTAACAGCAGGCATGCCTTGGGAATCCAAATTGGTTTTCTAGCCCTGACCTAACTGCACAGCAACAATGCTTTCCTGTACCTACTCACGGCAGTGGGCCACCATGGGTTAAATCCCATTTGCTCCAGCATGCCAGGAAGTCACAAGCTTATAAATATAGGCTCCACCCCTAGGTATGTGTCCTTTTTTGTTCCTGCTTTCAGCTCTTTAAGTCATGCCAGAAGCAGCTCCCTCCTGGTGAGCGTTTCAGTGTCTAAATCTCTCAGACACTAGAACAGGCTGCTCTGACTAGACCAGCAGTATTCCGGGCAGTGCCTCCCAGCCTTGCGAGGTCAATCTGGCAAACGCGTCCGCTCCTGGGTTTGGACGGTGCGCTTTTGATGACGTCACACCGTTTCCGTGCGAAAATTTTAAAGACAGTTTGCTGGAATCCCTAACGGATTTTGGAGTGTTCATCTATCCTCTGGCCTACAGTTACTTGCCAGAAGCCCTTACTCACTCCATATTGCCTGTAATAGTGAGTATTATTCCTTTCAATCTGTATAATGATTGAAATCTTTTTGTGACCCATCTTTTATTGATTACAGAAGCCTTATGTCTTCTAAAAGAAGGTCCCGATCCTCTTCCAGGGGGTGAGCTGTATATCGAGAGATAGATCCTGCCTTCTAGTTAGGATCTATTATATTGCATATATTGCATATATTTTACATATATACAACATTCTTTTATATATGTTATTATCTCTTACAGGAGATCATCTCATGATGCTCCACCAAAAACGAGAAAGGAGTGTACTGTCTGCAACAAAACTCCCTTGCCAGATAAGAAGTTCTGTGCGGAATGTTTGGAAACTCTCTTTCCATCAATCCAACCTAATCAATATGCCTTAATTGAGACCATTACAAAAAATGTAATTGAATCAGTCATGCCTATGCTTCCAAGCACTTCCTTTCAAAGTTGCAACACAGGACATGCTGAACCAGTTAATAATGAAGAGATGACGGAAGAGGAACCACAACCTCTTTCTAGTGACAACATAGACCCCTTAATGGTGGATCAGTTAATTTCCATGATGAGGAAAACACTCCTCTTGGATATTCGGAACAGGCTTCAGAGGACAGATGGTTCCAGGATAATATGGAAAATAAACAAGTTTTTCCAGTACATGAAAAGATAAAACAGATATTCCAAGAAGAATGGAATACACTGGACAGAAGTTTTACTCCTACACCTTCTTTTAAAAGGAGTTACCCTTTTTCCCAGGAAGATGCAAAAAACTGGGATACAGCACCTAGAGTTGATGCAGCTATGTCTGGAATAGCTAGAAAGACTTCTTTAGCTATAGAAGATGGCGTTACCTTACAAGATCCAATAGAAAGACGCCAGGATTCTCTCCTTAAGAGAACATACTCTGTCTTAGGGGCAACCGTCAGACCTTCGCTTGCCATAACCGGTCTTGTCAGGGCTAATAGTTACTGGATAAATGAAATCAACCAAGCCTTGATTAATGGCACACCAAGAGAATAGATAAGAGAGATGTTAAACAAGGTTTCTTCAACAAATCAGTTCACTACAGAGGCTTCCATGGATATTCTTCCACTCCTAGCTAAATCTATGGGGTTATCAGTTGCAACACGCAGAGCTATTTGGCTACATCAATGGAAGGCTGACTCGATATCTAAGCATAATTTAGCTAACCTTCCCTTTCAAGGCGACCTTCTTTTCGGAAATAAGCTAAAAGATGTAATTGCAGAAAATGTAGATAATAAGAAAATCCTTCTGCCACAATTTAGATCCAGGCGACCCATAACTAACCAAGCACAACGTAGGTCATCCTTTCAAGAGGCAAGAGCATATAGACCTGGACGACTCCATTTCAATCAAAATTGGAAACAACTTCCTTCCTTTCGTGGCAAAGGAAACCAAAACGTTAAAGACAAAACTCTATGAAGGTGTCTTAGCCCATCATCACCTACTTGTAGGGGGAAGGCTCCAATCCTTTCAGGACAAGACATAGTCCAAGACAATCAGTCAGGGCTCTCAAATTCGATTCTTGAAGCCTCCAAGAAATTTCTTCATTCAATCAAAGACCCCAAAAACCTCTCAAGCAAGCAAGGCTCTACAAGAAATTCTTTCGTCCCTTCTGGAAAGAAAGATTATAGAACAAGTACCCCCATCTCAGAGGAAAAAAGGTATCTACTCATCTCTATTTCTACTAAGAAAGAGTTCAGGAGAGTTTCGGCCAATTTAGAATTTACGACTTTTAAACCATTTTATAGAAAAAAGATCTTTCAGGATGGAAACCTTAAAGTCAAAAGAAAATCCACCCAGGAGAGTGGGAACTCCATACATCAATTTTACATTTTTCCTCCATTCCCTTATTCCCGGGGTCCTACAAAAGATCTTTAGGGAACAAGTGAAACCAATATTGATCACACCATTCCGTCCCAGGAGGCCCTGGTTTACGACATTGTGGACAATGAAGATAGCATCACCATTCTTCCTACCAATGATCCCTCAACTTCTAACTCAAGGCCCATTCCAACATCCTCACTTGGAGAAGCTGAGACAAACGGCATGGCTTGTGAAAGGAGGGCATTCAAAGACTTAGGTCTTTCAGACGAGACCATATCAACTTTAATGGCATCGAGAAAACAATCCACTACCAAAAACTATTACAGAACGTGGTAAACATTCTTGGATTGGTGTAACTCCAAAAATATTAACACTCAAGCTCTAACCACCTCACATATTCTAGAATTCTTACAACGTGGATTCCAAAAGAATCTTAATCTGTCCACTCTAAAGAATCAAATATCGGCTATTTCAGCCATGACGAACCACAATTGGGCCATGGAGTCACTGATTGCTAGATTCTTCAAAGGTGTAACCCATTTAAAACCTCCAATCAAACCTTCAGTTCCCCAGTGGGATCTTACTCTTGTACTGGAGATACTCTCCAAGTCTCCCTTTGAACCCCTGGAACAAATTCCATTAAAAGAACTAACAATCAAGACTGTTCTATTGACAGCATTGACTTCTGCATGAAGAGTCTCCAATATCCATCCTTTTAAGATATCTGAACCCTATTTTAAAACCTTCCCCAACAAAAAATTCTTAGACCAGATGTTGCACACTTACCAAAAGTGGTTAGTAAATTCCATCTTAATGAAGACATTGATCTGGTCAGATGTCTTAAGACCTACGTAGATAGAACTAATTATGTACGTAAAGACCATTTCCTATTTGTCGCATTTCTAGGAACAAAAATGTGAACCAGAGCATCCAAATCAATGATCGCTAAAAGGATCACTGAAGGCATCTGGCTATGTTACAGGCTAAAATCCAGAGAGGAGCCCCAGACCATTAGGGCTCATTCTACCTGGGCTGTATCTACATCTTGGGCATTTGCAGCTGGAGCATCAGCAGAGGACTTATGCAAAGCAGCCACCTGGTCAACCTTCAATAACTTTATTAAATGCTATAAACTAGACATTATGTCTGAATCCTTTGCAGCAAAAATGGTGCTAATTTTGCCCCAACCAATCAGATCTTATTTAATATTTGAAAGCTAACATCTGATTGGTTGGGGCAAAATTAGCACCATTTTAAATGATAAGAACTTTTATTGAATAACCCTGTATGTTCCCACCCCTCCTTTACTGGCTTGTGTATATCCCATGGTGGCCCACTGCCGTGAATAGGCACAGGAAAAAGGAAAATTGTCTTCCAACTTACCGTAATATTCTTTTCCTGTGCTGGAGCACAGCAGTGGGCCAGCTTCCTCCCCTCCTTACATCGCAGAAAACAGGAACAAAAAAAGACGCCTACCTAGGGGTGGGGCCTATATTTATAAGCTTGTGACTTCCTGGCATGCTGGAGCAAACTGGATTTTTTACCCATGGTGGCCCATGTAACTTGGAAGACAATTTTCCTTTTTACCAAAAATCACATTAGATATATAGATAGATAGATAGCAGAGATAGATAGCAGATATAGATAGATAGATAAATAGATAGATAGACAGATAAATAGATAGATAGATAGATAGATAGATAGCAGAGATAGATAGATAGATAGATAGACAGACAGACAGACAGACAGACAGACAGACAGACAGACAGACAGACAGACAGACAGATAGATAGATAGATAGATAGATAGATAGATAGATAGATAGATAGCAGAGATAGATAGCAGATATAGATAGATAGCAGAGTTAGATAGATAGATAGATAGATAGATAGATAGATAGATAGCAGAGATAGATAGATAGATAGATAGATAGATAGATAGATAGATAGATAGATAGATATTATAGATCTCTAGATACATAGCATAGATAAGATAGAGAGATAATTAACAGAGTTAGATAGAGAGACACAGAGAGATAGACAAGAAGCAGACAGACATAGATAAACAGACAGAGTAAAATAGATAAACAAGAGGCAGATATAGACAGACAGACAGATAGGTAGATAGATAGATAGATATATAGATAGATAGATAGATAGATAGATAGATAGATAGATAGATAGATAGATAGCAGAGATAGATAGATAGATAGATAGATAGATAGATAGATAGATAGATAGATAGATAGATGATAGATAGATGATAGATAGATAATTAACAGAGTTAGATAGAGAGACACAGAGAGATAGACAAGAAGCAGATAGACATAGATTGACAAATAAACAATAGGCAGACAGACAGAGTAAAATAGATAAACAAGAGGCAGATATAGACAGACAGACAGACAGACAGACAGACAGACAGACAGACAGATAGATAGATAGATAGACAGACAGACAGACAGACAGCTAGATAGATAGATAGATAGATAGATAGATAGATAGATAGATAGATAGATAATTAACAGAGTTAGATAGAGAGACACAGAGAGATAAACAAGAAGCAGATAGACATAGATAGACAGATAGACAATAGGTAGACAGACAGAGTAAAATAGATAAACAAGAGGCAGATATATAGATAGATATACAGAGAGAGAGAGAGGGACAGATAGAGATAGATAAAGGCAGAGGTCCATGTAGAAGGTACAAGAAGGTCTCCCTGGCCAAAGGTGTGGGCAAGCATCTGATTACAACTGAACACAACAGTAAGTTTAAAATGACCAAATTGCTACCAGTATATAATAAAATTGCCAGTTTAGTGTGCCTTTGTGTCCCTCTGTCCAACTCTGATCTCTATCTCTGTCTGTCTATTTCACTGTCTTTCTTTCTGTTTATCACTATCGGGCTGTGTGTCTATGTTTGTGGTTGTCTATCTGTCTGTCTGTGTCTTTTTGGCCAACTCTATTAAGTACATAGTGGGTGTTGCTTAATTGGGGCGGCGAAATGGGTGTGGCCTAAACATTTTTGGAATTTTTAATTTGACAGTGCATCATCAGCTGCAAGCCCCCCACAAAAAACTTCTAAATCATTTTCAAAGTTGGCCACAAGCCTTTAAAGATTTTTTTCTCTCTCTCCTTAAGGTGTCCACAGGTAGAAGGAAGGACAGAGAATGGTTGCAGGTCTGGTCCTAGCTTCAGAAAATATAATATTTTTTGGGGGGGTGGGGCTTGTGAGACAGCTTATAATATAACACATGCCTGACACAGAGACTGGGAAGTGAGATTTTACAAGACTATAACGAGACACTAGAGAAATCATCCCAGGAAAGGTATGAAAGAGCTCCTTTCAATTGTATGGAGCCTAGAGTTACCCTTTAATATGGAAGATGAAAACATGGGAAAGTGCATGGAACTTGGTAGGATCAGCATGTAAAAAAAAAAGGAAAAGAATTGCAGTCAAAATCAGTAAACTATTTTGAATTTCTCCTGGTAGGCAATTCAGGATGGAAAGTAAATGCAGGGTAACAGCTAGTTTTTAAAGTATTATATGAGGACTTCCATATCGGTGCCGCAGTTTCTGTGCTGGGGTGACATCTATTTAATCTGTTTCTTAATGATTTGGAAGTGGCAGGGCCGGCCTTAGGATTAATAACACCCCCCTGGGCACACACCCCTGGGCACACACAATATGCTGCTGAATGCTACTTGGCTTGGCCTTCCTTTTAATCAAGTCCGACACTTGCGCTAACTGTATTTCGGTATCTGCAGTGCATGCTTGTATATATCATGTGTATATCATTACGTAACACATAACACACTAAATGCACAGATAGAACAGTATACAGGCTTATGTATGTTGTGGCTTTGTCTGTGGGATGGTGCTGATACATACATTTGATCTGCAGGACCGAAAGGGGGGGAAAGTTATTAGTTATTAAGTGTTTAGTTATCCTTTAAATTCAAATCTCATCTTCAATCCCAAACCCAATACTCAGAGAAAAATAGTTATCAGAAAACAATCAGAAGTGGCTATAGAGAAATAAATTTAGTAGTTTACAGCATGTGTTAAAACCATGGAGCTGGAGTTTAGCAGATAATCTATAAGGTTACAAAATATTCAACAGTCTCTTGCCACTGTCCCAACTCTGTAAATCTCTTATTTCTCCTTTTTTATGCTCAGCATTAAATCTGTTGAGAAATTACAGAGCAACCATTTTATTTGTTAATTGGTAAAGACAATGCACTCATTAAATAATTAAACTCTGCATTTCTTGCTTATGTCAGACACCTTCAAACAAGAAAAGACCAAAGGAGCAATTTCACAAGGGAAAAGCCTTAGCATGTTATGTACCCATTATCTGCAAAACAAGGCCACAGATTGTAGAGTAATATTAACTGTTGATGAGTTTACTCTTTTACTAAAGGATTGCAAGGAAATAATAGAAGTCTAATTATCTTAAAGGGTATCTGTGGTCTTCAATAAGAAGCCTTCCATCGTACCTTAGAAATAGAATCACATCTCTAGATAAAATTTGTGAGAAGTTATTGCTGGAAAGGTTTAGAAATATTACTTCCTGCTTAAATACTTCCTGGTTTCAGCCATGTGACCAGCTTGTAGTCATGTGACTACAGTGTAGTCTCTGTCTGTATTAATAGGCTTCCCATCTCAACTGCCAATTTTTTCCCCCAGGTACTTCCTGTTTTCCCCAGCATTAAGTCTTAACTTAGTAGGCTTCTCCCCCAGAGCAAAGGGGTAGGGCAGAGGTCTAGTGATGTCACACAACCTATTGGAAGCAGGAAATTTGAACATTCACCCCAATGTAATTTCTCACAGTCTGCAGCCAGAGATGTGATTGTCGGCTCATTTTAAAGGAAATACTGCAGGCTTTAATTGAGACCACAGTTGCCCTCTAAAGAATCAAGACATTTCCAAATGCATTCTTCATATAGGCAATTTTTACATTCATTTTATACAGCAACTGTGCTCACATTAAATTTAACAATGCATCCAGGTTTAAGTTAAAGGAAAACTACATTTACTTTTTACCCTTATTGGAAAGCTTTCCTCCCCAGAACCCCCATGCATTGTAAGATACTAATCCAGTTAGTTGCATTTACGTACATGTAAGAAATGGATTCTATAAAAAATAAAGCTTCCACTTTGTTGCTAGTACATGTCTCTGTGTAGTATTCAAACAGCGGTGTGTGTGCATTTGGTGTGTGCAGGTGGTCATTGCACCTGGCCCCAGTGGCTGTCACTTTTGCTATGCACTCTCTATGAGTATTTTCTGCACAGATGCCTCCTTCACACCAAAATGTCCCTGCAGTTCATTTTATTATTATAATAAATAATTATTTAACAAACAATGTCCACTGAAATCATTTGTAGAAAATGTCTATTTACTGGCAATCTATGATCTCACTGCTTTCTAGTGTTGCCTCTCCCTGGTGGTCAGGGGCACAAAACTCCTTCCTCACATGCAAATTAGGTATCTTGCATTCTTATTCTTATCCCTTTTGCAAAACTGCATGTAACAATTGACCGCAGAGTCCCCACCAGTATCTCCCAGCCAATCAAATGAGACAGCAGCGAATATGATTTACTGCTCAAGTAGAGTGTTGAGGGGGAGGAGGCACACTGTTAACTCTTTGTACAGTTATTTGAATCAACCTGTTAACCCTTTGTCTTTTGTGTGTTGATTTCTGCCCTGTACGATTTATAGAAGCAAGTGTTTGTGTCTTAAAGGGAAAGGTGCCAACCCTAGTACAATTGTAAGAGTGATCCCTTTATAAGTTACACTATAAGGTACACCATAGTGCAGCTGCAGCATAATGAAGTGAACCTGGTCTTTGCAATGTTTTGTGCAATGCATTTCTCAATAGCATACCTAAAAGGTGAATTTTAAAGGCAGTGTTCACAGATCCGTGAAAAACACCTATTAAAAACATGCTTGTGAAGGTTCTCATTCATCCAGGTCATGGTATATCTGTTGTATTCAATTAGATCAACTGGACTTGAAATGTAGTTCTTGAAGACGTTTCGCTAGTCATCCGACTGGCTTTCTCAATTCAGAATGACTTGTACAAGTGATATGCTAATTGGGATTTTCCAGGGTACATAATTGCCACAGATTCTTGTACAAGTCATTCTGAATTGAGAAAGCCAGTCGGATGACTAGCGAAACGTCTTCAAGAACTACATTTCAAGTCCAGTTGATCTAATTGAAAACAACAGATATACCTATTAAAAACAAAAAACAAAACTCATGTAGCATGGCTGAGTTAGAACTAATGTTGTTTTATTGCAATCAGTCAGCCCTTTTATTTGTGCCATAACATTTGTATGTATGAGGCCAAACTCAGCCATGCTACTTGTGGTTTTAATAGGTGTCCTTACATGTTTTACTGATCTAGCAACCCTGCCCCTTAAAATAGGCACAATATTGAAAAAATGCACTGCTTACAGCTGTGCTAAGACCGTTATGCTATTTTTACACATAAAGCATAAACCAAAACATACTCCTACCCTCTAACATTACAATTTAAGAAGGTACACTTTCCCCTTTAAGGAGTAAATATTGCTGCAGCTGACAGGGAGAGCTAGAGACCTTCACACTACAATACTGCTTTTAGGCAAATCATTGAATCTCTGTCAAGCTCTCTGCACCTCTTAGCGTGTTCTGCGATTTAAATACTTTTGATTTAATATATTCTTACATCATGAGTTTCGCTCCGATTAACATATTGCATGCGCAGCATACGTCGCACACTAGTGTGGCCACATCAATTGGGCGACACTAGCATGCACTTTTTAAAGCACAATCAGATCGTAATTGTGGTTGGATCACGCTTAAAAGCACATCAGTGTGGCCTAGCCCTTATTCAAACCTCAAATTGTTTTGGTTTTATTCTCCTTTAAATAAAATGTCATAGTGTTAGTTAAAGGGTAACTGTGGTCTCCAAAACAAGTGTCTAAAAGATACACTCTAGAAGGGCTCTCATACCTATAAACAACTAAACATGCTCAGTGCCTCTCAGTGCCTGTGGCATGTGAGTCAGAGCAATGGTGCTATTGATGTCACAGCTCACAGTTCTAGCTGGAAAGAGCAACCTTTTTACTGCTATAGGTTTGGATAGATTGCAGTTAGAAGTATGATACTGGAGTTGTTTTAAAGGTAGAAATGTGCTATTTTTAATAAACACCACTTGTATGGAGACCACAGTTACTTAATACAAAGTGAATATGTTCAAGAAAAATATTTTATTTGTTTTTAACAAGCTAAAATATAATTAACATTATAAACATTCTATAGTCCCTAACATCCAGTTAGATGTCCCATATAGCGCTGAACGCAGTAGCATTTTAGAAAATGCGGATACAAATATGCACATGCTCATTCTCAATAGTTTCTGCCCAATAAGAAATAGAATTTACTCCAAAGTGGGAGGCAACAGAATAGCTGGAACCTTTCCTATGACATTTTCTTCACAATTATGCTTCAGTTTTCATAATTTCTTTGCAATGCTTCTTTTAAAGGTGATAGACACAGCTAAATGTGAATTATAGAATCAATTCTAGTTCATTCATAGAAAGGCCATGGAAGTCAGTTACAGCTGTCACTCCATTCGCTGAAACTCTTTCCTTTAGATATGTAAAAAATATCATCATTTAGCATTTTCCAGAGATGTCTAAATTAACATTCTAGTATCAAAACCTTTGCTTATGTAAATGTAGAAAAAGAAGAAACATTGTCAATTTGGAAAAATATATAAATGCTAGAAAGCAGCCTTGATAAAAAGGAAGCTAAATTATTATGAACTATTGTGAACTATAAAATCATTGGATCTGTTTTCCTTTTATTGGTTTCTAACAAGAACAGAGAGGTGCACAAAGACCCTATTAAAATGTTGTCAAGTAGAAGATTTGCATTTATAATAATGTTACCGGAGCAGCAGCAGCAATTTAATTTTATCAGCATTGTGTATCTTCCACTCCATGTTAGTAACTAAGCCTGTGTCTATCAATGCACAAGGTCAATAGTTGTAATAGAAAGGAAATCTAAAATGCACTCATACATCCCAAGGATTTAGAACGCATATTTGCTTGCCTTTACCGAAAGGGAACACAATGTGTTGCAAAAATATATGATACTATTATATAAACAGCAAATACTGTACATTACTGCAAATGTGAAGAGAGCAATGTATTTAGTAAGAAGGATAAAGTCAGCAATAAAAGAAAATAAAAGTGGCTCCATAAAGTTAAATGGATGCCATAAACATTTTTTCTGTACCTACAATTCAATAATAAAAGTTACATGAAATGTATAAACAGAGTACAATAGACCTAATAGGATGTTGGATCACATGGCATACTACTTGAATTCTGCCTGAAAGGCGATAAGCTTATTCTCCATTGTACTCCGTGTACAATGGAGAGCAAAAAAAGTGCATAAATATTACTTTTATGTTTAATAAAAGCAATTCTAAGTTCAAGTTTCTGTCCTAGAAGCATTAAAAGGCACATTCACTCAAAAAAAACCTTTGTTGCAAACTGTAGATTACCCCTCCCCAAAGATGCTCCTGAACTTGCTTACCTAACCCGGTCCCTCGCCACTGACAGCCGCTCCACTTCCTGGTTGCAGCTGTCAGTTAAGGCGTGACATGACGTCACGCCCAATTGCCTGACAGCCGCGACCAGGAAGTGAAGCGGCTTTCTGCGCAGAAGTCCCCTGCTCCAGTGAAGGACCGGGTCAGGTAAGCAAGTTCAGGAGCGTCTTTGGAAACTCTGTATATTGCGAAAGCAGGGTTTTGGGGGTTATCTACTGTTTGCAACAAAGTTTTTTTGAGTAGACTTGCCCTTTAATACAGTGGTTGGCAAAAGTATTCGGCCCCCTTGAAGTTTTCCACATATTGTCACATTACTGCCACAAACATGAATCAATTTTATTGGAATTCCACGTGAAAGACCAATACAAAGGGATGTACACGTGAGAAACAAAATCATACATGATTCCAAACATTTTTAACAAATTAATAACTGCAAAGTGGTGTGTGTGTAATTATTCAGCTCCCTTTGGTCTGAGTGCAGTCAGTTGTCCATAGACATTGCCTGATGAGTGCTAATGACTAAATAGAGTGCACCTGTGTGTAATCTAATGTCAGTACAAATACAGCTGCTCTGTGACGCCTCAGAGGTTGTCTAAGAGAATCTTGGGAGGAACAACACCATGAAGTCCAAAGAACACACCAGACAGGTCAGCGATAAAGTTATTGAGAAATTTAAAGCAGGCTTAGGCTACAAAAAGATTTCCAAAGCCTTGAACATCCCACGGAGCACTGTTCAAGCGATCATTCAGAAATGGAAGGAGTATGGCACAACTGTAAATCTACCAAGACAAGGCTGTCCACCTAAACTCACAGGCCGAACAAGGAGAGCGCTGATAAGAAGTGCAGTCAAGAGGCCCATGGTGACTCTGGACGAGCTGCAGAGATCTACAGCTCAGGTGGGGGAATCTGTCCATAGGACAACTATTAGTCGTGCACTGTACAAAGTTGCCCTTTATGGAAGAGTGGCAAGAAGAACCTCATTGTTAACAGAAAAGCATAAAAAGTCCCATTTGCAGTTTGCCACAAGCCATGTGGGGGACACAGCAAACATGTGGAAGAAGGTGCTCTGGTCAGATGAGACCAAAATGGAACTTTTTGGCCAAAATGCAAAAAGCTATGTGTGCCGAAAAAATCTTGGAAGAAAACCTCTTGGCGTCAGCAAAAGACTTGGGTGGAGGTTCACCTTCCAGCAGGAAAACGACCCTAAACATAAAGACAGGGCAACAATGGAATGGTTTAAAACAAAACATATCCATGTGTTAGAATGGCCCAGTCAAAGCCCAGATCTAAATCCAATCGAGAATCTGTGGCAAGATCTGAAAACTGCTGTTCACAAACACTGTCCATCTAATCTGACTGAGCTGGAGCTGTTTTGCAAAGAAGAATGGGCAAGGATTTCAGTCTCTAGATGTGCAAAGCTGGTAGAGACATACACTAAAAGACTGGCAGCTGTAATTGCAGCAAAAGGGGGGCTGAATAATTACGCCCAACCCACTTTGCAGTTATTGATTTGTTAAAAATGTTTGGAATCATGTATGATTTTTGTTCCACTACTCACGTGTACACCACTTTGTATTAGTCTTTCACAAGGAATTCCAATAAAATTGATTCATGTTTGTGGTAGTAATGTGACAAAATGTGGAAAACTTCAAGGGGGCCGAATACTTTTGCCAACCACTGTAGATAAAATGTGTGTATAATAACTGGATAGCACTCTACTCCTTCATATTCCTGCCTGGGTGTACATACAATAAATTACTGTGTCCATAATGAACTGTAGTTGAACGCACTGTCAGGTCTTATAAAGTTTGTCTTAAAATTGGGTTTGAGTTCAGGTCCATCACTGTTTGAGTTCGGACGAACTCGAACTATTCAACTAGTTCGGGTTTGAACTAGTTCTGTTTTCAGAACTTGTGGCTGTATTTTCTAAAGTTATTGAAAATTCACTAACCCTCGAATGTATCATTAGTTTTTGGTAACCCTTGAATGTAATTAGAGATGGCCGGTTCGCGGACCCGAACCTGGATCCGCCGCGGATTTATCACGTCCGCGAACGGCGGATTATTCCGGATTTTCCGGATTTTCCGCCTTCCGAACTTCCGAACCGCGGATTTTTTTTTTTTACGAAAATTTTCGAAAATACGAGTATCTCCGTAATTACGAGAATCCGCGATCTTCCGGGGCCCGGAAACCGCGAAGATCCTCGTAATTACGAGGATTCTCGTAATTACGAGAATTTTCGGAAAAACGAGACATTCTTGTAAATTCAAATTTTTGGGGCTTATTTTCAAGACGGAGCAAGCCACATGACCCAAATTAGCCAATGGCAGCTAACATGATTATTGCCAGCCCCCTGGGTATAAAAGGCTGCTTCACAGGCGACATTTTGTCAGTGTGTTGGAGTGTGTTTAGTGGAGACCTGACAGTGTAGGAGTTGGAGAGAGATTTTTGCGCTTTTTGAGCTTTTTGAGCTTTCTGTGTGTGGATTTCAGTGTGGTGGTTTAGCACTTGTTGTTACCCACCCCTGTATTCACACATCTTGAGACCCAACAGTCCTTTTAAGGACTAACTTTGTGAAACCCAAAAGTCCTTTTAAGGACTAACCCCCCTGTAAGTCCTTTGGACAAATTTTGTGTTAGATCTTTTAGAGGTCTAGGTGTCCTGTTTTTTTGTTTGTCTTTCTGTATCTGTGTGTCAGTGTCTGTGTGTTTTGTGTAGCTGACGGTGCTGCCTTTAGCAGCAATCAGCAGCTTTTGCTGTCTGATCTGCTGTTTGCTGTCAGTTGTGTCTGTGTCCTATTTGTGCTTTTAGTTGTAAAAAAAAAAAAAAAAAAAAAAAAAAAGCTTTGTGTTTATTTGTTTGCTTCTGTGTTGTTTTGTTGCTTTGTCTTTTGTGTTTGTGTGTGTGTGTGTGTGTGTGTATATATATATATATATATATTAATTTTTTGGGGGATAATTTGGGAGAGGGAAATGCCTGGCAGGGCAAGAGGGAGACCCAGGAGCAGGGGTGCTTCTGCACGTGGAGGGAGAGGGAGAGGGAGAGGCAGAGGAGAGCCTACTGAAGGCTCTGGCCAGGAGCTACCTGGCCCTTCGCAGGGCAGCCGGGTTACCGTGCCCGATATTTTTAGGGGTAGCCGGGCTAGGGCTATCCCTTCTGATCAAGGAAGGCGGGTAGTAGAGTGGATTACCCAGCCTTCCTCATCCACCTCCTCACAGGCACAGAGCAGCCGAGCTGCTACTGTAGATATTGTGCCTGCTCCTTCCTCACCTGAGGCTCCTACTGTGGGCATGGAACCTGATCCGCTCTATCAGGAGTTCGTTGCCCACATGGCCCGTACCTTCGGGGATCCGGAGGAGGAGTCTCAGGATATGTTTTCGCACACTATGTGTGGGGCTAGTGTGCTTGAGGAGGAGCTGTGCACTGATGCACAATCTTTCCTGTCGCCCGAGGCGGAGGAAAGTGCTCAGTGCACAGGGGGACAGGAGGCTGACGATGTCACGCAGCAGTCTGTGAGCAGCCAGGGAACTAATGCAGGGGGTGAGGTTCCAGATGCTGCTGCTGTTAGTGATGCAGCCTCCAGTATTGAGGAGGTGGAAGTGGACGATGAGGTCACCGATCGTCCATGGGTGCCCTCTGTGAGAGAGGAGGAGGATAGTGTCTCTGAGGGATGTCCCTCAGAGCATGAGCACGATCCTGAACCCAGAGGCAGGACTGGGGGCAGGGGCCGGGGCAGAGGCAGTGCACCTAGTGGTGCACGTGGAGGTACGGCACCAATGAGATCTGGTGCCAGTGCCCCACAGCAGCAGGTGACCTCTGCTCCGAGTCGTGTCGGTGGCTCAGCGGTGTGGGAGTTCTTCTCACTGGCTCCAGGTGACAGCACAGTTGCAGTGTGCAAGTTGTGCCTGCAACGTGTTAGCCGTGGGAAGACCACATCACATTTGGGCACCTCCTCTATGAGGAGGCATATGATTCTGCACCACTTTGCCCGGTGGGAGCAGCGGACAGGGAACGTGCAGGCACCCACACGTTCCCTACCTCGTGCCCAGGTAGCCACCGTTCCTCCTCCTCCCCCTCCGGCCCCATCAGCTGCTTCCTCGGTGGAAGTTAGGGAGGAGAGGCAGCCTTTGGCCCCAGCACGCGGTGTTAAGAGGCCTCTTGACACTGCTGCTGGAGCGTCAGCTAAAAGGCAGGTCTCTCTTCCCCAGTTGTTGGAGCGGAGGCAGAAACTGTCCCCCAGTCACCCCCAAGCCCAGCGTCTCACTGCCGGCTTAGCCAAACTCCTGGCGGTGCAGCTGCTACCTTTCAGCCTGGTAGACAGTGCAGCGTTCAGGGAGTTTGTGGCCATTGGCACACCACAGTGGCAGGTCCCTGGCCGTAGGTACTTTGCCCAGAAGGCAGTACCAGCCCTGCACGACCATCTGCAGGGCAATATATCTGCTTCGCTGGACCACAGTGTGGGCAAGTGTGTCCACATTACTATGGACGCGTGGTCCAGCAAGCACGGCCAGGGGCGGTATGTGTCATTTACCGCCCAATGGGTCACTCTGCTAGCCGGCAGAGACGCGGCACGGAGCGCAAGTGGGGAGATGGTGGTACCACCACGCATTGGTGATACGCCAGTCTCCACCCCCCCCTCCTCATCCGGTGAGCCCTCTTCCCGGACAGCTCCGTGCCCCCCCAGAGCCTATGCTTCGTGCCAGGCGAGACGGTGCCATGCAGTGTTGCAGCTTGTGTGCCTCGGTGATAGGAGCCACACCGGGGCCGAGTTGCTGGCAGCACTGCAAGGGCAGGTTGAGAGGTGGCTGACCCCACACCACCTCTCAATAGGCAAGGTCGTGTGTGACAATGCCACCAATATCCTGTCTGCCCTTCGCATGGGCAGAGTCACACATGTTCCTTGCCTGGCACACGTTCTCAACCTGGTCATCCAGCGGTTCCTCACCAAGTACCCTGGTCTCCAGGAGGTACTGAGGATGGCTAGGAGGGTGTCCAGTCACTTCAGGCGGTCATACACGGCCACAGCTCGTCTGGCCGAGTTTCAGCAGCAGAATGGTCTGCCGCAGAACCGCCTGATTTGTGACACCCCCACCCGCTGGAACTCTAGTCTTATGATGCTGCTGAGGCTGCTCCAGCAGAGGCGAGCCATCATAGACTACTTGTACGAGTACGAGGCAAGATCAGCTCTGGGGACCTGGGTTTGCTGTTACCCAGGCAGTGGCTGCTGATTAGAGATGCCTGCCGTGTGCTCGCGCCATTTGAGGAGGCCACCAGGATGGTAAGCCGCAATGATGCCACCATTGCGGATACCATCCCACTGGTGTTCCTCCTTGAGCACACTCTGCGCGGCATACTCGACAGGGCACTCGCTGTCGAGCAGCAGGCACTGGAAGAGGAGGACGCCGACACCGTGATGCTTTCCGAGCCCGAACATCACGGTGCAGAGCAGCCGTCCGATGATGAGGAGGGGGATTTAGGTGACCTGGACCAAGGGGAAATGGGGCATTCCTCTAGGGGGACATCTCAACCCTCCCAAGTACCACATGTCATTCGTGGTTGGGGAGAGGTTGAGCCCGACACTACTGTCCTCAGTGACATCGAGGACATGGGGTCCTCTGCGGCAGGCAGTTTGCGGCGCATGGGCTCTTTCATGCTGCAATGCCTTCGCAAGGACCCCAGGATTAAGGCCATCAAAGAGAAGGAGCAGTACTGGGTGGCCACCCTTATAGATCCCCGCTATAAGGGTAAAGTGTCGGAGTTTATCCCCGCATCTCAGAGGGAAGGTAGAATGCAGCACTATGAGGCAACACTGCTACGTTGCCTCTGTTCTGCCTTCCCAGGTGCTGGCAGGCCTACAGCACCTGATGTTGGGGATCAACAGGGCTCACGTCCCCCTGTGCCTGACAGGAGGAGCAGCAGTACTGGAGGCGGCCTCGCGGCCAACTTCAGGCTGTTCTTCCAGCCACAGTTGCCAGGCCCATCCACTGGCAACTCCACCAGGCAACACCTCAGTCGCCAGGTCACCGACTACATCGGATCCAGGGCCGGTGTAGCCACATCAGAGACTGAGGATCCACTGGACTACTGGGTGGCGAGGCTTGATATCTGGCCCGAGTTGGCACAGTATGCCATCGAGGTCCTTTCATGCCCGTCATCCAGTGTTCTTTCGGAGAGGACCTTCAGCGCAGCAGGGGGTGTTGTAACGGAGAGGAGGACCCGTCTCTCCACTGAGAATGTGGACCGCCTTACATTCATCAAGATGAATGAGGCGTGGATCACATCTCAATACAGCACCCCTATTGCTGATGCCCGTGACTGAAGGCCTCCTGCCCCTGGCCACCCATACTGCTCCTTCCGCCTCATTTTCCACCTAGAGGCTTAGCTGATGCCAGCTTAGCTGGCAAATGGCTAATTTTTCTTATTGGCAGGGCCATATATGGTCCTACCTTGCTCTACTGCATTCAGGTTATGAAATAACAAATGCTCAGCGACAACAGCTACTCTGTGGCTAATTTTTCTAAGATTGGGTCGATCCTACTTGGCCCGAGAGCAGTACTCCATATTTGATCTTCGTTCTCTCTCCATGACGCACCTTTGTGGTGTCACCTACTCTGACCATCTCATACAGCCGCAACAGCTACTCTGTGGCTAATGTTTTCAGCTCTGGGTCAATCCTGCCTGGCCCGAGAGCAGTACTCCATATTTGATCTTCGTTTTCCCTCATCTCCATGAGTCCTTTTGTTGTGTCCCCTACTTCTGAACCATCCTCATACAGCCCCACCAGCTACTCTGTGGCTAATGTTTTCAGCTTCTGGGTCAATCCTCTGGGCCCGAGAGCAGTACTCCATATTTGATCTTCGTTCTCTCTCCATGACGCACCTTTTGTGGTGTCACCTACTCTGACCATCTCATACAGCCGCAACAGCTACTCTGTGGCTAATGTTTTCAGCTCTGGGTCAATCCTGCCTGGCCCGAGAGCAGTACTCCATATTTGATCTTCGTTCTCTCTCCATGGGCACCTTTGTGGTGTCACCTACTCTGACCATCTCATACACGCCGCAACAGCTACTCTGTGGCTAATGTTTTCAGCTCTGGGTCTATCCTGCCTGGCCCGAGAGCATACTCCATATTTGATCTTCGTTTCTCTCTCCATGACGCACCTTTGTGGTGTCACCTACTCTGACCATCTCATACAGCCGCAACAGCTACTCTGGCTAATGTTTTCAGCTCTGGTCAATCCTGCCTGGCCCGAGAGCAGTACTCCATATTTGATCTTCGTTCTCTCTCCATGAGCGCACCTTTGTGGTGTCACCTACTCTGACCATCTCATACAGCCGCAACAGCTACTCTGTGGCTAATTTTTTCAGCTCTGGGTCTATCCTGCCTGGCCCGGAGCAGTACTCCATATTTGATCTTCGTTCTCTCTCCATGGCACCTTTGTGGTGTCACCTACTCTGCCACTCCATACAGCCGCAACAGCTACTCTGTGGCTAATGTTTTCAGCTCTGGGTCAATCCTGCCTGGCCGAGAGCAGTACTCCATATTTGATCTTCGTTCTCTCTCCATGAGGCACCTTTGTGGTGTCACCTACTCTGACCATCTCATACAGCCGCAACAGCTACTCTGTGGCTAATGTTTTTCAGCTCTGGGTCAATCCTGCCTGGCCCGAGAGCAGTACTCCCATATTTGATCTTCGTTCTCTCTCCATGAGCCACCTTTGTGGGTGTCACCTACTCTGACCATCTCATACAGCCGCAACAGCTACTCTGTGGCTAATGTTTTCAGCTCTGGGTCAATCCTGCCTGGCCCGAGAGCAGTACTCCATATTTGATCTTCGTTCTCCTCCATGAGGCACCTTTGTGGTGTCACCTACTCTGACCATCTCATACAGCCGCAACAGCTACTCTGTGGCTAATGTTTTCAGCTCTGGGTCTATCCTGCCTGCCCCGAGAGCAGTACCCATATTTGATCTTCGTTCTCTCTCCATGAGGCACCTTTGTGGTGTCACCTACTCTGACCATCTCATACAGCCGCAACAGCTACTCTGTGGCTAATGTTTTCAGCTCTGGTCAATCCTGCCTGGCCCGAGAGCAGTACTCCATTTTGATCTTCGTTCTCTCTCCATGAGGCACCTTTTGTGTGGTCACCTACTCTGACCATCTCATCACAGCCGCAACAGCTACTCTGTGGCTAATGTTTTCAGCTCTGGGTCATATCCTGCCTGGCCCGAGAGCAGTACTCCATTATTTGATCTTCGTTCTCTCTCCATGAGGCACCTTTGTGGTGTCACCTACTCTGACCATCTCATACAGCCGCAACAGCTACTCTGTGGCTAATGTTTTCAGCTCTGGGTCAATCCTGCCTGGCCCGAGAGCAGTACTCCATATTTGATCTTCGTTCTCTCTCCATGAGGCACCTTTGTGGTGTCCCCTACCTCTGACCATCTCATACGCCGCAACAGCTACTCTGTGGCTATGTTTTCAGCTCTGGGTCAATCCTGCCTGCCGGCCCGAGAGCAGTACTCCATGTTCCAGTGGGGCCAGGCCACTGCCTGGCTCTTCAAACAATGGTGGCAAACTGCAGGTGCCTGCTGTAACTCAATGCTGCTGTTCCTACGAAGCCTTACCCTTTCACCTGCTTTCCCTAGCACGATGCATATCTTGAGGAGAGAGTAGCCAATGGGGTGAGGGTTATGTCCAGTGGGGCCCAAGCCTGCCTGGCCCCACAATAATGGTGGCAAACTGCAGTGGGCCTGCTGTAACTCAATGGTGCTGTTCCTACGAAGCCTTACCCTTTCACCTGCTTTCCCTTGCACGATGCATACTCTGAGGGGAGTACCAATGGGGTGAGGGGTATGTCCAGTGGGGCCAAGCCTGCCTGGCTCTTCAACAATGGTGGCAAACTGCAGTGGGCTGCTGTAACACAATGGTCGTTTCCTACGAAGCCTTACCCTTCACCCTGCTTTCCCTTGCACGATGCATACTCTGAGGAGAGTAGCCAATGGGGTGAGGGGTATGTCCAGTGGGGCCAAGCTTGCCTGGCCCCACAACAATGGTGCAAACTGCAGTGTGCCTGCTGTAACTCAATGGTGCTGTTTCCTATGAAGCCTTACCCTTTCACCTGCTTTCCCTTGCACGATGCATACCTTGAGGAGAGTAGCCATGAGTGAGGGTATGTCCGTGGGGCCAAGCCTGCCTGGCCCCACAATAATGGTGGCAAACTGCAGTGGGCCTGCTGTACTCCAATGGTGTTCCTTCCTACGAAGCCTTACCCTTTCACCTGCTTTCCCTTGCACATGCATCATCTCTGAGGAGAGTAGCCAATGAGGTAGGGGTAGTCCAGTGGGGCCAAGCTTGCCTCGGCTCTTCAACAATGGTGGCAAACTGCAGTGTGCCTGCTGTAACTCAATGGTGCTGTTCCTACGAAGCCTTACCCTTTCACCTGCTTTCCCTTGCACGATGCTACCTTGAGGGAGAGTAGCCAATGAGGTGAGGGGTATGTCCAGTGGGGCCAAGCTGCCTGGCCCACAACAATGGTGGCAAACTGCATTGTGCCTGCTGTAACTCATTGGTGCTGTTCCTACAAGCCTTACCCTTTCACCTGCTTTCCCTTGCACGATGCATACCTTGAGGGAGAGTAGCCAATGAGGTGAGGGGTATGTCCAGTGGGGCCAAGCTTGCCTGGCCCCACAACAATGGTGGCAAACTGCAGTGTGCCTGCTGTAACTCAATGCTGCTGTTTCCTAGAAGCATTACCCTTTCACCTGCTTTCCCTAGCATGATGCATATCTTGAGGGAGAGTAGCCAATGGGGTGAGGGTATGTCCAGTGGCCCAAGCCTGCCTGGCCCCACACAATGGTGGCAAACCGCAGTGGACATTATGTAAACCAGTACCCCATCGCCTTCTTTGCCTTGTTGTGTGCAAACTACTATATGGGGAAGTGGGCCATTGTGGTGTGTGTAATGGCATTAATGGTAAGTTATATACAATTATAAGTACCAGACATAGAGCTAGCTAAATAGATATGTGTATTGTAATTTTTCAATAAAAATTGATTATGAATCTATCTTGAATAATTTGATATTCGAAAAATAAAGCCCAAAACATTTTTTTTTTCAGAACTGTTTTATATATTATATGAAATTAAAAAAAAAAAACTATTTACAAAAATACAAACAAAAAAAAAGGTTACTGGGGTGCCCTCCTCTCCAGTCTGGTCAGGCGGCGGTCCAGGCGCGGTCCAGGCGCCGCACCATGTGGCGCATCTCCCGCCGCATGCTCTGTAGTTCTGTGGAGGAGATATTGGAAAAATGAGAGATGTTCGAGCACATTTCCTAAAGCACCATGCGGTAGATGCAATTTTGCACCTAATAACTACTTACACATCATGGTACTGCAATGCTATAATGTTGCGGTTGTGATAAAAAGGAAGCTCAGTATAAGAATTATCATTATTTCTAAAATTCTTAGTTTATATTATGCTACCTAGTTATGGTAACAGTGATTTCTACTGATTGGTCTGTTGGATGGGTTACACATGCTCAGATCTCTACTGAGCAACTGAATCAACCCAGGCGCTGGGTCAGGCAAGACCATAACGGTCTCTATTAGGGGTCCTGCAAACGGAAGTCATTATTTCCGTTGCATTTATTTATACACAGACACAATGCTGATTGCTGAATGGGCAGATTAAGGTAATTGGGATGGATAAATACTGCTCTTTTTTCTTAAAAGTAATTATATTATCACTGAACTTCCACTTAAAGCGATATTATTGCATCATGGGGGATCACTGATAAACAGCAGGAGGTAATGCTGGCTTAAAACATTACGTTTATTGCTAAATTGTATCAGAACATTCTTGGTTTTGTATCACTAGGACTGTGCTACATACAAAATTTTTTGGAAGTGGTGCAGCCCCCATAAAAGCATTTCAAACCACAGTACCCAATGTTGCATCATGAGCGTGGATTTTACCACTGGGAAAATACAGATATTAATAGTCTTGTATATAACATTTCATTAACGTTAGATATGATTTACTTACGATTCTCCAAGCATGGCCGCCAGAGTGACTGGAGAGGCAGGAGGTGCTGGAGGGGCTGGAGAGGGTGGAGGACCTGGAGGGGCTGGGAGGTGGAGGGGGTGGAGAGGTGAGGGCCTGTAGAGGCTGGTCCTGCTTCTAGAAAAAAAAATGTTTTATTTCAACAATCACCGTCCAATCCATTAGTAATATTTATAAGAACATTTCCTAAAAGGCTATGTAGTGAACATTTCTTGGATAATTTTGGACGTTTGGACCGAATTTCGTGACTTAAGCTTAAAAACTGAGGGACAAGATACAGCCCAACAATGGGGAGTTGGGGACAATAATGGAATGAGAAATGAGAAGCTCTGTCTCTCAAGCCAAATTAATAGATTTTGTTTCCTTTTTTATTTCGAAATTTTTTTATCAGTGAAATAATAAATTCAATTAATATCAATGATAATTTCACTATTATTTGCTGACAATCAAGGTCAATAAAAAGATTAAAAATTGCTTAGGATGCACTTACGTGTCTGGCTGGTCCCTGGTTCCTCCTCTTCTCTTGGGGCGGTGACTGCCCGGTGGGGGCGATGGTGAGCCCGGAGGGGCACGGACTGCCCGGAGGGGGCAATGGGCGTGCCCGTAGCCTGAGGGCTAGTGTGGTGTAGTGCTAAAAAAAGGAAATTTTATTTTAACTCTCACTGTCATTAAATGTTCAAAAACATTACTAAAACAATCCTCGGAGAAGTTGTCAAAAATTATGCAAACATTGGATAAAGGGCTTGGACATATCAACGTGTTAAAAAGCACACATAGTGTGGCACAATTAATGTGATCCTCAATTTTTGCACAATTATGCTATCGTACTGCACTCACATGGCAATACACATGAGCACCCCGGAAACACGCGCTTGTTTCTGGAGGGCTCGTGTGCGCTGTAATGTGGCCTTGGACAAATGAAAGATTTAGAAAAATGTTTTTTTTTCAATAGGCTGCACTTACATTCTTCCTCTGGCGGGGACGGTGGTGGGGTGGGGTATCCGAGGAAGATTCCCCTGCAAATTAAAATAAAAAAATACATAATGAATGATAATATCTAAAGGAAATATTTAATTATACTTTGAATTCTGCTTGAAAATACAGATTAAATAAGGCAATATTTAGTTTCTTTAAAAGTCAATCATATTTCTATGGCAAGATTTCATACCTTATCTGGCTAAGTACTTAATATTTTTTATTGTGTGTATTGTAGCCACGGAAAGGGAAAAGTTGGTTGGGTGTAGGGGAGCATCAGTAGCTGTGTGTACTTGTATCTGTATAGATTTTGTGGGTAACACAACATTTTTAATTTTGGAGTGTATAAATCAATTTTTAATAATTGATCAACATTTTATTTTTGACTTTACTTTCCCTTCAAATAGGGCTGCCATGTAACTAAAAGGGTGGGCCAGTAAAGTGTGTTTAACTGTGTCTATGTGTGGGTATCAGTGTGCATTTATAAGATAAAAAGAAATCAATTTTTAATGATCGATTTCATTTTTAACTTTACTTAACCTTTAAATAAGGCTGCCATGGAAATGGAAGGGTGGGCCACCAAGTGTGTCTATGTGTGGGTATCATTTTAAATTTATAGGTGTTATGTTAAATAAAGTCACTTTTCAGTGATTTATTTTTTGACTTTACTTACCCTTTAAATAGGGCTGATATTGAATAATACAAGAATAATAATAATGTAATAATAACCAGTGAATGAGAAATACAAAGAACTTGGATCTCTCTCTCTCTCTCAAGCCAAATTTAAGGATTATTGATGTTTTTAAAAACATATATATATATAAATATGTTTTTGTCAGAAGTGAATTAAAATATTTTACTACGTATTATAATACAGTAATATAATAAAAAGTATACTTGCCTTCTATCATTTGCCGAACGGCAGCCACATATTGAGGCCTCTGCCTCTTGAGGTCTGACCACTGTCTCTGGAGGGTAGAGACAGTGGTCTGGTATCCGAAGCGTCGCAGGATGCGGCGCTGTAGCCCCTCCATTATTCTGCGCCTCCGGCGCCGCACATGATGGGTGCCAGGGGGGAAATCATCATACCCCCTGAGCAGGAGGTAGTTCAGGGCATATAGTTGCCTTGCAGCACTGGCCATTTTGATAGGCAGGAAGTTCCGGTTCCTCGTTTTTACGGAAATCCTCGTTTTTACGGAAATCCTCGTTTTTACGGAAGTTCGCGGACTTACGGAAATCCTCGTTTTTACGGAAATCCTCGTTTTTACGGAGATTCGCGGACTTACGGAAATCCTCGGTTTTACGGAGATCCTCGTTTTTACGGAAATCCTCGTATTTTCGAAAAATACTGTTCTCGCTAGCGGACTGTAATTTTTAGGTATTGTAGGCATTGATACGTGTTTCTAAGGACATTACCCAGGTCCCTGAGTGATTAAGTTAACATTACCAAGGCTATTTAGACCACTTTTAATGCGGATTTTGCCGAACTTTCATTTTAATACGTTTTAACGGGTCCGCTCGCGGATTTTCGAATTTACGGATTTTTTCGAAAATCCGCGGATCCTCGCGCGGACCGGATTTTTCGAAGTTCGGACATCTCTGAATGTAATGTTTGTTTTTGCTAACCCTCACATGTATCGTTTGCTAACCCTTGAATGTAATGTTTGTTTTCGCTCACCCTTGAATGTAGCCTCCAAATTTCAGTAATCCTTGAATGTAATGTTCATTTTCGCTAACCCTAGAATGTAGAGTTCCTTTTCGATAACCATTAAATGTAGCATTCGACTTTCCGTAACCCTCAAATTAATAATTTGTTATGCTAACTCTGAAATGTAGCCTTCGACGTTCGGTAACCCTTGAATCTATCGTTCAATTTTGATAAACCTCAAATGTATAGTTCTATTTTCGGTAACCCTTGAGTGTTGCATTGGGTAACCCTCGAATTGGCCATAACCCTGACAATTGCCCAATAGTGGGGAAAGATGTGTTTAAACAGGTTTTGGTGACTGGTGCATGTTCCCCAGACTAGTTCCCAGGTGCTACAGGGATTTACAGTAACAGATTTACAGTAAGTACAGTAAGTTTGGCCATCTCTAGTCTTAATTAGCTTCAATACCTTAAAACATAAATATGTTTCCGTGCACTTTTAAGCCGTAGTCAGGATGACACAATTTAAGGTGCCCCCTTTCCTCATGTTATGCAACAGTATCTCACAATTAAATATTAAAAAAATGATTAAAGATTGTAATAAAGTTACATATAATTTGATTTTGATTATTGTCATCATTTACATTTTTTTTGGTTCACGTGGTCCTGTATGTGCCCACATATCTTGGACCTAATTTCCTTAATTTGACTTCCTTTCAAAAGACATTCCCTTCCTGTTTCCACTGGCTGATCATAAGCTTTCTTGATTGGCTCTGGAATGAAGCCCAGGATGAGTAAATATGCCAAGGGAATGGACTATTAGGTATGCTCCTAAGGTTAGGCCAGGGATAACTACTCGAGAAGTGGAGTAAAGTTATTTTCGTTATTGGTTTTCTATATAACCTTTAACTGAACCTATTCACTCTGATATAAACAAAATATATAAAAAGGCATATATGTATCATGTACATTGCATGTGAATCTAAAACCATATTAATTGTCATTACAGTACATTGATCCACAAAGGCAGAATATCAGATTTGGGACCCATCCATACCAGGATCAAATCTTCAATGTAGCACAAATACTTCACAATATGGGATCAAAATAAATTGCACTAAATTCCACATATGATATGACATTTTATTATGTATTTGTATTAATCTATCCTGTTTGTGGATGTATACGGTACCTTTAAGTCTTACCTTTAAAAGGAGGTTCCATGCTTGAGGTCACTTCATCTGATGAAATGTAAGTAAATTTCATGCACAAACATGTCAGGATGTATTTCTCTGTCCCCATCTGTGCTGTACATTTTTTTAATTTTAACTAATGGAATAAATCTGAAGTATTATACTCAATTAATACTCTGTTTTTATACTAAATAAACATTTACAAGTATGGATGTCTCTGGATCCCCATAAAGGACTCTTCACCTTTTTAACACAGGTAGAATCCAGGAATTGTGCCATTGCCCCCCCCCTCCCCATTTTTAAAAAGAATCTAATACTTCGTGTGGCACGGTTAATATACATTTTCTAGATTTTTTGCAGTTCACAAATTTCAGCACAAGAGTCTGTTTTTCTTCCCTGTGTAGTGGGGTTAAGGGAACCAAGCATTTTGTGCCTATAGGCTCCTGAGATATAAATCAGCCCCTGACTGCTACTGTATATATATTAGGATTGATTGAATTCATACTGGTATATTTTAGCTTCAGTCCTCCTTTACTAAATAAATCTAAAATATCACCTAAGGTTTTACTAGGATAGCATGTTCTGTATTTGTAATATATTCTGAATCTTCAGCACTGCATTACTATTAGAGGTAACCGACTTCCCCACTGTATTGTGGTGTCTATATATAATATATATATATATATATATATATTATAATATATATATATAACATACACCGTATATACCGAGTATAGCCGACCCGAGTATAAGCCGAGGTACCTATTTTTACCTCAAAAGTAAGAACCCATGATTGACTCGAGTATAAGCTGAGGGTTGAAATTATGGGAACTCTGCTGTCCATAAAAAAGCCTCATTCCTTGGCACTCCAGATGTTTTGGAAACTACAACTCCCAGCATGCTTTATTAGCTGGGAGTTGTAGTTTCCAAACCCCTTTAGTGCCAAGGAATGAGGCTTTTTTATGGACAGCACCCTCCACCCAAAAACAAAAAACTCGGCGCCGGACAGTAAGTTAGACAGCCGCCGAGACGGACATGCAGCTCAGCGGCAGAGTGCCAGCAGGATCGAGAGAATTAAGTTACAGTAGCCGGTTACATAGAGAAGTACCGGTAAGCAGCAGAAGATTGTGAAAATTTACCATGACCCGAGTATAAGCCGAGGTCGGGTTTTGAGGCTATTTTTAAAGCCTGAAAACTTTGGCTTATACTCGAGTATATACGGTATATATATATATATATATATATATATATATTATAGAGAAGATGGAAGAATCGGGGCACTCCACGGGACTTGTACAATTAAATTTAACTTTTATTGATAGAAGTTCTATCACCTTCTATTGATAGAAGTCAATGCATTTCGGCTACACCTAGCCGTCATCAGGACATCAGAACACACCTCACATCCGGCTATTTAAACATTACGAGCGAGGTGCCGGTCCCTCCCCACACACCCCCCCACCCCGCCATCAATATCAGTGAGCACATACATGTATGAGATAAATAAATATATATAAAATCCTATATAAAAACACAGCATAAAAACAATGAGACCTCCCTAAACAGGGGTATATCAGCTCACAACATCACCGCAGCCAGGCTGGCTGAGGTGAATCAAGGTAACACCCATAGAAACTATCAGTAACTCATAAGAATGAAAAAGATAAGGCTACTAGACAATGGCATAATCTAATTAGAAAACAGAGGACACTATACAACTTATAGGAACAGGAGAATGATATTTGTTCGTTTAAACCCCGTGGGGACAATGTATGCAAGCGGCGAATCCACCTCACTTCATGTTGGAGAAGCAAACGTTCCGGTTAATACCCACACTGTTCTGTATAGATTCTATGGCCATCCACCGTAGGTTGCTAAGTTGGTGGCGGGCATTTTTATGCCCGGCCACTGACTGCTCCCATACACTGTCTTATCTTTACCATGGGAATCAGTGGTCTTATTGAGGGCTGACCGAATGGCAGAGCGGTGATTCGCCATTCGTTCCCGGACCGAGTGGTTGTTTTGCCTACGTAGTAAAGTCCCATGGGCATGTTATGATGTACACCACGTGGGTACTAAGACAGGTGATCCTTTGTCTAATCTTTATTCTATGGCCGTCATGGGGATGGGGAAAATCCGATCCGTATGATAGATCTACATGTCTGACATCCCAGGCACCTATAGCACCCAGGTTTGTTACTGGTTAACCAAGAATTATAGGTTTTATCCATCTTGGGTAATAGATCTGTACGGACTAATACATTTTTCAGATTTTTTTCCCCGTCTATTGGCGAATACCAGTTGGGTTTGTTTAAAGGGTAAGGAGTCATCTGAACTCAAAATGTCCCAGTGCTTGCCGACACTTTTTAACGTATCAGAGTGTTGGGAATACTGTATAATAAATGGTAAATGATTCCCCTTATCTGTCGTCCTACTCCCTCCATCCGAACCTTCTTTAAGTGCGTTGAGACGTACTCGGACAATTGTTTATAGATCATTGATTTATCACCTCTTTCCAAAAATTTTTGGACCATACCCCAAGCTGTTCCTCCCTTTTATCGGGATTGGTGTTATTGCGCCAAACTCTCAAAAAACGCGTGAAGTAAGGCAAGTGCGAGTGCAGCCCACATCGTTCTATTGTATTGGATATCCATTGAGCAGCACCCACGCCGTTTAGTGATTGATCACCAGCTGTCCATCATCAGGGTACACCCCGATATTGGTCGACCAGATGGACACCTGGCAGCAGCCGAGTTCGCATCGATAGATGCCACGGGGGCGAATTATTTTTACTCAGGAGGATATACAAAGGATACTCTTCACTGACCCGGTGGTGATGCTTAGTGAAAACGTTAACAACAGGGACACTTATTTCCAAATACTCCGCTTAAGAAGAAAAGAACAGGACTTATACTTACATGGGGTTTTCCTTTCTGAGTATCATCGGAACAAAAGATTCCTAGGGGTTTTCATGTGACAAACACACCCACTATAGGGAGATTTGACAAGGACTTTTGCTCAAGATGGTGTGCCATCCTTAACAAGTGCTCATTCGACTAATTCTATTAGTAATTGAACAAGTAAGCAAGGAATTACTCACAGTTAGAAATGAATTATCCACATTGGAATCTACACACTCCAACACTCTAAAGTGTGATACCACGTGTAATTGGCTTGAGAAATTGGATGCGGATATTACCAAATATCGTCAGGATTTAATTGCATTTAAGAAGAAAAAAGAAGTACAGGTGGATCTAGATTATCGTGAACATAGAATATATGGATGGTTGTTCGGTAAAGGAGAACCTCGCTCATGGAGAATGAGACGCTTTAGGAGAAGTCCCCGCACCGTTGATAGTCTGAGGACTCACAAGGTTCGGATAATGATAAAGAGAGTTCCACTGTGAGCGAAATTAGGGACAAAGAAAGTTCACAAAACAGTACCACACAGCCGAGTGGTCACCACGGTCTGCGGAAACACGCTGAGGAAACGTATCACAAGACGGGGGGCTATTCCCAAAAAAAGGGTGGCCGTCCCCCAAGGATGAGAAGTCTACAACTTAAGCAACCATTCACTTTCTGATGATGAGTATTCCTTACTCCATAAAGGTCTTTCTTTCATATCCACAGGTCATTATGACCCATTACAAGATGAAATTGACCTTTTTAAGTTCCAGAGACTTTTGAAACTTAAAGACCACTTCAAGACTAATAGTAGTGTCCCAACCCCTTCAGACCGCATAGCACCTTTGATCCACCTAATATGCCTCTTCTATTAGTTGTTCAGCAATATGGTTAACATGATTTAACACAAAGTGTGGAAACACAACCTAAACGACACCGTAATCTTACTAGAGGTGAACGTGAGGCGATGGAGAACCCTAATGGACGATAGCAATTTAATTATCCGCCCGGCAGATAAGGGGGGGGCTATGTATTGTTAAATGTTGATTTTTATAGGAGTGAATTGTTAGCTCAATTATCTGATGTCACTACCTATAGAGAATTGTCTGGTGATCCACTGAGAGTATTAGTAGAAGGTTAAAATCTATGGTGGATGTGGCTCTGAAAAGTGGGTGGATTACTAAGGATACGGCTAAATTCTTGATTAACGAGGACCCTAGATGTCCCGTTATTATACTGTACCAAAGATACACAAATCGCCCACAAGTCCTCCTGGACTCCCATTGTGTCCCTCACTGGTTCTTTGTTAAAAACACCTCGGTCTTTGTCGATTACTATCTTCAACCCATAGTCAAGTCTATAAGATCGTACCTTAGGGACAGTGGGCAGTTGAGGACTATTTTGAGCCAAATCAATGAGCCTCTTGAGGGTACACTTTTGATTACCTGTGATGTTAAAAGCCTATATACGGTGATTCCCCAAGATGAGGGGATTGATATTTGTAAACAAGCTTTGATTAAAAGAGGTATCCATAATCCACCTATAGAGTTCCTGATTGATTTACTAACTGTAACACTGAAATTTAATTATTTCAGGTTTAGAAAACCTTTTTCCAACAAATAGCAGGGTGGCGATGGGTACTAATGTGGGCCCATCGTTCGCTCAACGCACTTAAAGAAGGTTCGGATGGAGGGAGTAGGACGACAGATAAGGGGAATCATTTACCATTTATTATACAGTATTCCCAACACTCTGATACGTTAAAAAAGTGTCGGCAAGCACTGGGACATTTTGAGTTCAGATGACTCCTTACCCTTTAAAGTTCAGGGAGTTTGGGCCATTGGCACACCACAGGGCAGGTCCCTGGCCGTAGGTACTTGCCCAGAAGGCAGTACCAGCCCTGCACGACCATCTGCAGGGCAAAATATCTGTTCGTGGACCACAGTGTGGGCAAGTGTGTCCACATTACTATGGACGCGTGGTCCAGCAAGCACCGGCCAGGGGCGGTATGTGCATTTACCGCCCAATGGGTCACTCTGCTAGCCGGCGAGAAGCCGGCACGGAGCGCAAGTGGGGAGATGGTGGTACCACCACGCATTGGTGATACGCCAGTCTCCACCCCCCCCTCCTCATCGGTGAGCCCTCTTCCCGGACAGCTCTGCCCCCCAGAGCCTATGCTTCGTGCCAGGCGAGACGGTGCCATGCAGTGTTGCAGCTTGGTGCCTCGGTGATAGGAGCACACGGGGCCGAGTTGCTGGCAGCACTGCAAGGGCAGGTTGAGGTGGGCTGACCCCACACCACCTTCAATAGGCAAGGTCGTGTGTGACAATGCCACCAATATCCGTCTGCCCTTCGCATGGGCAGAGTCACACTTCCTTGCCTGGCACACGTTCTCAACCTGGTCATCCAGCGGTTCCTCACCAAGTCTGGTCTCCAGGAGGTACTGAGGATGGCTAGGAGGGTGTCCAGTCACTTCAGGCGGTCATACACGGCCACAGCTCGTCTGGCCGAGTTTCAGCAGCAGAATGGTCTGCCGCAGAACCGCCTGATTTGTGACACCCCCACCCGCGGAACTCTAGTCTTATGATGCTGCTGAGGCTGCTCCAGCAGAAGGCGAGCCACAAGACTACTTGTACGAGTACGAGGCAAGATCAGCTCTGGGGACCTGGGTTTGCTGTTACCCAGGCAGGGTGGCTGCGATTAGAGATGCCTGCCGTGTGCTCGCGCCATTTGAGGAGGCCACCAGGATGGATAGCCGCAATGATGCCCCCATTGCGGATACCATCCCACTGGTGTTCCTCCTTGAGCACACTCTGCGCGGCATACTCGACAGGGCACTCGCTGTCGAGCAGCAGGCACTGGAAGAGGAGGACGCCGACACCGTGATGCTTTCGAGCCCGAACATACGGTGCAGAGCAGCCGTCCGATGATGAGGAGGGGGATTTAGGTGACCTGGACCAAGGGGAAATGGGGCATTCCTCTAGGGGGACATCTCAACCCTCCCAAGTACCACATGTCATTCGTGGTTGGGGAGAGGTTGGCCCGACACTACTGTCCTCAGTGACACGAGGACATGGGGTCCTCTGCGGCAGGCAGTTTGCGGGCGCATGGGCTCTTTCATGCTGCAATGCCTTCGCAAGGACCCCAGGATTAAGGCCATCAAAGAGAAGGAGCAGTACTGGGTGGCCACCCTATAGATCCCCGCTATAAGGGTAAAGTGTCGGAGTTTATCCCCGCATCTCAGAGGGAAGGTAGAATGCAGCACTATGAGGCAACACTGCTACGTTGCCTCTGTTCTGCCTTCCCAGGTGCTGGCAGGCCTACAGCACCTGATGTTGGGGATCAACAGGGCTCACGTCCCCCTGTGCCTGACAGGAGGAGCAGCAGTACTGGAGGCGGCCTCGCGGCCAACTTCAGGTGTTCTTCCAGCCACAGTTGCCAGGCCCATCCATGGCAACTCCACCAGGCAACACCTCAGTCGCCAGGTCACCGACTACATCGGATCCAGGGCCGGTGTAGCACATAGAGACTGAGGATCCACTGGACTACTGGGTGGCGAGGCTTGATATCTGGCCCGAGTTGGCACAGTATGCCATCGAGGTCCTTTCATGCCCGTCATCCAGTGTTCTTCGGAGAGGACCTTCAGCGCAGCAGGGGGTGTTTGTAACGGAGAGGAGGACCCGTCTCTCCACTGAGAATGTGGACCGCCTTACATTATCAAGATGAATGAGGCGTGGATCACATCTCAATACAGCCACCCTATTGCTGATGCCCGTGACTGAAGGCCTCCTGCCCCTGGCCACCCATACTGTCCTTCCGCCCCATTTTCCACCTAGGGGCTTAGCTGATGCCAGCTTAGCTGGCAAATGGCTAATTTTTTCTTATGGCAGGGGCATATATGGTCCTACCTTGACTCTACTGCATTCAGGTTATGAAATAACAAATGCTCAGCGACAACAGCTACTCTGTGGCTAATTTTCTAAGATTGGGCGATCCTACTTGGCCCGAGAGCAGTACTCCATATTTGATCTTGTTCTCTCTCCATGAGCACCTTTGTGGTGTCAACTACTCTGACAATCTCATACAGCCGCAACAGCTACTCTGTGGCTAATGTTTTCAGCTCTGGGTCAATCCTGCCTGGCCCGGAGCAGTACTCCATATTTGATCTCGTTCTCTCTCCATGAGGCACCTTTGTGGTGTCACCTACTCTGACCATCTCATACAGCCGCAACAGCTACTCTGTGGCTAATGTTTTCAGCTCTGGGTCTATCCTGCCTGGCCCGAGAGCAGTACTCCATATTGATCTTCGTTCTTCTCCATGACGCACCTTTGTGGTGTCACCTACTCTGACCATCTCATACAGCGCAACAGCTACTCTGTGGCTAATGTTTTCAGCTCGGGTCACTCTGCCTGGCCCGAGAGCAGTACTCCATATTTGATCTTCGTTCTCTCTCCATGAGGCACCTTTTGGTGTCACCTACTCTTGACCATCTCATACAGCCGCAACAGCTACTCGTGGCTAGTTTTCAGTCCTGGGTCTATCCTGCTGGCCCGAGAGCAGTACTCCATATTTGATCTTGTTCTCTCTCCATGACGCACCTTTGTGGTGTCACCTACTTGACCATCTCATACAGCCCGCAACAGCTACTCTGTGGCTAATGTTTTCAGCTCTGGGTCAATCCTGCCTGGCCCGAGAGCAGTACTCCATATTTGATCTTCGTTCTCTCTCCATGAGGCACCTTTGTGGTGTCACCTACTCTGACCATCTCATACAGCCGCAACAGCTACTCTGTGGCTAATGTTTTCAGCTCTGGGTCTATCCTGCCTGGCCCGAGAGCAGTACTCCATATTTGATCTTCGTTCTCTCTCCATGAGGCACCTTTGTGGTGTCACCTACTCTGACATCTCATACAGCCGCAACAGCTACTCTGTGGCTAATGTTTTCAGCTCTGGGTCAATCCTGCCTGGCCAGAGAGCAGTACTCCATATTTGATCTTCGTTCTCTCTCCATGAGGCACCTTTGTGGTGTCACCTACTCTGACCATCTCATTCAGCCGCAACAGCTACTCTGTGGCTAATGTTTTCAGCTCTGGGTCAATCCTGCCGGCCGCGAGAGCAGTACTCCATATTTGATCTTCGTTCTCTCTCCATGAGGCACCTTTGTGGTGTCACCTACTCTGACCATCTCATACAGCCGCAACAGCTACTCTGTGGCTAATGTTTTCAGCTCTGGGTTATCCTGCCGTCGAGAGCAGTACTCCATATTTGATCTTCGTTCTCTCTCCATGAGGCACCTTTGTGGTGTCACCTACCTGACCATCTCATACAGCCGCAACAGCTACTCTGTGGCTAATGTTTTTCAGCTCTGGGTCTATCCTGCCTGGCCCGAGAGCAGTACTCCATATTTGATCTTCGTCTCCTCCATGAGGCACCTTTGTGGTGTCACCTACTCTGACCATCTCATACAGCCGCAACAGCTACTCTGTGGCTAATGTTTTCAGCTCTGGGTCAATCCTGCCTGGCCCGAGAGCAGTACTCCATATTTGATCTTGTTCTCTCTCATGAGGCACCTTTGTGGTGTCACCTACTCTGACCATCTCATACAGCCGCAACAGCTTCTGTGGCTAATGTTTCAGCTCTGGGTCTATCCTGCCTGGCCAGAGCAGTGACTCCAATTTGATCTTCGTTCTCTCTCCATGAGGCACCTTTGTGGTGTCACCTACTTGACCATCTCATACAGCGCAACAGCTACTCTGTGGCTAATGTTTTCAGCTCTGGGTCAATCCTGCCTGGCCCGAGAGCAGTACTCCATATTTGATCTTCGTTCTCTCTCCATGAGGCACCTTTGTGGTGTCACCTACTCTGACCATCTCATACAGCCGCAACAGCACTCTGTGGCTAATGTTTTTCAGCTCTGGGTCAATCCTGCCTGGCCCGAGAGCAGTACTCCATGTCCAGTGGGGCCAGGCCTGCCTGGCTCTTCAACAATGGTGGCAAACTGCAGTGTGCTGCTGTAACTCAATGCTGCTGTTCTACGAAGCCTTACCCTTTCACCTGCTTCCCTAGCACGATGCATATCTTGAGGGAGAGTTGCCAATGGGGTGAGGGGTATGTCCAGTGGGGCCAAGCCTGCCTGGCCCCACAATAATGGTGGCAACTGCAGTGGGCCTGCTGTAACTCAATGGTGCTGTTCCTACGAAGCCTTACCCTTTCACCTGCTTTCCCTTGCACGATGCATACTTGAGGGAGAGTAGCCAATGGGGTGAGGGGTATGTCCAGTGGGGCCAAGCCTGCCTGGCTCTTCAACAATGGTGGAAACTGCAGTGGGGCTGCTGTAACACAATGGTGTGTTCCTACGAAGCCTTACCCTTTCACCTGCTTTCCTTGCACGATGCATACTCTGAGGGAGAGTAGCCAATGGGGTGAGGGGTATGTCCAGTGGGGCCAAGCTTTGCCTGGCCCACAACAATGGTGGCAAACTGCAGTGTGCCTGCTGTAACTCAATGGTGCTGTTCCTATGAAGCCTTACCCTTTCAACTGCTTTCCCTTGCACGATGCATACCTTGAGGGAGAGAGCCAATGAGGTGAGGGGTATGTCCAGTGGGGCCAAGCCTGCCTGGCCCCACAATAATGGTGGCAAACTGAGTGGGCCTGCTGTAACTCAATGGTGCTGTTCCTACGAAGCCTTCCCTTTCACCTGCTTTCCCTTGCACGATGCATACTCTGAGGGAGAGTAGCCAATGAGGTGAGGGGTATGTCAGTGGGGCCAAGCTTGCCTGGCTCTTCAACATGGTGGGCAAACTGCAGTGTGCCTGCTGTAACTCAATGGTGCTGTTCCTACGAAGCCTTACCCTTTCACCTGCTTTCCCTTGCACGATGCATACCTTGAGGGAGAGTAGCCAATGAGGTGAGGGGTATGTCCAGTGGGGCCAAGCTTGCCTGGCCCACAACAATGGTGGCAAACTGCAGTGTGCCTGCTGTAACTCAATGGTGCTGTTCCTACGAAGCCTTACCCTTTCACCTGCTTTCCCTTGCACGATGCATACCTTGAGGGAGAGAGCCAATGAGGTGAGGGGTAGTCCAGTGGGGCCAAGCTTGCCTGGCCCCACACAATGGTGGCAAACTGCAGTGTGCCTGCTGTAACTCAATGCTGCTGTTCCTACGAAGCATTACCTTTCACCTGCTTTCCTAGCATGATGCATATCTTGAGGGAGAGTAGCCAATGGGGTGAGGGGTATGTCCAGTGGGGCCAAGCCCTGGCGCCCACAACAATGGTGGCAAACCGCAGTGGACATTATGTAACCAGTACCCCCATCGCTTCTTGCCTTGTTGTGTGCAAACTACTATATAGGGGAATGTGGCCAATGTGGTGTGTGTAATGGCATTAATGGTAAGTTATATACAATTATAAGTACCAGACATATAGCTAGCTAAATAGATATGTGTATTGTAATTTTTCAAATAAAAATTGATATGAATCTATCTGAATAATTGATATATCGAAAAATAAAGCCCAAAAACATTTTTTTTTTCAGAACTGTTTATATATATATATGAAATTAAAAAAAAAAAACATTTTACAAAAAATAAACAAACAAAAAAAAAGGGGGTTACTGGTGGTGCCTCCTCTCCAGTCTGGTCAGGCGGCGGTCCAGGCGGCGGTCCAGGCGCCGCACCATGTGGCGCATCTCCCGCCGCATGCTCTGTAGTTCTGTGGAGGAAGATATGGAAAATGAGAGATGTTCGAGCACATTTCCTAAAGCACCATGCGGTAGATGCAATTTTGCACCTGATAACTACTTACAACATACATGGGACTGCAATGTCTAATGTTGCGGTATGTGATAAAAAGGAAAGCTCAGTATAAGATATCATTATTCTAAAATTCTTAGTTTATATATTGCAACCTAGTTATGGTAACAGTGATTTCTACTGATTGGCTGTTGGATGGGTTACACATGCTCAGATCTCTACTGAGCAACTGAATCAACCCAGGCGCTGGGTCAAGGGCAAGACCATAACGGTCTCTATTAGGGGTCCTGCAAACAGGAAGTCATTATTTCCGTTGCATTTATTTATACACAGACACAATGCTGATTGCTGAATGGGCAGATTAAGGTAATTGGGATGGATAAATACTGCTCTTTTTTCCTTAAAAGTATATATATATCACTGAACTTCCACTTAAAGCGTATTATTGCATCATGGGGGATCACTGATAAACAGCAGGAGGTAATGCTGGCTTAAAACATTACGTTTATTGCTAAATTGTATCAGAACATTCTTGGTTTTGTATCACTAGGCTGTGCTACATACAAAATTTTTTTTGGAAGTGGTGCAGCCCCATAAAAGCATTGTCAAACCCACAGTACCCAATGTTGCATCATGTAGCGTGGATTTTACACTGGGAAAATACAGATATTAATAGTCTTGTATATAACATTTCATTAACGTTAGATATGATTTACTTACGATTCTCAAGCATGGCCGCCAGAGTGACTGGAGAGGCAGGAGGTGCTGGAGGGGCTGGAGAGGGTGGAGGACCGGAGGGGCTGGAGAGGGTGGAGGGGGTGGAGAGGGTGGAGGGCTGTGATGAGGCTGGTCCTGCTTCTAGAAAAAAAAATGTTTTATTTCAACAATCACCGTCCAATCCATTAGTATATATTATAAGACATTTCCTAAAGGCTATGTAGTGAAACATTTCTTGGATAATTTTGGAGTTTGGACCGAATTTCGTGACTTAAGCTTAAAAACTGAGGGACAAGATACAGCCCAAACAATGGGGAGTTGGGGACAATAAATGGGAATGAGAAATGAGAACTCTGTCTCTCAAGCCAAATTAATAGATTTGTTTCCTTTTTTTATTTTCGAAAATTTTTATCAGTGAAAATAAAATTCAATTAATTATCAATGATAATTTCACTAATTATTGCTGACAATCAAGGTCAATAAAAAGATTAAAAAATGCTTAGGATGCACTTACGTGTCTGGCTGGTCCCTGGTTCCTCCTCTTCTTGGGGCGGTGGACTGCCCGGGGGGGCGATGGTGAGCCCGGAGGGGGCAAGGGACTGCCCGGAGGGGGCAATGGGCTGCCCGTAGCCTGGGGCTAGGTGGTGGTAGTGCTAAAAAAAAAGGAAAATTATTTTAACTCTCACTGTCATTAAATGTTCAAATACATTTACTAAAACAATTCTCGGAGAAGTTGTCAAAAATTATGCAAACATTGGATAAAGGGCTTGGACATATCAACGTGTTAAAAAGCACACAATAGTGTGGCACAATTAATGTGATCCTCAATTTTTGCACAATTATGCTATCGTACTGCACTCACATGGCAATACACATGAGCACACCGGAAACACGCGCTTGTTTCTGGAGGGCTCGTGTGCGCTGTAATGTGGCCTTGGACAAATGAAAGATTTAGAAAAATGTTTTTTTTTTCAATAGGCTGCAATACATTCTTCCTCTGGCGGGGACGGTGGTGGGGGTGGGGTATCCGAGGAAGATTCCCCTGCAAATTAAAATAAAAAAAAACATAATGAATGATATATCAAGGAAATATTTAATTATATACTTTGAATTCTGCTTGAAAATACAGATTAAATAAGGCAATATTTAGTTTCTTTAAAAGTCAATCATATTTCTATGGCAATGATTTCATACCTTATTCTGGCTAAGTACTTATATTTTTATGTGTGTATTGTAGCCACGGAAAGGGAAAAGTTGGTTGGGTGTAGGGGAGCATCAGTAGCTGTGTGTACTTGTATCTGTATAGATTTTGTGGGTAAACACAACATTTTAATTTTGGAGTGTATAAATCAATTTTAATAATTGATCAACATTTTATTTTTGACTTACTTTCCCTTCAAATAGGGCTGCCATGTAACTAAAAGGGTGGGCCAGTAAAGTGTGTTTAACTGTGTCATGTGTGGGTATCAGTGTGCATTTATAGATAAAAAAGAAATCAATTTTTAATGATCGATTTCATTTTAACTTTACTTAACCTTTAAATAAGGCTGCCATGGAAATGGAAGGGTGGGCCACCAAGTGTGTCTATGTGTGGGTATCATTTTAAATTTATGGTGTTATGTTAAATAAAGTCACTTTTCAGTGATTTATTTTTTGACTTTACTTACCCTTAAATAGGGCTGATATTGAATAATACAAGAATAATAATAATGTAATAATAACCAGTGAATGAGAAATACAAGAACTTGGATCTCTCTCTCTCTCTCAAGCCAAATTTAAGGATTATTGTGGTTTTAAAAACATATATATATATAATATGTTTTTGTCAGAAGTGAATTAAAATATTTTACTACGTATTATAATACAGTAATATAATAAAAAGTATACTTGCCTTCTATCATTTGCCGAACGGCAGCCACCATATTGAGGCCTCTGCCTCTTGAGTCTGACCACTGTCTCTGGAGGGGTAGAGACAGTGGTCTGGTATCCAAGCGTCGCAGGATGCGGCGCTGTAGCCCCTCCATTATTCTGCGCCTCCGGCGCCGCACATGATGGGTGCCAGGGGGGAAATCATCTACCCCTGAGCAGGAGGTAGTTCAGGGCATATAGTTGCCTTGCAGCACTGGCCATTTTGATAGGCAGGAAGTTCCGGTTCCTCGTTTTACGGAAATCCTCGTTTTTACGGAAATCCTCGTTTTTACGGAGATTCGCGGACTTACGGAAATCCTCGTTTTACGGAAATCCTCGTTTTTACGGAGAGATGCGGACTTACGGAAATCCTCGGTTTTACGGAGATCCTGTTTTTACGGAAATCCTCGATTTTCGAAAAATACTGTTCTCGCTAGCGGACTGTAATTTTTAGGGATTGTGGCATTGATACGTGTTTCTAAGGACATACCCAGGTCCGAGTGATTAAGTTAACATTACCAAGGCTATTTAGACCACTTTTATGCGGATTTTGCCGAACTTTCATTTTAATACGTTTTAACGGGTCCGCTCGCGGATTTTCGAATTTACGGATTTTTTCGAAAATCCGCGGATCCTCGCGCGGACCGGATTTTTCGAAGTTCGGACATCTCTGAATGTAATGTTTGTTTTGCTAACCCTACATGTATCGTTTGCTAACCCTTGAATGTAATGTTGTTTTGCCTCACCCTTGAATGTAGCCTCCAAATTTCAGTAATCCTTGAATGTAATGTTCATTTTCGCTAACCCTAGAATGTAGAGTTCCTTTTCGATAACCATTAATGTAGCATTCGACTTTCCGTAACCCTCAAATTAATAATTTGTTATGCTAACTCTGAAATGTAGCCTTCGACGTTCGGGAACCCTTGAATCTATCGTTCAATTTGATAAACCTCAAATGTATAGTTCTATTTTCGGTAACCCTTGAGTGTTGCATTGGGTAACCCCGAATTGGCCATAACCCTGACAATTGCCCAATAGTGGGGGAAAGATGTGTTTAAACAGGTTTTGGTGACTGGTGCATGTTCCCAGACAGTTCCCAGGTGCTACAGGGATTTACAGTAAACAGATTTACAGTAAGTACAGTAAGTTTGGCCATCTCTAGTCTTAATAGCTTCAATACCTTAAAACATAAATATGTTTCCGTGCACTTTTAAGCCGTAGTCAGGATGACACAATTAAGGTGCCCCCTTTCCTCATGTTAGCAACAGTATCTCACAATTAAATATTAAAAAAATGATTAAAGATTGTAATAAGTTACATATAATTTGATTTTGATTATGTCATCATTTACATTTTTTTGGTTCACGTGGTCCTGTATGTGCCCACATATCTGGACCTAATTTCCTTAATTTGACTTCCTTTCAAAAGACATTCCCTTCCTGTTTCCACTGGCTGATCATAAGCTTTCTTGATTGGCTCTGGAATGAAGCCCAGGATGAGTAAATATGCCAAGGGAATGGACTATTAGGTATGCTCCTAAGGTTAGGCCAGGGTAACTACTCGAGAAGTGGAGTAAAGTTATTTTCGTTATTGGTTTTCTATATAACCTTAACTGAACCTATTCACTCTGAATATAACAAAATATATAAAAAGGCATATATGTTATCATGTACATTGCATGTGAATCTAAAACCATATTAATTGTCATTACAGTACATTGATCCACAAAGGCAGAATATCAGATTTGGGACCCTCCATACCAGGATCAAATCTTCAATGTAGCACAAATACTTCACAATATGGGATCAAAATAAATTGCACTAAATTCCACACTATGATATGACATTTTATTATGTATTTGGATTAATCTATCCTGTTTGTGGATGTATACGGTACCTTTAAGTCTTACCTTTAAAAGGAGGTTCCATGCTTGAGGTCAATTCATCGATGAAATGTAAGTAAATTTCATGCACAACATGTCAGGATGTATTCTTGTCCCATCTGTGCTGTACATTTTTTAATTTTAACTAATGGAATAAATCTGAAGTATTATACTCAATTAATACTCTGTTTTTATACTAAATAAACATTTACAAGTATGGATGCTCTGGATCCCCATAAAGGACTTCACCTTTTTAACACAGGTAGAATCCAGGAATTGTGCCATTGCCCCCCCCCTCCCCATTTTTAAAAAGAATCTAATACTTCGTGTGGCACGGTTAAAATACAATTTTAGATTTTTTGCAGTTCACAAATTTCAGCACAAGAGTCTGTTTTTCTTCCCTGTGTAGTGGGGTTAAGGGAACCAAGCATTTTTGCCTATAGGCTCCTGAGATATAAATCAGCCCCCTGACTGTACGTATATTATTGGATTGATTGAATTCATACTGGTATATTTTAGCTTCAGTCCTCCTTTACTAAATAAATCTAAAAATATCACCTAAGGTTTTACTAGGATAGCATGTTCTGTATTGTAATATATTCTGAATCTTCAGCACTGCATATATACTGTATGTGTGTGATATATATTATATATATAATATAATATATATATATATATATATATATATATACACATACACGTAATACTCGAGTATAAGCCGACCGAGTATAAGCCGAGGTACCTATTTTTACCTCAAAAGTAAGAACCCATGATTGACTCGAGTATAAGCTGAGGGTTGAAATTATGGGAACTCTGCTGTCCATAAAAAAGCCTCATTCCTGGCACTCCAGATGTTTTGGAAACTACAACTCCCAGCATGCTTTATTAGCTGGGAGTTGTAGTTTCCAAAACCCTTTAGTGCCAAGGAATGAGGCTTTTTTATGGACAGCACCCTCCACCCAAAAACAAAAACTCGGCGCGACACGTAAGTTAGACAGCCGCGAGTACGGACATGCAGCTCAGCGTGCAGAGTGCCAGCAGGTCGAGAGAATTAAGTTACAGGTAGCCGGTTACATAGAGAAGTACCGGTAAGCAGCAGAAGATTGTGAAAATTTACCATGACCCGAGTATAAGCCGAGGTCGGGTTTTGAGGCTATTTTAAAGCCTGAAAACTTTGGCTTATACTCGAGTATATACGGTATATATATATATATATTAATATATATATATATATAGAGAAGATGGAAGAATCGGGGCACTCCACGGGACTTGTACAATTAAAATTTAACTTTTATTGATAGAAGTTCTATCACACTTCTATTGATAGAAGTCAATGCATTTCGGCTACACCTAGCCGTCATCAGGACATCAGAACACACCTCACATCCGGCTATTTAAACATTACGAGCGGAGGTGCCGGTCCCTCCCCACACACACCCCCACCCCGCCCATCAATATCAGTGAGCACATACATGTATGAGATAAATAAATATATATAAAATCCTATATAAAAAACACAGCATAAAAACAATGAGACCTCCCTAAACAGGGGTAATTCAGCTCACAACTATCACCGCAGCAGGCTGGCTGAGGAGGGAATCAAGGGTAACACCCATAGAAAATATCAGTAACTCATAAGAATGAAATAAAGATAAGGCTACTAGACAATGGCAAATCTAATTAGAAAACAGAGGACACTATACAACTTATAGGAAACAGGAGAATGATATTTGTCGTTTAAACCCCGTGGGGACAATGTATGCAAGCGGCGAATCCACCTCACTTCATGTTGGAGAAGCAAACGGTCCCGGTTAATACCCACCTGTTCTGTATAGATTCTATGGCCATCCACCGTAGGTTGCTAAGTTGGTGGCGGGCATTTTTAAAAGCCCGGCCACTGAATGCTCCCCATAACATGTCTTATCTTTACCATGGGAATCAGTGGTCTTATTGAGGGCTGAACCGAATGGCAGAGCGGTGTGATTCGCCATTCGTTCCCGGACCGAGGTGGTTGTTTTGCCACGTAGTAAAGTCCACATGGGCATGTTATGATGTACACCACGTGGGTACTAAGACAGGTGATCCTTTGTCTAATCTTTATTCTATGGCCGTCATGGGGATGGGGAAAATCCGATCAGTAATGATAGATCTACATGTCTGACATCCCAGGCACCTATAGCACCCAGGTTTGTTACTGGTTAACCAAGAATTATAGGTTTATCCATCTTGGGTAAAGATCTGTACGGACTAATACATTTTTCAGATTTTTTTCCCCGTCTATTGGCGAATACCAGGTGGTTTGTAAGCCGACCCGAGTATAAGCCGAGGTACCTATTTTTACCTCAAAAAGTAAGAACCCATGATTGACTCGAGTATAAGCTGAGGGTTGAAATTATGGGAACTCTGCTGTCCATAAAAAAGCCTCATTCCTTGGCACTCCAGATGTTTTGGAAACTACAACTCCCAGCATGCTTTATTAGCTGGGAGTTGTAGTTTCCAAACCCCTTTAGTGCCAAGGAATGAGGCTTTTTTATGGACAGCACCCTCCACCCAAAAACAAAAACTCGGCGCCGGACAGTAAGTTAGACAGCCGCCGAGTACGGACATGCAGCTCAGCGTGCAGAGTGCCAGCAGGATCGAGAGAATTAAGTTACAGGTAGCCGGTTCATAGAGAAGTACCGGTAAGCAGCAGAAGATTGTGAAAATTTACCATGACCCGAGTATAAGCCGAGGTCGGGTTTTGAGGCTATTTTTAAGCCTGAAAACTTTGGCTTATACTCGAGTATATACGGTATATATATATATATATATATATATATATATATATATATATAGAGAAGATGGAAGAATCGGGGCACTCCACGGGACTTGTACAATTAAAATTTAACTTTTATTGATAGAAGTTCTATCACACTTCTATTGATAGAAGTCAATGCATTTCGGCTACACCTAGCCGTCATCAGGACATCAGAACACACCTCACATCCGGCTATTTAAACATTACGAGCGGAGGCTGGCGGTGCCGGTCCTCCCCACACACACCCCCACCCGCCCATCAATTCAGTGAGCACATACATGTAGAGATAAATAAATATATATAAAATCCTATATAAAAACACAGCATAAAAACAATGAGACCTCCCTAAACAGGGGTATATTCAGCTCACAACTATCACCGCAGCCAGGTGGCTGAGGTGAATCAAGGTAACACCCATAGAACATATCAGTAACTCATAAGAATGAATAAAGATAAGGCTACTAGACAATGGCATAATTAATTAGAAAACAGAGGACACTATACAACTTATAGGAAAACAGGAGAATGATATTTGTTCGTTTAAACCCCGTGGGGACAATGTATGCAAGCGGCGAATCCACCTCACTTCATGTTGGAGAAGCAAACGGTCCCGGTTAATACCCACACTGTTCTGTATAGATTCTATGGCCATCCACCGTAGGTTGCTAAGTTGGTGGCGGGCATTTTTAAAATGCCCGGCCACTGACTGCTCCCCATAACATGTCTTATCTTTACCATGGGAATCAGTGGTCTTATTGAGGGCTGACCGAATGGCAGAGCGGTGATTCGCCATTCGTTCCCGGACCGAGGTGGTTGTTTTGCCTACGGTAACTGTTGGCATGTATATGGTATTACGGACTGTACATTTTTTAAAGAGGTGTAGTACCAAACTTGGTCCCCTCCTTATTATACACAGGTCAAGGAATTCTATTGAGTATTCCTCCACAACCATAGTAAGCTTAATGGGTGTGTCAAAGGAGTTAAGCTCAAGAATGAACCTCTCACAGTCCTCACTACTGCCTTTCCAAATGATGAACAAGTCGTCGATGTAACGCTTGTATAGCAACATTTTTCATCATATCTAGGGAAAATGATTTTTCTTCGAACATTCCATATACAAATATAGGAAAGAGTTATGATAAATCAATGATCTATAACAATTGTCCCGAGTACGTCTCAACGCACTTAAAGAAGGTTCGGATGGAGGGAGTAGGACGACAGATAAGGGGAATCATTTACCATTTATTATACAGTATTCCCAACACTCTGATACGTTAAAAAGTTGTCGGCAAGCACTGGGACATTTTGATTTCAATGACTCCTTACCCTTTAAACAAACCCAACTGGTATTCGCCAATAGACGGGGAAAAAAATCTGAAAAATGTATTAGTCCTACAGATCTATTACCCAAGATGATAAAACCTATAATTCTTGGTTAACCAGTAACAAACCTGGGTGCTATAGGTGCCTGGGATGTCAGACATGTAGATCTATCATTACTGGATCGGATTTTCCCCATCCCATGACGGCCATAGAATAAAGATTAGACAAGGATCACCTGTCTTAGTACCCACGTGGTGTACATCATAACATGCCCATGTGGACTTTACTACGTAGGCAAAAACAACCACCTCGTCCGGGAACGAATGGCGAATCACCGCTCTGCCATTCGGTCAGCCCTCAATAAGACCACTGATTCCCATGGTAAAGATAAGACATGTTATGGGGAGCAGTCATGGCCGGGCATTTTAAAAATGCCCGCCACCAACTTAGCAACCTACGGTGGATGGCCATAGAATCTATACAGAACAGTGTGGGTATTAACCGGGACCGTTTGCTTCTCCAACATGAAGTGAGGTGGATTCGCCGCTTGCATACATTGTCCCCACGGGGTTTAAACGAACAAATATCATTCTCCTGTTTCCTATAAGTTGTATAGTGTCCTCTGTTTTCTAATTAGATTATGCCATTGTCTAGTAGCCTTATCTTTATTCATTCTTATGAGTTACTGATATGTTCTATGGGTGTTACCTTGATTCACCTCAGCCACCTGGCTGCGGTGATAGTTGTGAGCTGAATATACCCCTGTTTAGGGAGGTCTCATTGTTTTTATGCTGTGTTTTTATATAGGATTTTATATATATTTATTTATCTCTACATGTATGTGCTCACTGAATTGATGGGCGGGTGGGGGTGTGTGTGGGGAGGACCGGCACCCACTCGCTCGTAATGTTTAAATAGCCGGATGTGAGGTTGTTCTGATGTCCTGATGACGGCTAGGTGTAGCCGAAATGCATTGACTTCTATCAATAGAAGTGTGATAGAACTTCTATCAATAAAAGTTAAATTTTAATTGTACAAGTCCCGTGGAGTGCCCGATTCTTCCATCTTCTCTATATATATATATATAATATATATATATTATATACCGTATATACTCGAGTATAAGCCAAAGTTTTCAGGCTTTAAAAATAGCCTCAAAACCCGACCTCGGCTTATACTCGGGTCATGTATTTTCACAATCTTCTGCTGCTTACCGGTACTTCTCTATGTAACCGGCTACCTGTAACTTAATTCTCTCGATCCTGCTGGCACTCTGCACGCTGAGCTGCATGTCCGTACTCGGCGGCTGTCTAACTTACTGTCCGGCGCCGAGTTTTTGTTTTTGGGTGGAGGGTGCGTGTCCATAAAAAAGCCTCATTCCTTGGCACTAAAGGGGTTTGGAAACTACAACTCCCAGCTAATAAAGCATGCTGGGAGTTGTAGTTTCCAAAACATCTGGAGTGCCAAGGAATGAGGCTTTTTTATGGACAGCAGAGTTCCCATAATTTCAACCCTCAGCTTATACTCGAGTCAATCATGGGTTCTTACTTTTTGAGGTAAAAATAGGTACCTCGGCTTATACTCGGGTCGGCTTATACTCGAGTATTACGGTGTATGTGTATTATATATATATATTATATATATATATAATATATATATATATATATACACACACATCCAGTATATAATGCAGTGCTGAAGATTCAGAATATATTACAAATACAGAACATGCTTCCTAGTAAAACCTTAGGTGATATTTTAGATTTATTTAGTAAAGGAGGACTGAAGCTAAAATATACCAGTATGATTCAATCAATCCTAATATTATACATTAGCAGTCAGGGGCTGATTTATATCTCAGGAGCCTATAGGCACAAAATGCTTGGTTCCCTAACCCCACTACACAGGGAAGAAAAACAGACTCTTTGTGCTGAAATTTGTGAACTGCAAAAAATCTAGAAAATGTATATTAACCGTGCACACACGAAGTATTAGATTCTTTTTAAAAATGGGAGGGGGGGGGCAATGGCACAATCCTGGATTCTACCTGTGTTAAAAAGGTGAAGAGTCTTTTATGGGGATCCAGAGACATCCATACTTGTAAATGTTTATTTAGTATAAAACAGAGTATTAATTGAGTATAATCCTTCAGATTTATTCCATTAGTTAAAATTAAAAAATGTACCACAATGGGACAGAGAAATACATCCTGACATGTTTGTGCATGAAATTTACTTACATTTCATCAGATGAGTGACCTCAAGCATGGAACCTCCTTTTAAAGGTAAGACTTAAAGTACCGTATAATCCACAAACAGGATAGATTATACAAATACATAATAAAATGTCATATCAATGTGGAATTTAGTGCATATTTTGATCCCATATTGTGAAGTATTGTGCTACATTGAAGATTTGATCCTGGTATGGATGGGTCCCAAATCTGATATTCTGCCTTTGTGGATCAATGTACTGTAATGACAATTAATATGGTTTTAGATTCACATGCAATTTACATGATACATATATGCCTTTTTATATATTTTGTTTATATCAGAGTGAATAGTAGTTCAGTTAAAGGTTATATAGAAACCAATAACGAAAATAACTTTACTCCACTTCTCGAGTAGTTATCCCTGGCCTAACCTTAGGAGCAACCTAATAGTCCTTCCCTTGGCATATTTACTCATCCTGGGCTTCATTCCAGAGCCAATCAAGAAAGCTTATGACAGCCAGTGGAAACAGGAAGGGAAGTCTTTTGAAAGGAAGTCAAATTAAGGAAATTAGGTCCAAGATATGTGGGCACATACAGACCACGTGAACCAAAAAAATGTAAATGATGACAATAATCAAAATCAAATTATATGTAACTTTATTACAATCTTTAATCATTTTTTTAATATTTAATTGTGAGATACTGTTGCATAACATGAGGAAAGGGGGCACCTTAAATTGTGTCATCCTGACTACGGCTTAAAAGTGCACGGAAACATATTTATGTTTTAGGTATTGAAGCTAATTAAGACTAGAGATGGCCAAACTTACTGTACTTACTGTAAATCTGTTACTGTAAATCCCTGTAGCACCTGGGAACTAGTCTGGGGAACAATGCCCAGTCACCAAAACCTGTTTAAACACATCTTTCCCCACTATGGGCAATTGTCAGGGTTATGGCCAATTCGAGGTTACCCAATGCAACACTCAAGGGTTACCGAAAATAGAACTATACATTTGAGGTTTATCAAAATTGAACGATAGATTCAAGGGTTACCGAACGTCGAAGGCTACATTTCAGAGTTAGCATAACAATTATTAATTTGAGGGTTACGGAAAGTCGAATGCTACATTTAATGGTTATCGAAAAGGAACTCTACATTCTAGGGTTAGCGAAAATGAACATTACATTCAAGGATTACTGAAATTTGGGGCTACATTCAAGGTGAGCGAAAACAAACATTACATTCAAGGGTTAGCAAACGATACATGTGAGGGTTAGCAAAAACAAACATTACATTCAGAGATCCGAACTTCGAAAAATCCGGTCCGCGCGAGGATCCGCGGATTTTCGAAAAAATCCGTAAATTCGAAAATCCGCGAGCGGACCCGTTAAAACGTATTAAAATGAAAGTTCGGCAAAATCCGCATTAAAAGTGGTCAAATAGCCTTGGTAATGTTAACTTAATCACTCAGGGACCTGGGTATGTCCTTAGAAACACGTATCAATGCCTACAATACCTAAAAATTACAGTCCGCTAGCGAGAACAGTATTTTTTCGAAAATACGAGGATTTCCGTAAAAACGAGGATCTCCGTAAAACCGAGGATTTCCGTAAGTCCCGAATCTCCGTAAAAACGAGGATTTCCGTAAAAACGAGGATTTCCGTAAGTCCGCGAATCTCCGTAAAAACGAGGATTTCCGTAAAAACGAGGATTTCCGTAAAAACGAGGAACCGGAACTTCCTGCCTATCAAAATGGCCAGTGCTGCAAGGCAACTATATGCCCTGAACTACCTCCTGCTCAGGGGTATGATGTTTCCCCCCTGGCACCCATCATTTGCGGCGCCGGAGGCGCAGAATAATGGAGGGGCTAAGCGCCGCATCCTGCGACGCTTCGGATACCAGACCACTGTCTCTACCCTCCAGAGACAGTGGTCAGACCTCAAGAGGCAGAGGCCTCAATATGTGGCTGCCGTTCGGCAAATGATAGAAGGCAAGTATATTTTTATTATATTACTGTATTATAATACGTAGTAAAATATTTTAATTCACTTCTGACAAAAACATATTTATATATATATATGTTTTAAAAACATCAATAATCCTTAAATTTGGCTTGAGAGAGAGAGAGAGATCCAAGTTCTTTGTATTTCTCATTCACTGGTTATTATTACATTATTATTATTCTTGTATTTTCATATCAGCCCTATTTAAGGGTAAGTAAAGTCAAAAAATAAATCACTGAAAAGTGACTTTATTTAACATAACACCTATAAATTTAAAATGATACCACACATAGACACACTTGGTGGCCCACCCTTCCATTCCATGGCAGCCTTATTTAAAGGTTAAGTAAGTTAAAAATGAAATCGATCATTAAAAATTGATTTCTTTTTATCTTATAAATGCCACACTGATACCCACACATAGACACAGTTAAACACACTTTACTGGCCCACCCTTTTAGTTACATGGCAGCCCTATTTGAAGGGAAAGTAAAGTCAAAAAAAAATGTTGATCAATTATTAAAAATTGATTTATACACTCCAAAATTAAAATGTGGTGTTACCCACAAAATCTATACAGATACAAGTACACACAGCTACTGATGCTCCCCTACACCAAACCAACTTTTCCCTTTCCGTGGCTACAATACCACAAAAAAATATAAGTACTTAGCCAGAAAAGGTATGAAATCATTGCCATAGAAATATGATTGACTTTTAAAGAAACTAAATATTGCCTTATTTAATCTGTTTTTTTCAAGCAGAATTCAAAGATATAATTAAATATTTCCTTTAGATATATCATTCATTATGTATTTTTTATTTTAATTTGCAGGGGAATCTTCCTCGGATACCCCACCCCCACCACCGTCCCCGCCAGAGGAAGAATGTAGTGCAGCCTATTGAAAAAAAACATTTTTCTAAATCTTTCATTTGTCCAAGGCCACATTAAAGCGCCCACGAGCCCTCCAAACAAGCGCGTTGTTTCCGGTGTGCTCATGTGTATTGCCATGTGAGTGCAGTACGATACATAATTGTGCAAAAATTGAGGATCACATTAATTGTGCCACACTATTGTGTGCTTTTTAACACGTTGATATGTCCAAGCCCTTATCCAAATGTTTGCATAATTTTTGACAACTTCTCCGAATATGTTTTAGTAAATGTATTTGAACATTTAATGACAGTGAGAGTTAAAATAAATTTCCTTTTTTTTTTAGCACTACCACCAACTAGCCTCAGGCTACGGGACCCATTGCCCCCTCCGGGCAGTCCCTTGCCCCCTCCGGGCTCACCATCGCCCCCACCGGGCAGTCCACCGCCCCAAGAAGAGGAGAACCAGGGACCAGCCAGACACTAAGTGCATCCTAAGCAATTTTTAATCTTTTTATTGACCTTGATTGTCAGCAAATAATTAGTGAAATTATCATTATAATTAATTGAATTTTATTATTTCACTGATAAAAATTTCGAAAATAAAAAAGGAAACAAATCATTAATTTGGCTTGAGAGACAGAGCTTCTCATTTCTCATTCCCATTTATTGTCCCCAACTCCCCATTGTTTGGGCTGTATCTTGTCCCTCAGTTTTTAAGCTTAAGTCACGAATTCGGTCCAAACGTCCAAAATTATCCAAGAAATGTTCACTACTATCCTTTTAGGAAATGTTTCTATAATATATACTAATGGATTGGACGGTGATTGTTGAAATAAAACATTTTTTTTTCTAGAAGCAGGACCACCTCTACAGGCCCTCCACCCTCTCCACCCCCTCCACCCTCTCCAGCCCCTCCAGGTCCTCCACCCTCTCCAGCCCCTCCAGCACCTCCTGCCTCTCCATTCACTCTGGCGCCATGCTTGAGAATCGTAAGTAAATCATATCTACGTTAATGAAATGTTATATACAGACTATTAATATCTGTATTTTCCCAGTGTAAAATCCACGCTACATGATGCAACATTGGGTACTGTGGGTTTGACATGCTTTTATGGGGGCTGCACCACTTCCAAAAAATTTTGTATGTAGCACAGTCCTAGTGATACAAACCAAGAATGTTCTGATACAATTTAGCAAATAACCGTAATGTTTTAAGCCAGCATTACCTCCTGCTGTTTATCAGTGATCCCCCATGATGCAAAATATCGCTTTAAGTGAGAGTTCAGTGATAATATATACTTTAAGGAAAAAGAGCAGTATTTATCCATCCCAATTACCTTAATCTGCCCATTCAGCAATCAGCATTGTGTCTGTGTATAAATAATGCAACGGAAATAATGACTTCCTGTTTGCAGGACCCCTAATAGAGACCGTTATGGTCTTGCCCTTGACCCAGCGCCTGGGTTGATTCAGTTGCTCAGTAAGATCTGAGCATGTGTAACCCATCCAACAGCCAATCAGTAGAATCACTGTTACCATAACTAGGTATGCATAATATAAACTAAGAATTTTAGAATAATGAATATCTTATACTGAGCTTTCCTTTTTACACATACCGCAACATTATAGCATTGCAGTACCATGTATGTGTAAGTAGTTATCAGGTGCAAAATTGCATCTACCGCATGGTGCTTTAGGAAATGTGCTCGAACATCTCTCATTTTCTCAATATCTTCCTCCACAGAACTACAGAGCATGCGGCGGGAGATGCGCCACATGGTGCGGCGCCTGGACCGCCGCCTGGACCGCCGCCTGACCAACTGGAGAGGAGGGCACCCCAGTAACCCCCTTTTTTTTGTTGTTTATTTTTTGTAAATAGTTTTTTTTTTTTAATTTCATATATATATATAAACAGTTCTGAAAAAAAAAATGTTTTTGGGCTTTATTTTTCGATATATCAAATTATTCAATAGATTCATAATCAATTTTTATTTGAAAAATTACAATACACATATCTATTTAGCTAGCTATATGTCTGGTACTTATAATTGTTAATAACTTACCATTAATGCCATTACACACACCACATTGGCCACATTCCCCTATATAGTAGTTTTGCACACAACAACAAAGAAGGCGATGGGGGTACTGGTTTACATAATGTCCACTGCGGTTTGCCACATTGTTGTGGGCCAGGCAGGCTTGGCCCCACTGACATACCCCTCCACCCATTGGCTACTCTCCCTCAAGATAGCATCATGCTAGGGAAACAGGTGAAAGGGTAATGCTTCGTAGGAACAGCACAGTGAGTTACAGCAGGCACACTGCAGTTTGCCACCATTGTTGTGGGGCCAGGCAAGCTTGGCCCCACTGGACATCCCCCTCACCTCATTGGCTACTCCCCTCAAGGTATGCATCGTGCAAGGAAAGCAGGTGAAAGGGTAAGGCTTCGTAGAACAGCACCATTGAGTTACAGCAGGCACACTGCAGTTTGCCACCATTGTTTGTGGGCCAGGCAGCTTGGCCCCACTGGACATACCCTCACCTCATTGGCTACTCTCCCTCAAGGTATGCATCGTGCAAGGGAAAGCAGGTGAAAGGGTAAGGCTTCGTAGGAAAGCACCATTGAGTTACAGCAGGCACACTGCAGTTTGCCACCATTGTTGAAGAGCCAGGCAAGCTTGGCCCCACTGGACATACCCCTCACCTCATTGGCTACTCTCCCTCAGAGTATGCATCGTGCAAGGGAAAGCAGGTGAAAGGTAAGGCTTCGTAGGAACAGCACCATTGAGTTACAGCAGGCCCACTGCAGTTTGCCACCATTATTGTGGGGCCAGGCAGGCTTGGCCCCACTGGACATACCCTCACCTCATTGGCTACTCTCCCTCAGGTATGCATCGTGCAAGGGAAAGCAGGTGAAAGGGTAAGGCTTCATAGGAACAGCACCATTGAGTTACAGCAGGCACACTGCAGTTTGCCACCATTGTTGTGGGGCCAGGCAGCTTGGCCCCACTGGACATACCCCTCACCCCATTGGCTACTCTCCCTCAAGTATGCATCGTGCAAGGAAAAGCAGGTGAAAGGGTAAGGCTTCGTAGGAACAGCACCATTGTGTTACAGCAGGCCCACTGCAGTTTGCCACCATTGTTGAAGAGCCAGCAGGCTTGCCCCACTGGACATACCCCTCACCCCATTGGCTACTCTCCCCTCAGGTATGCATCGTGCAAGGGAAAGCAGGTGAAAGGGTAAGGCTTCGTAGGAACAGCACCATTGAGTTACAGCAGCCCACTGCAGTTTGCCACCATTATTGTGGGGCCAGGCAGGCTTGGCCCCACTGGACATACCCCTCACCCCATTGGCACTCTCCCTCAAATATGCATCGTGCTAGGAAAGCAGGTGAAAGGGTAAGGCTTCGTAGGAACAGCACATTGAGTTACAGCAGGCACACTGCAGTTTGCCACCATTGTTGAAGAGCCAGGCAGGCCTGGCCCACTGGACATGGAGTACTGCCTCTCGGGCCAGGCAGGATTGACCCAGAGCTGAAAACATTAGCCACATAGTACTGTTGCGGCTGTATGAGATGGTCAAGTAGGTGACACCACAAGGTGCCTCATAGAGAGAACGAAGATCAATATGGAGTACTGCTCTCGGGCCACAGGATTGACCCAGAGCTGAAAACATTAGCCACAGAGTAGCTGTTGCGGCTGTATGAGATGGTCAGAGTAGGTGACACCACAAAGGTGCCTCATGGAGAGAGAACGAAGATCAATATGGAGTACTGCTCTCGGGCCAGCAGGATAGACCCAGAGCTGAAAACATTAGCCACAGTAGCTGTTGCGGCTGTATGAGATGGTCAGAGTAGGTGACACCACAAAGGTCCTCAAAATTTTTGGACCATATCCACAAGCTGTTCCTCCCTTTTATCGGGATTGGTGTTATTGCGCCAAACTCTCAAAAAACGTCGTGAAGTAAGGCAAGTGCGAGTGCAGCCCACATCGTTCTATTGTATTGGATATCCATTGAGCAGCACCCACGCCGTTTAGTGATTGATCACCAGCTGTCCATCATCAGGGTACACACCCGATATTGGTCGACCAGATGGACGACCTGGCAGCAGCCGAGTTCGCATCGATAGATGCCACGGGGGCGAATTATATTTTACTCAGGAGGATATACAAAGGATACTCTTCACTGACCCGGTGGTGATGCTTAGTGAAAACGTTAACAACAGGGACACTTATTTCCAAATACTCCGCTTAAGAAGAAAAGAACAGGACTTATACTTACATGGGGTTTTCCTTTCTGAGTATCATCGGAACAAAAAGATTCCTAGGGGTTTTCATGTGACAAACACACCCACTATAGGGAGATTTGACAAGGACTTTTGCTCAAGATGGTGTGCCATCCTTAACAAGTGCTCATTCGACCTAATTCTATTAGTAATTGAACAAGTAAGCAAGGAATTACTCACAGTTAGAAATGAATTATCCACATTGGAATCTACACACTCCAACACTCTAAAGTGTGATACCACGTGTAATTGGCTTGAGAAATTGGATGCGGATATTACCAAATATCGTCAGGATTTAATTGCATTTAAGAAGAAAAAAGAAGTACAGGTGGATCTAGATTATCGTGAACATAGAATATATGGATGGTTGTTCGGTAAAGGAGAAACTCGCTCATGGAGAATGAGACGCTTTAGGAGAAGTCCCCGCACCGTTGATAGTTCTGAGGACTCACAAGGTTCGGATAATGATAAAGAGAGTTCCACTGTGAGCGAAATTAGGGACAAAGAAAGTTCACAAAACAGTACCACACAGCCGGAGTGGTCACACGGTCTGCGGAAACACGCTGAGGAAACGTATCACAAGACGGGGGGCTATTCCCAAAAAAAGGGGTGGCCGTCCCCCAAGGATGAGAAGTCTACAACTTAAGCAACCATTCACTTTCTGATGATGAGTATTCCTTACTCCATAAAGGTCTTTCTTTCATATCCACAGGTCATTATGACCCATTACAAGATGAAATTGACCTTTTTAAGTTCCAGAGACTTTTGAAACTTAAAGACCACTTCAAGACTAATAGTAGTGTCCCAACCCCTTCAGACCGCATAGCACCTTTGATCCACCTAATATAGCCTCTTCTATTAAGTTGTTCAGCAATATGGTTAAACATGATTTAACACAAAGTGTGGAAACACAACCTAAACGACACCGTAATCTTACTAGAGGTGAACGTGAGGCGATGAGAACCCTAATGGACGATAGCAATTTAATTATCCGCCCGGCAGATAAGGGGGGGGCTATTGTATTGTTAAATGTTGATTTTTATAGGAGTGAATTGTTAGCTCAATTATCTGATGTCACTACCTATAGAGAATTGTCTGGTGATCCAACTGAGAGTATTAGTAGAAGGTTAAAATCTATGGTGGATGTGGCTCTGAAAAGTGGGTGGATTACTAAGGATACGGCTAAATTCTTGATTAACGAGGACCCTAGATGTCCCGTTATTTATACTGTACCAAAGATACACAAATCGCCCACAAGTCCTCCTGGACGTCCCATTGTGTCCCTCACTGGTTCTTTGTTAAAAACACCTTCGGTCTTTGTCGATTACTATCTTCAACCCATAGTCAAGTCTATAAGATCGTACCTTAGGGACAGTGGGCAGTTGAGGACTATTTTGAGCCAAATCAATGAGCCTCTTGAGGGTACACTTTTGATTACCTGTGATGTTAAAAGCCTATATACGGTGATTCCCCAAGATGAGGGGATTGATATTTGTAAACAAGCTTTGATTAAAAGAGGTATCCATAATCCACCTATAGAGTTCCTGATTGATTTACTAACTGTAACACTGAAATTTAATTATTTCAGGTTTGAGAAAACCTTTTTCCAACAAATAGCAGGGATGGCGATGGGTACTAATGTGGGCCCATCGTTCGCTAATTTGTATATGGAAATGTTCGAAGAAAAATTCATTTTCCCTAGATATGATGAAAAAATGTTGCTATACAAGCGTTACATCGACGACTTGTTCATCATTTGGAAAGGCAGTAGTGAGGACTGTGAGAGGTTCATTCTTGAGCTTAACTCCTTTGACACACCCATTAAGCTTACTATGGTTGTGGAGGAATACTCAATAGAATTCCTTGACCTGTGTATATATAAGGAGGGGACCAAGTTTGGTACTACCCTCTTTAAAAAATGTACAGTCCGTAATACCATATTACATGCCAACAGTTACCACCCCAGTGCTCAAAAACGAGGGGTAAAAGGGAGGAACAGCTTGTGGATATGGTCCAAAAATTTTTGGAAAGAGGTTAGGATAAATCAATGATCTATAAACAATTGTCCCGAGTACGTCTCAACGCACTTAAAGAAGGTTCGGATGGAGGGAGTAGGACGACAGATGAGGGGAATCATTTACCATTTATTATACAGTATCCCCAACACTCTGATACGTTAAAAAAGAGTGTCCGCAAGCACTGGGACATTTTGAGTTCAGATGACTCCTTACCCTTACCCAACCGGTATTCGCCAATAGACGGGGGAAAAATCTGAAAAATGTATTAGTCCGTACAGATCTATTACCCAAGATGGATAAAACCTATAATTCTTGGTTAACCAGTAACAAACCTGGGTGCTATAGGTGCCTGGGATGTCAGACATGTAGATCTATCATTACTGGATCGGATTTTCCCCATCCCCATGACGGCCATAGAATAAAGATTAGACAAAGGATCACCTGTCTTAGTACCCACGTGGTGTACATCATAACATGCCCATGTGGACTTTACTACGTAGGCAAAACAACCACCTCGGTCCGGGAACGTTTGTACAGAAAATGTACAAACGAATGGATAATGACAGCACTCACAGGACTTCGTTGAAAAATTTCAAACAGATATTTTATTCATCTACACGTTTCAACCCAGCTGTCGGGCCGTCATCAGGATGTTATATCCCACAGTGAAATTCCTCCATTTTATAATGGAGGATGAATAAAATATCTGTTTGAAATTTTTCAACGAAGTCCCGTGAGTGCTGTCATTATCCATTTGTTTATATATATATATATAGGCTCCACCGAAAAAGTATCTACACTTAAATTACGTAAATGTGCTCAATCATGTTAAAATTAAGACCTACCCATATATCCACAACATCCCTGATTTCTAAATGTTTACTTTTAAACAAACAAATCTAAGGACCAGCTTAATTGGCCATTAAAATACTGCAGTTCTTGCTAAATGCAACTCATAATAAAATCTACACAAACATTGGTATGGACTGATTCATTTCTTTTTTTATAGCAGTATTTCACTTATAGATCAATACATGTTATTTAAATAAACTATTAGTTTTAGGCTTTGCATTTGTGGAGCTTTTGTAGTTTGTAATCTAATTCTTTCAATTCTTTTGGTTGCTATAATTATTTATACAAACTATTAGGGATGGCATAGAACTCGAACCCGAACCCGAGTTCGAGCCGAACTGTTCGAGTTCGAACGGACCCGGACTTCTCGAACTATCTCGGACGCGGACTTTCGATATTTCCCGGACTTTCGATGATTTATCGAATGTTCGAACGTTCGAACGGTCGAATCCGCGAGTAAAATGTACATGGTATCTAGGCGCGAACATCGAATCTGCGAGTAAAGTCTCCATTAAAGCCTATAGGCGAGCATCGAATCTGCGAGTAAAATGTCCATGTTACCTCGAACGTTCGAACGCGAAAGCTCGAAAGTAGCGCGTGTCAGAGTAAAATCGATTTTACGAAAGTCCTAGATATTGGAACATGCTCCCCAGACCATTTCCCAGGTCCCACAGCCATTTACATTAAGTTACCATTAATATTTAGTTGTATTTGACTCGAACTTTTTGAACTATTTGCCTCCCATAGACTTTAATGGGTCCGTTTTCGAACTTTCGAACTTTCGAACTTTTCCAATAGTTCGAAAGTTCGAAAACGGACCGAACTTTCAATAGTTCGACGATCTCTACAAACTATAGGATTTGTTATTTCACAATTTTGTATTCTGTAGCATTGGGGATTTGCACCTTTCATTTATATATTCTTTGACATTACATTTAAAGGATATGTACAATGGAATATTTGTTATTTAGTGGAAACTAGAATTCATAACAACTATCACTGTACCATTTTTTGTTGACCTGCCCCCTATTTTATTAGATATCCAATCTGAAACATCTTACGTTTTAGCATTTCTGTAAGCAGTTTTGCTGTAGCTGGAATTGTTTGACAGTTGGTGTGCTATATGCTGTATGCAGTTTTGACAGTTGGTATGTGGGAAAATAGTCAGGTCAGTGGTCAGAGCCTGAGCAAAACAAGTATTGTATTGAAGGCATGCAGCAACACACACACCTCAGAGTAAGTGCTACTTACATGTATTTATAGATTAACACGACACAAAGTATACATACACTTTAAGCTAGCTGAATTACCACTACAACTTAATTGTATTTAGGGAGGGGGCTTAAGTAACCTTCTAAAATATAGTATGTGATGACTTAATAAATGCAAACTTAAATAATTGTTTGTTTTCAATTGACGTTATACTGCATATAAAAATAAAAGTAGTCCTTTAATCATTGTCTTCTGTAGAGAATTGTAATTTCTTTTTTTCTATATGCAACTTTTATTGTAGCTGCAGGATCTCAGTTTTCTTGGGATGGACATTTGATTTTATTTTTGGCTCTGTATAAGTGCCTGACAAAGTTTAAAATTGATTTGGTTCTCTGAGATATTTATTCTTAGAAGATGAGAACTATTTAACTTTTGTCAGTATAAACGTTATAAAGCATATACCGTAACATATTTTAATGAAACATCTATGTAAGATTTACATAAACTGCAAGGAACTTACTGTGCCTTGATGGTGCAGTAAACATAGTAAACTAAACAAGCATATGTGTATGAAATAAGTCTATTTTTCATGGGCTATGGATAGAATTATGTCATAATAACTGGCTTTCTCAAATGTGTTCGAAAATTTAATTATAATACAATGAAATCATTGTATCTAAATGCATAGTTTGAATTTGCTACCTTAAATGCAGGGAGATCATTTGGGGTATATATAAAAATATAAGCATAGTCCTACTTCACGCTAGGTCTGTTTTTGTTAGTTTCTGGACAAAAACGCATGTAGCAATACGTTTTTTTTTCTAATGGATTGTATTGACTTGTGAAAAGAAACTCGCTGCTGCATGCATTTCTTTCTGGGAGCAGATCCATTTTAAACCTAGAGATAAGAAAATTGGATTAACTAGTACTACCTACCCCCTTCAATATAGATAATAAAATAATGTTAAGAGTTGAAATGTAGAGAAGCTGTGTGACATATAAGATAAATCAGAGATATGCAGCAATTTCTGTATTCAGACACATGGGAGATTCTTTATTTATTGGGATTTTAAATATGCTGGTACAGAATTCACGTCACGTCTTTTTACAATGTGACTAAAATAGCATTCTTGTTATAACATCACCCTTCAAAACCTCTCGCTGTAACAGACCTGATTATTTTTTATGCACCTCATTCTGAATGCCAACAACCCAACAAACAGTTCCTTTATTATGTGTCTTTTCTTAACTCTGTTAAGAATTGGTTTTGGGCAATTTCATGAAAAAAATGTTTGTCAAGACTTTGGGATGGTATTTATACTGCTTGAGAATTTGTCACTGGCAACCAGGGCATTTCTAAAACTCTAAACATAATACAAGTCCAGGTGAAGAAAAATTCTGCCAAAGGTACTATGTGCATGTTAAATTGGATGATAGCTGTGATAAATAGTGATCTGATGTCAACTTTGATTAGTCACATGAACCAAGAAGTTGAACATGGTCTAAAGATCCTGCATAGAAATAAGAAAATCTTATTATATGGATTTCAATTTATTTGAGATTTGCTGATCTGTTTCCTAAAAAATGTGTTCATTAACAGTATTCTGACAACTTGTGTTCTGCCTCCCCAGTCTAAATTTGTACCAATTTGTGCCAGATTTAACAACTTGTGTCAGATATAGTATAGGAGGTTGAATAAAAAAAAAATACATCCAGATAGTCCAACCTACTCAGCAATACCCTCATTTCCTGAATAACAGTTGATCAAGAGGAAGGCAAATAACCCCATATGAAAAAGAATCTTTCCTGACACCAGGTGTCAATCGAAAATATCCCTGGATCAATTCTCTAAATTGAGAAAGCCAGTCGGATGACTAGTGAAATGTCTTTCAGAACGAATCTTTAAGTTGATCTACCTGAATACAACAAATATACCATGACCTGAATGGATGAGAACTTCACAAGCATCCCTGGATCAACTTTAACTTTATGTATCAATAACAGTAACATACATTGTTTACATTTTTTTTTCATTTCTTGAGTCATAGATAGATCTCATCTGAAATGTATCACATGAGCTTTAACTACTGTATATATTAGAGTATAAACCTCGGGTCTATAAACCTGGGGTCTAGGCTGATCTGGATGCTTAAAGGAGCAGCTGGACAAAAACACATAGCCCTGGGAAAACAAAATGTGTACCCTGTAACACACAGATTCCTCTTGATTTCAGTTGGTTAGGCAATTGTTGTCCTGATCACTCATAGATGAGCCCAGACTTGCAAGGGAAAGGTAAAAAAAAATGTGAGAAGTAACAGGATTCAACAAACCTCTCTAAAGGAGGGGTCTGAAATAGCAAATAGGTGTGCACACTAGCAGTCCAAAAGTCAAGTTCATGCCCTCCCACTGCTCCATGCCCTGCAGTGTTGACTATAACCAAACAATGATGAAGAAGGGGGACAACACACAGAAATAATCTGTAGGTAACTCACTTTTATTGCAACATGTTTTGGACTTTGTTGCAAATCCTTTGTCAAGGAAGTGGTATACGGCTTGCTTGACAAAGGACTTTCAACAAAGTCCGAAACACGTTGCAATAAAAGTTGGTTACCTGCAGATTATTTCTGTGTGTTGTCCCCTTCCTTCATCATTGTTTAGAGGGGTCTTAAATATTCAGGCTGCACAGAAAGGTATGCAGAGCACATCTGTGTGTGAGGTTTTGTATAAGGTTGGGGCCCTATTTATAAAGGATAATCCACTATACATACCGTACTTAATAAGCCAATTGCATTTGTTATGAGTCAACATTTCATAAAGTATTTTCAATAAATTTAATTTACATAATTTCAAGATTATAATGTGGGAAAAGTTTATATGTGGACTTACAACTTTTGCAGTTGATTGTTTTTAAAGGGCATGTACACCGCTTCCACAACATTTTGTTTTTACATTCCTCACCCCTAAAACCCATGACTTTGCAATACTTACTTAAATGCTCACTGTTCCTTAACACAGCTATACAGCCCACAGGGCCATATTTATAAAGCTATACCACGCCTTTAACGATCAATTTAATAATTGTTAAACTGATCGTTACTTTCCGATCAGTTTAATGACTGTTAATTTACGATTGTTAGGGCATGGCCTGGAACCCAATGCAGCTGGGCCAGGTACAATTAGCTATTATAAAAGTTCTGAGACACCACCCAATAAAGCTAATATAAATCAGATGGGGAAAAATAGCAGGAAAGATAAGCCAAAAATGGCTAAACTTACCGACTTCTTCCTTAATTAAACATCCCACAAGGCAAGCCAAGATGGACTCTCCTACAATGCCTGAAATTGGAAAAGGTACCATAAATCAGTTTAACTATTTGCAGCAATATAAAAATAATACAGATACCAACACTAAAATGCCTCAAAGACTAACAAAGACAAATCCTTACAATAAAACAACTCCACCTGCTTCCCCTCCTTCATCTCCACAGAGTGACTGTTCAGAACCCATTCCCAGCTCTGAGGAGCTTAAACAAAATACATCCGTTAACGCTTACTTGTCTGATAATTTATACTCTGCTCTTAAATGAAAGATACGCACAGAATTTTAGATGTACTACAAAGAGATATAAATGATCTAAGAGAAAGAACAAAAAATGGGAGAATTCTCTGAAACATTTAATATTCTTGTAGATATCTGTTGTATTCAATTAGATCAACTGGACTTGAAATGTAGTTCTTGAAGACGTTTCGCTAATCATCCGACTGGCTTCGACACCAACCAAACCAAACCAAGCCTAAATAGAGGTGGGGGGGTTCGACACCAACTGTCTGCCATGTACAATGCTGTTTTAACACCTTACTCTGGGCGTTCCTATAACACCTCTTAGCCACTATCTAATCACACCCTTAACACCTGGCTGTGATATGCTAATTGGGATTTTCCAGGGTACATAATTGCCACAGATTCTTGTACAAGTCATTCTGAATTGAGAAAGCCAGTCGGATGACTAGCGAAACGTCTTCAAGAACTACATGTCAAGTCCAGTTGATCTAATTGAATACAACAGATATACCATGACCTGGATGAATGAGAACCTTCACAAGCATTCTTGTAGATGCACATAATGAACTGGAAGATACAGTCACACAACTAAAACTTAGGGTCACAGACCTGGAGGATAGAAGCAGGAGAGTTAATATAAAAACAAGGTGAATACTAGAAACAATCAAACAACCTATTTAAACTCCTATTGCCTAACACTGATAAACACAATTTTACAATCAATAGAATACATAGACTGTATAAACCAAAGTCAATTCCAGGAGATGCCCCAAGAGATGTATTAATGAGAATACACTTTTTCACCATCAAAGAAAAGATATTATTTGCCATAAGATAAGCAAATAATTTACCTGACAAATATAAAAACTTACAACTATATACTGATCTGTCTCCAGCAACACTACAAACAAGAAGAGAGTTCTCAGAAGCTACAAAAATCCTGAGAGAGAATAACATAATATACAAATAGGGATACCCTATGAAACTACATATAATAAAAAATGAAGCACCTTATACAGCTTCCACTCTGAAATAACTGCAGACTTCAAACCCATAATCTAACAGAATCCAAAACACCTAACCGTGGATCCCTTCCACACATACAACAGGAATGGAAATCGTTTACCAACAAAATAACAAAACAAAATAATCCCTAAACTTTTCCCCTATGCTAACTATCACTCATACATAGATCCAAACACAACCTATAATTATAACAAAAACTAAAATCATACCCACATAAAGAACTATAACAAAAACTCTAACCGAGGAGATTTGCATTGTACTGACATCCCAGAACATTCCATATGGAAAAGCATATCCTATGCTTTAAAATATAAAGACTCCCAACAAACTTTTGGAGCAACACCTTCTTATAACAGAAGGCATCTTGCAGTCTCATGCTATATGAATAGCATTGCACACAAAATGTAAGAAACAAGAAGTAATTTCTTAGTCCCAGGTTCCCCAGAGTAAGGGGCAGAGATATGCAAAATACTCCTTTATGTCCCTTGGCTTATGCATGTATCCCGAACCGCTGGCTTAATAACATGCAACATAGCCTATTGTATAGAGCCAATCATCCAAATTGCAGACATGACATGTTTTGATCTTGTTAGATCTCGTCAATGCAACATACAGATTCATGGCTCTACAGATATGTGGATGATAATGATTAACATTATCATCCACATTGTAACGAACTTACCTGCCGATCCGGTCCCACGACGCTCTGCACTTCCGGGTGGGCGGCGTCGTAGACGTCATGACATCACGACGCCGACACGCCGGGCCGCGGGAGAATTCAAAAGCCGGCGTCCTCCTGGACCCGGTGCCCGATAGTAGCGTTTGCTACCTCCTGGCTCCTGTACTCACCTGCCTTGGATCCTGTTCCCCTCCTGCTACAGCTACTTACCTTCCCGCTCTAGTGACTATACCTACCTTGCTTGTTCCAGTTCTGCAGCACCTTGTTCCAGCCTACAGTTCCCAGCAGCACTTGTTCCAGTATTCACCTTACAGTTCTCAGCAGCACCTTGTTCCAGAACCCTGCCTACAGTTCCCAGCAGCACCTTGTTCCAGTATCCAGCCTACAGTTCCCAGCAGTACCTTGTTCCAAAATCCTGCCTACAGTTCCCAGCAGCACCTTGTTCCAGATTCCAGCTTTCTGTTCCCAGCAGCCTCTGTGTCTTGCATTTTCTGGACTATCTGCCTCCTCCTAAAGCGTACTTGTAAGTACCCCGGCCTCCCGGACATTTATTACACACATAAACTCGATGTGAAGTAGAAATTTTAATCCCTACACCTTGAAACCCAAAATGGATTAAAACGAATCAAACAAATTAAAAGATACCATATGCTATAATAATATGAGGACACCTAGCTCCAGGGCCGGAATAAGGTAGTTTCGACCCTCCTAACAAATACTACATCAGAAATGATCAACCACATCAAAATAAATAAATCATTGTCACTAAGCAACAAAACCTTTCATTTGAGGGTGGTGGGGCTGCCCGGGTGTGTGCGAGGTGGGGGTGATGCTCCATGAGGGATTGAACGCAAATATCTAGAAGTTTTCCTGTACTCACCTTCCCTGTCCCGTGGCTTTCCGCTGTTTGACCTATCTCCTCCACCTCTCCCCTATTTGACATCACATCCCCCTTCATCGGAGAGTTGGGGATAGGGGTTGCAAATATACAAACAACAATATTTCAGGCTTAACATATATAAATGTCTAATGCAATTGTTCAAAATACTTTTACTCATGAGCTTCACTATGGATTCCAAATTTGGATCTAAACTACACATGTGGTCCTTATCCTCCTTTTCCCTCTCCCCCTCCCTTACCCTGTTGGGGAAAATTCATGTATATCAAATATAAGAACAATTGAGGATATATTGCTATAGATGTGAGAATTGTTTAATAGAGCTCGACATCAAATCGATAGAAAAATACACGATCAGTGGGAAAATCCATCACTGTTGTTTGTGCATTACAGACACTCTGATATGTGCCATGTGTAGTGTGTACCCCTCAGTTTTACCAATTTAGGGATTGGAAGATACACAGACCAAAAGAAAATTGTCATAAAGTAATGTAATTTTCATGAGGTTAATTCTCCTTATGATAACATTGATGTTAAGACTTTTTCATATCAAACCTCATCCCTATACCTTATACCTGGATATAAATGAGCACACTGAACACAATCATAGGTAGTGTTTAGTGTGCCCATTTATATACATGCTTCCTTTCTATTTTTTACTATTGTGAGATTTTTCATGGATGGTTGCACCTGTAGAACTTTCAAGGGCATGAACTTAGTTAAATCCAATATTTAGTATCTGGTGCCTAACCAATTCTGTTTATAATTTATCTTCTCCCTTTATCCTCCCCCTCCCCCATTTTCCCCCCCTCTTACCCTCTTCATCTTTACCTATTGAGAATATTACCGGGTTGGTAAAAATTACAACTTAGTTTAAACTCATTATCTTTCCACAATATTATGTTACCACTGATGAAAAAGAGAATGTTTTCAGATAAAGGTATTAAAGATTATGTATGTTTAAACTAATACTGACTTAGCATAGATTTCATTAGTATGGATAGATGATACTGTATCTATAGAAAAATGTGTTATAACAAAATTAAAAGTATCCGTTTTCGAACTTTCGAAAGTTCGGCCATTTCTAATTATAAAAGTTATATGTGATGGAAATAGGGCTGGTTCAATATAGACATCTCTGTTAAACCTATGTAAGGTACACAAAGGACTGTGTGTACCTTGCATCCCCTTATAATCTAACTCAAAAGAACTTATATATATATATATATATATATATATATATATATATATATATACAACTAGTTACGAGGTAGTGAAGCACTCCATGGTCTTAGATAAATCAGATTTATTAATACCTTGGTAGGTCTGTGTTACCTACGCGTTTCGGCCCAATGGTGGCCGTCGTCAGGGTATGGAGAGGAACGGAGTGCGAAGGATTGGCAAAGATTGTTTTATATATATATATATATATATATATATATATAAAAGTCACACGTAATCGAAACATGTTGATTCATGAATAAAGTCTTTTTTCCGTTGGAAGACCTGTGAGTGCGTCGATATTTTGGATTTTATATATATATATATATATATAAAACAAGAATTCACCAAGACCACAAAAATAACCCAATGAGACCCAGTAGTGGCCCTAGTGGAATAATGAATGGTTTTCCATCTAGTTCTACTCCCTACCCAACTAAACTAATCTCATTTACTATAACCCCTGTTATTGCTAATGTTATTGTTAATATTTTCACTACCCCACTATTATAAGACAGCACCTACTCACAAAACAACAACAAAATAAAACAAATCATACACAAACGACACTACAAGATCTAAAGACCAATATACCACAGGATACTAAGATATCTCAAGCTATGCATTCCCTAAAACATGACAATTAGAATTATGTCAATTAACGCTAAGGGATTACACTCACCATTTAGAAGAAATTGGGTTTGGAAAGAAGCAATTAAAAAATTAAAGACATCTTATGCATCCCAGAATAACACTTTAAAAAAGACAATCCACCTCCATTTTCACACAAGAGTTTTCTACATATTTATATTTCAACAAACGAACAAAAGAAAACAGGAGTAATAATCGCCATCAAGATTTTCAACTAGAAAAACTTATAGTAGATCTAACAAGAAGATAAATCATAAAAAACTACAATCTTAATAACAAACCAATAATCTTAACAAACCTATATGCTCCAAACAAAAAACAAATCAAATTAATTCAAAATGTAATAAACAAATCTAAACAACAACAAAATAATAACACTTTATTTTGAGGAGATTTTAACTTGGTAGTAGATATAAATAGAGACACAACTAATAGTAAAATATCTAGACCAAAATAAGTCTTGCGAATATATTCCTACTTGAAGACATGTATGGAGATGTATAAACCCATTAGAAAGAGATTACACATGTTACTCCAAAACGCACAATTCCCTTTCAAGATTAGATATGTTTATTAGCGATAAATGGCTTCTTCAACAAATAAAATCAGTAGAAATCCTTACAGGAACCCATTCTGATCATGCACCTATAATAGCTCAACTACAAGAAGATAACAGCCCCACACCACAAACAATATGGAAACTAAATCCTTACCTATTGGCAAACAAAAATACCAAACATGACATAAAACTTAAATTAAAAGAATATTTCCATTTTAACGATAAAGATAATCAGACATATTTCCCATATGCACACAAAGCATGCATGAGGAGATTGTTAATACAAATAGCATCCACTCAAAAGAAAAAAGGGGAAAAACAAAGACAAGAAATAATAAAACAAAAAAGAAAAGAGCACTACAGACAAATATCAAAATAAGAAAACATCTTCACAACCTAGACAACAAGCTACACTCAAAACACCAAAACAGGTAAATACCTAGCTCAAAACTAATACATAGAACATTCAAAACTAGAATTCAATATTTATTTGACACATCTAGAAACATGAAAATTAAACCTCAAGACATTACCAACGCTTTGAGTCAATATTATGAAGAATTCTATAACATACATAAAGATACAAATATCCATCCACCAACAAATGCAGAAATACAACAATACTTAAAGTCCAACACTAACCCTCTCAAATAAACACAAACAATACAAAATCTCAAAAACAACAAATCCCCTGGCCAAGATGGCTTCAGAAACGAATATTATAAAGCATATACTAACACTATAGCCCCATATCTGCTAAAACTATATAATGCAGCAATAGATAGAGGATATTTTCCTAAAGAAATGATGCAGTCCCTAATAATCCCAATCCTTAAACAAGGCAAAGACCACTCTGAGCTGTCAAACTGTAGACCTATATCTCTCATTAACACCAATATTAAAATATTAGCAAATAGACTTTTAATCCCTCTTACCATCAATAATTAACTCAGACCAAGTAGGATTCATAACCACAAGACAACCTAACAATGCCACTAGGAAAGCAATCATAATCATAAACTGTATTGAACAACTCAAAACCTCCTCTATAATCATAGCCTTAGATGCAGAAAAGGCATCTGACCGGATAAATTGGACATATATGTCAAAGGTCATTAAAAAATTTTGGGATTAAAGGAAATTTCTACAAGGTAATACTTACCCTTTAAAAAGACCCGACAGCATCCATATATTTCTCTAACATGACCTCTACCCCTTTCACTATTGAAAATGAAACTAGACAAGGCTGCCCTATGTCACCACTTATATTCGCCATGGCCATAGAAACTTTAGCTCTACACATAAGAATGAACCCAGACATCAAAGGAATCACTATAAAAGATCAATAATATTAATTATTTGCAGACAATATCATCATGACCCTCTCCAAACCACTAACCTCACTCATAGCATTAAAAGTAGCCATTAAATATTTTAGTAAATTATCCTTCTACAAAATGAACAAATCCAAATCTACTATATTAGACTGAAAAGGTGGCCACAACAAACAAAGAACAAATGACTTCAAATAGAAACAGAATCATTCAAACCCTTAATTAAAGAATTTAAATCAATGACACAACTATTGGGAGCTATTATGCTTGGTTATAAACCACCCATATCAAACTTTCTCACAATAGACACCGCAATCCAATTATGGATACAAACTTAACCACATAAATCTTGGACTAACTCACTATATAAATACATTGATATCACAAGCCTTCTAATCCCAGATATCAAAATTAACAACTGGAAGGACCTTGTATTCTTAACCTATTCTACTTATTTCAAGATGGAATACCAATTCAATTCTCAGACTTACAAATAACACACTATCTACCTAAAAATGACTTCTATAAATACCTAGAAATACACAGCTTTCTGATAAATAAACCCACCCATCAACAATCTATAGACCACAAGTTCACAATTATATACACCACTCCTAAAACCATTAAACATGCAATTTGTAAAATTACTCAATTCTTTTTCAAAAAGATGAAACACCTGCGTACAATTAATAAATTCCTGGTACTTAAATAAAACAACCGAAGGATCAATCTGGAAACAAACATTTGCCATACCTTTTAAACTCTATAAATGTAACTCTCACTGGGAAAACAACCATAAACTTATATACAGAATGTACATTACCCCAGAACTTACAACAATATGATATAAAGAATATTTCCCATATTGTTGGAGAAACTGTAACAGTAAAGCTAATCTGTTATACATCTGGTGGTCTTGCTATAAAACTAGGAAACTTTGAAATGAAGTGGGCAACCTAAATTAGGGAAACCTAATTCAAAACATAACCCAAACAAACATAATCCTAATTTCTAAATTAGCATTTGGACTACTCGATTTACCACTATGTAGACCATAGAACAATGTAATAATTAAACACTGAATCCATGTACCTGTATACTATGTAATAATTTTTTGTGCATTCCTACTGTGCTATCAAATATCTATTTTACCTATACTATGTTGTTGTTTAATGCTATACTATTTTGAAAAACGTAATAAAATATATGACCTTAAAAAAAATTACGATCTTTATCCTAAATTAACGATAACGATCGTAAATTACTGATAATGATCGTAAATCTATGATAATGCGATAGATTTATGATCCCCACCCATACAATACCATTGCAATATTATTTACTATTATACTATTGCAATAATATTTACTACTGCATGGTATTCTATGACCGAATGTTTGTTAATTAACAAACGTTCACCTAAATGTACGTCCATGGATGTAAATTTATGGCCGCTGTTGTACCAAAAGTGCATAATATCGCTAAATTGCAATACCACACGTGGTCCGCAGTATGCTGTCCCCTTTTCCAGTTGTTGCTGCTTTGTCTTAAAGCTGTATGAGCCTGTTATGAACTCCCACATGAGCAGAGGAGGCTGCTTAGTCAGGCCATCCCGGCCATGACTAATTCCTGCTCTGGGAAGCAGAAGAAGAATGACAGAAGAAGGAGGACCAGCCAAGAAGATGCTGAGGTAAATCACAATTGCTAGTTCAGTGTTTCGGGGGTGGGGAAGGTAAGTATGTTTTTTGTGGGAAGGACGGACATGCCCTTTGTATATTATTTTTTTTATGAAACCCTGCACAACATGCTTATTTGAATCATAAAATCCAACAAACATATTGTGCAATGGATATAATAAAAATTTAAATACAAGTATTAGCAGGTTTCTTAAGAATTTATCTCTTTTTTAATGCTAGTGCTTTCTGTTAATTAGAAATATACTAATCTTTGTAGAGAAGGCAAAATCTGACAAAATGTATCTAATCTGCAATTACATTTGCAATAAGTTTATACATTAACCCCATGCTTTCCGAAGTTTACTCTCTTAACCCTGGTGTTTTCCACAATCATAAAGACAGATACAGTAGGTTGAGTGTATGTGTAAAAGCTTTTGGTGAAGGGCTGATTGCAAAGGAATGCGTAATATTTTCAGAGATATATAAAACAATAAATAAAATACAATACAGCAGTACCTACCCACATTAATAACTGTCCATGCAGTAGTCAGTTGCATTTATTTGTATATTATTATGTCCATTTCATGTAATTAAAATGGACAGAGTTTAGCTTTATTATATCGTGATTGTTTTTTTTTTTAAAGGTTATTCTATGATCTGTAAGGAAACTATTTCCAAACAGAGCTAGTTTAACATTTTCAGTAAAAATCGTTTACAAGAATGTCCGTTTAGGAATTTACAACTCAATTACTCTTGAATGGGAATGAAGATGGTTCTCTAAAACTCTGTATCTCAGCAACCTTGCTGTAGAAAGAAGAAATAAATGTATTAAATAAAATGAAAATTAGTCTGTCGTTTGTTTTACACAACCATTCTTCTATTCCAAAGGGTTAAATAATAATCTTATTTTCTGGTCTATTTCTTTGCTGTTTTGATGTATTCATTCCTATTGAGATTTTCTATGCTTAATGCAAAGTGGCTTATTCTTGACTGATAGTAATCAGGTGCTGATTGCTTTGCAGACAGGAAAATCTGGGCCAGAGTCAGAAAGTTAATTTTTACTGGGTATAGGAATGACAGGGTAAGCTCTAAACACTTATTCCCAGGGCTGCTGCTTCCAACCTCTGGTATCTCTGCAAGCAAAACAGCAAGTACTCAAGCCTCCGCTGAATGACACTCCAATATTCCACAGCTAAGTGCTAGGCTGCCAGTGAAACCCAACACAGCTGCAGTTTTGGCAGGCTTTGATTTCAGAGATCACCAAGGGAGTAAAAAGGATGCAAAATGAAAAGGAGAGAAGTCCAGACTCGAATAAAGTGAGCATATTGACACAAAATGTAGACAAAAACAACCTTGAAAATGCAGGTATCGAGTCCCAGAAATAGCTAGAAAGCAATTAAAAAATAAAAATCTTACTTTATGTTGGGGACATTACAGAAGCAAAACTGGATACTGGAAACGTGTTTAAATTGAATTGTAGAATATCTTGCTAAGGCCCATTTTACTTAATATGTTAATAATATTTATTAATAAACTAGAGAATAAAACTAAGATTATTCCCAGACAAAACACACAAACAGAAGCACAAGTAAAACATTCCTTGTCTTGAACGTTTACTACAAAAAATTAAAACCACAGTGGATCTGTGGGGTTGCAGAAATTCATGCTTATTTAAATTGATGATTAATGCTTATTAAACAGCAGAGGGCAGTGAGCTAAAAGACAAGTTGAGTGCAGTGAGCTAAAAGACAAGTGGGCTAAAAGACAAGAGTGGAGAAAGAAAGGAGAGGGCACGGAGCAAGGTTGGTCAACTGCAAATGAACATGTTTGTATCCTGGTATCTTAAACGCAACTCAATGTCCCTTATTAATATTTCCATTGAAGACATCATCTTCTAGTGTCAAAGCCACTTTTGTCAAAACCTGTGTATAAATGAATGTGAAGTATACCGTAAACAGATTAATGTACATTTTTCATTTGAACTAGCCCTTAAGGTCAATTAAAAAATAGCTACCTAGATTTGATGATTTGGTCTTGTAATTTGTTTTTGGGTCTGTGTTGCCCTTTGAACAAGTTTTTGACACATCCACCTGAAAGCAGTTTTGTGCAATTGCCTTTTGAACAAGGCTTTCTTATCATTTCTGCTTTGTGCTGCATTAAAGTCTAATTCAATTTCCCATCTTTAGCATTTGCCAAAACAGAGGATTCAGAAGAATCACATAAAAAACAAATGTGTTAACTAATATGTTATGAACAAAAGGGCATATAAAGTAGTTGAATAAAACATTAGATAAGTGCCATAACCTACCAATCACACATTTTCTAGAACTGTTCTCGTTTGATCAAAGCTAATAATGCATTGATTGCTTTTGGACGTTGGACAAGAGCTATTTTTGCCCCCGAAACATTCCAAGCTATCTGTCCATTAAAGCAGCACAGCAGCTGAAATGTAACATGACAAGAAAAAATGAGTGACCTTTACAACAAATGTCTTTGTGGTCTAGTCCTAACTGTTCTTCTGTGCAACAAAAAAAGCCTTGGATGGAAACTAAAAACATGCTACTTACAACACCACATTTTGAAGGGAATTCTTAAATTTTATTAATAAATTATATTGTAAATTATTAGAAAATATTATATTTAAATATAATTTTATTATAAATAACAATTTAACAATAACAGGCATGGAAACTTGTAAACTTACCCGTGTTTCTTTAATATATAGCAGTGAAATGCAATTCTGATCAGACTATGTCAGATGAACAGAAACAGTTGCAAATCACTGAGCTAAAACTCCCCTTCCCTCTTTGTTGCAAACACAGAATGACAGCCCTGAACCTGAGATCCCCAGCTCCGCTCCTCCTTATCCCTTTGCTTTCAGTCTGAAATGAATTTGGGAGAGACCAGCTGTGAACTTTTCCTTTAATATCATTTATCCAGATAGACATTTTCTTGTTTTGCAAAACAGAATTGTGTTAGTGTTCTTGTATGGCACTATTTCTAAATTTATTCATTCAGTGTGTCAATGCATGCTACATAAATGCAACACACAAAAGAGAATAACTTGTAATGAAAAATCAATCAACAGTTATACAATATCACTATACTATTATAATAGGTGACTATCATAATAATGGAGCATTTTTTCTTTATTATGGTCATCCATCTATTTTAAAATTGCCATATATTTGAGGGAAAATAAAGGAAAAAACAGTCACTCAGGTACAGTATGTCACAGACCATGTGACACTATGTTGATGCCCTATGCTCTAAACCATGTGGTACTAGGTCTAGAATAAACACATTTTCTAAACATGAGCACATGTGTATTAATTGGACATTATAGAATTGATGTTTAGAATAACAAAAGCAAAAGAGAGACCTCATGCCCTACAAAATAACATCAATACCTCTCTTAAAGCCTTGGGATGAATCACCACCAGTAATAGTTGACATGCAAATTGGCGTGTTTCTAAAACCATAAATACTAATTCAAATAACATTTTTATTATTGTACATTGCATTCTTAACCAGAAAACAGTCATTAGATAGTGATAATGAACACTGTATCGTAATTCTCACACAAATTTGCCATTGCCCTTTTCCTCAGGCCCATAGTTCTATCACATACTTAAGTTATATTGTTCTGCCAATGATCCTTATTGATTTATTGAAGACTTCAAGGCTAACTCAGTACATTTTTATGCTCAGTCAGCACATCATTCAGTACTAAAATACCTTCCTTTATGCTAAGGCTAGTTCTGAGAACCAGAAATGATTGCTTAATATTTTGTTAATAGGCAGAGTCTAATTTATACAGTTTGTGTAGGTTAAACATATGCAATGCAGTGTGTGGCATTAGGGAGTGGTCAAATTAGGAATCAAGTAAAATATAGTGTTAAAGAATTTGAAGGAAATGCATTTGTTCAAAAACAATTATGATTGCTTTGCTTCTGGCTTTCACAATGATGTTACAAATGTGCTTGACAGTAATTATATATCCATCATCCTTATAAACACACACATCAATTCCAGCTGCACCAAGTCATTCGTGCATCTGCTACTGATTCCATTTACTTGTATAACTGTGATTTATGCACTAGATTCCTAAATACTGTAAAAAAAAGTATTTTTTGCACATAGATAATTAGGAACTGGAACATTCGTACTCTTGAACTCTCAAAAATAATTATGTTTTAGTTGTAATTTATTTTGTAATTTATTCTGGATTAAGAAATTACTTTTTATATTCTAAATACACAGATACAGCCCCTGGCACCTTTATAAAAAGAGAAAAGTCTTGTCCATTTTAAGCCATAGAGACCTTTCAGATGTTTTCTAACAACAGTTAACTTTAGTAGACAAGTAAAAAATTAATAGCTGATTGGTTTCGATGTATCATTTGCAATGCCAAACTTTTGCCTTTCTTACTACATAAGAAGCTCAGAAGATATCTGAAATCATATAACTGACTGAAATAAAGCTATGCAAGCAATGTAAAGTACTAAACGTAAGCTAAAAAATACTAAATACTTTTTTTCCTCCCAACAGTCCAAGTTTTCTTGGGATAGACCCTTTTTGAGCCCATAAGCCAAGCCAAGCCAACAATCGACATAGGGGCGCTTCTAGACCATTTGGCACCTGATATAGACTTTTTAAAGCTTCCTCATTTCCCTGAGGAACTTAAGGGCTGACATATATATTCTACATGTGTGTGTGTGTATTTAACATATGTGCCTGAGTCCCCCTTAACAGAGACTGATAAATATAAGTTTAGCCCACAGTGACTAGTACATACAAGTTGCCCACACAGACAGGTACATATAAGTTGCCCACAGTCACTGATACATGCAAGTTGCCTATGGTGACTGGTACATGCAAGTTGCCCACAGTGACTGGTACATGCAAGTTGCCTATGGTGACTGGTACAAGCAAGTTGCCCACAGTGACTGGTACATACAAGTTGCCCACAAAGACTGGTACATAAAAGTTGCCCACAGATACTGGTACATGCAAGTTGTCCATGGTGACTGGTACATGTAAGTTGTCCATGGTGACTGGTACACACAAGTTACCCATAATGACTGGTACATTCAAGTTGCCCATGGTGACAGGTATGTGCAAGTTGCCCACAGTGATTGGTATGTGCAAGTTGCCCAGTGACTGGTACGTGCACGTTTCCTACACTGGTATGTGCAAGTTACCAACACAGACTGTTACATACAAGTTGCCCACACTTTGCCTACAGGGACTGGTACATACAAGTTGCCCACACAAACTGGCAATATAAGTTGCCCACAGGGACTGGTAATACAACTTTAATCTTACTGTGGCAGGAAATGTGATGACAGGCAGAGTCAGCAATCGCACACTCTGCCTCATTGTAGAGGCAGCCCAGAATGATCAGGGATTGTGTGGTCTGGACTTGAGATCGGTAAGTCCATGGGCAGAGATTGGTGGTCTGGGGTTGGTGCAGGGATAGACCCAGTCAATCTGAAATTTAATATGAATTATATTTGTAGCTAAGCAATTATTATATATAGCTGTATGACAAGTGTGCACTGAGTGTTATAACAGCATTTAAAAAATTAGGGTTTGAAGATAAAAGTCCATAGATTTTGAGATGTGTATGTAGTTTAAAATTCAAAATAAAACATTTATTTTTGTTACTGCTTTTTCTCAAAATAGCTGACAGTTTGTATGATAAGTATCTATTTAGAGGCACCGTATACTGTATCTAATTCTCTCTAACATACTCAGTCCACACTGCCACAAGACCAGCATAGTGTTTTTGTTTGTCAGCAAATGATTATGTAGATTATGTCAGTTCTTTAAGTTGCACATAACTATTTGACAGTTGGAGCACCAATTTCCAGTATAACAGCTTAGCAAAAAGTTGATTCGTAAGCTATAGTACAATAAAAGCAAAAAACCTTTGAAAATAGAAATCTGCCATTGAAGGAAGTAAGTCTGTGCATTTCCTATGTTCGTTGAGGAAAAACTAAAACTAAAGCAGCTTTTTATTAATCTTTGCATAGCATAGCAAAGAATTAAAGAGTCTATTTGAACTCATCTCTAGAGATGGATTGTAACTCAAACCCGGATTCTAATAGGATCTCAAACAAACTCAGGCTTAGGACTTTTCAAACTTTCAAGGAATTTCTAATTTTATCGTATTTGTTCAAACGATGCAGCCACATTTTCCAAATTCACCAATGACAGATATATTTAGCAGTGCCAAGCCCCTGGGTGTAAAAGGCAGCTCAACAGGTGCCTTGTGAAGTGTTATCCTTTTGCCTGCTTTTCCCTATATTATCCAAACTGTGGGGGAGAGAAGCCAATGTGGTGTGGGGTATGTCCAGAGGGGCCAATCCTGCCTGACTCATCAACAATGCTGGAAAACTGCAGTAAGCCTTACTCTCTAACTCTATGGTGCTGATGCTATAAAGTTTTAACCTTTGCCCGCATTCCCCTATATGATGCAAATTGCAATAAAGATTAAAGGGGAAGTTCAGTGCAAATACATATACTGTCAGCAGCATTTTTCCATCCTAATGATGTTAACCTGCCCATTCAGCATTTTATCTGTGTATATACTGTATAAAATAACCTGACTTCCTGTTTGCAGGACCCCTAATAGTGCTGTTATGGTTTTGCCCTTAACCCAGTGCATGGGGTGGTTCTATTGCTCAGTAGACATCTGAGCATGTTCGACCCATCCGACAGCCATGAGTAAAAATTACTGTTAGGAACATTCTGTGTGCATTCTGGAAAGAAGGAAAATCACAATAGAACCTGAAATGTTAGCTCACTAACATCAACAGGAGAGAATAGCAAGGGGTATAAATTCAACAGATTTTTCCAAGTGGAAGAGAATATGTAGAACAGCTACTGTAGATATGCATATGATGGGATATTTTCCACTAAACATTCCCTTTAAATACAGAATTATTTGAATATTTTGTACAAATGTACTTTTTTGCAAAGTTGGGGAATTTATCTTTTTTTTTATAACAGTAACATATGTGCATAAACAGTATTTATCAGGTTGGATTTTTTCCATATTCCGAAAGAAATATAGGGCCATAAACCAAGGTTTTCACTCTCCACATTATGCCCCTTTCAATCTAGATGTACCAGTACTATAGAAGCTCTTGGTATGCTGTGATCTGCTTTTTTAAGTGTTGCATGACACCAAGTAGATATTTTATTATCATAAGTGCTGCCTCTCACATGGCAAATAGGCAATTGTGAATTGCTAATCCCATTTTTTAGCCATGCTTACCATCACAAGGCTTTAAGAGATGTATTGATTCAATTTCATATTGTTTTGTTAGGGAAGCTGTATCTCTAACAAAACATACATTTTTAGGTCATTTGGAGTTTTTTCTTTTTACATTTTGGTTCTGTTTTTTTAAATATCAATTCTATAGATTCCAATTAATGAATCTTTACCTGTGCTAATTTGTTTATTTATTCTTGACCTAGAGTCACATGGTCTGAGAAATAGGTCTCTGACACAGGGTCACATGGTCTAACACATATTTTATTAATATAATCCCTCAGGTATGACAAAGATCATAACATATTTTATATTTTACCTCTGTATATTGTTTACTGCATTGCACACTGGGTAACAGAAACCAAAAGGAAAAGGGAAGATGTTGACATGTTTTCCTACCCTAAAACTTCCATTTTTAATGCAATTTAGTTCATGCATTCGAGAGGACAATTGGATGGAGGAATAAATCAATGCAACATATTTTAAATATTGCAAATGTTCTGTTAATTGCTCAATGTATATTTAGGAAATTACATTAAAAGTAAAAAAAAATAAGTTATCAAAAACATTTATCAGACCATTTTAATCAGAAGTATTTGATTTATTTTCTAGAGAACCTAGTCAAAAATAGCTGTGTTGAGAGAAGCTGAATTGCTAGGCTTCATTTAGCAACAGAAAACAAGTGTTGAATTGGTTTACATTTCCATTTACTCTTTCTTTCAAGAGGGTAATTGAGCAAAGCCAACCATGGAACCATTTCGGTCTGGGGCTAACCACCTAGTGATATAAATAAAACATTGATTTCCAGTTCACCTGGAACTTAGAGATATGCGTGTATATAATAATGATGGCATTGGTATGGCTTAACATTTCCAAATCACATGGAGAATATTTATTGTATGAGGTACTTAAGTACAATCCAGTTTTTTCCTGCTTTCCTGTTGTAGGTCTAGCTACAGAAAGCATGTGAGTATTGCATCTATGTTGTTTTCTAGATAGTATATCTGTGAGTGTAGATTGGGATGCACCGATATTAAACTGACTAAAGATACATTTTTCATAATGGATTTTTTTTCAGTGATATTTTTTTGACACTTCAATCAAAAATACACATAATATATCATAACTAATGTAGTCACCAGAGGAGAAGAGGAATAAGGCAACAGATTCATAAAGTTGATTCATGAGCATTTCTTTTTCAGGTAAATAAAGGGCCATGTAAGAAATTAAGATGTTAGATAAAGCAATGTCTAAAAAAATAATAACAATAGCGATGAAATCACGGGTAAAGGTGACATGACAGTGTTGTTTAATGTGCAGTGGGTTAAAAATTCTGTATACTTTCACAGACGGTAATAATTGACCTGTACATTTTACACTATCGCTGGAATGGATACTGAAAACTTTGCTGTAGGACCATTTCAAGATTGTGTCTTGGAGACTGGCCAGATCAAAAGTAATCAGCATTGATTTAAGAGTAATAGGTCATCACTTGATCACTTCATACAAATACATTAAAAACATTGAATAGCTCTGGATTATTTGAAAGAATTATTTGAAAGAAGACATTTAAAAGAAAGGAGGTAAAAATGGTTTCATCTTCAGGTCCAGATGGTTATTTACTGTAAAATCAGATAAACTGTAAAACTGACTTTCATAATATATTCTTCTTATGGGAAACTTTCAAGGGAGAGTAGGAAGCTTTTATACTTTTATATGGAACATCTTGGTAATGTACATTGTAACTTAGTAGCAAATCTACTATGTAAAGTAGAAATCTTGTGAGTATGTATGTATGTGCTCAACTCACAGCCACACCCCCTGAATGCATCCACATAATGGTGACGCCCTCTTAAAGGGCCAATACCTGTGAAGTCCAATATGAACAACAAAAGCCTGAACATCACTTGCAGAGTGTGATTCCCCAATTCAACAACTCACACGAAGGGCCTGGGCTCTGTGCACTGCCCAACTTCAACAATACAGACAAAGAGTCCGCACATCACACACTTCAGAGACACAACAACAGCAACTCAGAGATCTGCAGACACTGAACAACACCGTCACACCCAGCTTCTGCAACAGAGGGAATAAGACATTTCCCGGAAGGTCTGTAAGACATTCCAATTTGCTCCTAGAAGCTTTCAAATATGAACCCTGGAAAGACTATGTTGCTGTTGGCGATATGAACCACATTTGCAGTTATTGTCATTCTAAGAAATGAACTTCCTGGAGTATGCTGTAACAATGGAAAATGACCCAAGACATCATGACCACACCCTCAAAGGCATGCCACGTCACCAAACATCACGGGCACGCATCAAAATTTCATGGCCACGACCACGCCCCCAAACATCATGGTTGCGGCCACAACCCAACCGTCAAGGTCACGCCCTCAAAGAAAATTGTTATGCCACAAATAGTGCAACTGCGCCCCAAAATGGTGTGACCACACCCCACAAAAAAACCCATCACAGCCATACCCAAAACATCCCAGGTGTGCCTCTGAATCACGCCCACATCTACAAACATCCTATCCATGTCCCCAAGCATCACAGGCACACCATGCCTGCTCCCCAAAACATACACATGCCCCTAAATTGCACAGCCATTCCCACACTTTCAAACAGTGTGGACATGCCTCTAAACATCATGACCAGGACACTGAAGGTTACGTCCAGACTGTCCGCACGCCCCCAACCACGCTCCGCAACATCGCAGACATGCCCCCATTCCCCTAATTAAACCGGGACGGTTGGGTGGGAGTAAATCACCAGACACACAAGTAACTAGTTTGCAAAAAAAAAAAAAAACACACAAAGCTCACAGACAGCGCAACAAAATGAAGTCCGGCTTTAACAAGAGCCCACACGTCACATGCTTCAGGGACACAAGAACAGTGTAATGCCCATCAGTCACTCAAGTGTTGCGGTGTTCAGTTGCAATCAACATGTTTTCCCCACAGCACATTCCATGAAGCATGTTCACCGCAAAACATTTGTATATTAGGCTCCAAGTGGAAAAACTGATAACGTTGTATATAAAGTTTTGCTATAAACATATGTGCCATATGGCCCTCAAAGCAATGTCACCTCCTCAACTCATAATTGTTAAATACATGATGTACATTACCAACTGTGCACTTATTTTCCCCTGTCTTTTCCATGCAAACCAAACACACACCTGCATGTAACATATACTTTACCCACATGTGTATACAGGAAATGCCAGGAACAATTGCTAGTGTTGAATAAAGTCTCTTCATTCAACCTTTAAGTATGTGGAATCAAGCAAAAATCTTTATTATATTCTTAATTTTATTTCTTATAATGTACAAGGTTTAATAAGTCATGTCAACCTAATGACATAGCAATTCATTTATTAAAGCTGATGATCTACAGTACTATGCACCATTTATAAAGAAGGATATGATTTAGAAGATATCCATGGCTCTGCTGTATTATTTCATAATAAACGGCTTATGGCTTTAAATAAACTATAGCATGAATTCAAACTAATGCGCTATATAGTAAAGTTACAGCTGGAAGCAGTCGAGACCTGTCAGAGGAGCAAGTAGTGGATTGTGCTGGATTGTGCTTGTGGGTAAGTTCTCTATCTTCATTCCTAGGGATGTAAGACATAGCTCCTGTACCTCCCATTCTTCAATAAAGGCAAAAAAGGAATAGTTCACTTTCTGAATGAAATATTTAGTTAATACAACATTAAAGGACAACTAAAGCCACAGAACAACACTGAACCAGAAGGCGGAACACCTTGATATAAAGCCAGTAATCTGTGTCTTACCTCTCATTTTGATATGGGCACTGGGAAATTTACCTAAATAATATATGGTTTGTGCTTAACATCACAGCATTCTAATATCACACAGTTTGGTCAACGACCATTATGTTCTGCCCATGCTCAGTCCTTAGCTATGGCAGAAACTTGTTACAGTTGGTCACACCCATTAATAATCTCTAGCCAATCCTTTTACAGGACAGATAAAGCAAGGAAGCATGTGACTGAGGTCAGGAGGTGTGGTCTGACACTGCACATACACACAGATACTTAATTCAGTTCTTAACAGGCTTACAATTATTTTAATACAATTTACTGAAGTCATATTATATAGCTTATTGGTATTTTTAGGGGGGTTGTTTTCAGATTCTGGAGTATAAAAAATGGATTTAGTTCTCCTTTAAAGGACAAAGCCTGCAGTCTTTCCTTTAAAACAAGCCCTGGATTACATATCTGGCAGCAGACTTAGAAATAATTATATTGCAGATAATGTTAAAATGTACTGCTTCTGTAACCTTTGTGACCCTCTGCTCCTTCCATTTCTCTAGGGTCTGAGAATGCTCATGTGAAGAGCATGTTCACCCGTAAAAGAAAAAACTAATTGTCAGTTACCTGCCCCCACCCTAACTGAAATATTTAGCACAACCTCCATTAATAACCAGATATTTAAGTATAATTATTATCCCAATTTTGGTAAAGTAAGCTGGCTCCTCCCTCCATGCAATTAATCAAGGCTGTGACTGCTGTCATAACAGCCAATGATTGACTGCTGTTTCACCAGCTGCCTCCTCTGCACATGCTCAAGCTTATAAAATGCTCATTGAGCAGAGGGAAGAGGCAAATACCTTTTCCAGAAAGGCATAAAAATAATCAGTTGGGGTTGCGGCAGATAACTGTCAATTCACCAGTTTTTTGTTTTACGGGTAGACATGCCCTTTAAGACCATGCTGAGAAAGACAGAAAGTTCATGAACAGCCTTTTTAAAAAAAGGTCCAGAAAGTTATATTACTAAACCTTTGCAGAAATGTAACTTCTTACAAGTTTTACCTAGAGATGTGATTCAGGGTTAATTCCAAAGGTAACACATAAGGTTTTTTATTTAACCCTAACTTGTTCTGAGACCACAGTTGCTCTTTAACCGTACACCTATGAATTGTTTAATCTTATGTAAAATGCCCTACGAGCTTTATTTGAAAATGTTACTTAGCATGGTTGACTTCCCTTGCTATGCAGCTCTGCAAATGTTTTTTTCTTTAGAAATTAATTAAAACGTTAACACTACAATATAGTTCATAATGATGGGAATCATAAATCAGTATTAAATGGCAATCAAAACATTACAAGGCAATGCATATATAAAATATCTAATAGATCTGTAAGGTTTGTAAACAACAACTCTTGAGTGGCTAATACTACTGGATAGTGTATGTTCAGTTATTCATGGCAGTAATAATCCTATAATTTACCCAATAACTCTTAGTCACTACCACCACCTCAGAATGAACAACACACACATACAAACATAGAGTGTTCCAGTTCAGTCCAAACACCAGAGTGAAGCAAAACTGCTGTGCAGAGCTTGTATCTATCTTTGCCCTCAAACTTCCAACCAATAGTAGATTAATAAAGAGGTGATCCATTGGATCTTTCTATAATGGAAAGTTTCAAAACATCCTCCAATACTCACCCTACCAATTAACTCACAGCTGTCATCAGGGAGTCTGTTAGAGAGGGTTCACTACTGGAAAATCAGAGGTCCTAAAAATAACCCAGGATATCCTGCAATGTTAAAATCTTGTTGGATTTCATCAGTGTAGTACACAGCTATATAGCTTAAGGAGAGTTGGACTTTAAGGAGAAAAAATCCATCAACAGACCATTAAATGAAATAAAGTCTTCTTAAAACAGAAGGTACTTCTCTGTTACATTCTAGTAAAATAGTAATATTCCAAAAGAGGACTCTCAGCATTCTCAGAGAAATGGGCATGACAAGACAAAGTTTTTCCTTAATGTCCTCTATCATAAACAGACATGGCTTGTCTAGCAAACAGCAGCTGGACTTTCCCCAATACAGGAAGTCTATAGTTTATAGTCGTTTGGATGGTAATTCAACAATTTTCCAATGCATTCTCCTTTGAACATATAAATATTCTTATACAATAGGAGGGATTTATAGTATATCCTTTATATTGTATAAATAAGTATAATATGTAGCAAAGCAAGGCACTCACAGGTCTTTGAAATAAAAAGTAACTTTTATTCAGATCTCTTTAAAACATATCAACGCGTTTCAGCTCTGGACGAGCTGTCCTCAGGATATTACATCACTCTTAGTGGGTGGCCCTTTATAGAGAGAAAATCAACCCGCGAGGAAACACATCACAATTAAAAACCATTAATCAAATAAATATTTACACTATAAAAACAGCGTAAACACTTTAGGACAAAACCTAGAAGTTATCTACATATGTAACAGAACAATTATAATTGAACGGTTTAATGAAGGAACCCCTGTATCCAACATAAAGGGACAATCACAACTAATAAACACAGGTTCTCCAAAGAGCTAAGCACCTTTAAAGAAAGCAGTGGAAGGATAGTTGCTCATTTAACCCCCTCGGTGATACTGTATCCAAAAAATGAATCCACCGAGTCTCCTTCTGTAGTAACAATTTGTCCCTATTGGTATTGGGCTTAGTTTCGTTGTTAGACAACCCATCTATTATCATACATTTAAGACTGGCTATATCTGTTGTATTCAATTAGATCAACTGGACTTGAAATGTAGTTCTTGAAGACGTTTCGCTAGTCATCCGACTGGCTTTCTCAATTCAGAATGACTTGTACAAGAATCTGTGGCAATTATGTACCCTGGAAAATCCCAATTAGCATATCACAGCCAGCTAAGAGGTGTTATAGGAACGCCCAGAGTAAGGTGTTAAAACAGCATTGTACATGGCAGACAGTTGGTGTCGAACCCCCCCACCTCTATTTAGGCTTGGTTTCTTTATTTTCACATAAATGGCCTCCTTAACACCTCTCTTGAACCAGTCACGTTCCTTCGCCAGTATGTTAACATTACAATCTTCAAAGGTATGTCCTTTATCCTTAAGATGCAGATACACGGCTGAGTCCTGACCCGAGGAATTGGCTCTTCTGTGCTGGGCCATACGTTGATGCAGTTGCTGTTTGGTCTCCCCCACATACAAATCAGAGCATTCTTCACTGCACTGCACTGCATATATGATGTCGCTTTTCTTGTGTTTTGGTATTGGGTCTTTCGGATGTACCAATTGCTGCCTCAGTGTGTTGTTCGGTTTAAAGCAGACAGGGATACGATGTTTTTTGAAAATTCTTCTTAATTTCTCGGAGACCCCTGCTACATATGGGATGACCATGTTCTTCGACATGCCATTATGGCCTCTGTTTGCGGGATAATGGTGTATAAGCTCTTGACATCACAAGTCAAGAGCCATATATCATCCATAGAATACTTTTGAGAGGATAAAAGTTGTATGAGATGCTGACTATCTCTTAAATATGATGGCATAGCTTTCACTAATGGCTGAAGGAAGCTGTCCAAGAATTGTGCTGCCGGTTTGAATAAGGAATCATGGGAGGCCACAATGGGACGCCCCGGAGGGCTAACCAAGTCCTTATGAATTTTAAGGAGGGTATAGATGGTAGGACATCTAGGATACTCCGTAGTAAGGAACTTGCCCTGAGTCTCAGTTAGCCACCCATGTTTAATCCCCAACATGATTTTAAGGTCCAATTGTTTTTTTAAACATATAGTTGGATCCTTGTCACATCTAAAATATACTTCATTATTTAATAAGTTGGGATAGTAATTCCTGTTCGTAATATTCACGATTGAGTAACACTATGCCACCCCCCTTGTGATTGTACCTTTATGTTGGATACAGGGGTTCCTTCATTAAACTGATCAATTATAATTGTTCTGTAACATATGTACATAACTTCTAGGTTTTGTCCTGAAGTGTTTACACTGTTTTTATATTGTAAATATTTATTTGATTAATGATTTTTAATTGTGATGTGTTTCCTCGCGGGTTGATTTTCTCTCTATAAAGGGCCACCCACTAAGAGTGATGTAATATCCTGAGGACAGCTCGTCCAGAGCTGAAACGCGTCGATATGTTTTAAAGAGATCTGAATAAAAGTTACTTTTTATTTCAAAGACCCGTGAGTGCCTCGCTTTGCTACATATTGTATTACTCGTATCGAGGGTTACCCGGGCATGAGTCAACTATATGGAATGGTGTGCTGACTTATCCTGCTTCTGTATAAATAAGTATAAATATATTTATATTTTTATGGAGATTGTATTGAGTTTTTTGGAGCAACTAATTAGGTGGGGTATATATCACTAGAGATGGACTAGAACTCGAACCTGAGTTCGAGCTGAACTATTCGAATTTGAACAAATTCGGACTTCTCAAACTATCCCCGACCCGGATTTTTGATATTTTCAGACTTTCGATAAATATCGAATGTTCGACCATTCGAATGTGCGAGTAAAATGCATATTATACCTATATGCGAGCATCGAATCCGCAAGTAAAGGGTCCATTAAAACCTATAGGCGAGCATCGAATCCGCTAGTAAAATGTCCATGGTATCTAGGCACGAACGCGAGGTTCAAATCCAAGAGTAAAGGGTCCATTAAAACCTATACGTGAGCATCGAATCCGCGAGTAAAATGTCCATGGTATCTAGGCGCAAATGTGAGCATCGAATCCGCAAATAAAGTGTTTATTAAAACCTATATGTGAGCATCGAATCCGCTAGTAAAATGTCCATGGTATCTAGGCGCGAACATCGAATCTACGAGTAAAGTGCCCATTAAAGCCTATACGCGAGCATCGAATCCGCGAGTAAAATGTACATGGTACCTAGGTGCGAACAAGCTCAAAAATAGCGCAAGTAAGAGTAAAATTGATTTTTCAAATGTCCTGGATATTCGAACATGTTCCCCAGACCATTTCCCAGGTCCCACAGCCATTTACATTAAGTTACCATTGATATTTTAATTGTATTTCATTAGAACTTTTCAAACTATTTGACTACCATTGTACCATTTAATGAGTCCGTTTTCAACCTTTCGAACTTTCCATATAGTTCGAAAGTTCGAAAATGGACCGAACTTTCGAAAGTTCGGCCATCTCTATATATCACTATTACACATAGGAAAGGTCACTATCTATGTCTGTATTTATCACTATTTAATTAGAATCACCATAACAAATTACACTATACAAAGTATACTAATACTACTGACTTATATTTTAATTACAAAACAAATGATATACAATAAATAAAGTATATTTACTTTACTTGACATCCCTACATTTGAATGGAATACTCAAAATGGTATGTTTAGCCACAACTCTAAAGGTGGCCATACATCAGTGCGATATGACTTACCCGACCGAGCTCTCACACGACTTTCATCGAACCTGCCGGAACCGTCGCTCCCGATCTAATATCCGACCGACATGCGATTGCAAAATCCCATTCATTTTGCGATCGCATGTTGGTCGAATATAAGATCGGGAGAGGTGGTTCCGGCAGGATCGCAGGAACGTCGCGTGAGTGCTTGGTCGGGTAAGTAATATCGCACTGATGTATGGCCACCTTAAGAGGCATTGTATATGAGAAGACTGGAATTGTAAAGAAGTTCCTGTATTACACCCAATCATGTGTCTTAGCAAATCAAAAAAAATTCAGACGGATACATTCACTCTCTTCCCTTCTCCGTGGAAAGAAATGTAAGATGGATAATGTCTGCTTTATCGAGATGTTAGGTTGCACTATAAGTGTATTTAACACGTATTTCTAAAGTACTGACACTCCCAGTACAATGCAAAAGGTGGTGCTGTTGTGTGTGTGTGTGTGTGTGTATCTATATCTATATATATATACAAATTTAAAAAAGTTATCTGTACTATAGGCATTGCACAAGAGCGATCTTTTTTTACTTTGTAATATATAATACTAATGTTATTGTGAGTGTGTGTGTGAGCTTGCATGCGAGCATTATGGGCATTTCACACCTGCCCACTATATACTGTGATGATTATAGTGGTTGTGAAGACTGCATTCCTCAACTGCTGATTGCTGTGTTCCTCAACTGCCACGGTGCTGTTTTTTGAGGTATGTTATTTATCCCTTCTAGCTAAGATAATAGATTCTGCATTTCTAGCAGCCCTAATCGGCATGTCCCCTCTGTCAGGCCTACCTTGCCCCACTCAAAATGCCCCTCCCCTAGCATACCAAATACATTATTTTGTTGTGTATGTCCAATTAGTCTCTCCAGTCAGCCAATAGCTAAACATATACACACATAATTCCCAATGTGCACTAACGGGCACACTTTTGCTAATTTTCCAATCAAGCAGCTTGAAATTATGTTTTTTTCTTTTACTTCTTGTCTCTATTCAAAAACTACCAAATACTATAACTGACGTTTAAGTGAAGTTTATTGCAATACCAATTATCAAGCTATCTTAACAGCAATGCTCAGTTGCCCACAGCAAGTGTGTCAGTCAAAATTACTTTGAAAGTGACACATCTATGGATATCTGTGAAAAGCAGATTTGTTGGTAGAAATCTCTTGGGGACTGGGACAGAATCAAAAATACTCTCCATTTAGTACATATTGCCTTCCTGAATGCTTTAGTCTACATAGCAGAAATCATAAACACATTTGCATTCAAAGTGTATAAGGGGGCATCACCTTCACAAACATCAGGACAGGCAACACATTACAAATCTGTTTTGCAGGGTAGTCTGGCAGTGAACAGGAAATATGAGGCCCCTGGGAGCTGAAAGTATTTGGAGATGAAAGCAAATGTCACAGTACCTTATCAAGATTATATTTGGCTCTGGATCTAGAGTTCAGTATTTGGTCTGCTTTGCCATTTTATTTGAAAAAGAACACTAATGGAACAAGCACACAATTAAAATAATCAAGGTAAAGTACAAAAGAAATTGAAAAGGAGGTAGAAGGGAATTCAAGAAGAAAAAAAGCAGAATGGAAGCAACAAAAGTTATAAACCGGGGGACAAGAGCTCAGAGGAAGGGGTGTTGTAAGGGAGTAACAAAATGACAGAAGATTGAGAAAAATGGTTAAACAAAAAAAAAAGAGGGTGGAAAAATTGTTATGGGGAGAAAGTACCGGAATTGGGAGGAAAATGTGTAGATATATCTATATTAAGAAAAGAAAATGGTTGAGGAGGGAAAAAGAAACATCATAGTAGATGATATACAAAAAGTGTATATGAAAGGATAGAGAGAAAACAGGTGCAGAACAAACAGCAAGAAATAAAAATTATAAATGTTGAGGATAGAGACCCATTACATTAACGCCACTATGTTACTAAGTAGTCAGAATCCATCTCTGGTCACTGTTCACTTAGCTCTAGTTACTTAGAACCTGCTGTCTGCAGCCACAAAATGCATCAGAGAGAATGAATTGTAACATCGATATTTGTTTTTCCACATATATTATTATAGCACTTTCTTGATCAATGAGCCTAGACATTTACTGTTCAGAGATTTCCAACTTTTGTTTAACTAATGATGTAGGTGCTGAATTAAACAAAATTAAACAAAAAAGGGTATTAAGAAGTGATTAGTAGTGCTGTATTACCATAGTTGCTCATGTAGCAGCAAATAAAAGCAATTCAGGTAGATTTAATGGGGTTGTAGCAGTATTTTTTGTTAGAGGAGTAGTATATTATTACATACTTTCATGGTAGATTTTGTACATTGACCTTAAAGATCAATATCATTTTAATTAGGATGCTGTTACAGGATTTACCTTAATTATGCCCAGGACCTGATGTAGAACAGACATGCAAAACCTTGCACTCTGTAGCAGTGGTTAAATATTAAGATCACTCATTTTTAAAATGAGTTGTTCAGAAAAAAACACTGTTGGTATAGGAAAATAGAGTGTGAATACTCATAAAGGCAGCATTAAACACTTGCAAACTAGACACAACGCAAACAAATATGTTGTATAACAACCATAGCAAATGTATAACGGATAAGTGCACTGTAAAATCAAGTTATGTTCATTTGGAAGCTGCAGCTTTAAAATTACTGTTGCCATATATTTTTTTTTTTACCTTTGCCCTTCCAAAGCCTACCTTTGTGCCTTGAAATTTGCTGACATCTTGTTACTGGTTTGCTGAATGTTAAGTTCCACCCCTCTGAGATTTCCTCTGCTTTCTCCTGCTTGAGCCTCAAACAGTAATGCTTGTGGGTTGCGTGCACTCTCCTGATTGAGCCTCAAACAGTAATGCCTGTGAGTTCCGTGCACTCTCCTGCTTGAGCCTCAAACGGTAATGCCTGTGACTTTCATGCACTCTCCTGCTTGAGCCTCAAACAGTAATGCCTGTGAGTTCCGTGCACACACACACATGCACGGAACTCACAGGCATTACTGTTTGAGGCTCAAGCAGGAGAAAGCAGAGGAAATCTCAGAGGGGAGGAGCTTAACATTCAGCAAACCAGTAACAAGATGTCAGCAACTTTCAAGGCACAAAGGTAGGCTCTGGAGGGACATAGGTAAAAAAAAAATATGGCAACAGTATTTTTAAAGTTGCCGCTTTCAAATGAACATAACTTGATTTTACAGTGCACTTATCCTATAGGCATTCAATGTAGCAGTTCTTTCTTGCAGAGAAATTCAATAGATGCCAACATAATGAGTTTTAATATGAAATTGTCCATCTACAGTGAAATGAAACACAAAATTGACAAAATGGTTTGGAAGAAGATATATTTTAATACTTAGAACTCAGATCAGTATGAAGTGTGATAAATAATTAATTGCTATCAGTATACTAAATTAACATATATTTCATACAATATTTATACCAGAGCAAAAAAAGAGGATAATGCAGATCTACCACCATCTACAAAGATCAAGGCTTTTTGATAATTTGCAACCAAAACTGTCATTTTCTACCACCAATCAGAAAGTTTTCTCTGTACTTTTTGAAATGTAACTGTTGCAGTTACAGTTATTTGTGAGCAAGTACTTGCTCTCACCCTAGGCAGTGTTGCTGTGAAAGCCAGACATAAAGTTGCAAACATTCTTTGGTTCTTTCGTAACTTTTTGTTGTCATCCATTTCTGATTGCTACAGAACATTTTTCTGTTTCTCAGGGGTTCTACTACCATAGCCATGACACATGTCTGGCAATTCACTTCCAGTTAACAAGAGACTAACAGCTTGATTCACTGATATGCTCATTAAATGCTTTTGCAAACAGACTGTTTTGTTTAATGAAGTAATAAATAGCTTTGTTATATATGACACTTGCACAGTATTTAGGTATTTCAGTCTTATTCAAAACATTTTCAAGGGGCAACATGCAACACTAATGCACAGGTTAAATTCTATTCTGTGTATGGTAGGTAAAATTTGCTGTAGCATGATCTGTGACTAATAGAGGTGGGTCTCTAAGATATGATATGGTTAACTGCCAGCTTCTGGGAAGCAAGGCTGCAGCTTCTTTGTTTTGATTTGTTGTGCACTACAGATGTGACACCAAAACAAATAAGAGGATTATGGTAGCTGATCTCTAATACCAACAGGTTAATTTCATAAATCAATCAACAGCCACAACAAAAGGCAAATGTGAGACACAGCTTGTTGTATCTTTGTCAATGTGCTCTATCTATTGGAACAATGTTCTCTGGAGACTTCCAGAGAGGGGTTCCCCTTTAAATCTCCCCTGTTCCCACATATACTTCTTCTCTAGTGTTCATATATATCCATGCCCATACCCTCCTCTCATAGAACCATGTCCTATACAGACCTCCCACACAGCTTTCTCCTGCCTTAAAAATGTATCTCTTGTGGCTCAAGAAACTTTAATAAATAGGTTTAAATGTAATCTCACATCCAATCTCTCAGAGCACCAGCACAGAAAATGATTGTTTAAACTGACACTGCCTAAGTTCTTACTAGGGCACGTTACCCCACCCCTATGTATCTGTATGTTACCCCCCTAACTAGCTTTACAGGGCAGAGACTTCTTTCCTCATGTTGCATAGTTTAAGCACCTGTATCCCTTAATTGTAGGGTGGGGTAATGTACATCTACAACAAACTGATTTCAGTTTTTATGGAAATCTGATGCAGCGAAAAAACTGCTGACACCTATCAATGAGGTGATTATAATTTTAGAGAAATAAAGATATTGGAAGAAAATAATATAATACATGAAAAATAATTATGTATGAGCAAATCCCCAACATTCATTTTTCAAACATGCCTGAACTTCTACAGACATGTAACATACTGCAATAGTCAAATTTGAATAAACACATGCATCCTTTTACACCAATCTCCCGGACTCCAAATGGCAATCTATATAAGCCCTGGATCAACTCTCATCTTTTTTTATATACTGCATTTTCTTTGATTCTATAAAGCCATTTAGACCTTTCTTGAAAGTACCAAATGAACTTGACAGTACACCATCTCCTAGAAGAGTTTCACAGTTTTATTGTCCTTATTGTAAAGTACCCTTCTCTCATCTGAAGATTAAACCTACTTCTTGTTTAAGCAATGGCCATGTATACTCTGAAATCTATTGGTGAACAATCTCCCAGAGAGTTGGAATGGAGGTTCAGGTACGGTATGCATTTGTACAATGTAATCATGTATATGCCCCTTAAACATTACAGCTGATGTAATATTGCAATACATTACAATACTTACATGACCACCCTCCCTCAATGCTGTGATCATTACACATCGGTACTGGATCATGGGAGCAAGTCAGATAAATAGCATAGTTTTATATCCCCATTTAAAAGGTATTAATGTTATGCTACATAGTAGTGCAAAATTCAGGACGAATGGTATTGAATCATGTGCCCAGCACAATTTTCAAGAAGTACCAGCAATGCAAAACCACTAGAAAACCCACACTAACTTGATATCACATTGGGTAGCATGTGTATGGAATGGATTTGGATGGTACTACCAAATTTTAACATCTCCTTTTTGTTTTGTTGCTGTTGATTTTGGTATTTAGAAAACAACAAAAAGCAAGTTACACCAAAATAATGCCACATCTGAAGTGGAGTAAATGCATTTTTAGGGTCTAGAAATAGTTTTTGTCTTTTGTCATTTTTGCTTTTTCATAACAATCCTCACAATGCCTGTCTGACCCAGATCCAGAGAAAAGCCAAAATTAAGGGGGAAAAACATTGTAAAGGATCCCTGGATTAACTCCAACTTTATGTATCGATACCAGAAACAATCAACGTTCCTTATTTTTAGAAAGTGATCCAGCACCTTTTTGAAACTATCCAATGAACTTGTCATCACCAAGTCCAGCCTTAAGGGATGTTGATGTGTCCTCTGACATGTTCTATTGGTGAACAATAGGGATGAACTAGAACTCGAACCCAAGTACGAGAAGAGCTTTATGAGTTTGGACGAATTCGAACTATTCAAACTAATTTGAATAAGAATTCTTGAAAGTTCGAGGATTTCCCAACATTGGGCAGGCCTCGAACGGCCGTTTCCGAAAATCCCACAAAGGCCGACAATTCACAGCAGTACATTCGGGGGTCCCGCAGCTCAAAACCGGGATCCCCTCCTGGGTCCTTACAAGGACCTTTGCAGCCCTGACAAGGGCCCTTCGGGGCTTAAGGGGTCAAGCAGCTTGAACCGGGACACCCCTCCCTGGCCCTTGTAAGGGACCTTACGGCACTGATAAGTGCCTTTGTTGAGGGTTCCGCAGCTCGAACCTGGACCCCCAGTGAGCAGTTTACATGAATCAATCAGATTTCGGAAAAGCTGGTTAATGTAACCATGTAAACCAAGCATTAAAAAATTGACCAATCAGAAACGGATTAGGACTTTCTGCAAAACTTTATAAAGAGGTGCAATCCTCTGCGGAACTCAGATGCCATTGCAGTAGATGGCTGAAGAAAGAAGCGGCTAGCAACATCGGCTCCGCTGAGGCCGGTGGTGCTAGCGGGCTAACTGGCGGATGCAGTGAGCCTGCCTGGCACTGGCGACCTCAGAGGTGTTGCTAGCTCGAAGACGTCGCATTGGATCAAGACGCCGGTGACATCGGCCTCATTGAGGCCACCGATGCTGGAGGTACCCCTGGCAGCCGCAGGGGTACTTCTCTAAGTGCCACAAGGGCACTTATAAGTGCCGGGGAGGGGGGTCACAGTTCGAGCTGCGGGACCCCTTAGGCCCCAAAGGGCCTTTGTCAGGGCCAAAGGGCCCTTCTTAGTGCTGCAAGGGCCCTGATAGGACCAGGGGGGTCCCGGTTCGAGCTGCGGGACCCCTTAAACCCCAAAGGGCCCTTGTTAGGGCCACAAGGGTACTTATAAGTGCCGCAAGGGCCCTGATAGGGCCGGGGAGGGGGGGTCCCAGCTCGAGCTGCGGGACCCCTTAAGCCCCAAAGGGCCCTTGTAAGGGCCACAAAGGTCCTTGTAAGGACCTAGGTGGGGGACCTGGTTTTGAGCTGCGGGACCCCTGAACGTCTGGCAATCCTCGAACGGACGATTTCGGGAATCTCCGGCAATTCAGGGATTTTCAGAAGAGGTCGTTTAAGTTTTGCCAAACGTTCGAAAATCCTCAAACGTTCGATCGAACTTTCGAGGATTGTCGAAAGTGGCACAAGGAAACCGGAAGTAGGTCCCATCTCCCAGGGGCCTGTAAGGTAAGTTTACACTGCAATATTTCGGAAAGTTCATTCGACTATAATGGGTCCGTTTTTGGACTTTTGAACTTTCAAACTTTTTTAGAAGTTCGAAAACAAAACTAACTTTCGAAAGTTCGGCCATCTCTAGTAAAAAATGCACCAGATTGTTTATTGTATGGCCCATTAATGTATTTATACACAGAAATCATATCCTCAAGCAAGTCTCTTTTCTCTGTAGTGTGCATACCTAATTGTAACTTTTCCAATCTGTCTTCATATTTAAGCTTCCCCAGGCCCCTTATTTATTTAGTTGCCCTCTGAACGCTTTCCATTTCCAAAATTTACTCTTCATACTAATTATCTCAAACTATCTTTATCTTTTCCTATTCTTTTATTTGGAGATGAGCCTTTCAACTAAAAAACATTTTGATCAGAATTATAATTGAGTAATAACTCATCCATAAGTAGAATTTTTTTTTGTTTTTTCTATTTTAGACAGTGTTTTTTTGCTTTACAGTGAAATTCTCACCAAATTTATTAATGTACAAATATACAATGAATCTCTAAGACAAGTAGTGTAAACCAGGTAACTTAGCATACAGTCGAAAGTCAAAAAATGTTTAGTTCTATTGATTGCAATACTTACGCTACATTCTGGGTTTGGCTTTACTTTTCTTGTTTTCTATTTTATCTAAACTTTTTTAAGTGGTTTCCTACTATTAAAATTTTTAAATTAATCTTATTTATAAAGAATTTGAAATTTCTGTTTTATAATTTTCTTTTCTCATCAAAAAAAGACTTACCGGGTTATTCAATAAAAGTTCTTATCGTTTAAAATGGTGCTAATTTTGCCCCAACCAATCAAATGTTAGCTTTCAAATATTACATAATTTCTGATTGGTTGGGGCAAAATTAGCACCATTTTAAACGATAAGAACTTTTATTGAATCTCTCTGCTAATCTTTTAACATTTGCTCCATTAGAAAATATTAAGAAGTACGATAGTTTTGCTAGCTTTTTTGTGAGAAAATATTATGAAGATAACTGTCTTGGTAAACCCACTGTATATATTTTGTTTTGTCACAATCCACATCCAAGTTCAAATGGAATCTGTCATCTACTATAAATCTTCAATATGAATACACAGCTACAGTATTTTCTTATAATATTGCTAAACATCTCCCCGCCTGTCCTGGTTTACTCTGACTTGTTAAAAAATTAATTTTTTCTTTGGTAAAATGTCATTGTTACCTTGGATTTATTTAATCCACTTGCTTGGCTAGGAGAATCACATTATAAATAACTCCTTTGATAAGAAAGCTTTTTCAATTGAACATGATGCTTAGTCGATGTAACAAAAAAACCTTGAACCATCAATGTGTAAGTAAAAGAATCTCTATACATATCACTCTCATATTACTGAACAGTTTCATTCTTCCCAAGTTTGGCAGAAAATAAATGCTTAGTCTGAAAGGTTAAAATAATTTACTGAAACAGGATTTTTTTTACAACAGTTTTTCTTTTGAGTCTAATATGTATTTTCTAAAGGGAATAGTTTAATATCATTGGTTTATTTTTCTTTGTTTAAAAGCCTATATATTTTTCAGTGACCTTGGATAGGAAAATTACTTTATTTTCAGAATTAAATGGATAGGCTTCTTGCTAAGCAAGAACAAGACTGAGATTGGACATATTGTAGTTAGAATATCTGTCCATTCTTATCCCAAAAAAATACATAAATAAACAAGACAAATCAGTAGGAATCATTTGCCTGGGGCTAAAAATTGCACATTGAATGCATAGGAAATGACAATGGTGCACAAACCGACAGCTAATGTATTTCAGCTTCTATTCTAATCCTATACTTTAGAACATATATCCATTTGGTGCCCTTCAACATTAAATATTAATGATACCCTTGAAAAAGAGTAATTAATACCCTTGAAAAAGCTATAAGAGATAGCGAAACGCGTTGGGATCATTAAGAATCAGTAGGGTAGAACCCTCTACAAATAACATCCTTGATCCTAGATGGTTATGACATTATAGCAGAATAGGAGAAGGAATATAGGAGGATTTCCCTACTTTTTAAACTCATATTTTTAACCCAATTTATCTTTGGGTGAGAGGAGGACAGCGCAGCTACCAGATTTAACATTGCAAGATTAAATATTAATGAGAAAATCTGTTAATAGTACATTTTATGAAGTGCAACAAGGCAAAAACGTACTATTGCCAGTTAAGTAGAGCTGTAAACAGGACATTAAAATATGCTCTTCTCTATTTTTATCTTAGCAATGTTAAAGGGCATGCCCACCCCCAAACTAAAATGTAAACTTAACCTAATTACTCACCAAAACCTTAATCTCGCTAGGTTTAAAACTCGTTGTGAGGCTCCCAAGTATACTGTACTTACTAGGGCTCATTTACGTAGCTCTCTTAGGTCGAGGCCACAATAAAGGTTGGTGGCCGCTGTGCTGCAATCCCTGTATTTTCTGGAGATTGGAGTGCATGCGAATTGCATGAAAAACCGCGTGTCCTCAGATCAATGGATTGCAGCACATGCGGCCCCAGCACACCTAGTTAACACTCTAATTGGGCCACACTATTGTCTGCTTTTTAACACACAATCAGATCCACCAATCTTAAATCTGTTTTTTTGTTTTCCTTCTCTGAGCTTCCTTTCACTTTTTTTTTTTTTTTTTAAAGCTTTTTTTACTTTTTAATTAGTAAAGAACTGGCAATCACGCACTCCTAGTCCCTCCCCCTGGCACACTAATGTAGAAACTATTCATTCTATAAAATCAAAGCTTATTTCTCTGTCTTTGCATGGCTAATTGATTCAGCATTAAAATCATGAAAAGGAATAAACATTATCTGTTGTTCTGTGCTCTTTGCCTGCCTGTAGCTAACACCCAATCCTGCAGTTAGCTGCTGTTTGTACTTTTTCTGTTACTGAAGTTCCTATGCAGCACTATACATAAAAATCAATTTCAACCCCCCTCCCTACACACACTCCCCTTCAAACTCCTACAGCTAAAAGAAAATCTTAATTGATTTAAGCAGTGATAACAGCTGCAAGTGCTGCTTACCTTCCCATAGCAGAGCAGTTTCACTCTAACTCAAAATCAATGCTGTTAGCTGTTTGAAGGCACAGATCATTTTCACTGCACATGCTCCACACTCTAGCTGTGCCACAGGGAGGGGGTGAGCACAGTAAGAAGAGAAATACATACTTGTGACAGGGGGCACTGAAGAAAGAAAAGGATATAGACAAGTACTTTTTCACTTAAGTGTTCCTTTAAACCTAATGAGGTCTAGGTTTTAGGGGGTGATTAGGTTAATAAATTAGGTTAGAGGGAGGCACACTTAAACATTTTTAGATCAATAATATTTATTTAAGTGCTGAAAACCATACACACTTCCTCAGGGAAGGAAGGGGGCTTAGACTCCCCGAAACATTGTGTTGATGTGGCACAGCCTTCAGGGGGTGCAACCTTTATACTACCTGCCTGGATTACACAAACCTGCTTCATTGATAATTAGGTTAAGTTTAAATTTTTGCTTGAGGGGTGGACTCGCCCTTTAACCAGAATCTGTAACAATCATTCTATTTTTTTCATTTATTTAGGTATCTAATTTATTTATCAATATATTTATTTAGTTATAATTTATTCTTATAATAAATAGAAAAAAGACTGGAGAGAGTCAACTGTAGGTATAAACCCATCCGTGGAGTCAATTTATTTTAGAAGGAGTAGCACGTTTCAGACCATAAGTAGGTCCTTCATCAGGTGAATTTACAGACATACCGATGCCACCCTTATATACACAATTAACAAGTGAACAAACTGAACACTCATAAACACCAGCTCCATCTAGTGGCCAGGTGTAGAACACTGTTACAAAAAGCTGTACATATCAAATACTACATACACATGTCTATTTGAAAAGAAATAGCACCATCTAAAGTCCTCCATGGACTAATGTAGTTTAGGCATATTGTAGACCTGTAAGAAAACAGCTCAGGTAAGTCAGGTAGGGTACATTACTCACCCCCTGCTCCCTTTGCTGATTGTCAACATTCCTAATAGGTGGTTTCACAAATCCTATATGGAAAGAGAGTAAAGCAAGTATAAATAAAAGACAAATATTCATAAAAAGCATTTTATTCTAAATGCATCATTAAGGCCATGGGGCTCCATCGTATTCAATTTGTCTATCCACTTTCGTTCCTTTTGTAATAAAAGTTTCCTTCTATCACCTCCTCTCGTTGGCAACTGCACTTTCTCCAATACCATCCATTTAAGGCTGGCTACTGTGTGTTTATTATTAAGGAGATGTTTTCTCACTGGTGTGTGCGTTTCCTTGAGGTCAGGATTGAAATTCCTGATAGAAAATTTATGTTTTGCAATTCTAGTTTTAATAGACCTGGATGTTTGGCCCACGTATAGTTGTCCACATGGGCATTTCAATGCGTAAATGATGTAATCCGTTTCACACGTAAAATATTCTTTAATAAAGATATTAAAGCCCTGTTGAGGATGTGTGATATAGTCTCCCTTGATTATAGAATGACAGCAAGTACAATTCAGACATGCAAAGGTGCCCATTTTCGGTGCACTTAAGAAACGAGTGGTTACATTGCTCTTAGATTTTATGTCAGCATGTACCAATTTATCAGCAATGCATTTGCCCCTTTTGTAAGAGAAGAGGGGTGTCTTTTTAAACAGTTTACCAAACTGTTTATTGGTCTGCAGTATCGACCAATGTTTAAGGACAATGTCTTTAATTCTCTGACTATGTGGTCCGTAGGTGCTGACAAATGGAATCCTATTATTATACGGGGAGACATCTTTGGACTTAAACAAGTCTTCCCTCTTTACGGTCAGTATCTCATTTCTAGTTCTTACAAGGGGACCCTTTTTGTAGCCTCTCTCAATTAATATTTCAATTAATTCATTGAATGCATGTACATACTAATCAACTAGAAATGAGACACTGACCGGGTGTCTCTCTAATGAGTCAATATGAGCAAAACGCTCAGGGCAGCCACCTGCTAAATATCAGAGAGGCGGCAGGCAGAGCTCACTTAATTTTTTTTTTTAGGAAAGCATCAGGCAGAGCTGAAGGAAAAAAAATGCAGAGGGGTGAACTTGTGCTCGCTCGCGGACCCACACTTTTTTCCTCTTAGCTCTGTTCTAACTGCCACCTTCATGCAGGCCCTGCTCTGATCATCATAGGGTAAGTGGGGTAATTATCTGTGTGTGCAGAGCTGGGCACATCTTATTTTCAACGTAGTTTGGGTGATCTGGGCATTAGGGCATCTTATATGTTCCTATATGTGCAATCTGGGGATTAGGGGATGTTATATGTACCTATCTGAGTAATCTGACGCAGCATACATACAATTGGGTTTACATCATATTTGAATTTAAATATTTAGAATTTTCTTCAGTATAAGGACAGTGGGAAAATAAGATCTAATAAGACTAATAGATTTTAAGTGCTACCCAGAAATTATTATCCAAAGATTTTTTGTGTTTTGAATACTTTTGTTGTGGTGATAATACTACTTAGTCTTAAAAAAATCTGCTGTTATTAAAATTAAGAGTTTGAATTTAAATGAACATCAAGATACCCTACTAATTGGCTCAGGAGGGTTCCTCTTCTGATCTGTTTTCAGTAAAGCATGAAATTAAAATCATGAGAATAACTGGGTGCTCTCTTGTGTTTTAGTAAAGGTTTTGGCAATATGTCATGTTAGGATGATTATGAAAATTGTAATAATGATGCCTTCTTTTATTAATGATTGTGTCTCAGGTACCTGATGAAAATGCAGAAATGCAGCCCAGTCTACCTTGGTATGTGCCTGTTCTTCACTATGTTGCATTGCCAGCTCTGTCATGTCATACCATCCCCTAGCCCCTCAGCAGCTCAGGAAGGGATTGTTATTTATGATAATTGCCACTAATTGCTGCAGATTAGTGATTACAGTGAGCGATGGCATCTGATTACTCGTTAGAGCATAAAGCCAGGCAATCAATTTCTGTCCCCACCTCCCATCCTTGTGCTTCACTGTCATCTGAAATCAGAAGCATTAGCAACTAAAGGGTCTGCAGACTCACCCCAAATTAATACGATATGTTATTATTTCCATGCAGGGACTTGTATAGCATACGCAAGACAATATTTCAGGGTTTTCATTTACTGATTCCAACATAACTATGTGTAGAACTATTTGTAGATGATAGATGAGTGCATCATTAACTCTTTAAAAATCAACAGCTGTATTTTTTTCCAAGGTGGAATAGTTTTCATCAATCTGATTACATTTCAGTATATACACTTAGAAATGTAAAAAAAATGGATATGGGGCTAACGTGTTCCTTGCATAATCATCATAAAATGTAAGCCATATCCTGATAGAAATCTTTGGAAAACTAATGAAACTTAAAAAAAAAAATCTTTAATTAATATAATATTTTTCCATCACTTAAAGGGCATGCTTACCCCCCCAAACAAAAAGGCCACTTGTAAAGTTAGGTATACATGTTATATGTATAATTATATATTAGATAAATGTTGTTTGCATGGATTGTATCGAATGACCGATGTACAACAGCTTATTCTTGCTATGGAGTGGAAGGTGGGAGCGTATGGTAGATCCCCTGTGGTATAAAGGAAAAAGGCTGTTGTGATTCAGCAATATGAAAAACAATTATCTAGCGTGTGAGGCTTAACTTCCAGCATGTCTTTATGTTTCTGCACCAAATCTCACATCACGAGAGACTTATATTGCCAGTAACGTTTAGCATGTAATAGAAGAGGGAGACCTGCTTCCCCTGCAATAACTGCAGCACATCAAATATACTACATCCACTGCTATGCCCGAATCGAAATGCTTACTCGCTTCTTCATAAAAACAAAGTCATTTTGTCTGGCACGATCTATTTCTCATAAATCCATGCCAGACTTATAAGTTACTGATGACATGGACACCAAGACAGATATAAACCTCTACAGCCATTAGATATTGCACAGCTGTATGTGGTCCCCCCCACCCTCCCAATTTCTTATCAGTGAAATTAGGGTTAGGCTTTTGTTAGGTACTCTGCATTTCATTTTGGATACTCTATTTTGCAGATTTCCTTCAGCTGCAGGCTGAATCTCAATACTTTAGTACAAGGAAACAACCCAACTGGGGGAATATTTTCGAGGCAGTTCCGCATCTTAAAGTGTGTACCCAGATTTAGTCTAAAACTCAGCCAAGATGATTATATGGTATGCAAAAAGAAAAGCTACAAGTAACTAGATTGGTAACAGCTTGTTGCTCTGTGGCTGAAAAGGAATCCTGTCTTTGAAAAAAAACAAAAAACTTTGAATTGCACCCTCTACATTTAAATGGTGCCCTAGCTTTTCGCCTAGGTCATCTATGCCTAGAAATAGCCCTGTTTGAACAGGGACATGTACTTGTAAAAAAAGAGCCTTCTTGTTTGCAGAATCCACTTTATTCATGTATGTAAATGCAAGAAACGGGAGTACTTTTTAGACAAAAGTACCAAGTCTAGTTTGTTTTTATGTGACATTTTATGTGACATTAATTATTTTAGATTAGAATCAATCTTATCATTTATATAGGCCATTAACCCAGACATTTTTTGTGTACATTTTTTAAATTACCTCCTCTCGGCATGAACAGTAGTTTTAAAATATTGGCCAAAATAATGTAAAGCTCAGTGCCACAGAAGCAAAGCATTCTCATAAGGCAAATGGTGTCCTACTTCAGCATTCAACCAACAAAGAACAGGTTTATTTGTCTGTTCTGTTAACCCATTCAGCATTTTGTCCATGTATAAATAAATGCGCCCAAAATACTGACTTCCTGTTTGCAGGAACCCCAATGGTCTTGCCCTCGACCCAGTGCCTGGGTTGATTCATTTGCTCAGTAGAGATATGAGCATGTTTGACCCATCCAACAGCCAATCAGAAGAAATTACTGTTAGAAAATTTCCAATGTAGTGTTCATTCTGGGAAGAAGAAGGACTGTTAGAACCTGAAATGTCAGCTCACAAATGTCAACAGCAGGGAATAGCAAGGGGTATAATTCCAACTTATTTTAGTTAAATAAAATATGTAGAATAATAAGATATGCATAATAATTTGACAGGGAGATTCAATAAAAGTTCTTATTGTTTAAAATGGTGCTGATTTTGCCCCAACCAATCAGATCCTATTTAATATTTGAAAGCTAACGTCTTATTGGTTGGGGCAAAGTTAGCACCCTTTTTAATGATAAAAACTTTTATTGAATAACCCTGTAAAAATATTTATAAAAAAGTATATTTTCCACTGAAATTTCCCTTTAAGTAAAGCAATAATCAAGGATGTAAAAGAAAGTAGGACCATACATTTATAATATATTTTAGAAAACAGTCATATATGTAACATGCATAATAATTGAATACTCTAAACATTCTAGGTCAATCAAAAGAAAAATAAGCAGAAAAAGGAAGGTTATAATGGAGAACAAAAGTCTGGAACTTTTTGATTCCAATTTTGTTAATAGCGTGCTAAATTGTCTTTACTCAGGATAACAAAAAAAAGTTATATAATGGGATTCTGTGTGCAAAAGATATGAAGCCATAAAGGAATAGATGCAAAAGAAAAAGTTGGAGTAAAGCAACATACAAAATAGCAGAATAGAATGGGAAATAAAGCAAAGAGCAGGAAAGGAAGGAGAGTGTTCATTCCGTAAGGTGTAAAACCTTAAACAGCTGCTGATTGGTCATTACACAACATTTAGGTATTAAGGTATAGTGAAAGGGGTGGATGCTTTTAAAATTGTTCTTTTTCCCCCCCAGCAAGCCAGAGTCTATACATAGACATTATGCAGAGAAAATGCTAGTTCTTATAATAACACTGTATTATTATTATTCATATTATTATTATATGCCAACATCTTCCATGGCGCTTTACAATTACATAGTCATACATTACATACAAGGGTACTACATATTATACAAAGTCATACTTACATACACAGGTAATATAATGAGAGGGGTAATGTTTAGGCCAGGTTATATGCTTGCCCTAAGAGGTGGGTTTTAAGGTTATGTTTGAAAGTATTAAGGGATGGTGAATGACAGACAGACAGATGAAGGGAGTTCCAGAGAAGAGGGGAAGCACAAGCAAATTCCTGAATGTGGGCATGGAAAGAGATGACAAGGGTGGATGAGAGGAGGATATTATTTGCACAGCAGAGGTTATGCCTTGGATGGTATTGGTGGATAAGCTCTGAGATTTATGGAGGGGCTGTTTTGGATAGTGCTTTATAGGATAGGGTAAGCAGTTTGAAATGGGTCCTTTGCATGATGGACAGCCAGTGGAGAGACTAACAGAGAGGAGAAACGTTAGAGAATCAAAAAATGAATAATGAATAAGCTGGGCAGCAGAGTTTAGGATGGATTGAAGTGGTGCCAGGCAGTTGTTTTGTAAACCACACAGGAGTGTGTTGCAGTAGTTCAGCCAAGAAATGATTAGGGCATGAACTAGGATTTTTGTAGTTTTGTGCGGGAAGGGCCAAATGAGGGAGATGTTTTTTGAGTTGGAGCCGACAGGAGTTGGCAAGCCAGTTGGTGTTTGAAGGAAAGATTGGAATTTAACATTACTCACAGGCAACAGACATACAGAGATGGGGATATAGGTGTGTCAATAATATTAATAGTAAATATAGTCTAAACATACATTATATAAGCCTTTTAAAGTTGTTGCAGCAAATCATCTTTCTCTGACTTTCATCCTGAGCATCAGTCTGATTAGTTGGCATGCAATTGTTACATAGATTATACAGGTGTTCATTACTAAGCTTGGAACAGAGCTAAATACTGAAGCAATCATCATTATGTTGAGTCCTTTACCATAAATTATTTTTTCCTGAAAAAACTTGGTTTAAATTGCTCATTTGAATGAAATAGCATATAAACTCTTACAATATTTTGGCTCACAGGATCTATTCATTGAAATGTAAATCAACAGTAAATATTAAGGCTATTGCAGCATACGTGTATGAAGGTTTTAGTCCTGTAAACACTGTAATTCTACAACCAAGGAATGCTGGGAGCTTCAGTTTTCAAACATCTGGAGGGCTGCAGGTTAAGCATCCCTGATATGATATATTAATAAATATAGTGGGAGCTAAAGGGTTATGGACCACAGAATTGGTTTTCTATCCAGTCTCAAAGGAGCAAAGAATTGTTTTTCTTGTTATGACTGACCTTTTCTCCTGGCGTGCCAAAAATATATCTTTTAGTTGTGCATGCCTTGGCTAAAATGATCTATATTACGGTCAAACAACATCACTGTGCTGCCTTTAAAACAGACAGTTCCCCTTATTTAAAAGGCATGCATAAACATCAGGGACACATTTACAGAATTTTGTTGACTTATTAAGAGTTTTATTAGAGTGTAAAACAAATGCTTTTTTGCATTAATTTTGCACGGTCAGAAGAGTGTGAGAAATGTACGTTTTACTTACGTCACAGCTAGATTATGTTTGGAATGTCAGTGTGTCTATATATCTCCTGAATTTGTTAGCCCATAATCCTTTGCGAAAAATGAGCTGAATAAAATTCCTTCATGGGCTGTAACATCAAAATTCAAGAACACGTTTATAGCCTTTGATCATTGATGTCTCACTCTGATAACCTCTTCCAGTGCCCAGAAATAAAAGAATTTCTAGTCTCCTAAATCCTGTACTGCTAATGTTATGAGGAGGGGCATAAAGAGACAAAGCACACATTTCAGTTTTGTGCTTTTCCTATAAGCATCTACATGGTTTATTGGCTTTTTTCTTACTTCACATTCTTTGACCTGAACAGTGAATGGGTTAAATTTTAAAGCGTAGATCTAAAGAGCTGCAGAAAGAGTAGAAAGAGATTTCCAGCTCAAAGCCCTGACATGCTTTCTAGCATATAAATTGCGGGGGATTAAAAAGCCTGCCTGTTATTCTGCTGTACAGTAAATCTATCCAGCAGCAGCTTTATAGATCTTACCCAAAACCATAAGCTCCCATGCATATTATACTATTAATGCTAGATCAGTTACTAATCAGAAAGGAGAATAGATGCCTTTCACATATAGTTTTACTATACACAGAGCACATGCACACAATAGGAGCAGGCAATTTTGCAGAAATAACAGCGTGATCTGCATTTGAAAATATTTTATGGGATTGTAAACATGATCCATTTTTATATTTTATTTCAGAATACAGCTGGAATTTCTAAAACTTAGCTTTCCTAATTGGCCATACAAGTTCCTTTAGCAATTTATCAGTGTGGTCCCTTCTGTAGTGAAACAAATCCTCATTGAGAGAAAAGAGAAATGAATGGTCGATGGTAATTTATTCATAGATTTCCTTGGTATACTCAATGTAGATTTGTAATTGTTCATTGCATTTTAATTCTTGTGTTCATACATTGTGCAGAGGACTCTATCAGCTTGATTTTTTTTACAAAACAGAGATGACCACTCTACAAAAGCTACAGTACTGAAGCCTCTGTGTTCACCATTTTTTCATGGGTGGAAGCTTTTCATGTCTATACTTCCCCATTTTTTTTATAGAAAATGTGAATCCTTTGAAGAACAACACATAATAAGTTCACCACCAGTAATGCTCTGTCACCTGCAAAATGAAGGATGTCTTAGTTAGAGAAAAATCGCCACAGTTACCCTTTAAACATTTTTTATTGAAAGCCAGGAAACATGCTTTTGTCATACCCTGAATTTAAAGTGTTTCAGGACTGTTTCCCCCCCATGTCCATTGAACCCCATAAAAGGATTCAATGGATGTCCTTAGTCCGTAGACCCGGCCATGGAGACCCCTTCCACTTCCAGCTGCCCTCATGAAGTGTCTAGAGGGAAATCAAATGGCATAGACCTGAAAGTCCCCAAAAGGGCCAGTAAATGCCACCACACTGGGCATGCAAGGTAAGTGTAAGTGAAAGTTTGTACACCATATTGCAATCTATCACTGAATGCCAGAACTTTCCATTATAAGTTTTTCTTTATTGTTTCTTTAAAAGTATATCATTAAGGCAACTATGAAAAGTTTAATAGGGCCACATATTTTATTCTTTTGCTGAACATTGAACACTGGGTTTACAATGTATTCATAGGTAACTTTGTAACAGGCAGCCCTTGATTTGTGGAGGGTTGTATTTTATTGCTTTACAATATACCTGCCAGAATTATTTTCTTTTAAGTTTTCTGCTATGTGTTCATAAAGACTTCACAGAGAGTTAAGTGCTTCTCATCTCTGGCTGTGTGGAACTTTGGATAAAATAAGTAAAATTATCGGAACAATCTGGTTTGAATACCATTGACAAAGTGCAACATTCCCCTGTCTACTTTTAGCTAAGTGTCTTAACAAAATAAAAGTCCAGCTTCACAAATAACATTGTAGGGAATTCATAGGAATAGGTTCAATGCTTGATAAATTCGAGTATACATTTGCTTTGCATAGATTCCCCCACTATATCTATTTCCAATTCCTACTATACATAGGGGGAGATTCAATAAATGTTCTTATCTTTAAAATGGAACTAATTTTGCCCCAACCAATCAGATGTTAGCTTTTAAATTTTAAATAAGATCTGATTGGTTGGCACAAAATAAGCACTATTTTTAATGATAAGAACTTTTATTGAATCTCCCTAGTATATATAAAAGAAGAAGGGATCATTTTTTGCAACCACATACAGCATTGCTGCAACATTTCGGCCCAGTGCCTTGGGCCTTTAACAAGCCAAAAAAAAGTAAAAATTATTGAAATTGGTATATAAAAATTTCAATCAGTTGTATTTTCCATACAACCTCTAGTTGAATTTCTGACAATGCTGCTATCTGAAATTTCAAAGCATCAGGGTTTCAGACACATTGTAAATACCTGCTTAAAGGTTTTGCCGTTTCAAATTGCCAAACCAATAATACGAGAAAGAGAGAAAAAAAACACTAACATCTAAATTTAAAAGCTTTGTCATTTCCATAATATACAATGGATTTTTTCTTTTGTTTGCTTTGTTTTTTTTTAATTTTTTTATTTCTAGAATAATTAAATTTTAATAGACACAAATTGCTTTCATTGAACTGTCCCTTAATTAATAAGTCATTAATTTGTTTGATGTTAATTAAAAATTCCTAGTTCACGACCGAGCTGCAGATCACGTGATTTAAGAATCAATAATTTAGTGTTTCATTTGCACTAATCAATGTTTTTTATCAGTGCCATTATCCCTTCAGTGGTGGAATGTGCTATTTCACTATAAATGTAATGTCAATACAAATCTACATTTTGGAATGTTAAAACATTCTGTTCAATAGACAATCAAATTGTAGTTTAACATTCAATTTTCAATAGGTCTAGGGGGGGGGGTTGGGGATGCTACAAAATTGACCAAACTGAACAAATTAAGTAAGATGTAAAACCTGTACCAGGGTTGGTTTAGTAACCTAAAAGTAATTTGTGTATTGCCAATTTACATTAAAGGGTAACTGTGGTCCAAAAATGACTATTATTATGACTATTAGAGTATTATTGCGATTTACTTTCATTATTTTTTACAAGAAATATTTACATTTTTATGTTTGTTATGGAAGCAGCATCACCAGATGCCCTGTACTTCCTGACAGTCTAAAGTTAAATTTACAGACCTTACACTCCCTGCTGAGGTCTGTGCTGTTCTCCCCCCCTTCCTCTTAAGTCCTCCTTCAGTCACTGAAACTCAATCTCTTCTTGGTTTCTTCTGCTTTTTCCTGCACTGTGCATGTGCCAACAACTGATTAGAAGGATGAACTGGTATTGTGACAGCAGATTTAGAACCTCCCACCCCTTAACTTTCTGATCAGTGATTTCTTTATATCTTGAGCTGTGTAGCACGTAGAGAGGTGGTTGATGGCTCATTTTAAAGGTAGAAACCCGGCCTTTCATCTTGTTTGGAGACCACAGTTCCCATTTAAAGGAGTGAAAGTCTAAAAATAAAGAAAGGGAGCATTGATGCTTGAACTTATATAATTAAAAATTATAGCAAAACAAAACAGTTTTAGGACCTTGTTAGAAAGGGAATCAACATAATGTATTATTATTGCATAATTAATTACATAATGTATTATTAGGCTTTTATTCTTCTTTAGGCTAGCATTTTAATAATTGTATGTCTAAGAGCTAATATAAAGTTTTGTTGCAAGAGCCAGCTACTAAAATAAGCTTTGACTGTATTATCTTAGAAAAAAAGCTGTAATAAACAATGTCCAATGGTAACAATCAGTTTATTTATCTGAGTGCTTTATTATAAGCATCTTTCTGAATTTCCCATCATATGAAATATAATAAAGTGTAAATGTATATGCTGGTGTTCATCTGTCAACAGTAGCTGAGGACTTTTCAACAACAGCAAAAAAAAAAAATATAATAAGCCAAGCTAGACACAGGACAGAGAGACAGTGTTAAGATGTGCTTGTACCAGTTTCAAGACACAGATTATTTTCAAGCTGGTTACCTCAAAGAAACATTACATTTTGGTCCAAATGAGGTTGATTTACAAGCAAAGAGAAGCACAAAACAGCATACACCAAACAAAATTACAGTTGAGAAGCAATTTTGGGATTATACGGCTCTTAGGTTTTCTTGGGCAAGACACGGTAATTGCTTCCCCTGGACTTTCAGTCTTAGGTAATAGTGCTTACTATCAAGCATACTTGTGTTACCTAATATTGTATAAAGATTATGGCAGCACACATACAAAATTACAAAAATAATTTTGCAACCTATGATGTTGGAAACTATGCAGAGTATTAAAAAAGTATACAAAGTGTGATGTGTCTAATTGAATTTTGAATAAAAATTAACCAATTAACAACATTTTTAACAAATCACTTTTGTTCCTTATAATATTCACAAAGGATTACTCTTTTTAAAATGTCCAATTATTTTTATCATTATAAGCTCATTTGGCTTATCTAAATGAAATGTGGGAAATGATTATATTATATATATGTATTTTTTTTTAATTGCCTATTACTGTCCCCTATTTCTTTAGATATCCAATCTGAAGCAGTTTACATTTTAGCTGTCAATCAAGTGAGGTATCCATTCAATATTTCCCCCCCCCATTTAATTGATAGGTCTAGACATTTCATTGATAAACCATTAGTGAATTATAGGGATTGTAGAATCAATTTAAACTTGGTTAGTTAGGTTAGAAAATTTCACTCAATTGGTCAAGAATCTGAAATATTTTTGATACATTACAATCGATATGTGTTTGCAATGATAAAATGAACACCTACTAGATAATCAGTAATGAATCAAACAGAGAATCAAACATTGATTCCCATGTTTGTGAGTTCTGCAATTTTTGTTTTAAGTCAATAGGAATATAAAATAATTGAACATTAATTGAGCTAAATTAGACTAGCCTAAAATGCATTTTTTTCTAATAAAATGACTTTGCCTCACCTTAGCCTATAATTAAATACAACACTTAATCTGAGGTGTGTGTGTTTGCTGCATGTCTTCAATACCAACTGTCACCATTTTAGTTCCAGTTACACCCCCTTCCAGTCACAGGAAAATAAAATACTTGCACACAGTACAAGAGTATATTATAAGGCAATTGATTGACAGCTGAAATGCAAGATGCTTCAGAATGGATATCTGAAGGAATAGGGGACAGATTAACAAAAATGTTACAGTGACAGGGAAGAATGATCATTTCCAGTAATGAGCAATTGAAAAAAAACAAAAAAAAAACAGGTTACATACCCTTTAAGGCAGAAGCTAACAGAATATTGTTTAGTTTAAATTGTAATACCATGCTAAAATGATTTTTACAGGAAGTAAACTGCTAATGGTGTACGCTTGTATGGTGAACACAGAAGCTTATAATACAAAAGCTTGTTTTTGTTTATTGTTTGTGTAATGTTTAACCGTCCTTTACCCTTCTTCATTGTATTAATACATGCATATGAGTAAAATGACTGTAAAACAGAAATCTGTTCCATTCTTTGTCTTTTTCTGCTCTCTGCGGAGGGTGCACTATACTGTCTCTGCAAATATATTCAGTGTTACTGTGCCTTGTTTAAAATTGCCTTATAATTGCAAACAGAAATGACAATGCCACATTAAACCGTATCTTGTCTTGTTCTACTGCAGACTCCCCTCCTACTGGTGGCAGCCCTCGGCTTTAGTTGGCACAGACTAAACTATTTATTTTTGAAGGTTTTGGCAAATATTGCACCAAAATACTGAACCAAAATATATTTTCTTGCCTTGTCTATATTTGTCTTGAAAAAACAATTCTGTGTGTGTTCCATCTAATTCAGACCAATATATATTAGCTCACACTAATCGAAACATGTAGCGTAATTTTAAAGAAATACATTTCAAAGTGAAGGTTAAGATTTATCTTGCAGTTGCACAATTAGAGGTATAACCAATGGCAAAGAAGTAAATAAACAAAAAAATGTTAATAGCCGCATTTCTACTAATAAATAACACTAGAACTACAATACAATTGTTGGAGTACTGTAATGGTGCTGTAATAAACATATTTCCAAAAGGGATACATTTAGAAATTTCTGGTAACTTTAAAATTACGACTAGAGATGGACTAGAGCTTGAAATAGACTTTAGGAGTTGGAACAAACTCAGACTTTTTAGATTTAGAATTTTTTTAACTTTCAGGAATTTTCGAATTTTCAAAATGTATCGAATTTTGGAAAAAGATACATCCACATGTCCTAAATTCACCAATGACAGATATTTTTAGCACTTCCAACCCCATGGTTATAAAAGACAGCTCGACAGGCACCTTGTGATTATGATGTGTTACCCTTCTGCCCACTTTCCTTTGCACAATGCATACTCCAAGTGAGAGAAGCCAATGTGAAGTAGGTCCAGAGGGACCAAGCTTGCCTGGCTCCTCAAAAATGGTGGCAAACTGCAGTGAGCCTACTCTAACTCAATTATATATTTATCCTCATACTAAGCTATAATAGGATAGACAGTCACTAATAAAAGTGGGTGCAACCAGGAAAATATAGGGCCCACAGACCACATATGTAAACAGAAAGTATCTGGCCAGATGGCCAGTATAGAACCTGGTTAGACTCAAGACTCAAAGTCCAAGAGGCACTCAGTTGCCATAAACCCCAAGAAAGTAATATAAACAGTGTTTACACTAAAAAAAAAGGTATATACTTTGTGCATATAAACATAACAATTGATTAAAGCGCTTACAAAATGCAGTAATAAAATATACAAACCCCCCTAATTATTTGGTAAAAGTTTTAACTGTTTTGACTTTGTTTGTACTGACTATTGCAGCATTGTAAGATCAGATCAGTTACCCTCACCTTTAGTATGTTTGTCTCTTCCCTAGTTTTCTTAAATCTGCACGGCTCTTTATTTTTCGGGTTCATCAGTTTGGGACTATATTAAACCATTCATTATTTGTACCTGATTTTTATGTTAACTTAAGACTTGTACACTAAAAAATTACTTTACCTCAATTCAATTTCTATAAATTAATACATGTAAGCAGAATTTACTCTGGTGTGTTTTTGTTACTGCATGACTTAAAGGACAACTCCACCCTTATAATAACATCTTTTAGAAAGAAAGGCTTCTTTAAAATATGTTGATATATCATACTTTGTCCTCTGAATTTATTACTGTATGCCTGCTATGCTTCTGGATGCCTCATGGAAACTGAGCAATTTAGTGACCTGTACTGAGCCTGAGCATGCTCAGAAGAGGCTGCTAGGGGATTCAAATTCAGTCATTGGCTGTAATGTCAACTGTAAAATCCATAACTGACAGTTGCTACCGGGAAGAACCAGGAAGCAGAAACAGGGGCACCAGGATATTATCAGGATTTCAGGTTAGACTTACATATTTCAGATTTCAAACGATTACTATTTAGGCTTTTGGGATATAATTAACCTGTATATATGTTTTCATTTAAGGCTGGACTTGTCTTTTAAACCCCCTCCTTGTTTTGCTCAAGCTCATTCCCCCAGCCCCCTGCCAGACTATCTGTCTATCTATCAGACTCTCTGTGAGGGCAAGCATACTCTGTAATCCCTATGAAGCAGCATCGGGAGAGGGAATTTCCCACCATGCAGTTCAAGTACCAACTGTCATCATTCCAACAATGCAAACCTATACATAACCGAAGAGTTTATGACACTATGGCACTTGATTGACAGCTGAAATGTACATTTTTCAGAATGGATATCTTAAGAAACGACAGATCAACAACAACAACAACTAAAAGTACGATGCTAGTTGGGAAGAATTATAGTTTTCAGTAATGGGCGATTCAAAAAATAGATAAAAATGATCTATATAGAGTATGCTTGTGAAGGTTCTCATTCATCCAGGTCATGGTATATCTGTTGTATTCAATTAGATCAACTGGTCTTGAATATTAGATCTTGAAGACATTTCGCTAGTCATCCGACTGGCTTTCTCAATTCAGAATGACTTGTACAAGAATCTGTGGCAATTATGTACCCCGGAAAATCCCAATTAGCATATCACAGCCAGGTGTTAAGGGCATGATTGGATAGTGGCTAAAAGGTGTTATAGGAACGCCCAGAGTAAGGTGTCAAAACAGCATTGTACATGGCAGACAGTTGGTGTTGAGCCCCCCCCACCATCACTCCTAAAGCCATCCCTGTGGTGGATATTATATCAGCCACAGAAGCCTCAATCCACAATAATAAGGTACCACAGAGTGAGGCAGAACAACTTCACCTTAAGGTATCTGCAGCCTTAGCCAGTGCTAAAACTTCTTCATCTAACCTGACCACACAGGAAAGTAAAGCCTTGACATCCCTCAAGAAAGATTCCAGTATCACCATTCTACAAGCAGACAAGGGAAGATGCACAATGGTACTCAACACCTCAGACTACCATGCTAAGGTGACCATGATCCTGGCCGATAACAACACATATTAGCCATTACAAGTAAAGGGTCATAGACTTACTACAACAGCTTCAAAAGGATAAAGCCATTGATCGAGCAATGTATCATCGCCTCTACCCTGGTGAGGCACATCCATGCATATATGGACTCCCAAAGATACATAAGGAAGGGGCACCACTGAGACCTATAGTCAGCAGCATCAACTCTGTAACATACAAGGTGGCAAAATACCTAGCCAACATATTAGGACCATTGGTGGGAAGTTCTAAGCATCACATCCAGAACTCTCAGGATTTCACCAACAAGATTGAAGATATAGTACTCAGTGCAGAAGAAACTATGGTGTCCTATGATGTGACTTCTCTCTTCACCTGTTCCTCCTTGTTTGATGAAGTGACACTTCCCTCCTTTTGTATCCAAGGTAGTTGTTCTCCTTTGGGGGGTGTTCTGGGATGACAGAATAGAGAACTTGTTATGTGAAAATAAAGAAACCAAGCCTAAATAGAGGTGGGGGGTTCGACACCAACTGTCTGCCATGTACTATGCTGTTTTGACACCTTACTCTGAGCGTTCCTATAACACCTCTTAACCACTATGCAATCATGCCCTTAACACCTGGCTGTGATATGCTAATTGGGATTTTCCAGGTTGCATAATTGCCACAGATTGTTGTACAAGTCATTCTGAATTGAGAAAGCCAGTCAGATGACTAGCGAAATGTCTTCAAGAACTAAACTTCTTGATCTAATTAAACTTGATCTAATTGAATACAACAGATATTGATCTATATAGAGAATTCATTATTATTATTAAGGATTTATATAACCCCAGCATATTCTGTGGTTTACAATTACACTTTACAATTACATGTATACATTCACATTAGGCCTTGCCCCAAAGAGCTTACAATCTAAGCACATTTATTTGACACATATAACCTATCAGTTTGTCTTTATGATTTTGGGGGAAACAGAGTGCCTGGAGAAAACCCACGCAAGCACGGGGAGAATTGGGAGAATTTTGATGTATACATTTATTCTGCTATTAAATATATCTATATACTGTCTTTTGGATACTATATATCCAAAAGACAGTACTAATAGTAAACACTACTGATACACCTATAATAAACATATAAAAATATACTGTAGATGAAAAATTGGTCTTTAATATAGTGCAAAAAGTGTCCACAACATGTCTTTGAATTGTCTGTAAACTGACCACAAATTCCAGTCCTTACCTGTTGGTGCCGACCAATTCTACCTTTATAGACACTTCATGGTGCAATATGGTTCTGAACCATCATGGACACTTTTTGCACTATATTAGAGGCCAATTTTATGTCCAGTGTACATATCTTTTACATACTTGGTTATGATTTCATGAGAATCTCAATAAACACAGTGGTCTATTACTTTCTTTGGGTGGTATTTCTAACGGATTATATTTTCCGATAGAGATACTTTATCGTGGTTTAAAAAAAAACACCACCGGTAGAAGTGTTAATTTTCACCATCGTCAAAAGACCGATTTCAGCTAGCCATGTTTTAAACTGCCTTATTATTGCAGACAGAAATGACAATGACACATACAACTGCATCTCAGACTTCCCTCCTACCAGTGTCAACTTTCTGCTTCAGCTGGCACAGACTGAGCTAGTTATTTTAGGATGGTTCAGACACATATTGCACCAAAATATTTTACCAATATATATTTTCTTTTGAAAATAGAAATCATACTGTACTACTTTCTGCTTATTTTTCTACTTTCTTAACATTAATTTAAAATATAAGGTGTACTTACAGTCTGTCTTTTTTTGTTATTTAGATTTTTGTTTCTCCAGTTAATACACAGCGGCAAGTTCCATATTGTCTCACATATTATAATGTATTAAAGGACAACTAAAAGCTTAGAACAACATTGAATCAGAAGGTTGATCTCCTTGATATAAAAGCAGTAATCTGTGTCTCACCTCTTATTTTGATATGGTTTTTGAGAAATGTACTTTTCTAACATGGGGTTTGTGTTTTATGTCCCAGCATCCTAGTACCACACAGTGAGGTCACTGACCATGATGTTCTTTTACATGCTTAGTCCTAAGGTCCTGTAGGAACTTGCTATAGTTGGTCACACCCACTAGTAGCCTCTAGTCAATCCTTTTACAGGACAGATTAGGCAAGGGAACATGTGGCTGAGATTGGGCCAGTCACTGCATACACAGTTATTTCATCCAGTTCTTTAGGGAGTTACATTTACTTTAATGCTATTTACTGTAGTGGGATTTTACACTTTATTGGGGATTTTAGAGGGGATATTTTCAGATTCTGGAGTCTAAAAAATTGGGGTTAATTCTCCTTAAACTGTCCAGTCAATGCCTTGGATTGGAGGTGACATTGTTCAGAATTTATTTACAGAGTTCACTTTGTTTTTTAGACTTTCCAAGTCAAAGTAAAAAGATCATAGGCATAAAACCAACATTTCAGCAAAAGGCACTTTGCAAATTAAGTGGGGAATTGGGGAAATGGACAATGCCAATATTGATACAAATCAAGGTTTTAAATACTTTTAAAAAATCTTGCATATGTATGTCAGTCTTGTAAAATGTTGACAATTATTTTTCATGTTTATAATACCAAACGATTCCTGGACTCATGTGAAAATGCAATAGAACTCTTTTTGCAGCTACTTTTCCCATAAACTTTTCTAAATGTTTGGATATATGTCATATCTTGACAGAGAAGCTCAGCCTGTCAAAAGTGGGGCCAGTAGTGGGGGAAATTTTAGTTTTGGGGTGAACATGCACCTTTAAAAAATATAGAAGTTGAGATCTTCATTACAATAAAAAATCACCTGAAATTATTTTAGTATAAATTGTGTGAAGAGTTATGTATAGTGGACAATCACTTTAGCCTTTAGTCTTGTACTTTAGGCTATACTTCTACATATACATTCTTGTGCATTAATATATGGGTTAACTATTCTGTATATAAATCCTTTATGAAAGCTCTTTTGGTTTTTCTATATACTGTATGTGTTAGTGGTGCCAAACCAGGATTGTAATACAGTTTGCATTAATCACTAGGGATGACCGGTTCACGGATCCGAACCCGGATCCACCGCGGATTTATCCCGTTCGCGAACGGCGGATTTTTCCAGATTTTCCGTTTTTTTCGCCTTCCGAACTTCTGAACCGCGGATTTCTCGTATTTTCGAACATTTTCAAAATTATGAGATTTCTCGTATTTTCAGCAATACGTATTTTAGAAAATTTTCGAAATTACGAGGATTACTCGTATTTTCGGAAAAATCCGTTTTCAAAAATCTCATAATTTTTAGAATATTTTTCATTTTAACGGGTCCGCTCGTGGATTTTCGAATTTTTTTGAAAATTCGCGGATCCTCGAGCGGACCGGATTTTGCGAAGTTCGGACATCTCTATTAATCACCATAATTAAATTGTTGACATATCAAGTATATGATTTGCTCCATATTAAATTAAACAATTGATCCCAGTTAACATTCCTTATGCACTGTCAAAACTGGTCAAATACATCCATACAAGGAGGAAAACAATGATATTATTCATGAAAGCATCTGAATTATCAGAGGACTCTGTGTGATGTCATTGGTCTCACAGGCCATCACAGTTAGGAAGAGAAGAGAAATCGTAAACCCTACCGACAAGTTATTCTTAGGTGTATTTTTTCTGAATACATTTTTAACATCCCTGGGTGAGATAGGACATGTTATCCAGGGGCAAGATAGAGTTAGGTGTTAGAAAACGGGTTAGAAAGAGTCATGCTGTTCCCATAAATAATATACCAACACTACAAAGTGAATTACATTTGAATGCCTCATGCAGAACTGTTTCTGAATAACATGCTATGAATAATACAGAAGGTTAGTGAAAAATTAAGCAGCTGGAAGTGCTTGAGAAGGTATTGCCTGCATTGTCCTGACGGCTACAAAAATGTGATTACAGTGTATATTATTGCCCTGTTTGTAGGCAAATGTGTTATTAAGTGTGTAGCAGCATGGCATTCCTCCACATATAATAATTTGATGTGCCAGGGATAGTTAGATGCATGCTAATAGAATGGAGAGAAAAACCTGCAGCAGATTTGCTTAAGGAAGCAGAAAAGACATTGCAGAGCTTTGCTGTTGGTTTCTTCATACTTGTACCATTGCCTTTTGTGTTTAAAAAGAGCTCATCATTGTAGTGCAAAGCCCTAACTTTGGTTTTAGGTATATAAGATTTGATTCTAAAGATTTGGTCAGATTGATCTTTCAAGATTAGCGTTTAAAGTATAAAACCATAGAGCAAAATCTGAGAATTTTGATGTTGACTATGCATTGTTGACTGTAATCCATTGTGCAGGTGGCATTCCATTTCTCGTTCTTCGTTTTAATAAGCTTTTTTTTTTTTAACATTTAGCAAAATTAAAATTACCAATATATTAAATGTGAAGTATAGATTAGATCTAATAGATGTCTATTAAACATGTTTCCCTTTCAACATACAGAAATGTGCAATATGAAAAATAATTAGACGCTTACACTTTGGACACAATTCAGATTATTGAAGTTGTAGTAGCTTCATGCAATACTTATGCTAACCATATACTGGCATGATGCAAGATGGATCCACTGTTCAATCCATATGAAGGTAATATCAATCGTAACACCCACCAGTGTGGCAATTTTACCTTCCGACATTCAATTATATTATTTGTAAAATTATTGGTCCAGGTATTTTTCAGAATATTGTAAGAACATTGGGACGTAATGTATGACTACTATACGGGTGCCCTTTTAAAGGTCTGGAGACAAAAATCGCATCTTAAGGTCACGCTAACCTTTGGTAAATTAGCCCAAATATGTTAACAGAACTTTACAATGACTTTTAGTGCCTTACATGTTCCCTAATTTCCCCATTAATATGTCCTTTACTATGGGCTCCCTGTAATCTGTTTAAATCCTGTTCCTTACTGTAAACTCCTGTTAAAGGAGAAACCATTTCTCCCCAGAGCATCTATACATTATAAGATAGTTTTCTAGTAAGTTGTATTTAAATACAGGTGAAAAATAGATTCTATAACTAAGAAGTTTTCCATGTTTTGCCAGTACAACTCACATGTAGACTTCCAAAAGCCTTGTGAGCATGTGTACCTATTGCTACACCTCTGGAGTGTGTTTTCCTCATGTTTGTGGCCACATGATACAATAAAGGATTGCCTTGCACTAGGTTGCTATTTGTGATGTTCATTAGTTTTTCTATTGGAGGTGCCAGTCCTCCTGGGACTGAGAATCTCCCTTCTGTGCAGGGTCTGATGGTAGACCGGAGCAGGTAGGACACCGGACTGTTTTTAATGTACATTTAGCTGGTTTTACTGCCATTTTTTAAAAAAATTCTGTTCCTAGTAAAAGATAAAGCTTCTAAATGTACTTGTATTTTTAAAAATGCAGTGGTGGCTCAGCAGTCTAACGTGTTCAATTTTGAAACCCACGAGTTTACAGCTTTAAATCCCCAAACATACTTATAAAACAATACAAAATAGTAAATGATTCTACTGTCTTAACTTTCCCATTATAATTCTAGCAATAGATATAGATTCTACATGAACTAGTGCTTCACATAGTAGCTCTGTTGGTATAGTGGTTATAAAGTTCTGCTTTTAACAAAGCAGAGTACAGGATTCCTTGTTTTGATCTGTTGGACACTATAGAGCATGTGAAGTGGCGGTGTCACTCTGCTAAGGTGAATTATGGGAGCTGACCCCTATTACCTACAGGTTATCTAAGCGGCCATAGCTAAAGGAGAGGTGTAACACAGATTGTAATATCTTTGTGAAAGTGCTCTGCCTCTTGGCACTGTGTTGTCTAGATACACTCAAATATATTTTTATTTCATTTTGGCAAGATGATATTTTGGTTTATCAATCTGTTGTAGACAAAAAATATTCTCTAATCCATTAATTTGTCAATGATCTGCCATTAGAAGGAACAAAAGGGTAATAAATAATTGAGCATTGAATGATCAAATTGTGCATGTGGGCCCAGTTAGAAAATAACTTTAGTACATAATGAGATTCGGTGGTACAAACACTATGCACAACTATTGCAATTTCTTAGTTAATATCTGGACTATACATTTTTATATAACTGCCTCCATTATTATATAACTGCCTTGTTTATGGGATTTCGGTTTTAACAGAATATGCTAGTTCATTCCTTCTGATGATATAATTATAGCGGTTGGGGCTAGGGGAACATGAACTATATTATATAAAACTTTTTATAAAGGGTGGACATGCCCTTTAAGTGGGAATTATTTTAATTATATTGGATGATTTAGCAAACATAAAGTTCAATTAAAAAGCTCAGCTTGAAGGGATAATAACTTCTGCTTATATAACTAGGCACATAAAATTTGCATGTTGCCACCCTAACAGTAATGTTACCTTGTCTATGTTAAATTTGCATGCTACAAGGGGTAATGAGTATTTAATTAGACATAGAATGATTGGTTACTTTTTGACAATTAGATCTTTTTAATTTACAGTATAGATATTTTCGAAACTTTTGAGTTTCGTTTCGTTTTTCGAAATTTTCGTAAATTTTGAAAGTTCGAGTTTTCAATGTTCGAAAATCGGCTACTTTCGATTTTTGATTTTTCGAAAATTGTCTACTTTCGATTTTCAAAAATCATCTACTTTTGATTTTCGAAAATCATCTACTTTCGATTTTCGTAAATCATCTACTTTCGATTTTCGATAATTATCTACTTTCGATTTTCGATAAAAATTGAAAATTCAAAAAATTCTGGTTCCGTGAAATTCGGGAGTTCCGAAAGTTTCGTCGGGACTTCGAAACCCTCAGATTCGATTCGAAACTGGGTTCTAATCGAACCCACATTACATCTCTACTACATAAATAAAAAAGATTTCTAATATGCAGACATTTGTTAAATGCAAACTGCTCAAGTGTATTTCTAAAATGGTGATAAGGGTTTTGTTGCGTTAAGTTTCACCGTTTAAAATTGCCAAGTCTGAGGTGGTAAACAGGCATTAGTGCCCATATATGTAGCCTGGAAGATTTCAGTACATTGTGAAAAGATCTGCATTTTTTCTTTTTGCCATGATACAGGACTACGGTACATGATTTTATTGTGTTAAGTCCTGTAACACAGAAAAAAGAGAAGATACTATCGTCACGATGTACTTTTTGCCACTGGCTTTATAAATATGGAGAAAATAATGATCTTTGCCATGACGATGTGCAGCGATAGCAAAATGGCGAAGATATCAATGGTTTATAAACATGCCCCCTAGTTAAAATATAGTTAAATCCTAGCAAAGCTCTGCATAGTATGGTTTAAATGAATATAGCAGAAGACTAACCTTCAAGCAGTTATTCTCTACCATTTGATCTATCAAAAATATGACTGCCCATCTCTTTAACAATAGTCACACATAAAATATGCAAACAAGATTATAAATTTTAAATTTTTATTTTTAAATTTTTATTACATTTTTATTACAAATGCTATAAAATATTTGGTGCTAGAAATGAACATTTAGTTTACTGATGTTATGCAAAAGAAAATGAGCACTGCATTATCTCTATTTTCTGAGGCAGCAATCTGCTGTCCCTATGATTTTGACACCCTAATCAAAGCCTTAGTTTAAGGAACACCTCTGACTATCCATCTAATAAATAATTTCTTGCCAGGTGATTTTTGCTGCCAGAGCCAAACTTTTGAATGCTGCCCTTCACGCGCTGCCGCGTTAAAGTGGGTGTGGCTTTGTCCATGGGTGTGGTTTTGCCAATGGCCATGGCTTCGCTGGTGGGTAAAAATTTTTGATTTTGAACTTCCTATCACATAGGTATTTAAACAGTTGCTCAGACAGTCAATTAGCAATAATGTAAATTACTAGAAACATATATTACATCCCTCTCTCAAACAACTTTTGTTGCCATTGCCATATCCCTCTCTCAAACAACTTGTGTTGCCATTGCCATATTAGTCCTTTCAGGTTTTTGTTGATCAAAATAACTTATTTTATAGTCTATGCTATACATGTTGGTTCAACTGTTACAATACATTAGAAATGCCATACTTTCTCAATATAAAATATTTTAGACAAAAGATTTGTAAGCCTGCCTCTCACTTTGCGTGCACGTTTGCCGGTTAAGGGATTTTTTTTTCACCACTGCCTGTCTGCTGCCTTTCTTCTTCAGTGCAGAGGTGCCACCTGAGACAAATGTCTTACTCTGCCTAATGCTAGATGTGGCCCTGTTTCTTGCCCTCCATTTTTTGTTTTTTACTTTTCCATAAATTTTGGCCTGGAACGGATACAACGAAAGAAACAACAGTGTGAAAGAGAAAATTAAGTGATGAAATCTAGTATCAGTAAAGAAAGTGCAATGACTGCACCACTTTATTTACAAATAAATTAGATTCAATCGTTTATGCTTCTTGACAGTTTTTTTGGAAAAGCTTGAAATTGACATGTTTCAATTTTGTTAAGCTTAGAATTCTAACAACCACATGCAAAACAATAATGAACTAAGATTCCAAATTATTATTTTTTAATATGAGTCAAAAAAGTATAAACACTCTACATTATTGATCTCTACCTTGTATTGTTAGCTTATGGTCACATTTGGTCAGTAATCAAATGATCTGGTAAGACTACACTAAATAAGTGTGCATTAAAGGGGACTTATACCCTTCCACAACTCACTCCCATTAGAAGTACCGAAACGTGGACCTAAATTGCTAGGTCCTCCCCCCTAGTTTTACCATAGTTAGCCTGCAATACTTACCTAAACTTCCAATCTCTGGTTTAAACAGGTCCCTCTAAGGCATGATGTACTTCATGCAAATCATAACTTCCCATTGGCCAGGTAGGGTCTATCTCATATATTTATAGACCAGCAGTTTTATCGATGGAAAGATATATATATAACCTACCCCTGTTGTGGATCTCAATGGGATGTAGGTATAAATAATATCCTTAAAATCAGCACGCTACTACGCAGAACCCATAACTAATGCAACATCCCCCTCACCCCTTTGTCCTGCTGCACTTACAGATGTTTGCTTACCAGCAATGTTCCCAGTCTCTATTGTCCTGACCCAGCTAAATCTAGTGTGCACCCGGCTGGGGATGGTTGTAGAGAAGCTCTTATATCATGTTTCAATAAAGTTTTTTATAAAAAAAAACAAAAACTGAAGCACGGATTTTGACTCACGCTGAATGGAAGCAGGAGATCAAAGAAGGCACAGGCTGTCAGCAGAGACTATTACTGAGGAGTCAGAGGTTAGTGTTGTAAATGCCCCTAACTTCTGTCTGCCCTGCTGTTTCTTTCATGCTTTCATTTTAATATTGACCAATTTTTTTTTTAATACTTTATTCCAACACCCATTTTTGTGTTTTTGTGAGAGAGTGCCCTTATTATATCTACCAGACTAAAACCAGCGTCTCGCTGCAAATGCCCCTTACAGTGTAGGCCCTTTATCTATAGTGTGGACACCCTGTGAAGATGTGTTTAAAGGTGAGGAGACAGCAGTCTTACCAATATGCACAAATATATACAAAAACTATAATGTGGGTGAATATCTACTTGTTATCACATATAACTTCATACATTTTCTTTTGTGGTTTTAACAATCATTATAAAAGTTAAGTTTTACATACTTGTTTTGGAGACACCAACTGTGATTATCCTTGCCTGGTGGGATTTGGGACTTCTTTTCCTAATCTGTTATGTAGTTTTAATCCTATGTGGTCTAATTGAAAATAATATCCTTATAATTGGCATGTAGTAGAGTGCAACCATAAACAAACTGGAAAGGTACACATTATCTGGCTTGTGGCGAGTAGAGACTTAGTTTCCGAACTACCTAACATCAGTAAAAGTTCAGTAGTTCGGAAATGAACCCATTATCGTATATGGCAGACTAATAGTTCGGAAAGTTCGGGTGAATAACAGTTAAAATAAAAATGGAAACTTACTGTAAATGATCCGAGGAACATGTACATATCACTACAACTTGTTTAAACACTTCCTTCCCCACGATTGAGCAATTGACGGGTTTTCCGCAAGCTACATTCGAGGTTTACGGCCAATTCGAAGGGGTTACCTAAATCAGCAGCTACATTCAAGGGTGATCGGCTAAATTCGAGGGTTACCAAACGATACATTCGAGGGTTACCAAAACAGAATGCTAAATTTGATGTTTACCGAAACCGAACGCTAAATTCGAGGGTTACCAAAATCGACCACTACATTCGAGTGGTAATTAATTAATTATAGAAAATACAGCCGTGAGTTCAGAAAACAAACTAGTTTGAACAGTTTGAGTTCGGCCGAACTTGAAAAGTTTGGCCCAAACTCGGGTTCAGGTTTAAACCATCCCTAGTGGCGAGTTGTAGAGTTGTAGATTACACTTAACAATTTACACTTAACAATTTACAAATCAACAGTTTACAATTAAACTTTATCTAGCCTCCTGTTTTTTGTCTTCAATTGGTTTTCTTAAATTGTTCTGATGACAGTGGACTTAATATTACAAGATCAAAATACAATGACTTGGATGACTTCTTAGATATATATATTTTATAGTTTATAACCTTTACTCACCAAATGATACACTGTTATTTGTTGTGTACACTTGTACATTATAACCATTATTCACCACATGATACACTGTTATTCATTGTGTACACTTGTACATTACTGTACTGTATATATCTTACCTAAAAGTGGGAAGGAAAAGTGGGTGGGAAAACAGGAGGCTGGACACAATCCACCACCTGCAGGGGAATTTTAAAGGAAGATGCAGCAATAGCGGTAATCACAGAAATGCTATGGGCTATGGGCTCAAACCCATAGCAAGGGGAAGGAGGAATGGTTCTGGTGCAAGCCATACAATTTTAAGCTGCAGAAACTGTAATAAAGAAAAATATTTATGGATCATTGTAAAAAATTACAGACAATAAACCATATACCGTAAATGTAAAATGTTCTCACAAAGAAATGTATTTAGTCCCTTGATTTTTTTGGTCTGAAGATAGATTTTCATTTCAGACAAATGAGATGAATTGTAAGCATGTTCCAGATTAGTGCTAGTGAGATAAATTGCATACTATAATTAATAACTCTCAAGCCAATAACCACATGCCACTCTCAAGCCAATAACCACGTGCCAGCTTAGAGCTGGCTAGTAGAGACATAGACATTCCCTATGAATGGGGCTGTAGTGAAATATAAAATGTACACAGAAATGTAAATAATCTATACAATGCTAGATCATATAGTGTATACCTAAAAATTACTTACCCAAACTCCAATATTGAACACTATATCAGCACCCACAATCAAAGGAGAAAAATATGTAAAACACAAAAAAATATGTCTACAAAACACATTACAGAAAGCAATTGTGGGACAAGTTGATATTCAATCATTTAGGTTTAAGAGTCTGAAGGTCATATATCCAGAAACTCTCTAGTTGTAATGAAGTTATATGTCTACCAAATAGACAAAATAGGAAAGGAATGTCTCTAATTACATGCCAAACTAGCCAGGTCATCTACATGCTAGAGTATAAATGTGGGGCAAAATATATTGCACAGACCAAAAAGCTGTTGTCCACTCGCATAAAAGAGCATGTATGAACAAAGAAGTAAAAAAAGTAAAATGGCACAGCAAAAGGGTGTGTGCCCTGCTATCAACTCCCTATGTGGAGTAGAAGAATGGTTGGCTCCTTGACCCACTTCTATTCCCAAACACTACTCCGGAACCTGCCAACAGGCTGACTTATGATTCCCCTGATCAAAGTCTCATTTTAGGCTTCCTCTTGGGTCCTTAGAAGGTGTCAGTACATTGTGGATGCAGTGTTTCTCATTACTAAGAAGGGTCCAGGGGGGGGGGGGGATTCAGCATTTACTTTCATACGATCAGCGTTTTCAGATTTTACCAATATTGCTATTTTCTCTTTTCACCATGATACAGGACTGAATCGCTGTGGCAATGTGCACTGGCGACATTTTAAGTCCAGTATCATGGTGAAAAGTAAAGATACTACCTCTGCACATTGCAGCGGTGATACTTTATGCTGGAAAACCAATCAGTTTTATAAATATTGCAGAAATAACTATCTTTGCAATTGCAATGTCCTGCAATAGTTAAACTTCTACTTTATCTTCCATAATAGGTTAATCTTAGCATTTATTCCTCCTTTAAATAAGAAAATAATATTAAGTTAAGGTGATTCCCTATGTAATGAGTGCCTGATTTGCTATATTTATAGCTAAATATTGTTGTGATTGATGGTGCTGCTTGTCCTCTTGCCACAAAGGACCATGGGAAACAGAAAGAGAGGCAGTGTAAATAATTCTATTGTTTTCAATAATGTTTCCTAGAAATGAAAATATAAATATAAACATAAATTATTTTTTTCTTCAAATAATTGAGAACATTTCCATAACTGTACATGTTTGGCCTATAAGTTAAAATCTGAGCAATGTAGCCTTGCTTTCTGCTCAGCATGATATAAAAACACTCCAAGATTAATTTTTCGACAGAAAAACAGAAACACAGAAACATTAGGTGTAAGAAAAATGTTACACTGAAAAATTGATGTTGTTGTTTAAGGCCTTAAAGGGCAATTATACATTAAAAAAAAAAAGTACCATGGTGCAAAACAATCTAAATGCCTCTCACCTGTTAGTTCACCCTCTGGCCCCATTACCTCTCCTTAGAATTTACGCTTGATACTGCTGTCATGCCCCATACCCTCCCTGACCAATAGGAATGCACGCTTCTTATATAGCATGCTTTTTCATTGGCAAGGCCCAGTTTTAGGGGGGGATGGGGCCTGACCACAGTATCAAGCACCACAGGGAAAAAACATTTAAGAGAAGGGGGGGTTAAATCTTTTACACGTTTGTTACAAATTTTTAAGGAGATTTAAAGTGAATTTTTCAAGTCTGCAATAAATTATGGGGGAACAAATCATTAATCTCAAAGAGGTAAAAGTAAATTCTGAACAAAGCTGTTATTGTCAACCCCCTCCTTTTTTACCATATGTGACTGTGATGGGAACGACTGCTAAAAAGGAAGAAAGTGTCAGCTTTCATGTGCATGAGTGGCTATCTTCATGACTTCACTAAAGTATTAGACGTAAGCCTGGAGGACTTTCTTCCAGATTAATTTATTTTTTAAAATATTTATGTGCATGTAATGTACTCTTTAACTGTTTTTTTATAGTTGTTTATTTCCAGAAATGGACAAACATAATTTATCAAGGTGCACAATGCCTCATGTAAGAGATACTTTTGTAGCACCTAATTGCAACCTATACCTGTCAACAAGGTGCAATGCTATAATGGCAGCTAACAGGCCAAATCAGTGTTAAACTTAAAATACCTGATGTATTATGGGGTTAGCGTGGGTTCAACACTGATTTTTGGAAATAGCACAGCATATGCTATTCCTTGTAGGCTCAAGTCAAGTTTTGCGCAAAAGTAAACGCCTGTGGAATGGCACGCAAAGGGATATATCTTACCTGACCATGAAAATCCAGCCACCAGTAAATCCCGCCAAAGGATCTTGGGAAGGTAAGATGTGCTTCTTTGCATATAGCATTGCCTGGTAAGTGTGTAACCAGCAGACATAAACTTCCATTAAGTGTCTTTTTAGTACCTCTGACATACCACCATGAGTGCAGCTTGTGAGTACACTTTTTTTGTTCCTAGCCTAGTTTACTCTATTTGCTTGTGTATATTGTTACACCTTATATAAACCAAATACAAAAATAAGGAGCACTCTTGGGTCTTCTCAAGTAATTTTATTCACTTTATAGTGCAAAACGACAGGCAACGTTTCAGTCTAAACACTCAGACCTTTCTCAAGCCATGAGAAAGGAGACATTGAGAAAGGTCTGAGTGTGTAGAGTGTGCACTATGAAGTGAATACAATTACTTGAGAAGACCCAGGAGTGCTCCTTATTTTTGTATTTGGTTTATATAAGGTGAAGAAAGGATTGCACCCAGGCAATACACCAGCTAGTGTGCCTGCAACAAACAATTATTTTTGTTAAACCTTTATATAACCTTTATATGTGAAAATAAAGAAACCAAGCCTAAATAGAGGTGGGGGGGTTCGACACCAACTGTCTGCCATGTACAATGCTGTTTTAACACCTTACTCTGGGCGTTCCTATAACACCTCTTAGCCACTATCTAATCACACCCTTAACACCTGGCTGTGATATGCTAATTGGGATCTTCCAGGGTACATAATTGCCACAGATTCTTGTACAAGTCATTCTGAATTGAGAAAGCCAGTCGGATGACTAGCGAAACGTCTTCAAGAACTACATTTCAAGTCCAGTTGATCTAATTGAATACAACAGATATCTCTAACAGTCAACAGCAGTTGACAAAGTACAAAGCCTTTTGTAGCCACCTTCTAGAAGCCTCTAATATAATTATGCTTTTGAGACATATTAATGTATCCCTTTATATGTGCACGCAAAAAAAAATGATTATACCCTTTTATATATGAAACGAGGGACATGCTTTTTTTTGGTATATTTAATTACTCAATGGAAAACCCTGCTAACATGTAATACAATCATCTCTGAACCTTGTTACAAGATAACACAGCTCATTGTGATCTCATGAGTACTTCAAGGTCAAGGGGTTAGATAGTAACTAGTTGTAAGCAAAAGCTTAGCATGGTTTGGAGTTATCAGCTAGAGTTAGTGAAAAATGCAATTATATTGTTTTTTTTACCACCACAGTTTCATTCGCAATTTTATTATATTTTTAATGTATTAGCATTAAAATTATCTGTTTTTATGAGATAAAACTATGCTCTTATGCTCCCGTGCCTTGGTTGTACTGCTGCTGCTGGACATTCCTTTTGCTCTGGGCAAGCACCATCTTACACCAACCTGGATTGCTTCATAGTTTAATATCTGTTATTTTATGGATTACTTCCCCTTTTATTTATTGCAGCCTGTTACTTGTCTTTGATATTTCTTCCCTAGTTGAAATGTTTGGGCTGATGCCAAAAGAGGTGCAAGTTTGCCTGTGCTATCTATTTGGAACAAGCATTCACGTGTTTTCTTCCTACGGGGCTACTGCAGTTAGAAATTGGACTAGTTGCTGCAGATTAATAGCACTTTTAAACATTTGCACCTTTAATTGCATACCCTCAAGTCTTTTAAAGACTTACAGCCAGATTCACCGAGAGCTGGAATTGTATCTGGTACAAAAAGATTTGGAAATGGCACAGTGCCCTAAAATACATGTAAAATCCATGTTAATCTGATATTACAATGGGTTAACGTGGGTTTTACATGTATTTTAACATAATTGAATATCCCTGATTATACTTTGCATTATCTGAATCTATTTTAACATATGTAGCTGTGCAAGTATATTGGCAATATAAATGGCTCTACAAAACATGAACATGTGAATAAACAGGGAAGACTCTAAGGATATCATTGTACCGTAGGTCCTTTTAGCAGCACACAGACCTTGATCCATTCCTATTATAATTTTATATTATTTACTTATTACTAAAACTGATTGGTTGTTCAGTGGCATGATGCATGAGATGATGCATACATTTGATGAAAGATAAGAAAAATGAAATATAAATCATAGAAGACAACAATGTAAATAAAGCATGTAATGGATGAGTAAGCTTAACAGAAGATTCATATTCCATATCACCATTTTTGCTCTGTGGTGGATAGATGCAGCTTTTTTTTTCTTATTGAAATGTATATGCAATGGAGATACTGTATGGTATTCTTTAATTAATTAAATAATGCAATAGGCAGGACGACAACACTGACCCAAAATTCTCCACCCACAATGCATTAATAAGCATTACTACATCACGTGCATTACATCTTTATGTTACCAGCCCAAGAAGAAAGAATGTTGTGTGTGTGTGTGTGTGTGTATTTGTGCGTGTGTGTGTGCGAGTGTTTGTAATAAAAATACCGATACAGTCCCCCATAGGTGACTAATGTATAAGCTAAGGTCTGTTGGTCTGGGGAGTCACATTTTTACATGGATAGAAAATTGGTTAATGAATAGGATGCAGAGAGTAGTTGTTAATGGGGCTTCATAATTATGGACTAAAGTGCTAAGTGGGGTGCCACAGGGTTCTGTGTTGGGGCTGCTTCTATTTAATCTGTTTATTTGTATTGCAAGGTATTGTATTGTACAGCAAGGTTTCTGTGTTTGCTGACAACACAAAACTTTGTTGACCATTAAAAACTTCAGAGGATGTGCAATCTTTGCAGGGGGATCTAGATAGATTGTCACATTGGGCTGCTAAGTGGCAGATGAGATTCAATGTTGATAAATGTAAGGTGAGGCATTTTGGACTTAAACATCCTTGTGCTGCTTATACTATAAATGGCTCTGTGTTAAGTGAATCCCTGTTGGAAAGGGATCTTGGAGTTTTGGTGGATAACAAACTTAAACGTAGCAAGCAGTGCTGGGCAGCAACAGCTAGAGCCAGCAAAGTATTGTCTTGTATAAAGAGAGGTATGGATTCAAGGGAGGAAAATGTTATTCTCCCTCTTTACAAAGCATTAGGCCTCATTTGGAATATGCAGTGCAATTTTGGAATCCTGTGTATAAAAGGGTTCAGAGAAGGGCAACTAAATTAATAAGGAAAAAGGCGTTTGCATGGGGATAAGATTACTGTGTATAAATACATGATCAGCCATACAATAAACTATCTGGGGCATTGTTCACCAATAGAACATGTCAGAGGACACGTGGGCATCCCTTCAGACTTGAAGAAAAAAGGTTTAGGCTTCAAGTTCGGAAAGGGTTTTTCGTTGTGAAAACGATAAAGCTATGGAACTGTCTTCCAGTGGATGTTGTGATGGCAGGTTCATTGGTCAGTTTCAAAAGAAAGCTGGATAAGTTTCTGCAAACATGGTATGTTGCAAGTTACTGGTATTGATACATAAAGTAGAGTTGATCCAGGGAAAATTTCCTATTGCCACTTGGAGTCAGGAAGGAATTTTTCTCCCTTCATAAATTTGGTGGGTTCTTTTTTTGCCTTCCTCTGGATCAACAGTTAGGGAGGAAATGAGGATATTGCTGAGTAGGTTGGACTGGATGGACGTATGTCTTTATTCAACCTGAAATACTATACTATACTATTCTATACTATACTATACCAATGATTTCCTGAAGACTGAGATCAAATATTTTTTAAGAGAATACAAATCTGTATATATTATATATATTATTACAAATCTGTATATAACAATATATTATAGTTCTTTGTACATTTAAAACATGATATTAGAGGTACAATGCAAAGTATTCAACCGTCTGTTGTTTTTTCATTTATAAAGCAGTGACACACTGGCATTTTTACAGCATATTTACAGAAGTAATCAGTGTAGTTGAACTATTTGTCTTCAATTGTTTGCCAGTTTGACATGGGGAAACCAATATTAGCCTATAGGACTATATTTGATGACTGTGGTTTTTTAAAATTAATTCTACTGTATATCAACCCTAAAGGCAGAGTACTTATGTGTCCAGACATATCCTGGGATTAAACCATAAAAAGAACAATTTATCTGCAGGGGGAAAAAATACATTAGCGTGCGTGTGTATAACAGCAATACAGCTCAAATAATTTGATAAAAGAAGTCTGATGTCTGATTAAAATATGAGACTCCGTGTATCTCGGATGTACTGTGGCGATCATTTCTATTGTTATTTTTCTCAGTGGCGCATTTAAAGCAATGAGACATAAACAGAAAATGGTTTGGTGGTAATTATTAAAGAATGGGATGGAAATGTTATGCAGTTTTTTGTGTCCTCCCTTACTACATAAATACTTCACACAAGTTTAAACAGTTATGAGCCATGTAAAAACATGGTTCTTGGCAATACAGTGTACAAATATGTCTTTTATAGTATTTTATACAGTATCAGTGTTAGACAAGTGGATGATACTATCCAAAAATGTGTCAGGTTATTAAATTAGAGGTCTTCATCGCTGATAGATTCAATTTTCTTGATACATTGTTTGTTTTGTAATTGCATGAACTTAAGGAAAAATCAATGGTGTGGTTTTTGCATTGTCATCACCAAGAGAAGCAGAAAATCTAAGCTTGAGTCTGTGTTCCAAATATATATAAAAGGGTCACAAGCTAACATACATTAAACATATAATATTTATTTTCAAATATTTTAACTAAAAATGCTTTACTTTCTACATTTATAAACCATGTTGTGCAAGGATTATGGAATTAATGATTTCTTATATATACAAAAATGAAAACTCCTGGGCTCTCTGGATTCTGAGCAAAAAATAATATTTATTGTGCAAAATCAACGTTTCAGTACTTCACCGAATACCTTCATCAGGATCCTGAAGTACATTGCACAATAAATAATATTCTTTGCTCAGAATCCAGAGTGCCCAGGAGTTTTTCAATTTTGTATGGATTTACCACAAATTACCTGGAGGCACCTGGGAAAAAATATAAGGAGTGCAGATGGACATACAGATTACTTGGATTTCTTATATATTAAAATTACAAAATACATATGTTAAAAAACACATACATATGAATGTATGTATCCATTCCAGACTTTTATGGTAAGAATAGGCACCCTCCATACCAACACCCCTTCCTTTACATAACTACACATATATCACAGGTACTATATAATAACTCAAGTCTTATTACTGTAGCAATAACTTTATTTTATTGGAACCAGGCTGAAGATGAAGTTATGCCAGATGAGGAAACAACAGAACCAAATTTGAACAATTAGCGGTGGTAGAAACTAGTGACATTTCACTCCAAATCACAGACAGACAAATTGTAATTCACAGATATCACACAGGACTTGTCTCTCACTTTATAGTATCTGATCCCTTACTGATACTTGTAGATCCTGTAGTCCTTCTCCTTTAATATCTGTTCTACTCAGCAGCTAGGCCTTTGCAGCTCCAGAAGTCTTCCAGCTACCCCCATGCACCTGGCTCCACCCCCTTCCTCCTCCTTCCCTAAAACTGTTCCCCTACAAACTGTTCTCAACTATTTTAGTTCCTATTAAACTTGAGCAACATTAAAGGATAACTGTATGGCCTCAATGCATTTAAAAAAAATGCTTTAAAAAAGAGTAAAGGTATGCAGCACTTCCCATAAATTTTTTCCTGATTTCGAGCCCCTCTCTGCCTTCAATTAGCCCTGCTGTGAAGGGGACATAACAATTCTGTCTGCCACTAACTGTCACTCAAAGCTAGCATGTGATAAAACACTCCTCCACCCATCCTTGATCAGCTTGATTATGTAGGTTGTACCCTAGCAACCATTTCATTTTTGTTTAATCGGCAGAGGAGGAGGAGAGAGGTTGTAACAGACATTCCCACCAGCCAATGACAAGTGATATGTTAATCATGGCCCTGGGCCGTCTAGGTGGCGGGCTTTTAGCACTCACATTTGCTGTGTGATATCTAAGGGAAGGCAGCACAGCTGTAAATGTGAGTACGTGATTTTAGCTGTTGGAAGTGTGGACATGTAATGGGGGTGATATTGTTTTTTTTGATATTGTTGTCCTTTAAGAATATTGCCACCTAGTGGCCAGACAGAAAATGTAGTAAAACACAAAAGGAACATTTTTAAACAGAGATGATACCTCTACACATACATGCAAGTCAATGAAACACAAAGGCTGCAGCTTTGTTTTAACACAGTATAAATATATACATACATATTACATATTATAGCAACTAAAATTTCCCACTTCACAGTGCCCCATTTGTTTTATATCCATTCCTTTACATACTAGCTTTAGAGAGACCAGAGGAATTTCGCAAAAAATGAGTAGATACATACAGCTGGGGGGCATTCTTTGTCAAACCTCTTTTACCCAGGTGGTAAATAACACAAGTAAAAAATATTAGAAGCCCCACAAAAATTCTCCACAAGATGATTGGTTCCAAAAAAAGTATTTTCTCCTGACGGTGTCTGCATACTGAGCTCTCCAAATAAGTAATTCTACAGTTAATTGTACCCCATGACCACATCACTCCTCTCCTACATGCTGTCCTGAATCATGGACCATGGCTACACCCTAACTATAGATGATAGTGCTCCTGGAATGGGAAATACTGGAGAGACAGGGCCACACATAACAACACAGCAATAAACACTTATATCCAAATGCCACCGAGAAACAGCTGTAATGCGAGACTTCCTCTGCTTCAACTAGCTTTAGACTGTTGCAGCCTTGTTGCTTTTGGCTTGATTCAACAGACACAAAAAACCCCGCAAAATCTAAGGTTATGATCACTACACAATTTTCAAAGCGGGGGAAAACACACATGTGCATTTCTGTGCATTTAACCTCGGCATTTGCAGTGCAATTTTAAATGCATTAACACATAAAACTGCTACATTCATAGCTATGCCCTAGTGTGAAGGTTAAAAATCATTCCTATAGGCAATCTGTTTCAGTGTGATTTTTTTAGAAACAAAAATGCACTGAAACACCTCTAAGGCTGAGGCCGCACTGAACGCACACTAGCGCACCAGAAACAGGCATGCTAGGGTGATTGCACATGCTCTCCAATTAGCTCATTGCACGTGCACTCCCAGCACACTAGTTTGGCCACTCTAGTTTCGATCTTGTTTCTCTATTTTTATGCTCAGTGAAGGGCTTTTTGCTCCTTTAGGCCCCTCTCTTCCTAAGCTTTTTAGCTACCTTTTCTACTGTATGCCCAAGTCCTACACCATAGAGCCATGAATCTGTATCTTGCACTGACAAGATCTAACAAGATTGAAATATGTCGTGTTTGCAGTTCAGATGATTGGCTCTTTAAATTAAGCTATATTGCATGTTATAAGCCAGCGGTTCTGGACACATGCATAAGCTAAGGGACATAAAGGAGTATTTTGCATATCTCCGCCCCTTACTCTGGGGAACATGGGAGTAAGAAGTTACTTCTTGTTTCTTAGGTTTTGTGGGCAATGCTATTCATATAGCATGAGCCAGGAAGAACATACATACACATTTTGCTTTCTTTGCACTAATACGGTTTTGCTATTTTTATAAACATCCTGTCTTTTTACAAGGATCACACACACTTCTCTGCTCTGCTTGTATTCACAATGTTAACAGCAGTTTCTGGAACTGTTTCTTTTTACTTTGTTTTCTTTCCTGTGGTTATATTTATCAATCTGTTTGTTAAAGTCATTGTATTTTGGACTCTATAAATCTAGATGATTAATAAAATACACATACTGCCTGAAATATTCACCAGTGCTTAAAATCCCATCGTTATCCTGTATTTTCAGCTCTTTGTTTGTATCATGTAACATTCCCAAAAGACTCTTAACCTTTCACCTGAAAATTTCCATTCATACTCGCCATGCTACATTACTTCTGTCGCTCCACATTATTGTCATATCAATTTACTTCTTCTTCTTCAACTGTAATTCTATTGATTTTGCAAGGACCACAGATATTAATCTCTCAGGTAACAGACTGTGGAAAGTCTGCACTGCAGATTTTCGAACTGGGATTTAACATTTATATGTTTTTGGTAGATTGAATTTGAAGAAATGTGTTTTACAATAGCACAAGTGAATAGTTTCTGACAGAACAAGCCAAAAAGAATATTGGATACAAGAATTAAAACATATATATAGAGCTATAGTGGTAGCAAAAAGGCAAAAGGGACGGTTTTAACCAGCGGCATAAAATGGATATTTTGAGCTGTGTTATAGCACACATGGAACAGAACAACAAATCACAGGTGGTTAGTATACAGTATAGCTAATCTTTGCTGTGAGCTAGTACTTATCCGAGTACATGAAAAAAGGCCTAGAGTCATATGAAAATTATACTCTATAAAAAGGTTTTTCTTCTTTGATATTTGTGGAACTATCCATATATGACCTTCAGCAGTATATAAAGGAAAAGAACATAACTAAACAATAAAACAATAAAATATAACAACAAAAATTGAATTTCCCTCTTTGAACTAAACACGCCCTTGGAATGTGTATGGATTTTATGGTTGTGCTGTGTGGTCCTCTTTCTACAGAGCTCTATGTTCTGACCGATGGACTAAAGCTATACTAAAGAAGCTTCTGATAGAACAATAAATGAATTCACAGAGTATACTATGATGGTGATCTGGCAAGCCACTATTAAAGAAAAAAGTAAGCAACCCCAGACAATAGCAGTATAATATATTTGGTATCTTTTTATGGTAGTCTTCTTTCTTTGGTTTTACCAAATACATTTTCTTTTTGGAATTTTGTTGTATAAAACATACTCATCACTTTCCTCTCTAAGTTATTCAAAATCATAACTTTTTCACTTTTAACTACTCCACTTCACAACCCACTGGCTCAGGCATGCTCTTAGTACTTCACCCACAGAGCAAGAGAGAAGATGCACAGTTAGCTTCTTTGCGTATTCCTGTGCTAAAGAGACAGTCAGGGTTTTTCAATAAAAGTTCTTATCGTTCAAAATGGTGCTAATTTTGCCCCAACCAATCAGGTGTCAGCTTTCAAATGTTAAATAAGATCTGATTGGTTGGGGCAAAATTAGCACCATTTAAAACAATAAGAACTTTTATTGAATCTCCCTGAGTGTGCGCAAGAGTGAAAACACTTTAGGGATTGGTGTATGGAAAATCCTATTTACTTGTCACCATTGTTTGTCCATTGTCACTAGTGAAACTGCAGAGTCTAGCCCCCCCCCACTTGAAGTTTCCTGGCAGGCCCCTGACACACACCCCTACCCAGCAGTAGGCAAGGTACAGCAATTGCTTATTCCGACCACCCTGTAAATGATAGAACCCCTGGGTCCCGAAGTTAAACTAACCTGCCAACATTCCACACGCAGCTTCTCACAAGCACTTGTCCTGACTTGCATCTATCTTTTGAGCATGTGTGCCTATAATAAAGAAAGGAGCAGTATCGGAAGCTGCAAGGGGAGCACCAGCAGGTAAGTTCTATTATTTTTAGGGAGGTTATCTCACCTCCCTGTGAATAAAAGGAGAAGAAGCAAGTGACATGAATTTACCGGTTTAGTCTCCCTTTAAAACACTGGTACCGGACTGGCAGGCCCTTTTAGTCCCAGGGCCCCCCTAATGATGCTGGGGCTATAGTTATGCAACTATCGATTACATATTCATTAGGCAAATTATTTAAAACAATAGGATGATAATAGGAAGATACTACCAAGGGAGGATGGAGCAATAAAACAAACATTACATTACAGCTACACCAACAACAGATTGCACAGGGAAACCACTCTAAACCTGTTCAATTTTTAAGTACAGAAGAGACAAAATATAAATGAAAGCATTTATTTAACCAATGGTATAGATACAACTGTGCTTCACAATAAGACTTACAAGGAGCTTCATCCAGAGGCGGACAGGCTCTGGGAAAATCTCCTGGAAGAGATTCACCAGCGGTTGCATGGCTCTGGTTAAGGAGCAGTGCAGTCTCTTGTAAATAGGCTTGCGCGGGTGTCTTCTCTGAGACCCATGCAGCCAAAACCCATGCAGCCGCCGCAACCTATATTTTTGATCGGTTAATTGCCCCTTGCCAGCACTTCTCTTTTAAAATCATTTTTAAGTCAAAATGTTTCCTTTAAAAAACACTAAATTACTTTCAGATGAATAGTTCTAATGTGGGAAGTGTAGAAAAGGAAAAAAGGACAATTGAATTTTTTCATTGTGCTTTTTTTTGTTTTATTTTGCTTGTTCCTTTGACATTATTTCGCTGAACTGAAATGGTAATCAGGCAGGCAAGTAATACTTAATTCACAACCCTTCCTTGAGATCTGCTATGGGATATAAAACAGCAAGAAGCATTATAGCATCATTAAAGCACACAGTAGGTGTACAGGACTTGAACTGATAGTGCATACAATACGATAAATGGAAATAATTGTAGCAACATTGGGTTCTTTCTGAAGTGTTTGTAGTCTTTGAATCCACAGGGTTTTTTCCTCTTACCCTCTCACCCAGCAGCAGCAGTTATCCAAAAACCCAGTAATGTTAATACTGTATGTTGGAGGAACTTGGTACTCCTGCCAAACCACAAAACTTTTTATGTTACTAAAAGGAACTCTACCACTAGAATTTTAGTTAAGGTAGGTGAGGTATTTGTATATGTGTATGGTATTGTATGATTTATTACTATAATACATGCTTTTCAGTAAATCTGTAAAAGGATGCATAAAAACTACAAGAAAATAATGTAAAGTGCATGTGAATGTAAATAATCTGCATCTCCTACTTCTTCTCAATGGGATTTAATGTACAGCATTGCTGACATGTATTTACTGTGTAGTGCAATGTTTTAATTTAAAGGGCATGTCCACCTTAAAGAAAATTTTTGTTGTAGGGTACTCCTGCTTACCCTCAACCATTATGTCAGATTACTAAAAAAATAATCAGAACTCTTCTTACAGACCCTTGCTTCTGTGGCGCTCTGATCCGGAATTTACAAACAGGTTCTGGACTGCCAGCTGCATCTGTGATTAGCTGAGAGGCAGCCAATCACAGGTGCAGCTGCCAGCAATGTAGAGCGCCACGGGAGCGAAAGGGCTGTAAATAGATTTCCGATTCCTTTTTTTTTTAGTAATCTGACATATTGGTTGGGGTTGGGTAGGGGTAGCCTACAATACTGATAAAAGTTTTTATGCTAGGTGGCAGAGCAGCCATGAAGGGATTCAGAGGGAGGAAGGAAAAGGGCTCCCCTGCACATGTCACAATACCACCAGGAGGATAGATTTGAGGCAGAAACACTTTGACAGTATGACAGCTCCTACTCTTCAGTAGGGCCAGTAGTGGGTTAATTTTTATTTTTGGGGGTGGACATGCCCTTTAATCTAGACTTTAATCTCATACTACCTAAAATTTGTGTTGTAACATTATTTGGAACATTAGCTGAGAAACACTCCCGAATAAGAGTTATTTCTTTCATTAACATAGATAACATAGAAGGCAAATTAAATCAATTTGTCAAGTTGTGATCTCTCAGTAGGAAGCCATGCAAAATGCATGCTATTTTGTGAAAAAGGCACTAGAGTATTTTTACAGAACTAGGTACTTAAAGGGCATTTTTTATTGTAAACATGGTTTTGAAGGTCCGGTCTCCCCAGAACCATTCAAATTGTGCACAAAACTCAAAATGAAATTGTTAGTGCTCAGTCTAATTTGTGCTCTGGCATTGACCATCTGCTAGAAGCCCTCTAGTGCCAACACCTGGTTTATAATATCTAGTGCAACTGGAGGGACCATGGGGTCCATGAGTGGGAGGGACATGGGGGGCTGCAAAGGGGAGGAGACACAGGGCAGAGTGACTGACAGGTTTCACAGCAGGAAGCAGGAAGTGCAGGGGACCTGGTGATGCTGCTGCCATATCACACACAAAAATGTAAATATCTTCAAAACTATGTAAAATAAACAATGGAAATAGATTGCAAAAACTCTCAGGAGAGCAATTCCTATCAATTTACCTAAAGTCATTTTTGGACCACAGTTCCTCTTTAAATAGCATCATGCTTTCTTCTGTAACACTGTAGTGCAAATTAGGAACAGAGACTTCTGGGTAATTTCAGTCTGGGTAAGTGCAGTCTTATTACTCAGTTACATTATTATTTAAATTGTTGCCATATATATAAATGCAGCCTTATCAACTTGATTAAAGGAAGAATTTAAAAGTGGAGCAGACGCTGAGCATTTTATCTGATTATCTGCTGAGGATGATGGTTCTAAAAACACAGAATGTAGAATGGGAATATTAGTAAATATCTTTTTTTCACAATGCCTGTGGAGGTCCCTAGATACCCTGGTGGTAGTCCATCAGGAAGTCCACACTGCATAATATTGTGTTGCAGTGTTAAAATTTGATTTGTTGTTATTTCACATTATAAAGGGTTAAGGTCAAGCACGGTTCTATTTTAAGGGCATGTCCACCCCCCAAACTACAATTTAACCTACGCCTAATTAGCCTCCACAAACTAGACCTCTCACTGGGTTTAAACTATAGTTTTTATTAAAATTTTTGACATACATAACATGAAATATGAATTAAAGGCAGGATAATGCAATATAAGAAACTAATCTTTTTACAGTCCTTTTGTTATCTAGCTTATCTATCATATATTAATTTAATGTTATATATAAATTAAAAGTAACATGGGTAACATCTCATTTATGTTATTACGTATTAGAAACTACATAATATTAAACACAAATAGAAAAATAAAATCTTAACTCATAATTTAACTCTCTGGGCTCTTAAATATACTTAGTACCAGGACCTTACCATAGATGCAAATATAACAATCATACATCCCAATATTTTAGAAATGTTTTGAACCCCAGCAGCGCATCCAATATGAAAAAATAAACCCAAACTAAATTGGTAGTTGGTGACCTCACATAATTAGGGATACCCCTAATATTGTACTACAGTATTATCTTTGCTTTATACTTACTTTAGTCTTAAAAGTACAGTGTCTGTTAAGTGCAAGATGTCTCTACTTTGCAGAATGATTTACATAAACTTGCAAAATGGACAAAGAAATTAGGATTTAACTTTGGGTATTTTCTTTTGGGCAAAAACAACAAGATTATACTGTAGGAGTTTACAAAATATGACATTGGTGGTGTGTTCATGTGGCACGGGTGGTGTGTGCATGCAGAAGTATGTGCCGCGGGGACCATTCTGTATAGAATCGGGGGTTTGCTGGTTGTGGATAATAGACAGTCAGACATATTCAACAAGAGCCAAGAGTTACGAGAATTGTGGCTAAATGGTAAATTATATTTGGGATTTTACCCTAGCATAACTTTAAAGGGTATCTGAAGCCTTTCCTTTCAAGGAAGCCAGCAATCAAATTTGGCAGGTGGGACAGGAGTGAGCTTGGCTCTCAGTATTAGCCCTGCTCCAGCTCAAATTAATTAAATCTTGTGATTCCTGTATTGTGGATGCTGGGTCAATTTGCAGACAGGAAAGAAGGCAGGAGCAGAGAGACAATACTTACAGCCATCCTTGATCCTGTACCACTGATTGCTGTTGCTGCTGCAATCATTAAAAAAGGAGGTAGAACTGCAGGAGCCTACCTTTCCTGAAAATATGTAAATACACTATAATGCCAGCAAACAGCTGGCCAATAATCCTGCCAAAAGTAACTCTAGGCAGTCTTAGAAAGCATATTAAGGATGTAGAAAGAATACAAAAACAAGCAACAAAACTGGTAAGTAAAAAAAAAAATTTGCATTAACGTAAGTATAATTCTTGTAATTGTTACACTTATAGAAACAACATAATACAGAGCTGCAGAGGCAGGATGATGAAGTGAACATGGATTTGGATCTGTGCAATGGATTTAAAAATGGCGTGGCTATATGAAAATAAATGAAACCTTCACTATCTGAAGGCAAATAAAAACCTTCAGAGCAGATTAATCCAGCTCCACATCTTTTCAAATACCATAATTAAGCACTGGCACACTTACTTAGCTATAATGAGATTTCACTGAAATCCAGTGTGGTTAGGAGTTAGGAGAAAGACATAAGGGGTGTGAAAAAAGGGTGTACACGTCCTTTAATAATTTCAATAGCAGATTTTTGCAAAATTGCAAAGGAAAAAGTGGCAGGTTTTAACAACATAGTTAATGTGGTTAGAAAAGGAGAGAGAGGAGTCAATAATTACCCCTAGGCAGCGTGCCGATTGGATGGGGAAAATGGGGGTATTGCCAACAGAAATAGAGAAAGATGGGACAGGACCAGGTTTAGAAAATTATCAGTTCAGTTTTAGAAAGATTTCATTTGCGTCAGGATTGCAACATCCAGAAAGAGATGGCAAGAAGACACGTGATTAGATGTCAGGTGTTAGCGTAGGGGTGGAAAAGTAGATTTGTGTATCATCTGCACATAAGTGATACTTGAAGCCAAAAGAGCTAATGACATCTCCCAAGGAAATTGTGTAGAGGGAGAACAATAAGGGTCCAAGTACAAACACCTGCGGCACCCCCACACTAAGAAGAAACAGAGAAGAGGCATTATTAGTGTAAGTTCGATTAGAAAGATAGAATAAAAACTAAGATGCCACTTCATTCCAATTGCCCAATGAGTGAAGTATCACTCAGTAGGAGGAAATGATCAACTGTGTCGAAGGCAGAGGAGAGGTCAAGTAGAATAAGAATAGAAAAGTGACCATTGACCTTTGCACCCTGCAGATCATTTGCAACCTTACATAGAGTCGTCTCGGTGGAATGTGCAGGACAGAATTCAGATTGCAAAGCATCCAATAGGTTATGAGCATGAAGTAGTTAGTGATATGGGAGAAGACTAATTGTTCTAGCAATTTAGAGGTAAGAGAGAGACCGGCGATCGTTAGCTTAACAAGCTAAGTCTAGTAAGTTTTTTTAGTATGGGTAACATGGGCATGCTTAAAGATGGAAGGGAAAATTCCAGATGTAAGGGAGGCATTGCATATATGGGTGAGTATAGGGGTAAGCACATGATTACAGTGCCTTAGTAATACAAAGGGCATGGGATCAAGAGAATAAGTCATGAACGGACAGGACAAAAGCAGGTGAGATACTTAAGAATGGGTCACAAGGGTAAAAGATGCAAGAATTGCAGAGGGAGGTGGGGTTGAGCCATGGATAATGATTAGAGGTCCCTCGACTACAGGATTGCAAGGGGGCAAAAAAGTCTATTGTGTTATTCAGGATAGAATTATAGGAATTAGGGTCATCAACGGTCAAAAGACAAGTGAGACTAGTGGACAGGGATGAGGCAACTGCTGGGATATCTATGGATGTAGTATTACGAACAAACACATAAGAGGGAGGGACAGAAGGAAGAAGAGGGTGTTGAGCCTGAAAGGTGATAAGATGGTGATCAGAAAGCGGAAAGGGGTTAGATTCAAAAGATGAGACAGAGACTTTTGTCTCTGTGAACACTAGATCCAGGAAGTGGATATATTATGAATATTTTTAGTTTGGTTTCTTAACCCTACCTAGCACCCACCTATTATTTGGTGTTATATACCTCCCCTTTAATACATGAAAATCTACCAACCTTGGGTTGTCAATGTGACAGTTAAAGTCCCCAAGAATTAGAACAGGACAGTCAGCAGACAGGAAGAAAGTAAGCCAAGTCAGAGGAATATGGACACAGATGCTGTAGACGGTGGTCTGTTCACCACAGCTACTCATAACAACAAGGGGTGCGAGAGCCAAATTGAATAAGCCTCAAAAGATGTGAAAGAAAAGTCAGGCGGAGAGGTAATGTTATTAAATTGACAGAAGAAAGTAAAAGACCAACACCCCCACCACGACCTGTGGAAAAGCAGAGCCCACCAAGACCAAGCGAGGCCTTGATAGCCAGGTTTCAATAAGGGCAAGAAGGTGAAAATTATTACAGCAGAAGAAATCAGAAATTATGGTAGATTTGTTAACTAGAGACCGAACATAAAGCAGAGCACAGGAGAAGGGGTGGAATCAAAGGAACAGATAGCAGGTTAAAGGGGATTGAACCACGATAGGGGGCGAGCGAAGGTGAGACAAGGCATAGACGATAGCAGATTGAGATATTACATGGCACAGGATTTTGGGACACATCACCAGCAGACAGAAGTAAGTGAAAAAACAGAGACAGAAGGTGGGAGGAAAATGTGTAAGCGTTTTTTTTAAAATCTGTATTTGAATGAGAGGGAAGTGCAGTGCTAGCTAGGAGCTGATATAGCGTATGGGTTGGGAGCTGTAAGAAGGAATAAAGAGAATAGATGGGAAGATATAAACAAAGGTCGAGATATTGCTATGGAGGGGTGGAATACAAATACAATTCAGGGAACAGTGAAACGAAGACATAGTATATACAAACGGAGATTCAATAAAGTTCTGTCGTTAAAAATGGTGCTAATTTCCCCCCAACCAATCAAATATTATTTAACATTTGATAGGTAACTTTCAAGCTAATTTTTAATGATAAGAACTTTTATTGAATTACCCTGATAATGTTTCTGAGATTAGGCAGAAATAAAGACTTGGATCCTTAGCTTCTTCTGTAATTTCTTTGTTTTGATCTCCTTGTTGATCTCCCTTGTTAAATTCCAATATACTTAGGATATCTTTACTTCTAGATCTCTAGATTGGGATGATTTTGTCCTGCACAGCAAAATAACCAGCAAAGCTAGCCCTAGCATAGATATGGTAAAAAAATAACGCTCTTTGCAATTGCGATGTCCTGCGGTAGCGAACGAAAAATAGCAATCGTTTATAAATACTCCCCTAGATTTTGTGTGTGTGTGTGTGTTTGGGAGTAATGGCCTATATTAGTTGTGCCAGCTAAAGAGAGAACTGGAGAAAACTTTTTCTTTGCTGCTTGCTTGCAGTGGCTCACACAAAACAGGCATTAGGAGGCATATTTATAAAGGTTCAATATGATTTAATTTTTTGCTATGCTTTACCAAATTACTTTTTTTTAGCAGAAATGCCCTTACTGCAATTTCTAAAAAGGCAAAAAAAATTACGTTTCTGATTCAATTTGTGAAAACAGTGCATTAAATTTGTAAAAAAATTCATGTTGCCATGACTAGGGCAGAAATTTTTTATATTGTCTTTGTTGAAGTTTGCTTTCTTTTTTAAATTTTTAGTGTCACAATATTATTATTTATTAATATTCACATGTTACATTTTTCAGATTTTTAAAGTTAAAGTACAATCTATTGGAATATTTATATTATCTCATAATGACAATTTGGTAGTTTTTTTTGTTTTTTTTTAATGATAAATAAAGTACATTACTCATCATTTAATCTCTGCCCTCTCTCAGCAAATCAATTCTTATTATACATTATTTTCATCATCTATTGGTATGCGTTTTATCATCTTTATCCTTTAAAATGTGACCCTATTCTAAGTAGGATTATATTTTGCTTACTTGGTTTGCCTTTAAAATCTGTAAATTGACATTTGCATTTTTGTTGTGTAAACCTCTTTTCAGTTTTTTTTAAACATTTTTTTCTCATTTTCATTTAAACTTTTTGCCACTTTATAAATATGGGAAAAACAACATTAAAAGCAATACTTTGCCTGCAAAATGTTGTGGTAACATTTTACTGAAAACAACATATTTATAAATATGCCTCTAGGTATGATTCAGCAGAAGGAAAACCGCTTGACCACCAGGACACATGCAGCTCAAGAGGCTTAAGCGCAAAGCTTGTGTTCAGTGAATTCACTGAACTTCCACTGGAAAGCCTACCAGATAGTTAAAAATACCGGACCGGTCAAAGACACCTTCTGTGCTATGCTGCATAAATGTCTATTTTTACAGAAGGCAGGATTGGCAGTGGACAAGCAATACAGGAATGCAGCTGATAGTGGACTTAACACTGGCTGGTGGACTGGAAGGCTGACTTAACACTAACTGGTGAACTAGAGGGCTGACTTTACACTGGCTGATGAACTGGTCAATATAAATGCCCACAGCACCGACTGGTAAATATAAGTGCCCACAATACAGACTGATAAATATAACATATCAACACCGATGTGTAAATATATGATGTCCTAATGCCCAGGCTATACAGACTTATAAATCCAAGATGCTCTCATGCCTAGCCCACACAGACTTTTAAATATAAAATGCTTTCATGCCAGCCCACACAGACTAGTAAATAGACTAGTAAATATAAGATGCCCTTATGCCCAGACCACACAGAATGGTAAATATAAGATGCCCTTATGCCCAGTCCACACAGAATGGTAAATATAAGATGCCATCATCCCCATTACACACCTTGGTAAATTAAATATACCCTCATGCGCAGCCCAGCCCAGTCCAGACTGGTAAATTTAAGATACCCTCATGCCCAACATAAACAGACTGGTAAATATAAGATGCCCTCATGCCCAGCCCAACATGTGCCCACACAGTTAACATACTCATGAGCCAGTTCCAGCCATGCCAGATACTTTTTTTTTTATAGGTGAAAACTAGTACCGAAAATTTGCTGTTAGCTGTTGCTGTTTTATAAATATGCCCCTATGTTTTTTGTTGTTTTTACCCAACAATAATACATTTATGCCTAGCCTGCTACTAATTTATTTAGACCAATTAATTTTGCTCACTACAAGATTTAAACAGCAGATCAAATGTAAAAAGTATTCTAGGCTGAGCAGAATATAAAACGGTTTAGATATAGCTTCAGGGAGATTTAAGTGACCCCAAATTCTTAAAAGCGTATGCTATTAACATACACAGAGGATGGTTTTCAATAATTATAGTTTATTTGTGTGCGCAATATATATAAATTTACAGTATGCTCTGCACACTGCACATTGTCTTGGATTGGTAACAATGTATTCTCAGTTCCAGTTCTAGTTATTACAGACTGATCTCTGTTCATAGACAGGAACAAAACAACAATAGTGATTGTACCCCAGGTGAGGACCTAAACTGTTATGTCTCCACCCCTAGGTTTAGCTTCTAAATCTATCACTGTTGGGGCAATACTAATAAGAAGATTTCTTCAACAGCATGTCTTCCCATTGGTCAAAAACTAGCACTGAGGTAGAAAGTAAAGAATAGAATGCCTGCTATAGCAACTTTAACAAGTTAGTACTGGAGATAGAAGCTAAACCCAAGGATGATGAAATAGCAGTTTAGGTCCTCACCCTGGGTATTTTCAAATGGCTGAAATTGTCCTTTAACAGATAACATTTGTTCTATCCACTACACTCCTCTTTCAATACTCTTGTCAGTATCCACTTCTTTTTAATTTCCTATATGGGAAAACTAGAAATCACCGGCCCCATTCTGACCTGTATCTACATTGGCTGCCTGTGGGGCAGTATCTGTCAGAGGAAGTTGGACCCTTCTTAATGCTTGGGACTCCTGCAGTGGCTACTTCCCTGGAAGTAATGTGAATTCTCCAAAATATAACTTTTCCAGCAGTGTTTCCCAAACAGATTCAGATATTTGATATTTTATTTGCTTATTTATCTTCTGCCTTTTTCTGTGCTCTTTGTACATTGCAACCCTTTCCTGCTTTTTAGTGTTAAGAGCTTTTTTGTACTTTTCATGAAAATGATGGATAATTACATGTTAACACATTTTTTTTAGAATTTCTCTGAAGATTTGCTTTGAATTGTGTGGTTAATATTAGAGATAGCCGCAGATTTGCAGATTTTCAAAACAATCCAAAAATTTTAAAGTCTGCAAGCAGACCAATTGAAGTCAATGGGAGTTAAAAAATAGAAAAGTTATGCTTAAAATTATGATATAAATAGCAATGGTAACTTACTTTAAATGGCTCAAGGACCAGAGGAATTGTCTGGGGAACACGTATCAATGCCTAAAATAAAAAAAAAACAAAACAAAAAACACCGACCAGTACAGGAAACATCATGCACATCCTGGTTTAGCATTCCGTGTAGTATTTTGTAAGATTTTTGAAATTTGTACAAATTTACAAAATCTAAAATTTTGAGAATAATTCCGCAGATTGGAAAATTTAAAAAATCTGCAAATCTGCAAATCCTCCATCTCTACTCTAGTTAAAATTAGTGATGTTGAGTTTCGTTTCGTTTTTGAATTTTCAAAATTTTCAGAAAGTTTGGAAAGGTGAAAATCGAGCCGAGTTTCAATTTTCGAAAATTGTCTTCTTTCGATTTTCGAAAATCGTCTGATTTCGATTTCCAAAAATCTTCTGCTTTCAATTATCGATAATCGTCTACTTTCGATTTTCAAAAAAAAATTGAAAATCTGGGTTCTGTGAAATTCAGGAGTTCCGAAAGTTTTGTCGGGACTTCGAAACCCTCAGATTCGATTCGAAACTGGGTTCTATTCAAACCCACATTACATCTCTAGTTAAAATGTGTTTAAAGGAAATGTTCAGTGGAAAATATCAATATTTTAGAAAGTATTAGTTTATATTATACATACCTAGTTATTTTAGATATTTTCTCCCATTGTGAAAAATCAGTTGAAATTCTACCCCTTGCTATTCCCTGCTGTTGACATTAGTGAGCTGCCATTTCAGGTTCTAATGGTCCTACTTCTTCCCAGGATGCACCACTTCCTTGGAATGTTCCTAACAGTAATTTCTACTGATTGGCTGTTGGTGATGGGTCAAACATGCTCAGATCTCTACTGAGCAACTGAATTAACCCAGGCACTGGGTCAAAGGCAAAACCATAACGGTCTTTATTAGGGGCCCTACAAACAGGAAGTCAGTATTTCAGAAGTATTTATTTATACACAGACAAAATGCTGAATGGGCACCAAATGCTGATGGGCAGGTTTAAAGGCTATGTCCACCCCTAAAATAGAATTTAATATTATGCTCCCCCATGTCCCCAGCCCCAACCGCATGATTGTTTTTTCAAAAGCTCCCCAAACTCTTACTTACCTCCCCTCGATCCTCCGCCGCACTGCCAGCCCTCTGCTTGCGAGAATGCAAGCAGAGGGGCGGGACCGGCAGTCCGCTCTGTGATTGGCTGAGCGCAGCCAATCACGGACCGGCTGCCGGTCATTCAGTGCAGCGGAGGAAAGCGGAGAGGTAAGTAAGTTTGGGAGCTTTTTAAAAAAAAAACATGCGGTTGGGGCTGGAACATGGGGAGCATATATTAAGGGGTTTAATGCTAGGGGGAGGGATAGTAGAACGGGAGGGAGAGGGAGGGGGAGGGAGGGGGGAGAAGGGCTGCAGCACGCATGGCAGGAATCTCCGGGAGGCCAGTAGCAGGCAGTGTCCTTATGGACCTGCTAGCCTCCTGGTGGGCAGTTTTTGGAACTTTGGGGGGGACTACAGGAGAACCAGATGGAGTTGGGATGTAGGTAAGGATTAAACTACACTACATGTGTGGGCCAGTAGTTTGGGGGATTATAGTTTTGGGGTGGACATGCCCTTTAAGGTCATTAAGATAGAAAAATACTGCCCTTTTTTCTTAAAAGTATATGTATTTGCACTGAACTTCCCCCTTTAAGTCCTAAAAAAAAGGTTGTTAGATGTAAACCCAGTGATTTTGGACCAAGAATGATATTTTTTTACCCTCTCTGTCAAACTTCATTTTATGTTATGTGATGGAGACTCTGAACACTGAATTAATCTTTGTTTAACACACACACACACAAATGCACACACACCATATATGTTATGGCCTGTTTTTTTTTTTTTAAGTATTTTATTTATTTTAGAAAATACTTGTTAGACTATTCCACACTTTGTTGAAAAATGATCCTTTGTTAAATTACATGCTTTGTCAATTTTAAATTGATATTAAAATGAATGCCCCGAAAACTGTTTTTTTTTAAAAAAGTAACATTTTGTAGCAAAGTCTGCCATAACAAAAAACTGTGAAAATAGTGCTACTTTATAATTTTGGCCCTTGATACTGCGATTTGCACTTTGTTGTAACATTGATAAACAATACACATCTATATGTGCTATTAGGCTGATTGGTATGATCCCTTGCTTTTCTGAATAGAAACTACTTGCAGTACATTGAAAGTTAGTGTTGTTAAGGAAGTGCGTCATTATGATTTCTAATAAATAAACAAAATTCCAATTTTATATCATTGACACTGCTTTTATCTATGAATGGAACTGCTGCTGTCAGTGTATTGTTATTCAACTATTATGGGGTTGTTAGTTCCCTGTTTTCCTTAGATGCATCATTCAGCTAGGACTAGTTAGGTCATTATTGCAGCTTTGAAATCCCAGGATGAAGTGAAGTTGCCTTGACAATTATTGCTTTATAATCAATAAAGCTTTTTTTCTACTTTCTTTTACCCTTTTAATCTATCCAGCAAATGAAAAGCAGATTGCAATTTTTCCCATTGTGTCCTTCAAGAAAGAATTCATCTGTAAAAGTCAAAAGCAATTAACCATAGATTAAAAATAATGATACACACAGTGAATGTGTTACTGTAGTAAGCACTGCCACTTAGTTCACTTCATTGAATCTCTAATAAAATATGGTAAAAATGATTATGATAAAGTGATCTAAATATCTAAAGTGATACGTGCTTGTTTGCATGCTACGCTACCAGACGAAGTCACTTTTGGTGGAGGCACCTAGTAGCCATATTATATTATGTCTCAGAAGCAGAGATTAGCCAAACTGTGATTTTCATGTGTTCAGTCTGTTCTTGGTTAGTATAAGTAATTTAATGTAAGTAATGTTTTGAGATTTGTCTTAAGGAAGTATGAATAAAGAAGATGAGTGCTGAGATACTAAAAATCACAGACAAAAGTGAAACAATGAAACAATCCCCATCCCAATGTTGAAGTTAGTTATTAAAGGTCTAAAAAGGGTTTTTACTTGTTACAAAGTCTTTATCTTGGTAATTTTTAGTAAGTTGTTTTATTTTTGCTCTTGTAGTTCTATCTGCAGATCAAAGAAATTCCCTGTTTTTTCGGTCTACCTAATATCACAACCATGTACTTTTTGGACTGTCTGTTTACTTTAAAATCCACTTATGTTCCTGGATGACAATGCATTTATATTAAAGGAAAATTAAATCAAAAATAGAAATGAGCTAAAAACTGCAATTGCCATCTCTGAATTAAGCAGCAGTAGAATGGAAGAATCATATGTAATCATGAAGGTTATGGTGTTTCTTATTTACTGTAGCCCCCATTCTTAGTGAGTAGCAATGTCTTTTATGACTAATAAGTATGGAATACAGAGAGGTCTTGTGCAGGTCAACCAGTAGTTATGCAAGAGCTCTATTAAGGGGCAAAAAACCTACTGAGTATTATGCATCTGTGTCCATGACCAATTCTGTAAAATCTAGAGACCTAAAAAATTAAAGTTAAGATTTCTTTACAACTGCTAATTTCAGAGGTAAAGGTATCTCTTAGATAACAAGTTTAAAATTAATTTAGGGTCATTTATACTTTAATTTTAGATTCCCTTAAAGTAAGGAAATATACAGTAGCTGGTGCAAAAGCAGTGCATAGCTAAGGCTTGAATAAAATAGTCAATATGAGAAAAAAATGTTGTTAAAAATAATGCTCATGATATCCTGGTATCAGGCATGATTGTGTTTTTATGTGCTCTTTGCTTTCTCAACAATGTTAGACTTTCCTGAAATACTGCTAAATATAATTTGACTATTTTCAAACATCAAAAAAGTATTGTATTGAAAAGAAGTTCAAACTTCATAAAATTTAAAAATTCAGTAATGCTCAAATCTGGTGTTGGGGGAAAGTACAGCAAATTTTTACCATACTTGATATAGTTTTGATGTATTATGCCTTTTTCAATATTAAAAGCTTGAACAGACCACCAGGAATGGATACAGAATGTATTTTCACTATGACCGAACCGTAAAATGTTTTGGACTGGTAATCTAGCAACTTTTTGTGGAATACTCAACCTATCTTGGCATATACATGTGATTTTGTAGTCTCACCAATATACAAAAGATTACATGGGCTATGGGCACCACAAAGCATAGACCACATACTTAGTAAATTGTTCCCTAATATCAAAACTCTAAGATGTTGTGGTATAGACAAATGTATTGCCCTTATGAACAATTTACAAGGGGATGTTCTACATTGTGGGTATTGCATAGTTTAAAGAAGAGCAATTGACATTAATTGTATTCCATTTGTTAGCTTGAGGATGGAGGTTGAGACTTTTGAAACTCTGCTTATTATATCTGTACAAATGGATTGAATATATTACAATAACCGATTTGATGGCAGCACTCCTGCCTTCCCAAAATGGCCTTATGTGCAGAAAAATCTTTATTAGTTTTCTTACAAGAGTGTTGGGGTTTAGTGCAGTTGGGGTTTAGTGCTGCAAGAACATTGGTTCGTTCCACTTGTAGGAATATACAGTGGTGTGAAAAACTATTTGCCCCCTTCCTGATTTCTTATTCTTTTGCATGTTTGTCACACTTAAATGTTTCTGCTCATCAAAAACCTTTAACTATTAGTCAAAGATAACATAATTGAACACAAAATGCAGTTTTAAATGATGGTTTTTATTATTTAGTGAGAAAAAAAACTCCAAATCTACATGGCCCTGTGTGAAAAAGAAATTGCCCCCTGAACCTAATAACTGGTTGGGCCACCCTTAGCAGCAAACGCAATCAAGCGTTTGCGATAACTTGCAACGAGTCTTTTACAGCGCTCTGGAGGAATTTTGGCCCACTCATCTTTGCAGAATTGTTGTAATTCAGCTTTATTGAGGGTTTTCTAGCATGAACCGCCTTTTTAAGGTCATGCCACAACATCTCAATAGGATTCAGGTCAGGACTTTGACTAGGCCACTCAAAAGTCTTCATTTTGTTTTTCTTCAGCCATTCAGAGGTGGATTTGCTGTGTGTGTTTTGGGTATTGTCCTGCTGCAGCACCCAAGATCGCTTCAGCTGGAGTTGACGAACAGATGGCCGGACATTCTCCTTCAGGATTTTTTTGGTAGACAGTAGAATTCATGGTTCCATCTATCACAGGAAGCCTTCAGGTCCTGAAGCAGCAAAACAACCCCAGACTATTACACTACCACCACCATATTTTACTGTTGGTATGATGTTCTTTGCTGAATGCTGTGTTACTTCTACGCCAGATGTAACGGGACACGCACCTTCCAAAAAGTTAAACTTTTGTCTCGTCGGTCACAAAGGTATTTTCCCAAAAGTCTGGCAATCATTGAGATGTTTTTTAGCAAAATTGAGACGAGCCTTAGTGTTCTTTTTGCTTAAAAGTGGTTTGCGCCTTGGGATATCTGCCATGCAGGCCGTTTTTGCCCAGTCTCTTTCTTATTGTGGAGTCGTGAACACTGACCTTAATTGAGGCAAGTGGGCCTGCAGTTCTTTAGATGTTGTCCTGGGGTCTTTTGTGGCCTCTCGGAGAGTTTTCTCTGTGTCTTGGGGTAATTTTGGTCGGCCGGCCACTCCTGGGAAGGTTCATCACTGTTCCATGTTTTTGCCATTTGTGGATAATGGCTCTCACTGGGTTCGCTGGAGTCCCAAAGCTTTAGAAATGGCTTTATAACCTTTACCAGACTGATAGATCTCAATTAAGTTATTTTTTTAACTTATTTATAAGGGGGGCAATCACTTTTTCCACAGGGCCATGTAGATTTGGAGTTTTTTTTTCTCACTAAATAATAAAAACCATCATTAAAACTGCATTTTGTGTTCAATTATGTTATCTTTGACTAATATTTAACGGTTTTTGATGAGCAGAAACATTTAAGTGTGACAAACATGCAAAGAATAAGAAATCAGGAAGGGGGCAAATCGTTTTTCACACCACTGTAGGTAACTTAGGTTTTGTGTGCCTGTACACTGTGTCCCTTAGTGTGATAGATAAAAGATTTAAAAGAAAAAAAAAAAAAAAAAAAAAAAATATATATATATATATATATAGCTTGTGAAAAGAGGGAGGCACTCACAGGACAGAGTGGTTTGAATAAACACGCACGCTATTTTCTTTTCTTTTCACAAGCTGTATCTGTTTGGATTGTGCACCCAGGCTGCTGAATTCATGGAGTGCCCGCTGCCGTCAATTGCAATATATATATATATATATATATATATATAGTATTAAAAAGTGTCCAAGATCATTTTATAATCGTGATACATCAATAACAAACCATATATTAAAAAATTGAAACTCAATAATAAAAGCACTTACACCAAAGTTTGGGATTTGGCCATCCAGAAAAACTCATAACCACTTCCTGGTAAAAATGAATGCAGGTGTCTTTATTTAGTGCAAATAAAATGAGATAATTTTAAAACATACAGAATCATATAAAGTGCATATGTAGCTGTAATGCAGAAATTAAGCAGTACTCGCATTTCACTGTTTCATTCAGCTTCCTCAGGAGTATTATAATCAGAAAGTGTTTCAGTGTATTGTTTGGCTTTAATACCTAATTTTTGCAGGTTTCTACCATGTGACTGGAAGCGACATCATCATGATTTTGACAAGATTTTTTTTGCTTATTAGGTCTGGAGGTCCCCTCTGACTATGACTCTATGTTTGTTTTGGCTCAAAATGGACCTTCAAAAAACAGGTCGTAAAGTGACAGAGGCTAAATTTTGAAAAGTTTCCAAAATTTTGCCTCTGTCACTTTAAGACCCGTTTTGAAGGTCTATTTTGTCAAAAGACCTTATAGAAGCAGAGATAAGTGTTTTTAAGGTTTGAAAAGCTTGTAAACAATCCAAGATGGTGCCCGTGACATCATGGTGATGTTACTTCTGGTCAAATGCTAGAAATCTGTGAAAATCAGGTATATGAAGCTAAACATATTATAAAAAATACCTCCACACAACCATGATATATACCTATAATTTAGCTGGTCTAGCACCTAACTCAGTACTGTCCTATGGGGTACCAAAGTATAAATACAACAAACGACCCTAAGAGGATCAAAAAGGCCCCAAACTTAGCACCTCGACAAATGCATATTGAAAAAATTACATAACTAATACTGTATGTATGCCAAAAACATACAACACACAACACAACCTATATTTCCCCACTCCCAATAAATGCCACAACCAAAATAGTGCTTATCTTAACATTAATAATAACATTATAAAAGCAGGAAATGTACATAAATAGCCTCTGCTAAAATGAAGGAAAGAAGGTGTAAACGGCTGCACACCAGAAATGACTCCATGCTGCTGTCTGATAAAATGTTACTCTATGTGAAGCTGCTTGCTTATTTGCAACATTAGTTCCAAATCAAGTATCCAACTTGAAATAATAACACTATGCACTGTGATATATTAAATCTAGAGGGATACAGTACTCACTGCAACTCGAACTTAGCATAAGCAAAGCAGCCTCAGATCTCCTGGTCACTTATTTTCTTCACCTGTGCACTCTGCAGGGCTTAGTCTCCCAGACCGCTGAACTCTGGATTGCTGCCTTGCTAATGGTCAACCTTTGATGTCTCCATAGATCAAATCCACCACTTTCCACTTGTTTGTACAAACAATCTCTGGCATCCTATCCATCCCTCCAGCTTCTCCTCCCCACTGCTGATGCACGTTTCTCCCAGAAAAACAATAAAACAACAAAAAGTCTAGACTTGGAATTTTGACGGTCTAAACCAGAAAAATAGTTGGAACCACTTAAATTCTTGATTCTATTGGCCAAAATTTTTATGTCAGTTTCTGGAACCAGTTTCAGGATGAAAGAACCACACATCCCTAGTGACCAGTATAATATATATGTCATACTGTATATGCACATACTGTCTTGATGAAAATAATAATGACATAAAGACATATGACATTGGCAACTTTTAAAAAAAAACAAAAACCTAACCTAAAGATTGAAGGGATAAGCAAATAGTCTGTTGTGCTTTTAATTAATTTGCATAAAGCTGGTTTATGATCAGCTATAAAATGAGCAATGTAGAATAATGACTTTATTTTATCTGCACGCAATTCATTTTATATTGAGTAAGGAAGTTTTAGTACCAATATATACATTGCATAGATTTTATGTTTGAAAACTCTATATAATGTGTGGCTTCTTTTCAGGGTTATGCTTTATTATGGTTTATAGCCGTTAATGTAGTTTTAACTGTTTGATTGTCTGTAGTATTGCAGTGTACTAATCTAGATTGGTATTTATAGGCCTATATCTTGTAAAGAAATTTAATTTCATGCAAATGTAATAAAAATTTGGTATATTAAATTATTGTCCTCTATAGACGACTTATGTATAAACTAAGGTCTATTGGGCTGCATTTTTGTACATGAATAGAAAATTAATTGATGGATCAGAAAGTAGTTGCTAATGGTGCATTGTCAGTGTGGGACTAAAGTAGGGTGCCACAGAGTTCTGTGTTGGGGCCACTCCAATTTAATCTGTTTATTAAAGGGGAAATGTGATCTCTATACAAGCTGGTTTTAAATGAAAGGCCAATTTCCTACCTTTAAAACAAGCCATCAACCACTGCTCTACGTGCTCCACAGCCAAAGACACAAAGACATTACAGACCAGAAAGTTAATGGGTGGGAGTATGACATGTGACATTCCTAAGGCTGCTCCTCCACCTTGCAGTTTTCTGTAGGGGGTGTTTGAGTGGGGAGGGGCCCATGGCACCCATGAGTGGGTGGGACCCACAGAACCCATCCACCTGTGAGTGGACAGGGCCAAATGGGGCTGTAAGGGAAGGGGCCAAGGGGGGCCTGCAAAGGAGGGGCCATGGGGCCCATGAGTGGGAGGGATCAGGGGGCTGCAAGGGCAGGAGGGGACATAGGGCAGAGTGACTCACATGGTTTCAGAGCAGGAAACAGGAAATGCAGGGGACTTGGTGATGTTGCTGCCATATCACACACAAAAGTGTAAATATCTCCCAAACTATGCAAAATAAACAATAAAAGTAAATTGCAAAAATTCTCAGGAGAGCAATTCCTATCAATTTACCAAAAGCCATTTTTGGACCACAGTTCCCCTTTAATGATTTGGATTAAGGTATTGTCAGCAGGGTCTCTTTGCTTGCAGATGGCACACAACCTTGTTTAACATTAAGAGCTACAAATGATGTGCAAATTTTGCAGGTACATTCAGATAAATTGTCACATTGGGCTGCTAGGGATTGCATAGAACTCGAACTCGAACCCGAGTTCGAGCCGAACTGTTCGAGTTCGAACGGACCCGGACTTCTCGAACTATCTCGGACGCGGACTTTCGATATTTCCCGGACTTTCGATGATTTATCGAATGTTCGAACGTTCGAGTATCGAATCCGCGAGTAAAATGTACATGGTATCTAGGCGCGAACATCGAATCTGCGAGTAAAGTCTCCATTACAGCCTATATGCGAGTATCGAACCTGCGAGTAAAATGTCCATGTTACCCCGAACGTTCGAACGCGAAAGCTCGAAAGTAGCGTGCGTGAGAGTAAAATCGATTTTACTTAAGTCCTGGATATTGGAACATGCTCCCCAGACCATTTCCCAGGTCCCACAGCCATTTACATTAAGTTACCATTAATATTTTAGTTGTATTTGACTCGAACTTTTCGAACTATTTGCCTCCCATAGACTTTAATGGGTCTGTTTTCGAACTTTCGAACTTTTACAATAGTTCGAAAGTTCATAACGGACCAAACTTTCAATAGTTCGAGCATCTCTATGGGCTGCTAAGTGGCAGTTAAGATTCAGTCCAATCCTTGTGCTGGTTGTAGTATAAATTGCTGTATATATGTATATGTAAAATTTTATTTATAAAGTGCCACTTGGGTACCCAGTGCTGTACATTATAAAACACAGAGAATACAAACAAAGGGATAAGTGCAAGCCATTGTACAGATAAATAAAAAATTAAGTTAATTGAAATAAAATTCCATACCTCGGTTAAGAAAGCATATATATAAAATTATGTATAAATTGATATAAGTGCAACATGCCTCAACACATTAGGAATTAGATCCCTGCCCCGAAGAGCTTACAATCTAAGTGCTGTGTTAATTGAATCTCTGTTGGAAAAGGATCTTGGAGTTTTGGTGGTAAACAAATTTTAAGGTAGCAAGCAGTGTCAGGCAGCAACAGATAGAGCCTGACAAATTTTGGGACTTATTCAATAAGAGGTGCAAAATTTTGCCTGTGTTCTTAATCTGCAGCAACTAATCAGATGTTATCAACTGAAGTAGACCACTAAAAAGGAATCATCTGATCTGAATTGAATTGATTGTCTTGTATAAGGATGGGTATGGATTTAAGGTAGAAAAAAAATATTCTACCTTTTTACACTGGTAAAATATCAGTTTCAAAAAAAAGCTGGATGAGTTTCTGCAAACAAGGAATGTTGCAAGTTACTGGTATTGATACATAAAGTAGAGTTGATCCAGGGAAATTTCCGATTGCCACTTAGAGTCAGGAAGGAATTTATTTTCCCCCTTCATAAATTTGGTGTTTTTTTTTTTTTGCCTTCCTCTGGATCAACAGTTAGGGAGGATATTGCTAGATGGGTTGGACTGGAAGGACGTATGTCTTTATTCAACCTCAAATGCTATACTATTTGAAATATGTGGTGCAGTTTTGGAATCCTGTGTACAAAAAGGACATTTTGGAAATGGAAAGGGTTCAGAGAAGGGCAACTAAATTAATAAGGGGACTGGGGAAGCTTGAATATGAAGAAAGAATGGATAGTTACAATTATGCTCACTAGGAAAAGGTGCTTGCATAGGGATATGAGGACACATGGACATCCCTTAAGACGCAATAAAAATAGCAATTTCAATAGGGTTCTCTACTTTGTCTACGCCTACTTTTAAATTCCTATAGTTAAACTCAGTAAAGCTTTATTGAGACATAAATAAAAGGCACAGAATGCCTGGTGCCAGGAATATATTCATAACATTCTTCATGATGTATGGATCTCAGGGATCCTTTGGGACAATTAGCAAAAACTCAAAGAAATGCGATAATCATACCGAAATACCATACAATTACTAATTTCCTTTGCAGTACAAATTATGTTAATAAGAGATTACAGTGCATCAAGCCTAGAGTATATTCTAACCAACTTTACAAATTCTGCTTCTTACTAGAGATGTCCGAACTTCGCAAAATTCGGTCCGCTCGGGGATCTGCGAATTTTCGAAAAAATCAGAAAATTCGAAAATCCGCGAGCGGACGCATTAAAATAAAAAATACCCTCAAAATTACGAGAATTTCCGTATTTTCGAAAAGTTTCGAGAAAACTAGTATTTTCGAAAAAATACGATTAATCCTCGTAATTTCGAAAATTTTTCGAAAATACGTATTTATGGAAATAAGAGGAATCCTTGTATTTTCGAAAATTTTCGAAATTACCTGTTTTCCTGTATTTTCGAAAATCCGGAAAAATCCGCCGTTCGCGAACGGGATAAATACGCGGCGGATCCGGGTTCGGATCCGCGAACCGGCCATCCCTACTTCTTACCTATAAACTAATCTGATACTGGACCTGGCTGTGACATCACTAAATATACATCTTTCATGCTTACATAACAGTTAATGTAGATTAAGGCCAAAAACCAAACCCTGCATAGTCATTTGAAAGCCACCTCTAAATATAGAGGTTTGGATTTTACTTGATGAGGAATGACTTGAAATTCCTTTTCAATTTTTTTATTCCTTTATGCTGCATTTGCATAACATTTTACACTGATCTTTTTACCTATGATTTACAATCTAGCTTTCATGGATGAAACATAGATACTGTGCATATTACAGAATCTGCAACAACTTTTTTTGAACTAATCCCCCATTTTCATACTAACACCTTTGTGCAACTTTAGAATGAGCAATTGTTAAAGGGTAACACACCCAAAGCATGTTGTACGACTAAAGCCTGTTTTGTAAGCTAGACTGTCTGTCTTCATTCAAACAGTGTAGGCAATATGCTCCTATACAAAAAATGTGTGCATTATCTGACACATTGTAGATTGTGTGGAGTATGGTAGATCACATCATTGTTAGCGATACAGTTTCCATTCCATTGGCTTAAAAAGTCAATTATTGAATGTTATGTATGTGATTGTTTTGATGCAAATGGAAAACTATCTTTCCATCTATTAAAAAATGTCCATCCTGATATTGATTCTGAATATAAAGTCTCACGCAAGTAGTTTAGTTATTGTTACAATTTTCAGAAGCCTTTTATCATTTAACAGCTGTTACATGTATAAAAAAAAATCCATTAAAATGCTTTGTATTTTATACAAGGGGTGATGTATGTCCTGAACATGCTGAGATGGTCTGCACGATTCTGAATTGAGATTATAGCACAACAGGCCTAGGTCTGCAGGGATAATAACCCCCTGTGATTTTACAAAATCATACATAAAAAAAAGTACTTTGATATTAGTTTTTTTTTTTAAACCTTCAGAGCACCATATCTACCATTGATGCTATGCCTTCTTGATCATGTTAGTCCATGGGTGTTACAATAGCTACTAGCTTGACCAAGGACAGGTAAGGATGAACTTTTTTGCAAAAAAAACAAAAAAAAAACAAGCTGTACATCAGCCCTCTGACTTTTAAAATGTTTAAAAATGAAGGTATCCAATGTGCTGATAAAAAATGCTTTGAATTTAATAGCGTCCATAATGTGAAAGAATTTTACAAGGGATCTTTTGTTTCCACTGATACTTTATCTATATCTCTTTCTTCTCTTTTTAATCCTAGGTAAGTGCTTACTTTTATATCACTCTTTTCTGTCTTGCTGTGGGTTCTGGATGCTAGAAAGTGATAGACTCAAAGCTGTTGGATAAAAGAGGATGGTTTTGCCCTGAAGAGTTTAGAGTGAGAAACTGCAGGTACGTGTTTTTTTCACACACATTTGTCAAAGCTTAGAGCCGCAATGCTTTGTCTTTTATTTCTTTTCAGTATTTTAGTCAGTATCTGGTTATTTGGATATTGAATTCTGCAGGGCATTTTCAGATAAAGAAGAAAAAACAAACGATTTTACTTCATTTTTAACAAAAACAATATAATATAAAAAAGAAAGCAGCGCTTAAAGCTACAGACACAGAAAAATATGCCAAGCACTAAATGTCAAATTTGTCTTCTAGAATATTTTAGAATTTGTCTTACCATTGTAAAATAATTGGGGGTAGGGGGTTTATTAACATATTTACCTAGCAACTGCATAAGCTATTAACTATCATTAGGAGGAAGCAGCTCAATGCAGCCTCATTTACTGGGACATGCTGGGCTCTGAGTTAAAGTCATGCTTGCCGATGTTTATTAATTTAATATCTGTTAGAATGACTTTAGCACTCAGGTTTCGCAAAAAGACACCTGCACAACCGTTGCTCGGGATTTACCCAGAGTGATAGCAGCTCTTGGTAAATTTCCCCCATGGCCTCTTAAAGTTTGTTCTCAAAAACATTGACTGAAAGTTAAAGCAAGAAACGTGAGTTCAGGACCCAGAAACAGAAGACACAGTAGATTGTAGTGTAAGAATAAGGCATATAATCTCAGCTAGAATTATATAAGGGATAATAAGCTATCTACAGTGTAATATAAGGATATTACGCCACCGAGGAGTTCCCTGACCATATAAAAACAAGAGGCCGAAATGCCAGAGCCTTATGTATTATAGTTTGATTATAGTTTAATTAGTCTTTTAATATCAAAAAAGAATTTCTGTAAATTCATGGTAGGTATGAGCTCCTATTCCTACCTCCAGTTTTTTCTGTTCTTGCTCAGATATTAGCCAAGAAAACAAAACAAATAAACAGTCAGCTTTTTGAGCACCATTTTAGAAAATCTGCAATAGAACTTAAAAAAAAAAAAACCAGCATGAATAAATGCACAGTAACCTGGCATTTACCTTGCATATGCTCAATCATAAAGTGGTATTAAATTATGTTATTATTTCAGCTTCTGTTTGGAAAAATTATACAGAAATAAAATGTGTATTTACAAATAATATAATTTAAAAAAGACAAAATGAACTGGCTGTCTGTCTGCTTCTTTTGCCTCAGTTCTTAATGGATTAGTACACCATTTTTACAACTTGCTGTTAGTGGTTAGCTGTATCATACTGAAATAATGTGGTGGTGTTTATTTCTGTCTATCCCCCTCCCCTACCTGCAGTGGTTAAACGTTCCTTTGTTGGCTCTGTGCTGAACTCCCTGTAGCAGAACCTTCCCACATGATTCAGTAAGCAGAGTCATGTTGTCAGCCTTACTATTGCGCTACTTTAGTCTCACCCTGTGCACGCTCCCAGTAACGTCGGTGAATGCCGGTGAAGTCATCACGCGCGCCAGCTCAACAGTCAGCCAGATCTCGCGATTTCCTTTCATTGGATTTGGAGGAGAGGAGGCTGCCAAGATTGCCTGATTGCAACTCAGAGCTGAAAAAAGAAAACCTGGACTGGATATTCATTATGCATGAGAATGCAGGATGTAATGGGATTACACACAAAAAATTAAAGAGCAGGAATTTTGTCATTCTCTTTTATTTAGCATTACATTAGCTTACAAAGGAGGGAAAATAACATGTCAGAGTGTTTCCTGTAAAATAGGTATTTATGTGATAAGACCTTGTTAAAGGGGAAGTTAATGTGAAGCTAGGTTCCTACCATACAATAATTTGGCCCGACTGACCGTCATTTTAGTGTTTCGGTCTGTCAGGCCGAATTATTGTATGGTTCCTTGTGGTGTCTGCAACCAAAGGCACTATTGAAGAGGTCGTAAAACCACGGCCGATCATCTTTGTGGTTACTGTTGGATGTGGATGCTTTTGCTGGGACCGACATTCCCTCCTCCTGGCTGACCGGTTGAAAGTCTTGAATGGTGGTTCAGGAGGAAGAATTGTCAAAAAAAAAAAAAAAAATCGGTACCTAGCTTCACATTAACTTCCCCTTTAACAAGGTCTTATCACATGAATTTCTATTTTACAGGAAAAATAGCCCTTTAAATCCTGCATTCTCATGCATAGTGAAAATACAGTCCATGTTTTCCTTTTTCAGCTCTGTGTAGCAATCAGGCAATCTCAGCAGCCTCCTCTCCTCCAAATCCCGTGAGAGGAAGGCGCGAGATCTGGCTGACTTTTGAGCTGGCGTGCGTGATGGCGTCACCGGCACACTTGCGCCAATGTCACCATGCATGCTTGCGCACAGTAACATAGTAACATAGTAACATAGTAACATAGTAATTAAGGTTGAATAAAGACATTCGTCCATCAAGTCCAACCTATTCACTTTTTTTTTTTTATTTATTTATTTTTTTTTAACCCTACCTAACAGTTGATCCAGAGGAAGGCAAAAAACCCCAGCTAAAAAAGGGGGGAAAAAATTCCTTCCTGACTCCAAACGGCAATCGGAAAGTATCCCTGGACCAACCAGATCTATATGCATTAATACCAGTAATTCTCAATATTTTTTAGTTTTAGAAACTTATCCAGGCCTTTTTTAAAGTTATCAATGAACTTGCCATTACCACCTCTGCTGGAAAACAGTTCCACAGTTTCACCGTTTCTCACTGTAAAGAAACCTCTCCTAACTTGAAGATGAAACTTCTTTTCTTCCAACCTTAAGGATGTCCACGAGTCCTCTGAATGACCCTAGTGAACAATGCACCAGAGAGTTCATTGTATGGGCCATTAATATATTTGTATAAGGTTATCATGTCCCCACGCAACCGCCGCTTCTCCAATGTAAACAGCCCTAACTTGTCTAATCTGCCTGCATATTCAAGCCCCTCCATTCCCCTTATTAATTTAGTTGCCCTTCTCTGAACTGCCTCAATTTCCAAGATGTCCCTTTTGTATATGGGATTCCAAAACTGCACCGCATATTCCAAATGTGGCCTTACCAGTGCCTTGTAAAGAGGGAGAATAATATTTTTCTCTCTTGATTCCATTCCCCTCTTTATACAAGACAATATCTTGCTAGCTCTAGCTGTTGCTACCTGGCATTGTTTGCTACAGCTAAGTCTGTTATCTACCAGAACCCCCAAATCTTTTTCCATTACAGATGCACTTAACACAGAGTTATTTATGGTGTAGGTGGCACAGGGATTATTAAATCCCAAATGCATCACCTTACATTTATCAACATTGAATCTCATCTGCCATTCTGCTGCCCATTTTGATAATCTATCTAGGTCTGCTTGCAGCACTTGCACATCATTGGAAGTTTCCAAAGCTCTGCATAATTTAGTGTCATCAGCAAACACAGAGACCTTGCTCTCAATGCCCCCTTCTAAGTCATTTATAAACAGATTAAACAGAAGCGGCCCCAGTACAGAACCCTGAGGAACTCCGCTTAGAACTTTAGCCCACATAGATGTAGCTCCATTAACCACCACTCTCTGTTTGCGGTCCAATAACCAGTTCTCTATCCATGAACAAATGTTTTCTTCAAGGCCAACAGTCCTCAGTTTATACATTAGTCGCCTATGTGGCACAGTATCAAAGGCTTTTGCAAAATCCAAATATACCACATCCACAGCTGTGCCTGAATTTAACGTCTTACTCACTTCTTCATAAAAACCAATTAAATTTGTCTGGCATGATCTATTTCTCATAAATCCATGCTGACTACTACTAATAAGATGAGCTCTGGAGACAAAGTCAAGGATATGATCCCGTAACAAAGTTTCCAGCACCTTCCCTACCACTGATGTTAGGCTTACAGGTCTATAGTTACCAGGCTGTGAACGACTACCTTTTTTGAATATTGGTATTACATTGGCTTTTTTCCAATCCAGTGGCACATCCCCAGACAAAAGCGAATCTGAAAAGATGAGACACAGTGGTCTTGCTAGAACTGAACTAAGCTCTTTTAAAATCCTAGGATGCAATCCATCTGGTCCTGGCGCTTTATTGATATTAACTTTGTCTAATTGATTCCGTACCATATCCTCTGTTATCCAATGTGAAAACTCTTCATTTCCTCCCTGCACATTGTTACAATCCCTACTGTAAGGATTCTCAACAGTAAAAACCGATGTAAAAAAACGGTTTAGCAGATTAGCCTTTTCGGCATCCTCTACAACCACCTCAGCTCCATTATTTAATGGTCCCACATTCTCAGTCCTCATTTTTTTACCATTTATATACTTAAAAAACATCTTGGGGTTGGACTTGCTTTGTTCGGCAATCCGTATTTCATTTTCTATTTTAGCTAGTTTAATTGCTTTCTTGCACTCTTTATTACAACTTTTGAAGTCCCTGTAAGCCTGTTCTGTGCCTTCTGCTTTCAAAATTTTAAAAGCCCTTTTCTTTTTTTCCATTTCCCTTTTTACCTGAGCATTAAGCCATGCAGGAGTGGACCTAATTTTTTTACACTTGTTTCCTAAAGGTACCGATTTGGAAATGTTATAGTTTAATATCCCTTTAAAAGTGGTCCACATCTGCTCAGTATCTTTACCTAGAAACAGTTCCCCCCAGTCTATGAGCAGGAGCGATTCCTTTAAAAGCATAAAATTAGCTTTCCTAAAGTTAAAAGTTTTTGTTAAGCCAGTGCACTTTAGTTTTCTGCAACCTATATTAAATGACACTATATCATGGTCACTATTCCCTAAGCTTCCCATTACCTTCATCTCCAAAATGAGCTCTGGGTTATTAGATATCACCAGATCCAACAACGCATTCTTTCTAGTAGGAACTTCTACCATCTGTGAAAGAAAATGCTCATATAGGAAATTTAAGAACTTTATACCTTTTGAGGTGCTGGCAGTTCCATTACTCCAATCTATTTCAGGGTAGTTAAAATCCCCCATAACCAGAACATGCCCCATACCAGCAGCCTTCGCCAACTGCATATGGAGATTCATTTCCACCTCTTCCCCGGCATTTGGCGGCTTATAACACACTCCAACAATTAATTTACCTACCTTCTTGCTTCCTGTACACAGTTCCACCCATAATGTTTCTGCCGCATCGTTTGCTCCCCCATCTATTCCATCTTTTAAATTTGGCTTCAATTCCTGTTTAACATACATACATACTCCTCCTCCTTTCTTATTAACTCGGTCATGTCTAAATAAGGAGTACCCTTCAATATTTACTGTCCAGTCGTGTGAATCATTAAGCCATGATTCTGCTATACCAATTACATCATACCTTTCCTTTAACGCTATTATTTCAAGTTCGCCGGTTTTTCCAGCCAGACTCCTTGCATTTGTAAACATACATTTTAGATTATCAATTGATTTACCTCCATACATGGTCGTACATGCCTCCTTATCCTCTATGCTCCCCCCTCCTCCTTCTCCTCCCTCCGTTGTGTTACTAGCCCCCAGATCCCTAACTTCTCTATCTACCCCTGTGTAGTTAAACGTTCCCTCCCCCCCCATACCTAGTTTAAAATCTCCTCCAACCCCCTAGCCATCTTCTCCCCCAAAACAGTTGCACCACCACCATTGAGGTGCAATCCGTCACTACTAAAGAGCCTGTAGCCAACAGAAAAGTCAGCCCAGTTCTCTAAAAACCCAAACCCCATCTCCTTACACCACTCCTTTAGCCACGCATTTATACTCCTGAGCTCCCGTTGCCTCCCTAGCGTAGCACGTGGCTGCGGTAGTATTTCTGAAATGACTACCCTGGAGGTCCTTGCTTTTAACTTGGCCCCTAATTCTCGGAAATCATTTTTAAGGACCTCACCTCCACCTCTAACTTTGTCATTGGCACCAATGTGAACCAAGACCGCCGGGTCACTCCCAGCCCCACCCAATAATCTGTCTACACGATCCACCACATGTCGAACCCTAGCACCAGGCAGACAACACACTGTTCGGCATGCAGGGTCCTGGCGAAAGACTAAAGGAGCAGAATAGTGACTCTGATTACTGAATCGTGTGGGGAGTTTAGCACAGAGCCAACAAAGGAACGTTAAACCCCACTGCAGGTAGCGAAGGGAAGGGGGATAGACAGAAATAAACACCACCACATTATTTCAGTATGATATAGCTAACCACTAACAACACGTTGGGAATACAGAGTTACATTGGATTCGCAGTGTGCGTCTTCCCTATGTTTGCTTCAATATATTGGACTGTCGGGCTGTGGGGAACTTTTTGAGAAAGACAGCACCTGCTCTCCGGGAAAAAAATTCCCTATGTGCACAGGTATCTGATAACTGTAAGGGCCCAAATCGCACGCGCAAGCGGACACCAACTGAAGGTATCGCGCACATGATTGCAGCGTGGCCTCAGCCATAGAGATTGTAATAGTTTGAAAGCAATCTTTGGGAGCTTAGGAAACATTGACAGCAATCCTGGAGAGAATATTGGTAAATTGCAATCATTCTCTAATAGATTGTGGCAGATGTAAAGTAATCTGTGAGAGATCGTAGAAAGTGGAAAGAGATTGTCAGAGTTGTGCCAATCAGTTTGGAAGAGTTAATAAAACTCTAAGCAATTAAACATTTTCACGCATTCCAGGTGGGCTGTGAAACACAGGTTAATAATCTATCCCAGTCAAATGACATGCTCAAAATTTTGGTCAGGTGAAATAAACAGCTATAATTTAGACAGGACTAATAACTCTACCCTCCAACATTTATCTTTATATGGGTACGCTATTACGAAATGCAATGCTCAGAGATATGCTGAGATCAGATTCGCTACATTATCCTCCACTTTTGTTTCTCTATCTGTACATATTAAAGGTGTAATTTTGGAGGGTATGTGTGATCTGACATCTGACATTCGTAGAAACAGCAAAGTACATAGCTGCAGGTGGAGTATATTGTATAAGTGAACCTGATCTTAGCAAAGCACTGTGCAATGCATTCACTGGACATGCCTTTAATCAATTATATCCCAATGAGCAATACATACTGTACAATTGTATGTAAGGCAATGGGATATGATGGTTAAGGAAGATCTCTTTATTTCATTTCTATTTTACTCTTTATGTTAATTTATGACAGATGGTTATGCTCAGATCCTGTCTGTTTTGTCATTAAAAGAATGTTGAAAATAGTTTCACGTGAAAACTACCATCAGGCCACATTTTCAACATTTGTTTAATTGCTGTCTCCGAAAATCAATTAACCTGGAACTAATTGTATCTAATTATTATTATTAATTGCTCTATCTATGCATTTTTATAATCTAAATAATAATCCAATAATGACTTTCATTATAGATTTTTTTATGTAAACATCCATCTGGGATTTGGGACTAGAGTAACTCTTTTATAATTCATATTTATACTGTAGGTTATTTTGTTGCAGCTTTGAGACAGATTTAAAATCATTCAGGGTTAGAGTTATTTGAAGGTTTTACTAGGAATATAGACTGAATTGCTCAGGTGCTGATAAAGTTTGAGTTAAGCATGTTATGTAGAAAAATGTATGACAAGGGAAGTTTGTGCCACCTAGTGTTCTTATTCAATACTACAAATTGCACAAAGCAGCTTCTCTGTCTGTTAGTGCTACAGACTCAGGGGATTGATCAATGTAAATCCATTATCACAATACATCCAAACATTTCATTGATATATTTTAACTGTTCGCAACAGGTTTACTCCTCTCCTTGTGAGAGCATAAATAAATTATGGTCAGTGGAACTTGTTGGTAATTTTAAAAACAATGTATAATTTACTTTTATGGGCAACACAGGGGTTGCTTAGTGGTCACTGTGTGAACTTAAAGTAAGATAATACCCTGAGCTAACTCCTAAATTAGAGCTTCAGTGGAAATATTTGAACTCAACCTGCAGTATTGTTAACATGCTAAAAAGTAATTAAAAAAAAGTAATAAATAATGATAATGAGGGATAAAAATGATTGTTAGCATCACAAGGATGCACAAATGAATAGAATTGTGAGTCTAATATTTTTGGATTTCCAATGGACTTACCTAAAAGAAATCAAACATTTTCCAGTGCATATTTTATTTTTTAAAGATACACAAATACTAAATGTATACCAGCCTATTATCTTTTAATTTAACCATTTTAGTAAGTTGGTTTGCAAAAGGGCTTTATAATCTATAACACTCTTTCTTTATGGAACCTTTATGTCTGAATACAATTACATTTTTTTTATATATATATATATTTTTTGTGTATTGATTCTGTCTTTATTTTTCAGAGCAGAAGGCAATTTGTTAAACTTATATAGAAAATTAGAACAATTGTTTAGGCTCTATAGAATGAATTTTAGCAATCATGTTAATTTTAGTTTTTCAGCTAAACTCCTATTTTAGAATAGACTTAGGGGGAGATTCAATATGGCCCAAATCCATCTACAACCCACGTTAACCCGAAGTAATTTTTTGTTAACATGGGTTTTAGATGGATTTTAGAGCACAGACCCATTTCCAAATGAGCTACTGATTCAAAACCGATTTCGTTAACTTTGGTGCTACTTCAAACACCAAACTTAATGGGACTGAGTGTGAGGCTTTAAAGTCACGTTACTTACCTTAGCCCGATCCCTTGATGCAATACCAGACGTAATCTCGTTTACATCAGGTATTGTATCGCGGGATCGGGCAAAAGTAAGTAACCCCGATTCTCGTTATTGAATCTCCCATTTAATCTTGGTAGTGCAGGTATTGTTAAAGGAACATTGTAGTTCATAATAAGTATTTGTTTTTAAATGAAATCTAGAGCATTTACCCTTCCAGAACAAGCCAGCATAATCCATTGGTAATTTGGATTCATTTATTCTCACATAGATATTCTTGTAAGTCATATAGTCCTCCAAATCAACAAATCTCACTGTTTAGTTTCTGAACCTACGCTGGACAAAAGTAAAACATTTTTTATCCTTGCAGACCCCATGCATTCCAGAGAAATAAGTAATGGGAATAACTCATCATGCATGAATGTGACTGATTGGGGAACCGCTACATTATGTATTAGCTCTTGGGCTGCTTCCACACCTTTTCAAGGAGGCAAATGAAAACATTTCTAAAAGCCTAAAAGTTTATCAAATTATATGACAAAGGCAATTAAAATAGCACATTCTACACTTTTTACAACTAAATCATTTTAAGATTTTACTTCTCCTCAGTTTTTCAGCAATCTAGTTTATGTCACAGCCTGGAACAGTTGCTGGGCACCAAAAATTCAATTCAAACCAGAAATGATACTTGACTAATGAAATTCTCAGCACAAAATTTAATATGCAATTCTAATAGCATGTTTAAAGGATAACTGTGGTCTCCAATTCTTCCAAACTAGTAAGAATTATATAAAAAGCCTTCTACAGTACCTTAAAAATAAAACCTAAATCACATCTTTAGATAAAATTTGTGAGAAGTTATATTTGTGAGAAGTATATTTTCAACCATCTGACCAGCTTGTAGTCATGTAATGCAGCCTCTGCCTGCATTAATAGGCTTCTCCCCCGGGGCGGAGGGGCGGGGCAGAGGTCAGGTGATGTTACTCAACCTACTGGAAGCAGGAAGTTTGAACATTCACCCCAATATCATTTCTCACAGGCTAAAGCCAGAGATGTGATTGTTGGCTCATTATAAAGGAAATACTACAGGCTTTCATTTAATCGTAACTTGTTTGGAAACCACAGTTGCCCTTTAAATCAGTTTGCTGCATGTTAAGCTGCAATGTTAAGATTATGTTTTTTTACCAATAATATTGGATAATAAACCTTTTTTTGTGTGTTTTTTGAACTTACCATGAAAGGGTTTGTAGATCTAAGCAATGCAGAGAAAGCTTTGAAGATACTTTGTTTCTTTTGTAAATGCTTTTCTGTCCATGACATGGCATGAACAAGAATAGGAAGAATTAATTTAACGAACACAATTTCTTACTGTCACTGAACTCAAACTAATGAATCTGTTCATGGACAATAAGCAAGATCGCCGAATGACACAGCAGAATGGCGAATCACTGGCCTCATACCTCGTTAATCAGAATAATTTTTTTACAAGCTATAAATGGTACCAACATACCATAATGTACCTATTGCATTATTCCAGTATGGTACATGGAAAGGAAATTAATATAGGGTTTCCAAAGGGTGTGCCTTTGTATTTTTCAAGTAGTGGTAATATTTTTACCACTATAAATTGCATTGCATTGAACTTGTATGTTCAATGCAGCCAAAACAAAACTTAACTATACATAAATGAAATGTTATTAACGTATACAATGTGTAGTACATAAAATATGAGTTATTGCAATTAATTAAACCCAATATTAAGTTGTGCATTGCCAAGTATGCCATGGTCTGAAAAGAACCACTGATATAGACATTTAAAAAATTGTAAATATCTAAATACAAAAAAAAATTCTGACAATGCAAAACAGTTACAATGTACTAAAAAAAAAAAAAAAGGTATAACCAATGAAAAAGAACCAATCGATAAAATGTTTGGCCAATCCAAACAGTTTTCATTTAATAATAACATGGAAAAGAGACAAAAGAGAAAATTCTGGAAAAGGTCATTTGTATTCTTGTTGTTGTTGTTCATAGGAAGATAGTAAGGTAATGGGCAAAACAAGTTTGGCATCTTGCACTGCTAGTCACCTTTCATTTATATGTTAAAGGACCAATATTGAAGGTTTCCATTTTTATTTCGGGTGTAAAAAGAATTTAAGAAAATGTTAACTAAACGACAGGGGTCTTAAAAAGGTTTCAAGAAACATTTGCCTAAACTAAGTATATTTGCTAAAACAAAATGTATCATTAAAGTTAAATGTTTCATTTATTTTTGTGTCCATAATTAGATTATTTATTTATAATAAATGTCTTTTCAAACTTACACTACAACCCTTAAGGAGAGAGAATTTCCATAACATGCATTTTTTGAAATATCAGCTAAGAATAGTATCCTAAGATTGAACAACAATGATACAAACAGCATATCCTTAAAGGGTAAGTCCACCTTAAAACTAAACTAAGTATATGGCCTAGTTGCCCCACAAAACCTCAACCTCGCTAGGTAAAAACTTCTACTTTGCTTCTAAATGTATTTACCAGCACTCTTTTCCTCAGCTTCCTTCTGCTACTGTCTTGTGACTTTTCCGTGCATGGAAGCAGAAGGGGATGGACTGGCAACAATGTCTGTGATTGAATGAGACATGGCTGCCAGTCCAGGCCCCTTCTGCAGCTTCTGTGCATTGATATAGCAGAAAGCAGCCAAGAAATGTATCAGTGGATAGCCTTCCTAAGAGGTAATGCATAGTGCCTTCTATGTAAAGCCTCACATATCTTTCCTCTGATATGTCTGAAGAAAATATGCAGATAAGAATGGATTTATGTCCCACACAAATGGAGTTATGGAGCTTTTTCTAAATCACACACATGCATGCAAATCACATTATATCATTAGCAAGACCTTTTATCAATTTTTATAAATCATTGTGTTATTTTAAATTGTTTGATTTCATGAAAGGCACAGTACATATTGTATTCCATTCTGTGTAACATATATATGTGTGAGTGTGTGTAATGTACTGGCTAAAGTATAAGACTTTGACTCTTCAAATACAGTGCTTTCTGAATCTGCCAAACAAGATTTATGCAGTAGCAACTACAGAATTGGCTGATCCATCAAACTCATGTTAGGAGAGTATGTGCATAATTATTCACATTTCCAACACACTTCCTCGCCTTCTTTTTTTCAGCTAAACTAACATTCAAAAATCATTTAGCCAATATTTGCAGCTCATTTTGAGAAATGAATATTTCATTAATAATGCTGATTGATATATTGCAAGGATAAGCAGCAGCAAAAGTATTCAGTAGAATCTTCCAGTTAATACATAATATAGGGCAAGGATCCTCACTCTACGACCCTCCAAATGTTTAAAAAATACAACTTCCAGCAATTTTCAAATTTTCCCTCTATAATTCATGAATGCTAGGAGTGGTTGTTTTACATTTGGAGGGCCATAATTTGAAGATCCCTTATAAATGGCTATCTAGGAATGTTTCATTGATGATGTACTGTTATTTTCTTGCTAAAAATAGCTTTCAGAATACCGTAATAGCCAAATAGCTGAACCTTGGTCTCGTCAGATAATACATTATCAGGGAGATTCAATAAAAGTTCTTATCATTTAAAATGGTGCTAATTTTGCCCCAACCAATCAGATATTAGCTTTCAAATGTTAAATAAGATCTGATTGTTTTGGGGCAAAATTAGCACCATTTTAAATGATAAGAACTTTTATTGAATAACCCTGAATATGTTTTTCCTCATTGTTATGAAAGACTGGATATGCATTTCTGAAAAACAGACACATGACAACTACAACTGATTGTTGCTACTGTACATGTATGGGAACAAAATCCCCATAATATTGAATGTTTCTTGATGACCTCCCTGACATGTTTTCTCTGTGTATTTTCATCATCTTAAATGGACACCATTAAGCCATATTTTCTCTACTTGTAGATGTCTGTTAATTACTGTGTCTTGGTTTTTGTTTTAGTGGTGGGAATAAGCTGGGTTGTTAACATAAAAATGTGGTACCTGGTAAGTATTTTTTATATATGTTTTAAGAGATTTTTTTCTGAAAAGCTTTTCTCTCGTTTTATACCACTGATTAATTATCCTTATGTGTTTTTGGAAAAAATGTAAATTAATGTTCTTGTAATTATACCATTTAGGTGATTCTTTCCAACTATGAATAAAGCAACTAAAATAGCTCACTGGATTTTTCCTTTTTATTTATTTATTTTCCCTGGTATTTATTTTTGTATGCTGCAGCACCAGCTAATGAAAGGAAAAACAATTAGTGTAAAATGAATTTTAATGAGATGCATTGCTCGTGTGCTGATAACAAGACCCTGTGTCAAACTACTCCAGACCAGTGAAAAAATAACTGTTTCTTTTGCTTGCTAATGCTACTGGCACTTCAGGAATATAATGAAATAAAACAACACATGGTTAAAGGGTAGGGGGTAAAATGAGAAAAAAGTCCAAGAAGATATGGAATTCTATATTTGAATGAATAATCCCGCATGACTAGTTTATTATTATTCATTTTATTGAATCTCCCTGTATGTATGTATGTATAGTTTATTTATAAAGCACCACTTGGGGACGCAGCGCTGTACAGCAACAAAATGCAATAAAGTCACACAAGGGGAACAAATACATAGATAGTTCAGAACATAAATATATAAATTATATAAATAGAAGTGCTAGAGCTTTGCCACAAGAGGAAAGGAGGTCCTTGCCCTGTAGAGATTACAATCTAGTTAGGTGGGTAACATACAGATACAATGGAGTGGGTATAAGTGCTGGAGTAGGATGTATGCAGTGCAAATAAAACAATCATATACTGTGCTGGTTATCAGATAGGTAAGATGTAAGGCTAGATTTAAACTTGCTATTTGAGGTTTCTTGACGTAAAGAGAGGGGGATAGAATTCCAGAGGTGCAAATAAGATATCATTGCTAAATAAGAAATGAAAATTAGCTTAACTCTTTAGAACCATTTTCTTTTACTGGAAGGTGCAGGTGAAAACTCCTGTTTCAAAGCAATGTGACAAATTTACATAAATGTTAATTATATGTATGCCATTAATTGATATGGTCAAACTCACTGACCCATTGTCAATGGGAGTTAAAACAAAAATTAATTTATAAATAGCAATGGTAACTTACTGTAAATGGCTCAGGGACCTGGGAAATGGTCTTACAAACATGCATCAATGCTTAAAATCTTAAAAAAACAGCTTCCAGTACCGGAAACTTTATTCACTTACTGTTTTGGCATTCCACTTAGTGGAGAGTAGAGATGTTCGAAACGGATGAGTTTGTCCCGTTTTCGAATTAACAGTAAAAATGGACCCATAGAAGTCTATGGGAGAAAAAAATTTGAATGTTTCTATCGATTTTATGGATGAAATAGAAATAGTAGGTTACTGTAAATAACACAGGGACCTGGGAAATGGTCTGGGGAACCCGTAAATATAACCAAAATATAACCACATTCTATTTTTGAGGGTTACTGAAATCGAACGCCACTTTCGAGGGTTACCGATATTACAGATTTGTGGGTTACCAAAATCGGCTTGTACATTCGAGGGTTACCGAAATCGAACGCTACTTTCGAGGGTTACTGATATTACAAATTCATGGGTTTAACCGAATCGACTTGTTCATTCGAGGGTTACCGAAATCGAACGCTACTTTCGAGAGTTACCGATATTACAAACTTTTTCTACTAATTTTCATTTTTGATAATCATCTACTTTCGATTTCGATAATCATCTACTTTCGATTTCGATAATCATCTACTTTCGATTTTGATAATCATCTACTTTCGAATTTTGATAGTCGTCTACTTTCAATTTCGATAATCATCTACTTTCGATAATTATCTAATTTTCCATAAAAATTGAAAACTCGGAAAATTCGGGTTTCGTAAATACCGTGATTTCCCAAAGTTTTGTCGGGATTCGATTCAAAACTGGGTTCTATTAGAACCCACACTACTCTAGTGGAGAGTATATCTCTAGTCATTAGCAACAGAATAGTTTAGTATTGTATTACAATACAGTAAGCAGTATAAAATGTTTTTAAAACGTACAAAACTACCTTGTAACTTTCTAGAGAAACTTGTGGAAATTATCCCTCAAGGCAATAAGGGATACATACCTTTTTTGTTTACCCCACAGAAAATAAAAGCCCTGAGCAAAGAAATAAAAGGAAACAAGCAGATATAGGTATACTAGAAAGAAGGCAAATGCAAATGGGAAAGGCACTTAAAAAGGTACATGCACTAGGAAACAGAGCATAACGCAAGAGCAGACAAGTGCCATAAAACAGAGTATTAGCCTTTCAGTAGTGATAAATGGTTAGGGAAACAGAGGGTCAGATGGAAACTGTCCATGTATTATTGATGCCTAAAACCAGTCCAGCATTATAAGCAGGGAGACAAGCTTCACATATTCAAGTTCCTTTAAACAAATATACTTCTGCAGTAGCCCTATAACATGTAGTAACCCAAGTTGTAAAGTATCTCCAGAAGTATTCAGTGCACTCCTTAGGCTAAATTACAACTATATTTTGTGGAAATGACTGATCTGGTCAATAGAGATGTCCGAACTTCGCAAAATCCGGTCCGCTCGAGGATCCGCGAATTTTCGAAAAATTCCAAAATCCGCGAGCGGACCCATTAAAATTAAAAAAACTCGAAAATACGAGAAATCCTCATAATTTCAAAAATTTTCAAAAACACGTATTTCCGAAAATACCAGGAATGCTCGTAATTTCAAAAATTTGCGAAAATATGTATTTTCGAAAATACAAGAAATCCTCGCAATTTTGAAAATTTTCGAAATTACGAGATTTCTCGTATTTTCGAAAATACGAGAGACCTCGTAATTTCAAAAATTTTCGAAAATACGAGAAATCCGCAGTTCGGAAGTTCGGAAGGCAGAAAATCCGGAAAAATCCGGAAAAATCTGCCGTTTGCGAATGGGATAAGTCCGCGGCGGATCCGGGTTCGGATCCGCGAACCGGCCATCCCTACTGGTCAAACATATTTACAAACAAAGAAAAGATAATCAATGCACATTTCTAGGCCCCATACAATATCCTATTATCTGCACACTGGCATACATTATAAACAAAGGGGTTTTAGTATACAATACTGTAATCACATGAATGACGTTGTTGGAAGACTTTTCATTCATGTGATCAAAAAACGTGCAAAAAAGTTTATGGTTTTTTTAAAAAAAAGGATACTTTACATCAATCAGATTGATCTTTGGTACTAGGGTTGCTAGCTCATTTGATTTAAACTGTACCCTCCTGAAATACACAGCCTACATTGGCAGCAATTCGTGAAGCTCATCTGCAAACCATATGAATGCGTAGTATTCAGTCTGTCTGTGGTAATGAGTAATTGACCATCCTACATGAGTTGCTGTAAAGGGTTGTTAAAGGAAATTGACTACATCGACACTTATAATGATATCACATTAATATTTTTTTACAGGGCGTCAGTGATATTATGTGTGTGTAATGATTTATTTTTCTGTGGAAAAATTAATTTAAGTAATGTTGTATTAACAGTATTTGTAGAAAAAAAATTAAACAAAACAAATCTATAACTATATAACTATACGCTGTCAGCAGCTCAGCAAGGGAAGATATTTGGGGTGATATTATGCAGGGTGCTAGTGCCCAAATGTGTGTAAAACACATGTTAAATGCTTAATGTTTTGTAAATTGGTGCATTGAATTGGTTGATTTTTATAAATTAAATCTGGGCCCGGTGTCATTAATATAAATGACACAGGCCCTGCAATATTAAATTGAGTAGTGTGTGTGTTACTCCTATTGGTCAAAAACATCCATTACTGCATCTTCCCCTTAGTATAATCTTTTAAGGGTAAATTCAATGAACAAAAAATAATTATTGATCTATACTATAAGTAAGTGTTTTTCTACTGATGGGAACTTGGGTGGATCAAACATGTTCAGATCCCTAATGAGCAACTGATTTAACTCATGGACTGAAACTATAACATACACTATTAGGGACCTGCAAACAGGATGTCGGTACTTTGGAAGCATTTATGTATGTAGTTGCTGGAAGGCCAGTTTATTGTTATTTAAATGAGAAAAGATTCCCTTTTTTGAAAGCACGTATATTTGAGCTGAACGTCCCCTATAATGTTTGAAAATTTATCATCTACCTGTCTAGACAGTTTTTTCATCATTGAATTTTTTTAATGAAACCAGCTTCCAGGTATCCAAGATAAGAAAAATGAATGGCTTGTGGTCTCCTAGACCCTACTAATACAAGGGTAAAGAACAGACCATTTGTTTGACCACCTTGGAATCAGGTTTGGTTAATAGATAAAACATCAATTAGGTAGTGTCCCTAGAAAAGGTTTACCTCCAACCTGTGACAGCAGGATAAATAGTTGATTTTTGGTTGAAAAAAGTGGAAAGTCTATTGGGTTGAAGACCTGCATGCAAAACCCAGCATCCCCACACAACACACAGTATATTTTTCTCCACCTACCTGGACCAGTACACCAACCTGAACAAGGACAACCACACACACATATAGATACAAACAAAATATGTAACCTTAGATATTCTGCCTGCCCATAATGATATCTAAGCCTCCTTTGAAATCATTAATTAATTGTTTAAAGGGCATGTCCACCCTTCAAACTAAAATTTAACCCACTACTGGTCCCCTTACTCTTTACTCCAAAAGGTTCTTGTAGTGCTTGTTCAAATTACCAGAAAGTGAACAGTAGGAGCTGTCTTCCTGTGTAAATGGTTTCCACCTCCTACCTGTCCTCTGAGAGGACAGTGGCATGTGCAGTGGAGCCCTTTCCCCCTTTTCCCTCCCACCCTTCTGATCCTTCCCTGATTCAAAAAAGAATCACAACTCTACTTACAAACCTTTGCTCCCGCAGCGTCCTCTATTGCAAGTAGCACAGCTGTGATTGGCTGCCATTCAGCCAATCACAGCCGTGGCTGCCAGTCCCACCCCCTGCTTGTAGTTATGTGTAACACAGGGAGCAGGATCAGAATGCCGCTGGAGCGAGGGGCTGTAAGTAGCGTTCTGCTTCTTTTTTTAACTATCTAATTTAGAGGTTGGGGGTGGGTAGGGATTCCCTCTAACGTATTAAAAAATATTTTGTAGGGTGGAGGTGCCCTTTAAAAATGTAGCCCACACAATATTCTTATGCAGAACATTACACTACCTAGCTTCACAATGAAGACCATTTAATTAATTAAAAAACTGTTTTTTTATGTTCAATATAATTGACCTTCTGAGGGGCAACGCATTGCCCTTGACTGAAGGTGGGGGAGTTGGCAATTTCCCCCCCCTTCTCCCCTTCTTTACAGCCTTGTCCGGTCTTACCTCCGGCGGCGGCGCGCGCCTCGGCCCCGCTCACCCGCGGCTGGTATGGGGCCGATTGGTTCCGTTGCCAGGGATGCATTGCGGGTGGGCGGGCTGATGTGGCGTGATGACGTTGGAGCGTGGGACGTCCTGGCGCGGCTGCTCGTCTATAAAAGACGGGCAGCACGAGGAGAACGGCGCCATTTTAGTTTTAGCAGGGCTAGGAGTTTTGCCCCACCCGCCCGGTCTCTCCTTTTACTGTGCAATTTAATTTCGTGACTGCTGTTAAATCTATTTGTTATTTATAAGATATATTTATGTTGTTAAGTTAATTTGTTACTTTAAATGATTATATTTTCAAAAAAAAAAGAAAAAGAGTTATTATATATTTGATATGGTTAAAGAGCTTTGGTTGATATATATAAAAAATATTGGGTTGTCACAGCGGGCGGTCAGATCCTTGCAAAATAGGTATGGTATGGTCTACATGCCCTCCTATCGGGAGGCCGGCATACTGACAGTTCTTGAAAAATATTTCTATATGGTTGTGGGGTTGCTATGGCAACCAGGGTCATGGTAATTTGCAAGGATCAGCTACGTAACATCTTACCAATAAAATGCTGTGGCGGTTATTTACACCCAACGCTTGTGTCTCTCTCAATTATTTTAAAGGGAATATGTTTATAGATATGTATATGGTACACTTTTATATAGCTACATGGTTGCTGCAGGGTCGGTTTTAGATCTGTTTTTTGTGAGGGGGTTGGTGGCTCCCCTGATAATTCAGTCTGTGTAACACAGACAGATGCCAGATTGGATGTATGAATTGGTACATAGAAACCAAGTAAGTCTGACCATTACAACTGCTTAGAATGCAGAACTGGACTAGCCAAATGGCACAGATAGAAGTTTGATTTCTGTGTGTGATTTTGTAAAATCTAGAAAAGGTCAACTTTTAAAAAATATTACATTTTGTGTTTATGAAAATTCTGGTGTGCTTATTTCAGTGCATCCTGTTTAACCCCTTAATTTTAGGGTTAAAGGGAAATCATAAGCATTGCAACACATTGCCCCATGTGGTTTTTCCACCCATGCACTAAAAAACCATCTGTGCCTGAGTCATTTAGAATGTGAATTAACACTCAGCAGCCAGGGCTTCTTAAAGCTAATGTCGAATTTACTGAAATTGGCAAATTACGATTTCTCTGGAAAATGTTTCCTTTTTTCTTCTCAGGCATTTAATATGCAGATTTATGTTAATCTAGCAGATTTAAAATGTGACTCGGTGACCTTCTTGGTTTATGTGTTTATTTACTTGAAAAGCGGTGAGAGTATATTGTCAGCATGCTATCAGTGTACTGTTGATTATTACTTTTTTCTGTTGTTTTTAAATTAGTCAATTAGAAAATATAGTTCTACACAGATGGTAATTAATTTAAATTTACCTCCCCGCCCTATGCTATCCCAGCATGTACAGACTAAGCCACAGTCATACCTCACAACATGCCTCCTTTTTACCAGGATGCTACAGTTGTATAAATTTAAAGGGGAACTGTGGTCTCCATATGAGTGTCCGTTTAATAGATGTCACTTCTGATTTTTAAACTGATTTTTAAAGTAATTCCTTGGGGTAGAAGTCAGGGCTACATTTGCCTATTAGCTAGTATTAGCTAGTATCCATCCCATTTGGCAAGTTTGCAGCCAAGGGGAGACAGTGAAATTGGGGAAACATAATCGGATTGTTTTTGTTTTCAGACATACCAAATTTTAGAGCACTATTGTCATCTCTAGATAATTTTGCTACATGTATGGCGACTATAAGACTAAAAGATAAGACAAGCTTATGATTTGTGGATGGAAATCTGCCAAGGTAATTTTTTACAGTTTAGTGTGCCTTTAAACTCTTCATGGCTCTTGGTTGACTTAAGCTACAGACATGATTTTGTGCCTGTTTAACCCTTTCACTGCCAGGAGATTTTCATTTTTTTTTGCGTTAACTGCCAGAAGAATTTTCAGGATTTTGTCCTTAATCGCTTTAGACTAATTTTACAGTAGGAAACCTTGCAGTAAATCAGGAATATTATACATTGTTTTTTTCAGCACAAAGTCTACTTTAATATGGTAACAAAATTTTGTAACTTTTCTGGAAATTTTACTGGAATTATGGGTAAAATATGTAAAAAAAATGAAAAATTTGCAAATTTTCATGGATTTTTCACATTTTACTTATAGTTACTTAAGGTTACACACAAAAATCTTACTGTTTCTAAAAGCTCAGATACTCCCGAGTACAACATACCAGATTTGTAGGTACCCGACGTTTCCTGTACAGGAGACCCCCCCAAACTAAAACTCACCTCCTAGAATATTAACACCAAATTAAAATGTGTAACCACTACTGACAGTTAACATAGAATATCTACCAATTATCTAAAATATCCCCCCAAGTGAGATATTTTTAGAAACTAACACTCGCAGGATTTTACGAGTGAGGTTAGTTTCGATCAAAATGCAGATACCCGGACGCAGCTCTTCGTCAAATTGTAAGTTACTTTCTCACATTTTCCTTTTTTTCCTCAACTGTAAAATCAGAGACAAAATCAATGCGAATTTCAGCTAAAAACTGTGGAGGAAAGTTCAAACGCATCTCAAATATAAAGCCTACCCCTCCCGAATAAAACGGTATGCCACATTCATGGTGTGTACAGAGACATGCTGCCAACTAACCCAGAGCGTGACCAGTGCCAAATGTCATTAGCAGCAAAAAAATTAGCCAGTTTTGTATTTGAACAGTCTGCAGTTTTTCCACAAAAACACCCCCCAACTCAAAAATACCCCCCCACAACTATAGATTCCTGAAATCACACACCTTCAGCTATGTAACGCTGTAGTTTGTTCATTCATACCATCAATGGTGTGGGCGCAGTTCTTCATAGAAGTTCGCACTTTCTGAAAAATGAACAAAAAACAACTTCAAAAGGTAGAAATCATGCCAAAACCTGATGGAATCTAAAAAAAAGTTACAAATATCAACTCCCAAATGTCCTGAATCAAACGGTATGCCATATGTGTGGTTACACACGCGGACGTGGAAGCGAAAAGCCACAAAGTGAGACAATGCCGATGGCTCAGAAACAGCGAAAATATTTAGCTAACTCCGAATTGGACAGTCTGCAGTTTTTTCCACAAAACACCCCCGTAACTTAGAAATAACCCCCACAAACTATTATTCCTGAAATCTACACACCTTCAGCTATGTAACGCTGTAGTTTGTTCATTCATACCATCAATGGTGTGGGCGCAGTTCTTGTAGAAGTTCGCACTTTTCTGAAAAAATGAACAAAAAACAACTTCAAAAGGTAGAAATCATGCCAAAACGGATGGAATCTAAAAAAAAGTTACTAAATATCAATCTCCCAAATGTCCTGAATCAAACGGTATGCCATATGTGTGGTTACCCCACGTGGACGTGGAAGAGAAAAGCCACAAAGTGAGACAATGCACGATGGCTCAGAAACAGCGAAAATATTTAGCCAACTCCGAATTTGGACAGTCTGCAGTTTTTTCCACAAAACACCCCTGATAACTCAGAAATACCCCCCCCAAACTAATATTCCTGAAATCTAAACACCTTCAGCTATGTACACTGTAGTTCGTTCATTCATACCATCAATGTGTGGGCGCAGTTCTTCGTAGTTTCGCATTTCTACACAATTTTCTGGAAAAATAGAGAAAAATACATTTCAAAGTTACAAAATCACACCAAAACCCCATGTAATGTAAAAAAAACTTACCAAATATCAATCTCCTAAATGTCCTGAATCAAACGTGTGCCATATGTGTGGTTCACACACTGACGTGGAAGCGACTAGTCAAAATGTAAAACAATGCGCAGTGAGCCAATAACAGCATTTTCCCAGATTTCCAAACTGAACACCCCTCTAACTTGGAAATACCCCCCGCAAAACTATATATTCTCAGAATCTACATACCTTCAGCACGTAACGCTGTAGTTTGTTCATTCATACAATCAATGGTGTGGGCGCAGTTCTGTTCTTCGTAAAAATTCGCATTTGTCTGAAAAAAATGAACAAAAACAACTTCAAAAGGATAAATCATGCCAAAACCCCAAGGAATGTAAAAAAAAGCTACTAAATATCAATATCCCAAATGTCCTGAATCAAACGGTATGCCATATGTGTGGTTACACACGTGGACGTGGAAGCCAAAAGACACAAAGTGAAACAATGCACAATGGCTCAGAAACACCAAAATATTCAGTCAAATCTGAATTTGAACAGTCTGCAATTTTCCCCACAAAACAACCCCCACAAACCATATATCTATTCTCGAATCCACACACCTTTATCTACGAAATTCTGTAGTTTGTTTCATTCGTACCATCAATGGTGTGGGCGCAGTTCTTCGTAGAAGTTCACAGCTTTAGCAGATTTTCTAAAAAATTAAAAAAAAACACTCTCAAAGGTAGAACCAGCAAAAATCCCAAGTAATTGTAAAAAAAGTTACCAAATATCAATCTCCCAAATGTTCTGAATCAAACGGTATGCCCTATGTATGGTTACACACGCAGATGTGGAATCAACTAGCCACAAAGTGAGCCAATGAACAGTGGCCCAATTACAGCAACTTTTCAGATTTGTCAGACTAAACACCCCTCTATATTAGAAATACCCCCCAAAACTATATATTCTTGGACTCTACACACCTCAGCTACACAATGGTGTGATTCTTTTATGCATACCACCAATGGTGTGGGTGCATTTTTTTGTACATTTCGCTTTCTTACCAGATTTTCAGGAAAAATTTATAAAAATACAATTCAAAGTTAAAAATCATGGCAAATTTCCATGTCATGTAAAAAAAACTTGTCAATTATCAATCTTCCAAATGCCCTGAATCAAACGGTATGCCTAGGCGTGGATGCACACAGGGACATGGCCACCAACTGCTCAAATGGGACGCATGCACCAGTGTAATTACAAGAAAAATATCAAGTGCTCTGTAATTTCAAACAGCCCCAAAACTTGAAATGCCCCCCACAAATAAAACCCCCAACTAATATCAATCTCCCACATGTTCTGAATCAAACGGTATGCCATATGCGTGGATGCACACAGAGACGTGGCCACCAACTAGCTCAAATGGGCATGCACCAAATCAATTACAAGAAAAAATCAAGTGCTCTGTAATTTGAACAGCCTACCCTTTTTCTAAGAACATCCCAAAACATGGAGATTCCCCCACAAAACTATATATTTTTTGGAATCTAAACACCTTCAGCTACGTTACGGTGCCATGCTTTCATACATGCATGAAGAATTCCAGACCCAGCGATCCAAAGAACTCGGTGTTTTTACGAGATTTTGTGAAAAATAAAATGAGATGATTCAAGGGTTGAAATCCTACCTAAACCCACTTGACAAGCAAAAAAACCCACTAAATAGCAATCTCCCACAGTCCTGAATCAAACGGTGTGCCATTTGCGTGGTGTGCAAACAAGACGAGGGCCCCCAACTAGCTCAAATGGGACGCATTTAGAAGTGCAGTTACAGAAAAATTTTTTAAAAACGCCACAAGCCACCCCCCACACACACACTCTCCCCCTTTTAGTGGTTTTTAGTGAAGTCGGTTAGTATGGAGAGTCACACACCGTTTTTGCACACTTTACTGATCCTAAAATTCATACGGTCTTTATTTGGTACCTCGGCAAAATTCCTTATAAAATATAGGCTTAGTTTCCCTTGAAATCGAACAAATAAGTATCTGCGTTTACTTTACCGATATCACTGGGGACATTGGGGAGCTTGGAGAAGACAACTTTTTTTCTAATTTATAGTTTTAGGGTAAAAAAAAAAAACAGGTGTGTGTATCACTTTAAGAATTTTTTTGTGTGTATTTCCCCTTTTTTTCCCCGATCATTCCCAAAGATAATCATCAGATCATCTTAGGGAATGATACCGAACTTGGAATACGGGCATAAATGCCCGTTTTCCAATTCGAAATCCGATCGGAAAAATCACTTCCCGGAAATCATTTTCCAGGAAGTGATTTTTCATTCATTGGCAAAGATCAATAATTTGGTGATCAGAAGTGATCACCAAATATTGATCTCTGTCCCCATTTTTTTTCTAAGTCTTCGCTAAGTAGCAAAGACTTAGAAAAAATCCTATTTGTGAATGGAACTTTGAGTTCCATTCACAAAATGTATAGAAAAGCTGGCAGCTTGACAGCTTGTTCTATACTAGGTACTGCAGCATGATCAAATTGAGATCAAGCTGCAGTACCTCAACTAGACCACCAGGGGCAGTCTCCTACCACTTCAAGGGAGACCCCGGTGAAGGAGGAAGCTCCGTGACGTCACCGGGGTCTCCCTTTCCGCTTCCTCCTCTTCATCCACGTGGGACCGGCTGCACTATACGATCACTGCATCTGAAAGGTACTGTAACTCCCGATCCCCCCCTCAGATTTGGACACAACTGAGGGGGGGTCGAGGGGGATAGGGGGGCAGCTGAATGCTGCCCCCGGGTCGGCCCTAGCGCGCGGTGTTTTTGAAAATTTAAAGGGGAAGCCACAGATCGTATATTCACGATCTGTGGCAGTTAAAGCATTCTCTGCACAGATCGTGAATATACGATCTGTGGCAGGGAAAGGGTTAAAGGGTATTATGAATATCAAGACAGATAGAATAAGTTACAATTATGTTTATTAGAGAAAAGGTGATTATGTGGGGATATGATTACTGTGTATAAATACATTAACGGCAATACAATAAACTATCTGGGGCATTGTTCACCAAAAGAACATGTCAACGGACACATGGACATCCCTTAAAGGACATGTAAACAGTGACAAATCATTTTTTAACTAATCACACAGTAATTAGGATTAATTACTACCAACCTTAAATCTGCTTTTTTTTTCTTCTCTGACCTTCCTATCCCTTGTTTTTTAGCTCTGGGTGTTTTACTTTTTAAAGAGGGAGGGGCACAGCTAGTCAGTAAAGACCTGTGCCCCCCCTGTAGGGGGGGCACAGGTCATCTCCACTGCACATGCTCCATACTCTAGCTGTGCCTCAGTTTTTGGAGGGGGTGGATACATAGAGAGGAGACATGCATACTAACAAGGAGCAAGCTTAATAGGACAGGAGGAGATCTAAAGACAGGGAGCACTGAGAGCAAATGGGGTCAAGTTCCTGACAGCACTAAAATTTTTAAAAAGTCATTTTTTTTTCCAGTTTAGTGTCCCTTTAAGACTTCATGAAAAGAAGCTTAGTCTTCAAATTCGGAAAGGGTTTTTCACTGTGAGAACAGTAAAACTATGGAACTGTCTAACAATGGACGTGGTGATTGCAGAATCATTGGATAGTTTTTTTTTTTTTTAAAAGCTGGATGAATGTTCCATGTTACTGGTATTGATACATAAAGAAGAGTTGACCCAGGGATTTTTCTGATTGCCACTTGGAGTCAGGAAGGAATTTTTCCCCCCTTATAATTCTTGTGGGGTTTTTTTTGCCTTCCTTTTTGCCTTCCTTTGAATCAACAGTTAGGCAGCAAAAGTGGATACATGGAACCGCAAAAGTAGTTTCCAATCGTATTTTCGAGGGTTATCGAATGTACAAGGTAATTTCCGAGGGTACCAAAAATAACACTGTACATTCAGTAACCCTTGAAAATACACTTGCATCCCTCTAAAGTACGTTCCGTTTTTCTTCAGTTTTGAACATCTCTATACTAATAGAGAGCTCTATTAAATGGAGGAAACTTCTATGGAGACCACATTTCATTTATGTGCTTCTCACCCCTTTAGAAGACACATTACATGTGACCACCCGCAGCGATCCTTTCCCGGCATCCACTCCCAGCCCCCTGCTCCGGGATTCACTGCGGTATTGTACTTAGCGCATTAGCGCAGTTCAAATTACCGCCGCACATCGTGGCCGTGAAACATTGCGCTGTGATGCTGCTCGGCATTATTAATATGGCGATAGCGTTATTTTTTCCGCAGCAATGTGCAGCGGTAATTTTACATCGCTAATTTCGCCCGTTTATAAATATTGCCCTAAATGACAATAGATGACAATGAAGATGCAATTTATTTTTAAATATTTGGATTTAAAAGGATTTTTATCCATTCATTCAATATGCTTTCACATGTTGCAATTTAAGAAACTAGACCATAACACAGTATGATGTGATAGACCATGATCTCAAACTCCATAAGTTTTTGTCCCCCCATGAACTTCTAGGATACAACCAATGGCTTGGCACTATATATTATGCAGAGTTGCCAGTGATGCTTAGGGGAGGCCTCTACCTACAACCTATTGTCAACATACACACTGGGCTGAATTTAGTCCGATAATAAAGCCTTTGCCTTCCTCTTCTGCTTGTACCAGTTGTGCACAGCCAAGGTTTAATGTCAAACCTGGTGCCTGATGAATGCCACGAAGAACAAATTCTTATTAATAACAAAAAGTATAATTTATCCATAACGATCACTTACATATTGTAAGGAATTTACTAGAATTTACTACTATTAGAACTATACTATAAGAATTTACTACTATTTAAGAGCCACAGACACAACCGGTGCACAGATTTAATATCTTGCTTGATACTCTGGGTAAATTCCACTCTGATCTTAACCCTGCAGCTATTTGCCGGTGTTGAAAAACTCAAGCTAATCTGCTACAAATGTTAAATCACTTGCAGGGGCTGCATGGGTAAATATTTGCAAAGCCCACACAGCCACCACAATCCCAAACCTAAAGTCACAGTAACCCTTTCTAATTGCAATTACGCCTCTCTGTATATTTCCCTGTTTTTATTTTTGTTCTAGATTTCTCAACAAAGAATAAAAGGAAATGGAACTTTTAGTAATTGTGTTATTTAAAGACCTTTGCTTTTTCCCCTTTTTCCACATCTACACAGTGACAGTTGATTTCTATAAATGGATGCATGTTACAATATTATAAAGAATAACAACAACTTTTGTGGCTTTATATCAGTTCCCTGCAACAAACCAGAGGATACACATGGCTATTTATCAAGAGGATATAGATACTTATAGTTGTCACAATGTTGTTGTGCACAAAACAGTGCAGCACCAGCTGCTCATTCAGACCTTTAGGTGCCTGTGTCTCCAAACTTTCTGCCTCTAAGTTGACTTCTAATATCCTTATAATTTACTGTAGGGGGTACATTATTTGTTTTGGATTTCCAATATTAATTTTGCCTTGTATTGATTCACTGTTATAGATAGAAACTTCCCTCTGCCTATTTTTGTTTGTCTTCCCTAGCTTTTCTCTGTCCTTTTCTTTTTAAGTCTCCTCTCTTTACTATTCTTTCCTGCCTACTGAGCTTAGGGACACCACTTTTCACCTCCCTGTGTTTTCCATTGCTGCCATGTACGGATTAGCCATCTGTCTTGCCACCAGATTCCCAGTGTCATTTGCAACTCAAATGAAGCTAATGCTAATCACTCCCCTTTTCCAAGTTGAATCTTGGCAGAAAGATTGTCGCTGTCTTCCATCATCCTGCCCCTAGTGAGTGGCACTGCCCTTCCCCCCGATACTCCATTACTGCCTAACCATGCGACGCTGATCATCAGGAAAGCTTCCAGCTCACAGTGCTCAGTCCAATCTTTTCTGTGCTGGGAAAGTGATTTTTAAAGAGAACAGATGCAGATGTGATACTTGCAGTATTGTCCACCTCTATTTAATGTATAGGCTGCTTCATTTCTAGAAACTTGTAAGCACAGAACAATTGTCATCTCCCCATCCATTCTGTGCACCTCCTTGCCAAATCTAGATACTGAAAATCCCAGTTATATCAGCTATCACTGCTAACAAGGCCGAAAGTAGCCTAAAACCAAAATGCTTTAAGTGTCCCATCTGTATACTAACACAGACAATGCCCAGAAAAATCATTCTGAGGTTTATTTATTACTATGTTTTGCTCATGATTGATGGAACTTGCTGTTGCACTTGTATATTTCAAATCAGGAAAAGCTGTTTTCAGTTCGAAAATTGCTTAGGGGGCTTATTAAGTTAGAGCTGACGTTTGCTCTGTTCCTATACTCTTCATACTTCCTTGTTACCATCAAGACCCCTGGAGCAAGGAGAATGAAGCTCAACAGAGGACAAAGCAGATTCGCAAAAGGAGAAGGAAAAAATGATTTCCAGAAAACGAAGTGTATGACAGATTCACAGCCCACAAAAGAGTAATGTGTTAAGACGCCATGTTCCATTAGGATCAAAATACTGCTACTCTACACAACACGATGAAAATATTTCTGTATTTTGATTGGCAGATACTTTAATCCATATGAATGCAATAAGATGGATGATATATTAAGGCAAATAATACATTACCTAATATGTCTGTCTTTTTTATTTCATGGTCATACAGTGATCTTAGTTTGTTACCAGTTTAACACCTAATTATTGTGTATTATGGTTATGTGTACTGTATATACTATCATACTGTACCAGAATATGGAGAAAGACAGTCACCTGCGGCAAAATGATTAAATGCAATAAGAGGGCACAATCTATCAAGATCTATTGAGAAAAAACATGTAGAGACACAGCTCACCCATTACCAGAGTAAAACAAAACCTATTTGTCAGCCACTATATGTGACATTAGGCCTTATTCGCCCATTTTAATCCACAAGAACTCTTGCCAACCACAGACTGGTTATTCTAAATTGTGCAATCTTCTCACAAAGTTCATAAAACATTAATATGGGGTTTTGGAAATCGCGTGAACACAAAAATTCCTGTGATTTCCGGTGATAATGCGATTGCACGTCCATTCATGTTTTGGTAACGCATGGGTTCACCATTTTTGGTGCCTTAACGCATGTGTTTCCATAACGAAAAATGTCAAAATCGCACGCGCAAAACGCACGAGAAACGCGTGTGTGCTAACGCTCGTGTGATTCCTGTGCATTGCAGTGTGGCCTCAGTCTTAATAGGTAAAGAATAACCTTTAAAAATGAGGTATGACTGGACCCTGAAAAGAGTATAACTGTACAAGTGGAAAAGAAGATGTGTTGCAATCACATTTGTGTAAATTTCAGGATAAAATAAATAAATAAGACAGGAAAGTTGTTTGCTTTTTTTAAAAACAGATTGTATCCTCTAGTTCTTCATTCATTTTTACTGAGAGCGATCCACAGTATCTGGATAATCCAGCAGTAAATGGAAGTAAATAGTTCTAGGTTTAAACAGTTCAGTACAGATGTGAAATTGACACTCTGAAATAATGATGTGTGTAATGTAAATAGCACAAAGGATTAACTGTGTGTGCAAGCTCACTGAGTATAAATATCCATACTGATGTGTCCTAGGTCGATAAACACCTGAACTGGAAGTCTGCAGGTGCACAAAAACCTTGTTCATGCTCTGTGTGATTCTGTGTGGTTTTTGCAACACATGCATTTTTAAAAGACACAGACATTTTTTATTTTCGTTATTGAAATCCTTTTTAGTGCTTCCACAGTATGTGTAGCAATGTGTTCTAATGTGTGCATTAGCACTACATGCATTGCATTTGCATTGTAGCATGAACAAGTCCTTCATGGTCCATACATTCTATCAGATAATTTTAAAGGGAGTGTCCAGCCAAAAAATAACCAAGTGGATCAGTGTTTAGCACTGAGGCCTTGCAGCACTGAGGTTCCGAGTTCGACTCTTTGACACATCTGCAAGGGGTTTATATGTTCTCTCCGGGCTTGCATGGGTTTCCTCCGGGCACTCCAGTTTTCCCCACAATCATAAAGACATATTTATAGGTATGGGTAGATGTGATAAGCATGCTTATACCCAAATAACAAGGAAGGCCATGTTACCAGATGTAATATTGGGTTAGTGTGGGTTTTCTGACTTTTTTTTTTCTTAACAGCACCGAGCATCCGATGAAGAAAGTCTTTAGTTAACAGGAAGTTGGTTAGTTAAGCAGGTGCATCCTACCTGACTGTGCTGCTACAATGCCATAACTGCTGCAAAGTGATTACTGCATCCTGGGGGCGCAGTTAGGTGAGATGAAGCAGTGAGCAATATTATTAATATATCACTATATAGGCCTGTATTTGCCTAATTATTACCGGTATAATGCTAGCACTAAGAAATATACTTATAATATATACTGTACATCATCATTATTACAAGACTAATAGCTTAAATAAAATGTTTCTTTATATTATCAAGCAAGAAATAACAAAAGACAGTGGATATTTCTGTACTTACTTAAAATTGATACACAGATTGTCATATTGGATCATGCGGATTTCTGGAACCCCGTGGCAAATGTGTATAAGTAATGAGTGTAGTAGTTGATTATTGTTTTAACTGTTGTGACAGCCAGCAGAAAGGTAGCATAAGGTAAAGGGAGAATAAGGTAAAGATGCAGGTGAATCACCTGCTCTAAAGCTGATATGCCACCAGGTGTCACCATGCTACTACACAATGTACAATGGAACTAGCATTCAAACCTAATTATTTGTTCATATCTCTATGCATCACAGTATGAGGTTAGACTCACAGCTGTCAACTATTTGATAGCCCAAAGCTGGAGATTTCAGCATTAAATGAATGTTTAAGGCCTGTGAAAATCCATTGGAGGAAATGATCTTTTAGGCTATCCAGGGAAATTAGAGTATTAAGGGAACAGAAATTTGTTGAATGAGCTAGAAATGCAGTTACAAGCAGTTCCCCTTGGGATGGTTCTAGGTAAGTGCCAATTAAAAGATGAAGCTAGTTAACCCCTTTTACTCTAAAATAAAATTTGCACAGATAATTTTATTGAATTAGGAACCTTGGATCTAATAAGATGCCTGTTAAAAAAGAACAATTAGATATTATTTAAAGGTAAGATGATTACAAAATATATTGACAATTATTTCCAGTAAAGGCCTCCCCAGTGAAGCATGACAGATGTTAATGACACTGAAGATCTGCAATAAAAAATAATCAAAGTTACTCTGCAGATATTCAACAAACCCAATTGTCATTAGGGTCTATTGTTCCAGATGGAAATTTTCTGTTTATTTAGGTAGACTCTGCCATGAATTTGTACAAGGCCACTGCAGACACATAACAATGTCCTCAGTAAGCACACAGCTTATCAACAGGGCCATTATGATGTAATAAGCAAGAATTCTCCGAGCGTGGCTTCCCATCCTTATTAAGGCCCAGCAAAGCATCACTGTCTGTGGCAACGATAGCCCCATAAAAGATAAAAACCATTTAACTCAATAGACCCTTAACATCTGTGATTGTGTTTTTGTAGGTGTAACCTAAAACATTAGCAGGAAGGTGTAATACTTACCTCGGGTTCCCACGATGCAGTGTTTTCTTTTTGCGAGTTACTGCATCGCGGGAACCTGTTGAAGGTAAGTAGCGCAGAAGTAAACCCTCAATTTAAAGTTTGTTTTTGCACTACAATGAGCGCAGGGGATTTAAATTGGGTGCCTATATTAAATTTCTGATCGCCCGCCAGTTCATCTCAAAAATGTCCAAATTGTGCCCAAAGTGACAATATTTTGTGTGACCACCATTATTTTCTAGCACTTCTTAACTCTCTTGGACATGGACTTTGCTAAAGCTTTTCAGGTTGCCATTACAATCCTCTTTCACTCCTCTATGACAACATCACAGAGCTGGTGGATGCTAGAAACCTTGTACTCCTCCACCTTCTATTGAAAATATACTGAAAAAATGACTTTGCGTCATCTTAATCTATGAATAAATACATTTAAGTAGCGCTTACTCTGAGGTATGTGTGTTGCTGCATGTCTTCAATACAGTACTTATTTTTCTCAGGCTCTGACCACTGACCTGACTATTTTCCCCCATACCAACTGTCAAAACTGCATAAAGCATACAGCACACCAACTGTCAAACCATTCCAGCTGCAGCAAAACTGCTTACAGAAATGCTAAAACTTAAGAAGGGTGATTTACCCAGGAGCGCTGCAGGCGCGCAGCGCTCCTGCCCCTTCATAACGGCGCGCTAACTGATTTACGCTCAGTTAGCGCGACAATTGCCGACTGCGCGGCTCTTTACACTAACAGCTGGCGTTAAATACTTATGTCAGAGTGAGATTCACCCAGAGCTGGGCAGTTTCTGGTAAATCCCGTACGGGAGATTTGCCCAGAGCAGTTGCGGCTCTGGGTGAATCTCCCTAAAGATATTTCAGATTGGATATATAATGTAATAGGGGGCAGATCACCCAAAAAAAACCCAGTACAGTTATAGTTGGGAGGAATTATAGTTTCCACTAATAGGCAATTTAAAAAAAACTAATTTTCTTGTATACATACCCTTTAAGCAAGGCAGTGGTCATTTTGGATGTGTGTTTGGGGTTGTTATCATGTTGGAATACTGCACTGCTTTCCAGTTTCCGAAGGAAGGTGATCATGCTCTGCTTCAGTATGTCACAGTACAAGTTGGCATTGTTCCCTCAATGTACTGTAGCTTCCCAGTGCCAGCAGTAATCATGCAGCACCAAACCATCACACTCCCACCACCATGCTTGACTGTAGGCAAGACACACCTGTACTTCTCACCCACACCATCTGACACCAAATACATTTATCTTGGTCTCATTAGACGACGGGACACTGTTCCAGTAATCCATGTCTTTAGTCTGATTGTTTTCAGTAAACTGTTTATGGCATTTTTTGTGCATCATCACAAAATATTGACATTTTGGACACAAATTGGACACTTTTGTTGCAAGCGGTTTAGAAATTAATGGCTGTGTGTTGAGGGGACAGCAAATTTACACTTATGTAAGCTGTGTACTGACTACTTTACATTGTCTCAAAATGTCATATCTTCAGTATTGTCCCATGAAAAGATATTATGAAATAATTTATCAAGCCTAGTGAAACAAACAAATCCCATGTCTAGATTTAGCCCACCCTGTGTTCAGTGTCCAATAAACCCTAGCGTGCAAATCCATATCTTCAGACCAGCTACATATTGTGCCCTTTAATGAACTTTTAGAAAATAAAAATATAATATATGTAATATAAGTGCATAATAAAAATAAAAATATAATATATGTAATATAAGTGCATAATAAAAATAAAAATATAATATATGTAATATAAGTGCATATTGTCTCTTTTTTAAGTGCAAATGATCTCTATTACCAGTGCATATTATTATCTCTAAAACAGGGCGATTTATTGGCCCTATCGCTCTGGGTAAATCTTCCGAACGCGATTCAATCTTGCGTTTGCCCACGTAGGTAGCCCACACCGTAATTTTAATGCTAATAGCTGGCGTTAAAACCAAGCTTTAAATCTAGCGCAAATGCAATTTTGAATCGTGAGGCCCCGGATGTACGGGTGTCATTTACATAACCCGCACATCCGACACTAACTGGTTAGCGTGACTTTAACTTCATATAATTGCCCAGCTCATCTGGGTAAATCCCCCCCAAAAAGTGCTAATGCTCTACATCAAGTGTTATCAGTTAAGGCATATTAAGATAATGTGCTATAGTACTTAATAATGTTAAATCAAAATATCCTTCCATCAATGACCATCATAGTAACCATATATAATTTAAAACACTTACAGGGAGATTCAATAAAAGTTCTTTTTTTTTTTTTTAAATTACGCTAATCAGATGTTAGATTTCAAATGTTAAATAAGATCTGATTGGTTGGGGCAAAATGAGCACCATTTTAAACCATAAGAACTTTAATTAAATCTCCCTGTTATTTTGCTTACACATAATAATATTCACATAGAATATTAATCATATCAACCCTATATACGGTCAAAGGAATTATGCTCTAGTGATCATTCATTTAAAAAAAAACCTGTATGCATGAAAGATACCCCCTCTCTCTCCCTTGGACATATCTAGAAGTTTCCATATGCTTGTATGATTTACCTTTAGGTACTTTAGTTTTTTAATACAATTATAAAAACATGTTGAATTGCAATCTTCAGACCAGAACCAGATGTGAATTCAAAAAGTATTTGTAAAGAAGTGCATAACATGTTCTCCCTTTAAATGATTCATCTTCAGCAATATTCCTTTGAGTACTATTATATCCATTGTCCAACAATTTTTTTTAAATTTTCTGTAAGTCCTCAGTAAAAACATATTACATACATACATTTTAGAAGGACTAATTATAGTTTGTTGAAACTAGATGCAAATCTAGTAAACATATTTTGACATTTGGCCAAAAACATCTAAACACCTCTAAACAAACACCTGTCTGGCTGCCATTTTGTAAACCTCTATAGTATAGGTAAACAAGGCCAATGCAGACAGTTCTGCAAAATTTAATTATTAGAGCTAAAATAATCTTTCATGTATTTGTAGATTCATAATAAACCAGTAAAATTTGTTGTATACTTTTTTTAATTTAATGATAGATTTTTTTTCCTTAATACACGATAAGCAGTATTTTGTGTTAATTTGTAGCATCTGATTATTGCAAATAGATATGCTTGACTAAGAATTTGCCCTAAATACCACAATTAAATTCCCTTCTGTATACCTACAAGAAATATTTTTTATTGACAACTTTACTTGAAAAATCTTGAAGAAAAGGAATTTAACCAGATGGCCTTTAGGTGGCAATGAAGAGTTGTCTGGTAATTACATATATTCTCAATACACAAAATTATGCGGTAAGCTGTAACAATGGTAACCAGAGATAAGTTTAGGGGACAGAATTTATATAGATGCAATTTCAGTACTGTGGATGTATACACATTTTCACCTTCTTGTGTCCTTCACTCTAGGGTGTAACAGCAGAAAAACAGTCTTTATGCTTTAGTGTGAAAGCACAGGTAGGATGCAGACATTTGCTAGTTTTCCTCTCTCTCTCTTACATGAGATGGTTTCCGCTTGCAGAGGGTTTATACAGTTCCTATGAGGGCAGCAATAGGCAGTGTAATTAGTTTTTAACCACCAGATGCCCAAGGAATCGTCATTGCAATAGACTTTTAGCAAACATCTATTACAATTTTTGGTCTGTGCAATTATTTTCCAGAAACTGGAAAATAATAGATCCTGTAATCTATTTTCATTGCAGATGCATTTTACCACACAGAAAACACTAACAGGAAGACTTTCTCTCCTATGCTGTTTCTGTTGTTGGGAAGTTTGCAGTGTCAAGGTCTAAAGATGGGTACACAGGGTACCATGAAAGGTCAATACCACCAAAACATCTTGCCTAAACTCAGTATAGGAAGATCGGTCAGTACTGTATGAAGCCATATTTGCAGAAGACCACAGATGGTATTAAATGGAATCTGTCAGTAATCTGCTGCAAGTTTGCTCGTGTGTACCAAGCTAGATCAGAACCTTACAAGGCTGTATCTGGTCATTTTGTTGAACATGTTTAGGTTTATTTAATAAGAGGTGCGAAAAATTGCCTGTGCTATAAATTTTCACCTCTTACTGCATAAGCCCCTTTATGCTTATAAGGAGATGTTGAAATAATGTGCTAACCTTCTACACCATATTAAAGAAGAACAAAAGTTTTTTTTTTTTTTAAATATCCTAACATGAAAGCTTTTCACCCCCGAGAACACCTGTACCTTTTAAGATACTTCTTAAAGGGGAACTGTGGTCCAAAAAGGATTTTAGGTAAATTGATAGGAATTGCTCCCCTGAAAATTTTTGCAATTTATTTTCATTGTTTATTTTGCATAGTTTTGAAGATATTTACATTTTTGTGTGGGATATGGCAACAGCATCACCAGGTCCCCTGCACTTCCTGCTTCCTGCTCTGAAACCATGTCAATCAATCTGCCCTGTGTCTCCTCCTCCCCTTTGCAGCCCCCTGGTCCCTCCCACTCATGGACCCCATGGTCCCTCCAGTTGCAGGCCCCCCTTGGCCCATTCTCTTACAGCCCCATGTGGCTCAACCCACTTATGGGCGCATAAGCCCCACACACTCATGGGTGTATAAGCCCCTCCCACCCATGGGTGCACAGGCCCCACCCACTCACGGTTGCATAAGCCCGCCCACTTTTGGGTTCTGTGGGCCACTCAGCCCTCCCCCCTACAGAAAACTCTGTGGAAACAGCCTGCCTGAAAAGGCTGTTTTCACATAGTGGGAAAGAAGGGTTGTAGATTCCCTTACCTTCCCTGTCAGGACTTCATACAGCAGAGAGGAGGAGGGACTTCCTGTCTCCCTCACACACTGAGAGAGTCTGAGGCTGTGCCTGCTGGCAGAACTGTGCAGGAGAAGCCTTAGGAATGTCACATGTCAGAATGTCACATGTCAGCCTCCCACCCATTAACTTTCTGATCAGTCATTTCTTTATATCTTGGGCTGTGGAGCAGGTAGAGAGTGTTTTGGAGACCACAGTTGCCCTTTAAATAAATTGCACTTATGTATGTATCAAGTAGATTCTGAAACTTCCATGTTGTTGCCATTACAACTCACAGCACATGTAGTCTTCAAAGCTTTGCAAGCATGTGCACCTATTGACCATGCCCCTTACCCCACTATCCACTGTCTCCTCTTTAAAAAATGCTATTTAATATTACTTCTATGTTTGGGAAGCAGGATCTGCTTTATCATGATCTGTGCCTAGCAGAGTCAGGTCTCTGTCCTGTAATATGATTGGCTGAAAGCTTAAAGATGGCAAGGCTGCAGCTTTCTTGTTTTCACCTTTTCCCCCCCCCTACATCACTAGAAAGCACGTAAAGTGTACTGCATACAGACTGACCCCTAGTACCCACAGGTTGATTTCATAAATCCCCCAGTAGCCACAGCAAAGGTAGAATTGACAGACTGGTTGTGGTATCTTTATGAATGTGCTTTGTCTATTGGGACAATGATGTCTGGTGACTTTTGTTCCCCCTTTAAAACTATATACTAAAAACACATTTAAACATGTGGCCCCACAGTGAAACATGACACAAACAGATTATAAATCACATTAAAGTTATTGTTCTGCAAAAGTAAATCACTGTTGCCTCAGAATATCCATTATAAAGGAAATTAGTTGTATTAATTGTCACATGGTTTTGACCTGTAATTTTCAGCTGTAAATCAGATAATTTACCTTTGCACACTGAAAATCAATGTACCAAATGTAATCTCATGGCAACCGACCTCGTACAATGAGGGCGTGGGTACAATCACTGCATTTCAGATCTAACATCACTGTGCTCCCTAAGCACTAACCATGTGTTTGCATGCATTAAAACAACCTGCTGATTTTTTTCCCTTGGTGCAATTCTAAATATAGAATTTGCTGGCATAGGAAAGAAGATAGACTAACAATAGTATCATGGCTGTTGAGCATCTGTGCTTTTTTCTATTATATTCGGATGATGCTGGTTTTTCTAATTTAGCAAAAAACAAAGAGAAAACATGGTAACATATATTGTCCTTTCTATTAAACAGAGCCCCAATGTAAAGGGGTATTCAAATTACTATCCGGGAGCCCCCAGAGCATTCTGTTTTACGATTATCTAACATGAACACAAATGGCTCCAGCATTTAGCACAAACAGAACAGTTAAATTACTGATCCAGTGGTTGATTCACCTCTGTCTGAACCCAGTTGAAAATATTCTTTTAAACACAAATGGCTGATGAGAATGAAGACTGTAATTTGCTTTTTAATGTTCTCTGTTTTACTTTACTCTTTCCAAACTATTTTTCGGCTTGCTGTTTGTTTCTTTATTTTGTATTTCTTCTTCCTTTTACCTTGGATAATGTGTTCTCATTATTTTAAGTATAAATACAAGCTTTATATTTTTGTTTTTAGAAACTACAAAGTACTATTAGACGCATTTGTTTCTGATTTTTAAGTGCCTTATTTTTCTTACAGTTGTGTACACACATGACCATTCAATGCAAGTTGCGATCATGCTTCCGCAATGCAGTAAAGCTGCAGACATCCCACCCTAGGGTGTGGTGATGGGGAGGCGTGATGTCACATGGGGACAGGGCGAGATGGGTGGTGGGAGGCGGGGGTTAGGGAGGAGTTAGGGGCATTCCCGGGGCATGGTCTTAAAAAGTGGGCATGACTGAGGAGGTTCTCTCAGTCACGGGAGTCAGGGGTGGTCTCGCAGGAGTGCGGGAGACCACCCCAGAATGAGGGAGACTCCCGGACAATCTGGGAGAGGTGGGATACCTGAAGCTCGGTACACACGTGCCAGACCTTTGAAAGAGAACAGACAGGATATGCATTTTTAAAGATCAGGATACACAAAGTCGCAAACATTCTATACACAGCATAGGGAGAATGTTTAGGACTGCATGTTTTCCATGACCACGGCAGACTCCCCTATAAGGAGACCGAATGACCGCAAGGCCAACGGGAACGTTCAGCAGTCACGCACTAATTCAGGAAAGATGCTACACACACTGACAATAAATCCCCGATACCTTTGGATCCGACAGTATCGGGGCTTTATCGTTACTGTGTACCTAGCTTTATTCCATACTGCCCCAGCCTCACTTCCTTCTTTCTTAAATGTATTTCAATTTAAACTTGTTAAAATACATAATATATGTAGATAATATATAGACTATTTCCTAGGTGTTCCAAGGTATACATAAAATAGAAACCATAACAACCTATAGATGAAAGTAGCTCCTAATTATATATATTCAGCAGTGTGGAGAACCCATTTATTACATACGCATGTTCATAATTGTGACAGAACTGATGGAGAGTACACTCACTTGTATATAACTTGTATCCAAATAAACACCTCTGCACTCAAGTAAACCATCTCTTCTGCTCTCATTCTCATTCACGCACACTCTTTTAAAATATACTTTGTACTTTTGATTATTCTGACTTTTTTTTTTTTACTTCAAAACCACTGATTTAGTCAGTTTCCTTGCCTAAACCATAGCCTTGTGCCTTATATCAATACATGCCACTGCTACCTTTTGAGTTTTAAATGAGAACTAAACCTAATTTTTTTATACTCCAGAATCTGAAATCAACCCCCTTAAAAACACCAATAAGCTATAAAATACAATTTCAGTAAATTGTAATAAAGTAAATCTAAGCCTGTTAAGGACTGGATGAAGTATCTGTGTATGTGCAGTGTCAGACCACACCTCCTGACCTCAGTCACATGCTTCCTTGCTTTATCCATCCTGTAAAGGATTGGCTGGAGATTATTAATGGGTGTGACCAATTGTGACGAGTTTCTGCCATAACTAAGGACTGAGCATGTGCAGAACATAAAGGTCATTGACCAAGCTGTGTGATACTAGAATGCTGTGAAGTAAAGCACAAACCATATGTTATTTAGGTAAATTTCCCAGCACCCGTATCAAAATGAGAGGTAAGACACAGATTACTGGTTTTATATCAAGGAATTCTGCCTTCTGGTTCAGTGTTGTTCAGTGGCTTTAGTTGTCCTTTAATGTAACTTATCCTATGGAGACTTGTTGGTGATGAAGGAACAGAGAGTTTTCAACAACATTAACAATTATTGTATGTTGGGGGATTTTGCAATATGAAGATGGATTGTTGGAATATGCTTAAAGGGCATGTTAACCTTTAGAACAAATAACAGTGGGGGTTAGAAGTCCTCTATTGTTAGTTACTCTCCCCTCTCTTCCTCAAACCCTGTGGTTACAGTTTATTACCTTCCCACGATCCCTAAAGCCCATAATATTTACAGTTTTCTGCCGCTTCACGTACGGGAGCCTCTATCGTTCTGGGTAAATCTCCCCCCAATGTGACTAAAAAGTCAAACAAGCATAGCCAAATACATTATGATTCCCTTTCAATTTCTTTAGGTTTTCTAATCTATGCAAAGATTAATGCAAGAGGTGGTTGGGAAGAAGTATCAGTTAGGAAGGAAGCACTAGGGGAAACTTTCTTAGGGTCCCAAAATGACCACTTGGGGTTTGGGCAGTGAGGAAGGTAGGTATAGATTTAGAAGGTAGAAATACCCTTTAAGATCATGCACAAGACTCTAACAGGACAATGTAGCAAGTGCTGCTATTGCTAAAAATACATTACAAAAGTTCTCTTATTAAAGTTTAGCAGGACATTTGGCAGTAGACTATAGTAGAGGATAATATAGTATAGTATTTGAGGTTGAATAAAGACATACATCCATCTTGTCCAACCTACCCAGCAATACCCTCATTTCCTGCCTAACAGTTGATCTAGAGGAAGGGACATGTGGCTACCTTGCAAAAAGCAGTGTAATAATGTTTGAGATTGGAATTGAACAGTATATCTGTTGTATTCAGTTAGATCAACTGGACTTGAGAAAGCCAGTTGGATGACTAGCGAAACGTCTTCAAGAACTAAACTTTACTACCAGCTGATTTAAAGGATAAGTGCACTGTAAAATCAAGTTATGTTCATTTGGAAGCTGCAGATTAAAAAATACTTTTGCCATATTTTTTTTACCTATGCCCCTCCAGAACCTACCTTTGTGCCTTGAAACGCATGCACGTGCATGGAACTCACAGGCATTACTGTTTGAGGCTCAAGTAGAAGAATGCACGGAACTTACAGGCATTACTGTTTGAGGCTCAAGCAGGAGAGAGCATGGAACTCACAGGCATTACTGTTTGAGGCTCAAGCAGGAGAAAGCAGAGGAAATCTCAGAGGGGCGGAGCTTAACATTCAGCAAACAAGTAACAAGATGTCAGCAACTTCCAAGGCACAAAGCTAGGCTCTGGAGGGACATAGGTAAAAAAAAAATCATGGCAACGGTATTTCTTAAAGCTGCAGATTCCAAATGAACATAACTTGATTTTACAGTGCACTTATCATTTAACTGAACACAACAGATATACCATGACCTGGATGAATGAGAGCCTTCACAAGCAGGAGAATTAAACAGTGGTTTTATTTGACAAGTGGTGAACTAGTTTCTAAACCCACGCATTGATAAGACTGTAATATTTACTGCATTGATAGTTTTGAGTCAATAAAATCTATTGCAGATTTTGGTACAATATTTAGATGACAGTCTGCGTGTTCAGTGTGATCTGCAGAATCTACAGAATCCCTTTTCAGACTAGACCACAAAAAAAAGATTAGGAAATACATAAAGGGAGAAGCAATATTTTTAAATTACCTGTACAAGCATGGTGATCACTTTAGGAAATGTACTGCTTCATGGGATTGTGGTTAGGTAAGACACGTCAGCATGGGCTGGGTTATAGGGCCAGTCTATTATGTTATGTTTCATGCTACAAGGTAGTGCAAAACTTAACCAAAAGCATATTGCATCTGTTACACTGCCAGTGCCATGTTTGGAATTCATGCAGTCCCTGTAAAGATACAAATGCGAAGAGTGTAAAATAATAAAACACAATATTGCAACAGGTAGCGTGGGTTTTACCCTTAACAATAGCATATGTTTGTTGAATTTCCCTGTCATTTTTGTGATGGCATAATCAAAAAATTGTAAACTCTGATCTAAAATCTAAAATTTTCAAGCTATTGCTTTTACAGTATCAGTATAGAGTATCAGTATAATATCGGTATAGAGCAGGGGATCTCAAAATGTTTCAGCCTGTACCTTTGTTTCATGTTGTAATTGCAGTGTATGTTGTAATCACATTTGTAATACTTATCTTGCATGCTTCTATTCCTTCCGGGTTCTCGCGATTCAGTACTTACTTAGCGTGAGTTACTGCATCACAGGAACAAGGTAAGCAAGGAGTGCAGAAGGTAATAATGTTAGTTAAAGTAGCTAAAGAATTAGTTAAAGTAGATAAAGAATATTGTTATTATAAGAAGTAGCTAAAGAAGAAACGTTATCTGTATTGCATTGGGTGCCTGTCTCTTTAATAGAAAACAGCACAGGCCCCAGAAAAAATGGAGTTTACCCCCACACTAACCCAATATTACATTGGGAAGTGTGGATTTAACTCCATTTACCCCCAAATCCCACATGTTACACCTCCCTATTAGTAGTTAAAAGTTAAACTATATTCATCATGCTAAATATTTCTAGAGCACAGTAGAGCACAACATTTTGTGTCACACCTCTGTCTCTTTGTAGGCAAATCAGTGTGACCTGGTACATCCTTTGAGAAACCCAGTTCAATTAGGTTTGTTCTGAGAAATAGTTCTCATATCTCTATTTCATTTCTCTGCTTTACCAGCAATACTTTTTTCTTATGGCATCTATCATGTTTAAATTTAGATACTGTATATGAAAGATTCAATCTGTGTTTCTCTAAGAATAATACAAATGAACCCATGCCAAGTTTTCCTGCCTTTTTTCACTTGATGTAGACAGTGATTTTCTTGTCACTGCTTTGCCTTTCACAGATTATCACAAGCTAGTGATAATATATCTCTACTTGCATATATTTCAAGGGAAACTATAATGTCCAGACAGCCCTCCTAAAGATAAAAATAAATTTGGCAGAAAGGTAGGAAACATTACTCTTACCTCAAGATTTGCACCCTTAGCACCATGATGAGCTATCAAAATGGGAGGTTAAAATACAGTCCCCGACCTCCCTACTTTACTGTATGTATGTTTGCCTGCATAAATGTAAAGGCGGGATTTCTGAGCACCACAGTTTTTCTTTCATTTTTTTTTTTACTTTCATTTTATTGAAGAAAAGGTGACGGTACATGGGTATTGTATTTATGAGAATACAAATGCTCAGACATGCTTGTGAAGGTTCACATTGATCCAGGTCATGGTATATCTGTTGTATTCAATTAGATCAACTGGACTTGAAGTTTAGTTCTTGAAGACGTTTCGCTAGTCATTCGACTGGCTTTCTCAATTCAGAATGACTTGTACAAGAATCTGTGGCAATTATGTACCCTGGAAAATCTCAATTAGCATATCACAGCCCGGTGTTAAGGGCGTGTTTGCATAGTGGTGTTATAGGAACGCCCAGGGTAAGGTGTCAAAACAGCATTGTACATGGTAGACAGTTGGTGTTGAACCCCCCCACCTCTATTTAGGCCTAGTTTCTTTATTTTCACATAAATGGCCTCCTTGACACCTCTCTTGAACGTGACTGGTGAAAATTTATGTGAAAATAAAGAAACCAAGCCTAAATAGATGTGGGGGGGTTCGACACCAACGGTCTGCCATGTACAATGCTGTTTTGACACCTTACCCTGGGCGTTCCTATAACACCACTTAGCCACTATGCAATCACACCCTTAACACCTGGCTGTGATATGCTAATTTGGATTTTCCCAATTAGCATATCACAGCCAGGTGTTAAGCATATTAGCATTTTTCCAATTAGAAACACCTCCTAATCTGCTGTTTCAAGCTGGTTTCAAACTTGCACAGCAACAGTGTAGGCAGCTTCGTTGATGGCCACTAGTGATTGGCCGTGACATCATCTTTGTGACTTCAGTAACGGCTGTTGCCGAAGCTGCCTACTCGGCACACAAGGTGAGGAGACAGGCGCTGTGGAAGATCAGGGTCTGTAAGTAGCATTAGTCTTTGGTAAAGTAAGTATAAGTGAAACTTCTTATGTAGGGCTCCTTTACCTTTAGATACATTGTTATTTAGAGGGTGCACATGCCCTTTAATATGGATTGCTAGACATTGGGGCACATGGCTGGCCCATGGAAAGGAAAAAAAAGAAATGAAGACAAAACAACAACTAACAAATAACACAACTAAAACTGATGAATAAACATATATCATCATATTATTTTGTTATCAGACTCTAATAGGGATCATAAGATGATCAAAGCTTGGTTTGGGTCATTTTGATGCCCTAAGAAAGTCTCCCCTGCTGCTCCCTTCCCATCTCAAACTAACTATTGGGTTAAAGGGATAGTTCACTCCAAAGTGAACTATTTCTTTAATGTATTGATTGAAGCCCAGGAGGTTAAGGGGCTTTGCCTTACCTCCCTTTCTTTATTCAATAACTCAGGATCCGGGAACGAAGATTTAAGAAACTTACATTTTGCACGATCCACCGCGGCCACAATGAAATCCCTAATCACTTCCTTGTTCTTCAAAAAGAAAAGAATCAGGGTGTCCAGTCGCATTCACACCCTGATTCTTTTCTTTTTGAAGTACTGTTTGTTTGGTGGAAAGGTGGCTGAAAAGAAGTGTACGCCTAGTAGGTACCCTACGTATACCACTTTCTTACTATAGCACGCATTATCGCGCATGCACGCTATAGCTGTACAGAACCAGCAAGCAGTCAGGACCTGTCACTGTGGCCGCGTTGGATCGAGCAAAAGGTAAGTTTCTTGAATCTTTGTTCCCGGATCCTGAGCCATTGATTGAAGAATGGGATGTACTGTATAAGAATAGCTCCTTAACCTCTCAGGCTTCCATCAATACATTAAAGGAATAGTTCACTTTGGGAGTGACCTATTCTTTAAATTGCAAAAAAAGTGTGCAAACGCATATGTACTACATTGTAATTAAGGTTGAATAAAGACAAACACCCATGAAGTCCAAGCATTTCACCCCCCTTTTAAACCCTACCTAACAGTTGGCAAAAGAAATCTTCTAAAAAGGCGGAAAATATTCCTTCCTGACTCCAAACGACAATCGGAAAGTATGCCCGGATCAATCAGAACTATGTGTTATACATTTTACCCCTTCACAATATATTTTCAATGAGTGCACAATAAACTCACCGCATACACACTGTTACGGCATTACTACACAAAAATCAATGTCATTGCATTTTTTTAAAATGTGGAAGACAAAACGTGCAGACATGTAAAAAACACTTCTTGTGTGAACAAAATTTTATGGTGGCCATACACGTAATGATATGATTGGTTGATTGTGGGCTTATAATAATATTGCTTCATGTATGGCCAGCATTTGGCACAGTGTGGCAACACTCTCTGTACTGAATGTTGGTTTGAGCAACCAACATTCAGCTTGTTTTCCTTTTTACCAAGTACATTATTTAAGCTCTTCTGTCATCTTTTCAAAGGAGAGCAGGACGAACAGTAGCAGCAAGCTCACATGTACACATGTTCTTTGTTTAAAAAGATGACAGGATGAAAACAGCTGAGCCATTATTCAGTAATAAATCTACGGTCAGAGGGCTTTGTACAAAAGAAGAAACAGTTTTGCATTTCTTTCTTTCTCAGTTATTAAAATGAACAGGTCTTGTGTAAATATTGGTACTTTATATAAAAAAGCAATCCAAAACCAAATGCACATTCAGCTTGCTGCCCTAGAATTGCTAACACCAGGAGAGAAGGAGATACACAGCCACTGTACAAAGCATTGACATGTTGCAGCTGAAATTATTCTGAGATATATTATTTTTATGCAGCCGGGAGTAAATGTTTCAATGTGTTAAATGCCAGCTAAAGACAACATTGTTTTTCCCTTTAGTGCGGCAGACTCACAAAGAGAATTGTTACAGAGCGCAGCAGTACAGCATTTTGTTAAAAAGAAGAAAGAGAAGGGGATAGTGACAATATCCCAGCGGGGCAGAGATATGTTACTGGAAATGGAAACTCCAAAAAGGATGCAGATGCTACAAAAAATCTGTTTCATGGTCTGATTTCATGATTAAATTAAATTTGATTTAAAAAGCTCACCATTTATCCTTCTTTGTATCAGACATGTTTTAAAGGATTTAATCGTTATCAGCACTGATTGTCTTTAAGGATAAATTTAAACTTAGTAAAGCTAAATGCTAAAATAAAACTTAAGCCTATGTTAAAAGGCTAAAGTTTTATCGGTCGAACGGGCAAAAATAATTGCATGGGTTTTCGGCCGCGACTGACTAGGATGCCCGAATAGGACGACAAAAACCACGGTCGATCCTGCAATCCAATACGTTTGTTGCAAACTGTTGGCCTGGCCATCCGGGCGGAAGTGCCAAAAGGTCAGCCATGACAAGGATTGCTTTGTGTGTACTGAGTTTAAAATGCTGCTCCAGTAATTGGAATGAATGTAAATGTAACCCTCTGTGTATGCGCACAGTCTGGACCCACCTCTTTATCTTAGTCACAGTCACAGGATTCCTTTTCTAATCTGGATGGTAAAACTACTAGTAGGAGTGGCCTGATCTGGACTGGCTGCAACTACTAGTGGGAGTGGCTTGCTATAATAAATCACTGCAGTAAATTAGGACTGGGAAAGTGCAAATAATATAATCGTCAGTGACCAAACTGTGTGATGGTGGAAAACTGGGAAATAAAACAAAACCCCCATGTTGGTAAGGTAAATGTTCCTGTATCAAAATGAGAAGTGAGAAATAGTTTACTGCTTTTATTCTAAGTTGCACAGTTTTCTGATTCAGTGTTGTTCTGAGGGTTTAGTTGTCCTTTAAATCCCCTTTAGTGCCTGAATTTTCAGGAGAATAAAAAGCTCAGACTTAGGTTAATAAGCATGTTATGCTGTGTATGTTGACTGGTGAATATGAGTAGAGATGAAGTTTGGGTTTGAAGTTCCGACGGAACCTATGGAATTTTTAGATCTTGCAGAAAATTACTGAAATCTAAAGTAATTGGAAATTCAAAAATGTTTTTATTTTAAAAATGATCCTGCCACATGACTTAAAATCACCAACCGCAGCAGTGCCAACCCCCTGGTTATAAAAGTTAGTGTCAGCGTGTTGTGCGTTGCCATCCATTTGCGCTGCAGTCCGTGCAAATTTGCTTAATCAGAGCACATGCAAAACATGCTGATTGAATGCGCTATGAAAACAGATTGCAGCGCAGTGCATGCAATGTGGCCACCCATGCACGGCACTGCGATTCTCATTCCTTAACAGATAGCAAGTGTGATCGTTAGCTTGTGGGAAAACATGCCAGTGTGGCTTTGCCCTTATTGTGGCCATAGACGATACGATTGTACAATCGTTGGACTTATCTACGTAGAAGAGAAATGGTTTACTATGCTGCACCAATTTGCCACCTAGCAGGGATGATGTTACTAGAGATGAATAAAACCTGCAAGTTTCATTTTGCCAGCTCTTACTAATTCCATGGAACCGATAATTTGAATCACATTTTAAATTATCAACCTATCATAGCATTTTGGTGAACTTTTAAACCAATCCAGTGCTCAACAAGTCTCCCAAAAGCTAGGTACACACACAGCAAAAATATGACAAATCCTGTTAAATTTGACACTCATCAGCAATGTGTACAGCATTAAAACCACTCACTGACAACCACAGGATCAGTTGTTTGTAAGCAAAAATTATCAGTTCCTATCGTCTTCTCACTTATAGAGCAAGATGCTGATCATCATACTTTGTACTAACCCAAATCGACAGGTATTGTACACTCTCCAGGTGTATCCAGTGAGCCCACACCTTCCGACTGCTCCGACCCAATATCCCTCTTTACAACAAGCATGAAGGGGACTAAAAACAGTGATTCTAACTGCAAACTGTTTAGTTTATTGCGACATGTTTCGGGCTTACAATGAGCCCTTTCTCAAGCAATGTCAAGCAATGTACTAAACCAAATGATCAGTCCCAATGAATAGTGTTTATAGTATTACCAACAGATTCCAATGGAATATGCCATGTAACCCGCAATGATGCTGGCATGTGTGTACCCAGCGTAAGTTATGAAATTTCAAAGGAATCAAGCAAAATCAGATATAAGATGCATGTGTGCAGTGTCGTACATAAACACATACAGAAGAGAGGATATGAGTAAACAACAAGAAGAGAAAGCAAAGCTGTTTGTTTTTTTTTTGTTTTTTTTATGCTACTCTTCTCAAGGGTCCAGAAAGACTTTCAAGATCTATAACAACATCCTTCAGATGAAAGAATTGTGCTCTGAATTTGTAAAACCATGCCATTAGAATTACAGTAAAGAAAGGCACTTACTTTATTACCTGCTCTGCTTTTGACAATGTGGGCTTTTCATATTCCCTCTTGAGAAATAAAGATACAGAAATGAAAAAGGAAAACAAGGAAAAACCCAGGAGTTGCTCTCATAATTGCCCATCAATTGGGAGGCACCAAAAGCACTTAGTAGTGCAACAAAGAGTTGATAGACGTATTACACAGCGACTGAACAGAATATTTTTGTTAAAAATGTTACATTTGATAACATCTATGCTCAATGCATCAATACTAGTAGCAGTCAACATTCTTTATTTTTAAAAACTCATTCATCTTGTTTTTGAAACTATCCTATGAACCACGTCCAATGGAAGTTTATAGTTTAACTTTGATTCTCACCCCTTTCCGAAGTCGAAGACCCAACTTCTTTTCTTCCAGTCTTAAAAAAAAAAAACCCTCATGATAACATCTTTTAAAAAAAGAATGGCCTCTTTAAATATGTTGATATTACTGTAATAATTCATTACTGTATGCCTGCTATGCTTCTGGATGCCTCATGGGAACTAAGCAATTTAGAGACATGCACTAAGCCTGGGCATGCTCAGATGAGGCATCTAGCGGATTAGAAATCAGTCATTGGTTCTAATGTCAACTGTTAAATCAATAACTGACAGTTGCTAACTTGCTAACTGAAAGAACCAGGAGGCAGAAACAGGGGCATCAGGATAGTGTGCAGTATTTTAGGATAGACTTATATATTTCAGATGTCAAACTATTACAGTTTAGGGTTTTGGGTTGTGATTTACCTTAATATAAGTTTTCGCTTGAGGGCTGACTTGCCCTTTAAGGGCTGTACTTGTGTCCTCTTAGTAAACAATTCACCAGATAGTTTACTGTATTACCCATTAAAGTATGTATACACAGTAATCATATCCCCACTCAAGCGTCTTTTCTCTAGTGTGAATAATTGTAACTTATGCAATCTGTCTCCCCCAGTCCCCTTATTAATTTAGTTGCCCTTCTCTGACCCATTTTCCATTTCCAACATGTCCTTATTGTACAAAGGATACCAAAATGTTCCAAATTAAGCCTTACCAGTGATTTGTAAAGGGAGAATACATTTTTTTCTCCTTTGAAGCCATATCTCTCTTTATACAAGACAATATCTTGCTGATTCTAGCTGTTGTGCTATCCTTTTCCAACAGAGATTCACTTAACACAGAGCCATTTATAGTATAAGTAGCACAAGGGTTTTTAAGTCCAAAATGCATCACCTTTCATTTATCAACATTGAATCTCATCTGCCAGTTAGTAGCCCATTGTAACAATCTGTTACATCCACCTGCAACCATTGCACCTCTGTAGCTTTTAATGGTCAACAAAGTGTTGTGTCATCCACAAACACAGAGACCTTGCTGACAATACCTACCTCCAAATCATTAATAAAACAGCTTAAATAAAAGTGGCCCCAGCTCAGAACCCTATGCACACCACTTAGAACATTAGACCACATTGACGAAGCACCATTAACAATTATCTGCATTCTATCCATCAACCAATTTTCCTGTCCATGTACAAATGTGCCACCGACCCAAGTCCAACAGACCTAAGTTTAAATTGTCTATGGGCAACTGTATCAAAAACCTTCAAAATCCAAGTGTAACTGCTATGCCAGATTTCTAATTCCTACTCATTTCCTCATAAAAGCCAAGCAAGTTTGTTTGACAAGATTGTTTCTTATAAATCCATGCTGGTTACTACTTACAGTATAATGTCAGTCCTTAAAACATACTCTAGATTAGAATACAGTATTACTCTAGAATACAGAATTCTGTATCAAACATTCAAGTGATCACATTTGCTCTGAAAAGCTGATCGCAGCGCAACTAGTATGGCCAGACCACTTGCCCAATTTTATAGTTGATTATACTTTGGAAAAAATATTTGTTGTGGGGAAATTTTCTGGCAGTCTGCACTAGGCCACACTAGGGCATTTTAACGTGCACAATCTGATCACATGTTAAATTGCCCTAGTCTGGCCTAGCCCTAGGCCTGTTCCATTCTTTCTGATTTCACACAATGCAATACATTTAAGATGCAAAGAAAATTTGCAGACTGACATAAATTTTCCCCGCAACAAATAATTTTTCCAAAGATTAATCAATTTTAAACTAAATATGGTAAATAGACAGTTGTTGGCCTACTCGACTTAGTTAAAGAGTTTTAATACAATTTGTATTTTGTACAATATATGTTGTCTTAAACTGCAGATTTTCTTAAAGGACAACTGAAGAAACCCCAAAATTAACTATTTCCCTCCTAAATCTATTACTTCATGGGAGGTAGCAGCAAGTATTCCTACCTTGACAGTGGCACTGTTTATGCATCCCCCTTTTAAAACCTTAAATAAAGACACGACCAACTGTTTATTTGGAATTTTACTGGCCACAGCTTTTATTTCACATTAACAGCATATTTATTCCAAATGTAATTTTATCGCATAATATAACATTGTTACCATACAAATGCATAAAGTTAACACTGCTGATAACATTCTTACCAACAATTATCATAACAGTTATAATAACAATTATATAACAATTAACAATTACTCAGAACTGTTAGTATTAACCTGAGTCCCTGTCAGCCGACTAATCATATAATTAATTAAGGCCATAATCTAATCCTGCGTAACCGCTCCCTCCTGGTTCGCTGGATCTTTTTCTTTACTTTCACCACCATCATCATCTGACCACCCACCTTGGGGTTAGACCAGGACCAACTACCATCCTCCTTTTTCCTCACATTGTAACTCCTCCCCTTCATGGCCGACTGACAGGGACCCACCAAGCTGTGACAAACGAGCTTACCTGTGACCTTGGATAACTGCTCTCATCCTCTGGAGCTAAAAGAAACAGCTATGCAACTCATCAAATCTTTTCCTTAAATCTCTACCATTTCTACTGTTATTTATCCATAACAAATTACTCTCCAACTGACGTGTACCTACTTAACTCTACTGTATTGCCATGACCAGCTTAACTATGCCCATAATTTGTGACTAGGGGTGTAAAGCTATATCCTTGGGATGGGTGGGCGGGGTTCGGCCATTGGGTTTCTAAAATGGCGGCCTCCACTTCAGCCCTGTGGCCTTTTATTATCTCTCCTCCCCTCCTCCTCTTCCCCCCCCCTCCAATCCCCGTCCCCGCTGCAATCCTGGTCCTGCCCCTCCTGGCCGCGTCATGACGCCCCTCCTCCTACCTACGGAGGCTCCGTGGCTCACTGTAGTTTTGTCACGAAAAAGCTAATAGTTTAAAAGTTTTCTTTTTCTTTTTTGCCAGCTCTTCCTGCCTTACTTCAAAAAAAAAAAAATTGTTACAGGTCAGGAAGGTCAGAGCCTAATTCTCTGGAGGTTAGGGTAGATGTATACAAATGGATAGATAAATTAATAAATAAAACACCCAGGGCACACTGACATACAATATTCTGTTACTTTAGTAGTTTGATGTTTCAGTACTATAACAAGTATCTTCACCCAGAAAATGGACAAATACTGTACAAGGACACACAGATAGGACAAACAGAAATAGCTACGATTTGTACTTCTGGCACACACAGCCTTTTAAAATAAAAAGCATGCTGTGTGTTTGGCACATTTTTATAGCTTTCCAGATGCAGCAATATAAAATTCGTAATTTGTTCTTATGTATCTTCTACATTTGTTATGTAGGGTCCCAGCCACCTAAGAAATGCATTTTGTTTTTCACACAGCTTTCTCTGTATTCGTCTTGCTTTGCTATTTCATCTCAGCCATTGCTCTCGCATTTAATACACTGATTCAGCATCCTCTCTTTCTATCTGTATGTACATTACATGCCTGCTGCTCCTTCTCTATTTCTCATTTTCTGGTTTGTCGGGTAAGCCTCATGGGATCACAGTCTGGGCTTACACTGCAGAACCAACTGTGTCCTCCTGAAAAGCTCCCAAAGTGAGAGATGTGAAGCACTCAGTGGGAGAGAAGGCTAACACAGCATGTACTAGAGATACAATGAGCAACATGTTCCAGAGACCAGATTTTACAGGAGCTTAGGTGTTGTGATGATCAAAGACCAAGAATCTACATGAACCAGAAACACAGTGTATATTACTGTGCAGTTATACGAACATTCAACGCCATTTTAAAGCAAAATGGGTTTTAGTGAATTTGATACATTGTTATATTAATGAATTTTACATAGCAAAATATCTTTTAAATGAAAAATAATAATAATGTGATAAGAAACCAATTACATAGTGCTGCTAAAAGGTGTCAAATTTCTGCTAAAAGGTGTCAAATTTCCTTTTTAATAAATAAAAACACTGTAACAATTGCTATGTGGGTATGTACACCTATTGAGGTGAGACAGGGAAGCCTTAAAGGAGAACTAAACTAAATTAAAAAAACCCTGATGATTTTTTTCATTGTAAGATTCTTCTCTAGTAAGCTTATTTATTACATGTACATAATAGATTTTGTAACTAAAAGGGCTTCCATGTTGTTGCCAGTACAACCCATATCCCATGTATTCATTATAGAGCCACACCCCTGATCCCACTATTCACTGTCTCTATGCACAGATTATTTTCTTTACAGATGTCTCCACACTAATATGGAAGTCCTTGAAAGACTTTAAAAGCTGCTTGTTAACCTACAGTTTATTTGTCAGCCAGTGTGCATTGCATACAGCCTTCTTGGGGCAATATAAAACATTCAGCTTATTTCCCTGACTTAAAAATAAAGTAAAAAAAATCTGTTCCTAGCAAAAGATAAAGCTTCTAAATGTACCTCAGCTCTTTGCATTTTCTTTGGTGGCTCATCTGTGCTTGTTTTAGAAACTCACATGCCACAAGGTCACTGTCTCAAATCCACAACTTTTAATTTTTGTTTCCAATAGTAAGGATTCTACATGTACAGTAGTAGTGTTCCACATAGTATGTCTGGTGGGTTTGGGGTAAAAACTCTGCTTTTTTAAAGACATTGTACATGTGGTGCGTGATCAATCCCCCAGACTTTTATTTCTTTACTGAAATTTTAATATTCCGTTTCATGCTTGCCAGAGGAGCCTCTACCATGAGGAAGAGTAAGCCTTTTTTCCTCATGTGGCGCGCTGTCAATAAAGAAGAGAGGTGGCGGTAGTAAAAAAACAAACAAAAATGTGTGCACACACAAAAGTATCTTTGTGTCTCTCATGTCCCCTGATCCTGTTTGCCTTCTCGTCTGCCTTCCTGTCTGCCTGCCATTACCTTAAAATCAAGTAAAATCAAACTTTAAATGTACCAGACACTGTGGGCAAACCTGCATGTACAAGTTACAGTGGGCAATCCTGTATGTATCAGTAACTGTGTGCAAACTTGTATGTACTAGTCACAATGGGTAAACATATATGTACCAGTCTCTGTTTGGGGGCACTTTGTTTGACACATATATTACCACCCTCCATGTTGCATTATATGTCAGCCCTCCAGTTCACTAGCCACTGCTAAGTTAGCCCTCCAGTTCAACAACCCCTATTAAGTCAACACTGGCTGGTGATCTGGAGGGCTGACCTTGCAGTGACAGGTGAACTGGAGGGCTGACTTAGCAGTGGCTGGTGAACTCGTGGGTTGACCAAACATAGGCTGGTGAACAGGAGGGCTGACCTAACAGTGTCTGGGAAACTGGAGGTCTGACATATATATGCTGCATGGAGGGTGGTAATGTATATGGGCAGCACGATCGCTCAGTGGCTAGCATTGATGCCTTGCAGTGCTGAGGTCCAGAGTTCAAATCCACCCTTGTAATTGTAAAGCGATAAGGAAGATGTTGGCACTATATAAATCCACAATAATAATAATAATTATAATAATAACAGTGGCTGGTTAACTGGAGGGCTGACCTAACAATGTTAGGCCAAGAAATACACTGCAAAGATTGCTTTTCTTTTTTGTATGTAAATCTGAATCTTCTCTCTATCTATTGGAACAATGGTGTCTCGAGACCTTAGTTCCTTTTAAAATTATTATTATATAATAATTTATACCCTGTGTCCAGAAATATGTGGAAAAGGAGATTAATGAAGCTTTGAAGTTCAACTATACTTAAAAAAAAAAAAAAAAATCTCTTCCCCCTAGGGAAATATTTAAGATGAAGAAATTGTCAGTCTCTCTGTTACAAGATTTGCCAAGAAAACAGCAAACAAACCTCCTTCAGCAATCTATAGATACATATTCCAACATCCACATCTCATTAAAAGCCAGTTATATGGAAAAGCTGAACCTTAAATCATATGAGACTTAACCTAATTACAAATTATCTGAATATATCAGACAAAAAGAATATTGTGTCGAGTACAGAAAACGATATTCAACCTCAAGCATTTTGAAAGCCCCAACTGAACTTCCCTTCCGAAACATGCATTGGTAATGATGTTGTTTTTAATTATATATATATATATATATATATATATTTTTTTTTTTTTTTTTTTTCTTCATTTTTTCCCCCCTCTTTTTCTTTTTTTAGTGAGCAAAAAAATAAAAGGAAGTTATGCTAGATGTGAGAGGATGGGAATAAAATTGATGATTGTGGAAGAAAAACATTTAGAAATTTAGAACAAGCTGTAGAAGCAGTGATAGCTATCTTAGGTGCATTCCATTTTCTAATTTTCTCTAGAGAAAATAATAGAAAGTATTACTTACGGTAGGTTTTATTTCAATAAACAGATTTTGCTCACCCATTCCCATGCACTGAACTGCTATATGTGTAGATGTGAGGGATAAAGATCTTTGCAAACACAGTTGTACATGTACACTGTATAATCCTAGTTCTTTTCCTGAGACAGGAAGGATCTCTGTGCTGTAAGATTATTGACTGTCAGTTTGTAGAAGACATGACAGGCTGCAGTGTACTTTATTTGATCTACTGTGCATTAGAGTACATGTTCAAAAGTTTACACTTATGCTGGTCACATTTGTAGTTTTTCAGAACGTCACAGGAATGGCGCATGATTCATTTTTTACTGATAAGCATGATGTTGGTCTGGAGCATTATCTGTACCCATGGCTGGATTTACCATAGTGCATAGTAGGCAAGTGCCATGGGGTGTCTGTGGTTGCAGAGGTGTCTTTCAATTGCTCTCTTACAACTGCCACTTTAATTTGCAGCACATTGTTTTTTTAAACAGTATCTGACACCCCTGTGATACAGTTACTATTTTAAACAGTTTGTGTTTATTGAATTTCCAAAATATTAAACATTATAAAGTCTTCAGTAAAATGTGTGTCGTTTGGGGGTGTGATCTGTGTTTAGGGATGGCAATGGGCATCAGGCTTTTTGTATAGGTCAGGGCTTCTCAAATGGTGTGCTTCCAGATGTTTTCAAACTACAACTACCAGCATTCCTTGGCTTCCTTCTGTAGTTTAGGAATTCAAACATCTGGAGGCACACCTTTGCACACCTGCTATAGGCTCCTAATATGTAAACGTTGAATTGGTGGAACTTCAGCCAAATATTTGGTTGCATTAGACTACCAGTAACACAAAGAAGTGGATAGAGGGAGCTGGTCCCTAGTACCCACAGGTTAATTACAACCAACGGCCATAGCAAATGAAGAGACAAAGCCTGGTGTATCTTTGTGAATGTGCTCTGTCTATTGGGACAATATTATTCAGTGGCTCACTGTACAATTGTAGCATTAGCAGGAAAAAAGTCAGGGATGTTTTGTGCCTATTTGATTTTAGTAGATTTTTTCACAAAGAATTAAATGGTGGCTATAAAAGATACAGCAGGTACACGGGTTTTATCCATCCCTGTATATTGTGCCTTTAGAATAAGAGATTTTTTCAGCTACTAGGTAGAGTGCAAATTAACAGAAATAAAGGGATCTTCTCGTGGAGTTATTTAAATACAAGTTGTAATGCCTTTATATGAAAGAACTAATCTTTTTGCCTTATTTTTCGATGCAAATTACCAAATAAATAGTATTAATTCACTTGGTGGAAAATGGAGCATGTTACATCTATTTATCATTAGTGTCATCTTGGGTACCTTGATGAATTAGCTCTCATTAACTAAGTGACCCTTTCTTACTTGATTCCTTTCTCTCCCTCCTTCCTTATACAGTCTGCTGGAAAAAGTGAATAACTGCAAGCACTCCATTGTCTTGGGGAACTTTAGGATTTATTTTACCATCATAAGTCTGTATAACAGGAATTTCTAAAAAAAAATTTCAAGATTGATAATATTAAATGGTGGAATGTAAATAATTACATACAATAAATTTTTAATATTTGTGTGTGCATGTGGGGAACTTCCTGTAACGCTTGAATTTATCGTTCGATTTCGGTAACCCTCGAATGTATTGTTCGGCAACCCTTGAATATAGTGTTCGATTTCGGTAACCCTCGAATGTAGCTTTTGATTTTAGTAATCCTCAAATGTAGCGTTTGGTTACCCTCAAATGTAGCATTTGGTAACCCTCAAATTTGCCGTAACCTTTGAATGTAACATGCGGAAACCAGACAATTGCCCGGTTGTGGGGGAAGTTTTGGTGATATGGACGTGTTTCACAGACCATTTTTCCAGGTGCCACAGCCATTTACAGTAAGTTACCATTGGTATTTTAATTTAATTTAATCTGAACTATTTCTCCCCATTGAATTTAAACTGTTCGTTTTGGAACATCTAAACTTCCAAATTTTTACTGAAGTTTGGAAGTTCAAAAACGAACCAAATTTCAGTAAGTTCGGCCATCTCTAATTACCATGTGTTTGGCAACCACCCTTAGAAGCAGAAAGATTAGCAAATGTATAGGTAGGTCGGACAGGTTTACCTGTAATACTGAATAAAAGTCCTTAAAGAATATATGGCTCTGGTAATATTTTCTTTTCTGTACTTACCAGGGAGGATGAAATAAGTATAACATTTTTAAGAATAGTTCTGGATCACAGCAAAGCATAGAATGATTGGCAAAGAATTGTTTTTCACACATTCTACATAGCTTGACTTTTATTTTCTATACAAGGAAAAACTTCAATTGAAATCAAAAGGAAAATGTGTCATAGTTATGCTGATGCTAAAATGTATCTGTTTGATAACGTCCCTTCTAAAACTCTAACGGGTAATTGAACAGGTGCAGTGGGTAGCAGGAGTTCTCACTGATGAGACAGAAGATCACGAGAAAGATAAAAAAAAAAATCCTTCCTGGCAACCAGAAAAGAACCCTGGGCCAATCATGACTATTGGTATTTACCCAAAGCCACAGCCGCTATGGATTAAACTTACGCTAGCCGATTCATAATTGTTTTGTGCAATTTTAACCCCTTGCTTGCGGTGGCTGCATGCCACTGCAAGTTATTCAGCTGTGCAGCTGGACTTGCATTACTATTTAGCACCATCTAATAGCTGGCATTAAATTATAAGGTAAAGGTATTATCCAAAGACTCATAGCTGCTCCACCAGTGATTTACAATTATAATTATTATTATGGATTTATATAGTGCCAACATCTTCCATGGCACTTTACAATAATATAGTCAAACATTACATATAAATGTTATACATATTATACAAAGTGATACATATTACATACATAGGTAATTCATTATGAAAGTACACACACGTGATGAGTTAATTACAGCAACTTTCAACATTTAAAAATGTTAGAAACATATTCATCCAACTCTTGAAGCTATACATTGAACTTAACGTTACCCAATCTTGTAGGGGAGCCGCAGGCAGAACTGCAAAAAAAACTTTTTATTTTGTGCAGAGAAGCAGCGTGTTTTGGAGCTTTGTGCATTGTGCTCATAAAGGAGCACACAGCTCCAAAACACGCTGCTTCTCTGCACAAAATAAAAGTGGGTTTTTTGCAGTATAACTTCTACCTTGCGGCTCTCCTACATTTATCTTATTTGGTTGGATTTCTTGCCACCAAAGACGGAGTGGAGTGGGATTTGAGCCAGCTACTGAACTGTATTGCTGAGTGAATAGCTACAATCTGCTTATACGTTATAAGCTGCAATGGGCACAAAAAAATGTTTATTGTGTCAAAAAGTGCATAACATTTTGGGGAGCCACGCCCCATTCATCAGATTTCATATGTTGTTTCTTCAGTAGCTTTAGAAAGGCACCAGATATTTAGACATTTAGACAGGCTTTAGTGGGCACCAGCCATTTAGTTGGCACCAAATTCTCACTTAATGGGAGTAGGTGATTGTGGGCAGCTTTGTTATATTTATGGACTAAATTGGACTGATAAAATTGGCTTGTTCTTCCGATTGGACTTTTTAAAAAGACACTCGGCTATGTAGCCAAGGGATTTTTTATAAGAAATATTCCACTGTACCTACTATAGAATATCGAGAGCCTTATGTATTATATAAAGAATCTCACATAATGTGAAAATAAGTATTGGCTAAACTGCAGAATGATTTCATATATCTAAAATAGCTTGTTATACTGGTTGCATAATTAGTGATCTTTTAAAACAGAAAACCTTTATATATATCTATAGAGTATATTTGTGTCTATAATCTTTTGGCATATACCTATATGGCAACCTATGCACATATCTTTGTTCAAGGAGTCTATCAAATTTCATCTCGAATTCCCTTGCTGAATGTGCAGTCTCTGCTTCCTCCGTATACAAATTCTGAAGGAGAAAAAAAAACATCAAATGATAGAATGCTTGGCTAAGGAGAGAGAGAGAGGTTGGGAGAATAGGCAACAAATGAATGTGCTCAGGAGACCCTGAAAATGTAGAGGGAAGCAGTGAATCAGTCAGAGCTGAAAGCACTGAACCACAAGGGCAAGGAAGTAAAGGCTGACAGGTGGTAACAGCTCAATAACCCTTTCACTTCCTTACACAAACATGATTTAGCACTGGCAAATGTCAGCCTGACTTTGAGGGGATATGGGCATATAGTAAAATAACAGCTGGGAGGCTACAATTATTTTTGCATCATCTTAGGGATGTGAAACCTGCAGCATTCTGCAGATGATTGTGAAGTTCAATTATAGATGTGTGGCTAAGGTTGCTGGGAGCTGTAGTTTTCAAGAAATGTATGGCTACATTGTATAGCTCTTTTAGATCCTTATCTGCAATTACAATGACTATGTTGGAAAATTACATTATTATTTTTTTTCATGAACAATATTATTAATATTATATATAATATTTATATTATGTAATATGATATAAGAGTAATTAAATGCATTGCCTTGGCTGTAGGTGAAATAATACAAGAGAGCATATCAAGAGAAAATGTCACTAGTGGGTTCACTGTAGGCCACATTTCATTTATCAAATACTGTCAAAGCATATTAAATAAACATTCATATATACATATATAGAGGTCAAATATGAAGGTCTAATCCATGGGAAATGTGAAACATGATTAGGATTTACTCCCTAGTAGATGAGATATGTGTAATGGTTATTATAAGAATTTCAAGAATACTTTTAACTAGACACTGGATAGGTCAACTACTGTAACTACTGTGCTTGGAGATATATTCATTGACTGACACTTCTTTCACTCTATTCATTTATAGCACATAGATTATGTAGACTTATGGTCTTAAATAAGGCAATATGGTGGTCTACAATCATAACCATGGGTATGTTAATTATAGTTTACCAATGCTTTATATTGAGAATAATTTAATAAAATTTTTGAACAAAATAAATGTAGGGATGGATGAAAATCATATTATGTGAGGGCACACAATTTGCATATATTTAAGGAGTTGTTATATAATTACATTGCATATTTTGGGTTGAACAAAGACAAAAGTCTATCCAGTTCCCCTCCATAAAAAACCCAGCCTTCCCAACCAAGCACAAAGTAGTTTTCTCCATCCAATAGGTAAATGCTCCCACCCAACCCTAATGAGGGTACAACCAATCAAATATGCCCACACCCGATTTTCTCAACATCATTTACCATTTTGTAGCCCAATCCTCAAGTCTATTTAAATCAGTTTGTAAAGTGGGGACATCATTAAGCCTGAACTATGTAGTATCATATCCAAAACATAGATATCAGTATTTATGGATATTAGCATCGTTATTTAGTATAAACTGAACAGTTTAGATTCAGTGGGTGTCCTTATATAAACAGTGCAAATGCAATCAGTGCAAAATACGAAATTGCAATATACAACCATATGTAAGGCTGTTGCATTTCGAAGCTTGTGGCTTTTATAGAAGTCACAAAGATGGAAAGTGTTTTCTGGCATCCTTAAATAAGGTAACATGCAATGGTTAAAACTGATGTTTCAGCTACAGAGGTGAACTATAAAAGATGGCAACAAAAACTTGTTAAAAGCCAGGGAAAAAAATTCAGCCAAATGTTCATCATTATTTTTTCTGGGTACTTACTATAGGATGCAACCATTAAACCCCAGCCTTTTTCAATTAAATATAATAAAAGCACACTGCGTATTTGTTTATGGTGGTTGCCATATTGCTTGCTAAGCCATTGTAAAACACTATAATAAACATTTTTTTTGAAGGAAGCAGTATGTACTGCAGTACTTTTGCCAATATGAATAAATGCAAAGAAGTCATGTTTTTGTGTCAGGTGTTTTGGGAATGTTTTATAGAAACATTTCCCAAGTTGAGACATTAAATTTGGCATTGTGAAATTATTTAGGCAAATAACAGTGGCTGTTTTAAGGGAAATATGCCCTAAATTCAAAAGAATATCACTCAGTGATAATCAGTTCTTATCGTTAAAAGTGGTGCTAATTTTCCCCCAACTAATCAGATGTTAGCTTTCAAATGTTAAATAAAATCTGATTGGTTGGGGCAAAATTATCCCCATTTTAAACGATAAGAACTTTTATTGAATAACCCTGATTGTATCAAATGTCAGTGTTTTTTCTCTCCAAATATTACATATTTACAGTGTATCAAAGTTTTTTTTTTATATATAATATACTTTTGATTAAGCAAGGCATGCAGCATTTCCTTGTAACCCAACTGCTGGTATTGACATTTGATGTAATGTGATATGACACCTCATCATCAGGAGAATTTCCTAACTTTGCTTGGACCTGTAAATTGTATCTACCTGCCAAACAGCGGGGGCCTCACTCTTCTGGCCCTTGCTATTTCTGCAGTTAACTCAGCAGTAACCTCAGCAAATTAAAATGAGATATAGTAAGATTTACAGAATCAGTACAGGTTACATTATTAGGAGAGGGGATTTAGAATAGACCTGCAAAAAGATTGCTGTTCTCATTAGCTTGTTTAATACATATGTATTGGGCAGTGACTTATCCAGTTCTGGATAGGAGGAATAAGTTTGCCTTCTACCCAGGAACTTGACCTTTCTTCTTTTCATCATCTTTCCCTTTTTAACCTCGTCAGGCTACAGAAGGGAACTTACACTTCTCAAAAATCTAGTGGAAGCAGTAAATTTGCCTTAGCTATAATATATGGCTAATCTCTGTATTTATATTATTTAATATAAATTAAATAAACTGTAGTCAACAAATGAATGTATACTACACCAATTGTATATAATTACATCAATTAAAAAATAATTTAAAGGAACTTTCAATTAAGTCTTAGTAAACAGATATTATGGAACATTGATTTTATCGTTTAGTATTAATTGAAGTATAATATACAAAGTATCATTTTTGTATAAGCCTCAATGGCGTTGCTATTATTGTGTACGGAGCCTAAGGTCAATCAGCTGTAGGGGCTCTTTCTTCATTCTGAGAAACTTAAGATGAACATAATAGAAAATCAGTATGTGTTTGTGGTGCCTGCAGGTCAGACGATATTGTATAGATAACAGAATACACTCATTTAAAGGTAGGAAACAGTGTCAGATTTACTTTTCCTGACACTCTTGACAATATTTTTTGGTTTATCTGCCCATCCTTTTTTAAAACAGACTTGTGACCTTGAATATCCACCCCTTGCTATTTATCTAAAATAATTATGAATACAAGAATGTGAAATACAAATTTATCAACAATTTTTTTTCCCAACAGTGTCCGACTGTTGTTTCCTAAGTATCTAGACCTTAGGATATATACCACTATTGAGATTACTCTTTCTTTTGACATATCTGAGCTTATACAAAAAGATTTAAGGCTTTTGCTGATATGAGGATTAATCGCAGATTTTGCTTATCTCCAGCTTATGGCAGCCTACCAATGGTTTCTTTATTTAAAAGGTTCTTGTGGGAACATTTGAATGTTAAATGATATTTACATACCAGAAAAGAATTATGCTGGAAATAATATAATGTACAGTATGCATAGATGGAGCAATCTAAATAGAGCCAAGCCCATTAACAGCAAAGATCCATGCCGCTGACATTTCCTTCTGAAGATTACCGTCAGCATCTTGGGGACAGAGGCCAAATATGTCAAATATGGCACCTTCTGATACTTTTTATTTTTTGACAATACCTTACACACGTAAACTATAATTATTTGGATGGTAGGAGCTGCTATTCCTACCTCCCATTGCACTGTATTTCCTAAGACCACACATGAAAAAATTGTATTTCACTTACAGCTTAGGGCACTCTCTTCCTGCTTGCTCTTATTTCAGGAATGTGGAGAGTATGCACATGAGGCTTGTATGTCTAGCTTAGTGGTTAGCACTGATGCAGCGCTGAGTTTGAATCCACCCTTGGACACATCTGCAAGGAGTTTGTATGTTCTCCCCATGCTTGCATGAGTTTCCTCCAGGCACTCCGGTTTTCCCCACAATCATAAAGACATACTGGTTGTATTTGTCAAATAATTTTTTTTAGATTGTAAGCACTTCGGGGCTGGACATGATGTTAATGTATTCATGTAATTGTAAAAAACCACAATAATAATAGTGCACATAGTGCGGGTAAACAAGTCGGGCTAAAAAAAACCCTAAACTTAAAATTCCCACTGCTGTAAATAACTTAAACTGTGTCATAAGATCAGTTAGAGAAATATTTTAACTCCTTTAGGGAGATTTATGCAGTGTCAGCTCTCTAGTCCTGTCTTAAAATGATGGTAACCTATTTACCAAGGGTTACCTTCACTTAAAGAAATGAATAGGGGCAGCAGATCTGCGTTTATCTGGTGTTATAATCATGCAGATCAGAGCATGAATCATGAATTCACCTTGAGCCACAATTACAATGTTAAATCCTTGTAGATGATGCTTACAGGAGTGATAATGGCTCTCTATGAATCTCCATTGTCTTATGCCAACAAGAAAGTGTCAAAAAGCCAAAGGGCTTTTGTTTTGCTGTATTCACCAGATATTCAATGTATTAAACTTGTAAACAAGTGTAATGTTATAATTACATTACTGTTGAGTCATGAAGTGCTTGTTTGCCTAAAAGCCATAAACGCAAAATAAAGAGAAAAAAAATCTACTTAAAAATCAATAGGTTTTTTGGAAGCAAATGTCCCTATGTGTGAGCATGGCAATATCAGTGCATTGCTAAACAATTAAAACCTGTATTAATGTAATAATTTAAACAACCTTTATTATTTTGTGGAGTAAAGAAATGTCAGCTACTACATCTTTTTGGTGTCATTTTGTGCTGTATTTTTCAAGCTGCTGTCACTGCATATTCACAGGCATGGTCAATAATGATACAAACAGGATGATTGCGGTATCCATGCAACACTGGATGCATAATAAATTTGTTATGGTGAGCTATAATTTTTCTTTCTATGTATAAAAACCAGCACAGTTTCTTACTGACAGATAAGGTTACTACTGCCTGTTATCTTTGCATCCTTGTCCAATTTGTTGCCCTGTTTTACAGAGCACATCATATTAATATTATATTTAGACAGCAACATACAATGTTTGAACATTCACTGACCTCTCTAGTCTGTTCAGCTCCCCTTCTCCCTTGCCGATTACCTTTGCAAACACCCAGGAACATTTTATATCAACCCACTGTTACAAAATTACAAACCAACACTGCTATTTATTCCCAGCACACTTGCCCTATTTTCACCTTTTTTCTTATCTCTTATTAGATTTGCACCCTGGGAGAATCAAAAAGAGCATTAAGCATGTCTGTGGTGCTGCCCTGGGGAGGGTAGAGATGGATGGATGTGCCAGCTATAGTCTTCTCAATGGATTTGCTTTTTTATTCCCTTTAAACATTTTCCACTTAAAATGAATGAAGCATTTTATCTCCAAATACATCTCCCTGTCTGTAATATCACTATATCAAATCATCAACAGATCCATCTTCTGTCCTCATATATCCTGCCTCTCATTTTTCCTCATTTATAGTCATAGTTGTCTTTCATCCTGGTATTAAAGTGCAGGCATAGTTTCTAAACAGCATTAGGTATGGGCTAATGCAAATTTAGTTTCTGTTTCATAGCTACTAGTGGAGAATACTGTATATTGTGCTGATTAAAAAGCATGATTTGTATGCGCATATGGTATATGAGAGTGTGGATGATGTTAAAGTTTCTTCAAGGTTGTGCCAGGGTACATGGGTATGCCTTCAGAGAGCCAGGGGTGTGCCTTAAAAATGTTGTTTGTGGAAATATTTTCAATAATAACTGTATAACATATTGTTGTGATGTTGTAGTCTAAAAATATATATTATAATACAATGTCAATACAGTCAATATAGTGTAACTTACATATGAGTATACTCAAACCACTGAGATAGATAGATAGATAGATAGATAGATAGATAGATAGATAGATAGATAGATAGATAGATATCATCTAGATGTCATCTAGCCAAAATTTGTTTTTTTATTTATTGAAGAATAAGCTTGAAACCATATTTCACTGTTTTCTTTGAACAAAGTTAAAATATTCCTTAGGGGATGCTATAATGTTCGCAATGTCTCTCCTCCAGCCCCCCCACCCTAAAAGGTTAGATGTATTAGAGTGTTTGCAACATTCTGCAAAGATGGCGGTCAAATTGCAAGCTTGGTCCCATAGGGGGGCCACATGATCACCTAAGATTTACCACCATAACTGATTATCTGTTCGACTGAAACGGGCGACTGATTTTGGCTGCCTGCAAAAATGCACAGATTTTTGCATTTGGATGAGATGGTAGAAAAATTCAGGATAAGAGGACATTCTAGGGATTTGCTCAAAAAAGTATGTGAAATGGGGCCATATTCACTCACCCACCTTGTGCTTTTAAAACTGGACAGACATAAAATCCATAAACATATTGCCTAGCTAGTTGGAGGAAAATGTAGATACATGCCGCAAATTCTGAATATGCATTAAGCATCTAAACTTATTTCTAAAATAGACTAAAATGTGGAAATCGTGTGTTCAGGTTTAAAAGGAATATTGCAACAAGAAAGTAATGTATGCAAATAGAACGTAATCAGGCAGGTAGAATGAGCAGTATGTCTTACAGAAATCCAATTTAAGAGCAAAGCATTAACAACCTTACTCTTTAAAAAAATGAACATCTAAAAATACACATACAGCAACATTGATTGGTAATTAGTTCATGCTTTGCGGTGCTACTGTACATAGAAATCAATGCCGCCTACACTTATTAGGGCTAAATTTAGTAATAGGAATTTTAAACGGCAAGGATTTCCCTTTTGGTAAGTGACCATTAGTGCTATATTTTACCCCTCTTCATAAAGTCAAAAGCACCAGGGTTAGTATCACTAACACACGTTCAAGGTGATCTAATGAATGCTGTTTGGGGCACTCATTCCTTTAAAGGGAATGTCCACCCTTAATGCAAAAAAGTGGTCAGTTGTCAGTTACCTACTCACTGGCCCCTCCCTCCATGCAGTCAACTAAGGTTATGACAACTGACATCACAGCCAATGATTGATTGCTGTTTCACCTGCTGCCACCCCTGCACATGCTCCAGCTTATAAAAAGCTCATTAAGCAGAGGGAGGAGGCAGATAAATTTGCCAGAAAGGAGAAGAACTTATCATTAAATATCTTGTTACAAATGCATGTAATAAGTGTAAAAGCAAAAAGTAGCAATGGCCATTATGGGAAGATAACTGACAAGTCACCAGTTTTTTGTTTTCAGGGTGGACATGAAAGGAATTTGAGATAGCTGAAGGGAAGAGTTTAACACTCATTATAAATCTACAAATGTTTCTGACGATTTATATTTATATGTTATAAATTTTTTATTTAAATCACATTTTATTTGCAAAGCTAAACAACTCTTGTAGGTGAATACTTGAATATTAAAGCCTAGCCAAAAGCTTTTTCTTTATTGAAGAATAAGCTTAGAATCACATCTCAGTGTTTTCTTTGATCAACGGTGAATATTCCTAGGGTAATGCAATAAGGTTTGCAATGTCTCCCCTGGAATAAATATGAGAATCAATATGAGATGCTGATTAGAGTTGGCTGAACTCTGTTTTTGTCCGTTTTCGAACTTTCGAACTACATCTAAAGTTCGAAAGTTCGAAAACAGACACATTAAAGTCAATGGGAGTCAAATAGTTCGAAAAGTTTTAATGAAATACAATTAAAATATCAATGGTAACTTAATGTAAGTGGCTGTGGGACCTGGGAAATGGTCTGGGGAACATGCTTGAATATCCAGAACTTTAAAAAATCGATAGGTTCGAGAAGTCCAAGTCCATTTGAACTCGATAACTTCGTTCTAGTCCATCTCTAATGCTGATACTTAAATGTGTATATTAGTAACAGCATGCAGAATGTCCAGAAATTACAGTCTAAAATTAATACCTGGGGGCATATTTATAAATGATCACCATATTTTCACCACTATCGCAGGACATCACAATGACAGAGTGCTATTTTTATAAAACGCTCATGTGTTAGGCTATTTTATATAGGCAAAGTTAGGTGTTCAGCGTATATTAACCAATTTGATACTACTTTGAAAATCCACCAGGGATTATTACCTATTTACCATCATATGCGCTGACCTTTTCAGCATTATTAGTGCTACTTTTTGCTACATAATTTTTGCCTTTGATGAAAATTTGCCTTTTTAATAGCTTTTTAAGAAAAGTTAAAAGTTTTTTAATAATTGTGGTGAAGTCTGGTGGTAAAAATATTGCCCCTTTATAAATATGTAGACCTCCATTTAACTTTATTGGTAAATAAAGAAAACCAAAACCTTAAAAAAAAATCTTAGAAAGACACTTATGGGTTTTTGCCACCTCAGACTTGGCGAATTGTAATGGCTGAACTTAACGCAAAAACACACTTTTCGCCATTTTATAAATATGCTCGATCGGTTACCACAGCAAAGTATGGTGAAAACCGAAAAGCAGTTTTTTCGACAATTGTTATCACTGCTTTATAAAAAGAGAAAAGTCCAAATTTTATGATAACGAAGGAGAAAAGTTTAACGAACCGTCATAAATATGCCCCCTGGAACTTAAACTCTGTTACAGCATATCTGATTAGGGAAAAACATTTCTCTGGCTTGACAAAAATTACAAAGTATTCTTAATCATTGAAGATTAGATATTATACTGTTGAAAAGTTTCTTCCAAGGTGGTATTCACTTCCAAACAGTGATAAAGAACCTAATAATAATATAAAAAAAAACAGCACGTAAGGGGTAAAATTTTGCTATCCAGAATCCCCAGTATAACTTATCTGTGCTTATTGTATTTTCTTTTTTAAAAGTGATTGTTCTGCTACCTGAGAATTAATTTGTAAGCCTGAAGAATTATAGCACAGTCTTGAAAGTGAGCTTAGTTTTTTCATGGCTCTTCTGTAATTACACTGTACATCAAAATGACTCCTCCATACTCTGACGGTCCTGCATTGACAGCAACATATCCTAAGCGGGGATGCATGGTAGCAGTGAAATTTTTCTTAATCATACAGTGTACTTGCATGCTTTAACGTGATGTAAGGCAAAAAAATATACAGTTTAGGTCTCTTTTGCAAATCGCAATCAAAAATGTGCTAGTGGGGCATAACCCTAGGGGAAAGCATGCCTAGTAATCCCTTTGAGGCAGCATTGGGAGAGGGAATCTCCCACCATGCAGTTCACGTACCTTCAGCTACAGTTAAACTATACATAACAGAAGAGTTTATGATATTAAGGAACTTGATTGACAGCTGAAATGTAAGATGTTTAAGATGGGATATCTAAAGATAAAGGGGACAGATCAACAAACAAAATGTATGTACAGTGTTAGTGAAAAAATTCCAGTAATTTCAAAAAAAAAAAAAAATTCCTAGTGCACATATCCTTTAGGCTATGGCCCCACTACAACACACTAAATCGTGCACATAATCGTGAGTGTTATCACAATTCTTGTGCATTTTTACATTTGCGCTTGTGTTTTACGCATGCGATTTTGCCATTTTCCATTATGGCAACGCATGCATTCACCATGTTTGGTGCGTTAACGCATGCATTACCAAAACGGAAACGGATGCGCAATCGCATGGGAAATCGCGGGGATTTTTGCGTTCCTGTGATTTCCATTATAACCTAATCGCATGCGAGCGCAAAAGCATGCGCAAACGCTTAAAAATGCATAAGACTTTTGTAGAATAATTTGTGGATTACCCCCACCTAACCCTCCCAATTTTAGGCACTGTGATCTTTTGCATTCTTTCATGACTTCCATCCAGGGGATGTTATATATGCTTTTTATGTGATGTGTCCCTTGACATTACTGAAGGTCTTATACCTCCTCAACACACTAAAGGGGTTATCCTGCGAATTGATTTAGTCCATGATATGTTGATGATAATCCAATCCAACTGAAATGATTAGTTAAGGGCCAAACTGAAGGTGAAATGCTTGAGCAGTTAGGTCTCATGAACACATTCATTCTCATAGGTGATGTTTGTTTAATAGGGTACTTATGGAAGGGCAGGATCTCAAAATCGCAGTGTCGTATGTTTAGTGTTATTAAAAATAATAAATAAATACAAAGCAAGCATACTATAATGTGCATTTTTTAAAAACATGTTTCAATTCTCTAGCTTATAACAACACTTATGTAATTATATTGAACATATATTTTTTTTCTGTATTATAGTTTGCGATCAAAATGGTTTACAATATAAAGCTTATCATTCAACCTAACAAGTTATCCTGTTGTTTACTAGGCTCATTTGCCTTGCCAGAATGATATATTGAAATACAAAAACAATTGCCCCAGTTACCAAAAATAGATTCTTAAATTTTTAACTGTAACTGCTAAAGCAACATTTCCATTTGTGATGTGTATCCATAAGCCAGACCCTGGCAATATTTAATGGTGCTTGATGTGTTTTCAAAACACAGTGGCCTAGATTTATAAAATAGCTGGAATGTGAAAATGGCATGAAAATAATCTTGTTTTCCTACTTAACTAAAAGTGTCCCTTTAAACGAATAGTTCACTCGAAAAGTGAACTATTCATTTAATGTATTGATTGAAGCCTGGTAGGTTAAGGAGCTATGCCTTAACTCCCGTTCTTCAATCAATTGAGCAGGAGCCAGTGACAAAGGCAAGTATATTTATCTTTTGCATGAACCACTGCAGGAAAGATGAAAATCTCTGACCACTTCCTGGTTCTAATCCACTATAGCGCACATGTGACATATTGCTCACTATAGAGGATTAGAACCAGGAAGCGCTGCATGCACAATTGTGGTGCGTTGTTGTGGGGCCTCAACCTTACTGTTGAAAAACAAACACAATTGCATGTCCTTAAGCAGTAATTTACATTGATATAAAGAAGTTCAGTTTTAATTTTTGTTGGAATTTAAATATAAAATCACTATTGTGTGAAAGAAAAAAAATCCTTACCATTAAAAACTGCTAATCCTACCCATGATCCATGAGTCACACTTCATTAGGCGGTGATTAAAGGCAAAATGTCAAGTCTCCAGAGAATGAACAGAGGCAAACTTAAGAGATGAGCTGTTTTCTGATTAATATATTTTAGCTGATAAGAGTGCAAGCTCTTGGGAACAAAAAAGGTACATATTTAAATAAATAAAAAGAGAGAAAAAATAGAAAATAACTAAATGGCATCAAAATCAATATAACAAAGCTGAACAATCCCTATTGGTAACATCAGCATTATGACTGTGAGCGTATGAACTGTTTGTTCCATGCAGTAATTCTTAAATGGGTAACAGATTATTTTTGCCGGTTTTATTTTTAACAATGGTAGTTGCAATTTAGAGGGATTTATTTGAGATGAAGAGCCCTGACACATTCTGAATTACAAAATCAGTTAGAGTTTATTTAAATGTGAGTGCTGCTGAATTATTTGTCATAAACTAAACATCTGTTCATTGTCTGTATTGATCAGTCTGAAAAGACATACCAAGATTTTACAGCAAACAAAAACTTTGTGTGTCTATAACAGCAACAATATAAGGTTGGGTACACAGGAGGCGATTTTACAGCCAAACCGGCTGATATTTTCGTATATATCAGTCGGGCTGAAAAATCGTCAGTGAAGGCACAAACACCGGCAACCAATGTAGGGGCGAACGGATGTGTTGTTAAATCATGGCCGATAGTGCGGTCACTGTGACAGTGATTCATCCCAGCCGAACTCTCGCTTGTGGCGAATGGTTGGACGGGACCGAAAAATTCAGCCGTATGTACCCAGCCTAAGTGTACTCTGTTTCTGATTTAATTGCAAAAGCTATACAAAGGAACTCTCATCTATTAATTACTGTTAATACAAGCTTACTTTACAGTATTTACTTCACTATCATGCAGCATAGAAAATAATGTATGCATGTATTTTAGGGGGCCATATTTATAAAGGACTTTAACAACGTACAATTACACCATTGTAGATTTACATAGTTGTATGAACACTCATACAATGCCATTGAGGTAGTGAACTACCGCATGGTATTGTATGAATGGCCATTTCTAAATGTACGGCACATTCATGTACGATAACCCACAGTCTAACACAGTATCAAAAATTGTCCCATACCATGGGTTATTGAATAAGTCCATAGGTTCTCACCCAGAATACAACATAAGGGAAGGTTGGGACTTTAATATCACTTTAAATAACAATTGCATTTCATAAATTCGAACAAGGGGACTCTATAGATATCTGCATCAGGTCTGGATGCAGTCTGGTAGTACTTGTTGCATGTAGGGGTATGCATGCAAGGAATGCCAGCAGAATGCATGTTTACATGGGCCTGGATATGTATTCACTAAATTAGGTAAAAAGGTACAAATGGTAACTGTGAGTAATAAAGTCAGTAATCTATTACAATGAAAGTAACATAGAAATATTGCAGGCCCAAGTAAAGAAAAGCCCTGTCATTTTATTAAAGGTCTTTAAATTGATTTTAGACCAGGTGACTTCTCCTAGGGAAAGAAGTTTTGGCTAAGAATGCCATAACTGAGACAAATTACAGATAGATTATGTTAGTCTCTACTGAAAATAGGGCACAATTCTTGCATTGTATAGCTACAAAACAAAAAGAGTGCATAACTATCAATCCCACGTTTTGTCAGATTTTTAATCTGAAAGGTTTATATTTTGAAAGGTTTGCAGTAATTTAACCTAACTTGTTCAAAAAGCAAGCAGTTATGCTGACCATTCACTTTTAACACATTAGATAGATTCAAGGTTTATTCATTAATACCATTTAATGTCCTCAAAGGAGAACTAAACTTTTTTTTTAAATTCTAATAAAGAAGGGGTGATCTGCTTGTCTATCTAGCAACTACTGAGTTAAACTCCTAGCCAATTTAATCTAATTATAATTGACAAGCTTAGAATTAAAAGTGGTAATGTAGTAAATGAATTAAAGTAATGCAGCATTGTAATGTAATTTGTATTTAATATTATACAGGTTAGGTGTAAAAATAAGTCTATTTATAACTATAAATATATAAGCAGAAACATACCAAATGACCAAAATACATTACACATGGAATGTTTTTATAACATTCTCAAAATAGCCTTTTCCCTTTTATGATACAGTACATCCTCTAGCAAGCATGTCTATTCTGACTATTGGGGCACTAACGACAATGTATACTAATTTGTCACAATTCTTTTGCATGTCTAAAGTCCTCATTTTGTTGAAGACTTTTTTGTAAACTAAAAGTTTATCAAAACAACATTGTGACAGCAATACTCAATCTGATACATGTTGATGCATAACAAACAAAAAAGTAATATTTGCAAATCAAAGTGTGGTTTAATTATTCTTGTCTACATTGATAATAGTTCATTTATAACCTTATAACAAAAACGGGGGAATTCAGAGTAGCCAATAGTGAAGTGGGTAAGGTGATACCGAGGGTATGTTAAAGCAGGCGATATGTTCAACATTTTATCACATACTGTATTCAGATGTTGGAGCAATGTGCAAGTGTAAAAGGGGTATATCCTGACATTTGTACAATATAAATCTGACAATACTTCAAATTCTCAATAAGGAGGAGATAATATATTCAAACCAAGGGCATCATATTTTATGTTTCTCTTATTGTAAGCGGTGCTGGAGGTGACTATGGATTTCCATCGATTAACAGTAGGTATGTTGGGGACATACAGTTCAATATGAGTGCTGTACTTTCCTTGCATAAAATAAAATTTCGGTCATAAACATAACGTGGGATCTGGACCAGTTGTCTTCTAAAGTTAAACTAAGTAAACATAATTTGGCGTCAAGTGGTACAGATTATTGCAAAAATTTAGATATTATTCTAAATCAGCCGGGGAGTCATGACACTTGTGACATTTTGGTAAGTATCTGTGGGACATCCAGGACGTACGATGAGGTGTAAGATATGCCTGATGTAGAATATTTATGGGTGAGGTTATTATTTGCAGTTTTGCATTTAGAGATCCTATCTCAGTGTTCCTTAATGTCAGGAATAAATTAGACCATTTGGATAAAATAGTTGGGAATTCCAGGGCTGAGCAAGATGTCGATATGTAGACATATAGGTGATATAGGTGTACGTTGTAGACAACTTTACATAAAAACACATAAAAAAATCTTTATGCTTCAAAATAATTATTACAGTGGCCTATAAAGTTGAAAAATAAGTTTAAGGTACCTATCAGGAAAGGCAAATCGGCAATTGGTGATAAGTTCTACGCTCAGCACACTAACAAAAAATACCACCAAAAACACACAAAAAATAAATGAAGAAAAAAAAATCTCACCAATATACTTTAAAATAACTGTAATGGTTATAAACATAACCCCCTTAGCATATGTGCACAAATTACCAACATGTATGTCATGACATGGTCATGTTTTAGCCAGTGAAGGGTTTACAGTTGGGGACCTGTATGGTCATAAATAGTTAGAGACTGCTTTTCCAGAACATCTTACAGCCACATTCCACCTCTCAGAACCTTAGGAGCCATTCTAATGGACCCCAGCCATTTCAATACTAAAGGTTGTAACCTTCCCCCAAACCACAACCAAATTAAGTACCCTGAAAAGCCCAATTAGCATATGATAGCCTGGTGTTAGGGACCTTCTGAATGCAAGGTGTGGATGCATTCAGGCTAAGAGTTGTACATGGCAGACAGTTGGTGTCACCCCCCCCCCACACACACACACCTCTATTCAGGCTTGGTTTCTTCATTTTCATATAAATTGCCTCCTTGACACCTCTCTTCAACCAGTCATGTTCCTTTGGCAAACCACCAAGTAGCCTCCTAAAAAGTAATATGAGTTGGAATGGCAATTTAACCCTGTGTGAATTCTTGCTTAGTAGAATGCTAATTAATGCTGTGACTGTTGACAGGAAAGTGTGAAGCTGATTAACCCTTTGGTTGCTGGAGTGAGTTGTGTAATATTAACCATGACAGGGATGTGTATAGCCACTGAGAGTCAAGATTGATTGTGTGGTATCCCCAAGACCATGGGGAGGGGGGTAGCTACAAATTATCAAATGATTAGTCAGATCATGTGCACAGTGAACTGCCATTTGTGGAGCTAAGGAATATTAAGGGTCCATCTTCTGAAGGTCTAACAGTCCTCATCAAATTGAACAGGGTCTTGTGCAATGAATGAAACATTCATATGTGCGTAGTTCTAATACATACAAATGTCTATGGCTATCAACTTATAATTCTGTAGGTTCATAACGTGGAATATCCAGCTTATCAGAAGTGCACCAAAACTGTATTTAATGGATACAATAAACAGGGAGTTACAAGCTATATGTTCATGCAACTGGCTAAAACTACACCCAGCTTACCTTCAAAAACTCATAATTCTAACTTCCAGCTGTATCCCACAGTCATATGTTGCTTTTTAAAGGGATGGTCACAATCACATAAATTGGCTGTAATACCAATTAATATCAAATCTAGAAAGATTGTCACATTGGACTGCTAAATGGCAGATGAGGTTCAATGTTGAAAAATGTAAGGTGATGCATTATAGTCTTAAAAATCCTTGTGCTACTTATACTATAAATGGCTCTGTGTTGAGTGAATCACTGCTAAAAAAAAGGAACCTGGAGTTTTGGTGAATAACTAACTTAAAGGTAGCAAGCAGTGCCAGGTAGCAACAGCTACCTAGAGAGTTATTGAGAGAGTTATTGACTTGTATAAAGAGAGGTATGGATGGGAGAAAAATGCAAAGCATCGGTAAGGCCTCATTTGGAATATGCAGTCCAATTTTGGAATCCTGTGTACAAAAAGAGCATCTTGGAAATGAAAAGGGTTCAAAGAAGGGCAACTAAAACAATAAAGGGAATGGAGGAGCTTGAATATGATTGGAAAAGTTACAATTATGTATGCTAGAAAAAAAGGTGCTTGCATGGGGATATGATAACTGTGTATAAATACATTTATGCGTCATACAATAAACTATATGGGGTATTGTTCACCAATGGAAAATGTCAGAGGACACAAGGACACCCCTTAAAGGAAAACTAAAGTCTCTAGACAACATTTTCCCAATAGACAGAGCACATTCACAAAGATACAAAAAGCTGTGTCTCACCATTGTTGCTGTGGATGCTGGGAGAATTAGGAAAATAATCTACGAGGACTAGGGGTCAGCTCCCATAATTTACCTTATCTTGGAAAACCCAGGTAAGTGTGTGCAGTACACTTCACAGGAAGCTTCAGGTTTGCTTCCTGGAAGCCGACAGCCAATTATGTTACAGCTCAGAGATCATCCCTCCCTCTGACACAAAACACAGATTTCAGTGCAGTTTTAGTGTAAACACATTATAAATGCTCCTGTCCCTAACATTGATAAACGCCTTTGCATTTCATACAAAAAAGTAATGTATTCTGCAGTTTATTTCTTTGCTAGCTGTATGAAACAGATTAACATTTTAGTAAAAAATAAAAGTAATGGGGAATTGAACCTGTATTGCAAACTTCTATACTATGCTAAAAAGAAAGCTTTCTACCTCTATGCCACAAGGGCTAATAGGGGAATTGTGAGCCTGGGGAATAGAACCTGTATCCCAATGGTCTGTTTGCTTCCAAGCCCAGCACTTTAGCTGTGCCACGACTATAGATTAGAGATGGTCGAACTATTGTAAAAGTTCGAAAGTTCGAAAGTTCGAAAACGGACCCATTAAAGTCTATGGTAGGCAAATAGTTCGAAAAGTTCGAGTCAAATACAACTAAAATATTAATGGTAACTTAATGTAAATGGCTGTGGGACCTGGGAAATGGTCTGGGGAGCATGTTCCAATATCCAGGACTTAAGTAAAATCGATTTTACTCTCACGCGCGCTACTTTCGGGCTTTCGCGTTCGAACGTTCGAGGTAACATGGACATTTTACTCGCAGATTTGATACTTGCGTATAGGCTGTAATGGAGACTTTACTCGCAGATTCGATGTTCGCGCCTAGATACCATGTACATTTAACTCGCGGATTCGATACTCGAACGTTCGAACATTCGATAAATCATTGAAAGTCCGGGAAATATCGATAGTCCGCGTCCGAGATAGTTCGAGAAGTCCGGGTCCGTTCGAACTCGAACAGTTCGACTCGAACTCGGGTCCGAGTTCGAGTTCTATGCCATCCCTACTACAGATGTCATAGAGTCAAGTACATTTGAGTAAATGTTAGTAAAATCAGTTCACTATTTTGTATTGCTCCAGGGAGGCTGTCAGCAATTCACGCTGGTTGGTAAAAAAAAAACACATCTGCAATATCTAAAGCTTGTACATATGTAGAAACGTAATATTTTTCTAGAAATATGATGGAAACCAAGAAAAACAATAAATTCAGGCAGTAGACTATATTGCATTGATTCATAAGTAAACCAGGGGGTTTGAAATTGTGACTTCTTGGGCTGAACTTTTCTAAAAACACAGCATTTACTTGGTGTGCTACCAGCAACCCAACAATGAATACAGGTACATTTAGAAACGTTATCTTTCACTTGAAACAGAAGCTACAAACTCTGTGCATAGAGACTGAATCCTGGGGTCATGGGGCATGGCTCTTTGAAGCCAAGATGGGCTATGAGTTGTACTTGTAACAACGTGGAAGCCTTTTTTGTTACAGAATCTATTGCTTACATATACTAAATGCAACTTACTAGAGAAGAACTTTTCAATGTATAGGTGTTCTTGGGAGAAAAGCTCTCCTTTAAGACTTGAAGAAAAGAAGTTTGGTCTTCAAGTTTGGAAAGGGTTTTTCAGTGTAAGAACAGTAAAACTATGGAACTGTCTTCCATTGAAAGTTGTTATGGCAGGTTCTTGGATAGTTAAAAAAAACTGTGTGAGTTTCTAAAAAACAAGGAATGTTGCATGTTACTGGTATTGATACACAAAGTAGAGTTGATCCAGGGATATTCCCCCCCCCCCTTCTTCTAGATTAATACTTAGGCAGGAAATGTGGGTATTTCTGAGTAGTTTGGACTGGATGGACGCATGTCTTTATTCACTTCAAATACTATACAATACTACATTCTGGTACTCACAGGACCACAGAATGTGCTACAGAGGTCACTGGTCCTGATTGTATAGGGTATATAGCCTATTTTATTTAACAAAAATTGTTCTGAGTGTATGATCAGGATGTTTTACCTATTTAACATTATTACAGTATGTCCCTTTTCTGGTAATTGTACAGTTGTAAGTTTTACAGTCTTATAACTAGACTTTTATCTGACATTGTTTTGCTTTGCACAGCTTAAGATATAGCCCAATCCCGTTGCAAGTCTGTTGTCATGTAGGGGGGCACATGCTGCCCTCCTTGACTGGTCCGATGACAGTGTACCCATAAAATAAGCAAGGAAGATCCCACTGTACAGGGCTGGCAGCCTTACTTGGAAACTGGGCCAAAATATCAATGTCCATTGTATCAATGTTAATTAAATATCAAATCTTAATTTCTGACATTCAATCAATTTTACAATGGGACATTGCTGTCTAGGGTGGTATCTTCGAAACTACCTAAATTTGGGTCTTTACAAGTACATTACGGAAACTGAAAGTCCCTCTTGTAACATCTTGTAAAATCTTGTAACAATTACAGGCTGACTTTAGACGAGGTATTTTTTTTAAAAAATTGAAGACATCAGTATCAGTTTGCTTAAATTAATGTTGTTCAATATACAAGACTAAACATAAATCAATTACTAGCATCCAATTACAAAAGAAATTCACTACATTATGCACTTCACACCACTTGTTTGGCATGTTGCATTTGTTGATAGGATTATCCTGATTAGCAAAATTATAATTTGTCAAGCTGCCGTTTAAGTTGGAAGATGACAACATCAAAAGCCTTCTACTATTTTACAGTACAACAATACAAGTATCTCCAGTCTCACATAAGAAACTATTTTATGAGGTTACATATTGTATTTCAATTAATCAGTCTAAAACATATCTATTTGAAAACTCTCTCATAAGGTCATATTTTGAAAATGATCCTCGGGACTGAACTGCTCCAATTTTAGACTATGCATAGCAAGCAGATGAAATGTTTCTTAGGGATTCTAAGAAAAGATGCCTTAGGTAATTTGCCCATTGGCCTTTACAATGCCCTGGGCAAAAAAAAGTTAAAACTGGCAGTTAACTTCAACCTGTTTTAAATTTTAAAAAAAATGAGCTATACTCTATTCTCTAGGCCAACCTAATGAGCCATAAAGAAAAACTGCATATAAGTCTCTTTTTTGACTCGCTTTTTTGATTAGAGCAAAACTTAAAGCTCATTAAGGGTGATGCTGCAATGCAACGTGCGCCAAAACCTTTCTTTTGCAATACTTAGCTTTCTCCTTAGCATTTCTGAAAGAAGATATTACCTTGCTGTTCACCGGTGAAAGTAGGGAACTTGTGGGTTCCACAGATGTATTCCACATGTCCTTCTAATGCTATTTGTTTTAAAAGCTGTGAAAAAATGGATCAGGGACAAGAAATAATTGTGGCGTAAACTGCATTTTGTCCTGGCTTATTGCACAGAAACAGTGGTCCAAAAATGACTTCAGGTAAATTGGCAGGAATTGCTTTCCTTAGTATTTTTGCAATTTACTTTCATTTTTTTTTTTTCATAGTTTTGAAGATATTTAAATTTTTATGTGAGATATGGTAGCAGCATTACCAGATCCTCTGCACTTCCAGCGCCCTGCTCTGAAACCAGGTGACAGTCTGTCCCTGTTTAGGAGGCATTTAAAAAAAAGAAAAAAATTGACACACTTTACACAGTCCCTGCTGTGGGCTTTGCTGTGCTCTCCCCCTCCCCCTGTCACTAACTTGATATCTTCCTTGTTTCTTCTTCTTTCTCCTACACTCAGAATGTGCCAACAGCAGATTAGAAGGAGAAACTAGTATTGTGACCACAGATTCATTACCTCCCACCCACTAACTTTCTGATCAGTGATTTCTTAATATCTTGGGCTGTGCAAAACATAGAGTGGTGGTTGATGACTCATTTTAAAGGTAGGAATCTGGCCTTTTATTAAATACCAATTTGTTTGGAGACCACAGTTCCCCTTTAACTAAAGATATGCCTGTTTAAACTCAATGGTACCTTTACTTTTTCACCCCTCCCCTGCTTCTTAAAGGGATAGTTCACTCGCAAAGTGAATTATTCCTTTAATGTATTGATTGAAGCCTGGGAGATTAAGGAGCTATGCCTTACCTCCCGTTCTTCAATCAATAGCTCAGGATCCGGGAACAAATATACAAGAAACTTTCCTTTTGTACAATTTTGACTTGAAGGTTGGAGACTTGGAGTTATGCAACGCGTGGCCGAGTGCATGTTTGCGGCTGTGCCACATGACTCCCAGTCTCAAACCTTCAATGCTGCTTCTCAACAAGTGTCATTAGGAGGACACTGCACACTGCTTGTTAGCAAGGTCCATCCAAGTCAAGGAAGAATGTGTGGATGGTGGACCAATCAAAAGAAGAGGCTTGAGGTACTTCCCATAGTGCACTATTCCCTGGCTTGCTGCCCCGTGCCTATTGTTCCCCTCTTGTGTCATCATCAGGTCACAGGTGAAACAGTCCAGCAGCAGCAGCCAATAGAGAGAGGGAGGAAGGGAGGGGTTGGTGTGGCACTGGCAGTTAGGTGCAGATATTAGTAATATTACAGAAAAAACACCTGCAGCAGATGAGTGGTAATTGAATCTTCAGCATCTGTTGCCAGCATTTGCCTACTACTACTTTGACAGTAAGTGACAGTGACACTGTGACAGACTGAATTTTTGTGTGACAAAAAGATGCCTTTTCTGTGCATTTCAGTCAGTGAGTTTTTGGGAACCTTTGGGGTGGGGTGCTGGGCCTTGTTGGGTGGCCTGCCTTTTCCATCTCAGAATATTTCAAATTGCTGTGAGAGTAAGATTTGTGTGCTTGTGTGTTTCTGGGAGCCTTTTGGGGGTCTTTGACTTGATAGTGGTGCTGGGTCTATTTGGGTGTTAGGTGGCCTTGGTTTTTTGTGTATTGTGCCTTCTAGGGATCCGGTCTTGGTTCTACATGTGGAGGAGCATTAGAGGGGTAAGTAAAATTGTACTTTTAAAAGAAATCCCAGACTTGATGCATTATTTATTTTTGTTGAATTTATTTAAATATATTTATATGTGTATCTGACAAATAGTACAAAATGGTATATGCCAAAAACCTTTTTGAACTATTTGTCTGTCTTAGGAAGGGGGTCAAATTACTAATTGACTGTTTGAGGAACTGTAAATACCTATGTGATAGGAAGTTCAAAAGTGTAAAATGTTAGCCATGCCCACCAGCGAAGCCAAACCCACCATAATGCGGCAGTAGCATGCTTCCTGGCCCTGATTATGGCACAAAAGACTTTCTAGGGAAATAACCAATAAATTTAAAACTTCATGTTTCAAATGAATGGTAACAAATAGTTATGAATCTTGGTTTCAAAATGAACATGGTTGTGATTCGGAAATGTTCTGACAATTTCTAAAACTGTATTTGAAAATTCAAAAAAATCAAAAATTTGAAACATGCAATCGAATACTTTGCAATCGAATCAATATGTGATTGAAGATTCTAAAATTTCTAATTCAATTGATTATGAATCAGATTTCCTGATTTTCGCTAAAACAGATGTCGGAACAAAACTGACCTGCAGCTTTCTAACCAAACCTGATCCATTCAAACTCACTGTGGGTTAGCTGAGCCAGGGGGGCAACACAATAGATGATTCAGTATCCCACCAACTTCCCCTTTGAAGCATATCACATCAACTGCCCCTTTAACATGTATCACACCAACTTTCCTATAACATGTATCACACCAACTTCCCCTTTAACGCATATCACACCAACTTTCTCTTTAAGGCATGTCGCATCAACTTCCCCTTTAGCAAGCTCCACATCAACTTCCCCTTTAGCATGTATTGCATCAACTCCCCCTTTAGCACATGTCGCATCAACTTCCCCTTTAGTGCCTATCGCATTAATTTTAACTTAAGTGCGTATGGCATCAACTTCCCCATTAGCTTGCAGCACATCAACTTCCCCTTTAACGCGTATTGCATCAACTTCCCCTTTAAAGCACATTGCATCAACTTCCCCTTTAAAGCGCATCGCATCAACTTCCCCTTTAAAGCGCATCACATCAACTTCTCCTATAGCGCGTATCGCATCAACTTCCCCTATGAGGCACATCGCATCAACTTCCCCTTTAGCACCTATCGCATCAACTTCCCCTTGATGCATCACATCAACTTTTTTAAGCATGTATCATATCAACTTCCTCTTTAGCACCTATCGCATTAATTTACCCTTTAGTGCATATTGCATCAACTTCCCCTTGATGCATCACATTAACTTTTTTAAGCATGTATCATATCAACTTCCCCTTTAGCACCTATCGCATTAATTTCCCCTTTAGTGCATATCGCATCAACTTCCCCTTAGCGCGTATTGCATCAACTTCGCCTTTAGCGTGTATTGCATCAACTTCCCCTTTAGCGCATATCGCATCAACTTCCCCTTTAGCGTGTATCACATCAACTTCCCCTTTAGCGTGTATCGCATCAACTTCCTCTTTATCGCATTTTGCATTAACTTCCCCTATAGCGCGTATTGCATGAACTTCCCCTTTAACGCATATTGCATGAATTTTCCCTTTTAGCACCTATCGTATCAATGTCCCCTTTAGCGCGTATCACATCAACTTCCCCTTTAGCGCCTATCACATCAATTTCCCCTTTAGCGCGTATCGCATAAACTTCCCCTTTAGCGCGTATCGCATCAACTTCCCCTTTAGCACATATTACATCAACTTCCACTTTAGCACGTATCGCATCAACTTCCCCTTTAGCACGTATCGCATCAACTTCCCCTTTAGCGTCTATCGCATTAACTTCCCCTTTATCACGTTAACTCCCCCTTTAGCATGTATTGCATCATTTTCCCCTTTAGCGTGCAGCGCATCAACTTCCCCTATTGCGTGTATCGCATCAACTTCCCCTTTAGCACGTATCGCATCAACTTCCCCTTTAGCGTCTATCGCATTAACTTCCCCTTTATCACGTTAACTCCCCCTTTAGCATGTATTGCATCATTTTCCCCTTTAGCGTGCAGCGCATCAACTTCCCCTATAGCGTGTATCGCATCAACTTCCCCTTTTAGCACCTATTGCATCAATTTCCCCTTTAGAGCATATCGCATAAACCTTCCCTTTAGCACGTATCTCATCAACTTCCCCTTTAGCGCCTATCGCATCAATTTCCCCTTTAGCACATATTGAATCAACTTCCCCTTTAGCACGTATCACATCAACTACGTGCTTAACAATGGGGCACACCATCTCACATTAATTTATTTTTTACCTCAATCGATCAAATTGAAATCTTGACACACAATGTCCCCCAAAAAACACAATTTGTTTGCAAAAATGACCCATGGAAAAGAAAGTAGAAAAGAGACACAAGGTGTGAAGTGAAATGAACCCCTTACAGTGCAGTTGTATTGCAGTGTGGCAGCTCCATCCCATTCATAGTTCTTATTGTCTTTACTTAAGTAAAATGGGATTTATTACCTTGTGCTGTACAATTACATTTTCCTTAGCTGACTGTGATCTCCACGAATAGTTGCCTACCCAACCCCAAGTACAAGAGACTTATCTTGGACTGGTCAGTTTACCTCTCAATCTTGACTCTGGGCAAACAACAAGTGAGAGGAGGGGACCGAGTGTGTGGTCACATGACATTGTTACATCACATGGTCTGGTGCTCCTTGTGATAGACAGCTTTATCTTCCTATCACAGCAACAACAGCATGGAGCCATGAATCTGTGTCTTGCACTGACAAGATCTAACAGGATCGAGACACGTCGTGTCTGCAGGTCAGATGATTGGCTCTATATATTAAGCTTTATTGCATGTTATTAGCCAGCAGTTCTGGACACATGCATTAGCTAAGGGACATCAAGGAGTGTTTTGCATATCTCCGCCCCTTACTCTGGGAAATTACTTCTTGTTTCTTAGGCTTTGTAGGCAATGCTATTCATATAGCATGAGACTGCAAGATGCCTTCTGTTATAAGAAGGTGTTTCTCTGCTTTCTCAGCAACAACAGAACAAAATCAAGTAAATCATTGTACTGCCCTCAACAATCGGTGACATTTGGAATTAACTTGATTCACTCGATTCACCACCAGATGGCAGCATACAGATTAATTAACTTAAGTTGTAAAGTAGCCTATTCTCCAGGTCCTTATACATAAGTGTCCCAAGTCTCATGAAAAATTGTCCCAGACATTTGGAAGTTTATCTGGAATATACAAACACACATACATACATACATACATACATACTTACACTGAGTTTTATATATATAGATTACTAAACAGAGCTAGTGTGCATGACTTTTTTTAATGTCAGCAAATAGCTGCCATTAATGTTATGCAGCAGTTAAGACTAGAAATGTCAGTAACTCGAAAGTTTTGTTTCGTTTATGGATTTACGGAACACGGGAAAAAAGAGAACATCCGAAAACAGAACTTACTTTCGAGTGTTCGGAATGTTTTTTCAAGGTTACCGAATGTATGAGGTTATGTTCGGTAATCCTTTGGAACGTTCAATAACCCTCGAAAATACAACCAGAAACTACTTTCAAGTTTCTGATGATACTTTTGAGGGATATTGAATGTACAAGGTTATTTTCAAGGATTACTGAAAGTAACCTTATACATTCGGTAGCCTTCGAAAATAACCCCGTACTTTCGATAACCCTCGGAAATACGTCCCGAAATCCAAACAATTCACTTGGAAAGTTTGGATTTTGGAACCGAGGTATCAGACTTAGATCCCATCTCTAGTTAAGACCAAAACAAAATATATCCCCCAAGCCACAAGCGCAATATTCATCAAAAAGTAATTAACATTTGCAACTCTCTGTATATTCAACAACTTGTATTAAGAGGCAAAAACTTGTGGAAAAGTACAATTTCAGCTATAAGCACAATAAATTGTTCTAGTAAGTTAATTTTTGTATGTGTTTGCCTTTTGGTTTGAGATTGAATTTGTTGGACACCTCAAAACTTACCCAAGTTCACTCTAGTGAAAAAAAAACTTTGTCTGTATACAATGTACAGATCACTCAGCATAAGCTGTCTTACTTTCATCCTGCTGTGTGGCTTCATTTCTTCACACTGGCAGATGTTTGTACCATACTGTGTAGTCCCCCTCCCCTCTCAGTCTAGTCCCCCACAAGCAGACAATGGCTGTATGCAAAGTCAAGGCATGCTCAGTTGAAAGTACTTGAAATGAAGTGCTGGCATCATGTTGACCCCACTGAACACGCAAAGGGAATGAGGAGGACAAGTGATGCAGAGCTTCTTTACAAGTTACTGAACTCTGCCTGTAATTTTCTCCTCCCCTGCTAAGCTGAGATCATAATCACTGAAGAGAGAGACAGTGTAGCAGCAGCTGTAATGAGAGACCTTCACAAACAAAGTGAAACAGCTTGTTGTACTAATACATTTCAGTTTGCTTTATTCTATATATTTTATAGATTGCACTGTATGTCTTGTTTATTATATATGCTGTATTACTTTATAATTATTATATATATTGCATTATTTTATACTAGACATTAAGCCCGTTACAATAATGGGTGCTAGAAGCCCAGAGTGCCCCCTTAATGTCCCAAGGCCAGAGTTCCCTCTTAGTGTCCCAAGACCAGAGTCCTCCTCACCTCCATGTCACAAGGCCATAGCCCCACCCCTCCTAGATGTCCCAAGGTCAAAGTCCCCCTCCTCTATGTCCCAAGGCCAGAGTCCCCCCTCAGTGTCCCAAGGCCGGAGTCCCCTCCAAAAACCCCTTTGAGTCCCCCTCTGTCCCAAGCAACCTGTGTAATCTGTGTAACTGCTGTGTTCTGCCTTGCTTGTTTCCTGTGTTTCTCACTCTAGTGGTGAGTCAATAGGAACTGCAGAGACAATCTTACCATCTCCCTCTAGTGGTGAGTCCATAGGAACTGCAGTGACACGCACAGATTCACGGATGCAGCTTTTGGGTTTTATTAGAATAGATACTGTAGTATTATTATATATACTGTTTTACTTTTTAAGGTACATGGTTTTGTATGTGTATGAGATTTTATTTTTTGGGGGAGGGGCTGTTTTATCCTGTGTTATGCTCATATTGCTGGGTAAATGGTATAATGATTGTGTTTAGCACTACAGCATTTGAATATGTGTGGCACATGGTGTGTAAAGTGTGGGTGAGGGAGTGTGTGACAGTACTGCCTGGGAGCTTTGGATTGTGTGGGTGTGTGCCTTTGAATGGCAGATGAGGTATAGCAGATCCTACAAATTGCAGCATTTTCAAAGGCTTATATCTCTGGAACTATGAAAAATTTAAAGAAACTAAAGTTACCCTTGGGGTTGGGACGTTATAGGATATATTGGAATGAATTAAAAAAAAATCTCACTATAATTGCCCTTTAACTATTCTTTGTAAATTCCCCTTTATGTAACATATCTTAAAAATGTCTTCCCTCTTCTTTCTTTTTATACCTTAGCATGCCTGCACAGATACTTTCGTAAGAGAAAATTGCTAAATAAATGTACAGTCATTACAGAAATAGCCTTAATAGCCTTGTAATAATGAAATAACCTCATCCTTTCGAAACAAATTCTTTCCCATATATTCTTTCCTTTCCCTTTTCTCTCCTGCCGTTCTATGTGCTGTGTGCAGTAAGACAGAGCTGCAGGCAGTTAATTTGGAGTTGGTGGGCTGTGACAAGCAGTTAGGATAATAGTTTATTGGCTGTGGATGCTGTGATGGATCTCAGTGCAGTTATAGAGCTTCATCATGGAACAGGAGAGGGTCTGATCTCACATCATTTCTGTGCCCTTCACAGTGAGGACATCCAGCCACAAAGAACACAAACACACACCCAAATATAGAAAAAGCTGTTGATGCAACATTTACAATAATTCTTCCTTATACTGTTATTGGTTTGGTTCAATTACTGGGTACATCTTTAAATATGCATGTTTCTGCCAAATTGATTAAATGTATTCTACATGTTTTTATTTAAATTCAGTATAAAAGTGTTCTCTATCTCAGCAATATCCAAGTATGTCCCACATATACATGAACTTAAAAAAGTTTACTTTCAAGGCTGGTCATGTTATCAATCAGTGGCTCAATTATTGTGATTAGCACTCCAGCACTCAAGCAGATAGATGCTTCAAAAAGGGTTGGTTAACTGCCCTTGAGTACTGACTTTGCCCATCCTTGTGAAAGCAGGAAACCTATTATGACACATTAGAGGCTGCAAAAATGCCTGCCAACCTATTTCTCTGTTTAGACATCTAAATTACTTAGTAGATAGATAATCGTTTGTAAAATGTAAGGAGTTTTTCTTCCCCGAACTGCTGTGTTCTTACATGAAAAATGTGTTTTCATAGGAGAAAAACAAGGATCTGCATTGGCAAACTGTTGCTGGAGCTAGGTATAATGTCCCCACACCCAGTTGGGCTAAGGGGATGTTGGTCTTCCATGCCATTAAAGCACGTTTGCCCTTAACCATAATCTTAAGCTCTTAGAAAGATAACAGGCTTCATCCTACCAACTTCCAGTGGGCTAACCATAGTACCCACTCCTATGGCTTCTTGCATACTGGACCAAACTATGCAATATGTACAAATTAATGCTATTAGCCGACTACCTCCTCTGTAGTACAGCTGTAGGTGGAACACATTACAATACACTTAAATGGATTCCGATTCTGTCTGGTTCAGCAAGACTCCTAATTGCACAGGTTCAACCAATATAGCAAGGAACCAGGCATGACATTTTACTGTTAATATGCTGTACCATTTATTAAGGACTCCCTCACACTAGGAAACAATTGGGTGCGATGTCAAGTGTTGACATCACACCAAAATGCTTTGCTTGTAGGGGTGAATGAGCTGCGATACAGTGCGTTGACAGCAACGCACTGTTTGCAGCAGTTTGCTACGTTATCGCATAGCAGTGCCATTAAAATCAATGGACACCGCTATGCCATAATGCAGGGGAACATCGCACAACATTGCAGTGCGCTGTTCCCCAGCAGCATTATCCGACCCTAGGGTAAACTCTGCCTTACATAAGCAGAAAGACCCAACTCACAGAGATTTGTCTTGTCTTGAAAGAGCAAAATTGTTGTTCTTTCTATTTCTTCTTCTCTTCTATTTCACACATTTTTTTGGACAATTTCCATGGTTTTCAAGCATGTTCAGTACAAACATGTGGAACATATCATATAAGAATGATGCCTTCTAGCTAAGGAATCTGTGAAAATGTTTCCAAGTTATTGGCAAATTAAGACTTTTTTGCATTTAGACTTAAATGGGCATGTGTTGCAGATGTAAGTAACACTTGAAAACCTCTCTTTGATTAGATACAGCTGATTGGAGAATATACTATTTTACCATGTCCCACACACAAATACACACAAATACAATTTCAAATTAAGTCTTACAATTACAAACAAAAGCACAATAATAAAAATAAATTTTATACAGAGCAAAGTTCATCACATTTTTTTTTAAGACAAACACGTTAATAGAACTATGAGCTATGGTTTGTTGCTGTCCAAAATTTTACCACATTTCTAAGTTTATTGGACTTTTTTAATAAGAGGTGAAAAATGTTGCATGTGTTTTTTATCTGCAAAAACCAAATCAGAGCTAGTAAACAGGTATCATCTGATTGGTTGAGGCAATTTAACAGCAAATTGTCAAATCATCCCTCAATAACCACCCCAACACTTTAAATAAGCTTGTCATGGTCTGACTGTACAGTGATGTTACGCTTATCATAGCATGTTTTGTTATGTAGCATATTGTTATAAAAATCATGAGTTTCAAGTTTGAAACTAAAAATAGAGATATAGGATAAATGTAAGTTTATAGAATTAAAAAAAATACATTCCTAATCAAATCATTATTTTAAGTAAATGAATGGTTCACTGTTCCTTTATTTTGTAAGTTTTTACCTCCTTCCACTTCACCTAAATCTCTATGACTTTTAAGGCAGATAGGTCTGCAGGGGTTAAACAGACTAGAAATGATGATGATGTCAAACAGGTAATGAGAAAAATGAAATATCTTTAAGAAATCCCTGGTGATACAAGAAGAGAGCTGTCATGAGTGATGGGGAAAGGAGGTAAGGGATTCATTTCTGGGAAAGAAGAGGTGGGGGTGAAATTGGCGTTGTCTCTCTGTAATTATTTCTGTGCATTAGACAGACTTATTAACTTGGGCAGGAAATTAATTGGGCTAATTAGAGAATTTCCCTGGCATTGGGGAATGGAAGTTGATAGTGTGTTAACCCATTTATACTATAAATGCATTACATTACAACCACAGCACTAAAGGGGTTAATTCCTTAATATGCTGTTCTGATCATTACTCACATAGCTAGTATTCATTGCATTTTAGTGTCCTTACAAAACAAGTTTAAAAAGTTAACTAAGAAGAAGGAGTTGCAAGGAGGGATAAAAATGATTTGGCAAGGTGATAAAATGTTTATGATTTCAACTGGCAGTGTCCTACCAGATGTGGATGTGATAGTTATCCAAAAATGTGAATGGTTATATTTCCAATAGATACTCATGGAAAAGGCATGGCAAGTAATCAGAAACCATTTTATATTACGTGTTCATCTTTCAGGTGTTGAAAATGTCTTTGTGATAACCTGTAGCATAGGATGAAAAAAAGAAAAAAAGAAGAAGCACCATGACCATATAATGATCCAAAAAGATGAAACTTCTTATTTGTTTTATGGATTCTCCACTTTAACACTTTGAAGGCCACATTCAATGTCCTTTATTTCATTTAGATGAACAAACTTGGCGTTTTTTCTAAAAATCCCGTTTGGACCCAAATGAATAACAATTTCTTGAATTTATTAAAAAAAAAATTGTACATTTTGAGTATTCATTTTAAAAGGAATTTGATTGGAATTTTTGAATTTTTAATTATATATTTGATTTTTCAGATCTGCAGATTTTCAAAAGCAACAATTCTGAATCAAAACCAGTCTCATTTTGAAACTGTGATTCATCACTAATTCTCTCCGGAAATGTTTCCCATGGAACATTTATTATAAAAATACCACATGTAATACTGTAATCACCATTAAAAATTGTCACATCTTCCTTAATTTTACTGTTAAGTCTATGTTTTATTCAGAAACAGAGCCTGTTCTTGCTGACTCATCGATTCACTGTTAGTTCATCAATATTCATTGTTTTTATTCTATTCAACCTATTAGACTGCTTTGATTCTATTCGATCTATGGTTTTTGAGTCTGTAGCATTTCCACCGTAGAGAAGGCATATTCTTACATTATAAAAATGTATAAATTATAAAAGAAAAAGAAAGAAATTAAGAGACAAATTAGCAGCAACAGATTTTATTGAATGTTGTTTTCTGATTTAAAAATATGAACAAGAGCTGTGAATATGCAATAATCCATGCTAAAACAAGGTGACCCACCTTGCAAAAAGTATAGGTGAACCACCTATCCTAAAAAGAAAATAATAATTAGCAAGAATATAGTACTTATAATATAAGAGGAGTATTATAAACCGGAATATTCCTTTTAATATAAACCCACAAAACTCATATGTATACAAATATATGTATATTAATATATAAATACAAGGTACTAAGAAAGACAAAACCCTAATATCAACCAATATTAACCAACATAGTGACCGATATAGTGCATCCTATGTACATACAAGGACAGGTAAGTAAAGAGTACAATATAAAAAATGAATGGTCTGACATTAACATGCTAGAATCCAAACATTACTTCAGAGTCCAATAGTGAAAGGTGAGCAATTTCTCAACATCACAAAACAAGAAAAGTCTCAGGTACTTCAGTTCTTGTATGACCCCCAGAAGCAGACCATCAAATGTACTAGACCCCCCCTTTCCCCCCGCCCCATTTCCCACCGTACACCAATATGAACTTCAGAATCCATCAGCCTAGTAAAGAATCAGACCTTCAGCTCCCTCCTTCTGTTGATATAGCCTCCAGGTAGTTCCGAACTACGCGCTCCTGAGGTCCCATCCACATAATAACAGTCAACGCACTATGCGGGCTGAGTACATGGGGGGAGGGTCTTTCAAATTGGTCTCACCTCCTACAGGCTATAGACCTACGGGCAAAATAACAAATAGAATTAATAAAACAGTTCAACAAAGTAACATATGATAAAATATAGTAAAAAGTATACAAAACACACTCGTCTAGGCTGGAATCACCAACATGCTACGTGTTTTTCATGGCAACTTCTGATTTTATCTGGTTTTTTCACTGCAAATTTTTCCAAACTTCACAATTTTAGCACAAAATCCCACCTTGGTTTGCAGTAGTATTTTAATTTCCATGTTTACTGGGAAACTTATGCAGAGATAAATCAATTTCAGACAGTCAGTGGGGAGAAAATACACTCAATAGGTGGCAATTGTAAATAAGATAGATACTGTATGCTCATTTTTTTGTGAAAGATGTTATTTCTCCTAATGGAAATATTTAAATTGTAATTTTACATATGTTGCGTAAAGAGGCAAAAGTTAAAAAAGAAAACCACATTTTTATGAACATTAGAATGATGTGAAGGAGCTGGGTTTCTCCCAAAATCAATTGATTAGGATAAAGGGACTTTAATAAGGGATAAAGGGACTTTAAACCAGGGAAGTGCCCTCTTTTAAATGATTACACTGAATGAATATAATCTCACATTTCATAATCAGATTGTAAATTCCTAAAATGCATGTAAGATACTGAGAGATAGACATTGTATTTATAGAGAAAGTACAGTTTACCACATCCCATATTAACTGAGATTGTTATGAGATAGTTTGCGCACCCATAAACTTGAACTTGCAAACATTTAGGCTGCATGTGTTTTATCATAACTCTTGTACTTGATGAGATACGGCTTCTAAGATGTTAAAACCATTGTCCAGTTTGTCTTCAAATATAAAATAATGTAGAAAATGAATATATACCTCCCGTTCCCTTACCTCCCAATTTAGTTAAAACACATTTTTATTTCTTCACTCTATATTTTAATTAGTTATACCACATTGTTGATTTTTGCCTTGACACCCACATATTTAAAGAAACATTATCATTTGAAAAACAAAGAAAACCCATAAGATTTAAGTAAGGAAGGAAGCCTTGAGACCCACAATAGTAAAATGACCACTTAAATAATATTCACTGCTGATTTCCAGGTATTGAACCCATAGGTTGGAAACAATATGTGTATTGAACCCATAGGTTGGAAACAATTAGCCAATTACTGTTTAATTTAAATAATGTATTAACTCATGTGCACCAGGCTTCAGTTTCATTCAGAAACAGCATTGCATAGAAAGGAGTCAGTGTCTTGGCTGTCTAACTGGTCAACTTTTATGCAGCTCTCTAAGGCCTGGTACACACGGGTCTGTTTTAGCTATTTTGTACCAGTTGATACACAATTCAGTAGTCTGTTGGCCAAAATTAAAGTACTACATGTTTATTTTGTTAGCCAACAAATGGTGCATCTTATTAAGGACCACAAGATTGCCGTCAATTACTGACACACCATACTGTGTATACCCAGACCACCATTTTGGTCAGATTGGCCTATGTGTATCAGGCCAGGAAAGTAAATGAACTTTTCATTTTTAGCTTGAAGTTGTTCAAATATGGCCTCTTATTTGACACGTACTGTATACCTAATACAGAACAAACAGTATTTTGTATTAGCCTCTGGTAAAAAAAAAACCTCCCATAAATAGCTTAACATTCATTAATACATGTCTTCACTCCTAAGCCTTAATCTTTTTCGAGCTCTCCTTTACAGGAAAATGTTAAATTACAATAAATAAAATAAACCTTTCTTCTTCAGAAAGGAATATCATTAGAAACTGACCCATTTAGAAGCTGGGTTAACTTTTTTCACTTCCTGAATCTGAATCTTAACTTTTCTCTTTTCTGCTATTAATAAGATGCATGTCTGTTAGTGTGGAGTTTACTGTTGCTTGAAATAGTGACATTTTGAAATATTTATGAAGTTAGGATATTTAAATGGGGAATCATTTGACCTTTAAAACTATGAAGTATTTTAAGAATACATTTTGTGGCAATAAATATTTATTTGGCTATTTCTAGGACACTATGTCTCTTCTGTTATTGATTCTGGCCAATTTTGCTACTACTTCACATTGGTAGAAAGTCAAATTATAATAGGGAACACACCTAGGCATGTAAAATGGTGACAGAGACCCTTGACAGCGCCATTAATTAGATCTAGCAATTAAACAGGAATAATTATTTAATGATAAAAAGAGATACCGTATATACTCGAGTATAAGCCGAGGTTTTTAGGTTTAAAAATCTACCTAAAAACCTTGCCTCGGCTTATACTCGAGTCAATAGACACTTACCTTCAATCCAGAAGCAGCCGCGAGTCAGGCCGGCAGTTCTCAGTAGTTCTTCACGGTTGCGCGATGATGTCACCGCGCACGCTGGCAGGATGACATCATCGCGCAGCCGCGAAGCAGTACTGGGAACTGCCGGCTCTGCACAGAGCGAGCGGCAGCCGGCAGAGAGATGAAGACTGAAGACCAGGTACGGTAAGTGAGCTGGGGGGGGACTGGGGGGAGGGCTGGGGGGACAGTATGCCATGCAGTAACCTTTCTACTATAGGTGGTTGGAAACTACAACTCCCAGCAACCAAGCATGCTGGGAGTTGTAGTTTCCAAACATCTACAGTGGAAAGGTATTAGGGTTACTGTATACCCTCGGCTTATACTCGAGTCAATCATGTTTTTCTAATTTTGGAGGCAAAAATAGGTACCTCGGCTTATACTCGGGTCGGCTTATACTCGAGTATATACGGTAAGCTTGTCTGTGCTCCTTTCAGCAGTTTCTCTCCAGTTGATCTGCGCACTGACCCTATCGCGGCCCTTTCTTTATTAAAGCCGCACATGTGCAAAAGATAGAAATGCAGTGGAGACAGTATACTATGTGCTGGCAAGAAGCTTAAGGTGGATAAGGATACTCTGTACATGCCCATGCTAGTTTTGTGTCCCTTTAAAGGCCATTTCAAGGCTAAAAAATATTTTCATATAAATGCAGAGCACCCCTCCCAAATGCCAGGTTAACAGTATACAGGAATGCCATAGATGCCCCTGAAGTCACTTACCTAACCCAGTCCCTTGCCACCAGGGTTTCACCTCCTGCTCCTGTATTGAGCTAGTTTGGAGCAAAAACAGGAATAGAGAGGCTCTGTGCTGACAACCTCTCTACTTTCTGGTCATGGCTGTCAGGTAATTGGTCTTAACTGACAGCCACAACCAGGAAGTAGAGCAGCTGTCAGCCGCAGAGGAGAAGTGGTAAGGGGGATGGGTTAGGTAAATAATTTCAGAGTCATCTTTGGCATCTTTTGCCATTTCTGACTGGCAAAACTAGAACTAAACTAGACTAAAGCCAATATAACTGAAGGGGCAAAACGTTGGATTAATCAGAAAATGTGGATATATTTTGTTCATGATTCTTCTATTTTTTTTCAAAGAAATTATTACTTTATCTGTGGTCACAAGGCTTATGCTTGTCTATCACCAGGAGCTATTGGGGAGTATGCTGTCAGTATTGGCCCCAGGTACTAAGGTAAAAAGTCATTTGAGTCAAACAGAGATAATGGGTGCTTTCTCATTTAATAAAATGTAGGATGATTGGAAACTTAGCACCAGTGAATCTGTATTTGCAGTTATCTTTCCAAACTTTGGAGTAGGGGCTGTTGTTTCTACACCGTATAAGTGAGGTAGGCTATTAAATAAAATTGAAAATTAAACTGCTAACAGTTAAAGTCCCAAATACATAAAGTGTATCTTCAAAACCGACATGTGTTAAATTTTATTTTGGCCAAGGAGAGAGGAGTATGCGAGTTATTAGGTAATTAGGAACAATAATGCACATTGCTACTTTTATATTTATTATAGTGTTCTTCGAACTGGTTTGGAAACTGATCTATAGGTGCATTATGCGACATAAATCTAGGACTCTTGCCTTTTACCTGCAACATATTTGAGAAGGATTGGAATGAGACCAATCTATTGTAATGGCTACTGCTCCTCAGTTATCCACTGAGGAGCCAATCTATGAGTAATCTATGTTTAAATCTAACTTATATAATGGTTTGCCAAGGTGTACTTGATCTCAGGCAATGAAGGCTACCCCCCAAAGAGGAAGAGATAGAGATGTCAGAACTGTAAGGTACTGATGTTCATCAGCAAAAGGGGGAGTTGTGAGGATCAGTGATAGCTAAAGGCCTGGACCTGTGTCAGAACCATTTTGTCTAGTTTAAAGGGCATGTCCAGTCCAAAAAAAAACCATTTGCTATAAATGCAACTCCCAGTTTTGCATGATCAATATATGCCAAACATGCCCCTGAAGGGACCCTCACTGCTCCTCCTCTGCTCTGCTCCTGGCAGCTGCTCTACTTCCTGGTAGCGGCTGTCAGTAAAGGCGTGCCATGACATCACGCCCAATTGCCTGAAAACTGTCACCAGTTTTGAAACAGGAGAAGGGGGCGGCGCCTAGGTAGCGATATTTGCCATATCTTAATAATACAAAACTGTGGTTTTTATTTTGACTGGACATGCCCTTTAAAATACATTTACTTCTGCTTCTCTGTGCATTTTTGAAATTGCTGTCAAAGACAGAAAAGTTGTTTTGTTTATAATTTTGCTGATTATTGTGAAATTAAGATTTCACAATTAAGGGGGGGGTTTGGGTTTTTTTATAGAAATTTTGAGCCTATTACTCAGATATCGGGCAATTATGTATCTCTGCTTAACTGGGAGATCTGCCCCCTATTTTTTTATATATGCAATTTAAAACATTTCAGCTGTCAATCAAATGCATTGTTGTTATAAACTCTTCTGTGAGAAGTTTTGCTGTAGCTGGAATGGTGACAGAGTTTTGACAGTTGGAATGTTTGTCAGTTGGTTTGCGGGAAAAAAGTCAGGTCAGATGGGGAGAAGTTAAAAGAGAGATAGGGGATACTGCTCCTGAGCAAAACATGTTCTGGATTGAAGGCATGTAGCAACACACACACCTTAAAATGTATAATTGCTACTTACACATATTAATTTATAGATTAAGATAAAGTAAAGTATTTTTTTCAGTATAATATTTCTTTATAAACCAATGTAACTGACTGGATGGATTCAGAATTCCATCAGAATTTCTTTTATTCTGTGTAAGCATGTTGCAATAAACTTTCTTCTCTGTTTAAGAATTTTTTAACTGTGTCATCAAAGTAATTACAGCAGAAGCCTGGCTAAGTGCCTGGCCATCCCGTTATGCAATGGTCCTTCTTTCTCCCAGAATGCACACTTCCATGGAATATTTCTAGCAGTCATTTTCACTGATTGGCAAACATACTCAGATTTCTACTGAACAACTGAATCAAACCAGGGACTGAGACCATAATAGACACTGCAATCAGGAAATCAATACTATGAAAGCCTTTATGCACAGATAAATTGCTGGTCATTGAAATGAGAAAATATTCCCCCTTTTTTGAAAGCAAATGTATTTGTGCTGAATTTCCCCATTTCATTGTAGTCTCTTATAAGGAAATCTAATGCCACTTTTACAGTATATAATGTGATGCCTTCATTTATCAAAAACAAAATAAAACCTAAACATTTTAAAAATGTTTAGCTGTTGTCATTTGCTTTAACATTAGAACTAACAAGTTAATGAGCTAACAAAGTCCCTGCTGGCCTGATAAAGGTGTCATTTATTAACAAAGCCTGTTCTCCAGGGACCATCAATACACAGGCTTACTGTAGCTTCAGCATGCCTTTCAGCTGTGTCCTTAAACCCTGAACATGCAAAGAAAGTCATAGATCTTGTCTCTTGTGTCCACAATAGTAAGGAAAGCTTTCAAAAACCAACCGGCAAAGCAAAGTCATAATCTATACAATTGAAAACGTTGGTTTTTTTTTTATACATGATTCAGTTAGTTTGCATGGACATTAAAAAAGATCATTTTGGAAGTGTTAGATTTAGGAAATAAGTTGCTCTTTATAATTAATTAAGTTGCTCTAATATTAAGTCTGATCTTTAAATAGCAATTAGGAATAATTGCTGCAATGAAGAATGACATTTTCTCTTGCTCTTTTTCCTTTTTCACCCCTTGCCAGTGTTGTCAAATGACTACTGGATGACCTCTTTCAGTTCCAGCTAAACAATGGTAATTTGTAAAGTTAAATTTAAGTTTTTTCTGCATCATTTATCATAGGAAACATTTAACATAGGAAACAGTTCCAAAGTTTGAATTCCATTTGCCTTTAAAGGGTTTTACCTGTTATTCATACTTTGTAAGTATACTGTACTAAGTACATCATCTGTCTTCTGTTAAGGTATTAGGGCAAGGCCATGCATAATCCGTTTTGACATGTGATCCGACCCTGCATTAAAAAGCACACACTAGTGTTGGTCAGTTACAATGGTGGGATTCGCATGCACATTGAGCGCATTGTAGCGAGGCAACTGCAATAGTTTGTAAGGCTGAGCTATCAGTTTATTTTTGGAGTACGTAGTTCTTTTCAAACAAAATTTAAAACAAACCCGTGGTAGGTTTATCCATAAGTACCTGCGAACATTTGTGTGCCATTCAGAAAGGCAGGAACAGCATTTAGACTGTGCCAGACTCGAATATACTGTAGATTTATCTATGCTCAAATGTATTTGCTTACTTTAAGCACCACAAAGCATTTTCTTCTTACAAGCTCCCGTGGAGCATTAAAATGTACACTTACATTTGGGTTTTATTGCTTTCTGATTAGGAGATATACATGCTAATTTGAAACTTGCTCATTTGAAGACTGTGGCAGCAGTGCAGTATTCCTGTCTCCACAGCTCACGCAAAAAAAAAAAAAAAACTTCCCAGCCAACATCTAATTGACAAAACACTGGCGATCAATTCTATATAAAAAGCAATTAAGAGCTGATCCAAGTTTCACTGGGATAAGAGAGCTGGTACAACTGTAATGGCAATGGGAGGCTTCCTGGAATTAAGGCCGTGGGCAGGCAAAAGCAGTACACAGGAGAGAGAGGTCAACCCCCACATCCCCTCAAGTGTTGGCCTTCTCAGGGGCTGCTTGTATTGCTAATTGGGTTTTATCTGTCCTTAGGAAAACAGGTATGTGATGTCTAGACAAATTACATAGATTTCTTTGAGTTTTTTTCCTAATCTATTCCATACTAACTTGCTGAAACATTTAATATGAACAAAAAACTAGATAACAATTGTAGTGACTGAATTTTAAAAAGGTAAGATGGAAAGCAATGTAAAGTTTCACATGTGACATACAGTATTTTCACATAGATATTTTTTTATTTTGTTTGGAAAAATATAATTCTAGAATGGATGGAAAGGATGACAAATGCCAAAGGCCTGGTTAACACTGTGTACACACATGCTTGATTCTCATCAAATTTTGTATGGAATATAATTCACAGCTTAGTGAAGTGCTTTTACCATTGTTTTGTGAATTGGAAAATCAATAAAATATATGATATGCAATATCATCTACTATATAAAGTAGAAATCTTTTATGTATGTATGTATGTATGTATGTATGTATGTATGTATGTATGTATGTACTCACCTCACAGCCACACCTGAATGCATTCACATAACGGCGACACCCTCTGAAAGGGCTGACGCCCGTGTAGTCCAGTTTGACCAATAAAAAGTCTGCACGTCACTTTAGTATCTCAGAAGAAGGGCCTGGGCTCAGTGCGCTGCCCGAATTCAACAACACAGACACAGAGTCCACTTCAGTGACACAACAACAGCATAATGTACGGCTACACAATTTAAAGAGCTGCACATACAGCTTCTATAATAGAGGGAACAAGATATTTCCCTTAAGTTTATAAGACATCACAATTTGCTTCTGGAAGGTTTCAAATATAAACCCTGGAAAGACTATGTTACTTTTGGTGATATGATACCACATTTGCGGTTATTTACAGTTATCGAAGAAATTTAAGCAGAACCTCCTGGAATGTGACCACTCCCCCAGATATTGAGGTCACGACCACACCCCCAAACATCACGGTCACACTCATACCCCAACCATCAAGGCCACGCCCCCAAAGATAACTGCCATGTCCCCAAATATCGCAACCATGCCCCCAAATGTTGTGAGCACACTGCCAGATATTGTGGTTATCCCCCCCCCAAAAAAAATGAAAATAAAAAATTGTGGTCCGACCCATACATCATGGCCATGTCCCCAAACATCATAGGTACATCCCAGAATCATGCCCACATCCACAATCATCCTGTCCCTGCTCCCAAACATTACAGGCACACCCCCAAACACCACCCTCACCACAAACTTGACAATCATGCCCCAAATGGCATGGCCACGCCCATGCTTTGAAACAGCGTGGCCATGCCCCCAAAAATCACGACCACCAATGTCACGTTCAAGCCTCTTGGACACCACAACATCACAGACACACCACCAGTCTGTCCACACTCTAGAATGCCATGCCCCCACCAACCGTAACATTGCAGGCATGCCCCATCCACCTATTCAAACCAGGATGGTTGGGGGGTATGGACTACATGGGAATTACCTTTATTACCTAAACTTAAACACCAGACGCACACTGCCCACATGTCACACACTTCACAGATAGTTACAATTAAAGAACAAAGACATCTTGGCACTTTCAATTCAGACCAGAAACTAACTTTATTGATTGGGATCTAATAATCAATATAAAGTAGTCCTTGAAGGGGTACTGTGGTCTCCATGCAAGTTGGTTTTAAATGAAAGATCAGTTTCCTTCCTTTAAAATGAGCCATCAACCACCAATCTACGTGCTCCACAGCCCAAGATATAAAGACATTACAGACCAGAAAGTTAATGGGTGGGAGGAAGACATGTGACATTCCTAAGGCTGCTCCTCCACCTTGCCACCAGCGAGCACAGCCTCGGACTTGAGTGTGTGAGGGAGACAGAAAGTCCCTCCCTGCTGTGTGAATATCACAACAGAGAAGGTAAGGGAATCTACAGCCCTACCCTTCCATTATGTGAAGAGTTCTCACTCTGCCTGAAAAGGCTGTTTTCACAGTTTTCTGTCGGGAGGGAACTGGGGTGTTTGAGTGGGGAGGGGCCACATGGGGCCAATGCACCCGCTAGTGGGCGGGGACACGGCACCCAAAGTGGGCATGGCCAATGCACCCACAAGTGGGTGGGGCCAAATGAACCTGCAAAGGAGGGGCCATGGGGCTGCAAGGGCCGGAGGGGACATAGGGCAAAGTGACTGTCACATGGTTTCAGGAAGCAGGAAGTGCAGGGGACCTGGTGATGTTGCTGCCATATCACACACACAAAAATGTAAATATATCCAAAACTATGCAAAATAAACAATGAAAGTAAATTGCAAAAATTCTCAGGAGAGCAATTCCTATCAATTTACCTAAAGTCATTTTTGGCCCATAGTTCCCCTTTGAGCAATGATTTATAAGGTGCAAATAAAGTGACATTTAGCTAATGTGCAAAAAATAGAGCATGCTTAATAAAAACACACAGAGCTCAGACAGCGCAACAGTATGAAACCCATCTTTAACAACACAGATGAAGAGCCCGCACATCACATGCTTCAGAGACACTGACACCCATTCAAGTGCTGCGGTACTGAGTTGCAATCAACATGTTTTCCCCACGGCGAATTCCATGTAGCATGTTCACCACAACATTTGTATATTTACGATCCAAATGGAAAAACTGATAACGTTGTATATAAAGTTTTGGTATAAACTTATGTGCTATACCTCCCTTAAGCAATGTCACCTCCTCGACTAAAAACTATTAAATACATGATGTACATTACCAACTGTGCACTTCCATTCCCCCCTGTATCTTCTTAGCCAAACACACACCTGCACGTAAGAAATACTATACCCACATATTGCACGAGCAATGCTGGGTAAAACTGCTAGTACAATATATAGTTATGCAGGAGGTATGAGATTATATTTTTTCCATTTTGTTTTTTTTTACAAAGATGTTAGCTATGTTTTCCATTTGTCCCTATCTTTTTAATCAAAATGCGTCCATTTCCGAACAGAAATGCATGCAGCAATATGGTTTTGTTCCCTAAGAGTCAATCTGATCCATTAAAAAAAAACTTACCGTAATGCACATTTCTGTCCGGAAACAGGCAAGAGGCTTCTGGTTTCTCGTGCATGGGCACTGCATGCAAATGAAGCCCTGAAGTCCTGTGCTTTATATTTATAAACAATTCTCGGTCTATGTAGATGCTTATGCAGTGTGATTATAGCAATGTACATTTATTAAATATGCCCTTGAAATAAAATATACCTGTTGGGAGAATCCCAGGCAGACATATATATTTTTGCTGCTATGGAAAACTTTAGATATTCGATCAACATGAAGTGTTTTTTTTTCTTAAAGAACTGGAACTTGTTTGTATTTGAGATTTGTGGCTGCTGTAACATAACATGCTGCCTTGCTAATATTGTGAAAATGTCTATCAAAAGAAGGAATAAAGGTAAAAGTTTATGAAAATGTGTAAAAACAATGAACTTTTGAACTTTCTTCTCGATCTCACATGGTATCATTACTAAAGATGATGTTCGGGTCTGATTCTAACCCGGTTTCAAATTTGATCTGAACGCTCAGATCTCTCTCGGAGTAATAATCGTACAATCATATTTATAATGGCAATAAGTGTTTTCTTGCATTAAATTCCACCTTTTAAAATCGCCTAGACTGAGGTGATGAAAATGTGTAAGGTGTCAGTACACTGTGGAGTGTTTCTCAATATTTGTAAGGGTCCAGTGGGTTGTTAGAGTATTTTTCAGAACTTACATTGATATGATCCCCGTTTCTCAAATTTACATTTTTTTTTATCCTTGCAACCATTTTCTTCTCTCTCGCAGCGATACAGGACTTAACGCAATGAATACGGCGATGTCACCAGTGCACATTGCCAATATTAACACATTCAAGCTTTATAAATACGGCAAAAATATAAATTTTTGATTTCCAAATAATAAAATAGAACTGTAAAATATGCTACCAACTATATTTTTTTGGATTGATATTCCTTAAAGGGCATGACATATTGTTGGGCTTCCTCCCCCAGCTCCAACCGCATTATTATTATTTTCAGAAAGTCCCTCGATCTTTACTTACCTTCCCTCTTTCCTCCACCGCACTGCCCGGCCTTCTGCTTGCATGAAACTGCAAGCAGGGGGCCGGACCAGCTGCTGCATCCGTGATTAGCTGAGAAGCAACCAATCACAGACGTGGCTGCCCTTCAGTTTTGGGGGTGGACGTGCCCTTTTCCCAGTTAGATTGCTAGTTTTTGCACCAATGTTAATCACACTTAAGATTACCTTTTACATTTCTAAACGATCTAGTGCATACTAATGGGAACAATTTATAATTGTATACCTTGTATATATTGTATGCGGTACCAAGTTTTAAATGATTGACCAGCCATGATGTGAAAAAAGTAATTGTGGGCATCTTTAAAAATTATATTGGTATTTACCAACAAATATTTACAGCCACACTCGTACGCTCATTGCAAATTTGTGCTTCCGTGGGTTATCGTAAAGTACGATCGTGACTGTTTGTGTTAGTTTGTACAATACCATGCAGTGGCAAAATACAATAATTTTATTGTTGTGGACGTAATTCTACGATGACGATTGTAGATTTACAGGCACTACCACTGATGTACGTCCACGAACATAAATGTACGATCATGGCAATGATCGTTAAAGGTGCAGTACCGCTAAATAGTGATACCTTGCCTTCATAAACATGGCCCCAAGACCCGTGGAAGATGCGGGACTGTATATATTTTTGAATACAGAAGAAATAGGAAGAAAAAGCTACATTTAAAGGGTATCTCCACTCGTTTTTTCAAGTTTTGGTAATCCAGTTCTATTGAACAACGGGAGTAAAGGAGCTGTGCCTTACCTTCCATTCTTCATAGAACACACAGGAGACTGGTGACAAGCTAAGAAACGTACCCGCTCGCTCCTCCCCCAGCGCGTAGTCTGACAGGTCCGGACGGACCTTGTCTTCTATCGCATGCGCGATCTATGGCATAGAGGACAAGGTCCGTCGGGACCTGTCAGACCAAGCGCCGGGGAGCGAGCGAGCGGGTAAGTTTCTTAGCTTGTCATCAGTCTCCTGTGTGTTCTATTGAAGAGGAAGGTAAGGCACAGCTCATTACCTCCTGTTCTTCAATAGACAGATTACCAAAACTGAAAAACGAGTGGAGATACCCTTTAACAATTGTTTAATATTTATGGGTATTTGGTAAGACTAAAAGCAATGGATTGAATCTGTTACCTGTGAATGGACAAAAAAAATAACAATTCGTATTACTATATGATTAGTTAAAAAATGATTTGGCACAGTTTAAATGTCCTTTAAGTAGACTAGAAAAATAATGTAAACAGTGCACCAGGAGTGCAATTGCACAAAACACAAGAGTGCAAATAAATTGTTTAAAGGGTACACCTGAGGAGTGCAATTTCTCAAATCACAGGAGTGCACTTTACTTCAGTACATTTTAATGAATAAAGTATGCACCAGAGTAATGCAACTGCACAAAAACACAGATACTGTACACTGAAGCGCAGGTATACAACATTTAAAAAGTACATTTTCAGTTTTCATCTTCCATTTCATCTGCAAATAAAAGTTTTGATAAAGGGGGTAAGGAGATCTAAGGTGATGAAACTGCTGGTGAAGCACACATGCATGAACTGTCTGCAGAATATGATGGGGAGGACAGCTCTGTGTACCTTGGTTGTGGACTGTCAGGTGATTCTGTTGATGGTGTCATGGAATACTGATCCTACATGTTGTTGTGATGCTAAAAAAGAATGGGAATAAATCGGTGGCTCATGTGGCTGCTCATTTAGTTGGTGATGCATGAGCTGTTCAAATGGTTGGTGATGCATGGGCTGCTCACATTTTTGGTGATGCACAAGTTGCTCACCTGACTGTTGATACATTGATGTCTCACGTGGCTGCTCATGCATTAGTGGTTCTCGTGCCTGATAATACACTGCTGTCTCAGGTGGTAGAGGCCAGGATAATTGTTGAAGTGGATTGCTTCTGCTGTGCTTGTTAAGTACCTTTATGAGGCCAATGGTGGCTGCACACCATTCCCCGTGTGGAACTGCTTCCAACAGAGTTCCAACTGCTTCCAACTGCTTCCAACAGAGTTCCACATTGCAAAATTATGGGCCTTGCTCTTTGTCTGTTCTGCCCTTTCTTTCCTTTGCTCTATCATGTCCATTACAGTCTTCTGTGACATGACCAGTTATATATCCTGTTGCTTCTTGCTGCTCTGGCAACAGAGGCAATTTCAATTTGTCGAACTGGCCTGAAACACACACGGACCAAAAGTCATGCACACATGACTTTGGAAAAAAAAATGCAATGTGCAAAGGAGGAACTGGTTCTTACTATTTCCATTAAAAATATAATATCATTGTGGATTGTGCCGAAGTGCCTTGCTAGTCTACTTTACAAAAGTTGTGTGTGTGGCAGAGAGGTGCAGTATTTGCTAAAAAAAAAAACTCCAATCAGTTGTATTAAGGAATTTCTAGTCAGGCCTTATTAAGGCTGGATACACAGAGGGACTTTTTGTCCTGACCAAGCGTTCACTACGAGCGAGCACTCGGCCGGGACAAATGTCCGTTGGTCGCGGCAAATTCGTCCGCGGCCAAATTTGCGAGCGATCGTTCGTGCGGCCCCATAGGGAACTGCACGATCGATTAGAATTTACCGACAAGTCCAATAGTTCGTTCGGTTGATTTGGCCGAACAAACGATCGATGTCGGTCGTGGCCGCCCGCCACACACCAGCCAATATTTTTGACCCATCGACCGAAAGTGCTGGGAATCGGTCGGTCGGCTGAAAATATTGGCTGGTGTGTACCCAGCCTAAGTCTATGACACACATGATTTTAATCAATAGGGGGTAATTAGGTTTGATTACACCCACGATACATACTAATTTAATCAAGATAGTGGTAATCAGCCTTGATTACACCTGCAATACAGATGGATTTATGGAAGAGACTAGCTATAAGGCTTGTTTACTCCTGAAACACAGGTCAATTTACTCAAGAGGTTGGTAATCAGTAGAGATAAACGAAACTGGTGAGTTTAGTTTCACCAGTGCTTTCATGGAAGGATTTAAATTCAGGAAATTTTTTAAATCTTATTTGAAACCAATTCAAAATGACTTTTTTAAATGAGATTTCTGTGTTTGTGACCGCAATATTTTTAAAAAAAATTTAAATTTAAAAATTTCTACCACTATTTTTGACTTTCTACTACAAGTTTTACCTTGATTTAACATAAAATCTAATCTCTTTGAATGAACTGGTTAGTGGAAATAGAACCAGAAGTTCGAGGATTACCAAAATCGAACAATACTTTGAGGATTACCAAAAATGAACAATAATTTCGAAGGTTAGCAAACAATACTTTCGAGGGTTTGCAAAAACGATTCACACATTCAAGGGTTACCCGTACAAAAATGAACGACACTTTCGAGGGTTACCGAAAATGAAAGGCTACATTGGAGGGTTAGCAAACGATACTTCATTAGGGTTAGTGAAAACGATCTGTACATTCAAGGGTTATCAAAAATGAACAATACTTTCAAGGGTTAGCGAACGATACATTCTAGGGTTAGCGAACGGCCCCTAAATTCGATAATTATTGAATTACACATATTATTGAAAATACAGCCACGAGTCTGGAAAAAGTAATTAGTTCGAGTTCGTCCTCCCCATTTTTCTTTCTGGATTTGTCCGAACTAGTTCCAATAGTTCGAGTTTGTCCGAAATGAATTCGCTTTTGTGTCCATCTCTAGTAGAGATGGCCGGTTCGTGGACCCGAACCCGGATTCGCCACGGATTTATCCCATCCGCGAACGCGGATTTTTTTTTTCCGAAAATTTTCGTAATTACGAGGATCTCCGTATTTTCGAAAAAATTTGAAATCTTGTAAATTCGCAGAATTTATGCATTTTGGGGATTATTTTGAAGACGGAGCAAGCCACATGTCCCAAATTATCCAATGGCAGCTAACATGATTATTGCCAGCCCCCTGGGTATAAAAGGCTGCTTCACAGGTGCCATTTTGTCAGTGTGTTGGAGTGTGTTTAGTGGAGACCTGACATTGTAGGAGTTGGAGAGAGTTTTTTGTGCTTTTTGAGCTTTTTTTTGAGCTTTCTGTGTGTGGATTTCAGTATGGTGGTTTAGCACTTGTTGTTAACCACCCCTGTATTCACACATCTTGAAACTCAACAGTCCTTTTAAGGACTAACCTTGTTGTAACGGGGAGGAGGACCCGTCTCTCCACTAAGAATGTGGACCGCCTTACATTCATCAAGATGAATGAGGTGTGGATCACATCTCAGTACAGCACCCCTATTGCTGATGCTGATGCCCGTGACTGAAGGCCTCCTGCCCCTGGCCACCCGTACTGCTCCTTCTGCCTCATTTTCCGCCTAGAGGCTTAGCTGATGCCAGCTTAGCTGGCAAATGGCAAATTTTTCTTATTGGCAGGGCCATATATGGTCCTACCTTGCTCTACTGCATTCAAGTTGTGAAATAACAGCTACAAAGATTGGGTCGATCCTACTTGGCCTGAGAGCAGTACTTTGTTCTTCCTTCTCTCTCCACGAGGCACCTTTGTGGTGTCACCTACTCTGACCATCTCATACAGCCGCAACAGCTACTCTGTGGCTAATGTTTTCAGCTCTGGGTCAATCCTGCCTGGCACTAGAGCAGTACTTCATATTACAAAATGTGGGCCTGCTGTAACTCAATGGTGTGGTTCCTACAAAGCCTTACCCATTCACCCGCTTTCCCTTGCACGAAGCATACTCTGAGGGAGAGAAGCCAATGGGGTGAGGGGTATGTCCAGTGGGGCCAAGCCTGCCTGACTCTTCAACAATGGTGGCAAACTGCAGTGGGCCTGCTGTAACTCAATGGTGCTGTTCCTACCCGTTCACCCGCTTTCCATTGCACAAAGCATACTTTGAGGGAGAGAAGCCATTGGGGTGAGGGGTATGTCCAGTGGGGTCAAGCCTCCCTGGCCCCACAACAATGGTGGCAAACCGCAGTGGACATTATGTAACCCAGTACCCCCATCGCCTTCTTTCCCTTGTTGTGTGCAAACTACTATAGGGGAATGTGGCCAATGTGGTGTGTGTAATGGCATTAATGGTAAGGTATATACAATAAATATGTTTTTGTCAGAAGTGAATTAAAATATTTTACTACTTATTACAATACAGTAATATAATAAAAAGTATACTTGCCTTCCATCAGTTGCCGCATGGCTTGAACATAATGAGGCCTCTGCCTCTTCAGATCAGACCACTGTCTCTGGAGGGTAGAGACAGTGGTCTGGTAGCGAAGCGGTGCAGGAGCAGCTCCCCCGCACATGATAGGTGCCAGGGGGGAAATCATCGTACCCCTGGCCAGGAGGTACTGTGTGGCATACATCTGCCTTACAGAACTCACCATTGTGCAGGCAGAAGGATCCGGTTCTTCGTTTTTACGAAAATCCTCGTTTTTACGAAAATCCTCGTTTTTACGGAAATCCCCGTTTTTACGGAAATCCTCGTATTTTCGAAAATACCGTTTTTTAAAATTCACGCTAGCGGACTGTAATTTTTAGGTATTGTAGGCATTTATACGTGTTCTTAAGGTCATTACCCAGGTCCCTGAGTGATTAACTGTACGTTACCAAGGCTATTTAGACCACTTTTAATGCAGATTTTGCCGAACTTTCATTTTAATACGTTTTAACGGGACGCTCGCGGATTTTCGAATTTACGGATTATTTTGAAAATCCGCGGATCCTCGCGCGGGCCGGATATTTCGAAGTTTGGACATCTCTAGTAGGTACCTAACCAGGATGCCAAACAGGATTAAACTGCTGCCAAAGCCATCTGAAAGAATAACTACATCAACCTTAGGGTAGGCAGAAATAAAAGCACCCAGGGCGGTGGACGCGGATATAGAGCGCCATAGTTATGAATAGAGATGTAATGTGGGTTTCGAAGTCCCGACGAAACTTTTGGAACACCAGAATTTCACAGAACACGGATTTTTCTAATTTTTGATTTTTATCGAAAGTAGACAATCACCGAAAATTGAAAGTAGAAGATTTTCGAAAATCGAAAGTAGATGATTTTCGAAAATCAAAAGTAGACGATTTTCGAAAATCGAAAGTAGATGATTTTCGAAAATTGAAAGTAGACAATTTTTGAAAAACCAAAGTAGGCGATTTTCGAAAATAGACAATTTTCGAAAGTATACGATTTTCGAAAATCGAAACTCGAACTTTTCGAAAATTTTTAAAATTCGAAAACGGAACGAAACTCAACAGTTTCGAACATCTCTAGTTATGAACAGACAGGAGCCGCAGCAAGAGTACACCGAGCAAGAAAGGTGAACTACCATTAGTATAAGAACTCATACCCTGTCCATGAAGAGCTGCCCGAACACCTCAAACTATTTAACAGTTTTAACAGTACATTGTTACATTTTAACGATACATTTTAACATATACAGTAACTTCATTTGGGCATGCTGCTACATTTCACTTCTGAACCTTTCGGGACTATATTCAGATATTTACTGTTTAATAGAGCCTCTATCCACTGAATACTCAGGATCTGCAAATTGAGTAATACCCTTTCCATTGAGAGACACTGGTAATGTTAGATTCCTATGTACTCTGATGGCAGGATATATTTTAGTCCTTTGCATATTTACTATGGGTTGGTACTGTATATTGTTTTAGAGATCATGTTATGTTTGCTGTATATTGTTTTATATTATGTGTGATAATAATTAGGTTTATTTTGTTTACAGAAGTGCAAGGGATTTATTGGTGGTGCGGGAGGTTTGAATTGCCCCTAATTGTGTGTATGTACTTAGATACATGATGTCTTCTTGTCTTCTAACCATGTACTCCGAGTGCAAGATATTTTTTGCACTATTAGTAATTTATTCACTCTGAGAAGTTATCACAGGCTGAAACAAGTTGATCACAATAAATTGATTTTGTATTTTGCCCAAGATTTTTCTTTTTACAATTTTTAATAGGTTTTCTAACCTATATTGATATTTCATTTTCAATATAAACCAACAGTGTTCCACTGCAGATGTATATAATATCATTTAGGAAAGGTGAGGAATCTTGGGTTGTTCAAAGGGTAGTAGCAGGGGGTTCTACCTGCTCAGTTAATGTGATAATATCAATATTCATTTTTCATTTTGAATTGTTTTTCCAAAGAACTCCAGCAACTTATCACTTTGTTTTCTTACTATGTTACAATACATAATGCGGTTTTACAAATGTGAAGCAAAAGTGTCCTCAGGAGAGTGCTTGAAGATGTAGATAGAGATGCAAAAAGGAGAAAGGAAGTGAATGCCTTTGTATATTATTGATGCAATGTTAAGTTACTTACATAAACCTTTGGGGAGCAGTTGCAGAGGTTGACAAAATGAAGCAGCAGATGAAAAGTAGCTAACTGAGGTGTGCAAACTTGGCAGCAATACTCAAGATAAATTGTAGTGAAAGGAAATGGTATTGAAGATGTGACATGAGTGAATACATTTGGAGAGTATCAGTGATTTTGTATTAGGAAAAATCATGTGGTGAACATGTTTCAGAAGTTAAAGGGGAAGAACTTTGTGAAATATAGACATGGGCATATTTAGAAATGTGTGGTGAATAGAAATGGCCTCAGATTTTCCCAAATTAACTTTTCTAAACTCCACACTCCCCTCCTGGGTTCTTAGAAGGACCATTGTGGCCCTTACAAGGGCCTTTTGGGGTTGAAGGGGTCCCGCAGCTTTTACCAGGACCCCCCTCCCCGACACTTATAAGTGCCTTTGTGGCACCGACAAGTGCCTTTTTCGGGCTTAAGGGGTCCCGCAGCTCAAACCAGGACCCCCCTAATTGGCACTTAGAAGTGCCCATGCTGCACTGACAAGTGTCTTTGTTGCTGGCCCTACAGCTCGAAACCAGGATCCCCATTGGCTATTTGAAGAGCCCATAGGGGCAACATCAACTCCACTGATGTTACCAAGGGGAAAAAAAAACATTTATAAAGGGGAAAAAATTCCTTCCTGGCAAGGGATATTGGTGTGTCCTCTGAGATGTTCTATTTATTTTAAACCATTTATTGTATGGCTAATGTAATTAATGTATTTATACACAGTGATTATATCTCTACACAAGGGTCTTTTCTCTAATGTGCATCATTATAACTTATCCAATCTGTCTTTATATTCAAGCTCCCCAATCCCCTTATCAATTTATTTGCTCTTCTATGAACCCTTTCCATTTTCAAGATGTCCTTGTAAACAGGATTCCAAAACTACACTGCCCATTCCAAATGATGCTTTGTAAAGAGGGAGAATTATATTTTTCTCCCTCAAATCCATACCTCTCTTTATACAACACAATATCTTGCCAACTTGAGCTGTTGCCGTCTGGCATTGCTTGCAACATTTAGCATAGTAATTGATGTTGAATAAAGACATTTGTCCATCAATTCCAGCCTTTTTACACTCCTTTTTACCCTACCTAACAGTTGTTCTAGAGCTTGTGAAGGTTCTCATTCATCCAGGTCATGGTATATCTGTTCTATTCAGTTAGTTCAATTGGACTGAAAGTTTAGTTCTTGAAGATTTTTCACTAGTCATCCGACTGGCTTTCTCAATTCAAAATGACTTGTACAAGAATCTGTTGGCAATTATGTACCCTGGAAATTAGCATCACAGCCAGGTGTTTAATACCTTCTGAATGCAAGGCGTTATTGCATTGTGGCTTACATTTATCAACATTGAATCTAATCTGCCACTTAGCAGCGCAATGTAACAATCTATATAGCTCTGCTTACACATCATCTGTAGCTTTTTACGGGCAATACTTATTTCCAAATCATTAAAAAACAGATTAAACAGAAGTGGCCCCAATAAATAACCCTGTAGCACACCACTCTGAACTTTAGCCCACATTGAAGAAGCATTATTAACAACTACTCTCTGCATCTGATACATCAACCAATTTCTGTCCATGTACAAATGTGCCACCCAAGCCCAACAGACCTTAGTTTATACATAATAATACAGGACTAACCCTGCGTGTGCCAGAAACCTCTTAGAGGAATGAAATGTTGTGGATGACTCACTGACAGCTCCTACTTTTGACTTTTTTCAACTTTGAGCAGTCACTGCAGGAGAACCATTTGGAGCAGGGATTTTTTAACACTACACAGTGGGGCTAATAGTCGGTTGCATTTTAGTTTTGGGGGTGGCACGTTTCTGGACATGAAGGAATCTGAGAAAATAATTAACAGTGGCCTAGATAAAACTGAACTTATTTCCCTAAGGAACAGAGGATGTATTTTATCTGGTCTAGGAGCTTTATTGCTCCTATCCTCAGTTAACCAAAGTGCAATTGCATCCTCTATACCATTATTGCTACTAAACTCTATACAATGTGTACCTAAATGTTCTATAGTATATACAGAGGAAAAAACTTGATTGAGGCATTTCCTTTCTCTGTATCCTCTGTAACTATCTTATTATCCCCATTATTTAGTAGCCCCAAATTTCCATTCCTCATCTTCTAACTATTAATACACAAAAATAAAAAAATAAATAAAATAGAGTTAGTCTTGCTTTGTTTAGCATTATTTGTTCATTATTTACTTTAGCTAGCTTATTTGTTTTCTTACAATCATTGTTAGACTAAGACATGGATAGTTATAGCTTATTAACCCTAGAAGCCTGCTCACTAAATATGTGAAGGTGCTGTGGGCAATGGTAGACTAATTTACTCAAAAGCAGGGCATCAATTAGGTGAGACCTGAGAGCTAAAGGAACCCACTATACTCTCAACAAATTGAGAGGCACTCAAATGGTATAATATAGGGAAATAGAACTCCCCTACCATATCCGGGGAACAAGTAGTATAGTTATAGTTATGTGCGAAAAAAACAATCCAACTATATTGTAGTAGCGTATAAAATCTAACCTTTATTATAGAAAAAAATATCTAAAAACTGTACTGTACATCTATATTACCCAATATAAATACCCAAAAATTTAGTATATAAAGTAGAAATCTTGTATGTATGTATGTGCTTACCTCACAGTCAGGGCCGGCATTTGATATGGGCGACCTGTGTGACCGCATGGGTTGCATTACCAGAGGTGCGACAGCTGGAAGTCTTAGGTCATGGACCTGTAGCTCAAAGTTGTGCATCAGTGCCATAGCCCCTCTAGTTACGGTCCTCCAGATCAAACACATGTATCAGCACCTCACCACATACTAAGCCCCAAAACATATAAGCTTTACTTAAGATGTCTGTATGCTGTGCTGTTCTGTCTGTGCATTTAGTAGGTTACTTGTTACATAATGATGTACACACCATATATACAAGCACGCACTGAAGATACTGAAAGACAGTAAACGCAGGTGGGGTACTTGATTTGAAGGCAAGCAGCATTCAACTGAGTATTGTGTGTGCCCAGGGGGGTGGGTTGTTTTTTTTGTGTATGTGTGTGTGTGGGGGGGGGGGGGGGGTCTGTAACACATTACAATTTGCTCCTGGAAGGTTTTAAAATATGAGCCCTGGAAAGACTACAGTATGTTACTATTGGTGATATGAATCACATTTATATACAAACATAAACTGCTTGTATAAATATAAAAAAACTGAAATACTGGGCGTCCCCAGACATTAATAATCAAAAAGTGTCCTGGAGATTGTAGCAACAGGAACGGGAGATAAATGTTAATATGCCAGCAAGCACAAGAAAGAGGTAAGCGCAATAGCGATAGTGACGGGGGCCCTCCACGCAACCTCCATCCATCCCAGAGGTCAGGGTAACCCCTGGCTATACAATGCAAAAAAGCAAAAAGCAGAAAGCAAAGAACATAGGTGTACCACAAGTCAAGCTGTAATAAATACGAGGTGAGTATAATACTTAAGTGTCAGATGTCCCTGAAGACTTTCAGTTCGAACAACCGCTCGCTTCTCCACTCGATCCCTCGGATAGTTAGTCCGCTCGCACCACACCGATATTCCTCCAATACAATGTTGGAAACAAACTTAGGAAGCCTCCCTGCTACCTACTCCGATACACCAGAATGGGCCGACTCCCGTTTCGAAAGGGGATCCAAATGGTCTCTGTGCTGTAGCATGGTTGGCTTTTGGGTAGCAGAAAAGGCTGCAGCTTTTTTTATATGTTGTGCATTATAGAGCATGTACGGCTTACACATGTACACAGGGAGATACATTATGGAAGCTGACCCCTAGTACCCACAGTTTAGTTAAAACAGCCATAGAAAAAGGAGAAGCAAGACACAGCTTGTTGTATCATTCTGAATGTGTCTTTTGGGGCAGTGTTGTCTGGTAACTTTAGATACCCATCAAAGGGTGTCTCCACCCTCTATATCATTTTTTAATAATATATAGGGCATCCATTCCCACCCCAAGCCACTATATTACATTGTTAAATAAAGAAGCAGAACTCTGCTTAAAGCCCCTTTTCGCCAGAACTTCCAAACAGGGGCCAGCAGCCCCTGTCCAATGTTTAAAAAGTGTCCAATGTTTAAAAATACATTTGACTTATTTCCACCAATGTATTCTTAAGTACATGTCTGTGGATCCTACACATTATATAACAGGTTATCCATTGCTTCTCCTATTGTACCCACACATCTATGGCTTCTGCTATATAAGAAATCTGTTTAACCAATAGCTACTTTTGTTTGTGTCACACCAGAATTGTAATTAAATTTAAGGAGGATAAAAACTGTTGTGTTATAAACCATTACCTTTATGCATTTGTTCATCATCATATCAACAAATACTGCAATTTGCACCCATTTTAAAGTGTATATGTGGAGGAGTTATAATTTGAAAATGCTTATGTTGAGTAAAGTGTCCAATTTGCACTAAATTAGCTTGTTATGCTTAAAGTAAACAACAGCTATGCTGTAGGAAAAAAAAATCATATAACTGCTAGTTTGATGATCAAATCTATTGGCTAGTGGCTGACACTGATTTCTAGTAGAGAAGAATTCAAAGCCAGGGTCAGTAAAGCATATCCATCCAAGCAGACACAATAATACAGTAGGTAATTTAAAGGGTATGTCCACCCATAAAACAAACTTTTTTCCCCGTGTTTAGGGCACCACATCCCACCCCCAACTGCCAGTTTACTTTTCTTTAAAAAAGCCCCAGAAAGATACTTAGACCTTCGCTCCTCCGGCGCTCTGCTCCCGACTCTCTGCTAGCCAGAAGCAGCAGAGATGGGTGTGACCAGCAGCCGCATCTATGATTGGCTAGCCTGTGACAGGCGAGGCTTCCGGCTATGCACACAGCTGGGGGAACAAAGGTCGGTAATAACATGAGGCTGTGAGATACCTTCCCAGAATGCTGGGATTTGTAGTTTACAAACAAGTGAAAGGTTACAAGTTCAACACTTATGCTCTATACCATTAGGATGTATTGCATCTAGACACTTGCCTTAGCTTCAGGCTATAAATGAGGTACTTTGCATGTCCCCGCCCATTTCTCTGGGAGTGAGAAATATGTGTTTATATGTTAGATTATTAGGGCAATGCTATTAGAATAAAATGAGGCTGTGGGGTACATTTTGTTATAAGAAGGCTAAATTTAATTTTATACTCTGTTGCTCCTTTAACCGTACCTCTCCCTAACCTATAAAGCTAATCAGTATTTTGTGCTCCCAATGGTGCTGTTAAGTTTAAACTGCACATTGTGGCAGGGTTGCCTGGGTCTGTTCTCAGACCTGCAGGTTTATTCCACATAGACACAAATTGGTTAGAATCTAATTCTAATCTAATCTACTAAACAAAGCAAAACATACACACATCATTTCCACTGTGCAACCGAAATTTAACAGACCCACAGCTTTCTAACTAAATCTGACCCAATCAAACTCACTAATTGAAGAATGGGAGGTAAAGGATCTATGTCTTCCCGTTCTTCAATTAATGTAACAGGAGCCAAAAACGGAGATGAAAAACATACCCGTGAATGCGATCCGCCACTGGCTCATGTTGAAGAACAGGATGAAAGACATAGCTCCCTTATCTCCCATTCCTTTAGTAACAGTAACAGACTAATAAACTGGAGGACTAACAATACTGGCTAATGATCTGGGGGCTGACAACACTGGCTAATGAACTGAAGGGCTGACAACACAGGCAAATTAAAGGGCATGTCCACCCCCAAAACTATAATTTCCCCCACCACTGGCCCCGCTGTGTAGTGCATAAAAATCCTTACCTTACATCCCAGCTCCAAATGGTTCTCCTGTAAAGTCCCTCCAAAGTCCAGAAAACTGACCGCCAGGAGCTTGGCTACCAGGGAAATTGTTTCCGCCTCTGAGCTGTCCTCTCAGAGGTTTTTGGCTTGCTCAGAGCAGCCCTTCACCCCCCCCTCCCTCTCCCACCCATTTTGTTCTCCCTCCCCCTAGTGTAAATCCCCTTAGGCACATAGCAGGGCTTCCTCCCCCAGCCTCAACCGTTATAATATATTTTTCAGAAAGTCCCCCGAACTCTGCTTACCTTCCCTCTCTCCTCCGGCGTTCTGAACTGCTGGCAGCCAGGTCTGTGATTTGCTGCCTCTCAGCCAATCACGGACGTGGCTGCTGGTCCGGCCCCCTGCTTGCAGTTTGATGCAAGCAGAAGGTCGGGCAGTGCGGCGGAGGAGAGAGGGAAGGTAAGTAATAATCGGGAGACTTTCTGTAAAATATATTAAAGCGGTTGGGGCTGGGGGAACTAGCCCTACTATATATCAAAAATTAGAAAAAGGAGTGGACATGCCCTTTAACTAAAGGGCTGACAACACTGGCTAATAAACTTGAGAGCTAACTAACACTAACTAATGAACTGGTGGGCTGACTACAATGGATAATGAACTGGAGGGCTGAGGACTTGCTGAAGGTGAATCTCATTTGGTCAGGTAGTCAGGACTGCCCTGCTAGCTAAATATTACACTTTTACTTTACACAAAGTAAAATGTGGACCGGATAGAGGACTGGATTAACAGTCTTTCTTTTGCATTTGTCATTTTGTTTTGCAAGCATTAATTTTATGAGAGTGTAGCATCTAAATTGTGTTTTCTGGAGGACATTGTGAGTCAATAATTCATTTTTGCTGATTGCAGTACTTTTAAATGTAGGGGTTGTTGTTGTGTAAAATAGTCACTATTAAGGGGATATTTCAAAATGTCAAAATTTTAGGAAAATTATATTTCAGTGTTTACCCTAAAAAATAAATTAATGTAAGGTGTACCCCAATGTTAAAGGGGACGTTGATATGATTAGGCTGCACTTTAAATTTAAAGGGGAAGTTGATACACTTTGAAGCATACCACACCAACTTGCCCTGTAACGCGTGTATCTCACCTTTTCCCCTCTTTAACCAGTACCACACCAACTTCCTCTGTAACACACACCACACCAACTTCCCCTTCAACGTGTACCACACCAACTTCCACTGTAACCCGTGTAGGGGTTTAGCCAAGTGGTGGACACTTTCCGCATGTTTTCCTGGTTAGACAAGAAGGAGAGAATGGGGGAAAGCAGACAGTGTTGGTTCACCACTGTTTATTGTCACAGCAGCTCCCAGTTTAAGGTACAGCAGACAAAATAAACAAAAAATATTTACAAACACAAACTAAACTCGTCTGAGCTCTACCTGATAACAGAAGGTATAATTCCCTCTCTATTCCTGTGCCCCCTAAAAGACACTCAAAAACAAACAGTTTGTTTGTAACAGTTACTCACATGTAACTTTCACCAGAGGAGATTCAGATTCACCTGCAGACTCAGTCCTCACAGCCCCTCCTCTCCCAGAGGAACAGCTCACAACCTCTTACCCAGGTTCTCTTAGCTGATGCTAATCAGCCTAAAAAGAAAACCCGGTTTCCTTGAGAAATTGGGAATTCACCCCACCCTACACTAGTGAATTCCCAGTAAAACCAGACCCTGTCCAACTCTTAGTTGGAGCAAATGCAAAGGCGAATATCCTATGCACCAGATACATACTATTCTGGTTTCACCTCACCAGACATATGTGAGAAACCTTAAAGAAACATCTAGTACTTTACCTACTGGAATGTTACACCCGTTTTACACAGACTTCCCCTGTAATGCGTATTACACCGAATTCCCGTTTAAAGCATTCCACACTGACTTCCCCTTTAACTCGTACCACACTAACTTCCCCCGTAACGCATACCACATCAACTTCCACTTTTAACGTGTACCACGTTGACTTCACCAGTAACCTGTATCACACAACTTCCCCTTTAACGCATTCTACACCAACTTCCCCTTTAACCCTTATTACACCAACTTTCCCTTTAACATGTACCACACCAACTTCCCCTTTAAAGCGTATCACACCAACTTCCCCTCTATCGCATACCACACCAAATTCCCCATTAATGCGTACCACACCAAACTTGCCCTTTAACACGTACCACACTAACTTCTCCTGTAACGTGTGCCTCACCAACTTACCCTGTAACGTGTGCCTCACCAACTCACCCTTTAGCCCATACCACACCAACTTCCCCTTTAACGCATACTACACCAACTTACCCTGTAACGCACACCACACCACCTTAACCTGTAAAACGTACCACACCAACTTCCCCTTTAACCCTTATTACACCAACTGTAGACCTTTTGCAATATCCGTGACTATGTTGCACAACAATAACACCTTTATTTAAAAGTACTGCTATGGATCAGATTGAAATATTGAAACACAATGCCCCCCCAGAAAACACAATTTAGATGCCACACTCACATTAAATCTATGTCTGTAGAAACAATGACGCATGGGAAAAAAAGGTGAAAAGAGTGTGCAATCGGAAACTACACAATTCCGTAGCTGCTTTCTTTTAACTCTGCACTAAACTGCTGCAAACTGTGATCTCCATAAGTAGCTGGCTGCCCAACCCCCAATACAAGAGACTTATCTTGGATTGGCCAGTTTACCTCTCAATCTTGACTCTGAGTGAACCAAAAGTGAGAGGAGCAGAATGTGTGGTCACATGAAAATGTCTGCTGTTCCTCACGATTGACAGCTCTATCCTCCAATAACAGCAACAACAGAACAAAATGAAAAGTAAAGCATTGTACTGCCAATATGACATTTGGAAAATGTGCAATTAACTTGGGTGATTACTCGATTCACCACCAGATGGCAGCACACAGGTTAATTAACTTTAAAAAATTTGGGTTACAGAGGCTTTTTTAAAAGTCTAAGGGCGTTTGCGCTTGCGATTGCGATTGCGATTTTCCAAAATCATTGAAAACGCGGCAACGCAAAAAACCGCACGTTTTTCGGTGCAATTGCGTTTTGCGTTATGCATTTTTAATCGCAATCGCTTGCGTTTTCCTATACTTATTGAAGAAATCGCAAACGCAACGAAAATCGCACATGAAATTGAATGCTATTGCGTTTGCGTTTGCGTTGCAGTGTGGACGTGCCCTAAAAGCAGCCTATGCTTTTTTCCAGGTCCTTAAACACAAGTACACCAAGTCTCATGAAAAATTTAAAAAATAGACTGGTAAAATGTAGGTTGTAAGGAGTATTCGTTATTATATATGAAAAATATAGGAATAAATATACATTAGGGGAAAAGCAGAAGAATTTGTTTTATTTTGTTCTAATATGCCTAATCCTCTACAAATAGTAATATACCATTTCTGTCTCTTAATTGAATTGCTAATTGAATCCTCAACTAAATTCAGCTCTACTATGCACAACCCTTTTGAGAGACCTTGTCTCAAGTAGCCATAGACCCTACTAGCCTTTATATAGAATTCTTTTTACTTGCTTATTCATTAGGCTTGAAGAGCCTCATTCATGTTGTGGTGGACATGTGTCACAGACACACCTGCCTCTTGATTGTAATCAGCTGTGAGCAGACCTAATCAGCAATGATTAGTTGCCTCTTGATTTGATTCACCTGTAAGCAGACCTGTAAGCAGACCTAACCAGTTCTGATTATTAGCTGTCTTGATTGCCTGTGTTACATGTGCAGGTTATAAAACTCTCAGCACATGCAGACACTTACATTAATAGAGCTTCAAGCAACCTTTCAAGCCAAATTCAATAGACAGACTATATTTAGAAAGAAAAAACAAGATGTGTCTCACCTCTACCTTTGCAGCAATTGTTGGTTGATTTATTAAATTAATCTACGGGCAGTTTCCATAATTTATCTCTCTGGGATTGCTGTTAGTCTTAGTGTACGCAGTGCATTCTAGTACACAGCAAATAAAAATAAGGAAGCTGCAGCCTGTCTGACCCTTAGAAGCTGACAGCTAATCATATTACAGCACAGATCCTGTCTCTGTTAATCACAGAAAATTAGTCACATAACATGTTTAAGTAGATCCTGCCTCTCAGGCACAGAACAGGGATTTAATTGTGTGAAATTGTTTATAAAAACAACCACTGTTCTCCCACACATTCCTTTTTTTCCCCATACAAAAATAAATAAAATCTTCAGTTTATTTCCTATCAAGCAATAAGGGAGGAAAATCATAAGAAAGTGTGGGGAATTAAAGTTTTCACATATCAACTAAACATGGCATTGAGGGACCCCCACAATCCATGACAATTTAAAGTCTGTGGTTAAACCTATCCTGCGACAATAGCCCTCCAAAATGTTTACTTTTCCTCTATCCCCACATTAAAACTAGTTATATTGTAATACAATTACTTTTTATGCAATAAAAAGATTAATTCACTAAGAAATGCAAACATTTGCTTGCAATACAAGCCTGCCACAACCAATCAGATGTTAACTTTCTAATGATAGACTGCAGTAAGATAACATCTAATTGGTTGCTGCATAATATCACAGACTATTGTCTTTGCCAGATGGTTAATGACAAGTTTACACCTGTTAACTAAGGAAAAACTAAGGAGGACATTTAAGAGCTGGTTGCATCATCAGTGGCAAGTAAATGCTCTCTAACAAGCTTTTAGGGTTACCAAAGATAGAACCATAAATTCAAGGGTTACCGAAATCGAATGATACTTTAGAGGGTTACAGAAATTGAACGATACTTTTGAGAGTTACCGAAAACTAACAATACTTTTGAGGTTTAGCGAACGATACACTCGAGGGTTAGTGAAAACAATACGTAGATTCAAGGGTTACCGAAAACGTACATTACATGTGAGGGTTAGCGAATGATACATTCTAGGGTTAGCGAATGGTCCGTAAATTCGATAACTATCGAATTTAGGATAATTATCATAAATACAGCCGCGAGCTCTGAAAAACTAACTAGTTTGAAAAGTTCCAGTTCATCCGAACTCATAAAGTCCCTCTCTACTCCTAAACTGTCAGAAACTGCACTGTGTGAACTCAGAATAACCTTTAATAACTTGAGCCAGGACATTCAATACTATACCTTACTAAGATGCTACAGAAGTTATGTTGAACGTGTCTATTTTTTCTAAAACATGTATATTGTCTTGCAGCCAACATTTGTTGTTTAATTCACATTGTCTATTTGTGACTTATGTGTTCTTAAACTAAAGTTTTAAACCTCTCTATGTTTTATTTCTTTAGACAACTCTTTTATCCTTTCCTATTCCTGCTTATAAGATGAATATAAACAAAACAAAGATTTTTTTCCCCCCTAAAATTTAAAAAGCACTAATATGTTTTGTTTTTTAATCATAAAGCGTTTAAGAATAGGTCAAGCAAGTACACAATAAGATTGCAGAATACCTCTGATTTAATATTCTTGCACATTCAACTCAATAACATTACGCCATCAAAAGAATTTTTGATTTTGCTAAAGGATTAAAATAAAAAGAACAGATGCCTGATAAATGCCTGTGCTCGCCTCAGAATGGATGTATCAGTCTTTTTCGGCTTTCCTAATCACCTGGCTAACTCTTAAAAGCATTTTGAACAGGGAAGTGTTTCCAAGGAAACTGTGGACACTCCTTGACAATAACTGTGTAGGTCATTCAAATGTTTAAAGAAAAAAGTAAAATGGCACATAAATGTCAACTATGAATATTATAATGTGGAAATTACATCTGTTCTCTGGAACTTTAGAAAGTGAAATTACTGCAATTTTCCAGCATATTAAGCTATTATTTTTAATGCTTATAAATCTATATATTCAGTGCTGGGGGTACAAAGATTGTTGCAGAGAATGCTGAGACTCCTCTAGTCTTTACTGTTTTCTAGTCCACCTACCATCTGCATTGTGCAGCTTCTTAAGGGTATGTCCACCCTTAAAAAAAATTTTCCAGCAAAGATTCCCCCTGTCCCCCCAGCCCCAACCGCTATGTTAAAATTATTAGAAAATGCCACCAACTTTACTTACCTTCCCTCTTGCCTCAGACGCGACTGCCGGTCCCACCCCTCTACTTGCATATACTCGCAAGCAGAGGGGCGGGACCAGCAGTCGCGTCTGTGATTGGCTGAGCGGCAGCCAATCACGGACGCGGCTGCCGGGAGTTCAGTGCGGCGGAGGCAAGAGGGAAGGTAAGTAATGTTTCGGGCATTTTCTAATAATATAAACATAGCGGTTGGGGCTGAGGGGACAGGGGGAATCTTTGGTGACAAGGGATTTACACTAGGGGGAGGGAATCCTAATCGGGAGGGAAAGGGAGGGAGAGGGAGGGAAAGAGTGGGGGAGAAGGGCTGCAGTATGCATGCCAAACTTCTCCCGGAGGCCAGGTAGGAGGCAGAGTCCTAAATGGACTCTGCTATCCTCCTGGTGGGCAGTTTTTGGGACTTTGGGGGGGACTACAGGAGAACCTTATGGAGCTGGGATGTGAGGTAAGGATTAAACTACACTACATGATGGGGCCAGTAGTGGGGGGGATTATAGTTTTGGGGGTGGACATGCCCTTTAAGCATGACTGCCTCTATCAAAAAGCTGCATATACTGTAATACCATATGGTTGCAGGGGTTTAGTTAGTTCCTAAAACTGTTCCTAGTGGCAGGCCCCGATTCTATTTGGCAATTTAGCAGCTCATTGTTTTTCCCAGCAGTCAAAGTTTCTAGTGTCTGCCCCAGCCCTGTATGGTATGTGTGATGCCCGGAGTCCCCGAGTATACCTTCAGCGCCTATCTGAAGCCGCTGTCTTCACATATAGACAAGCCCCCCATCATCAGGAGACTTGTTTGCCTCGCTGTACACGGTTACCCCCAGGTCTTAGAGCGCAAGGTATAGACGCTGAGGCCGGGTATACTCTGGAAAACCGGAACACCAATGTAAATCACAGGAACTGGAAGACAAAGAAAATGACAAGAATACAAGGATTATAATGAACAATGAGAAGAATGATGAACAAGAATAGGCTACAAGAACTAGACTTGGCTACTAGAACTAATAGCAGGGACCACTAGCTTGGCTAACCAAAACTATAACAGGCAACAAGAGATGGCTGACAACAGGCTTAAATAGAGCAGAGGAACCAATGGGGAATGGAGGACAAGAGTCAGATGCAGGATTGACTATTTTATCTGTTGTATTCAATTAGATCAACTGGACTTGAAGTTTATGTTCCAGGGTACATAATTGCCACAGATTCTTGTACAATTCATTCTGAATTGAGAAAGCCAGTCGGATGACTAGCGAAACATTTTCAAGAACTAAACTTCAAGTCCAGTTGCTCTAATTGAATACAACAGATAAACCATGACCTGGAAGAAGGAGAACCTTGAAGGTCATCCATCCGCATGAAGATGCGGAGGGATGACGTCACCCACAACGAAGAGGCCTAAGGACTGCCGAGAGCAGATGGACCCGCTGCTTGAATGGAAAGCAGGTAAGCACCTGACAGTATGTACCAATGGTACATCTGATTGTATTATAGGCACCACATTTTCTTGAGAATAATTAAGCATGATGAAGACCATGTCTGTGCTTTTTCAAAAGAAACCCCAGTCCAAAATTTGATTGCGTTTTGACCTACACAAATGAAAATGATGATCATTAGCATCTGTTTTGTATGATTAATAACTGGTACAAATTGATGCTTTTCTTCTGTTAGCTCACTCTGCATTTTGTAAATTGAAAAGAATAAAAAAGGAGAATACATATATTTGTAAGAAATTTTACCTCACAACATTTTTTCACACCTGCCTAAAACTTGTCATTCATGTGATCACAGTAAGGTAACCTTCGAAGGTTTATATACTGATGAAATCTGTATCAACAGTCTCGTTTTTTGACAAATCACTTTCTCTTCAGGGGTTCAAGACAACTGCTTGTTGTCCTTCTGTGTGAAACTATTGCATTTACTCCGAATAAACTGAAAAACAAAGTTTTTGTATCTATTTAATGTTTTTATTTTTTAAAGATCAACAAGATCTTTTTAGAAGAGGCTACCAGAATGAAACAAAAAAGTACAAGGTGAATTAAACACAGCGTTTGTGTTAAATCAAGCTATTTAAATGCAGTTGCTTATGAGCTAAACACGCTATTACAGCATAGATGACTTTATCCCATAACATTATGTTATGATCATTATAAGCAATACTTTGCTTTCTTTTTCCTTATTTTATAAAATAGTAGAATGGGAATGGCCTTGCATTTTTAAAATCCAGTTTCTGTAACATTATGTGAAATGTACACTGAATGGCTGAAAACAGTGATAAACACACTAGTAATTTTCGTAATAAAACAGCATTATGAATATGATGTATGAGAAAGCACAAAGTGCTATAATGCATTATTTATTCCAAGGAGAATTGTTTATAATATTTTCTAAATCATAACTGCAATAGAAATAGAGATTTAAAAAAAGATGTCATTTAGAAAAGCACCACATCATGTATGTTTAGTTTTCCAGAGACAATCTTTGACAGACCTAATTTACCAAGAGCTGGTATCGTTGCGATCCCTGCGCTGATTTAATATAGCGGTTACTAGAGATGGACCCAAAACTGAACTCGAACCCAAGTTCGAGTCAAACTTCATGAGTTCGGAGGCACTTGAACTATTCGAACTAGTTCACGTTCGAACTAGTTCATTTTTCCAGACTCGCAGCTGTATTTTCAATAATTATTGTAAATTCTATTAATTATCCAATTTACAGGCCGTTCGCTAACTCTAGAATGTATCGTTCGCTAATCCTCGAATGTATCGTTCATTTTAGATTACCCTTGAATGTATGTATTGTTTCGCTAACCTTAGGATGTATCATTCGATAACCCTCAAATGCATTGTCCGTTTTCGGTAATCCTAAAATCGTTCGAATTCGGTAACCCTCGAATTTATGGTTCTATTGTCGCTAACCCTCGAAAGTATTGTTCGGTAACCCTCATTGCCCATTACCCTCGAATGTAGCTTGCGCAAAACCCGACAATTGCCCTGCTTGTGTTTTAGGAGTGTTTTAAAAGGTTTTGGTGATAGTGACATGTTCCCCAGATCATTTCCCAGGTGCCGCAGCCATTTTCAGTAAGTTACCATTGTTTATCTCTAACAGTTACGGCTCCTGGTTAATCAGTTTAACACCAGCCTTGAGGATGGTGTCAGGTTTTCACACAAAATGCAATGCAAACTGGACACAAAAAAGGGCTGCGGTAGCTGTGTAGTTTACTTTCAGAAAACCCTTTTTCTGAAATTATACATATTAAAGTATATTATATTAAATATGTTAGCAAGACTCCTTTTTTGACCTGCGCCTCAGGGTAAATGAGGCTGCAAATTTTAGTTCCAATTGTTATGGAAAGATTTAGGAGAATATTTTCCTGATTTAACCATCACTGGATATTGGTAAATATTGTTGTTATCGCCATATTTATAAATCCGATCGTTTTCATTACAGAAAATATCGATGCGGCAGTAGTATCAGCAATGTGCTCCATATTCATTGTGCTTAGTCTGGTTTTGCAGCAAAAAGATTGCTTTCAAGGAAATAGTTGGACATGCATTGCATTGTGGGTTGCGAGGGCTACTGGAAAGGGGGCATGTCCCACTAGTGGTGCCTCTCTCCTTCCACGGGTAGGGACCCCAAACATTCCCTGAAAGAGCATTTTTGGGCTATAAACTGCCTCCCTTTGCTGCACTGCATGCCTTTTACATGCCTTTTGTGACACTGACAATTGCCTTTGGGGCTTAAAGTTCAGTGCAAATACATATGCTTTTCAGAAAGAAACAGTATTTTTCATTCCAATGACCTTAATCTGCCAATTCAGCATTTTGTCTGTGTATAAATAAATGCAACCGAAATACTGACTTCCTGTTTGCAGGACCCCTAGTAGAGACCGTTATGGGCTTGCCCTTGACCCAGCGCCTGGGTTGATTCAGTTGCTCAGTAGAGATCTGAGCAACAGCCAATCAGTAAAAATTACTGTTAGGAACATTCCAAGGTAGTGGTGCATCCTGGGAAGAAGAAGGACCCTTAGAACCTGAAATGGCAGCTCACTAATGTCAACAGCAGGGAACAGCAAAGGGTATAAAATCAACTGATTTTTCAAAATGGGAGAGAATATGTGGAATAACTAAGAAGGCATTACAAAACTAACAATTTAACAAATATTGATATTTTCCACTGAATTGTCCCTTTAAGGGGTGTCACTGCTCGAAACCATGATCCCCTCCCCAGCACTGACAAGTGCCTTTGCGGCCCCTATAAGAGCCTTTGTTGGGGGTCTTGCCCTTGCGGCCCTCAAAATGACCATTGTGGGTTCCTGCAGCTCAAAACCAGGAATCCCAACTCTTAACAGAGACCTTGCGGCTCTAACAAAAGCCTTTAGGATAAGGGGGTCCTACAGCTCTAAACTGGGTCCACCCCTGGTCCTAAAAGCACTTTTCCAGGTCTCCACAGTCTTCTTTTCATTTTCACTGTTGTAACGGCCCAAAAAATTGATCCTTTATAAATATATACCTAAGTGTTATTAATATTCTTTATACATGTTAAACTGAATTATAAATAGAAGAGGAGCTAAACAGAAATTAGGAAATTGAGTGTTTGTGAGATATGGATGAGCAGATAACTATTTTGATTTCCTAGTAAATACAGAAGGCAATTGTTTTGTAAATTCCTGTATGGACGAGACACATTGATGGATTTACAGTATGGTGAACAACCAGGGTTTATAACACAGCATGGCAGATACAATAGGGTGGCTCAGTGTAACACTGAATGCTGGGTTTAAATGGGTTATATACCACAATGGATTAGACATTAAGTTTCATGCTAACCACGAAACTTAACTAAGATGTGTATTGCAACAGGTGCACAGCGCAAAGTTCTAAATTTTTTGGACTTTTCGCAGGCTCCACAAAGTTAGTGTAAAACCCATGTTAACCCAATGCATTGGGCCTAGGAAAGTCCAACAACCATCCACTTTGGTTGACAATCTGAAGTATGTGGTATTGTGGGACAGGAGCAACCACACATAGGTTGTCAGCCTAAGCAATTAGTTTTTGAATATTTGTTTGTCCCCATCCAATAATATGAAACATTTGGGGGGTGGGGCTAGCATAGGGGATAGGAAGGTATATGTATTAAAGTGTATGAATAAATTACAGGATCATAATCTAAAATGTATGTTTGCAAATGCGAGAAGCCTGGCTGACAAAATGGGTGAATTGAAAATAATGGTGTTGAATGAAAAGTATGATGTAATAGGTATAGCAGAAATGTGGTTGAACAGTTCTCACGACTGGGCTGTAAATTTAGAAGGATATGCCTTGTTTAGGCAGGACAGAGAAAAAGAAAAGGGGGAGGAGTATGTGTTTATGTTAAAAAAGAATTGAAGCCAAATTTAAAAGAAGAGATAACTGGTGATATGGATGTCAAAGTGGAGGCAATAATATAAGCTAAAAGCCGCCAAATGTTAGCAGAGAGGAAGTGAGTCAGCTTCATATGTGGAACTGCCATTACAGAAAAAGGCGATGAGTTCCTGAATTTGCTGCAGGATAATTTTCTCTCACAGGTGGTTGAAGTTCCTACTAGAAAAGGAGCTCTGTTGGATCTGGTAAAATCTAACATCGTAGAGCACATTATATATTATATAAAGGTAAAAGACTTTTAATTTCGGGAAGGCAAATATTCCCAGGTTAAAAGTAGCTCTTCAGAATGTCAACTGGGATAATGTATTATCAGGTAAAGGTACTGAACTGAAGTGGACTGTGTTTAAGGGAATTTTAAGCCATTTCACATCTAAATTTATACCCTTGGGAAATAAAATTAAAAAAATAAATCCGCGCACATGTGGCTTAATGCTTATGTAAAGAGTCAAATAGAAAGGAAGGAAAAGGCATTTAAAACCTTTAAGTCAGAAGGAACGGAAAGGGCCTTTAGGGATTATAAAAACTGTAACAAGGAGTGTAAGAAAGCAATTAAACTAGGTAAAATTAATAATGAAATTAAGATAGCTGAACAAAGCATCACTAAGCCTAATTTTTTTTTTAAAGTATATTAAAGGATAAGTGCACTGTAAAATCAAGTTATGTTCATTTGGAAGCTGCAGCTTTAAAAATACCATTGCCATTTTTTTTTTACCTATGCCCCTCCAGAGCCTAGCTTTGTTCCTTGAAAGTTGCTGACATCTTGTTACTGGTTTGCTGAATGTTAAGCTCCGCCCCTCTGAGATTTCCTCTGCTTTCTCCTAGTGGACTCTGCAGACTCTGCAGTACTCCTGGTGGGCAGTTTTTGGGACTTTGTTGGGGGGGGATTACAGGAGAACCATTTGGAGCTGGTATGTAAGGTATTTTACTACACTACAGAGTGGGGCAAGTAGTGGTGGGGATTATAGTTTTGGGGGTGGACATGCCCTTTAATATTAATAAATCTCCTGGATCGGATAAAACACATCCTCGGGTACTAAGTTCAGTTTTATCTAGGCCATTGTTTCTTATTTTTGCAGATTCCCTCATGTCCAGAGATGTGCCTCTGGATTGGAAAAAAAACTGATGTTATTCCAATATTCAAAAGGGGTTGTCGTTCAGAGCCAGGTAATTACAGGCCTGTAAGTTTAACTTCAGTGGTGGGGAAGATACTGGAAAGTTTAATAAGGGAACATGTTCTAGAGTATGTTTCAAGGACTGACATTATAAGTAGTAACCAGCATGGATTTAGGAGGAATAGATCTCGTCAAACTGATTTGCTTGGCTTTTATGAGGAAGTGAGTAGAAATTTAGACTCTGGCATAGCAGTAGATGTAGTTTACTTGGATTTTGCAAAGGCTTTTGATACAGTCCCCCATAGGCGACTAATGAATAAGCTAAGGTCTGTTGGTCTGGGGAGGCATATTTGTACATGGATAGAAAATTGGTTAATGAATAGGATGCAGAGAGTAGTTGTTAATGCGGCTTCATCATTATGGACTAAAGTGCTAATTGGGGTGCCACAGGGGTCTGTGTTGGGGCCACTTCTATTTAATCTATTTATTAATGATTCGGAAGTGGGTATTGTCAGAAAGGTTTCTGTGTTTGCTGATGACACTAAAATCTTCAGAGGATGTGCAATCGTTGCAGGGGGATCTAGATAGATTGTCACATTGGGCTGCTAAGTGGCAGATGAGAAATGTACGGTGATGCATTTTGGACTTAAAAATCCTTGTGCTGCTTATACTATAAATGGCTCTGTGTTAAGTGAATCCCTGTTGGAAAGGGATCTTGGAGTTTTGGTGGATAACAAACCTAAAGGAAGCAAGCAGTGCCAGGCGGCAACAGAGCCAGCATGGTATTGTATGGATTCAAGGGAGGAAAACGTTATTCTCCCTCTTTACAAAGCATTGGTAAGGCCTCATTTGGAATATGCAGTGCAATTTTGGAATCCTGAGTACAAAAAGGACATCTTTGAAATGGAAAGGGTTCAGAGAAGGGCAACTAAATTAATAAGGTGATTGGGGGAGCTTGTATATGAAGAGAGACTGGAAAAGTTACAATTATGTACGTTGGAGAAAAGGCACTTGCGTGGGGATATAATTACTGTGTATAAATACATTAACGGGCCATACAATAAACAATCTGGGGCATTGTTCACCAATAGAGCATGTCAGAGGACATGTGGACATCCCTTAGGACTTGAAGAGAAAAGGTATAGGCTTCAAGTTCGGAAAGGGTTTTTCACTGTGAGAACGGTAAAGCTATGGAACTGTCTTCCAGTGGACGTTGTTATGGCAGGTTCATTGGTCAAAAAAAGCTGGATGAGTTTCTGTAAACAAGGAATGTTGCAAGTTACTGGTATTAATACATAAAGTAGAGTTGATCCAGGGAAATTTCTGATTGCCACTTGGAGTCAGGAAGGAATTTTTTCCCCCTTCATAAATTTGGTGGGGTTTTTTTTTTGCCTTCCTCTGGATCAACAGTTAGGCAGGAAATGAGAATATTGCTAGATGGGTTGGACTGGATGGACGTTTGTCTTTATTCAACCTCAAATACTATACTATACTATAACAGAGCAAATGTCATGATGCAAACCTTTCCATTAGTAAAACATTTCTGCATTTCTTTGCAGCTGATTTCACCCTTTTATGAGCAGAGATTCAAAAAGTAAAAAAATAAATATTACCTTACTACAGAAATCTTACTGTCAAAACCGACTACAAAACTTTGTAAAAGCAAAAAAAAAAATTTTTTTTTAACAAAATTACAAAATTGGTCAACTCTCCTCCATTAATCAGTTCCTATAAATGTTTACTTTTGAATCCATATTAAGAGCTTGAACTGTTTGTGTTTTTTTTTTTAAACCGTCATCCTTTATAATAATAAAAAGAAAATATTTATATTTCCCATATTTATTGACATTTTTATTTTATAAACCATCCTCCTATGCATCATTAATTGCAACCGTTTGTATCCTTCTATGTGTCAGTTCAGCATACAAAAGCAATCCATCCAAAATCTTCTTTATAAGCTTGTCACTAGAATGATACTGTAGAAGATTCAAAATCTTTAAGCCACTATCCTACTCACAGACTGGTATAATGAAATATGAGAGTCTTTACATTGGTGCCCTCTTTTTTTTCTGAACCATACACAGACCCAGACTTTTTAAATTTATATTTTGTTTGTACCACCCCCTCCCATTAAGACTATTCATGACAAGGACTTGTGGGGAGAAGTCTTCTAATTCTGTACAGGGTGGGGACAGACCTACAAATGGCCGTCAATCTGGAAATTCAGTTTAAAGATTCCAATGGAATGTGTGTATGGCATGTTCACCCCCAAAACAGTATTTCACATTTAGGTAGATCACCCCTCAAAAACTTAGAGGAGTAACTCCGACATTGTGGCCAATGACTGAAGGGCTTACCTGGGGTGATTTACCTAGATGTGAAATATCAATTTAGGGGTGAACATGCCCTTTACCACCGGACCATTTTCAGTGTTAAAGGGCAGGATATTATTAACCGAAAATTAAAAACACGTAATATGTGATCTTGCAGTGAGCTTTGCACAAACTGTTGTTTAAATGGGAATGCTAGCAAGCAAGAATGTAGACTATGCCTTTAACAACTGGAACATGAAAAATATATAGAACAGACTATTAATAAGTACAGTGAGTAAATAGTTCTGAAATAGTTTGATCATTTTTGGACATCAAAATCATTAACGGTCTGCAATAATCTGGAGCTATATGCCCAGTGCATACAGACAAAATAAAAATGTCTGCCTCCAAGGGACAACTTTTAAGCTATACAACTTTACTTTCATTGTGGTGCTGTGTCTGTGAGCTGGTACTGTAACACAAATACAAGTTACTTTGTTTCTAGCTTTCCAGGCTTTGTCAAATTATAGCTCTCTTTTAATTATAAAGGTAGCTTTGTTTGAGAGACTTAAAATCGTTTTAACCACTCTATAAAAGTCTATTTACTATCCCTCAGTTTTGTGTTTTCAGCAACATTATTAGAACACTACAGGTTAAACTGATTCATCTCCTCTATAGTTAAACAGTACTGTGGAACTGCTCTGTAAATACAAGCTGTTATTAATGTGATCATAAAAAATCAATTCACCGGCAGAGGAACTGACAAAACATTACAAAACATTGCACTGATGATACATTGCTGGTTTCAACTATAAAAAATGCGCTGCTTCAAAAATTAAATCCCTGCTCTACAGTTTTTGGAAACAAATTCCCAAATATGGAAAAAGAGAGAGAGAGAGAGAAATCTCCTTGCGGGCATGAAACCATGTTTATGTACAAAATATAAATACATACAGAACAGGATTGTTCTTTCAACAGTGTGGATGCTAATCTGAATAATTTACAAGATTATTCTTTAATTCTTTAAAGGAAGGCCTTGTAAAAATAAAATGCAATAACCACAACCATAAAATGTAGGATTGCACATATTACACAATATCTACATTTTTCAGATTTTCTTCATTCATTATAGTTATTAATCTTTTTCTACCATTTTTGATTGGAAGTTTAATATACCTTATAGGTTAAAAAACACTCAAATAAAATCAAGCAGAGAGTTTATGCAATGTTTCTTGGTTGGTTAATTATTTGCTCTTAACATTCAATTTCAATAAGCGATGCAAAATTTTGCTCAAGCTGTTAATTTGCCCCAACCAATCAATTGTTACCTTTTTACTGGTCTACTACAGTTAGAAAAGGTTTAATTGGCTGCTGCAGATTAAGAACATGGGCAACATTTGGTACCACTTCTTGAAGAAGGACGGTGTTTTTTTTTTCTTCTGTAAAATGCAAAGGCATGTTTGCATGATTTTATTCTTCATTATACTGGAGATTATTATACAAAAAAGTTAAATCAACATATCTACTAACCTCTTTAGAACTGCCCAAAATTATATTGAATGATATTATGATCCACAGTTTATGCGTGTACTTAGAAACCAACCATTTCCATAAAATAACAAGGTAAAGTTCTTGCATTTACTCATTCATTTTGTGCTTTGCTTTAGCAGAAGGATGATATCTGCATAGTCCATAGTGTTTAACTCTCTTGGGCACCCATGCTGAGAAAGAATTATGGATTAGAAATTCATACAAAATAAAGATAGCAAGATTATCCCAGCAATCTTTTAAACAAGCTACTTTACAGCTGTGGATTTGTTTAAAGCATCCTACTGGTCAAAGGACAACATTTTTAGTAAATTTATGAAAATCTCTGCTAGCAAGGGGCCTAGAGATATTCTTTACAAGCTGCTTCCTGTGTGCAACCAAAATTTTTAACATTATGAAAAATGTCTGCATAAATGTATTTCAAAAAAGCGTTTTTAAGTAAAGAATTTTCATTAAAGGGAAAATGAAAGCAAAATAGAAATGACAGCATGAATTCTGTTATTACTACTAACTAATAGAGATGGCCGAACTTTTGAAAGTTCAATCCATTTTTGAACTTTCGAACTATATGGAAAGTTCAAAAATGGAACCATTAAAGTCAATGGGAGTCAAATGGTTCGAAAAGTTCGAATGAAATACAATTAAAACATCAATGGTAACAATGTAAATGGCTGTGGGACCTGGGAAATGGTCTGGGGAACATGTTAGAATATTCAGGACTTTCGAAAACTCGATTTTACTCTCATGCGCGCTACTTTCCAGCTCTCGCGTTCGAACATTCGATAATTATCCCGTGAGCGACTTGCATATTCGATAATGCGATATTAACTCACGTAGGTATAATAGACATTTTACTTGCAAATTCGATGCTCGCGTATAGGTATAATGGACATTTTACTTGCAAATTCGATGCTCGCGTATAGGTAAAATAGACATTTTACTTGCGAAGTCGATGCTTGCGTATAGGTATAATGGACACTTTACTCGCGGATTCGATGCTCGCGTATAGGTATAATAGACATTTTACTTGCAAATTTGATGCTTGCATATAGGTATAATAGACATTTTACTCGCGGATTCGATGCTCGCGTATAGGTATAATAGACATTTTACTTGCGGATTCAATATTGTTCAAACATTCGATAATTATCGAAAGTCCGGAAAATATCAAAAACCCGGGTCCAGAATAGTTCGAGAAGTCCAAGTCCGTTCGAACTCGAATTGTTTGGCTCGAACTCGGGTTTGAGTTCGAGCTCTAATCCATCTCTACTAACTAATAGATAAATGTATCCCTCACCTCCGAAATATGTAGCTTTGTGGAAAAATCTGAAGGTTTCTAGTTTTTGAAAAGTAGATGACATACTCATAGACAGAAAGGGTGCAGAAATCTGGAAATACCATAAACCCACAGAATAGAATATTGTGCTTTTTTTCCTCAGCTGATTCCAAAGTTGGGAGTTAAATCTGCTAGTTATTATTGTTCCAAGATCATTTCTATGTTTGCTTCCTTACTCCTTTAAGCTAGATGTATCAGCCAATTTCCTTTTGCTTTATAATAAATGTAAAAAGTAAACATTCTGCGGTTTACCTATAAATTTGACAGAGATCAAAGTTTATGCAAGCTGTCCTAGAAATGGAGCTGTTTTCGTGAACCCTAATTGATTCAGTGGTGAAAGGCCTGTGCCTTATTGATCAGAAGTGTTTTCTAAGCTGCTGCCACATCCATGAGCAAGCGTAAATGCTTCTGAAATGTAATGATGAATTAGGTAGGGTAAAGTACGCTATGTGTTTTAGTTGCTGTAACTAAAGACAGTAAACACTGTAAGCATCATAACAGCATATATATGTTGTTAATGGACTGCCATTGTCTCGGTTAGTTTAATAGATGGAAATCTATCTGGAACAGTGCATTATTACCACTCTAGTCACACTTTTTTTTCAAGCATAGATAAACTCACAACTGTAATCAGAGATCATGGACAAATCCTGCCACAAAAGTGGCTTCCCTGACAATAGTTGGGTGGAAAAATAGATTGATTTCTTTCTCCCTTCTAAATTGCTTATTGGATTATTGATTTAAGTTTTAGCGCTTGTTCCTAAAGCCTTTTTCAGATGTGAAAAATGGCTGAATTCCCCTTAAAGGATAAATATTCTGTAAAAAAAAAAATTAGTGTTAGTGGGAAGCTGCAGCTTTAAAAAAATGTTGCCTTTTTTTTTTTAATATATACCTTTCCAGCTTCAAAATTGCTGGCTTCATCATCCTGTATTTTGGAATTTGTATCTCCACCCCACCGAGATCTCCTGGCTCCTCCAGATTCCTGGGCCTCAATAAGTAATTTTACGCGTGCAACGTTTGTAGGGAGGCACACTCAGGTAAGTATTCAAATAATACTCATTTATTAAGTGCTGAAAAAAAGCCAAGTATTTTACGCGTGCACCCTTGTCGCGTGTGCGCACATGACGTCGCTGCTCATGTGATGTGACGTCAGTGCGTGTGCGAACGTGTGACAGCATTTAACACACCTAGGCACCGACGCCATGTACGCGAGAACGTGTTCGCGCGTGATGTCATCTCACCACGCCGTGCGTAGGTGCAGCAAGATGACATCAAACGTTTGCGCGCAGTGACGCCATGCGCAATGCGCTTGTGTGTGTAACAAGTGGAAATTAGCTGTTGATTCCCAGAAATCTGGAGGAGCCAGGGGATCTCGGTGGGGTGGAGCTACAAATTCCAATATACAGGATGATGAAGCCAGCAATTTTGAAGCAGGAAAGGTAGGCTCTAGGGGGGAATAGGAAAAAAAAAATAGCCGAAATTGTTTAAAAGTTGCAGCTTCCCACTAACATTAACTTTTTTTTTACAGCATTCTTATCCTTTAGGTGTATTTTGACCCATCATTCCTGTATTCTACAGCAAATAAAAATTTGTCTAAAGGAAGGAGTCAATAAATATTTTACTATTAAGGAGAATAAAAGTATAGTAATAAATGAACTTCTTGTGATTTTCCATGTATTTAGAATCTACTCCATAATTGGAGATGTTTTTTTTTTTGTTTTTTTAAGAAGTTAATAAACGCATGAAGTCAGGAATAATAAGAGAGATATGTAAATAATAATGTTAATAGAAGAGATAAAATGTTAAGTGGATCCCTTAACATTTCCTGGGAGGCCCCAACAACCACTGACACTGAGCTTGGGAGGAGGAGGAGGAGCAGCACACACAAATATAGCATTTCTAAGGTTACAAATAGTAGATAAAATAGATATTGCAATGGGAATCAACTTAATTTATTCATAAACTTCATCAGGAATCAGTTTACCTTTTACATGAGTGTAGGTGTACTTCATAGCCTATAAAGCCAATTGAAAAACAAAGGCACAAAGCTCAATTATTATTAAGTAATTAATAATTGGCAATAAGTAAGAATGTATACATTGCTAGAAAATTAAAATTTAACTGTAAATGTAAGCAGGGGCACTCCTGAAGCAACTGAAAAGTGCCCCTGAATGCCTGCGGGTGCGCGAGCTCATGTGGGGTAAGGATGTGCAGGAGACCTTTCATGCAGTTACTTAGGCCATGCTCTGCTTAACATGGTAAGTGCCTCTGTGTCTGTGTGGGCAGTGCTGGGCATATCTTATATAAAAGACTGTGTTCACTGGGGAAGAGGGCATTTTATATGTACCAATCTATGTGGGCTGCGGATGAGGGCATCTTATATGTACCAGTCTGTTTGACTGGGCATGAGTCCATCTTATGTGTTCTAGTCTGTGTGAGCTGGACATGAAGGCATCTTATTAGTACCATCTTGTGTGAGCTGTGCATGAGAAGATATTGTATGTACCAGTCTGTGTGGACTGGGCATAAAGGGCATTTTATATTAAGAAGACTGTGTGATCAGGGCATCCTATAGTCACCAGGCTGGGCATCTTATATTATATATATATATATATATATATATTGTAGGTCTTTTTATCTTTAACAAACTTTATTTACGACATCTACACTTTTCGGCTAATAGGTACAGCCATATCCTTCCTTATGTTTCAACAGTAAAGTTTACTATGGTCTCCCATGAAACAGTGATTGACTATTTGGACCTTAGAATTACCAAGGATGCCCAAGAATTTCATACCAGTCCAATCTACCCTACCCTAGCAATCATATAATTACAAGCCTAGCAGCCCACACATTTGTGACATCCATCTTTTTTATGGGATAGCCATGTGGTCTGAGGTTTTGGGCCCTATTTATCCCCGTTATCGTAAAATAACGACCTTTTTTTACCGATAACGACCGTTTTTTACAGGTGGAGACCCACAAGGAACCACGTATTCCTCCTCCTCCACGCTATAACGGAGATCCTCAAGCTTGCAGAGGCTTCATCAACCAATGTCAGATCCAGTTTGAACTCCAAACTTCCCACTTTGTGTCTGACCGTGCTAAGGTGGGATATATAATCTCCTTGCTGGAAGGTAAACCTCTGGAATGGGCCTCACCTCTTTGGGAGAAGAATTCTCCGTTGGTAAATAATACGGTGGAGTTCCTTGCCTCTTTTAAATCCATTTTTGATGCTCTACTACTGCCTCTTCTCGCCTCTTCCAATTGAAACAAGGGATCCATAATGCCAGCCAATATGCCATCGACCTCCGTACCCTGGCTGCAGAGGAATAATGAAGCGCTAGTAGCCGCCTATTGGCAAGGTCTGTCTGACAAGCTTAAAGATGACCTGGTTTCTAGAGACTTACCTACTAACCTAGACGAACTCATTTCCCTTAGTATCAAGATTGATACTTGTCTCAGGGAGCGTCATTCTAAGAGAGAACGTGGCAAGAGATTTCCACCTTTGGCTCCCCGCTTCACTCCTCCTCCTCAAACTTCAGCTGATTTTCCATCAACAGTAGAACCTATACAGATAGGAAGAGCTCCCCTTTCTGAAGAGGAAAAACTTCGGAGGCGCACAGCAGGCTTATGCCTTTACTGTGGAGGAAGGGGTCATTTTTACAAAAAATTGTTCCTTTAAACAGGGATATCTGTTGTATTCAGTTAGATCAACTGGACTTGAAATGTAGTTCTTGAAGACGTTTCGCTAGTCATCCGACTGGCTTTCTCAATTCAGAATGACTTGTACAAGAATCTGTGGCAATTATGTACCCTGGAAAATCCCAATTAGCATATCACAGCCAGGTGTTAAGGGTGTGATTGGATAGTGGCTAAGAGGTGTTATAGGAACGCCCAGAGTAAGGTGTTAAAACAGCATTGTACATGGCAGACAGTTGGTGTCGAAACCCCCCCACCTCTATTTAGGCTTGGTTTCTTTATTTTCACATAAATGGCCTCCTTAACACCTCTCTTGAACCAGTCACGTTCCTTCGCCAATATGTTAACATTACAATCTTCAAAGGTATGTCCTTTATCCTTAAGATGCAGGTACACGGCTGAGTCCTGACCCGAGGAATTGGCTCTTCTGTGCTGGGCCATACGTTGATGCAGTTGCTGTTTGGTCTCCCCCACATACAAATCAGAGCATTCTTCACTGCACTGCACTGCATATATGAGGTCGCTTTTCTTGTGTTTTGGTATTGGGTCTTTCGGATGTACCAATTGCTGCCTCAGTGTGTTGTTCGGTTTAAAGCAGACAGGGATACGATGTTTTTTGAAAATTCTTCTTAATTTCTCGGAGACCCCTGCTACATATGGGATGACCCTGTTCTTCCTCCTGTCTTGCTTTTCCCCTTCACTGTTGGTATTTGTGTTCTTTTCTTTCCTTCTACTTCTTTGACAAAGGCCCAGTCTGGATATTCACAAGTTTTAAGGGCTCCTCTGAGATGTTTCATTTCTTTAGCCTTCGCCTCTGTGCTAGTGGGGATGTTCTCGGCTCTGTGTTGCAGGGTTAACGTGTATGGCCGCACGACTGACCTATCTCTATACCGAGGCTGTCGGATCCTAACTGACCTGTCCTCCATGCTCTCTGGTATGTGGCCACATGCAGCATTGCTGCTGCTGCAAGGTTTTGTCAATGCCACCAGCAATCCACTTGCTCCTTCGACATTTTCTCTACACACAATGATTAGCTTAATCTGCTTAAATAGTGTTTGCTTTCAATCAATTATAAAAGCGCCCAGGCGTTATAAATATGACCGCCCATTAGGAAGGTGAATGCACATTACAAAGGCGACGCGAATTAGGAAGGTGAATGTACATAAGAAAAGCGAACGTGTTAAAAAAGAGAGAGAGAGAAGAGTCGCATTGTGTTGCCGCAAAAAGTAGTAGATTTTTTAAATGTATTTTCTGTTATTTTGTAAAACAAAGTTAAAGGGACTGTCCACCCCTCTTTTGAAAAATTAATATGTGGTAGATTAGCCCCCAAAACCTAGACATCGTTTAAGTCTGAAGCTCTGATTCGGCTCCCACACAGATATATTATACTTACATCCTCCTCGCTCCACCGCCGCTTCTTGGTTCTTCTCCCAGTCTCCACTGTGGCCGCTCTGTTCTTTTTCTGTTCCCGAGCAGCCGCAGTGGAGACTGCTCCGGAAATGGCAGTCAGTGACACTGACTGCCTTACCCGGAAGTGCAGAGCCGCGGCGGTGGAGCGAGGAGGAGTATGTAAGTATAATATCTCTGTGTGGGAGCCGAATTAGAGCTTGAGACTTAAACGATGTCTAGGTTTTGGGGGCCAATCTACCACATATTAATTTTTCAAAAGAGGGGTGGACAGTCCCTTTAATATTTCTTCACAAGTTAAATTTAAAAATAAATAAATAAATAAATAAATATATATATATATATATATATTAAACACTAATATTTATAAATTTAAAGCCAAATGGAAAGTTGCCTATCTCTTTATTATTCACAAACTCTTCTTTTTTTCTCTTCTTTTTTTTTTTTCTTCATGATTTTAAAGGCTGGTACACACCATGCACTATTTCAGTCTAATCCACCAATAGTTCAGTGTATCGGTCGATCAGAACGAAATAATCGCATGGGTTTTCACCAGTGTCCCACTGACCGTTCGTCCAAATCGGACAAAAGGATAATCGGACACAGTGGAAAACAATGTCCGATCGTGTGGTCCTCTATGGACCACAAGTTCGGTCATGGTAAACTGTCGGCCGACGGCCACTATTGCTGTGACCAACAGTCCTTCCTCCTGGCCAACCAATAGGAAGAGCCAAATGACCAGGAGGAAAAGATGCTGGTGTGTACCATGCTTAAGAGAATGGAAGTATTTTCTGTTAAGATACACTTCCAATCTCTTTAGGTGGTACAAGGGCGATTTACATTTTAAGAAAAATTGCATGCGCGATTGCGTAACAGCACACCAAACAATGCATTGCAGGTGCATTGCAGTGTGGCCTGAGCCTAAAGTAAGACCTAAAAAGGTTAACAAACATGCCACATATGACATAAGGTATTTGTGGAAATAATCCTAAAATATTGACAAATGTGCAATTATATACCTTCATAAATATGTCCTAAAAAAAAAATAGTAGTCATGTGCTTTTCGTGGATTGATTGACAGTAAAATTAATGAAAGATTCCAATGTACAAACTTACATTGGAAAAAAAAAATTTCGCCATCTTCAAGTTCGCGATAATTTTAATTTTAAATTTAATTTTAATGCGCTAAAACACTTTTCGCTTTGTTATAAATCGCGATACGCCTTTTCGTTCGCTTTTCGCACAAATTACCACTGCGATGTATAGCGAAAAGCGGTTTAGCGATATGTTGCAAAAACTGTTTTGCTACACATTAACGCGACCTTTATAAATTGTGTTAACGGTATTATTCGCGAAAAACATTGCGGAAAGGAAAGCGAAAAGTTAACGCAGCTTTTCACTCATTTATAAATATGCCCCTTGGTGTTGTGCAACTAATATAGAATGCTCAGTGTAGTTCAGTAATACAAACACAAGCTAGATCATTACCTCCAGTAATAATCATATAGAATTAGAAGAGAATTGGTTATTGGATCGCACACGGAGAGTGGTGGTCAATGGAGCTACATTTATGTGGGCTAAAATTGTAAGTGAAGTACCTCAGGGTTCCGTACTGGGGATACTTCTTTTTAATCTGTTTATAAATGACTTAGAAGGAGGCATTGAGAGCAAGGCCTCTGTGTTTGCTGATGACACTTACAGTGCAGAGCTTTGGAAACTTCAAATGATGTGCAAATGCTGCAAGCTGACCTAGATAGATTATCAAAATGGGCAGCAGAATGGCAGATGAGATTCAATATTGGTAAATGTAGGGTGATGCATTTGGGGTTTAACAATCCTGGTGCCACCTACACCATAAATAACTGGGGGTTCTGGTAGATAACAGACTTATCTGTAGCAAACAATGCCAGGTAGCAACGGCTAGAGCTAGCAAGATATTGTCTTGTATAAAGAGGGGTATAGATTTAAGGAAAAAAAAAATATTATTCTCCCTCTTTACAAGGCACTGGTAAGGCCTCATTTGGAATATGCGGTGCAGCTTTGGAATCCCATATACAAAAGTGACATTTTGGAAATGGAAGCAGTTCAGAGAAGGGCAACTAAATTAATAAAGGGAATGGAGAGGCTTGAATATGCAGGCAGATTAGACAAGTTAGGGCTGTATACTTTAGAGAAGTGACATTTGTGTGGGGATATGATAACCTTATTCAAATGTATTAATGGGCTATATAATAAACTATCTGGTGCACTGTTCACTAATTGTTCACTGTGATTGACATCAAAATATCGATACGGTCATTCAAAAGAACATCTGCCTATGTATGGGTAGCTCCCCTAACTCTTCCAATTAATCTGCAACAATATGCAAAAAGGACACCCCCTCTCATGTCTCTTTGTAAAGATATCAAATGGAACATACATATGAAATCTCCAGAGCCACTGGCTTCACATTTTTGGAATGTGCCTGTTTTGAACATGAATTCTAAATTGAAATCTTGTGGCGTGAGTCTCTTTCATAAATGATGAAGTAAGACTGGAAAAAGAGTTAACATCTAGTATATAAAAAGGGCAGAAGTAAAAAGAAACAGGAAAAAAAACATTGAAGATAGGCACGATATATATTGTAAGAAGTTAATATAAGTTTAAATATATTTATTTTTAATAAATACAGTAAAAACTAAGGAAAAACAGCATCCTTATCCCATATTTACCAAGAGTTGCAGACACATTGCATTGCGTTAAAATCATGCTAACCATATCACAAAGAAGAAGACCAGGGCAGGAGAGGAAGAAAATGAATTTATAAATTTAGAGGAAGCAGGTAAGAATTGCAGTCTTGCAGGCTCATTTACCCAAAGCCGCTATCGCGATATTGAATTGCAACTTCTGCAATTCAATATCGCGATTGCGAACGTGGGTAAATGCCGGTAAGGTATTTACCCTTCATTAGAGAGGCGGCCCTGTGTGGGTCAATCAAGACAAGTAACAATTTAACCTGTGTGTTAGATACACACACATTATTCACCACACACATTATTCACAGTTATGTAGATCACATTTACATACACTGGAATGGAATTGGTGAAATAAAAAAAAAATTCAATTAATGTAATTAAAAAAAAAAAAAAAAAAAAAAAATAATAAATATATATATATATATATATATATATATATATATAAGAAAAGAAACATATATTATAGTAAAACGTTAACACGAGTGAGCACACAATAGTAGTATATCACTATGCTATGTATTTGTATAGCGTTACTATACGAGTACAATATACCGGTATATTAGTTAATATTAGAGGGCCTTTTTTTATAATATGTATTCTCAGTGAATGGAGGGGTTGTGTTGGTATGGGGTTAATAATTTTGTATTGGTTCGGTTGAGACCCCCCCAGGTATGAATAAACCATGCTTTAATGCTAAGACCCTGCTATGAGTATATATTACTTTTTATAAATGAGAGTTGCAATTTTTTATCCGTGTGCGCTCCATGATCTTTTTCATGGATGTTCACCTCCTTGTGTATGTTATTGTGTATTTGACTTTTGTCTAGTGTCCTATCCATATAGGTTGGTTTAGAGCAGATCCAGCGACCAGACAGAGCTGTGAGATGTCACTTCTGCAACACCATGGGGATACACAAAGGGGGAGATACAATATTGCTTGTACACCATACACAATGCAGTAATCACTTTGCAAGATTTACTGCATTGCTGCGCATAGTAACGAGAAACTTTGCATTTGTGTATATGTGATATTACATCGGGTAGCGTAATGGCAAATATAACATCTCTCCCCCTAAGAATCTATAAATATATTACATTTTGGTTACAAATAAAGCTGTTATTCTTCTTTAGTTTAGAATTGGCATTATTTTCCTTTCTGATGCTCTTCATGTAGTGCATTAAAAGATAGATATCTCTCATTTAATTTTTGCCATGTAACACATCTTTTCTTTTCCCTGAGCAGCCGTCCAACCTTCTAAAGAGGGATCGCATATCACTGGGAATACACTAACATGCTAACAGATGGAGAAAAAAGAGTGGACAAATTAGGAATGGATATTAATAGCTGCATTAAATATTGATCTGACCTTGTTTTCATGAACCCTAGTGTAAAAAAACAGTATTATTGTATTATTAAAAAGATTGTATTATATTGTTAAGTTTTTTTTTTTTATTATGAAGCTTAATAGCAAAACTTGATTCTGATTTCATCTCAGAAAAGATATTAGACCCGAGTCCATAAACCAGATAAAATATTAAATGTCACATGCTGAATAAACAACACAAACTAACTCTTTAAGTGCTAAATATTTCCCATTATGCACCATTTGGCAATATAGGTATATTCTATTCGGAATACAAAACTGAAGTCTCATTAATTTACCTCAATTTATTACTATTTTGAGTCTTTTGAATGAAGGTCAGTACTTAGTTAATACATGGCAGGGGTGCCAAACCATTAAATGTGACACCTTGCCAAATAACCCAACTTTACATTTACCCCAACCATTATTCTCCCATAACCCCTTCGACTTCAACTCCAACTTTGGTAAAATTCCATATAATTTGCATAGCCTTGCATACAGCCACTCTGTGTACATAGCCCTAATAATTTGAAGAAAAATCAACAGTCAACTGAACATACTTACTAGTGAATGTCTTTTTAATGTTTGCTTGTTTTTCATCCCCTTTTGGGCGCCTTTTTGTTGAAAACCGTTATCAATATTTAGCATATCTTTAAAAAAGAGTTAAAGTGTAAAATCCATACCTAATATATATGTTTTTTTTTTTAAAAATCACATTAATTTTATTGCTTAGTAGTAAATATGAGTAGATGAGTAAAACTGGCATGTTTTGTTCCTAAAGTGATTCTGCAGAACTTATTGAAGTTTATATTGGGGTATTGTGTGTAGGATTTCTAGAGTGTTGCATTGTGTGAATGGTTTCTAGAGTGTCTCTTGGGGGGAGGGTTTCTAGAGTATGGCATTGTGTGTGGGGGTTTCTAGAGTGTGTCTTGGAGGAGGGTTTCTAGAGTATGGCATTGTGTGGAGGGTTTCTAGAGTATAGTATTGTGTAAAGGGTTTCTAGGGTGTGGCGTTGTGTGGAGGGTTTCAAGGGTGTGGCATTGTGTGGAGGGTTTCTAGATTGTGGCATTGTGTAGAGGGTTCCTACTGTGTGTTATATTCTTGTCCCTGGAAACAACATTTGCTAGCCCCATGCTTAGAGTTTATATTTTATATCACAGAATGGATAGAAGTATTTAAACCATTAAATCAGTGCTGTTTATTGAGTATTTTTTCATTAAAATAGGCACAAATTATATTTATAATTTTATGGAAGTATTTTAGACTGCATGACAGGCCCTGTCTGTTGGATCTGAGAGATTAAAGCCTACTTACAAAACATCCTCAAAATATTTTAAATGGAATCAACTTTACACAGTAGTCAAAATCCAGTTTTCTAATAAAGTCTTTCCTCACTTGCCATCTGCTATGTCATTTCCAATGAACTAAATCATGTTAAAAAAAACGAAAGGACTTAGTAGAATTGAAAGTATAGATTGTGGATTACAGTGGGGAATTGAAAAAAAGGAATTGTTTAAGAAGTGATTAGAGAAATATTCTCTCACTGATATAGTAGCATATTGTCTTATAATCATAAATAAATGCTGTGCGGTTATCACTAGCTATAGCCAGATAAATTAGTGATTATTCAAGAGAACACATTTTGTTATTTTGACCTTGTTGCACAGAATGTTACTAGATAATTTAATCATGATTACTTAATATTTAAACAAGTTTTAAAAAGCAAGGGCAAAGATGCACTGTTTTTCCATTAAATTCTAACAAGTTAAATAATGTAAACAAAAAACTCTTTCTTGATGACCTGCTATGCATGCTCTGAACTAAACAGATTGTCATGCTGACTGGATAAAATATTCATTATGTAAAAAAAAAACAAAAGATGCACAGCTGTAATCAGGGACAGAAAGTAACCTCTGCAGCTGCTGAACCTGACTGCTGTATTCTTATTATCCCAAATCAACATTATAGTATTTGAAAACAACGATAATTCACTCTTCATTATATTCAGCCACTATTAATTGAATGCAATCCGGTCATATAAACAGTTTCATTTTTTTTTCCCAATTGCCTTTGCTTTCTCTATCCTGTGCAGAATCCTGTTGCTTGAACATTCATAAAGAACATGTTTAAAGGAACACTAAACTTAAAAAACAAGTATTTGGTATCCGTTTGTATTATTCACAGGGAGGTGAGAACGCTTATTCCCACCTCCCTGTGAATAATAGTTTGCTCAGGGGACCTGGAACTTACCTTACCGCACTCCTCTCGCAAGCACTCCTTCACTGATAGCCGATCTGTCCCGACTGCATGCCCTATCTTAGGCGCATGCGCGCCAATACAAATGATAGGGCGTGCGATCGGGACAGAACAGCTGTTTTGTACAGGAGCGGCTTGCGAGAGGAGCACGGTAAAGGTTCTTATAGACCAATTTCATACACCATAATCAAAAAGTTTTATCCCTGGAAAATCAATTAATAACTGTATCAAGATCCTATATAAAAAGCCAATTGCCCATGTTACTGTTAATGCTAGGACCTCTGCTAATTTTAAGTTAACAGAGGGACAAGGCAAGGTTGCTGGTGTCCCCTATGCTCTTCACTATTGCAATAGAGGCAATACAAGGATTTAGACTAGGCTCATATTCTAGTCCAAATTCCTTTCGTCCATTTGCAGGACTATACATGAACTGGGACAAGTCCTGTTTATTTTAAATATTATTAGATCCCTGAGATGGCCAAAACTGCTGTGACCACTACAAATAGACCCTCACAATAAATACTTAGGTATAACTGTGACAAAATACCCAATTAGATTCTATTGACCTCATTTACCTGCTTTTAAAGTGGCGCTAACCGATCATAAACTTTAAGCCTCAGTTTGCGGTGGCTGTGCGAGTACCAGAAGAGGCACTCACGCAGCCGTCGAAAGCCTATTTACCAGAGACTACGCAGGTGAATGCCGGATGATAGCTGTCGTAAAATACTTCTGTATGGGTGAGGTTCACCCAGAGTCGCACAGCCTCTGATAAATCCTCTATGGGAGATTTGTCCAGAGCGCTTGCGGCTCTGGGGGAATCTCCCTGTATGACCTTAAAGGAGAACTAAACCCAATTTTTTGTACTACAGAATCTGAAAACAACCCCCCTAAAAACACCAATAAGCTATGAAATACCACTTCAGCAAATGGTATTAAAGTAATTGTAAGCCCGTTAAGAACTGAATGAAGTATCTGTGTGTATGTGCAGTGTCAGACCACACCTCCTGACCTCAGTCACATGCTTCCTTGCTTTATCTGTCCTGTAAAAGGATTGGCTAGAGATTATAAATGGGTGTGACCAACTGTAATCAGTTTCTGATTGAGGACTCAGCTGAGGACTGAGCATGTGCAGAACATAATGATTGTTGACCAAACTGTGTGAATGCTGTGAAGTAAAGCACAAACCATATGTTATTTAGGTACATTTCCCAGCGCCCATATCAAAATATGAGGGAAGACACAGATTACTGGTATTATATCAATGTGTTCTGCTTTCAGTTTCAGTGTTGTTTTGTGGCTCTATTTGTTCTTTAACATACGGTAAACCCACTGCTGGCGTGTACCAATGGAACCCAATGAAAATACCTTCTTTTAAAACCTTTGAGTAAAATTAATATAATTAAAATTGTTCTGCTTCCTAAGCTACTATATGTACTTTCAGATACAATGTTGAATATCCCCAAAACCTTTTTAAATTAGTAATAGCCTATTTGTATGATTTTTGTGGGCCACCAGTAGACCTAGGCTGAATCATTCTGCTTTAGAATGTCCAAAGGGTCAAGCAGGATCGTCTAATCTTAGATGTTATTACCTTGCTGGACAGCTCCACTTTAATGCCATATGTGTAAAGTCAGTTTCTGAACCCCATAGCAGAATTAATGCTGGCACAATACTTAAGAGTGAATTTCATTACTTACCTATGTCATCCAGAGGGCCACACAATAGGAAATGTTACATGCTTTGCATAGACAGGCAGTGAAAGTGTGGGCAGAGGCTAACATATTACTGAAGTATGATGATATTCCAGATGCAATCTCTTTATGGATTAACAATATGGGCCATATTTAATAACCCATGGTATTGGAAACTTTGGATACCGTACGTTATTGTAGAATTGTGGCCATTCAATACCATGCAGTACTAACATACCTCAATGGTATTGCATAGGCGATTGAACAGTTATGATCGGGATCGCAAATGTATGATCAGGATCCTAAATGAGACGATCGCTATTGTGTTTTTCACCATGATCGTAATTAGAAACCGATATAGTGTGTGCTCAGTTCACCGGATATTTAGTTGCCTGGTGCTGCTGATTATATCCAAATATACATCGGTTTTCTCAAAACATCAGTGCTCCGCAGGTCTTTCATCAAAGTGCCTATTTAGGTAAACAGTGCAAAGTGCAACATTACCTACTGTTAGCTATATAAGAACTGCAACTTATATGTAAATAGGAAAAATACTTACTTGAAGTGGTGCAAGTGGACTGGGAAGACATTGCCACTTACCACATTATAGCTTCCCAAGCCACCAACAACTTGTTAACTTTACATTCTTTACCAGACATATATCTGCCCCAACAGGTTAAGGCACAATGCAGGTAAAACGCAAATGCTTTGTTTGAAATGTTAAAATCACAATGCCAATTTTTTCCATTGTTATGGTAGTGACCGGTGAGACACTGATTTGGGATAAATTAAACTACTTTCTGGTTTAGTTCAACGATTGGTGGCATTTAGGGGTGAGACCTGTGTATTGGGTATACTTGAAATGAAAGATTGGAATACATACAGTACCAGATGATCTTCCTGAAGAAAAATTAATTTTTGCATGAAAAGAAAGTATATTAAAATGGATGGTCCTGGACCCTCCAGTGTAACATTGTATTAGTAAACAATACCCTCCTGTATGAAAATAAAGTATACCTGTAATGCCCCAGAATCCCCAAGTATCTCTTCAGCACAGATACCCCAAATCTAACCCCACTTGCTTCACCAATAGACAAGCCCCCGTTTGCCGGGAGGCTAGTAGTGCCTCACCGGACACAGTTGCTCCTGGACTTAAAGTGCAAGGTTTCTGTGCTGAGGCGGGGGGTACTCAAGGAAACCAGGGGCGCAACAGCTAGCACAGCTAGCTATAGAGCTAGGGAGCATAGTACAAAATCAGAGTCCAAAAGCAGAAACAGGGACCGAGCCAGAAGTCGGTACACAAGAGACAGTCAGCTAGGCGAAGTACAAAGGAGGAGGCAAAAGAGTAGTCAAGGCAGGAAGAATTCAGGGCAGGCAATAACGGATCAGGAATGAGAGCAGGCAGAGGTCAGGAATCAGGAAACCGAACTATAGTAACACACCACTACTAAGGGAAATCACAAACTATATTGGGCAAGGAGTCAGACAAAGGAAGGAAGCTAAATAAGAGAGATGAGCCAATCAGAAAAGGCTAGGCAAGACAGGATAGGATAATACATATTTGAATTTGCCGCTTAAGAGGACGTAGACCAATGAACAGCAGCAAGGTATTGGCCAATACCGCCTCTCCCCCTCAGCAGGCTGAGGAACAGAGGAGCGCTCCCGCTGGTTTGCGCGCACTAGACGATCGCTCCCACGGGCACATGCCCGGAAGCGCACCACCCGAACGAGGAGGAAGACTATCGTAGGAACGGGAGCCAGGTAAGTGAATACTGACAATACCTGCACAGAACTTGCCCTGGAAAATTTGATTAAAATATGGAGTAATTAATGTGAATCACCTTTAACTGCTACCTAATTACTGAACAGAGGTGTGTAGGAGGTACAAATGGAAATGAAATAATTAGTAGCAGTGATTCATAGAATGCAAACCGAGATTTAGATACAAAACTCATGTTTATTATAATATGCATAAAATCTAAAACAAGTTTGTTTTCCCCCTTCAAACTGTTCTTTTTTGTGTCAATGTTAAATAATACAATGTTAAGCATAATGTGACAAATTCAATAACAATGTATATAAATGTTATGTTTACGCAACAATGTATACATACGAATGTACACTGATTTGTCACTTAAGAAAACACATTTTAAAAATAAGTGTACTGCTGTCATTTTAGGAAGGTCAGTTTTTTGGTCCATTTAAGACTGCAGGATTAACAAAAATTTACTGACATGCCAGGTTATTCGAACAGACAAAGATAAAAATGTTGTGTGTTGGTCTTGCCAATTTATAAACTTGTATCCAATATTACCTGTTTTTTTTTTACATTTAAGGACACAGAACAACTTAAAACGGAAGTTGAAGCACAATTAGATTTCTCAACTAGTCCCACAAGAGCAACTTTTTGTCAGCTCTGTATTTAAAGTATGGAAAAATCACAGCCTTTCACTTCACTCTTCATGGAGACTGATGAATATTGATAGCAGTAGGTTACCCATAATTCCAAAATGACAAAACAAAATGAGTATTATTATTTATCTGTTGACAGTGGAAAACATACATCTCAATGTACATCCGATAAAAATTCAGATGACAACCATAATAAATATTTACCTGGTAACTTAACATGACAAAAAGTTGGCTGTTTACCAAGGTATCTTGTTGGATCTGCTCATCCAAACCTTCTGAAATAAAAAAAAAAAAATATATATATATATATATATATATAAGTGATATGGAAAGCAGCAGCACTATTACCAAGACTTTGGAATTGGGTGCATATCTCCAAGGTACTCCGCCTCTGTACCCTTCACATATAAAGACTGTGGGATAAAAAGGGAGACGCACACCATAATATAAATGCAGAAAAGGCTTTATATCAGTTTAACAAACGTCTGCCCATGTACCCAGGTGACGTTTTGAGAGATGCAGCTCTCTTTCTCAAGATATGGGCAGTTTTTTTCATATATCTATCTATCTATATCTATCTATCTATCTATCTATCTATCTATCTATCTATCTATCTATCTATCTATCTATCTATCTATCTATCTATCTATATAGATAGATAAATATAGATATAGATATATACATAGATATATAGATAGATAGATAGATAGATAGATAGGTAGATAGATAGATAGATAGATAGATAGATAGATAGATAGATAGATAGATAGATAGATATAGATACTGTATATATAGATTTGAGTATAAACTGACCTGAATATTAACCAAGGTACTTGGAAAAAAAAGAAAAATGGATGGACTTGAGTATAAACCGAGGGTTGACTTTCTCCCATACACAGCCCCATAGATAGTTACATAGATGGTCCTATAAAAATCCTTATACACAGCCCCATAGAAAGTCCCATACACAGCCCCAAAGAAAGTCCTATACCCGGCCCCATAGAGAGTCCCATACACAGCCCCAAAGAAAGTTCAATACACAGCCCCATAGAAAGTCCAATACACCACCCCATAGAAAGTTCTATACACAGCCCCATAGAAAGTCCCATACACAGCCCCATAGAAAGTCCCATACATAGATGTGCCCTGCATACCTTTCTGTGCAGCCTGTTTGTTGAATCCTGCTACTAGTTTTTTTCCTTTTCCCATGCAGTCTGGGCTGATCTGAGTGAGCAGGACAACAATTGCCTAAGCCAATGAAATCAAGAGGATCCTCTGTGTTACAGGGTACAGCTTTTGTTGTCCTAGGGCTATGTGATTCCAGATCAGCTCAGGCCCGAGTATAAACCGAGGGGAGACTTTCAGGAAGATTTAAATTAAAATTTCTCGGTTTATACTTGAGTATATACGGTACCCATTAAGAACATTATCTAGACCTTCTTTGGGGTGTTTGCACATTACTATTATGCTATAATTCTCAAATAATTATTAATGCACCACCCAGCCATCACTTAATGCAGCATATTAGTGAGGTTTGGTTGGTGCTACTGTAGTTCATGGACAGCATTTTTCTTCTGTTCACCTTTCCCTATATTCCTTTTTGCACTGTTATTTTTTATTTATTTATTTTTAAAATAAAGAGAAAATGAGAGTTGCGATATGTAATTTTAAGTTGCGATTAGAGATGGTCGAACTATTAAAAGTTCGGTCTGTTTTCGAACTTTCGAACTATTGTATAAGTTCGAAAGTTCGAAAGTTCGAAAACGGACCCATTAAAGTCTATGGGAGGCAAATAGTTCGAAAAGTTAGAGTCAAATACAACTAAAATATTAATGGTAACTTAATGTAAATGGCTGTGGGACCTGGGAAATGGTCTGGGGAGCATGTTCCAATATCCAGGACTTTCGTAAAATCGATTTTACTCTTACACGCGCTACTTTCGAGCTTTCGCATTCGAACGTTCGAGGTAACATGGACATTTTACTCGCAGATTCGATGCTCGCCTATAGGCTTTAATGGAGACTTTACTCGCAGATTCGATGTTCGCGCCTAGATACCATGTACATTTTACTCGCAGATTCGAACGTTCGTACATTCGATAAATCATCGAAAGTCCGGGAAATATCGAAAGTCCGCGTCCGAGATAGTTCGAGAAGTCCGGGTCTGTTCGAACTCGAACAGTTCGGCTCGAACTCGGGTTCGAGTTCGAGTTCTATGCCATCCCTAGTTGCGATTAGAGATGTCCGAACTTCGAAAAATCCGGTCCGCGCGAGGATCCGCGGATTTTCGAAAAAATCCGTAAATTCGAAAATCCGCGAGCGGACCCGTTAAAACGTATTAAAATGAAAGTTCGGCAAAATCCGCATTAAAAGTGGTCTAAATAGCCTTGGTAACGTACACTTAACCACTCAGGGACCTGGGTAATGGCCTTAGAAGCACGTATAAATGCCTACAATACCTAAAAAGTACAGTCCGCTAGCGTGACTTTAAAAAAACGGTATTTTTCGAAAATACGAGGATTCCCGTAAAAACGAGGATTTCCGTAAAAAAACGAGGCTTTCCGTAACTATGATAGCTGCCATTGGCTAATTTGGATCATGTGGCTTGCTCCGTCTTGAAAAATTTACACGAATTACTTGTTTTTACGTGTATTCTCGTAATTACGCGTAATTACGCGAATCCTCGTAATTACGCGAATCCTCGTAATTACGAGGATCTACGATATTTTCGGGATCCGGAAAAACCGAAGATCCTCGTAATTACGAGATACTCGTATTTTCGAAAATTTTCGTAAAAAAAAAAAATCCGTAGTTCGGAAGTTCGGAAGTCCGGAAAGTCCGGAAAGTCCGGAATAATCCGCCGTTCGCGGACGGGAGAAGTCCGCGGCGGACCCGGGTTCGGGTCCGCGAACCGGCCATCTCTAGTTGCGATATGTAATATGTAATTTTGTTCCTGTTTTTTGTTAAAACTTTCAATTTGCAATAAATTTTCACAATCCAGTCTGCTCACAGGTGTGAATATATCATTAAAGAGAAATATTAGACTTGGTAACAAACATGAAAACAAGTTAAAGGAGAACTAAACGTACATTTTTAAAATCCAAATGTGAACACTTTTCCCCAGAACACCTATACATTGAAAGATTCCTCTCTAGTAAGTTGCATTTAGTATATGTAAGTAATAGATTCTGTAATAAAGAAGGCTTCCATGTTGTTGCCAGTAGAACTCATAGGCCATATTGGCTTCCACGCCCCCTTACCCCAGAATTCACTGTCTGTATAAACAGAGTTTTTAGCTTCTGTTTTTAGTGAAAGAAAAAGTTTCTAAATGTACCTACACTCATTGCTGAGTTGCTGGTGGCACACCATGTAAATGTTGTGTTTTTAGGTACACACAGCCCAAAAATCCCCTAGCTTACTTATGAAACGATACAACCTAGTTTGTTTTTTCCCATCATATTTTTAGAAAAATATATACATATCTACATATGTACAAACTTCATATAGCAGCTCTGTTTTTTATTTACCACCCAGTGTGAATTGCTAACAGCCTTCCATGAACAATTCAAAACAGTGAACTGTTTTTGCTGACATTTACTGAAATGTACTTGTATCTATGGCATCTGCAGTGGTGGCACACAGCTAAAGTGCTGGGCTTGGAAACAAAGAGAGTATTAGGATGCTGGTTCAGTTTCCCAGGCTTCATTTTTTGTTGTTTCTATTATGTTTCTAGCAAAAGATAGAGATTCTACATGTACTGATATTCCACCTAGCAGCCCTTGTGGCATAAAGGTAGAAAGACACAGCATAGAAAGTTGCAGGTTCAATTCCCCAGACTTACTTTTATTATTTACTGAAATGTTAATATTCTGTTTCTTACATCCATGCTAGATAAGCTGCAAAGATAGCTTTTCTTTTTTGTATGAAAAGTAAAGGAATTTATCATTGTTATGGACAGGATCATTTGTAATGTGTTTACACAAAAACTGCACCAAATCTGTGTTTTATGTCAGAGGGTGGGATAATCTCTGAGTCATAACATGATTGGGTGTCAGCTTTCAGGAAGCAAGGCTGCAGCTTCCTGTGAAAAGTGCACTGCACTGGGAGCTGACCCCTAGTACTCACAAGTTATTTTCATATATCACCCAGCATCCACAGCAAAGGGAGAGGTAAAACACAGCTATTTGTATGTTTGTGAATGTACTCTTTCTATTGGGGCAATGTTTCTGGAGACTTTAGTTCACCTTTAAGTGATATGATATTTTAAAACTTAGTAACATAGCGATGGCAAGGAAAGAGTGCATGTACATTCCAGGTTTAATTTTGAGTGAATACATGTATTTTTATTATTGTGTATATTTTTGCCATGGAAAATGATTGGTAAAGTAGGTTTAGGGGTGCAGGAGTGTGTGATTACCTTTGTATTTATTAATGGTAAAAAAAAAAGTGTTATAATTTATGTACATGGAAACAGATGGTCTTGTGTACCACAGAAAGCTGCTATCATTTTACTTTAACGTAATGGGTCAAAAAAAATATCTGGAACTTTGCAGAAATATTAGGGGTATTTACATGGATTCCATAGTAAAAAGCATGCTTCTCCTATGTGTCAGACACATCTGTATTGAGATTTGTGTTGGAAATCTTTAGGAAGAAATGTAGTCCGAAAATGGGAAAAGAAAAGTAGAAGAAAAATCAAAAAGAAATAACAGTAATTTGACTTTTTGAAGTCTGATAACTGATTATAAATATTTTAGGCATAATAGTAACTTACTGAATTGGAATGGTTAAAAGCTTAATGGCACCGTTATACAGTATCTGTTGTATTCAGTTAGATCAAATGGACTTGAAGTTTAGTTCTTGAAGATGTTTCGCTAGTCATCCGACTGGCTTTCTCAATTCTAGCTGAAAAGTCCAGTTGATCTAACTGAATACAGCAGATATACCAAGACCTAGGTGAATGAGAACCTTCACAAGCTATGCCATTAAGCTGATTAATTCTGATTTACTGTACATTAATATGACTCCTATGTTCTCCTTTTGACTCCTGAAATAAAGGCTCAGTGGGCTTTAGGTCTGCTTTGGTCCCTCAATATGTCATAAAGGGAAAGGCCTTTTAAACATTTAAGTCTCTTCATCATGAGTAATAACAAGAGACATGTTAGATTAATGATGATTATCTGTGTTCTCTGTGTCTTTTTGCAGTTACTCTAATAGTCACCATAAAAATAGAAATATGTATTTTTTTTTAAACATACAAGCTCTTTATCTATGTCTCAGGAGATAGAAGAGAAACATTTACGGGGGACATTTACATACCTGTTGATGTACACTGCTATCCACTTTTAGGGACTGTACTCTTGCTATTCAGGAGTACTGACTGAGCAGTGTCTAAACTATGAGAGGTTAGCAAAATATAGTAGGAGATGCCATAGGATGTGAGGAACATTATAGTAAGTCTGTTGAAATGTAAACAAACTGCAGATGACTTGAAATGTAGAATTATTTAAGTAAAAAAATATATATAATTTTGTTTAATATAATTATAATTTTAAAAAAATACACACACACATTGTATATCACATTGTAAATAGTTTAAATTCATTTAATGTTCTGTGTTTTTGGTGGCGTGGTGTGAATAACAAATTTTGCCAAAGCAGTTGGCCTGCTAAGTGCCTGCAGATGATATGTTGACAAATCTGATTGATGTCAAATATGACATAATAGATTTTGAAGCTGGGAGATTTAAAAGTGTAATTTCTTGGTCAAACTACAAGGGGTAGAATTGATATATAGCTTTGTCTGAATGTGATTATATTGTCACTTCTCTCAAAAAGGCAGTGAAAATTATTCATTTTATGGACATTGTGGTGGACTAATCTATATAGTTGAATTGTTTAGAAAGTCACAGCATTTATACAATCGTGGCATGTTATACAGGTCACAACTTTCAAAAATGTGCAATAAATTCTATACCACATTCCACACATACCTATTCATTGGTTGCTCTACTAATTTTCACATTTTCAGTTCCACACATACCTGAATCACAACACTCTAGTACAGTCTGTGAGATTGGATGACAATATTGAATATTTTTAGCAATTCATTTCCTTTGCATATTCCATTAAATGTCTAAAATTCTCTGTCAAGAAAGTTAACATGCAATTTAATTTAAAGGATAAGTGCACTGTAAAATCAAGTTATGTTCATTTGGAAGCTGCAGCTTTAAAAATACCGTTGCCATATTTTTTTTTACCTATGCCCCTCCAGAGCCTAGCTTTGTGCCTTGAAAGTTGCTGAGATCTTGTTACTGGTTTGCTGAATGTTAAGCTCCGCCCCTCTGAGATTTCCTCTGCTTTCTCCTGCTTGAGCCTCAAACAGTAATGCCTGTGAGTTCCGTGCACTCTCCTGCTTGAGCCTCAAACAGTAATGCCTGTGAGTTCCGTGCACATGCGTGTGCACGGAACTCACAAGCATTACTGTTTGAGGCTCAAGCAGGAGAAAGCAGAGGAAATCTCAGAGGGGTGGAGCTTAACATTTAGCAAACCAGTAACAAGATGTCAGCAACTTTCAAGGCACAAAGCTAGGCTCTGGAGGGGCATAGGGAAAAATAAATTATAGCAACAGTATTTTTAAAGCTGCAGCTTCCAAATGAACATAACTTGATTTTACAGTGCACTTATCCTTTAAACATGGTGTTTAAGCGTAAATATATGGGGCAGTTTTCAGCTTTATTCGCTTTATGGATTTATTTATTTATTTATTTGTTTGTTTATAAAAACACACACACACTTTTTTATTAAGAGGTGAAAAAAATGGGTTTTTTAATTTGCAGCAACCAATGAGATCTATCTTCCAGACTGAAAGACTACAAATCAATAAACTGATTGGTTGTCTGCCATTCGAAAGAAAAAACATTGCAACTGACATTTTAGCACAACCGATTAGTGTGGTCCGTTAACTTCACAAATGCCTGAATTTTATGTTTAAATTGTCTAAAATATTATAGCAACCGGTCAATCAGGTCAATACTGTAAATATGGACCGCGTGTACCCAGCTTAACAGTGCAGGAAAGTTCTGTTAGCTATCAAATTTGCATTTCCCTTGGCAAAATGTCCATGGGAGGAAAATAGTCTTTCTATTATAGACTGGTCATTTTTCAACCGGCAGTCAATTTTTTTTATTGTCACTATTTCACATTCCAGTTGGTGTGATTAGCTTTTAAACTTGCATGATTACATAATTCACATGCCATTTAATGGTTATTATTTGCAGATTACAAGCAGTTTGCATCTGGTTTGGCTTAATTTAAAACATAAACATTGAAATAAATACATTGCTCTGTAAGTAAGAATTATGGATTTATACTACCATTCACCATTCTTCAATGCTAAACATTTCCAAAGTAATTATTTTAAGGACATGTCTACCCAACAAAAAAAAATGGCCACTTTACCTCTAACCCAACTGCTATTTTTACCACATGCAATTCATACCAGATATTAAATGATTAAATAGTATTTCCCTCTATTTCTTTATTTCTGGCAGAGGTGACCATCTCCTTCCTTTGCTCAATGAGCTTTTGGTAGATTGAGCATGTGCAGAGGAGGCAGTAGGCAAAAGAACAGTCAGTCATTGTCCTTGACTGACTGTATGGAAGGAAGAGCTAGCTTACCAGAATGAACATATTAATCATCCTTAAATATCTTGTTAGTAATACATCTAATAATGTGCTGAATATATCAATTGAGATTGGGTGCAGATAACTCAAAAATCACCATTTTTTTTTAACGATGGACATTTCCTTTAATCTGTTTACGAAATCTATTAAAATCTAAAAAGTAATCTGTAAAAAGGACTAATCTATAAAGAATATATTTTATGATGTATTACTTCTAACTCATTATACAGTATAAAGCACTGTTTCACTTTCCTTGTAATAATCCTAATCATCCAGAATAATTTTTTATATCTTTTAATCTTTTACCATGGTCATATATTCATATCACATTCATGTTCATCTAGTTGTTGATATTCATCCATTTTCTTTGTTCAGGTGTTTATTTATTATTTGTACATTCACACAGTGGGTCATTTAATGTCAAGTGAGCTTGACATAGTTTTGTTAATAGATTTTGACTCAATTTACAACTTGAAACGTTTATGTAAAAATAATATTTTGACTGTTTTAAGCTGGTAGGAAGAATTACAGTTTTAAAAACAAAATTTAAATTACTGTAAAAACTGAATTTGAAGGGTGTCTTGATGCCTAAAAAAATTAGCTGAAGTAAATGCTGCATAAGAGTTTACATACATACATACTAGAGATGGGATCCGGATCCGACACTGAACCCCTTGGTTCCAAAATCCGAAAGTTCTGTCCAAAACGGATCTGTCTGGAGGGATCGTTCGGATTTTGGGACTTTGGGGTGCGATAATATTCGATAATCCTCGGAAATATGATCTGAAACTCAAAAATCATTTCCAACCATATTTTTGAGGATTTTCGGACGTTCAAGGCTATTTTCGAAAATACAGTTATGTATGTAGCTCCCCACACACCCGAACTCCTTTAAATCTTCTGAGGTGCTGCTTTCCCCAACTGCTCAACCATAAGCAGTACAAACGTAATTACCATATAATACATAAGTGTGATATTTTATAATGGGAGCTGCAGTGGTATATATCCTTATAAAAATCACTCAGCTATGTCACTAAGTGACTCATTTCTTATATTTCTTATATCCCAATGCTCCGCCCATTCTAGCGTTCATGTCTGAACAACAACTCAGCGTTTTTTGCAGTGTTAACTTCACTAGCGGAACCTGCTGGAGCTGCTTCCTGTCACTTCAAAACAAGGTCTCTCTCCTCCTCCACAAATATTTGTTTAACTGCATAGATGCTGGGCTGGGATGTTCCTTTCTACTGGGTTTAAGTTACAGAAGGTAGCTTGGGGGTTTAAATTAAAGTGGGAATAGGGACAAGGCTATAATATAAATTTCAATGGGGTGAAGGAATCCGATACTTATGTTTTATAAGAAATAATGCGCCCCTTCACATTATAATATAAGGGCATTACACCACCTCGGAGTTTCATGACCTGTATAAAAGCACTCGGCCTATGGCCTCGTGCTTCTATATGGTCAGGGAATTCCTCTGTGGCGTAATATCCTTATATTACACTGTAAGGGGCTCATTATCCCTTTTATAATAGCAGGGAGGTGCACTCAGAAAAGATATATCACGATTTTTATTGTGAACAAGCGGTGCCCAACGTTTCGGGGCTTCCCCCCTTCCTCAGGCACCTGAGAAAGGGGAAAGCCCCGAAATGTTGTGCACACTTGTTCACAATAAAAATCATGATATATCTTTTCTGAGTGCGCCTCCCTGCTATTGTATGGTAATTATTTTTTCGAAAATAGCTCAAACGTTCGCTAAAAATCGAAAACGCACTCTGAAGTCCTGAATTTAATTTCTATTTTCTGAATTTCGTTTTTTCTGGATTTTCCCAAGATCCAAAAACCCGTCCATCTCTAATACATACATACGTACATAGATACAGTATAATTATGACAGAAACATGCACAAGGTTCCAGCAAATATTTATTTTGTAATATCAAGAAATTAAAATTTTCACATGAGATCTGCTATATCCAGATATTTCAATTATGAGCTGAAGGTAATTTGTATTTAATAAATCACTTGTCATGGTATTAAACAAGTGAATTTATGCAAACATATTCGGATGTTTGAATGAACAGTTACATAGTTTGCATCAGTGTGAAAGATTCATCACTTGTGGTGATAAACAGATGTTTGCCTGCACTAGAAGAATTAATGGCTGGATGTAAAAATGAATCAAATACCAAAACCCACAGGAAAATAGAAAAAAACCTGAATCGGGCTAAAGAGTATAGATTACAAAGAGTATGAAATACATTCACTGCATACAGAATGCACATAGAAATCAGAATGCAAAATAAGGATTGTGGAAGTATCAAGCCTATCAGCTGTCATTTTACACATGAACCTATAAATATATAGGTCAAGTTTTGTTTTATAGCTTTTAAAGTGGGATTAAAAAAAATCCAGGTGAAATAAATACATTGTAACATACTTCTCCAGTAAGTTGTATTTACATACATGTAGGAAGTATATTCTGTAACTATGTTGCCATTACAATGCACAGTCCATGCAGTCTTCAAAGAGCCTTGTGAGCATGTACAACTAATGGCCAGGCCCCCTGACCTCAGTATTCACTTTTTCTGTGAGTGTTTTTTTTTTTTTACAGATGTCTCAAAATCAATATGGAATCCACAATAAGACTTTGAAAGCTGCTTGTTACCCTGTAGGTTATTTTCCAGTCAGCATGAACTGCATGCAGCATTGTCCTGGGGCAATACAAAATAGTTTCACTGACTTTTTTGTTTGTTTGTTTATTCCTAGAAAAAACTTACTCCAGCTGTAATCTTTGCATATGCTGTAGTGGTTCCTCGGTCTAATGTGCACAACCTTCACAAACACTTTTAGTATGGGATAAATGTGTGTAGTTCTGTTTTTTTGTCTTTCTGGCATTGCACAACAGATTTTAGCACACCCTGCGCAACACTGTTTAATTATTAAGGAGAGTGTTGATTTGAAAGTTAAATGCAAATATTGTCAAATTAATGTACTCAAACATCATAGAATACCAGTGCACATCCAATACTACTCAAATTACTCACATTGTAATGCTGCTTAAATATCTGTCATTCTCTATAAATAAATGAAACAAATTAAAATGAATAAGTTGGCCAATTTTTTTAAAGCCCAGCTGCTTTTTTTATCTGGGTCCTACGATATACATGGTATACAGTTTTTGGGTGTGATCCAAAAATACAGTGTTAAAATTAATTATTGCATTTTATAACAGAAAGTTGCATTATGGATAACCAGACCCTTGTAAAAGATAATGGACCACAGGTCAGAGGTCAGAGATGGGTTTGCAAGGACATGTCAGTTTTACATCTATATATTTAAGATATATAAGACCTCTGATAGACGTGGAGCAAAGTTTATAGTTCAGTAACTGGCCTTCAAGATTTCTACTCTAAGGCTGTTAGAACAATTATTTTTCAATGTCTATATTGCACCATGTTTCTCATTTACAATACTAATTACATTGATTTCTCTCCTCTCTAGATTTTTAATATTCTTTAATTTTATTCCATCTTGGTCCTTGGATACTTTACATTTCACATAGATCTAGTGCAAAGAGTAGTCAATTATTATATTAACCCTCATTACAGTATGTGTGAGGTAATTGAAAGGATACATAAGACCCTATTTTATGCTGACAAAGGTTTCACCCGTATTAGTACTTTAAATTGTGTCTGACAAATACTGGATATAAAGCACTTTGTGTCAAAATCCCTCTCAAATGAATTTCATAGGTGATTGTTACGTAATGGCATAAACTATTCTCATAATGGATATAACAGATAGAATTAAGAGCTGTTAATAAATATGCACACAATAATGCAGACTGTTGCGGGAAAACACAATTTCTTACTAACTATAAATATTACAAGGATTTAAATAACTTATCATGTCCAATAGACTTTCTCTACAGCAATTATTCTAATTTTCTGTACAATTTGTATCTATATAATATAAATATATTATTTTTGCAATGTCAAATAATTGTTATATTTGCTAAAGCACAGTTTTGTCAATATCCAAATTCAAATGAAAACTCATTTTTTTGCTTATAAAGTATATAAAAACTAAAGGATAGAAAGAAGCTGTATTAGCTACCATGGAACTGTATGGATGTTTACTTTTCTGTAGGATGTTTACTTTTCTGTAGCATTTGGTGAATATAATATTTTGCATACAACATACAAAAGGGAAGTTCAGTACAAATACATTTGCTTTTCAGAAAAAAGAGCAGTATTTTCCCATCCCAATGAACTTAATCTGCCAATTCAGCATTGTGTCTGTGTATAAATAAATGCAACCGAAATACTGACTTCCTGTTTGCAGGACCCCTAATAGAGACCGTTATGGTCTTGCCCTTGACCCAGCGCCTGTGTTGATTCAGTTGCTCAGTAGAGATCTGAGAATCTTTGACCCATCCAACAGCCAATCAGTAGAAATTACTGTTAGGAACATTCCAAGGATGTGGTGCATCCTGGGAAGAAGAAGGACCGTTAGAACCTGAAATGTCAGCTCACTAATGTCAACAGCAGGGAACAGCAAAGAGTATGAAATCAACTGAGAGAATATGTAGAAAAACTAAGAAGGAATTACACAAACTAACAATTTAACAAATATTGATAATTTCCACTGAACTGTCCCTTTAATGCTTTAGGTTTGTGAAAAACTTTTAGTTTTCCTCTACATATAATGTGGGCACTCACTATCAGGGAGATGTAATAAAGTTCTTACAGTTAAAAATTGTGCTGTATGTATTCAATCCTTGCCTTAGTGCTACCGATAGGAATTTAGATATTTACAAATAAGTGATAATTCAGTGCACTCAGTCTTTTTCAAGCAAATTCTTTTATTAATTGTGTAATCAGAGACATTTCAATCGTGGTTTGTCACAAGCTTGAAAAAGGTCTGAAAAAGTGACCGAAATGTCGCTATCTGTTATGCACATGAAATAAAAGTTGTCTTTTTGCTCTGTAATTTACATACCGTAAGTGTAGCAAGGACTCTGCATTCACAAAAAGTGGTTTTAGAAATCCAACATTTTGGCTTTTATCTCAGCCTTTTTTAAGGTGAACATAAACATGACCCAGACAAACCTTTAGTGGGGGACAAACATTCTGTTGATTTCCTCATTGACATTGTTTGTGAGGCACAACAGTGTATAAAGTAAACAAAGTACTGACAAAGTGATTAACAAATGCAAAAAAAAAAAGATACTAAGGGGCATATTTATTTTATATAGATTTTACATCACTGCACATCCTTGCCAAAAGGTCCTCAGTACTGCCGTATTTATAAAGTTGATAGTTTTTGCGGCAATACTGTTTTTCTCTTTTTGCCGCGATAATGTACTTCACAGATCGGAACCAGGACACCCGCCTCCTCTGCACTTATATCGCTGTTACTGCACTTTATAAATACGATTGAGCGGTAACATCGGGTATCAAGCGCCACTGGATAGTGCCAATTAATTAATATTGTTAAGGGGATAACGGCAGCTGTAAGTTAACACACTTTTATAAATATGCCCCAAAGTTATAGATACATTTATTGTTACAAAACAAAATGTTGTGTAGTTAAACTATATATACCTCTTCTTTATGGTATTATATTTATGGTAACCTTGTTTTAGGTGTGATAAAACAAATTAAACAATACTAAGTTCCCATTTGTTCTGTCCTTTTCATTCTATATGTGGAACCTCGTGGTACGTAATGCACTTTTATCACACACACAAGATTTATAATATAAATAACAGTATTAGTAATCAGTTCAATTCATATTTTAGTGTTATCTATGTTTTGGTTTGAAACTCACTAGACAGTTTAATCTTAAATATCTATCTATTTAGATAAGTCTTTTTCATCAGGAATCCTTAGCACTTTAGGTTTGAGATGTAAATGGAACTCATTTATTATGCCAAAATATGGCAATAGGCACAGAACTGGGAAATATTAGTGTCCATGTGCTACATTTCATTGCTGTTTACAAGGCAATATAGATGTCACCTCACTGTTTGCTTCTTCAGTTAGAGGAACATTTGTGTATTTCTAATTGCAAAAGAATCTTTATATTGGCGATAAAACATCTTAATAATCATCTCATTTATACTGAAAACTTGCAGATTTTAATGAAAATGTAATATGTTTATAAATTCAGCATAAGGGGAAAGACTGAACTGCATCTGAGGACTATGACAAAAATCGTTCTTTTTTTCTGCCATCTTTTTTTTTTTTGCCAGTGATGAAGTGTAATGGTCAGATCCCTACTAACTTTAGAAGCAATGTAATAAACTTCTTTATTTCCACCAAGTGCATCAATCACAACATTCCGGGGGGGGGTGATCTCCCTTAATCAGGTGAATAATTTCCTACTGCTTCAGTAGGAAATTATAGGTTAAATGAGATTTTGGTTAAAATGGAAATTGCGGGAACGTTTTTATAATATTAAATTACCAAAACGCATGCGCAAACGCGGCACAACGCGTGACAATGCACAACACGTGACAATGCACAAAAATTGCACACACAATCGCGTGCGATAATGCTCGCGATTACGTGCACGATTTGGTGCATTGTAGTGGGGCCTCAGCCTCAGGCTCAATTAATTGTATTTTTAACCAAAGTTTTCAAGTTCTCCTTGTGTGAGATAAGTACTTTTACAATAAATGGTCCATAAAAAAGTGAAAACATTTTTTTACTCTAAATGATGGTCAAATGGTCTGTGTGATTCCGTTCTAATACAGAAATGTTGATTATTTTCTTGTATATAATCTAAGGCTAGGCCATATTCTCACATTTTGCAGCATTTTGCAGCATTTTGTGATCCTTTTACCCTTACATTTTATTTACAATGTAAATCATGGGAAGCTTTGGTCAAAATTGGTCTTAATACAAGTCTATGGAAACACATAGAAAAGCGGACAAAAGGGGACACAATTAACATGACATGTGGTTTTGGTTTTACCCATAATACCTTGCAAAACGCAAGTGCAAACGCATGTAAAAGCAGACAAAAACAGACAGAAACGTAGACCTTTTTTGTGCGTTGTATTGTGGCCTCAGCCTTACACAATTCAGTAAGATATTTACATAGTTTAAAGAACCTCAGTGATACACAGCATACAGTAATTAGTGAACATAAATCGGAAGCTTTGATTTTTTTGACTGGTAAGTATTAAGCATCGCAAACTATTTTCCAGTATGTTTTAAGGAGAATTAAACTTAAAATTTTTAAAACCTAATGTGAACGTTTTTCTCCCCAGAACACCTATACATTGTAAGGTTTCAGCTTACTCAGTGGTGGCTCAACTTATAAGATGAAACACACAGTTCAGAAGGTTGCAAGTTCAAATCCCCAGAGTTACCTTTATTTTTTGTTTCCATTTTGTTCATAGCAAAAGGTTCTACGTGTACCATTGCCCAACATATGATCTCTGTTAGCCTAGAGGTAAGAGCTCTGCTTTTGGCAAGACAGAGTAAATGTTGCAGGTTCTATTCCACAGACTTACTTTTATTTTTGCTAAAATGTAAGTATTCCATTTCTTACATCCATGCTATCTATGAAATACACTGCAAAGATTACTTTTATTTTTGTATGAAAAGTAAAGGAGTATATCTTTGTTAGGACAGGAGCATTGAATTGTTTGAAAACAAAAAAACAAAATCTCTGTTCTGTGTCAGGGAGAGGGAGGATCTCTGTGCTATAATGTGATTGGCTGTCAGCTTCTAGGCAGTAAGGCTGCAACTTCCTTGTTTTGATCTGTTGAGCTCTACAGAGCATGTGCCTGTACGCAGACACTTAGCTGGGGATTTGCCCAGCTAAGATGGATTGTGGGAGCTGACCCCTAGTACTCACAGGTTGTTTTCATAAATTACCCAATGGCCACAGCAAAGGGAGAGGCAAGACACAGCTTGTTGTATGTATGTGAATGTACTCTGACTATTGGGACAATGTTGTCTGGAGCCATTAGTTCTCCTTTAAATTTGACCAGAAATGTTTTTGTCTACCAAAAATTCATAGTACACCATTTTCCCTTTCTCACACCAGCTACCACTGTTACTGCATATATCTATTAAAGAGAAAAATGTAGTATTGCTATAAACATGTATTGTTCCTTGTTTATAACATTTGTCCCCTAAGTTACATCTTGCATATGCAAGAAAAGCAGAATGAAACTGTTTCAAATGGCTTCAGCTGCTAGTGGGATGCTCGCTAATTTATTTTGCACACAAACAAAAAACACAAAGGTTGTTGTGTTTTTGCTCAATTATTTTGGCAGCACCCCACTCGCAGCTCAAACTGTTTGATCTCCATTTTGTTTTTTCTTGAATTCATAAAAGGCATAGAGGTGGCATTAGTGTAAACGAGAGTCCCAATCTCTTTCCCTGATAATGTCTCACATATTTAACTCCTCTTTCTTCTCTGGTAAATTTTACATTTTGCAGTTTCCATTATGTTCTTGGTTGTGCTATTCCTCTTTTTGATTTCTTGTCACAGGAAACTAATAAGCAGTTTTGGCCTCTATTACCATAGCTATGTTGATGGCACCTGCATTAATCACTCATGTCTTGATATCTATCCGTCACTCTTGTCTAAGACAACTGTTTCTGCATTTTCAGAAATCTAGGTGACTTTCTTTTGCTCAGGGAATTGAACAATTAGCATTTCCCCCACAAATGTTACTCTTCATCTCATGTATTGCAGATAGCCTCTTGTCTTTAAAAATTTTGTGGCAGTGTTTCCCCATATGTTTCACAGTTATTTTATTTTCTCTAAATTTTTGTCATATCATCCCTTATTTATTATTAAAAATGGAACAACAAACAGAAATAAAATGAACAAGCATGTTCATGAAAGGAAAACTATTGTCACTATATCAAGCTATAAGTGATTTGAGAAGATAGCTTGGTCTTGTTTTTGGCCATTTTTTTTTAACTTTCCAGTCAGATTGTTTTTACATTAATTATTCACATATTGTTAATGTGATGCTCACCAACCGCTTCAACAATAGACAAGCCCCTGCTAGCTGGGAGGCTAGTAGCGCCTACCAGGGACCAGCGTAGTACCAAAACAATAGACAGGAGCAGAGTCAGGGATGGAACAAGAGGTCAGTAACAGAAGGTCAGTCAGCGATGCACGGTACAGGAGGATGAGACGAGCATAGTCGGGAACAGGCAAGAGGTCAAGACAGGCAGCAAATGGTCGTAAGCAGGAATCAGGCAGAGATCAGTACACAGAATAGCAAGACAAAACACACTATGAGCCAGCATCAGATCACAGGCTATAACAGGCAAAAAGGGAAGGGTGAGAGGAGAATATAAAGGGAAGGACAACCAATGAAGGGAAAGAGAGGAGGAAAGGTGATAGGCTAGTTTAAAGGGCATGTCCACCCCTTTTTACAAATATTTTCTGTAGTGTAGGGCTCCCTCCCCCAGCCCCAACCTCTCTGGGGTTAGGGGAGGGAGACCAGATGAGAGGCAGGGGGAAGACACATTAAGGGCACGGGCAGGCTCCTGGTCTTTACTTTTTGGCACTTTATAGGGACATTGCAGGGCAGCCATTTGGAGCAGGGATTTAAGGTAAGGATTTAATTACACTACACAGTGGGTTAAAATATAGTTTTGGGAGTGGGCATGCCCTTTAAACTAAAAGCAGGTAAAAAAAACCAAAACAAACACACACACACAGGAAACTAATGAGTGAAACCCACAGGATCAAACACAAACAACTGACAGGCAGGAGAGACAGACAGAGCTATGCGTGCTGGGAATGAAGCCGAACAAGTGCATGTCTGTGTGCACGATTGCCGCGAGACCGGAGACCAGGTAAGCGGCGACTGACAGTGAGGCTGCATCTGAATAGTGATGGACCTGAACTCGAACCCAAACCCGAGTTCAGGTCAAACTTAACGAATTTGTACAAACTCAAACTATCGGAATTATTTGGGTTTTTCGAACTCGCAGAGACTTATTTTTGCTAATTACAGAGAATTTGATAATTATCGTATCCTCAAATCGTTAACTCTCAAATGTAGCATTCTAATTCAGAAACCCTCGAATGTAGCCTTACATTTCGGTAACTCTCGAATGTATCATTCAGTAACCCTCGAATGTAGCATTTGGTAACCCTTGGATTGGCCATAACCCTCAAATGTATCATGTGGAAACCCAACAATTGCCCAATCATGGTGGAAGGTAGTGCTTAAACAAGCTTTGGTGATATGAACATGTTCCCCAGGCCATTTTCCAGGTCCCAGAGCCATTTACAGTATGTTACCATTGCTATTTCCACAGTATTTAATCTGAGCTTTTCAAACATTTTTTTCCCTTTTTCTTTAATGGGTTTTTTTTTCGAACTGCCGAACTTCCGACATTTTAGTTCGGAAAACTAACCAAACTTCATGAAGTTCGCCCATCTCTAGTTGTGAACTAGATTGGGCTTGCTATTAAGGGCTTATGAATGAGGGTAAATAGGGAAATTCTAAATCCTTAAATCTGTCTTAGTTAGTCACTCTGGTGACCCCCAGTCCTGGCCCACTTATGGTCACATATAGCAATTCCACCATAAAATTTATTTTTTGCAGAAAAATAGCGGGTTTTTCATTTAGTAATTTTTAGAAAATTAGAATTAACATATCTACATGGCATGTGAAAGTATAGATTTTTTTTTCCTTTGGAGGCCATGCTCGCCCTAAAATAATATGGTCTGTTAAACCATCCCCAGCTGCTACATTCTTAGTTTTCTGGTTATACTTACCAAACTTGCTGCTGCCTACCAACTTCTCTCTCTATAGTGCCATGGGGATGTCATCACCATAGACTAATTGGACGTCCCTATACACCATCTCTGCACCCACTTGAGCTTTTATAGAGCACATAAAATGTGGTGTTGGAAGTGGCAGCCAAAATATTGCACTGTGCATAACAACCTCCTAATTGCTTTTAGAAAGCCAGGGTACATTATTAATGTGGGTGCATTTTTATTTTTATTTTGTGGGTGAACATGCCCTTTAATGTGTATAATTTCAACCATATAATAACAGTTCAGATTACCTGTGCACATAGGGAAACACGATCCAGGCAGCAGGTGCCGTCTTACCCACAGGGTTTCCCACACCCAAAAAGACCAATCTGGAAACAAAGATACGGGGAGGACGCACACTGCAAAGCCAATTTTAACTTTTATTCCACTTCAAATATCACACATGCACAATGTTTCGGGAGACACGCCCCTTCCTCAGGTGCATAAGTATGCACCTGAGGAAGGGGCGTGTCCCTTAAAACGCTGTGCACGTGTGATGTTTGAAGTGGAATAAAAGTTAAAATTGGCTTTGCAGTGTGCGTCCTCCCCGTATCTTTGTTTCCAGAATAATTTCAACCATATACTGTATTTCATTACAAATCAAAGCTCATTGCTTGTCACACAAATTATGTATCAGTAAAATACCAATTAGCTCACAAGTGCTGAAGTTGCACAGTCTTAAAATATACCTCACCTGCTGCCACTAAATTGTTCTGTTGTCAAAACCTTTTTTATGCAGTTAAAAATTCATGAATTCAAAAGAAATATTGGCTTCCCCTTTAACAATTTTATTTCATAAAGTTTAAATTCTGTCAGCTTGCACATTAAATGCATATTTGTGAGTGTTACAGATTGCTCTTATAGGAATGTTGTATTTTAACATTAGATTCATTTCTAGACTCAAACCAAGCCAATATTCTGGTGCCAGACTCATTTACCTTAGTCGTTGATTTTCATTTACTGCATCACTACACCAAATTCATGTATTGTCTCCCTTATAACCCCGAGAATCAAATGTAACTAGCCTGGAATTCCTTTCCAGCTGCTTCACTGTAAATGATGTTTTTTTCATTATTTCACAGCATCTCAAGGGGATTCTGAATAAATTATTTTATTTCTAATAAAAACAATGCCTCTTTTAAAGGATAATTATAATCACCTCCACCGCATTCCTTTTCTTCCATAGCTGAATAGTACCCAGGGTGAGGACATAATCTGCTCCTTAACCCAGGGTTCTTTACCTGTCACCTTTACTTACTTACATTAAGTTTCCCTCGGGGTTCCAGCCCTCTTCCACAGTCTGAAATGTAGCCAATGGGAAAACAGGCTCTGCAGAGAAGCATGTCTTCTCGTTGGCTACATTACGGACTCTTACTGAAAGTGGCAGAGGGTACTTTACCTAACAGCTGTTAGGTAAAGTACCAAGAGGTGAAGACATTTAGTTCCTCATCCTAGGTACTATGCAGCTATGGAATGTGGAAAAGGTGAGTTAAATTGTCCTTTAAAGGAGAACCTAAACCCACATTTTTACACCACAGAATCTGAACATATACCCTCTAAAAACACCAATAAACTGTGAAATAGCAGCACAGTAAATAGCAGTAAAGTAAATGTTACCACTTGAAGAACTGGATGAAATAACATTGTGTATGTACAGTGACTGGTCACACCCCTGATCTCAGTCAAATGCTCCCTTGCCTATTCTGTCCTGTAAAAGGATTGGCTAGACCAACTGTAACAACTATAACAAGTTCCTGCAGTATCTTAGGACTGAGCATGTGTAAAGAACATAACGGTCAGTGGCCTCACTGTGCAATACTGGAACACTGGAAAATAAGACACAAACCTCATGTTAGAAAGTTACATTTCTCAACAACCATATTTTGATTACTGATTTTGATTACTGTTTTTATAACAAGGAGATCTGCCTTCTAATTCAATGTTGTCCTGAGGCTTTAGTTGTCCTTTAAGTTAAAGGAACAATGCAAATAGCTTTTGGGAAAAAAAGTTTTGAAAACTGGATTAAAAAAAAACACACAAAAATATCTGTCTTTCTCTGTCTGTCTATCTGATATCTCTCTCTCTCTTTTGGGAAACCATACATGGGTCAATTTGTTTAAACCAATTTGATTGAATCAACCTGTGTGTAATTCTGTTCAATAGACTTCTTGGCAAAATGGTAAGTTTATTGATTAATAGCTAATTGACCTGTAGAAAAATGTTTTGACAATCCCATCCATGGATGCATAATCTTAAGTAGATATTTGCTTGTGAAGGTTTTAATTTATCCAGGTCGGGGTATAATACGAGCCTGAATGAGTTGAGCATAAACATATATATTGAGTATATATATGTGTGTGTCATTTACTGCATTGTGCAGAGTGCAATGAGCCATCTTTTAGAGGGAGGAGCTCTATAGCCTTACCTTCGCCATCAAAGATGTCAGCAACTTTACACACACACAGGTAGGCTCAGGAGGGACCTAGGGGGAAAAAAAGGTGGAGAAAGATTTTTGTCTCTTACAATTAAACTATACTTGTTTTTATAGTGCACTTATCCTTTAAGCAGAGCGAAGATGCAGATACCTTTGCCAGAATGGAAGAGAACTTAACATTAAATATTTGTAATAATAAATAACAGTTGCAATAGCGGGCAAGTTACACGTTTTTTGTTTGAAGGGTGGACATGAACTTTAAACATTGTATAAAGATCCATAATGACATATCTCTAATTAAAAAGCTTAAATGAAGGACTGAAAGTCAATGGGAGCAGATGTTCATCCTTCTCAAAACTTGTTTATTGTGGAGACATCAAAACAGAAACCGAGAGTTTGAATTAGTTGTCTTTCTATACAATGAATATACACTATATTAACTGGCCACCTATATATTACTTTCATAAAAAAAAAATTTTATTTTTAACCCAATGTTCTTCATTTTGCTTCTGCGCAATCCTGCGTGATCAATATGAGTTTTAAAATGTTTTATGTCCTGAAACTATTTTACCCTATTTAAGAGCTGAATTTTATTAAACACATTTAATATAAACACATTGCAGTAAGGAGCAGCTTTATGGTTTGAATTGCTTGAGGACTGAGATAATTTGTTTGACTGATGTTGTACTCAGTAGATGTAGGGGGATTTATTATTAAAATACTGAATCTTAATGTTTGACAATTAGGACATGTAGTTATTTTTTTATTCAGGGCTGACCATATTATGTAGTATTTATATTTGAAGGGAGGCACACTCAGAAAAGCTTTACAGTATAGCATTAAATTTATTAGGTGCTGAAACACACAACTTTCGGGGGGGTCCAACCCCCTTCCTCAGTGATACCTGAGGAAGGGGTTGGACCCCCTGAAACGTTTGTAACCTGGTCAGCACCTAATAAATTTAATGCTAAAAAGCTTTTTTGCGTGTGCTTCGTTCAAATATAAATACTGCAAATCACCAACTGTGGTACGGGCTATTAGGGGAAGCACCTCTTAACCTACCTGTTACCTCTCCACGGACTCTGTTTAAAGCTGACCATATTATGTAACATTATCAAATTTATTCACATCAGGCCTTGTCCCGAAGAGCTTACAATCTAAGCACTACAGTATTTCACACACAACTATATCAGAATGTTATTGGTTGCGGGGGAAATAGAGTGACTGGAGGAACCCCACAGGCGCAGTGAGAACATACAAACCCTTGATGTAGCCAAGGGAAGATTTGTACCCAGAAATTCATTGCAAAACACTGGACTGTGCTGTAAATACAAAGATATACCGTACAACTATAATCTAAATGATATCATGTGTATCAGTATTGCTGAATATAGGAATTCCGACACAAATGTAAATATTGTTAGCAATATCAGGCCAATAACATATATGTAAAATCTATCAATTACAACATCTTTCTATCTAAATATTGTTCTCACATACAGCTTTACAGAGTCTCTATGTCTAGATGTCGTATATTATGACATTATTGATCCCTTAAAAGGCTATGTAATGTTATATGTGCATTATGAGCGTTACTCAGTCTAGTTTATAGATCCAAATGACTTGATTTCCCCCAACACTACCACCATGTTATAAGATACATTTTTACATGCATATATCAGTTTTTATTCTTACTCTTGTGTTAAGTGTTTTTACATTTATATAAGTTCAAGTATTTCCATTCAGTGGATATTTACAAAAACTGTAAAATGGTGGAGATGTACCATTGTTCCGCAATGCGGTAATTGTCACACTTTGGTAGGGTGCTTTGGGTTACGGGGGTTTTACTTCCTGATTCAATCCATGTTAAATTTTGCACAAAATGTAATGCACCAGATTGCAAAACGTTTTGGAAAAGGTGCAAACATGCAATTAAGGGTATCTGAAGTGTAAATGACATTTTGCAGTGCTGTGTTGTTTTTCTTTTACGTGTAAATATTCGTAAGTTTTTGCTGCCGCTGTTTTTGCCAGATCTGGACTGGAGGGGAAAACTGACACCGCCACATATTGCCATTTTGCTTTTTCATTGCATCGATAACCACCCAATCGTTTAAAAAGTGGTTTTTTGTGTTTAGCCTACAAAAATTGCCTAGTCAGAGGTGGCAATAATGCATTAGTGGTCATATTTCTAGCCATTAAATAGGTCACTGGAATGCTTACATTATGGAATACGATCTGCAATTTTTTACAATTATATAATTTCTGTTTTCTGCTTTTTGCTATTTTTCAGTCAACTGGAGGTCTTATTTCCACATGTACATAAGGGTTTTAACTGCTAAAGAACCCCTAGGTAATGTTACCTAATTTTTAGTTACAGCTCTTGTCTGTTATTGGTAGAAGTCCCTCTCTTCTTAGACTAACTGGACAGCACTTTCTGTATTAAAGAATAAGTAAATACACTGATATCAAAACCTGTGAGCTGTTAATGTAATGCTTGTGCAGCAGCTGACTGTCTTTATTGTACAGGAATTATTATAATACACAAGAGTCATATTTTGTAATAGGGATCTGCAGTTGTATACATCCTTATAAAATCACTCATCTATGTCACTAAGTGACTCATTTCTTATATCCCACTGTCCCTCCAATTCCAGTGTTCATACCTGAACAATTACTTTTTTGCAGTGTTTAACTTAACTAACAGGACCTGCGGGAGCTGCTTCCCATCACTTCATAACCAATGTCTCTCTCCTCCTCCATAAAAATGTGTTTAACCTGATAGCTGCTGGGATGGGATGTTCCTTTCTACTGGTTTTAAGTAGGAGTAGGTAGCTTGGGGGGGGTTAAATTTTGGTGGGAATAGAGTCAAGACTAGAATCTAAAATGCAATTGGGGGAAGGAATCAAAAACTTATGTATTATAAGAAATAATGCACCTCTTTACATTATATTATAAGAATATTACCACACCTCAGAGTTCCCTGCCCTGTATAAAAGCCTGTGGACTTGTGTTTTTATATGGTCAGGGAACTCCACTGTGGTGTAATATCCTTATATTAAACTGTAAGGGATGCCTTATTCCTTATATCTGCGTTAATGTTAGAATGCCACCAAATCCACACATAATCAGTTTATGATCTGGTTTTGTATTGTAAGTAAAGTTTCTTCCTTTCTAAAAAATGTTTTTTTTAGAAAGCGTTGATGCATTTATAATTTAATGTTTTGTTTGTTTGAATTGATAAATAATTGTTCGATTTGGGGATTGAATTATGAATACAGGAACAGCAGCGTACATACAGGCACCCGAGACCCACTTAAAACAGCTGATTGTGGTACTGACAGTCACCATGATCCCCGGGCCCCACCTACCCCGCTCTTACAGGGGTTGAATGGCTATTGTTATGCCACTGTTTAGGAATATTTATGGCAAATAAGGTTAATAGTGTAACCTTTTTTTTTTTTCTTTTTTTTACAGTAAACACATTCAATAATTAGGAATATCCCTGTCAGTCATGATGCAGTCAGTTTATATTAGGTGACTGCGTATACAGATTTCTGGCATCAAATATCCCATTCTTGTTTTCTTCTAGTTATCTAGTATGTGATGCAATTAGTTGTTAATAATCTAGTGAAGCTAAATATTCACACAGCAGTTTTGGCTGACTATTGGTAAGTGTATGGACACCTGGTCGGCATTGTTGAAAAACTTTTATTGTGTCTCCTTTTATTGTGTTCTAATTTCTTTGCAGTGCTTTATTGAAAAAACTTAGAAAGGCCTAAATTTAAAAAAAAAATGTGTATATATATATATATATATATATATATATATATATATTTTTTTTTTTTTTTTTTTTTTTTCCTGCTTCAGAAGTTGACTCAATAGAAAAGGACTTAGGAGTTATTGTGGACAATAGATTTAGTAACTCTAAACAGTTACAGTTTCTGCTTTTGTTTTCTGTATAAGAAGGACCACAAAGTCCATTCTGCCTCTTGTAATGCCTCGTCTTGAGTACAGCTTTGGGCACCAGTCCAGAGATTCATTTATCATTGAATTAGAAAGAGTACAGAGACGGGTAACTAATGAATAAAATGAGTGGAGATTTTGTGTTTTGAAGATAGATCATCAAAGTTAGGTTTGTTTTCCCTAGAAAAGAAATGTTTAGAAGCGAACAAGATTACCCTTTGCAATATATTAGAGGAAAGAACAGGCAATTAGCAGGGGATCTTTTCTCTTACAAAGGTGAATAAAACAATAGAGACTACTCCTTTAGACTTGAGGAACAATGATTTGAGGTAAATTGCTCACTGTGAGGGCTCTGCCTGAAAATGTGTTGGTTGAATCTCTGGACACATTCAATGGTGGCTTAGATGTCTTCATGGACAGGCAGAATATTCAACTGGTGCCTGTTTCATGTGTTGGCATGTGTAGTTGGTTGTGTCTGTCTAGTTTAGTGTACTAAGGACATACACAATGGAAGAAACTGTGATTTCATGGACGGGGGAGAACATGATGGGCTCTTGTTTAATTAACAGTGTAATAATCATGCTATGTTCTGCTTTGTGCATTCTCACACACACTGACATCTTTAGATTGTTTCAACTTTGTATTTAGACATTTTAAAGTTTGGTTTGGCAAAAAACCCATTTCCTGTATTTATTCTTTACACTATTCAGACCATGCCTTACCTGCACCCATAAAATGTAAAGAACATTTTATGGGTTAATAAGTGTTTGTTTTTTTGTTTTTTCCTCTCTTTCTGGCTCTTGCACTAATTGGTGTGGGGGTTGGGGCCTATTAGTTAAATAGGATTCGCAGGCCTGTGGTTTGGACCTAACAAAAGGTAGTTTCCTGTGAGTGAAACGAACTTGTGAGTGTCCCTTTCTCTTAAGGACCTTGATCTCAAGGACATAGAAAAAGAAAGACATTGAAACAAGAAGGGCAATTAAGCAAGGTTTGTGCGTCACTGTGTTGGTGTGGTGTCAGCAGGCACTGGCTGGGGCCAGTATAGAGGTGGGTGGAAGAGGGACAAGAAAGGATGAGGAAGGAGGTAGTTTTGTTAGGGTTACTAGGGGAAGTGGGGGACGGAAGAGTAGGGGGGCTTCTTCCCAGATTGTCCATCCCAACAGATTTGCTGCCTTAGGTAATGAAGTGGAGGAGGACACCTCGGAATTAGCATGTATGGAGGGGGCTAGTCCCTTGAGCACCCAGGGGACTGCCATCTCTGATACAATGGAGGAGGAAAGAAGGGTCAGGAATGCAAGGCAGGTGGTAGTGGTAGGGGACTCCATTATAAGGAAGGTAGATAGGGTAATCTGCCGCCAAGACCCTACATGCCGAACTGTGTGTTGCCTGCCTGGTGCTAGGGTTCGGCATGTGGTGGATCGTGTAGACAGATTATTAGGTGGGGCCGGGTGTGACCCGGCGGTCTTGGTTCACATTGGTGCCAATGACAAAGTTAGAGGTGGAGGTGAGGTCCTTAAACATGATTTCCGAGAACTAGGGGCCAAGATAAAAGCAAGGACCTCCAGGGTAGTGTTTTCAGAAATACTACCGCAGCCACGTGCTAAGCCAGGGAGACAGTGGGAGCTTAGGAGCATTAATGTGTGGCTAAGAGAGTGGTGTAAGGAAGAAGGGTTTGGGTTTATTGAGAACTTGGCAGACTTTGCTGTCGGCTACAAGCTCTTTAGTAGGGATGGGTTGCACCTCACTGATGGTAGTGCAGCTGTTTTAGGGGAGAAGATGGCTAGAGGGTTGGAGGAGATTTTAAACTAGGTTTGGGGGGGGAGGGTATTAGCAGTCTCACTGGGATAGATAGTCCAGGAGGAAAGCAGGGTGTAGATAGGCCAGTGGTGGGCGGAAAGGGGGGTGGGGGTTTAGGATAGGGGATAGGGAGGAATGTGTATTAAAGTGTACAAATAAATTACAGGATCATAATCTAAAATGTATGTTTGCAAATGCGAGAAGCTGGCTGACAAAATGGGTGAATGGAAATGATGGCATTGAATGAAAAGTATGATGTAATAGGTATAGCAGAAACGTGGTTGAACAGTTCTCACGACTGGGCTGTAAATAGAAGGATATGCCTTGTTTAGACAGGACAGAAAAAAAAGGAAAGGGGGAGGGGGATGTGTTATGTTAGAAAAGAATTGAAGCCAAATTTAAAAGAAGAGATAACTGGTGATATGGATGATAAAGTGGAGGCAATATGGGTGGAATTAGGCAACAGGAAAGGGGTAATGTCATTGTTGGTGTCTGCTATAAGCCACCAAATGCTAGCAGAGAGGAGGTGAGTCAACTTCATATGAGTTGGCAAGGGCTGCAAGTTTGGGGAGTGTGCTCATTATGGGGGACTTCAATTACCCTGACATTGATTGGTGTGGTGGAACTGCCATCACAGAAAAAGGCGATGAGTTCCTGAATTTGCTGCAGGATAATTTTCTCTCACAGGTGGTTGTGGCTGCTACTAGAAAAGGAGCTCTGTTGGTATGGGAATATCTAACATTGTGGAGCGCATTATAGATATAAAGGTAACGGAGGCTTAGGGAATAGTGACCATAAAATAGTGGTGTTATCGAAAGGAAAAGTGGCTGGGTTAACAAAGACATTTAATTTCAGGAAAGCAAATTTCCCAGGTTGAAAGCAGCTCTTCAGAATGTCAACTGGGATAATATATTATCAGGTAAAGGTACTGAACAGAAGTGGCTGTGTTCAAGGGGATTTTAAGCCAGTTCACATCTAAATTATACCCTTGGGAAATAAATGTAAAAAAATAAATCCACTCCCAGTGGCTGAATTCTGATGTAAAGAGGCAAATGGTAGAGGAGAAAAAGGCATTTAAAACCTTTAAGGCGAGGGAACGGAAAGGACCTTTAGGGGTAAAAAACTGTAAAAAGGAGTGTAAGAAAGCAATCAAACTAGCTAAAATTAATAATGAAGTTAGGATAGCTGAAGAAAGCATCACTAAGCCTAAACATTTTTAAGTATATTAATAGTAAGAAGAGAGGACTGAGAATGTGGCACCATTAATTAACGGGGATAAGTTAGTTACGAGGATGGCGATAAAGCAAATGTCTTGAATAATTTTTTTCCCTGTATACACTATAGAGATCCAAGTACAGATATCATAGAGTATAGTAGCAATAATGGTATACAAGATCAAGTTCACTTTGGTTAACCGAGGATATGGTACAGAAAGAACTAATAAGGTTAATATTAATAAATCTCCTGGACCGGATAAACATCCTCGGGTACTTAAGGAGCTAAGTTCAGTTTATCTAGGCCATTGTTTCTTATTTGCTGATCCCTCATGTCCGGTGGTGTGCCTCTGGATTGGAAAAAAGCTGATGTTATTCCAATATTCAAAAAGGGTAGTCGTTCAAAGCCGGTAAATTACAGGCCTGTAAGTTAACTCAGTGGTGGGAGATCCTGGAAAGTTTAATAAGGGAACATGTTCTAGAGTATGTTTCAAGGATGACATATAAGTAGTAACCAGCATGAATTTAGGAGGAATAGATCTTGTCAAACTAACTTCTGGCTTTATGAGGAAGTAAGTAGTAGAAATTTAGACTCTGGTATTACAGTAGAGTAGTTTACTTGGATTTTGCAAAGGTTTTGATACAGTCCCCCATAGGCGACTAATGAATAAGCTAAGGTCTGTTGGTCTGGGGAGTCACATTTGTACATGGATAGAAAATTGGTTAATGAATAGGATGCAGAGAGAGTAGTTGTTAATGGGGCTTCATCATTTTGGACTAAAGTGCTAAGTGGGGGGTGCCACAGGGTTTGTGTTGGTTCCGCTTCTATTTAATTATTTATAATGATTTGAAGTGGGTATTGTCAGCAAGGTTTCTGTGTTTGCTGACGACCAAACTTTGTCGACCATTAAAAACTTCAGAGGATGTGCAATGTTGAAAGGGGATCTAGATAGATTATCACATTGGGCTTCTAAGTGGCAGAGAAATTCAATGTGTATTAGAGATGTCCGAACTTCGAAAAATCCGGTCCGCGCGAGGATCCGCGGATTTTCGAAAAAATCCGTAAATTCGAAAATCCGCGAGCGGACCGTTAAAACGTATTAATGAAAGTTCGGCAAAATCCGCATTAAAAGTGGTCTAAATAGCCTTGGTAATGTTAACTTAATCACTCAGGGACCTGGGTAATGTCCTTAGAAACACGTATCAATGCCTACAATACCTAAAAATTACAGTCCGCTAGCGAGAACAGTATTTTTCGAAAATACGATGATTCCGTAAAAACGAGGATTTCCGTAAAAACGAGGATCTCCGTAAAACCGAGGATTTCCGTAAGTCCGCGAATCTCCGTAAAAACGAGGATTCCCGTAAAAACGAGGATTTCCGTAAAAACGAGGATTTTCGTAAAAACGAGGAACCGGAACTTTGCCTATCAAAATGGCCAGTGCTGCAAGGCAACTATTGCCCTGAACTACCTCCTGCTCAGGGGGTATGATGATTTCCCCCCTGGCACCCATCAGTGCGGCGCCGGAGGCGCGCAGAATAATGGAGGGGCTACAGCGCCGCATCCTGCGACGCTTCGGATCAAGACCACTGTCTCTACCCTCCAGAGACGTGGTCAGACCTCAAGAGGCAGAGGCCTCAATATGTGGCTGCCGTTCGGCAAATGATAGAAGGCGAGTATACTTTTATTATATTACTGTATTATAATACGTAGTAAAATATTTTAATTCACTTCTGACAAAAACATATTATATATAATATATGTTTTAAAAACATCAATAATCCTAAATTTGGCTTGAGAGAGAGGATCCAAGTTCTTTGTATTTCTCATTCACTGGTTATTATTACATTATTATTATTCTTGTATTATTCAATATCAGCCCTATTTAAAGGGTAAGTAAAGTCAAAAAATAAATCACTGAAAAGTGACTTTATTTAACATAAACATATAAATTTAAAATGATACCCACACATAGACACACTTGGTGGCCCACCCTTCCATTTCCATGGCAGCCTTATTAAAGGCTAAGTAAAGTTAAAAATGAAAACGATCATTAAAAATTGATTTTTTTTATCTTATAAATGCACACTGATACCCACACATAGACACAGTTAAACACACTTTACTGACCCACCCTTTAGTTACATGGCAGCCCTATTTGAAGGGAAAGTAAAGTCAAAAATAAAATGTTGATCAATTATTAAAAATTGATTTATACACTCCAAATTAAAAATGTTGTGTTACACAAAAATATAACAGATACAAGTACACACAGTACTGATGCTCCCTACACCCAACCAACTTTTCCCTTTCCGTGGCTACAATACACACATAAAAATATAAGTACTTAGCCAGAATAAGGTATGAATCATTGCCATAGAAATATGATTGACTTTTAAAGAAACTAAATATTGCCTTATTTAATCGTATTTTCAAGCAGAATTCAAAGTATATAATTAAATATTTCCTTTAGATATATCATTCATTATGTATTTTTTTATTAATTTGCAGGGGAATCTTCCTCGGATACCCCACCCCCACCACGTCCCGCCAGAGGAAGAATGTAAGTGAGCCTATTGAAAAAAAAAACATTTTTCTAAATCTTTCATTTGTCCAAGGCCACATTACAGCGCACACGAGCCCTCCAGAAACAAGCGCGTGTTTCCGGTGCGCTCATGTGTATTGCCATGTGAGTGCAGTACGATAGCATAATTGTGCAAAAATTGAGGATCACATTAATTGTGCCACACTATGTGTGCTTTTTAAAACGTTGATATGTCCAAGCCCTTATCAATGTTTGCATAATTTTGACAACTTCTCCGAGAATTGTTAGTAAATGTATTTGAACATTTAATGACAGTGAGAGTTAAAATAAATTTCCTTTTTTTTTTAGCACTACCACCAACTAGCCTCAGGCTACGGGCCAGCCATTGCCCCCTCGGGCAGTCCCTTGCCCCCTCCGGGCTCACCATCGCACGGGCAGTCCACCGCCCAAGAAGAGGAGGAACCGGGGACCAGCCAGACACGTAAGTGCATCCTAAGCAATTTTAATCTTTTTATTGACCTTGATGTGTCAGCAAAAAATTAGTGTGAATTATCATTGATAATTAATTGAATTTATTATTCACTGATAAAAATTTTCAAAATAAAAAAGGAAACAAATCTATTAATTTGGCTTGAGAGACAGAGCTTCTCATTTCTCATTCCCATTTATTGTCCAACTCCCATTGTTTGGGCTGTATCTTGTCTCAGTTTTTAAGCTTAAGTCACGAAATTCGGTCCAAACGTCCAAAATTATCCAAGAAATGTTCACTACATAGCCTTTTAGGAAATGTTCTTATAATATATTACTAATGGATTGGACGGTGATTGTTGAAATAAAACATTTTTTTTTCTAGAAGCAGGACCAGCCTCTACAGGCCCTCCACCCTCTCCACCCTCCACCCCTCTCCAGCCCCTCCAGGCCTCCACCCCTCCCAGCCCCTCCAGCACCTCCTGCCTCTCCGTCACTCTGGCGGCCATGCTTGAGATGATAAGTAAACAATCATGCAACGTTAATGAAATGTTAATACAAGACTATTAATATCTGTATTTTCCAGGTGTAAAATCCACGCTACATGATGCAACATTGGGTACTGTGGTTACAATGCTTTTATGGGGGCTGCACCACTTCCAAAAAATTTTGTATGTAGCACAGTCCTAGTGATACAAAACCAAGAATGTTCTGATACAATTTAGCAATAAACGTAGTTTTAAGCCAGCATTACCTCTGCTGGTATCAGTGATCCCCATGATGCAATAATATCGCTTTAAGTGGAAGTTCAGTGATAATATATATACTTTTAAGGAAAAAAGAGCAGTATTTATCCATCCCAATTACCTTAATCTGCCCATTCAGCAATCAGCATTGTGTCTGTGTATAAATAAATGCAACGGAAATAATGACTTCCTGTTTGCAGGACCCCTAATAGAGACCGTTATGGTCTTGCCCTTGACCCAGCGCCTGGGTTGATTCAGTTGCTCAGTAGAGATCTGAGCATGTGTAACCCATCCAACAGCCAATCAGTAGAAATCACTGTTACCATAACTAGGTATGCATAATATAAACTAAGAATTTTAGAAATAATGATTATCTTATACTGAGCTTCCTTTTATGACATACCGCAACATTATAGCATTGCAGTACCATGTATGTGTAAGTAGTTATCAGGTGCAAAATTGCATCTACGCATGGTGCTTTAGGAAATGTGCTCGAACACTTCACCACAATTCTCTCAATATCTTCCTCCACAGAACTCAGAGCATGCGGCGGGAGATGCACCACATGGTGCGGCGCTGGACCGCCGCCTAGACCGCCGCCTGACCACAGACTGGAGAGGAGGGCACCCCAGTAACCCCTTTTTTTTGTTGTGTTATTTTTTGTACATAGTTTTTTTTTTAAATTTCATATATATATATATATATAAAAACAGTTCTGAAAAAAAAATGTTTTTGGGCTTTATTTTCGATATATCAAATTATTCAGATAGATTCATAATCAATTTTATTTGAAAAATTACAATACACATATCTATTAGCTAGCTATATGTCTGGTACTTATAATTGTATATACCTTACCATTAATGCCATTACACACACCACATTGGCCACATTCCCCTATATAGTATTTGCACACAACAAGGCAAGAGGCGATGGGGGTACTGGTTTACATAATGTCCACTGTGGTTTGCCACCATTGTTGTGGGGCCAGGCAGGCTTGGCCCCACTGGACATACCCCTCACCCATTGGCTACTCTCCCTCAAGATATGCATCGTGCTAGGGAAAGACAGTGAAAGGGTAAGGCTTCGTAGGAACAGCAGCACTGAGTTACAGCAGGCACACTGCAGTTTGCCACCATTGTTGTGGGGCCAGGCAGGCTTGGCCCCACTGGACATACCCCTCACCCCATTGGTACTCTCCTCAGAGTATGCAAGTGCAAGGGAAAGCAGGTGAAAGGGTAAGGCTTCGTAGGAACAGCACCATTGTGTTACAGCAGGCCCACTGCAGTTTGCCACCATGTTGGAGAGACAGGCAGGCTTGGCCCCCATGGACATACCCCTCACCCCATTGGCTACTCTCCCTCAAGATATGCATCGTGCAAGGGAAAGCAGGTGAAAGGGTAAGCTTCGTAGGAACAGCAGCATTGAGTTACAGCAGGCACACTGCAGTTGCCACCATTGTTGAAGAGCCAGGCAAGCTTGGCCCCACTGGACAAAACCCTCACCCATTGGCCCTCTCCCTCAAGGTATGCATCGTGCTAGGGAAAGCAGGTGAAAGGGTAATGCTTCATAGGAACAGCACCATTGTGTTACAGCAGGCCCACTGCAGTTTGCCACCATTGTTGTGGGGCCAGGCAGGCTTGGCCCCACTGGAACATACCCCTCACCATTGGCTACTCTCCCTCAGAGGATGATCGTGCAAGGGAAAGCAGGTGAAAGGTAATGCTTCGTAGGAACAGCACCATTGAGTTACAGCAGGCACACTGCAGTTTGCACCATTGTTGAAGAGCCAGGCAGCCTGGCCCCACTGGACATGGAGTACTGCTCTCGGGCCAGGCAGGATAGACCCAGAGCTGAAAACATAGCCAAAGAGTAGCTGTTGGGCTGTATGAGATGGTCAGAGTAGGTGACACCACAAAGGTGCCTCATGGAGAGAGAACGAAGATCAAATATGGAGTACTGCTCTCGGGCCAGGCAGGATTGAACCAGAGCTGAAAACATTAGCCACAGAGTAGTGTTGCGGCTGTATGAGATGGTCGAGAGGTGACACCCCAAGGTGCCTCATGGAGAGAGAACGAAGATCAAATATGGAGTACTGCTCTGGGCAGCAGCAGGATTGACCCAGAGCTGAAAACATTAGCCACAGAGTAGCTGTTGCGGCTGTATGGATGGTCAGAGTAGGGGACACCACAAAGGTGCCTCATGGAGAGAGAACGAAGATCAAATATGGAGTACTGCTCCGGGCCAAGTAGGATCACCCAATCTTAGAAAAATTAGCCACAGAGTAGCTGTTGTCCGCAGAGCATTTGTTATTTCATAACCTGAATGCAGTAGAGCAAGGTAGGACACATATATGGCCCTGCCAATAAGAAAAATTAGCCATTTGCCAGCTAAGCTGGATCAGCTAAGCCTCTAGGTGGGAAATGAGGCGGAAGGAGCAGTATGGGTGGCCAGGGGAGGAGGCCTTCAGTCACGGGCATCAGCAATAGGGGTGCGTATTGAGATGTGATCCACGCCTCATTCATCTTGATGAATGTAGGCGGTCCACATTCTCAGTGGAGAGACGGGTCCTCCTCTCTGTTACAACACCCTGCTGCGCTGAAGGTCCTTCCGAAAAAAACACTGGATGACGGGCATGAAAGGACCTCGATGGCATACTGTGCCAACTCGGGCCAGATATCAAGCCTCGCCACCCAGTAGTCCAGTGGATCCTAGTCTCTGATGTGGCTACAACGGCCCTGGATCCGATGTAGTCGGTGACCTGGCGACTGAGGTGTTGCCTGGTGGAGTTGCCAGTGGATGGGCCTGGGAACTGTGGCTGGAAGAACAGCCTGAAGTTGGCCGCGAGGCCGCCTCCAACTGCTGCTCCTCCTGTCAGGCACAGGGGGACTGAGCCCTGTTGATCCCCAACATCAGGTGTGTAGGCCTGCCAGCACCTGGGAAGAGCAGAACAGAGGCAACGTAGCAGTGTTGCCTCATAGTGCTGCATTCTACCTTCCCCTTGAGATGGGGATAAACTCCGACAATTTACCCTTATAGCGGGGATCTATAAGGGTGGCCAACGTACTGCTCCTTCTCTTTGATGGCCTTAATCCTGGGGTCCTTGCGAAGGCATTGCAGCATGAAAGAGCCCATGCGCCGCAAACTGCCTGCCGCAGAGGACCCCAGTCCTCGATGTCACTGAGGACAGTAGTGTCGGGCTCAACCTCTCCCCAACCACGAATGACATGTGGTACTTGGGAGGGTTGAGATGTCCCCCTAGAGGAATGCCCCATTTCCCTTGGTCCAGGGCACCTAAATCCCCTCATCATCATCGGACGGCTGCTCTGCACCGTGATGTTCGGGCTCGGAAAGCATCACGGTGTCGGCGTCCTCCTTTCCGTGCCTGCTGCTCGACAGCGAGTGCCCTGTCGAGTATGCCGCGCAGAGTGTGCTCAAGGAGGACACCAGTGGGATGGTATCCGCAATGGTGGCATCATTGCGGCTTACCATCCTGGTGGCCTCCTCAAATGGGCGAGCACACGGCAGGCATCTCTAATCACAGCCACTGCCTGGGACAGCACACCAGGTCCCAGAGCCTGATCTTGCCTGTACTCGTACAAGTAGTCTATGATGGCTTCGCTCTGCTGGAGCAGCCTCAGCAGCCTCATAGACTAGAGTTCCAGCGGGTGGGGGTGTCACAAATCAGGCGGTTCTGCGGCAGACATTCTGCTGCTGAAACTCGGCCAGACGAGCTGTGGCCGTGTATGACCACCTGAAGTGACTGGACACCCTCCTAGCCATCCTCAGTACCTCCTGGAGACCAGGGTACTTGGTGAGGAACCGCTGGCGACCAGGTTGAGAACGTGTGCCAGGCAAGGAACATGTGTGACTGCCCATGCGAAGGGCAGACAGGATATTGGTGGCATTGTCACACACGACCTTGCCTATTGAGAGGTGGTGTGGGGTCAGCCACCTCTCAACCTGCCCTTGCAGTGCTGCCAGCAACTCGGCCCCGGTGTGGCTCCTATCACCGAGGCACACAAGCTGCAACACTGCATGGCACCGTCCGCCTGGCACGAAGCATAGGCTCTGGGGGGGCACGGAGCTGTCCGGGAAGGGGCACCGGATGAGGAGGGGGGGGTGGAGACTGGCGTATCACCAATGCGTGGTGGTACCACCATCTCCCCACTTGCGCCTCGTGCCGCGTCTCTGCCGGCTAGCAAGAGTGACCCATTGGGCGGTAAATGGCACATACCGCCCCTGGCCGTGCTTGCTGGACACGCGTCCATAGTAATGTGGACACACTTGCCCACACTGTGGTCCAGCGAAGCAGATATATTGCCCTGAGATGGTCGTGCAGGGCTGGTAATGCCTTCGGGCAAAGTACCTACGGCCAGGGACCTCGCACTGTGGTGTGCAATGGCCACAAACTCCCTGAACGCTGCACTGTCTACCAGGCTGAAAGGAGAGCAGTGCACCGCCAGGAGTTTGGTAAGCCGGCAGTGAGAGCTGGGTTGGGGGTGAATGGGGGACAGTTTCTGCCTCCCGCTCCAACAAACTGGGGAAGAGAGACCTGCCTTTTAGCTGACGCTCCAGCAGCAGTGTCAAGAGGCCTCTTAACACCGCGTGTGGGGCCAAAGGCTGCTCTCCTCCCTAACTTCCACGAGGAAGCAGCTGATGGGGCCGGAGGGGGAGGAGGAGGAACGGTGGTACCTGGGCAAGAGGTGGAACGTGTGGGTGCCTGCACGTTCCCTGTCCGCTGCTCCCACCGGGCAAAGTGGTGCAGAATCATATGCCTCCTCATAGAGGAGGTGCCCAAATGTGATGTGGTCTTCCCACGGCTAACACGTTGCAGGCACAACTTGCACACTGCACTGTGCTGTCACCTGGAGCCAGTGAGAAGAACTCCCACACCGCTGAGCCACCGACACGACTCGAGCAGAGGTCACTGCTGCTGTGGGGGCACTGGCACCAGATCTCATTGGTGCTGTACTCCACGTGCACCACTAGGTGCACTGCCTCGCCCCGGCCCTGCCCCCAGTCCTGCCTCTGGGGTCAGGATCGTGCTCATGCTCTGAGGGACATCCCTCAGAGACACTATCCTCCTCCTCTCTCACAGAGGGCACCCATGGACGATCGGTGACCTCATGTCCACTTCCACCTCTCAATACTGGAGGCTGCATCACTAACAGCAGCAGCATCTGGAACCTCACCCCCTGCATTAGTTCCCGGCTGCTCACAGACTGCTGCGTGACATCGTCAGCCTCCTGTCCCCCTGTGCAATGAGCACTTTCTCCGCCTCGGGCGACAGGAAAGATTGTGATCAGTGCACAGTCCTCCTCAAGCAACATAGCCCCACACATAGTGTGCGAAAACATATCCTGAGACCTCCTCTCGGATCCCCGAAGGTACGGGCCATGTGGGCAACGAACTCCTGATAGAGCGGATCAGGTTCCATGCCCACAGTAGGAGCTCAGGTGAGGAAGGAGTAGGCACAATATCTACAGTAGCGCTCGGCTGCTCGTGCCTGTGAGGAGGTGGTGAGGAAGGCTGGGTAATCCACTCTACTACCCGCCCTTCCTTGATCAGAAGGGATAGCCCTAGCCCGGCTACCCCTAAAAATATCGGGCACGGTAACCCGGCTGCCCTGCGAAGGGCCAGGTAGCTCGGCCAGAGCCTTCAGTAGGCTCTCCTCTGCCTCTCCCTCTCCCTCTCCCTCCACGTGCAGAAGCACCCTGCTCCGGGTCCCCTCTTGCCCTGCCAGGCATTTCCCTTCCCAATTATCCCCCCAAAAATAATATATATATATATAATAATAATACACACACACACACACACACACACAAAAACACAAAAGACAAAGCACAAAAACAACACAGAAGCAAACAATAAACACAAAGCTTTTTTTTTTTTTTTTTACACTAAAAGCACAAATAGGACACAGACACAACTGACAGCAAACAGCAGATCAGACAGCAAAAGCTGCTGATTGCTGCTAAAGGCAGCACTGTCAGCTACACAAAACACACAGACACTGACACACAGATACAGAAAGACAAACAAAAAAACAGGACACCTAGACCTCTAAAAGGTCTAACACAAAATTTGTCCAAAGGACTTATAGGGGGGTTAGTCCTTAAAAGGACTGTTGGGTCTCACAAAGTTAGTCCTTAAAAGGACTGTTGGGTCTCAAGATGTGTGAATACAGGGGTGGGTAACAACAAGTGCTAAACCACCACACTGAAATCCACACACAGAAAGCTCAAAAAGCTCAAAAAGCGCAAAAATCTCTCTCCAACTCCTACACTGTCAGGTCTCCACTAAACACACTCCAACACACTGACAAAATGTCGCCTGTGAAGCAGCCTTTTATACCCAGGGGGCTGGCAATAATCATGTTAGCTGCCATTGGCTAATTTGGGTCATGTGGCTTGCTCCGTCTTGAAAATAAGCCCCAAAAATTCGAATTTACAAGAATGTCTCGTTTTTCCGAAAATTCTCGTAATTACGAGAATCCTCGTAATTACGAGGATCTTCGCGTTTTCCGGGCCCCGGAAGATCGCGGATTCTCGTAATTACGGAGATACTCGTATTTTCGAAAATTTTCGTAAAAAAAAAAATCCGCGGTTCGGAAGTTCGGAAGGCGGAAAATCCGGAAAATCCGGAATAATCCGCCGTTCGCGGACGTGATAAATCCGCGGCGGATCCAGGTTCGGGTCCGCGAACTGGCCATCTCTAATGTTGATAAATGTAAGGTGATGCATTTTGGACTTAAAAATACTTGTGCTACTTATACTATAAATGGCTCTGTGTTAAGTGAACCCCTGTTGGAAAGGGATCTTGGAGTTTTGGTGGATAACAAACTTAAAGGTAGCAAGCAGTGCCAGGCGGCAACAGCCAGAGCCAGCATGGTATTGTCTTGTATAAAGAGAGGTATGGATTCAAGGGAGGAAAATGTAATTCTCCCTCTTTACAAAGCATTGGTAAGGCCTCATTTGCAATATGCAGTGCAATTTTGGAATCCTGTGTACAAAAAGGACATCTTTGAAATGGAAAGGGTTCAGAGAAGGGCAACTAAATTAATAAGGGGATTGGGGGAGCTTGAATATGAAGAGAGACTGGAAAAGTTACAATTATGTACGCTGGAGAAAAGGCGCTTGCGTGGGGATATGATTACTGTGTATAAATACATTAACGGGCCATACAATAAACTATCTGGGGCATTGTTCACCAATAGAACATGTCAAAGGACACGAGGACATCCCTTAAGACTTGAAGAAAAAAGGTTTAGGCTTCAAGCTCGGAAAGGGTTTTTTACTGTGAGAACGGTAAAGCTATGGAACTGTCTTCCAGTGGACGTTGTAATGGCAGGTTCATTGGTCAGTTTCAAAAAAAAGCTGGATGAGTTTCTGCAAACAAGGAATGTTACAAGTTACTGGTATTGATACATAAAGTAGAGTTGATCCAGGGAAATTTCCGATTGCCACTTGGAGTCAGGAAGGAATTTTTTTCCCCCTTCATAAATTTGGTGGGTTTTTTTTGCCTTCCTCTGGATCAACAGTTAGGCAGGAAATGAGGATATTGCTAGATGGGTTGGACTGGATGGACGTATGTCTTTATTTAACCTCAAATACTATACTATTTACAAAAGACTAAAATCGCGATAAGATAAATAGAATATGCAAGTGGGGACAATTACACCCTTTTAGAAATTAGAAAAAATAATTTGAAATATTTCATTCACCTTTAATTATATAAAGCACTGATGATTTTGTTTTTCTTAAATAATAATAATCAGGGTGTGATGACACCCCATAGCAAAAGTAACCAGAGGCAAAACATGTGTAGGTTATGTTAAGGCATTCTTCCCATGATGAGTTCTAAGTAAGACACCTCCACAGTCACACCAGTGACCTTTTACCACTTGCAAATAGGAGACAAAGCCATTCCCATACCACGGACATTTTCAAGAGTTGAGCAAAGAGTGGGGGCACCTGCCGTGAGTACTTTGTGAGTACTTTGTCAAGTAGATGGATTTTGCATTAGCGAAAATTTGTCTTTTTATAAATGTGAGGGGGGGTAATTAAAAAAAATTGTAGCAAAATCTATTATATAGTATTATGGTATTGCAGTATCGCAAACTTGCTTGTTTTTTATTACTGTACAACCATGGGCGCTATTGTACATTTACTGCAAACGTTTGTTTACATACCACGGTTTATTCATAAAATACCTTGTGGTAGTAAACTACCGCAATGGTATTCTATTGGTGATCGTAAATCTACGATCTCTGTCACAGATTTATGATCGCGGTCGTAGATTTATGATCGCTTTGGACATTTAAGATCGATATTGTAGATTTATGATAGTGATCATAAATGAATGACCGTTAAAGGCGCAGTATCGCTAAAAATCATAGACCCTATGGATCTACATATAATTTTTACAATATAGCTCATCAATCCATGGACAACAGTATATTGAGAAACTTGGACTGTGTCTATGTTCCCCCTTGGTGCACCTCAGCTGGATTAAAAAGGTGCATTATATCCAATCTCAAAATACTCTGCATAGCATGTTTGTTTTGTAGTGGTACTGTAAGTAGAACAATAATTATGGAATTAGTTTACACGGTTTTTAATACAAGTATTTGATGTCTAGGCTATATTCACAGCTTTTGATAGTATGGTTTGGTATAAAGCATGGGATTTATTTATTTTAAATAATAATATTTATATAGTATCTTGTATTTCTAAGCACTTAATTTTCTATAATAACAGAGTGATGCACCAACGGGCACATGTTTTGGAGTTTAAGTCATGCTAACCGATGTTATATCGGTTAACGTGACTTAAACTCCTTGCTTGCGGCGGCTGTGTGGCTAACGCGAAAGTTACCAGAGCAGCCAAAATCTGCATTTTATTGCAGCACTTTCAATCTCAGTACAGAGACGGAATCTCAGTACAGAGAGGGAATCTCAGTACAGAGAGGGAATCTCAGTACAGAGAGGGAATCTCAGTACAGAGAGGGAATCTGAAAAAGGTGAAGACACTCTGGGGGTTGGGGAGAATTATAGAACACATGGAAGAAAAAAGTTAATTTTCTCACTATAGATGCCCTTTAAACCACAAACAGACTGTAAAGGCGTTATTGGTTTTTTTTTTGTAAAATGCAATGCTTTTCAGGTCTACCCCCCCCCCAACAGCCATTTATTTTCCAGTCTGTCATTCAATAATCAGAAAAATCACTGTTGCCTTTAGACATTTTAACAAGAAGCAGCCTTACAGTAAAATGCCTAATTCACCTACACAAGTAAAATCAAGTTCTTAACCAGAGAGCCTGCTAAAGCCCAGAAGATCATATAGCGTTATTCTGTAAACCCTCTAATTAGCCCTATAAATAAAAGATCCACTGGACTGTGTTTCTGATTTACAGTTATTTGGGATCCAGGCACGTACAATTTTTGTAAAAGAGAGACAGAGACCATACTGTGGTCCTCTCACACTTCGCTCCTCCTCTAATTATAAGAGATGTTGATTTGACCTGCTGTTTGAATCTATTTTCAATTACCCTATTTCACCCACAGCCCAGAGGTTCCACATAACTTCTTTTTTTTTTTGCTTCCCGATATTTCAAAACAGTTGGACTGTTGGACAGCATTTAATTAAGGTCCAGTTTTCCCTTATACTCATTGCAATCCATCTACACCCCCCTCTCTACATCCTTTTGTCTCATCTTCAATACTCCTTTAAATTACATATGACTGAAAAGTAATTTTCTTTTATAGGTGCGCTGGCAGTGTTGAGTCTGTTTCAGAATCGTGCACTGCTCACATTTTTCAAGACAAATATTGTTGCAAGGCCATAGTTTGTGCCTGTAAGTTTTATATAGGCTGAATACAATTTGTTCCCAATGAAGTGTAAATAAATATACTGTAAGCTGTGGTATGTTAACTACATTATTTTTCATTCAGCACTTTTTTCATTGTACACATTTAACGCATTATTTGCTAAACATTATAAGGATAGCTCCCTGGTTGCTATGCAGAATGAAAGGCTATTCATAGTTCACATTCAAATTTATTTCAATAGAGTCATTTTTTTCTGTTTTACATTGTATTGTATTTGTGATTACCAAATAAAGGACATGTCCACCCTTAAAAAAAACTGGTGTCTTGTCAGTTCAGTTATCTGCCTGCACCCCTATTTCATTAATTTACCTGTTTATTACATACATTTGTAATAAGATACTTAAAGGATAAGTGCACTGTAAAATCAAGTTATATTCATTTGGAAGCTGCAGCTTTAAAAATACCGTTGCCATATTTTTTTTTTTACCTATGCCCCTCCAGAGCCTAGCTTTGTGCCTTGGAAGTTGCTGACATCTTGTTACTGGTTTGCTGAATGTTAAGCTCCGCCCCTCTGAGATTTCCTCTGCTTTCTCCTGCTTGAGCCTCAAACAGTAATGCTTGTGAGTTCGTGCACTCTCCTGCTTGAGCCTCAAACAGTAATGCTTGTGAGTTCCGTGCACACGCACAGAATTCCAGTAGTTACAGCCATGATTGACAGCAGAATGCCAGTAGTTACAGCCATGATTGACAGCAGATAGGGAGGAGCCAGCTTACTCTGGCAATACTTAGGCAATACTTATCCTTAAATATCTGGTTAGTAATACATCTAATAAAGTGCTAAATAAATCAATTGGGGTTGGGGGCAGGTAACTGATAAGTTTTCAGTTTTTTTGTTTCAAGTGTATGGATGCCCTTTAAAGTATAATAGTTAAGAGAATACAAGCTTTCCAGTGTTTGTTTACTCCTTCAGAAAAATAAGTTTTATGGTAAAAATGTCAAACTTAAAAAAACATATTCGGTCGTTGACTAAGACCCCTGGGGGCAAAACATGTTTTGGTGTTCTGTAGCTGAGAAGTTTTCTGGGTTTTTATTTTGTGCCTTTGTGTTGTTTGTTGAGTTAGCATCCAGTTTTACTATGTTTATTGTGATGGGCTTGTTGTGTTTAGGCCATTATCCTAGGTGAGTCCACTTTTATAAATATATATTTGGGTTGACTGAGAGCTCCTATGAGGTTCATGTTTTAATGTTACTTATTATGTCCCAGCCTCCCAGGCTGTTTTTCATAGGTGTAATATACTATGCCTACACGTATTACATATGAATGTGTAATTCATCATTTGTTCTGTTTAAGACTTTAAGCCCCCTTTTAGAAAGAGTTTAAAAATAACAAATCCTTTGTTATTATTTTACTTTAACAGTTTAGCATTCATTTTTGAATTTGGATGGGACTTATGAGGCCCTCCATCTTTTCCTGAAATTCAATAATCAGATTCAAAATCAGGTCACCAATGCTTGATTGCACAGCAGAAGAATTTTCTGAGAATGTACAGCATCTTTCTTGCTGTCGATGCCTGATTGTAGATGCCTGATGCCCAAATTTCTAAATCATGAAATTCTGTTTTGTACCCCTACCAGTTGAATTTTGGCACATTTAGGCAATACCAGCACAATACATTGAAGTGTGCCCATTCACTACAAACTCACTTTCTGGCGTGAAACATTCTTCTGACGTTCTTATTATTGCAAAATGAATGGCTGAAAATAACCTCTACGTAGTAATACATTGAAACAATATTTTATAAACTATTCCCTTTATTTAGTGTTGAGAAAATAAATTAAAGAACACGTTAGTCACTATCAGTTTTAATTATATGCCAATGCCATTGCTGTTTTCTTTTATGTTATGCAAATAAATAAAAAAATTTTAAATGGTTTTAGTTTCGAGTACAGATGACCGAACTTCCTTAAGTTCAGTTTGTTTCCGAACTATAGAACTTAAAGGATGAGTGCACTGTAAAATCAAGTTATGTTCATTTGGAAGCTGCAGCTTTACAAATACTGTTGCCATATTTTTTTTTTTACCTATGTCCCTCCAGAGCCTAGCTTTGTGCCTTGGAAGTTGCTCACATCTTGTTCCTGGTTTGCTGAATGTTAAGCTTCGCCCCTCTGAGATTTCTTCTGCTTTCTCCTGCTTGAGCCTCAAACAGTAATGCCTGTGAGTTCCGTGCACGTTTGTGTGCACAGAACTCACAAGCATTACTGTTTGAGGCTCAAGCAGGAGAAAAGCAGAGGAAATCTCAGAGGGGCAGAGGTTAACATTCAGCAAACCAGTAACAAGAGTCAGCAAACTTCCAAGGACAATGCTCCCCCCACCCCCGGTGGCCCCCCCCCCCGCCAAGGCTCTGGAGGGGCATAGGTAAAAAAAAAAATATGGCAACGGTATTTTTAAAGCTGCAGCTTCCAAATGAATATAACTTGATTTTACAGTGCACTTATCCTTTAAGGAAAAGTTAGAAAATGAACCCATTAAAGTCAATGGGAGAAAATAGTTCAAAAAGTTCTAGTTAAATACAGTTAAAATAACAATGTTAACTTACTGCAAATGGCTCTGGGATCTGGATAATGGTCTGGGGAACATGTACATATCACCAAAACTTTTTTAAACACTAACTTTCCCCATAATTGGGATATTGTCAGGTTTTTGCATAGAGTTTTTGCTACATTTGAGGGTTATCACAAATTCAAGGGTTAGCGAATGCTAAATTTGTGGGTTATCGCTTATTTGAGAATTACCGAATGATACATTTGAGGGTTTTCACCAATTCGAGGGTTACAGAAGGAACTGCTACATTCGAGGGTTATGGTCGAACCACTACATTCAAGGGTTATCGCCGCATTAAAGGGTTATCGCCAATTGGAGTGTTACCGAATGGTACATTTGAGGGTTATCACCAATTCGAGGGTTACAGAAGGAACTGCTACCTTCGAGGGTTATCGCCGAACCGCTCCATTCGAGGGGTGTAGCCTATTCACTAAATTTGAGGGTTATTGCCAAAATGCCTCATTCGAGGGTTATCGCCGAAACACTGCATTTGTAGGTTAGCACTGAAACAAAGCATTTGAGGGTTATCGCAAATTCAATAATTATCAAACTACGAACTAGTCTAGTAAAAGTCTGAGTTCGTTCGAGCTATCAAAGTTTGGGTCAAACTTGGGTCCAAGTTCTAGCCCATCTCTAGATTGGAGTTAAGGGGATTCACTGTAGATCTGTTGCAATTTTATTAAAATTACACAGACACATAGACAATCTTAGATTGTGCATGTACAGTACATAACTCTAATGGAATATTAATGCTCCATCCTTGAAATGAATTCTAACAAGCCTTTTCAATAAATATGATAGATTGTAACACCTAGCACCCTTCCCACAATAAGCAGATCTTGATCACATTACTGCCTATTCTAGAAAGAATCTGATATAGGGGTGGAACAGTTGTGAAGACTTCACAATCATGTAATATGGAAAAATGTTGCCTGTTCTAGCAGTGTTACGTAGGTTAAGTATTTTACAAGGTAACTTTCAATTGTTTTTATAGTTCTGACTTCAGTAAGCATAGTGCTGTTGATAATAGGTTATAAACTACACTTTGATATCTTGAAAGTGCAATATGGACTCTAGCACAGGCTGCCTCCCTTGAGATAAAATGACCTATTTGTGAACCTAATAGAATTCCAGCACAGTCTCATACTGAACCCCTCCTATGTCTGAGTCCCCGCACTGAAGGGAGGGAGCACGACAAACCCTGCTTTACCTGTAGTACTCTGTTTTGTGCATCACAGGGTGTTATTAGCTCCCTTTTGTTCCATTTTGTGAATGACAGAAACCCCTCTGCAAGCTGGCCAAGCGAGCGATTGTCGCATCACGCACTTTTCTGATTAACTAAGAGGAAATTGCAGCTTGCTGGCAGCCTGCTGAGAGGGATAATAACATAAGCGCTTGCTCTGGAGTAAAGTGGGTCCTTTCAACCACAACAGGCTGGCAGACTCGACATATACCCCTCCCACATATAAAGCTTTTTATACTTTCGTTCCTTCTTGCTGAGAGCTTTTCCTTTTAAATTTGCTTTTCCCTTCCTGGTATTCTTTCTATTCCCTCGACATGTGTAGACAGACAGCAATGTATATGCATTACAGTTGACAATTGATTTTCTATTATCAGTTTTATTCTTAACACATAACATTAATGTAACCTCTGTTTTCCATTCCCCACCACCTTTCTCATCATTGTTTATATTTCCTTCATTTTAATCATGCTGTCTGTGTGCCTCTTTGTCTCTTTGTTGTGTATCTCCTACCAATATTCTCTTTTAAGCCTTGCTTTATTGTGTTCAATTCTCTTTCTGCTTCTCCTCTTCCTTCAGTTTGTGTGCTTGGTTCCCCAAATCTGCATGTGCTTCTGCTGTCTGACTGTGGAGTTTGATTTGCTTCTCAGTGCTGTTCAGCCTAGAATTCTCTCCTTCATATTAATGCCAAGCGGGTTATGTTCACCCTTTTATTTCCTCTTCGCTCTGCATGGGATTTTATTTTAGCTCTCTTGTTGGCTTGACGCCAAGTGAAATTGTCTTTTTTTTTTTTTTTACCTCCCATTCTTTGCATATTTACTGCTGTTTTCTATGGTCACGCTGAATTACAGAATTAATCTCTCCTTTGTTTCAGTAACTGGAAATACAAATGCTTTTTTCCCTCTAAACTCAAGAAAATAACATTCATTTATGAACTACCGAATACTGTGTTGACTACAGCTATCTTTGTAAAAACAACAAAATTTCATGTTTTATAGTAACCCTTTCAATTCAAGGGCAACAAATTACCACTGCAGTTTTGTAATATTTTACATGGTTGTGAAATTTCTGTGGCACAAGAGAGAACGTAATGATTTTTTAAGCATATAAGGAGCATTATTCAAACCCTGGTGTATTTTTTAGTTTAACGGCTGTCTAGCCAGTTATAAAATATGTAATGGATGTCAACCTCCATGTTATTTTAAGTGATCTGAGAGCTTACCGAATAAAATCGTTGGTGTTTATTTACATCTTGTCCTTCACAGACTTTTTTTTCCTTTTATGGTTAATGTGATATACTGTATTTAACATTTGAGGTTTGCACAGCAGTTTACTTTAAATTGAATGTGTATTAAGAAGAAGCATTAAGAAAACTTAGTGCCACAAATTGTTATTGCTAATGTACTAATATTGGATAACATGCCAGTGACTGGATTATAATTTATTTATAATATATTAGGCTAGGGACTTGGAATGGGGAGCAGCAGTGGAATATATTCTTATAAAAACCAGCTACGTAGCTAAGAGGTTGTTTTTATAAGAATACATACCACTGTTCCTACCCATTCACTTGAACTATCTATCTGCCCATATAAACTAACTTAAACCATCCTAGGTCACAAAACAAGGAACCACACTAACCTTTTCTGGTTCCACCAGCTGAATCATTTACACCCCAATAAATCTTCTGTGACACTAGATAAGTTTATTTGATCCAGCTACTGTACTGAGCAGAGGGAAAAGAGTCATAGGCCGGCACTCTCTCTCTCTCTCTCTGCTTAGTGTCTCCAGATCAAATAAACTAACTTAGTTATAGACAGTGTCACAAAAGATTTATTGGTTAGTGTGCTTTGTTGATTTGTGACCTAGAAATATTTTAGTTAGTTTATATAGGCAGATAATGGTTAAAATACCTAAATAGGCCCTTCCAAAAATAAAAAAAATGTAAAAACGTTTAACTCAGGGTCTTATGTATTATAAGAAATGATGCTCCCCATTTCCATGTAATATATGGATATAAAGTAACCTCGGAGTTCCCTGCCCTATAAAAAGCACTTGGCCCGTAGCCTCATGCTTTTATATGGTCAGGGAACTCCTTGTGACTTTATATCCTTATATTACACAGGGCGCATTATCCCTTATATTATTGAAACATGTTTGGTTTTTTTTTACATGTGCTTAAATATGCTGCCCCCAGTTTAATCTCCAGGAGCCAAAATTGTCCTCATTGCAAAAAGGCCTGACATAAGCAAACTTTTGATAAAATTAATAAATACAAAAGATATTAAAGGCTGGCTTGTTTCCACTTGCTTTTTGCACACTAGTAGTAGAGATGGACCTAAATCTGAACGCAAACGCGATTCCAGATTTTTTCCAAACCGCTGAACTATTCTTTAATTTCAAAAATTTTTGAAACTTCTAGATTTTGTAAATTCAAAAATACAGAATGCCAAAACAGGAAGCGTTTTTTTAAAAAACATTGATAAGTGTTTCCCAGACCATTTCCCTGAGCCATTTACAGTAACTTACCATTGCTAGTTATACCTTAATTTTAGGCAGAACTTTTAACTCCCATTGACTTCACTTGGTCCGCTTGTAGACTTTCAGGTTTTCGGATTTTTACGAAATCTGCGAATCTGCAGCAGAACGGATTTCAGTGAGTTCTGCCATCTCTAATCAGTAGTAAATAATATTAGTATTTAGTAGTAAAAAAGTGGTTAATCTTTCTTTTATAAAATATAATCAATGCTCTTGTCTGTATTTAAATATCAACAATACTTTTGTTTTAATCACGCCTTTGGATTCTTTAAATTTACTGCGTTTTGTGGGGAGAAAAACTACAAAAACACTCTTTAGTTTGATCCTTTACTTTTTAATAAACACACTTGTAGTCCTAGTCTACTGTTATTTTATTTCTTTATTGATGTAATATGTATGAACAGCAACACTGAAGAAACAAAATCTGGATTGCTTCCAGTTAATAGTATGAGGCATCAGTGTGTGAGCAGGTCTATTAACAAGGAAAGAATAGAAGTCTATAGAGAATGTACTATAACAAATATCTTTCTGTGTCAAAATATATTTGATAACCAGACAGTCCCACATAGCAAAAGTCATATTATTAATTCAACATTTTGGTTCTCTTTAAAAATCTCAAGGATAAAGACAACAGGAGAACCTCCTCCCAATGTACCTTGAACAAAGGAAAATGTCATAACATTGTCAAATTAGACAAAATTTGTTGAATGTATGATATGACATGCAACGCATTAAGACAATCTGAAAGGAAGCGTTAATATAGCACAATGTAGAACTATTGTTTGATGAAAATTCAAGCTATTTAAAGCAGAAAAAATAGGGAAAGGTAAACAAAGATATAAGAAATCAAAACGAGTTCATTATAATATAATCTTAATAGAACATTTTGCAAAAGCTAAAAGAGGCTACACTTTCTATCAAGATTACACACACACGCAAATATAATCTATACATCGAGGTTGCCTATTACAGTGACTTAAACACTATTAAAAAATAATCTCTCTTTATTTTCTGATTTTCTCTTTGAATGTGCAGCCCTAGGGGTGATGAGCTGTGTGTTTGTAAAGGCATCCAGTGAACCACTCAGTCCTTGAGGTGCAAGGTTTTGTATTCTAGCTCTAAAGCTCTCCACCACCTGGCTAAGCTTTTGCGTCTTGGAGCTTTTGTCAGTTTGTCACACGATTATACCTCTGTTATTTTTCTCTGCCTCTCATCATCAGGATCCCAGACCCATTCACATGAATGAATAAGCTGTAAATGAAATAGAAAAAAAAACCTTCAGAGCAGCAAAGTGTAAAATGTCCAGTGATAAAGTAGAACGCTGCTTAATGAATTATGGAAAACCTCTGAATTGCTAGAATGTCAAATACTATTAGTATCTAAGTAAGAAAGCAATAGAAATGTTTACATGGCAGATGCTATTTATTTTACTGTCTATGTGATTTTCTAAAGCTTACAAATACAAGTGTGAATTCTTATGGTATGACTGCCAAGGAAGCATATTGGGCAGGGACAATTGTAGTATTAAGGGCCCTATTTGTTAATGCAAGGTATCACAATTTAGTGATAATGTATGTAATAAACAAACGTTCGGTCGTAGAATAACTTTTGGTAGTAAACTACCGCATGGTTATTCTAATGGCTTCATAAAGCTATGTTTGGGTTATCGTAGATTTACGATTATCGGTAATTTAGGCTCGTTGGAATTTTACGCCAACAATCGTAAATTAACGATCATCTAATACGATCGGAAATTAATGATTGGTTTAAGGATCGTTAAAGCCATGGTATCACTTTTTAGCCTTTGTAAATATGGCCCCAAGTGAGCAATAAATGGGTTAGGTGAGTAGAACAGGATCTGTGTGTAGCTTGGCAACACTTTGTAGTTATTGGGTCACTCTTTCATGTTATAAATACAATTTAATGCTAAATACAAATCCAGGGGGGGAAAAGGAAACACGCCACAGGCATAGGTGAATTAGATAAATTACAACAGCCAAGAATCTTTTTTGAACCTTTCTGCCGGCTCATAATTAGTTACCTGCAGTTCTCTGCCTCCCCCGGGTTGCTGCTCTTGATATGTTAGCTAACTTCAAACTTTGCCCTAATTCACTGTTAGCAGTTTACTGAGCTGGATTCTCCACAATGAGGTCATCAGAAAGTGTAAGGAGTGTTAGTCTAAAAGGGGATTAAATCAATGGGAGACAAGATCCAAACATAAAAATGAAAGCAAGCCATCCAAAGGTATTTTTTTTTTATTCCGGTAATCCCATCTGAAATCTACTCTAGTTTGATGTTGCAAAATTGTTTATTTGATTATTACTTTCAGAGTAAGTATCATATACTGGGCCCCTAAGTGTTGCGTATCTGTGTACAGGTTTGAAACTGATTACACAGATAGTGTACTGATAGGCTGCACAGTAGTAAAGAAGGGAAGTTGTCACTTTCATTCTCCTTGAACCAGTATTAAAATAAACTGAACTTCAAAGTTCAAATAAAATAGCTGATGTTTTTTAGGTATAGATGTTTATATACAATTAAGGAGATTTAACCCTACGTGAGTATTTAATGCCAGCTATTACCTGGCATTAAATACTCACGTAGTAAGAGCTGAACAGCCCCATGTAAATTGCTTGCAGATGCGCAGGTGTCTTTTACGATACTCGTAGAGCTGCCACAAGCAAGGGGTTAAACTCGCTTTAATGATTTAATAATGGATCCCTGCAAATTGTCCCTCTGTGAATGCCACTGTATGAGTCTATATGCAGATTACAGTTTGAATACAAATGTATTTCAAGGATTTAATCTTGGACCTTCAGTTTACTAAAAAAGTTTCTTGCGCATTGATATTATTTCTCTGAATCACACTGTAAATGAATTGCATTTATATTGCATATGGTAAGTAATTTAACAATTATCTAGAAATGACTGACCCTAGATTCTGTGTCACTGCCCCCCTTAAATCATTGCTAAAATAACAAATTGGCACAGGGGTAACTCATAGTTTAACCATCTGTAGTTGTGAAATGGTTTCACCACGTGTACAGCAGTTGTCCAATTATTTCACACCATAGGTAGGAGTTAGAGACAGTTAAGGTAACATAGTAATGGACTAAAGACTGAGCTACAGGAAGAAAGGATCAGATTTAAAACAATAAATGATGTGCAATATGAGCGAAAGAATTCCTGTATCTGCTGAGGTTTGTCCTTTGTGGTATTCTTTTAGGTTACAGACTCAGCAATATGAATACTCACCTCAGTAATGTTATTTAAACCAACATAGATGTTAGTTCAATAGATTGACTGATAAATGATTTTTTAAATCATTTCTTCCTGATATCTTTGGTTTTCACATTGAGACATCCAAGGACTGTATTTTCTGGTGAGAACAAAGAATTTACATTGCAATAAATGAGAATTTTACCTCACTGTGAATGGATATAGCATTGTAGTTTAACTCCTGATGAAAGTCCACCAAGGCACATTGGGCTCAATTCACGCAGTAGGGGTTAAAGTCTTTATTAGTGCAACTTTAACGGGCATGTCCACAACTTTTACATTTTTTTCTGTAGTGTAGGGCTCACCCCCAGCCCCAACTGCTATATTACTTTTTACAGAAACTCCCCCGATCATTACTTACCTTACCTCTCTCCTCTGACGTACTGTCCTGGCCCTCTGCTTGCACGAAACTGCACTTCCGGCTATCCAGAACGCCTGGGGGAGAGGTAAGGTAAGTAACGATCGGGGGAGGTTCTGTAAAAAGTAATATAGCGGTTGGGGTTGGGGGAGGGAGTCCTACACTACAGAAAAGGGGTTTTCTGCTAGGGGGAGGGAGAGTAAAATGGGAGGGAGAGAGAGGGAGGAGGGTAAGGGCTACAGTACGCATGGCAAAATTCTCCCTGAGGTGAGACAGGAGGCAAAGTCCTATATGGGCTGGGATGTAAGGTAAGGATTTTATTACACTACAGAGTGGGGCCAGTAGTAGGTTAAATTATAGTTTTGGGGGTGGACATGCCCTTTAACCCCTTGCTTGCAAGTATCCCACAAGACATCCATGCAGCCACTGCAAACTATTCAATTGCGGTTTTGCGGCTCTTTCAACTAATTAACACCAACTAATAGTTGGTGTTAAATGGTCATGCAGGGGTTAATCCCTTCCATGATTTAACCAGAGCCATGAAGGCACTATTGAATGTCAATAAGAGAGATGTGAGCTCTAAATGGTGGCATAACTATGGGAATCACTAGGCCCACCAGCAAAACTATGGGGTTCTTTATCCACATTGGTTTTCTAGGAGGAGGCTATATCTGCAAAAGGAAAAATAAAAAGATTGGGCCCCCTGGGGTCACTCCCCTGGTAGTTACGTCCTTGGCGCTAAAGGTAAAATACATTGGGGATATAGCCATGTAGCAAAACTCCCTCTAATAAAGGAAAGTGAAAATATTCTAGTTTTCCTTAACCTGTTAAATCATTAGACCGGCCAAATTCTGGATAGTGTACTTTTGCTGCTTCATCAGCAATTCTTCTATATAGCATAGTCCCTTATGGCAGAGAATGTGTTAAGCAAAGGTACATTTTCTTTAATATGATTTTTCAAAGCAGCCTGTCCCAATATATTAAGTTTGTTCTTTGTTTTGAATAGTCAATTTCATGGTGAAATGAGTTCTTAATAATATATTTAGCACCCAAGAGAAGTCCTTACACCATCTGGAAAAAACTGCAGGATTCTGGGAGAGGAAACATAACCTGCTGTTCATGCTTTTATATTTAGCTCACTGTGCAAAAAAATATACTGGGTAGAGAGTGATTTAAACATTTAAGGGGCAGTTAACGCAAATTATAACTTTGTCGTTATATGTTCCCATATCTATATAAGACTTATAAACAATTGCTGACAGACAATACAACAATATTTTGTAACAGCTTTCCAGAGGCATTATTGTTTTGTATTACCTTGGTCCCTGAGTGTAGTTATAACTTAGGCTGATTTATAATTTTCAGCACATATATATGTATGTGCATAGTAACATAGTAATTGAGGTTGAATAAAGATATACATTAATCTAGTCCAATGTTTGTACCCTACTTTTTAATCCTACCTAAAATTTGATCCAGAGGAAGTACAGTGCACCAAGCACAGAACCCTGACACACTCCACTCAGAATTTTAGCCCACATAGCTGTAGCTCCAGTGACCACTACTCTTTGTACACAATGTAACAATCAATTCTCTATCCATGTGCAAATGTGTTTTCCTACACCAACAGACATCATCTATGTGGCACAGTCTCAAAAGCTTTAGCAAAATTCAAGTACACTACATCCACTGCTATGCCATAATATAAATTCTTACTCCCCTCTTCATAAAAACCAAGTACATGTGTGTGACATAATCTATTTTTTTTTTTAAATCCATGCTGACTATGACTACTACTTATAAGATCAAAGTCCAGGATTTGATCCTGTAACAAAGTTTCCAGTAACTTCCTTACCACTTATGTTAGACTTATTGGTCTATAGTTACCAGGCTTGGAACGACTAACTTTTTTGAAGTTTGCTTTAATTATATTATATTTTTTCAGTAAAATAATCTTAATCTCCTGTTATCCTTTTGCTTCTACTCAGTGAAATATATTCTACGATTGGGCAATGTAGATTTAAGTCTAATGTCCCTGCTGAGTCAACCTGCTGGTAATTCTTGCTGTTTATTCTTGTTGAGAAGCAATACTGATATCATCAAATCAAAAGAACACAAACATTTATACACACATACACTGCTGTTTAATGATATGGGGTTTGGAGCAGTTTATTTAATATAATTAAAGCCAAAATCAATATTTGTCTGTTTACAGTTATTGCTGTTGAACATTTGAAGAGTCCAATTATTCTTGTTTCACAGAAGAATATTATCATACTAAGAAACACTCTTAATTGCTGGCATTGGGAGGCTATCTATTAATGGTCTTAGAAATGAAACTGTTCTTTCTATAGCAATCTATAACTTTCTTTGTCATTATTTTTATTAAATGCTGTAGCATCCTAAATCACTAACAGAAAAGCAGGAATGAAAACATATTGTAATACCTACCATTTGAAAACCTTTAAACTAATTTGGTGGGTAAAAAACAAAAATAGTAACTAGGATTGATATTTTAAGACTGCTGAATATACATTGTGGGATGCATGCTGGTTGATTAAAATACAAGGTTGTTAGGAAACCTAACAGATTGGGCCAAATATGTGCTGTATTGCCTCAGGCTCTAACATCATAGTGACAGTGTACAGATATGTCACAGTTATATATCAACTTAAATTTACTGTAACGGATTAAAAGAAATACACAAATGTCATGTACTGTACAGCAACTTACTCTGCTTATTGCTGTCAAGCAGCATCAAGCTTTTTTCCGCCCACAACCATATACTATACGTAAACAGCAAAATAAGAGCCTATTCCACCTTACCCTGTGAATCTTTCCTAAATTGTGAACGAGAAAAGTAACAAAATAACTTCAAATGTTATAAATTTAACAAACAAATATTACTACCAATCTATACATGGGATGGGATGGGAGTTTTGTATCAGGTTTTGTTCCATTTTCTCTGGGGGCTGCAAATTGTCCAAGCAAATGTGGGACAGCCAGGAAGCTTTCTCATTATTATTATTATTATTATTATTATTATTATTAATAATGGAGCATTATTTCCTATAATACACATGTTTCAGAAAATCATGTGATATCTAAGAATCAATGATAACTGACCATTTATAAGGATATAATGTACAGGATATTTATAGATCTTGTGTAATAGTCGCTTAGTGATATCATTTCAACTCTGGATCAAACCTCATAATTTGGATCAAACCAAATGCATTAAATCCCAAATGATCTTGAAATATGTAAGAATGCATTATAACAACACAAAGTGAAACAAAAAATCAGTAAATCTAGAGAAAATTTGTATATTATATAGTGCATAATGTACCCCCTACTGTAAATAATAAGGATATAAGAATATGCTTGTGAAGGTTCTCATTCATCCAGGTCATGGTATATCTGTTGTATTCAGTTAGATCAACTGGATCAACTGGATGTTTCACTAATCATCCGACTGGCTTTCTCAATTCAGAATGACTTGTACAAGAATCTGTTAAGTACCCTGTAAATTAGCATATGACAGCCAGGTGTTAGTGACCTTCTGAATGCAAGGTGTGGATGCATTGAGGCTAAGGGGGTTATCAAAATTGCCCAGGGTAAGGTGTCAAAACAGCATCAAAAAAAAAAATCACCAATATAAGTTTCCAATAGAATACCATTGCAGTAGTTTACTACCACATGGTATTCTACGACCGAACGTTTGTTAATTAACGAACATTCAGTAATTAACGGCGTTCGGTCATAAACGCACGATCGCGGCCCTACATTAACAACTACGATATTCATTAACTAACCCACGGTACTGTGGGTTTATAAATATGGCCCTTCCAGTTTACCATTGTCCCTGACTTCTACCAAGCAGTCCAAAAAGGCCAGTGTGGTGTTTTGTACCGCTTCCCTTGTAAATTTGATGTTCTGGTCTACAGCATTGATGTGTTCTGTAAAGGCTTGTACTTCCTTCTGGTAGATCTTAACCCAGGTGTCATCCAAGTATTTTGGGTTAAGATCTGTTCTGCTGGTAAGGGTGCTGTCTTGGGCTTGGTCAGAAGGTTCCTAACACCCGGCTGTCATATACTAATTGGGACTTTCCAAGGTACTTAATTGCGAACAGATTCTTGTTCAAATCATTCTGAATTGAGGAAGCCAGTCGGATGACTAGCAAAACATCTTCAAGAACTAAACTTTAATTTGATTTGATCTAACTGAGTAGGATATAAGATAGGATTTTAGAAGTTACAAAGTAGCTTCATCACTATATATATATATATATATATATATATATATATATATATATATTTATCAAGGGACAGTCAATTTATTTTACGGGGTATATTTTCCATTATAATCTCCCCTTCCTCCTCATTAAAGACATACCAGGTCTAACAGACATTGCCCAACTGTTCTGGACTGTAACACAACACCCTCCCTGCTGCACATACAGAATCTGCACTGGACAGTGACTATAGCACAAACCCCTTGCCATCCACCACCTAATATGTATGTATGCAAGTGAATGGCGGTGTTTGCTGTGAGGGTAAACAATGCATTCAACTTTGCAGTTAAAAAACAAATGAAAAATGTAAATGTAGTTTTGCAAAAATTACAGCTTGAGTTTCAAATATTTTCATTGTGCTTTAACTTACTTAAGATAAAACAAATATTAATGCTGGTCATAAAATATCAGAAGTTGATCTTTGAATCTATCTTAATATGGGTCTGACCAGCAGATATATCTGCAATATTCCCCAGCCTGAACCATTTAGAGCATACTATCTATAACAAAATTATCATTCTAAGCAGTGGTAAAATATATTCCAAGAAATATATAGGCAGCATTAGTAATGAGCCAAGTAAATGTGCAAGGCTAGAAAGGTTATTAAAACCCAGATGTAACCTCTCAATCCAGGATGTAATACTAAGCCTAATAAGGTTCCATCAGAAAAAATGTGAGCTCGCTAAATCAATAGATTCCATAACAGCTATTGAAAAAGTGCACTGGAGTTAATCTTTCATTACAAATTATAAATAGCGGCTATTAGTATAGTATAGTATAGTATTTTAAGGGTTAAATAAAGATATACGTCCATCCAGTCCAACCTACTCAGCAATACCAACATTTCTATTGTATTCAGTAACATCAACTGGACTTAAAGTTTAGTTCTTAAAGATGTTTTGCTAGTCATCCAACTGGCTTTCTCAATTCAGAAGTTGATAAAATTGACATCCGACAGTCATCCAATTGGCTTTCTCCATTCTGAATTGAGAAAGCCAGTGAAATGACTAGCAAAACGTCTTGAAAACGTTAACTTCAATTCCAGTTGATCTAAATGAATACAACAGATATTTTAACAATAATTTAATAACAATAATAATAAATTTGTCTTTGGATAAAACCATGTCCATGTCTTGTTCTTCATACTGTATATATCCATAAAGGGTAGGTAGTGAATTTCTTCCAAATGCAAGTCTCAGGACTGATGCAAAATATCAAGTTATGCTTGAGGGGTTAGCTTGGATCTTTAATCCAGTTCAGTAAGCAGGAAGCATGGATACTATAGCCACAGTAACCAGATTTTGATATGTTGAATCTAGTGATGGCATGAGCCAGATCCCTAGGTATTAGAAGCTTTTAACTTTCTATGTTAGTTGAAAGTTTAGTTTGTTTATTCTAATAGGGAGTATAGGTTTGGAAAGGAAACCATAGGGTTGGTCAAGGTGAGGGATATGTCATCCGCAAATAGATTTCATTTATACACAGATCCTGTGACTGCATGAATTGTTACCCTTATTACCCTTGCTACATTTTCCAAGCCCAGAACTACCGTAATAGTATGGGACAGTCCTGACATGTTTCTCTTTGTCTCCTAGTGGAGGGTAACCAAATAGTGGCTTAGGGTTCAGAGAAATAGATTTGTATTATCTGTAGGACTGTTGGTAGGGAATTAAGAGTTGTAGAAAAAAAGCTATCAAAAGCTTTTTCAATGTCTAATGAGAGCACTCCTCCTTATAATTTATGAGTATTCATATAAGAAATATTACATAAGCGAAAACTTATGGGTATATTATTTTGGGGAGGAAAGTATTAATATGGGTTGTGTAAATTTGAGTCATGATTTTTAAGTCCTGATTAATTAATGAAATCAGGCAATATTCTTTTAGGGATGTTTAGCAACTAAGGTGATGGATAATTTATTTATAGGCATTTATAGGCATAGGTACTCCTTGTCTAATTAGCTGTAGAGTCTCTCTAGCTGAGGAGTTAGTATCTGGGAGAAATTGTATAATAAATTCCTGCGAATCCGTCAAGCCCGGGGGCTTTATGCAGTTTAATTTATTTAATAGCTAGGGAGATCTCAGTGACTGATACAGGTTTATCCATGAGTGTATGCATATCTTCTGTCAGGATACTTGTTTTGTGTAAAATTGTGTAGATAAGGTCTGTGTTATTAGTGAGGGCCCCAGTCGATGTTTGGGTTTGTAAGGCTGGGTGGGTTTTGACTTTGGTTTGGGATAGGGGCTTTTCCATCATGTTTTTTTTTTTTTTGTGGTAAAATAATTGTTTAGACCAACAAAGCTTTTTTTCTACTGCTTCTATAAATAATATGTGGAGTTATTGTTTTTTAAGATTAAGGGCTAGGACACACTAGCGCATTTTTAGTGCGTTTGCGCACTCGTTTTGAGCTTGTGATTATTGCTAAAATGGAAACGCGAAGATGCACGTGATTGCGCATCCGTTTGCGTTTTGGTTACGCATGCGTTTACGATTTTTGGTACTTAAACCCATGTGTTTCCATAACGCAAAATGGCAAAATCGCATGGGCAAAATGCACGCGCAAACGCAAAAGGCACAAGAATTGTGGACAAAATTGTGTGCGATGTAGTGTGGCCTTGGCCCAAGGGTATATTTTTAGGATGGTTGCCCATTTGTTTTTGTTACATACATAATACACGCATTGCATATAAGGCCGTGGCAACATTGTACCATAACCATGTGTTAATATACATTCTTGTGGTATTCCTATGATAATGATAATTACCTAACCTTTTACATTTTTCTTTAGATATTGCTTGGTAAGAAAGTTTTCAGAGACCTCACATAGAGGTCACAAACATCCTGCATTGTTTATCTACTAGTAAGAAATGAAGCATTTTTCTACTTGTAATCATAGTAAAGAAAAAGCCTTTTATCTAACTGTTGTGTTAAATCATACACATAGGGGCATATTTATAAAGGTTCACTTCACTATTACAGCTCTTCACTTTGTTGCTTCTATAGGTATCACTTTTACACTTGAATTGTACACTTTCCCCTCACTAACAAAAAATCTGCATAGGAGAATTACAGTATTTCACTGTCTAGTGAAAAGAAAACTTAAATAATTTAAAGTGCAACAAAAAAATATATATTGCAGCAATACACACACTTCTGTAAATGGTACAGCTTGCTGCAGAAATAAACAAATAAAAATGATAGGATGTGTGAAGCTGCCTTTGTATTTTATGTTTTATTCTCTAATGAAACTGCAAGGTCCCGCACCCTCTGTAAGATTTGTTGCCGGTCCCTGACACCCACTCCTTGCTAGTCAAGGTAACACGATCAGCTGTTTTAAAACAGCTGATTGCATAAATTTTAATAAAGGTAGGTGCAATCAGCTGTTTGAAACACCTGTACTGGACAGCCAGTATTTTAAAACAGCCACTGATTCTGATTTAATTGCTAATTATTATTAATATTATTATTGAGGATTTATATAGTGCCAACATCTTCCGTAGCACTTTACAATTACATGCATACATTTGCCGTATATACTCGAGTATAAGCCGAGGTTTTTAGGTTTTAAAATAAACCTAAAAACCTTACCTCGGCTTATACTCGAGTCAAGGTCTTCCTTACCACGATCGATGTTGTTGAGGCTCCAAATCCGGCAGCCGCATGCTCTGTAAGTCCTGTGGGTTTGCCGGCTGACGTCAGTACTCTGCGCCGGGCAGTGAGAGGCGCCGAGTAGTGATGTCAGCCAGCAAATCCACAGGAAATTTGACTGTAGCAGAAGGAAGTTTGTTTAGTAATCCATACAATAATTTGTGTCTACAGGCATCAGTGAAGAAGGGTGTAGGTTCCTGCAGTTTGGAGCTGCTTTTCTGCAAGTAAAGTTGGGGATTATCCAACATCAGGGAGGCATCTGATGTGCCCTAAATTTATTCTGAAGCAGGACAAGACCCCAAACATACAACCAATCATTAAGAACTATATTTAGCATAAACCCTGATCTTAACATCAAGGTATGGGTCTTGGTCAGGGTTACATGACGAGATAGAAGGATTTAAAGCAACTGAACATCCACAGAAGAAAGTGGTTGGAACAAACCTGCTCTGTTTGTTCAAAAACTGTGCAAGCATTTATGCTGTTTTGAAGGCAAATGGTGGTCAGACCAAAAATAACTATTAGTGTTTTTATTTGTGAAAGCATGCCTGGTTTACAGCATTTCTTTACACCTGCCTTTTGCATTGTATTGTAGTAAACAAATGCATGTCAAACTGAGAATCCTAGTAATGCTGGCCTATTCATACTGCAAGATCTACTTATACTAAACAAGATCTACTTATATTATTATATTATGCTCAGTGCTCTGGTTGGAGACATAATTACAAGTTCATAGAAATCCTACTTAGAGATTTAGAAAAAAAAAAAGGAGGGATGGCTAACTGGTAAAATTTTATGGCTTATTCATTGTAACACAGTCATGCTGATACAGACAAATACTATTTGCATAATTATGCACATAATTTTTTTTCCAGCTGCCTCAAATATCATGTGCCATACTTGTTATTATATGATTTGTGTCTTGGTGGGGAGAGAAATTGTTATGTGATTCTGCATGTTTTTATATGTCCCAACAACAACAATTGAAAGTAGCCAGTTAAAAAATAAAAGTATAGCTTTTTTAAACCTTTCCTAAAGTTTCCTTTCAGATATGTGTTTTGTTGATTTTAGAAATGTTACACAATGTTTCTAATGTTTGAATTACGATAGAAGTAGTGCTACATGATAAATTTCTCCTTTTGCACTTCTAATATGTGTAAGCTCAATTAAGAAATTACATTTAGTCTTTATGACGGTGATAAACTTTTACTTTATAATTGAAAGTTTATATACAATAGATGGGATGGAAAAACAGATGGATCATAAAACTAAGCCATACATCATTTCATTAAAAATTATGTCTCAGGCAATTTTTTTGTTTTGCCTTTGTCTGACACCGTCTGGTCAGTTTAATCTATAGTTCAAAAATCCCTTCTCTGTGTAAGGTGGTTTACAACATCAAAGGTTATGTTGGAAGTATCATCAAAACTTCTAAAATAAGTTTGCCTTGGTTCATATCCTATAACAAAAATATTGGTAGTAATCAATTTGAACACTAGTGTTGTTCTTTATTTTCAGGCTAAACAACAGCAATAAGACCTGAAGAGGAATGTGCATATTGCTGATTAGGTTGGACTAGATTGACGTATGTCTTTCTTCAACCTCAAATACTATACTATACTATACTATACTATACTATACTATACTATACTATTCTATCTAAATTTAATCACATTATGTGAAAACTTAAGTAATGTTTGTATTAGCATAATCACACATTGTAGAGCTTGAGTAGTGGTACAGTAGCTAGTGTTACAGGGATCATCCTAAAACAGCATACTATAAATTGTGCTTATTTTGCCCCAACCAGATGTTAGCTTTCAAATGTTAAATAAGATCTGATTGGTTGGGGCAAAATTAGCACCATTTTTAACAATAAGAACTTTTATTGAATCTTCCTGCAAGTTCCTTAGTAAAAGCCTAATGCTGCCTTAGAATTTTACCTTGTAGGTCATTATATTACACTTAGGCATGATACCTGCAAGAACCAGGCTGCCAGCTTATGGCGACTAGAAAAGCAACCTTTAGCTGATGAGGCCACTCTACTGCATTTTGGCCACCTACCCTGCATATTAGATGTCCTGTATGGTAGCCCTTCTGCACAGTGACTCTCCCACTGCTAGCCCCCTACAACTAAATAAAGATGGAATTGGTGACCAGTGTCTAAAAACCCTTCAAGTTAGAGATTCGGATTTGCCTCATTGTGAAACACAGCTAAACACAGCAATAGTAACTTTCCCTAGAATTCTTGATAGAATCCACTACTATGGCTACCGATCATTCCTATCTAGCTTTAAAACCCTGCAGGGTATTAATGTAAAGATTGTTAAACCACCAGCCAATGTCAGGATGGCTATGATACTGGGTCTTCAAGATTGATTTAACATATTCACCCTTTTTAGCGTGAAAAACTGGATCTTTAGCCTCTGTGTCTAGTGAGCAAAGGCTGGCATTGCCAAAATATCTGTGTTTGTAATCATCCACAAACTATTGAACACCACCTTGTTAGAGTTAGGGGCTATCTAAAGGATATTACTGTAAAGAAAATTTGGGAATTATGCACAGCCGCAAAACCCATATTGATTTCCAGAAGGGAGAATTACTCGGTATAAATCTCCCTGTAAATGTTTTGCTATTAAGTCAACTTCATTAGATGTTAAAAACTGTAAACATGTAGACAGGTCCTATTTATAGTGGACAAAGGATTTTAGGATGTCCCTCTAGTGGCCGTACATAATATTTATGTATAACAAACAGTATATCCAATCAATAATAGATGCAATTAACTAAATAGTACAGGGTTAGTACAGGGTATTTTTATCTATCACTAGCAGTTGTACCCGGCATTGCCCGTGTACACTTGTGGGTATAGTATTTTTTTCGTGCAGGTGTGTGTTTGGCTTAGATGGGAGAGACAGTCAAAAAAGAAGTGCACAGTTGTTAATGTATGTCATGTACGTTGAGGAGGTCATATTGCTTGAGGGAGGTATAGCACATATGTTTATTGCAATTATCAGTTTTTCCACTTGGAGCATAAATATACAAATGTTGTGGTGAAACTACTCATGAACATGCTACATGGAATTTGCCGTTGGGAAAACATGTTGATTGCAACTGAATATCGCAGCACTTGAGTGACTGACAGGCGTCAGTGTCTCTGAAGCATGTGACGTGCAGCTCTTTGTCTGTGTTGTTAAAGTCAGGCTTCATTCTGTTGCGCTGTCTGAGCTCTGTGTGTTTTTATTAAGCATGCTCAAATTTTTGCACATTTGTTAGCAGTTTGTCACCTTGTTTGCACTTTTACACATTTTTGAATAGGTTTGAATAGGTGGATGGGGCATGTCTGTGATATTGCGGTATGTGGGGGCACGGCATTCTAGGGTGTGGACAGTCTGGGTCGTGTCTGTGATGTTGTGGTGTCCAGGAGGCTTGGACGTGACATTTGGTGGCCGCGATATTTGGGGGCATGGCCACGCTGTTTTAAAGCGTGGGCATAGCCATGCCATTTAGAGGTGGGGGTGTGGTGTTTGGGTGTGTGCCTGTGATGTTTGGGGGCATAGACAGGATGTTTGTGTATGTGGGTGTGATTCGGGAACAGACCTGGAATGTTTGGGGGTGGGGCCATGATGTATGGGGGCAGGCCATAAAGTTTTGGGGGGTGACAACAATATCTGGTAGCTTGGTCACAACATTTGGGGTCATGGTTGCAATGCATGGCAGTTATCTTTGGGGGCGTGGTCTTGATATTTGGGGTATGTGCATAATCGTGATGTTTGGGGCTGTGGCCATGACAGCAATATCTAGGGGCGTGGTCACATTCCACGAGGATCTGCTTTAAATTTCTTAGCATGACAATAACCGCAAATGTGGTTCATATCACCCATAGCAACACAGTCTTTCAAGGGTTAATATTTAAAACCTTCCAGGATCAAATTGTTATGTGCCGATTGCGTGCGCGTTTGCGCATGTGATTTCTCATTTTGAGATACAAAATCGCCTGCGATTGCCTATCACAAATGGAAACGCATTCACATGCGTTGCCGCGATTGCAATGTTAGCAAAAATCGCATGCGCAAACGCAAAAGAAAATAGTGCGGCCTAGCCCTAAGGGAAATGTGTGGTTTCCTCTGGTTTAGAAGCTGTTTTAGCTGGTTTAGCAGCTCTCACACTGTTTTTATGTCACTGAAGTGGACTCTGTGTCTGAGTCTGAATTGGGGAATCACACTCTACAAGTGACTTGCAGGCTTTTCATTGGTCAAACTGGACTTCATGGGCGTCGCCCATTAGAGGGCATTCGCCGTTATGTGGAGTCATTCAGGGGTGTGGCTGTGTGGTGAGCACATACATACAAGATTTCTGCTTTATATCCTATATAATAAAATGCTAAACCTGCGTCCATGAATCCGTGTGTGGCTTTTCCCCTTCTGTGCATGTGTGAGAGGAGAGTAGGAGGGCTCCTGCGCATTTCTGGACTAATGTGTGTGTAGCGGCTTTTTCTTCATCTTCTTGCTATGTGCGCGAACCGGGAGAGAGAGAGAAAGAGAGAGAGAGAGAGAGAGAGAAAGATCTAGCGCCCATTTTTATAACAGGCTTAACTGGCTAGTAGTAGATAATCTACAAGGCAAGATACATTTAAATTCCTGGTTTGTGTTCAGGCCCTTAGGCTGAAGGGCATAAAGGGTATGGATCCAAAATGTTTGCCTCTGTAGGACAGCATCGTTACAATCCACCTAAGGTCATATAATGTTCCTGAATAAAAAGATCTTCTACCAGTGGGCCACCCTCCTTTTTCTTGGTGTCCTTTCCATTATGTTTATATTTTTTTTTTTTTTTCATTTTTCAATAGAATCTAATAGGATATAAATTGTTACATTGCACAGACTACTGTGTCTACATGCTTGATTGTCCCTGTGTCAAGATCTGCATTGGCTGTAGATAAAGCGATATCAAAGCTGAACATGATATTTACTTTCCTTTCTTACAATGCCCAAGCAGAGACCTTGGTGACCTGCCCATTAGACCCCTAAAATAGTATAAAAGTTTTCCCACTTGGTAATATTGCATGAACACACACATTCCCTTGTGACCCTAAATGCTATAGTAAAACTTAAATAAAAATGGTGTCCCTCCCATAAGAGATCAAAATCAAAAGTTTCCTTTAGTTAACTAAAGGGCAAGTTTGATAACTCAAGTCTCAGAAAGTCCAGTAGCACCAACTAAAACGTATAAACTCAGACCCTAATGCATGTGGTACCACTACTTCTACCCAAATCCAATGCACAAAAAAAAGGGGGGAGCCAGGTGATTACCCTAATCATTACATTTATTGGGAGACCATGCACTACTGATTTTGGATGCAAATTTTTTTTAATAAAGATTCAATACCATCATTTAATATTTATACCCATAGATGCTTTTTTTTCCAGATAAGCCCTATAAAGTATTTTAAAAAATTTTCCATGTTTTTGTCAAGGAATTACAGTTCACTGATACCTGTATTCTATTAATTATACTCAGCTGCTGCAGGACCCATTTTTAAAATACATTGTAAAGAATAGACATATCTTTCTTCCTGCTATCACCCAGTAATCTGGGCAGCAAGCCACAACACTGCCTTGCACATATACTCTGTGAGCTATAAGTATGGCTCTGCCTAGGGAGTTTGACAGAAGATCTTAAGCTATGCAGTGCTAGTAACCCACAATATACCGAAAGCCACTGTCAATATAGCTTAACCTTATCAGGGGCAAATCATGAGGTGATTAATTCCTTTACTGAACTGCAAAGTCACATAAAGCTGACAGATATTAACGTAGTCTCCAGAACTCAGCTGTCTTCTTATCCACAGTAGTTGAACACAGGAAATGGAAAGCAAAAAGACATGTCTCATTAGTTTGTGTAATTGTTCAGAAAATGTGCAAATGATCATTTAGGTTGTATTTTAAAGCATGCTAAAGATTTGCTGCAAACCTCTCATATATACACTGATGTGTTTTCGCTATAGGTTGTGAACAATGATTTCACCTGACAGGTTGTATTTCTATGAAATGTGGGTTTGACTACATTTGTATGAATTCCAACATATGACAAATATGTGACTAGCGCATATACTTTCAAAACAAAGTTTTACATTGGAATCTAATCAAAGGGCAAGCTATGCTGTTATGTTAAATTGCTGAATGTACAACTTGGGTCAGTTTAAATGGCCTTATCAAGAAGAAAAAAGTATTCCTTGTAAATATATATTAGTTTAAGTTCTACCTTAATATATCCTAAAGTGTCTATACCTAAATGTATTGCACATACCTCAATAGCCATTGCTAAAATGTGATAACATATGCTTGAAGGAGAGCTAAACTCAAACTTCTACACTCCAGAATTTAAAAATATCAAACACCAAAAAACTGTAAAATCCCACTACAGTAAATAGCATTACAGTAAATGTAACCTCCTGAAGAACTGGATGAAATAACTGTGTGCATGTACAGTGTCAGTCACATGCTCCCTTGCCTAATCTGTCCTATAAAATATTGTCTGGAGGCCATCAGTGGGTGTGACCAACTGTTACAAGTTCCTGCAGTATCTTCAGACTGAGCATGTGTAAAGAACACAATGGTCTCTGACCACACTGTATAATATTCGAAAGTTAGAAAGGTAAATTTCCCAATAACGTTATCAAAATAAAAGGAGACACATAGAAGACACAGATTACTGCTTTTATATTAAGGTGATTTTCCTTCTGTAAGAGTTTTGTTGTGAGGCTTTAGTTGTCCTTTAACTTAACTTAGAAATTAAGATTTTATGGTTTGGAATGGATGACAAATCCTAAAACTAATGCTGAATGTGGAAGTTTAAAACTTTGGTTCCTTGTCAAGAAAATGTATTTAAAGGGCATGTCCACCCACAAAACTATACTACTGGCCCCACTGCTTCTTATGGTTCTCCTGCTGTGCTTGTCCAAAGTCCAGGAAACTGAAGAGTAGGAGCTGTCTTTCTGTCCAAATGTCTCTGCCTCCTGTCGTGTGACATGCACAGAGGAGCCCCCCTTCCTCCCACCATCTAGATCCCTCTCTGCCTGCCCTTTCCCCTTGCTTAAAATCATTTGGATATAGTGTTCCTCCACCCCTGGAACCAACACGCTCCACAGTGCCCAGAAAGACAGCACCTTTTCTTCTGTCTGCAGTATTTGCATATTAAAATAACTAGTTTACTGTCAGATCATCAAGGATTAAAGCTTAGATTTTTAACCTGGATTCCACCATTACAAATTTGTTATAGTAACATTAAGAGAACACAAAGGATTTTCTCAGAGGAATACAATGCTCGGTTTTGTTTCACAGACACAGAAATTGTCTTTGTTGAAATGACACTGATATGAGTTGTTTGTCCCAATTCTGACAAGTGTAATCAGATAGCAGGCATCCTTTTATGTTCCATTTTTTAAAATAAAATGCTAAGGTAGTAGTTAAATTCAATGGCTTAACTCTGTAGTACACAGAACCACACAAAATAAATGTAAGAATAAATGTAGAATATGTATAGAACCTCTAGTTTAACGACTATAGAAGTCGAGGAAAGCCTTAATAAAATTAAATCCATTGAGAACATTCATCCTACTATTTACTCAAGGGGGTTGCTTGATTATTTTCCATGAAATATTGTGCACCATCTGTTATTCCTACATATAAATATGATGCATTGAGGATGCACTAGTGTCTATGTGCCTTGAAGACTTTTCCTAAATATTCATAAATACCTCCAGCCCAGATACCCCAAAGTAATACCACTTGCTTTACCAATAGACAAGCCCCCACTTGCCAGAAGGCTTGTAGCGCCTCACCAGAATCGGTTGTCCCCTGGGCTTAGAGTGCAGGGTATCTGAGCTGAGGCTGGGAATACTCGAAGAAGCCGAAGCGAAACTGACAGAGAAGGGAGGACTAGCAAGAGCACTAGTGAAAGCATGCTATAAAGGGACTAACCAAAACAGAGTCAGGGACAGAGCCTAGGTTGGTACACTGGTAGTCAAACAGAGGAGCAAAGATACAAAAGCACACTCTGAGGTCAGGGCAGGTGGCAAACGGTCCCAGGCGAGAGAAGACAGGAGTCAGGAACCAGAATAACACAGAGAAAGTGCACTACGAGTGAGGGCAAACCAATAACTGGAGCAAGGGAAAGCAGGAAATTAAATAGGGAGAGAAGACCAATGAGAGGAGTGGCAAAATAAAACTAAGAAAGGGATAGGAAGATGAAGATTTGATTTTGCCTCCAAAACACTTAACAGAAATTAGCCGCACTTAGGAGATGTAGCTATAAGAAAAAAAAAACTGGACTATCATGATCGGCCAAAGATACAAATGAGATAAAGATGAAATTAGACACGAACCGAGGAGGAAGATGGAACAGCACAGGAGCGGAGGGAAGGTAAGCTGCAAATACTGACAAAACATAATCCGTTCTCTAAATGCTATGGGTGTGTAAATAATTAAATCTCTGGGCCTAATCAGATAGATCAATGCATAACCATCCATGAACTGTACTGTATCTGACAGTTATTATTCTTATTATGGATTTTTCATTGTGGAACATCTTCTGTGTAGAGATGTCCGAACTTCGCAAAATCCGGTCAAATACCCTTGAAATAACGAGATTTTTCGTATTCTCGAAAATTTTCGAAATTACGAGTTTTCACGTATTTTCGGGAATTTTCGAAATTACGAGTTTTCATGTATTTTTCGAAAATATGTACTTTCGAAAAAACAAGTAATCCTCGTAATTTCAAATATTTTCGAAAATACGTATGTAAGAAATTAAGAGAAATCCTTGTATTTTCGAAAATTTTCGAAAATACATGTTTCCCGTATTTTCGAAAATTTTCGAAAATACGCGAAAACTCGTAATTTCGAAAATTTTCAAAAATATGAAAAATCCGCGAATCGGAAGTTCGGAAGGCGGAAAATCCGGAAAAATCCGCCGTTCGCGAACAGGATAAATCCGCGGCGGATCCGGGTTCGGATCCGTGAACCGGCCATCCCAACTTCTGTGGTGCTTTACAGTTGCATTAATATACATGAGGAAAACATACATGTTTCATACAAGGGTAGTGCAAGTACTACAAAGTGCAAATAATTTAAGTGCTGGTCCAGCAGCATTTAGTGAGTTAAGTTACAGCATTACTGTGGTACAATAGAAAGGAAGGCCCTGCCCAGAAGAGCTTACAGTCTAGAGGAGGTGGGGATGAAATGGAGAATAACTAGTGGGTCTGCGATGAGTCAGTAAGAGGGGTAGAAGTGTCCAAGTCCAGATTGTAACCTTGCCTGAAGAGGTGAGTTTTGAGGTTGCATTTGAAGATATGAAGTGATGGCGGGTGATGTATTAAGTGAAGAAGGGAGTTTCAGAGCAGAGGGGCAGCACGAGAAAAGTCCTGTATACGGGCGTGGAAAGAGGTGGTCAGAGTGGATGAGAGGAGAAGATAATTAGCAGGTTTACGCCTTGGGCAGTATCTGTTTAACAGATCAGAGATGTATGGGGGTGGGCTGTATTGGAGAGAGCCTTGTAGGATAAGGTTAGCAGCTTAAATTAGATCCTTTGGGTAATGGGAAGCCATTGGAGAGATTGACAGAAAGGGGAAGCATGTAAGAAGCTGGAATAAAGGTAAATGAGCCTGGCAGCAGGATTGATTGAAGAGGTGCCAGTTGGTTGCTTGGTAAACGACATAGGAGGGTGTTACAGTAGTCCAGCCAAGAGATGATAAGAGCTTGAACTAAAATTTAGGTAGAGTTCTGTGAAAGTAAAGGACTAATGCGTGAGATGTTTTTTGAGCTGTAACCGACAGGAGTTGAACAGGGTATTAATGTGGTGTTTAAAGGAGATTTCTGAGTCAAAGGTTACTCCCATGCATCACACGTAAAGTGATGGGAAGATTGGTGTGTCATTGATGTGGATAGTAGTGTTAGGTAGGGGGTAAATCGGAAGGGTGGAAAAAGGACAAGTTCGGTCTTATCCATGTTGAATTTAAGGAAGCAGCAGGACATAAAAGCAGAGATGGCATTTAGGCAGTCAGGTACCTGGGATGTCAGAGTACCGAGGTCAGGGGTGGAGATGTAAATTTGGGTATCATCAGCATACAGGTGGTATTGGAATCCAAAGGAACTAATGAGCTGACCTAGCCAAAAGGTGTAAATGGAGAAGAGAAGAGGGCCAAGTACAGAGCCTTGTGGTAACTCCACAGGGAGGGGGAGTGTGGTGGAGTTGGAGTCAGAGTGGGAAACACTGAACGTCCTACCTGAGAGGTAGGAGGACAGCTAAGAGAGTGAAAAACCCTGGATACCAAGGGAGGATAAGATATGTAAAGGGTGATCCACTGTATCAAAGGCTGAAGACAGATCAAGCAGAATACTGTAAGAAGGGAATAGTGGCCTTTAGATTTAGCATTAAGCAGTTAGTAACATTGGTGAGAGCTGTTTCCGTGGAGTGGTTGGGGCGGAAGCCAGACTGTAGATGATCAAAGAGGGAGTTGGCAGAAAAATGATTAACCATTTCAGCATAGACATGTCATTCAAGTAGTTTAGATGCAAATGGGAGAAGAGAGAAAGGCAGGTAATTGGATAGAGCAGATGGATCCAGAAAAGGTTTCTTGAGAAAAGGGGATAAAATAGCATGTTTGAATAAGGAGGGAAAAGTACCCATGGATAGGGACAAGTTAAATAGAGACGTTAGGGCTGGTGTAAAGGAAGTTGAGAGATGGGGAATGAGAAAGGAGGAAATGGGGTCAAGGGGGCAGGTGGTGAGACGGGCCTGGGAGAGAAGGCTTGAAAGTCTATGTTCTGTAATATTGGAAAAACTGGTGAGAACAGAGATGGAGGTGGTGTAAGAGAGGCCGGGTAGAAAAAAAGGTGGGACTGGAAGCTGTGGAGATGAGCCAGAGCATGCAAAAAAACCTATTTCTTATATTAATGATTTTTTTCTGTGAAATAAGAGGCAATTTTATCAGCAGATATGCTGTCCAACTTTCCTACCCCTTATGTCTAAGAGTACCATTTATATACAGACCCCCTTCTGCCTCAGCCCCAGCCACTTTCAGCCCCAGAGTTTGAAACCTGGCTCTCTATCTTTCTTTCCTTCAACTGTACGGCTATAATTCTAGATACTTAAATTGTCACATTGACGACACTAAGCAATCCTAGCCCTTTTGCTTTCTCCACTTACTGTAACTTCCTCCTTCTACCTCCAGCAGTGGACCAACACTAAAACCCATAAGGATGGTCACTTCTTGGACTTGGTTTTTACTAAAAATCTTTCTGTCTCACAGTTTGCTAGTAACTCCTTCCCATTTACAGATCACAATCTAAGTAATTTTTCTATCTCTTCTCTTCTCTCTCCTCTGACACTCCATCTTCTCTCCTTGTTCACGACACCCGAGCAAAAGACCTTCTGGCTCTATCCTCTTCTCTCAGTTCTAGCCTCACTGCCCTCATGTCTGATTTTAACCCTGATTTGCTAATACATTCATGCAACTCTATCTTATCTACTACTAATGACTCCTTTTACCCCCTAAAAACCTACAAACGTCACCCCACTAACCCCCATCCTCTGCTCAATTCAGTTACCAAATTCCTACACTACTGTACTTGTGCAGCTGAGTGGCTGTTGAAAAAGTCCTGCAGTCAGGAAGACTTTTATCACAACAAGCTCATGCTGTCGTGTCTTTATTCAGCTCTTTCAGAAGCAAAACACTCCTACTTTAACACACTTATAAACAATAACAAAAATAGCCCACGTCGTCTATTTTCGCTATTTAACACTCTCTTACAGCCCTCATCTACTGACACTCTTCATTTCATTAACGCTCTTCAGGATTTTGAAGACTACCGTATATACTCGAGTATAAACTGAGTTTTTCAGCCTGAAAACTTGGACTCGGTTTATACTCGAGTCACGACTTACCTTAGCATTCCGGCAGCCGCACGATCTTTCTCTGTACTGGCGCGCGCGCCTGACGTCACTGCCCGTCAGGCCGGCGCGCCAGTACAGGAATGAGCGCGGTTGCCGGAATGCAGAGCAGGAATGAGGATACCGTACCTTCAATGCTGGCAGGAAGCCCTTGGATGGAGGAAGCCCTTGGATGGAGGAAGCCCTTGGATGGAGGAAGCTTGGATGGAGGAAGCCCTTGAATGGAGGAGAGCCACAGGGAGAAGGGCCCACAGGTACAAACTGAACTGGGTGGTGGGTGAGGGTGGCATTCAAGATGTTTGGAAACTACAACTCCAGCATGCTTTATTAGCTGGGAGTTGTAGTTTCCAAAATCTTGAATGCCAATGAGGGTGGCATTCAAGTTGTTTGAAAACTACAACTCCCAGCTAACAAAGCATGCTGGGAGTTATAGTTCCCAAACATCTTGAATGCCACCCTCACTTGGCATTCAAGATGTTGGAAACTACAATTCCCAACTAATAAAGCATGCTGGGATGTTGTAGTTTCCAAACATCTTGAATGCCACCCTCACTTGGCATTCAGATGTTTGGAAACTACAACTCCCAGCATGCTTTATTAGCTGGGAGTTGTAGTTTCCAAACATCTTGAATGCCAAGTTTCTAACCTCGGTTTATACTCGAGTCAACAACTTTATTAGGATTTTTAGCTAAAATTGGGTACCTCGGTTTATACTTGGGTCGGTTTATACTCGAGTATATACGGTACTTTATAACTAAAATGGATGATATATGCACTCTAATCCCCTCTTACTAGGACATCTCTCATTTCTTCTGCCTGCCCCACCACCTGCAGTTCTGGAATCTGTCACCCATTCTGAAGTCCTTGACTTCCTGTTGTCCTTGCCACTTACAATTTGTACCCTTGATCCCATGTCCTCCTTCTTACACAGACATTGTGCTAAATCCTTTCCCCGGCTCATGCTCTCATTTTTAATTCCTCCCTGACCTCTGGGATTTTTCCTTCTACCTTTAAACATGCATGCGTCAAACCACTTCTTAAAAAACCCTCTATGGACACTACCTGTCTCTCAAATGACCACTTCCGAGCTTGAAGCCTAAACCTTTTTTCTTCAAGTCTTAAGGGATGTCCTTGTGTCCTTTGACATGTTCTATTGGTGAACAATACCCCAGATAGTTTATTGTATGGCCCGTTAATGTATTTATACAACAGTAATCATATCCCCACGCAAGCGCCTTTTCTCCAGCGTACATAATTGTAACTTTTCCAGTCTCTCTTCATATTCAAGCTCCCCCAATCCCTTATTAATTGTAGCCCTTCTCTGAACCTTTCCATTTAAAAGATGTCCTTTTTGTACACAGGATTCCAAAATTGCACTGCATATTCCAAATGAGGCCTTACCAATGCTTGTAGAGAGGGAGAATTACATTTTCCTCCCTTGAATCCATACCTCTCTTTATACAAGACAATACTGCTGGCTCTGGCTGGCTCTGGCTGTTGCCGCCTGGCACTGCTTGCTACCTTTAAGTTTGTTATCCACCAAAACTCCAAGATCCCTTTCCAACAGGGATTCACTTAAGACTAGAGATGTCCGAACTTCGCAAAATCCGGTCCGCTCGAGGATCCGCGAATTTTTGAAAAAATTAGAAAATCCGCGAGCGGACCAATTAAAATGAAAAATATCCTCGAAAATACGAGAAATCCTCGTAATTTCGAAAATTTTTGAAAATACGAGAAATCCGCGGTTCGGAAGTTCAGAAGGCGGAAAATCCAGAAAATCCGAAAAAATTCGCTGTTCGCGAACGGGATAAATCCGGGGCGGATCCGGGTTCGGATCCGCGAACCGGCCATCCCCACTTAACACAGAGCCATTTATAGTATAAGTAGCACAAGGCTTTTTAAGTCCAAAATGCATCACCTTACATTTATCAACATTGAATCTCATCTGCCAATGTGACAATCTATCTAGATCCCCCTGCAACGATTGCACATACGTCAGCAAACACAGAAACCTTGCTGACAATACCCACTTCTAAATCATTAATTAACAGATTAAATAGAAGCAGCCCCAACACAGAACCCTGTGGCACCCCACTTAGCACTTTAGTCCATAATGATGAAGCCCCATTAACAACTACTCTCTGCATCCTATTCCTTAACCAATTTTCTAAAATTATACATACATACATACATTATTAAAACCAAAGCATTTATTTTAAAAAGATAAACACTTAGCTAAACACTACTGAATATTCAGTAGGTTTATCGATTGTTTAATATCGAATATTTGATATTGAAAATTCGATATCGGACATTAAATAAGTGATCAGAATTTGCCTCCCATTTACGTACTTTAACTATTGGGTTTGTTTTAAATTTTTTAAAACTTTCTGAAAATTCGAAAATCCGATTTTGAAAAAAAATCACCCGTTTTGAACATCTCTTTTAAACAAGAATTACAATTAATATGAATGACACAATGAAAACCCTAACTATTCACGAACACTGCCTGGGAGTGATGCTACACTCAGATCTTTCTTTATTATCACATGACTTCAACTCCAAAAAAAAAAATCCATCTTAAAATCTCCAGTCTGGCTCATTTATTTCTCTTCTCGCTTATCATACGATTTTCGTCTCTCTCAGTCTATCCACTGGCTGCCCATCCAACAAAGGATACAGTTTAAAGGGCATGTCCACCCCCAAAAATATATTCCCCCCCACTAATGGCCCCACCATGTAGTGTAATAAAATCCTTACCTCACATCCCAGCTCCATATGGTTCTCCTGTAATCCCCCCCCCCCAAAGTCCGAAAAACTGCCCACCAGGAGGATAGCAGAGTCCATATAGGACTCTGCCTCCTGTCTCGCCTCTGGGAGAAGTTTGGCATGCGTACTGCAGCCCTTCTCCCCCTCCCTCTCCCTCCTGTTTTGCGATCCCTCCCCGTACCATAAAAACTCTTTTACTTTTAATGATGCTATTTTCAATGAAGTTATAAAATCCCTCCAAAATAATGAGGACATTAGAAATTAGCTTGAATTTATATTTCTTATAAAAATAACATAAAGAAAATTTAAAATAGTAATATAGTAAGTCACAAAAAAATCAGTTGGACATACTTTTGATGTACAATACACAGTGTACAATGCTAAAAAAAGTTGGTTGGTACAACCTTTTTTGTACCTGTAAACAAGGAAAATAACAATAACATAGAATGGATGTTTTTACAGATGCCCAGAACCCTTTTTGCCAAATTAATAGTTATCTGCAATACTTATAGCTTGAAATATTTAAAGGGCAGGTCCACCCTAAATTTAAAGTTTTGCCATATTGTTCCTCTTCCCTGCTGTAGGTCCTCAGTAGGCGTTAAAGAAAATGGTGAAAATCAGTGCAAAGAAGATGCTATCAAGCAGCAATTTTTTCAAATGGCAGTATTTCAGTGCAATCAGAAATATGACACAATTCACTTGACTTTTGCACAGATTTTTTTTCTCAATAAATAACCCCCCTTTCCTTCTTTGATGATAACAGAACACAACAGTCAATAAAAGTCCCTTTGTATGCAGTTTCCTAAACACCTGCATTTTTAAAAGACTCAAGGACATTTATTTTCCCATAGGATTACCATTCCCAGTAATGTGCTCCAATCCGATGCATTTTCAAAACACTGTGTAATCTCCAAATATGAATACAAAATGGAAATGCACAGGAAACAACACAGAAAAATGGTCATGTTTTTTTTTTCTGGGTTTGGGTTTGGGTCCATTCATAATGTGAAATGGGATTAAACAGCAGCAGACAGTTAGGCTAAGGTCCTTCAGTTAGTGGAATTGTTCAGCGTTAGCAAATTTGGACATAACATCACTTTACACTAATGTTAGCTACAAATTGAGCCTAAAGCTTTACTTACTGTTTTATTAGGGGGAAAAAATATGTTACTGGATTCATCACAGTTTCTCATAAAATGCCTATGTGTGTAGTGTTGGCTCTGATAGGCCCTGCTGCAATCCTGGGCTCTACTTGGGAATCTCGCCTTGGGTCTCGCAACTTAGTGGCATTGACATCAGTGTGTGCAGCTTTGTGAGACTGGGGGAGGGGGAGTAAAATGGTGGCTGTGGCTATAATAAGAGACAGAATTTTGTGTGGCAGCTTCCACGATAATGTCATTGCGCACTGCTCCCCAAATCTATTTAAGGGTGTAATTTTGTGCTTTACCACTGACCAGTAAGCAGGTAAAGGTGCCAATACATTGAACTCACCTCCTGACCGATCCCCCGACATTCAATTAATTGTTCAGAAACTGCCTTTTTCATTCATTTTTGTGGCAGACATACAATTGCAACGCTTCCGCCTGGCGCATTAACTTTGTGATCGATGTTGATCGTGGAAAAGGATGGAAAAAGGCGGTTCTTTAAGAATTGAATGTGGTGGGATCAGTCGGAGGTGAGTTCAAATATATGGGCACCTTTCAGGTTTTTTTTATTTATTGGAGTCACAGTTGGGGCTGGAGGAGGGAGGGGGTACCCTTGCAGGAGGCAAAGTATTTAATATGGTGCTTGGGGATCAGGGTATATTTCGATCTGGTCTTACCTCCTGCACAAATTTAACACTAGTTTTTTGCTGGTGTTAAAGAAATCACTTAAGAAAGCAGCATGCATTGTATTAATTTCCATGTGGCAAACTGCAATTTCCATCTTAAAGTCATGCTAACCCTTTGCAAATGGGTTAGCATGATTTAATGGCAGGGATTTTAGCAATGCTGCTCTCAGTAAATTCAGCTGATCATGCTTAACAGAATTTAAAATCATATTGTATTGCAGAGTATTTCAGTTGGAGTTTTTAGACCCACCGTAACAACATAAAAGAATTATTGCAATGTTAGGCCTTTTGGATCTCCACTTGGAAAGGTTGTCCTAACAGGTCAAACATCATTGTATTGCTCATCTAGTTACTGTATGAGGTTATAACGCATACACTCACACATATACTGTATTTATCTGGTTGTGTCATACAAGTGGACACATTCACTCATATTTTTTGCCTCACATTCCTATGCTCTAAAAGATGTGGCCATAATTTTGCAAGAGATATACAAACAAGATAAGAATTTTGAAAAGGTTTACATATAAAGGATCATTTATAACATAATACAAATGGCTAGTAGTTCTATCTAACCCTTACAGCAGAGCCATGAAATCACTGCCTTTGACATTTAAACTCTTTGATGTTTCATTCCTCTTGCTTTATAAAGACTGGTGCAAACAAAGTGCCCAATTCTCTGTTAATTACTAAACCCTGATGTCAATTCCTTAAATATTTAAAGTCCTTCATAGCATTGTAATTGGTCAGAGCACTTTGGTTGTTTTTTGCATCTCTGTGACATAGATAACCATTTCTTGAAATCCTTTGAATGGTTGATGGAAGAATCACCAACCAGTAAAATATAAAACACATTTTACATGTAAAAAATACAATTATTTCTTATAAAATAATTCTTAATATAATATGTAAAGCACTAATACATATTTATTTATACAAATTTCCTAATATCCCAGGTGAGGCTGGATAACATACACACATGTCTATACTACTGCTTCAAGGTTAGAAGGCCCTCACCTGTCATAACTCCCAAATGGTTTAAGTGGTATTTCTGAGTTTTTGATTTTTCAAAGAGAGGTTCAGAGTTTTGAAAATTTCAAAAAATCTATTGGATCTCGGGGTATTTTTTTTTTAAATGACAGTTACGAATCGAAAATAGAATTCATAACTACTCTCAAACATATAGAAAAGAGAAAGATAACAAGCCAATCATTGGCCTGCTAATCTCCAAAGTCTAGCAAAAAAAACAACGCACTACCTTAGTAATTCAATTTATTTAGTCTTGCGCTCTTCAAGGTGTAGTGCTAGTGCTATAAGGGTACACCCTATACATCCACCAAATCAAGATGGAACAGACCTTTATACTTCACCCCGACTATTATAAATTAATCTCACAGACAAAAACCCCTTTATTTAAAAATACTTTCAGGGGCGGTGCAATGGAGGACCGGAAATTTATACATTACACAAAAGACTCCAGCACTCAACTACACATACAATTATAAATGAATTGGGTAAAAGAATTAGACATGTATTCAAGCAATGAAGGGTAATCTGCGCCGAAGTTAAAATGGATACCTTTAGTTACATTGTTTGTACAATATCACAGATGACATACAGGGTATAATAGAGGTTATAATGATTTTGTATATTGTTATTTATGGCACATTAGCACTTTCCCTGTGATTTACCATGACGCTGGGCAATTATATGAATTTGAAGTTGCGACTTTATCTCCATATTAGTGCCGGATTTTCGGTTTCCGAAAAGACACCTGCGCATCTGGCGCTTGCGATTCAATATCACATTTGCGCTAGTTTTACAGCTAACTGTCCCAATGCGATACTGAATCTTAATCGCCGTGTTTAAGGGAGAACTAAACCCAATTTTTTGTACTCCAGAATCTGAAAACAACCCCCCTAAAAACACCAATAAGCTATAAAATCCCACTTCAGTAAATTGTATTAAAGTAAATGTAAGCCTGTTAAAAACTGAATAAAGTAACTGTGTGTATGTGCAGTGTCAGACCACACCTCCTGACCTCAGTCACTAGAGATGTCCGAACTTCGCAAAATCCGGTCTGCTCGAGGATCCGCGAATTTTCGAAAAAATTCGAAAATTCGAAAATCTGCGAGCGGACCGTTAAAATTAAAAATACCCTTGAAATTACGAGTTTACATTTTTTTTCGAAAATTTGTATTTTCGAAAATACAAGTACGGTAATCCTCGTAATTTCGAATATTTTCGAAAATACGTATGTAAGGAATTAAGAGAAATCCTTGTATTTTCGAAAATACATGGTTTCCCATATTTTCGAAAATTTTCAAAAATCCGCCGTTCGCGAACGGGATAAATCCGCGGCGGATCCAGGTTCGGATCCGCGAACCGGCCATCCCTATCAGTCACATGCTTCCTTGCTTTACCTGTCTTGTAAAAGGATTGGCTAGAGATTATTAATGAGTGTGACCAACTGTAACAAGGTTCTAGCTATGGACTGAGCATGTGCAGAACATAATGGTCGTTGACCAAACTGTGTGATACTAGAATGCTGTGAAGTAAAGCACAAACCATATGTTTTATTTAGGTAAATTTCCCAGTTCCCATATCAAAATAGAGGTAAGACACAGATTACTGGTTTTATATCAAGGTGTTCTACCTTCTGGTTCAGTGTTGTTCGTGGCTTTAGTTGTCCTTTAAGTATTATGCTTGAAGTGATACACACACCTTTTTTAGGAACCTGGATTTAATGGATGTAATCTCTGTTATGTCTCCCTTGTTATATTGTTCAAGAGCAAGAAAACACTTGGAATGTAGAGGAACTTGATTTATTCAAACAGAGCAACGGTACATCACACTTTCTCACCATGCTATTCCCTAGCTTCTTCCTGATACTGCCCCTTTTTCCCAGCTTGCCTCTATGCCTTAAAGAACAGTATTAACTAAACATGTAGATGTTACATCATCCCTCTTTTTTTTTTTTTTTTTTTTAAAGGTTAAACACAAACATACAAATAGTAATGAAAAATAAATGAAACACTGGCATATTAAATACAGATCAGTTTATATCATAAAGAGCTTAATTTCCTCAATAAGCCTTGGTGGGGGTTTCGTGGTCGGCGGGGTATCGTCTCCTTGAACATGGTCATCGTGAATCGGAGACTGACCACCACTCCTTGGTGATACTGAAGTATCAGCAGGTACATGGATGCATTCAGGTGATTGAACTGCCCTCCTAATGTTTGAGGAGACTCTCTGACCCCTGTCTGTGCCTGTGGTATGTTATTCAACTGGGGAAACCTTAAAGTATGAAGCATTCCGGGTTATGCATATGTCCATCTCGCTTGTGCCGTAATCAGCTTACCTTTTCTGGCTATGACATGGTAAGGCTTGGGATTGTATGCAGAGGTTGTTTTGTTATGTCTCTTTTGTAAAACAACCACCCTATCATTTAGACATGCATGGGAGGACTGAGCATGACGTCTTTGGTCCGCATATTGTTTCATTTTCTGTTTGGATTGAGAATCTGTTTCTCTAATAGAAGAGTCACTAGGTGGTGGATTGTGTGCACTAGGGATTTCTGGAAGAAGTGTATGAATTGGCCTGTTAAAGACAAGTTTTGCAGGAGGAACATTAGTGGTTGAGTGAGGAGTGTTTCGGTAATTGCGTAAAAATTTGTACAATGCCTGCTCGAATCGAAAGGTGGGGTTTACGACTACAAGGATATAACTACAAAATAATTCATCGTCCAGGAAAATGTAACAATCCTGCTGATTACATTTCACGACATCCCATCCTCGTCGCCAGTTGTTATGTCTCCCTTGTTATATTGTTCAAGAGCAAGAAAACACTTGGAATGTAGAGGGAACTTGATTTATTCAAACAGAGCAACAGGTACATCACACTTTCTCATACCATGCTATTCCCTAGCTTACTTCCTGATACTGCCCCTTTTTCCCAGCTTGCCTCTATGCCTTAAAGAAACAGTATTAACTAAACATGTAGATGTTACAATCTCCAATGTCTCACAAATGGTTAACCCACCTGAGCCAAAAATAAAAAAAAGTATGAGTGTAAAACAATAATGATAGTCCAAAGAAAACTAATTACAAATATATTTGAATTGAATAGGTTAGTAAGCGTATGTGCACAAAAGGGCACAGAGTGATGCACATCTATAAATATCTGTGTCCCAAAACAAATTTAACATATGGTATAAACCAACGACCATATGTATCGTCAGATATTCCTGTGTTCATTATTTTTACTGCCCTTCTGTTTACATTTTCCAGCACAATAACACAGTTAATTGCCTGGGATGAGAGTATCAGAACTGTAGTCCAAACTTTTTACTTTTATTTACAACACAGGAGCAAAATGGTTCTCTGTCTGTTTCTAGTAATACTGTGTTTTATGGTGATTATTATTGCATAGGAGACTTTGGTTCTCCAATAAATATTATGTTGTATGTCAGTTAAATTATGCTGTTCATTTGTTATGATCTGTAAAGCCATGCAATAAAAAAGCCTTAGGTACAAAATATACCTTGCCATTCATAAATGTATGTGTAGTTTACCAAATATTTCTTTACTGCCAATGTTTGTTTGCCAGCATTGTTTTAAGTCTTATTTGTTTCTTTTAGCTGAATTGGTTGCCTTTTTTTGTTCTTTATCTATATCTTAGGTCTACATTAGCATGGCCACACAAACACACACAGTGTTTCTGAACCATTATTTTTTTTTTTGACCCACACAATCCTAAAAATAAATGCAATTTTACTCTCATTTTCTTGTCAGGAAGCTTTTTAACATGATTTGAACATCTTTCTTTACTGATGGCTTAGCAGGAAACTCACTTCTTTTTATGGTGATTGTTTTATTCCTACCTGCAACATGACCTAGCCTTGCAATTGGAAAGGTTGGTGTTCATTTAGAGAAGGGTCATGTTTAGTTGGGTTCACGTGTGAAATAAAAAAAAAAAAAGATGGCAAAATTCTAATATACTTCACAGTTTTTTATAGTTGTTTTTCTTTTTGGGTGTAAGTAATTAAATTCCACATATAGTACTTGGCAAAACAAGCTTTTTTTTAAACATTTATTTAATGTTTAAATTATTACATCAGTCTGGATGTAGACTAATGTAGGAAAGCTAATTATAAAATATGAATAAATGCTGGAACAGATTGTTGTGTCTGTCACATGTTAAATAAACAACATCAAGAGGAAATTGTATCTTTATTTTTGCAGATATTTGTCTTTTACGCGTCAAGGACACATGCTCAGCGAAATATCTAGCTCACTCCCTTTCCCCATAGAGCTGCCCAATAATTTCTGGGTGACTTTGTTGTCCTCTCTCAGAAATCATGACTTAACATTTAGAAAACCAAATAGGCACTGTGAATGGTTTATTTAGTGAACCATGTGACGTAACGTCCTTCCCAGGACTGAATAAATAACCGTATTCAGTAGTATCTGTGCCTTTCTGCACCTTCCTTACACCTTATACTGCATTAAGTTAATTGATTACTGAATTAAGCCGTACTGGACATCCAAACACTTTTACCTACATTTAGAAAATTGTTACTGTGTATGTCTGCTGCAGAAATCAACACATGCCCTAAACCTGTAGAATTACTGATGCTTTTTCCACAATGCTGCAAATTTTAGAGGTAATAGTTGTAGCTTTACATTAGAACAGTGGTTCTGATACTTTTTCAGATCGTGGCGCACTTGAAGCACGCCTATGTTCTTAATGTTGGACTTAAAGTTGTAATTACCCATATATTATGCACTCAACAGTGTATATTGTATTCAAGTGAATGTAGTGAAACTATGATTCATACACCTGTGCGATCGCGGTTGTATGAACCACGGTGTGTATGCATTGCCGTTTCGCCCGAAAATTGGCTGTGTGTATGAAGCACATTATATAGCAAAACATATATTGTTAGAGTACAAAATAACAAAAATGTAAGTTATACAGGTGAAATTATTTCCACTACCAAAATTATGAGGCACACCTCTGGCTCTTTGAAGTCACACTAGTGTGCTCTGGCACACCCTTTTGAGAAACCTTGCACTAGAATGAATTATAGAATCGCTTGACATTCATTTATATTTTGCCTGGTCCTGTAAGAAGTGACATAACGCAAAGTATCTTTTTAGACACCTACAGGGAGATTCAATACTTACTCAAAATTCCACAATGCAGTAATATCTTTGTAAGAAATACTGTATCACAGGATCGTGGACAGGTAAGCTGTGCTGACAAAAAGCTTACATAGGAAAGTGCTGACAAAACGTTACATTTTCTCAAAACATAGTAGCACAAACTTAATTTTTTATTAATTGCATTGGGTGCATGTGCTATTAATACCAAACAGTGCAGGCCCCCTGAACTTGACAGGAAAGGAGTGAGGAGGGGGTATGCCTCTGTAATAAAGACGTTTGATTTGCGCTATTAAGATTAAAAAAAAAAAAAAAGGTTTCTTTATTGCATCGGGTGCCTGTATTATTAATAATGAGTTAAGCCCACAGTAACTAGAGATGGACAAGAACCAAACTTAAACCTGAGTTCGAACAGAACCCAGACAAACCCGAACTTCTCAATCTATTCCAGATTTTGAATTTATGAACTTCTTGAACTTTTGAGGATTGTCGAATTTTTTAGGATTATCGATTTATCAATCAAATTGTCTAAGATTATTGAATTATCGAGAACTAATGAATTATCGAGGACTATTGCAATTTCGAGGATTATCGCATTATCGATGATTGAGTTTTCGAAAATTAGCAAATTTGTGAATTAACCAATGGCAGTCAACCCCCTAGGTATAAAAGGCAATTCAACCAGCACCATTTTGCCAGTGTGTTGAAATGAGTTTAGTGGAGATCTGAGCTTGAGAGAGTATTTTTTGCAGCTTTTTGTGTGTGAATTTCAGTTTGGTGGACTAGCACTTGTTGTTACCCACCCCGTATTCACACAATTTGAGACTCAAAAGTCGTCTAACCCCCCTATAAGTCCTTTGGACAAATTTAGTGTTATTTCTTTTTAGTGGTCTAGGTGTCTTGTTTTTGTGTCTGTCTTTCTGTATCTGTGTGAAAGCATCTCAGTGTCTGTGTAGCTGTCAGTGCTGCCTTTTAGCAACAGTCAGCAGCTTTTAATGTCTGATTTGCTCTATAGCTGTGCTGTTAGCTGTGTCTGGGCTTTTTGTTAGTATAAAAAAATCTTTTTTGCTTCTGTGTTTAGTAATACTCTGTTTGCTGCTGTGTGTGTTAGTGTGTTTTGTTTTCTGTCTGCATCATATTTTTTGTTGTTGTCTGTGTTTATATATGATGTTCTGATGATGGCCTGCGAGACAGGTGGAAACATGTAAACCTTATAATAGACAGTTGTTGTATACCAAGACCTGTGAGTGCATCCCTTCACCCCTGATTCTATCTATCTGTCTGTCTATCTATCTATCTATCTAACATAGCTTGAGAAAGGTCTAAGAGACAGACCGAAACGTCGCTATCTGTTTTGTTGCACATGGAATAAAATTGAACTTTTGCACAAGTCCTGTGAGTGCTCTGCAGTTTATCTCATGGTTGGATATCTATCTATCTATCTATATCTTTGGACAGCACCTGGGCGATTGATTTCGAGGGGAGTGCCTGCTGACAAGTCTACTTATCTATATATATATGAATATGTATATCCTTGCACGTGGAGGGAGAGGTGGGCCAGGGTCAGGGCAAGTTGTTGAACAAGAGCTATCTGGCCCTTTGCAGGGTTGCCGGGTTACTGTACCTGATATGTTTATAGGTAGCGGTGCTAGGGCTATCCCTACTGATAAAGGAAGGCAGGTATTTAACTGGCTTACCAAGCCTTTCTCATCCATCTCCTTACTGGCACAGGGCAGTCAACATACCGCTGCCAAAGTGCCAGCTCCTTCCTCATCTAAGACTCCTAATTTGGTCATGAACCCTTATTCTCTAATGCAGGAGTTCATTGTCCACATGACCAGTACCTTCAGGGTTCCGAAGAAGGAGTCTCAATATATGTTCACACACTATATGTGGGGCTTGTGTGCTTGGGGTGCAGCTGCTACCTTTCAGCAGCTGCACCCCACCGGTTCCTCACCAAGTAACCTGGTCTGCAGGAGGTACTGAGGATGGCTAGGAGGATGTCCAGTCACTTCAGGTGGTCATACACGGCCACAGCACATCTGGCCAAGTTCCAGCAGCAGAATAATTTGCCAGAGAACCGCATGATTTGTGACACCACCACCCACTGTTGAGGCTGCTCCAGCAGAGGAGCCATCATAGACTATGTCTATGAGTATGAGGCAAGATCGGGCTCTGGGGAGCTGGGTTTGCTGTTACCCAAGCAGTGGCTGTTGATTCTGGATGTCTGTTGTGTGCTCTCACTCTTTGAGGAGGCCACAAGAATGGTAATCCACGATGATGCCACCATTGCGGAGACCATACAACTGGTATTCCTTGGTGAGCACATCCTGCACAGCATACTCGTCAGGGCACTAGCTGCTGAGGAGCCATTACTGGAAGAGCAGAACAACGACACTGTGATGCTTTTTGAGCCTGGGCATGACAGTGCAGAGCTGCTGTCTAATGATGATGATTTAGGTGACCTGGACCAAGAAAAAATGGGGCATTCCTCTAGGGGGGGGGGCATTCCTCTAGGGGGATGTCTCCAAGTACCACATTTCATCCATGGTTGGGGAGTGGTTGAGCCCGACAATGTTGTTCTCAGTGACAACAAGGACATGGGGTCCTCTGTGTCAGACAGTTTGCGGCAAATTGGTATGTACATGCTGCAATGCCTACGCAATTTCAGGTAAGGCAGAATGCAGCACTATAAGGCTGTACTGCAACATCATCTCTGTTCTGCCTTCCTGGTTGCGGGATGAGCGTGGACTCACGTCCCCCTGTGCCTGAGAGTAGGAGCAGCGGAACTAGAGGTGGCCTTGCGGCTAACCTTAGGTTGTTCTTCCAGTCACAGTTGCCAGGTGCATCTACTGGCAACCGTGCCAAGCAACACCTTAGCCACCAGATCACAAACTACATAGAATCCATAGCCAGTGTATTCACCTCAGCCACTGGACTACTGGGTGGTAAAGTATGGCATGTGGCCCAAGTTGGCACAGTATGCCATCAAGGTCCTTTCATGCCTGGCATCTAGTGTCCTTTCAGAGAGGACCTTCAATGTGGCAGGGGGTGTTGTTATGGTGAAGAGGACCCGTCTCTCCACTGAGAACGTTGACCACCTGACATTCATCAAGATGCATGAGGCATGGATCACATCTCATTACAGGACCCCTATTGCTGATGCCCGTAACTGAAGGCCTCTTGGCTCTCAGGATGGTTGCAGCCTCTAAAAATATTGCATTCCCTCTCCCCCCCCCTAGTTTTTAATACATTCCCTTTATTAAGCACATAAACTGGGTCTGGGTTTATACAACTAAATGGTATATTTTAAATCAATGAGTCACAGGAATACAAGTGAGATAATCACTGTCCTTATTGATCTGTTCTCCCTTTGACTTTAAAATTTATTTGTGGTGCAAATGACCTGTATAAAGAGCTTACATTGCAAATTGGATATAATAAATTGCTTCATAAGGTCAACGTATTTAACAGAACTATGGAAACTACAGCAACATAAAAAACAAATATTTTGAAGCACAGTACAGAGCACTTTTAACATTCAGTGTTTTATAATAAAGGCCCAGAACATCACATAGAGTGCTGATACTAGGCTCAGTATAAGTGTATACAGTATAAGTGAAAAAGAACAATTAGATACGGCAAAATCAGCAGGAACTATTAGACTTACCAAAGCATTGTATTGAAAATAAAGTAGCACTTACTGTACAGCAGCAATCATATGTTGCATGAACAAATAACTATTGACTTATATAGGATATGTAAGATATACAAAGCAAGCTTTTTATGCAAATACATTCTATCTGCATTTATTGGGGCACATTGAGTCAATTAGATTTATATAAAAAAAATGTTTAGTTTCATTTATGAAATAATGTAATGGGCTGCCTTTGTGTAAAGTATTTTCAGTAAAGATTGTTGCTATGTAAAACTCTTGTCATATTTTGACTTGATATTCTTGAAATGTGTGGAGAATCTTGTGGTGAATAGACTTGTCATGTTAAATAGGGAGCAAAGTGACTGTCATAGCTCAATGTATGAAAGGTATAAAGTACCACTGTGAAAACTCTAAAAATATTTACCAAATGTTTGATTTCACTCATAATACATGTAATACTTCAGATGAGAATCCTTTGCTTATTTGCCCATATATATTGTTGCCTTTCGTTATGTGTTTCAGTTACCGAATATAAGTAGACAAGCCTGACATTTTTTTACCTGAAAAATTAGTAAAGCCTGATTTACTCGAGTATAAGTCGAGGGTAGAAAATATGACCACTACTGCCTTCTGACTCTGTATTGTTTTGAGACTTTAGTTGCCCTTTGAATGGACAGTAGAATTCCCATACAGTAGTCCCATAAGTAATAGCCAAATCCACTACTAAACTAAAGCCTCAGAAAATACAGAATCAATCTTTAGCAATAGATGTCATCCTCCTGATTCTGTTTACTACAGGAGAGGGACTGTGTAATACCATACTCCAAAAGAGAAGAGTGTATGGGAGACTCTACATACTAAACCAGTAATCTAGGTGCCGCGGTCAATATCCGCATCCACTGATGTGGTGTCTGAAGTCACTAGTCACAGCCGAGAAGTGAGACTGCAGCCGGATTACAGGATTACACAAGTTAGTGACCCGAGTATAAGCTGAGATTTGATTTTTAGGCTATTTTTAAAGCCTAAAAACCTTGATTTATACTCGAGTATACACGGTAAATTCCACACAGAGGGGTTTCTTTATGTGATACATATACATAAAATTACATTGATATGGGAAAAAAATAGATGAAGGGAAATTGATCACGTACCAGTCCCCAACTGCAGGGGGAAAAAGTGCCTATACACACATTAGACTTTTCTCCGACGTTCCTGTAATATTCTGGCAAACTGCTCTGCCCAAGTACCACATACCGTATATTCTCAAGTATAAGTCGATCCGAGTAAGCCTAGGTACCTATTTTTGCCTGAATAATTAGTAAAAACTAATTAACTCGAGTATAAGGCAAGAGTAGAAACTATCACCACTACTGCCTTCTGATTCAGTATTGTTTTGTGGCTTAAGTTGCCCTTTAAACGGAGAGCAGAATTCCCATACAGTAGTAGCCAAATCCAGTACCAGTACCCCCCCCCCCCCAATTCCTTGGCACTTCAGATGTTTGCAAACTACAACTCCCAGCATGCTTTGGTTGCTGGGACTTGTAGTTTCTAAACATGTGGAGTGGCAAGGTTCAACAAACTTTTAATTAAGCTTACCATCATTTACAATTCTCCTGACCCCCATATAGTAAAGGGCACTCTGACCCCCATATAGTAAAGGGCACTCTGACCCCAATTCTTAAAAATGTCACCTGAAGTCCAGTTTGACCAATAAAAATCCTGTGATTCCCCAATTCAGGAACTCAGATGAAGGGCCTGGGCTCTGTGCGCTGCCCGACTTCAACTACACAGACACAGAGTCCACTTCAGTGACACAACAACAGCGTTATGTACGGCTCACACACAACTCACAGAGCTGCACACACAGAACAACAGCTTCTATAACAGAGGGAACCAGACATTTCCCTTAAGGTCTGTAACACATTACAATTTGCTCCTGGAAGGTTTTAAATATAAACCCTGAAAAGACTATGTTACTATTGGTGATATGAACCACATTTGCGGTTATTTGCAGTTATTGTCATGCTAAGAAATTTCAAGCAGAGCCTCCTAGAATGTGACCACGCCCCCAGATATTGCTGTCACGGCCCCACACCCCTAAATGGCACGGTCATGCCCACGCTTTGAAACAACGTGGCCATACCCCCAAATATAGCAACCACCAATGTCACGTCCAATCCTCCTGGACACCACAACATCACAGACACGGGACGGTTGGGAGGTATGGACTACGCAGAAATTATCTGCATTACCTTGAATTAAGAAACAGGCACACACTGACCACATGTCTCACACTTCACAGACAGTTACAACTAAAAGAACAAAAACATCATGGCACTTTCAAATTGGACCAGAAAGTAACTTTATTGATTGGGATCTAATAGTCAATATAAAGTGGATTTTGAGCAAGGATAAAGTGCAAACAAGGTGACATACAGCTCACGTAGCATGTTCCACAACATTTGTATATTTACGCTCCAAGTGGAAAAACTGATAACGTTGTATATTAAGTTTTGCAATAAACATATTGCTATACCTCCCTCAAGCAATGTTACCAACTATACATTGCTAGTTAGCAATATTAACAATGCCCTAATATACACGGTCATTTAAAGGCATAGGCCACCTTGGCAAAGTGCTAGGGTGCCTATGTTAAACCAGGGCGCCCAGTGTTCTTCCTAGCATCTCCCTGTCAGCTTTTATTTGCTGTGTTAGAACTGATCTCCTTGTTCTGCTGCTGTAATTTGTAACATTGTAGTGAGTAGAGAGCCTGAACTCAGCTCCCTATACTTGGAAACAATGTTACAAATGAACTGAAGGTGAACAAAGGAGGGTGGAGGATGAGCTCAACTAAATGAACTGAGGAGAACAATTTTAAAATGCCAGGTAAAAGCTGCTGCAGACTTTATAACAGTGGCCCCTGTGACTAGCAGCCATGAGATCACTATCCCTGCTTCTTTCTTCCTTCCATTCAACTCTCCAATTAGAACCTAGAGTGTATGAGGAGTGAACAATTCAATGGAGGAGACATGGAAAGCTGGTACATACTGTATATCATGTCAATGCTGGCAGCTGAAAGGGTTAAAGGTAATACTCTGCTGGCACTGAAAGTGTTAATGCCATAACTCTGGGAAAGTGCTGGCACTGAAGGGTTAATGTCAATACTTTGGGAAAGTGCTGGCACTGAAATTGTCCAATACTCTTGGAGGGCTTGGCCACACTACTGTAATTTTAAGTGCAATAGGATTGCGATCAGATCACACTAGGGCACTAAGATGGCTAAAAATGCCCCAAAGAGGTGGTATATACATAAATAGCATATTAAAAACAACCTTGTATACAGAAAGAGTTGGTTTATACCTAATTACCATATTAACAATGAAATACACATTGTAATTATAAAAACATCAACATATAAAAACATGCAGCTACTGGGATTTCTAATGACCAAACAATGAACTGTACCTATTAACCTGATTGTAACTAGAGATGGCCGAACTTCCGAAAATCCGTTCCGCTCGAAGATTCGCAGATTAGCGGAAAAAAAAATTAAATTTACATTTTTTTTTCACAAATCCTCAAGCAGAACGGATTTTCGGAACCATCTCTAGTTACAATCAAATTATTTCAGAAAGAATCCGATTGGTATACTAACCAAAAAGATTATTTTCCAATCAGAATTGCTTACAATCAGATTCTTTCAGAAATAATCTGATTCTTCCCCAGACCATTTCCAAGGTCCCAGAGCCATTTACTGGAAGCTGCTGTACTGCGATCATTTTATTTCAAAATTTTGAAATTTCCTTGACCTATTGACTTGGTAGATTTCTTTATTGGCATGCATAAGTGGAACATCTTTTGAACCGCAGTTTCTGAGTTATAAGCCTGAAAAAGGTGTTTTTGTCTGAGTATGTGCTTTAATTATTGTTACTTTTTAGCTCTAAAACTGAAAGCTACTTTCATGTTGAAATGAGTGCGGCTTTTATATGAATTCCAGCTTAAAACAAGACAGCATTTTACCTTAATAAAATTGGCTGTCTACTGTGTCTTTGCAGCATGTAAAGTTTTGCACCATCTACTGTGCTTCTCACTTTCATCTTTTTTCACATATACAACTCTTTTTCAGTAACACATCTTTCAAAGAGAGATAGAACTTTCTTTTTTTAAATTTCCATGTTGCTGATTGTGAACAGTTTCCCTTTATACTATTTACACCCAGGCGTTTGTAAACCCTTTGCTCTTGGCCTGGAACCATCACAAGTCAGAATGCAAAAGCACAGCAGCACACCTTGAGCAATAACTGTACTTTTGAATTCTAAAGGGATATCTATCATTTTCAATTCATGCTGAATACAGAACTGCAATGTATATTAACAATTTAAGTATACAGTATTAAAATATGGAATTTATTCAGTTAAACTATAATAGATGTATTGTATCATAGGATTCTTTAAAGGAGAACTATACCTATTTTTTACCTTTAATGTGAAAGCTTTTCTCCCCAGAACACTTATACATCATAAGATAATTATCTAGTATGCTGCATTTATGTACATGTAAGAGTTTGTAACTAGGAATCCCATGTAGTCTTCAAAGAGGCTTGATGAGCATGTGCACATATTGTCCCCACCCTCAAACCTCAGGATTCACAGACAGACTACCAGGAACAAAGCAGCTAATTGTAATACCTGATTTCTTTGTGTAAGTGTTAGCAATGGTGGGTTAGTGGACTAATGCTTTACGTTTAGAAACACACAGCCCATGAGGTTACAGGTTGAAATCCCTGCGCTTACTAATGAAATTTATATATATATATATATATATATATATATATATTTACCTTCTTATTTTATACTTAAAAACTTTTTTATAATTTTTTTTTTTTTTCCCCTTTCTGCCTCAGTGCCGGATAGGAAATAAGATACTGGGTGTTTTTTTGTTTTTATGTATAAAATACGAAGGAATGTGTGAAGGAAAAGAGACAAATGTTTTCAAATTCAATTGTACACCTTTAAATCTCTCTTCTGTGTCTGAGAGAGGCGGGATTTGCTAACATGAGCTGTTACTAAAAGAGGCAGGTATATTTACTGTAATATGATTAGCTGTCAGCTTCTAGGGGGCAAGGTATCAGCTCTCTTGTTTTGATCTGATGTGAATTAGAGAGCATTTAAAATGTACAGTGTATGGGCCGGATTTACTGAAAGCTGCAATTGCTGGGGGCATTTAATATAGCTATAGCAGCTGTGACTAAATCACAAATTAGAATTTGAGTAAGAAAGCCGGTGCATTCGCTATATTAAATAGTTTGTGCCAGCTGCGTGGATGTCCGTTAACGTGACTAAGAAATTCAGCCCACAACACCTGGATAAATAAGTCCGTAAGGCTTCCACCAAACAAGAAGGTTGATTATAACAGCTGAACCCTAGTACCCACAGGTTAATTTCATAACTCAAGCAACAGCCACAGCAAAGAAAGAGACAAGACACTTGTTGTATCTTTGTGAATGTGCTCTATTGTCTATTCTGACAATGTTATCTAGTGACTTTAATTCCCCTTTTAAACAATATGAATGGCACTGGGACTTTTTTACATTTTCTTATATTAAAGAATTATTACTCCTTTGTCCCTCAATTTACAACTTAAAACTCAGGTATCTAAAATGATTCAATATATACTGGCAACTTATTTACGCAAATCTGCTATCATAATGTAAAATTTATTGTACTGTTCAAATGTTCTTTTATTGTACCTTGGATAACTTCAATAAATAAAACAAGTAAAAAAAAAGAATTATTACTGTATATACTCGAGAATAAGCCGAGGTTTTTAGGTTTTAAAATAAACCTAAAAACATTTCCTCGGCTTATACTCGAGTCAAGTCATTACCGGCATCAAAGTGGTGGTAAGTAATATTGATTAACATGCCATTTTCCCTTATCTAGAGGGCCGCAAGTTGGACATACTGCATTAAACAGTTTTAATTGATTGGGGTAAGGACTGCAACTGGGATGGTCTCTCCACTGCAGGCTTAAGTTGAGCTTTTAACCTAACAGCAAAATTCCCATACAGATGTTTGGAAACAGATGTTTGGAAAAAGCATGATGGGAGTTGTAGTTTTCAAACATCTGTATGGGATTTCTGCTGTTATGGGAATTCTGCTGTGAGGATGCCATGCTCCTTCTGATTCTTTATTGTTTTGAGGCTTAAGTTGCCCTTTAAAAGCACAGCAGAATTTCCACACAGATGTTTTGGAAACTACAACTCCCAGCATGCTTCATTTGCTGGGAGTTATAGTTTTCAAACATCTGTATGGGAATTCTGCTGTCTATTTAAAGGGCAACTTAAGCCTCTTAACTCGGTTTGACTTGTACTCAAGTATATACAGGTACTGTATTTATAAAATATATAAATAGTTTGCAAGAGTAAGGAATCTATATTGTAAGTAAAGTGTTTGTTGATTTCTGTTTGTAATGTCAGAAGAATGTTTTAATATAGATTAAGAATGTCAAATTGTCACAGTTGCTACTAAAGCTTACAACACAACTGAAAGCTGTGCTTGTCTGAAAGAAAATATTGGAAAGTTATTGTCATCATATATTTGTTTTCATCAGTAATGTGGACTATTTGTGTAATTTTTTTAGTGATTCAGCTCCTTAGGTTATTTTTACGTAATGACATTTCTTTTGTGGGTTCCAGCTATGTTTAAATAAAAGACTTTTTCCTGCCATCCTTCTTACATGCAAAAAAATGTTAGGTTACGGCACTTTAGAAGGCCTATAGGGTTTAGAATGTTAACAGCATCATTGGTTTGTCACATGATGATGAATAGGAGTACTGAAAAGCTGCAATGCTTCTAACATTGTTTCACACTGGTTGATGTGCTTTTTCGTTCCCTCAAGGAGTGAAATTCCCTATTTTATACTACATCACAGCCAATGTAAGGCATTTGTAAGGACACACAATCATTCTATTTTCATTAGTATTGGTTATATTTGAAAGCATCTTACTGATTCGGACAGTCGTTGGTCTGATCCTTTCCATGCATGCAAATGAATGATACAGCAGTACCCTTTTCCAAAGATTATGTTACACTTATTGAATTCAAGATTATTGTAAATATTTTAAATAAATTGAACAAGATTGTTGTAAATATTTTAAATAAAAAAGAGGATTACTGAAACCTGAACTAAAATATTGGGGGGTGGGAGGGCATGTATTGGATATCATTCACTAATTTCATAACAGTAATATGACAATCACCACTGCATTTACATCTCAGGAGCCTATAGGCCAAATAAGCCTGCCATACTAACCCAACCCCTCAATACAAGCCACACACCCAAACTACGCCTATTGGGGAGATTTACCCAGAGTTGCACTTGCTCTCGTTAGATCTCCCTAGTGATATCCACAAGCAGCTGTGCAGCTCTGTTTACATAGCTGTGGGTGAATAGTTTTGTAGTGGCTACGTGAGTGACTCTTGTGAATACGCTTGTAAATATTCAACCATAGGCACCCCTTGGCATGTGTCTTATGTGCATAGTGGTAAATCAGGCATGCACTGATTATGTAGAGTAGGTGGGAACTGAAAGAGGAAACCTTCAATATGGGACCCATAGGGGGGGTTGAAAGAAGAGACCTTCTTGTGCTATTATTTTGCAGCAACCAATCAGCTGTTAGCTTTTAACTTCTTTGCAGTTAGAACACAACTATTGGATTTCTGTGGGTGCAAATTTTTGTACCCCATCACCCTAGACCTGTTGCACATAAGTCAATAACATTTTAATAACATCTTGGGCTGGCAGACTCGGATAAACAAACTGATTGAAATTCTGTAGTTTGAAATTCTGTAGTTTGAAACAAAAACATTGCACCAACAACATTTCAGTACGAGCAATTGCAAGGCCAATTGAATTTCACATTTGGGGAAAAATGACCGTCAGGTCATCCCAAACTTTCTTTCGGTTTGTACGTGCTGAAAAGTTCTGCCAATATGTTTGCCCGGTCAACAGAAATATTATGGCGACTGTGTACACCAAGCCATTCGAATTTTAGAAGGGCAAGAGAAGCAGCTTTAGCCCTCTTTTAGATTTTTTCTTCATTTAACAACTATAGAAAAATATTAATTGTGTGATTTTCTAAAAATGTAGGAAATGCATTTTTTTCTGTGCTGTTATTTTTGCTCGGTAACTGATATGTCTGTAAAAGGTCAATTAGATTCACCTTAAAATTTTCACTCCTGGCTCATTATCCATTTACAAACTGCATTAGAATTGGCTCATCAGAGCTTCAGTGCTTGTAAGCAGTGTTAATACGAGCCCTTCAGAGGCATTTTTGTGGGCAGAAAGCATTCGAGAGAAACAGTAATTGGGGGAAGCTTAAATGTTGACCTGTTTTGTTCAGAGGAAGCGACAACAGCAACAGTAAATAGATAACCTTTGTATGTGAGAGCTCTATGAGGATAACTATTTCTGTGGTTCAAAAATTAGTGCCCTTTTCCATTGTATCTAATACAAAAGAATAATAATGTCCCAGCTTAACATGAGCAAAAGATCCTTGTTTGCTGTTAAGTCATATGGTCACAGGGCCTCAGCTATCCACTCAAGGGAAACAATTTTATATTTGTGATAATATCTTAAAGTATAAAGTTAAAGCAAAAAGCTCTATGTGAATGAGACTTTTATTATATAATTTTTAAATTATGATTATTATGATTGATGAAGGGGCTCTGCGTAGCATCGAAATAATATATAACATAATATACATATATTAAAAAAAAATATATAAAAATAATAATTCTGGGATAGAGTATGTATGGGCAGTATGTGTGGGCAGTATTTTTAATGGACCTTTTTCAGAATATTTCTTTCACGTCACAGTAGTAAAATATCTATTGTTATTATTGGTAATACACAGCAACAGGTTAGTGGTGAAATATCGCATGGTGTTGATGTTTTATGCTGTGGTAGGTAATTAGCAGGGCTGCACTGATTCTATAGTGATAATAATTAAACTGGTGCATGTTAAACACTATTGAGAAATATGTTGCACTGCACTGTGCTATCATCATGTTTACTTTATAATGCTCCACCTATAGCTATGCAATATGTTGTTTCTAGAAGTGTACCTAGTAAAGGGAGGATGTTGGAGGGTATTACTCTTACAATGGTACTTTCTCCTCTCCCTCAATAATAATAATAATAAAAATAAAAACAAACAGAAAAGGATAATTAATTCACTAGCCATACATCAGTTAGTGGAAAGAAGCCTGGAATAGTAAAAAGTGCAAAATATAAGGGTTAGCAAGTGGTTGCTTTATGAATGCATATGCATATGGTTAACAGCTTCCCCACAATCTACACCACTGCACAGTCTCCAAAATCAGCTAATAATATTCACTGCTCTCTTTAAAGATTGGCTGGGAGACACTGGCAGGTGGGGACTCTGAGGCCAACAGTAGCATGCAGCTTGGCATGAATGAGCATGTGGATACAAACACAAGGAACCAAGTTAGAATGTGCAAAAGGTGTTTTGCATTCTTCTTTTAATTTAAACACCAACCTAAAAAAGATCCTAAGAAGTTAAAATTTACTCCTTTTTACTATTTATAAATAGTAAACATTTTCAATTAACCCTAACGTCCTTTCTTAAACTGGTATGAAAATTAAAACATGGAAAAAAAATAACAGTGCAACAGAAAATACTGAATGTGTTACTGCTTTTAAAAGTTGTGTCATGTGTGGTGTCTTGATCTTATTCTTTGCATGAAAACCACAATGATTAAAACATGTTAAAATAATTGCACTGCTGGTGTCTTACAAATTATTGGCTTAATTTCTGATTATTATTTAACATAGAGATTTGAAGGACCTATAAATCCCAAATGAAGGCTCAGATTCCTAGTACAGATCAAGGGTGATGGTGATATAAATGGTTTAATAATGTTTGATCTGGAGGCTAATAGATTAAAGGAGACGAGATACGTGCTCGTATGAAGGAAATGCTACAGCAACAGATGAACCACATTATATTAAAAGTCTTCAAAAGCAATAGAAAATATCCTTCATCTTTTTAGCTCCCTTCATCAGAATTCACAGCTTTACTTCAAACAGGCTTGTGCAGGATTTCTTGTTGCTAAAGATGTTTGACCACAATTGCACAAAGAGTTTTATGAATTAATCAGATTTTGGAACTGGTATTCTTTCTTTGCTGAATTGACTCTTGAGATGTATAGATCAGAGGGAGTTTGGCATACATTCTTATGGACAATCATTATAGCCCTTTCGAACTGCATGTATAGGACTCTCATGCTTGGAATGGCTCTTATAGAGGAAATTCAAATTAACAGTATCTTTCTGTGTGATTTTCACAAGTCAAGCATCATTAAATAATAAAACATCTTACATCCTGTTGTGCATTGTAGCTTAGCATTGTTGGTGGGCTCATATATTCTCATATGATTGGATTTTTATAGCCAAATCATCCATACATTTATGATAGTTTCAGGTGAATGAAAGGGGCTATGAGTGTATTTAACATAGGAACAATAGACTTACATAAACAATATTGTAAACAAACCAAAAAAATTGTCCCTGAGTATTCCTTTAGCACAGATACCCCAATCTAGATCTAGAATCTTTTGCTTCACCAATAGACAAGCCCCCATTTGCCAGGAGGCTAGAAGCACACTGTTGCCCTCTGGACTAAAAGGGCATGTCCACCCCCCAAACTAAACTACCTTTACCCACTACTGGCCCCACTGTGTAGTTTAAAAAAATACTTACCTTACATCTCTGCTCCTTATGGTTGTCATGCAGTGCTTGTCCAAATCCAGAAAACTGAAGAGCAGTAGCTGTCTTCCTATCCAACAGGCTTCCGCCTCCTCCCTGTCCTATGAGAGGACAGTGGCAAGCGCAGGGAAGCCCTTTCCTTCCTTCCCTCCCACCATTCGGATCCATCCTCTGCAGCCGTTGCACCTAGCGTGAAACCCTTTGGACATATTTTAGCCAACCATATGGAAAAGGTTTATTTTAAGGGTGGACATGCCCTTTAAAGTGCAAGGTATCTGTGCTGCGACTGGGGATACTTGAGAAAAACAGAGCAGGCTGGGCACTTTCAGATGGAGAGCTGGATAAAGCAAGGTATAGAAGGAGTAAGCCAAAAACCAGAGTCAGGGATGGAGCAAAGGGTCAGAACACAGGGAATCAGTCAGAGAGCAAAGTACAGTATCAGAGGATCAAGAGAAAGCAGCATTAGGTCATGGCCCAAGGTCAGGGCAGGCGGCAAACAATTAATAGCAAAGAACAGGCAGGAATCGAGAACCAGGAAATACTAACAGAAAACTCACACCATGAGCTAGGGAAAACAAAAGCTATAGAAAACACAGAAAAATCCTGTGCACATAGGGTAGTATTTTACCATAGGCAGGTGCAGTCACTTCCCAGGACCCCCCCCCCCCCCCCCAAGAAGTCCAAACCAAAAGCTATATTGGGCAAAGCATCAAGTGAAGGCAAGAAGTATTATAGGCAGTCCAAACCAATTGAAACAGCAGAAAGACAGGTTAGAAGTTAGAACCAGATATGCAAACAGGTATTTGAATTTCCCAATGACAGAAGCCCAGAACAAAAGAGCCATTAATTTCTGGAAATTAATGAATGGGCAAAGGAGATAGACAAACCTACCCAGAAGACAGAGAGGCTGATGGAGCTGCATGGGAAAGGCAAAAAATACTGACAATACTGATACTGACAAAAATATTTTGAAATCCAAGCCACAGATATAAAAAATTTAAATATGTTTTAACCAATAAGGTGCTTTGGTTCTTGTGAATACAACATCAAGTCATTAAATAGCAGTAAAGCAGCACGTTTTTGCTTGTTTCTATCAATCCAAATTCCTCATCAGGCACTGTTAATGATATAATATCATACAATAAAGAGTATTTTATATTTATTCATTTTTTTTTTTTATATGCCCCCTAAGGGCTCGTTCACACTACATCAGTTTGTATCCATTTTTCAAACGCAGGTGCGTTTAAAAAAATGGACAGACAGTAAAACCCCATAGGATTTCATAATATCGTTTACACCTGCTGCGGTATAATACGTTCTGTTCCAGTCCGTTTAAAAAACGCATGCAGCATTTCTGTTCGTTTTTTCATGCATTTTCTATAGAAATTTATGGAATACACATTGTTAAAAAATGGATACAAATGTATGAAAAAAATGGATACAAACTGACAAACACATGCTCTGCGTTACTTTCAGTTTCTGTCAGTTTCTAGTGTAAACGAGTCCTGAGCCATAAAATATTGCAATATTGAGTGTAAACAATGCAGCATACTGGATTGCATTAATCTTTTTATAGCTTTAAAAAAAAAAAGAGGGGAACAGGACACCGCTAAAAGAGGAGGACATAGCTCAATATATCTCTTTTAGTTCTCCTCTTAATCAACCAATCAGATTTGATCAAATGCTTTCTAACTGTTATAAACCAGTAGAAAGGTATCATCATATTGGTTGAGGCAAATTAACAGCTCTTATTAAATAAGGCTGTTTCAGGAAGATTCAGTAAAAGTTCTTAAAAATGGTGCTGATTTTGCCCCAAACAACCAGATCTTATTTAACATTTGAAAGCTAACATCTGATTGGTTGGGGCAAAATGAGCACCATTTTTAATGATAAGAACTTTTATTGAATCTCCCTGTTTGTATTTTTGTTTGTGGTTGAAACATGGATGTCTTAAGGTGACCATACATTAGGTCGATTTTATGTACAAATCGACATACAATCCGACATTTCCATCGATAAAATTGTAAATTTCCCCATTCTTATCATGCGACATTAGATCGTAAAATCGATTGTAATTACGATCGGGAAAGACGGTTTTTAAGTCGATTGGTAAAATGATTGTAGTGTTTTCTAAAGTTCCGATTAAATGTTAATGTAATGTAACCTCACAATGGACGACATTCGACATTAATCACAAAACAAATTGAATGTCGAACAATATTTATTGTACATCTTAGTACAATTAACATTGTACATCTGTCTATCAAAGTATTGTTCGGTTTAAGATCGTAATTACGATCGTAATAGTGTATGGCCGCTTTTAGCTTGATTTGAGTTACTTTATGTACATTTTCAAATTTGGTTCACCAATTTATCTAATAAAAAGCAAGGAATTAAAGATTTATACAAAGTGATTGACCTTGTGTAAATTCACTAGAAATAAAAAGATTTGGTCGGCAGCACATCTGAGAAATGAATCAGTCAGGCATGTTCTTACCTTACTAGTGGAGATAAACAATAAGGACTTTACTGCTGTTAAAATGGTGTAATTAAATGTAAGTGTAATTAAATAGGGAGATCATTCTTCTGCTAGTAGTTTATGAGTTTGTTTTCTGTATTGGTTTATATAATTGAACACTGTGAGGGTTATTGCCTCCCAGGAATATTTTATGGTGGACTAGTCAGAAAAGACAGGTGAGATTGTGTCTCATTGAGATTCATGTCATTCATAAGGAGTATATTACCACGTTGGTGTTTGTTTCATTCAACTATTTTCCATCATGAATTTCTATTATAAATCTTGTTAAAATAATTTTGCCAATATCTTTGTATAAGTTTTGTTCTTTGTTTAGCAATTTTTTTCTTTTATAGGTTTTAAGATCAGCATATATAAATTAACAACAAAAAAATCTGGAGCAGCACATAATAATATAGTAGTCAAGGCTGATAAAGACATACAGGCCCATCAGGGTCAACACTATTATAGTCTCTCACTCACTCACTGCCATTACATAAATCCAGAGGTTTTTAACTGTCTCTGACATTTTTGTAAGAGGCTACATTTTTTTAAGAAATGCAGTACCTATTGACTGTTCATTTAGAGTATAAACACTGTTTATCTTGTCCCAAAGCTTTTTTTTTTCTTTTTTAAATTGCAAATCCTCATAGACAGGGTGGAGACTTTTGAATATTTTATATACTTTCAGTTTCAGGGTCATACATATTGGTTTATTTTTATTTCTGTTTAAAAAAATGTATTGACATGGGAGTAAATTAGTCGTAGAAGTATCTGTATCTTCCATCTGTCACTGGAAATAGGCATTTCTGTTACCAAACTAGAATTCTGCAAAGAGAAATCCTATGCTATCATCAGTTTAGATGCAATATAATAAGCACTTTTAATGAGTAAAGTCCCTCTCCTCCCTGCTGTCAGGCCCTGTAGTATAAGAGATAAGGAGCAGTACTTTATACAGAGGGTTAGAGGGTTTAATAGGAGGAAGAATCAAAGTATCTATTAACTCCAACACTTTCTTAATAATAACCACTGAGATGGGTGTAAATCAAATATTTTCACCTGCATTGCTTAATACATCACATAACTATGCAAATGTACTAAACCGGTTATTTTCCCCTGTTAAACGCTATAGTGCAACCTGTTTATATTAACCTGAATATATTTAAGAAGCAAATGCACTTTGGTTTATAGAGGATATGATCCATTTTTCTTTACTTCAAGCACTGGTAAAGCCTTATCTACAATATGCAGTAAAACGCTTTACAGATGAGCAGAGAAAAAACGTTCATAGAAAGGGAACTAAATTAATTAGTTGAGTTAGAATTATTCACATTGGAGTGAAGGTAATTGTGTTGATTTTAGCTTTTGCAGAGTGGGTCACATAATTGCATATGCCAGAGGAAATCTCTAATGATCATGCAATGACATGTGGCAATACTCTCATAGTACTGTTACTCTGTTGATACTCTCTCCATTTATGAATTTGCCTTGTATCTTTCCCTTTAGAAGCATTTTTAACAATAAGAAATTTTATTACATTAAAGGGGAAATTTGGTCGAAAAATGACTTTAGGTAAATTGATAGGAATTGCTCTCCTAAGAATTTTCTGCAATTTATTTAAATGTTTTATTTTGTATAGTTTTAAAGATACTTACATTTCTGTGTGTGATACGGCTGCAGCATCACCAGGTCCCCAGCACTTCCTGCTTCCTGCTCTGAAACCATGTCAGTGGATGACAGTCAATCTGCCCTGTGTCTCCCTCTCCTCTTGCAACCCCCCTGGTCCCTCCCACTCATGGACCCATGGCCCATCCATTTGCAGGCCCCCCTTGGCCCCCTTCCCTTACAGCCCCATTTAGCCCCACCCCCTCATGGATGCCTTAGCCCCACCCACTCATGGGTGCTATGGGCCACTCAGACACACTCTCTACAAAAAACTGTGAAAACATAGTGGGAGGGTAGGGCTGTAGATTCCATTACCTTCTCTGTGGCGATCTTCACACAGCAGGGAGGGGGAGGGACTTCCTGTATCCTGTCCTGTCACTGAAGTCTGAGGCTGTGCTCGCCGGAGGGGAGGTGGAGAAGCAGCCTTAGGAATATCACATGTCAGCCTCCCACCCATTAACTTTCTGTTAGTAATTTCTTTATATCTTGTGCTGTGAAGCACATAGAGAGGTGGTTGATGGCTCATTTTAAAGGTAGGAAACTTGCCTTTCAAATTGTCTTGAGACAGTTCCCCTTTAATACTTTTAGATCTTAAAAATAGTCTAATTGTTTACTATAATAATATTTTCTTTTTTTGTTTTGTAGTTATTATACCTCAGTTTTTCTTTTAGGACAATGAAAGTATAATAATAAATTATGTTTTGGTGATTTCCTATCTAAAGAGGAAGACACAACCAATTATATTTTAAACCTTAGAAATGCTATTAGGTACATAAAAATAATGCTATTTGTGGGTGGTGCTTCTCGTCTTATGCTGGGTACACACGGGCAAATTTTTCTTCACGACCGTCCATTCGCCACAAGTGAGTGGTCATCGGGAACAAATCTCAGCTGGTCGCAGTGAAAATCACTGCGATTGATCGTACAGTCCAGCAGAAAACCATAGAAGTAAATCGCCCGTTATTTACCAACGCATCCTATAACTTCACCCTCTCCGGGCAAATGGATAACGGAGTTTTGCCAGTTATTTTTTCTGCTCGACCGATATATATTAAAATATCAGTAAATTTGGTGAAAAAATTGCCTCATATTTACCCAGCCTTACTCTAGGCTTACTCTGCTTCTAGCAGCACTCGCACCAACCCCCCCCCCCGTGGGAGTGACTGATGCAATAAAAAGGTGCAAAAGTTTTAATCTGCAGAAATCAGATGTTATCTATCTGCAGTAACCCAGTAAAAACACAGTGGTATTTTGAAAGCTTACTGCTTTTACAAGCCACCCAGGGAGGTGGGAGTAGGAGTTCCAATAGAACAATAATACAATTTTCTATTTTTCTTAATTTGAATATCAAATTGGAACCTGTATTGTCACTGTATGGTCTGTGTGCGGTGTGTGTGCTGTGTCAGATATAATAGTACAGTATGCATGTTGCTTGGGGAAGGAAATCAGTTAACCACATTGTGATAAATGAATTTGCACCGGTGTAGACACTCATGGTTTTGTTAATGTGTACAAGTAGTATAACAGAGAAACAAAGGCAGGAAATATGTATCTTATTTCTTGCTGAGCTTTGGGACTCCTGAACCCTTGGGAGAGTGATTGTAAACTAAGAACAAAATGTTCCATTTGTCTAAACATCTACCTTGTAGAAACACACGGGAGAGTTGGATATGCCTTCCATCGCTGACAAAGGGTTTTGTTTGAGAGCAGTGCGAATTACTCTTGGGTTTTTAAAGTCTGTGTGCCTGAGGTACCTCAAATAGTTGCTGAAAGCCTATACTATGTCAGTTCAACTGCTGTCTGAAAAAGGATAACCTGATACCATTCCTGGAAATAATCTAAATAAGCTGGCTCAGAGATATTGAACACATTAAGAGATGCAGTATGCTGCACAATATGTCTTTTCATTGGAAAAGGGGGTGGGATGTGTGTTAAGAGTCTGCTGGTCTTCATTAAATCTTCCATAAAAATGTTCCGATTCCTTTTAATAATTCCTTGCAATTTCAACATAAAATATTTTATTCTAAACCTAAGATGGATTCATTCACAAAACAAAAGCTAAAGGTGTATTTAAAATAAATCTTTACCCATGCACAAAGTGTGTCTTACCTAATTGTATAACCGAATATTGACCACAGACCAATGCAGAAAGGGCAATAGCTTAGCAAAACAGTGAGGGATTAGTTTATCCCAAATAATACAAATGTTTACAACAAGTTCCTAAAACATTGCATGCAACAATCTATCATGGTCTTTTGTGTTCAGTGTTTCAAATAAGGTGCAATTAAATACTAATAATGCACTAATGCATTAATAATTAAATAGTAGTTGTTTAGGATCAGTGTTTTTCTGATTAGTATGAACTTGAATGCTCAGCTGTTTTTCAACAGAAAGATCTGCAATATGCTTGAGAAAAATTAGGAATGACAGGCACTAGGACCATGAGCTTTACAGCCTTGGACCAGATAAGGAGCACAGGACTATAAGGCAATTCTTCATGAAATAAAAGAAAGCAACCATTTTCAATTACAGGTTTGTTTTTAGCTACTTCGGGATATGTTCCATATTAATTCAGTTTTATTATGGACACAAAAGGAGCAATAAAACTCAAACAGTGCTCGCAGTCAGAGCATAAGAGGAATTTATACTCTGCTGTAAAATCAGAAACTCCTTATAGGTTTTTGAAATGATTCAGTGATGTCCCCCAGTTCAGTTTCATGTCAGTGGGTGTGACATGAGGTTTCTTGCCAGGAGGTGGCAGTGCGTCGACAAAAACTATGTGAGCTGGGAAAGCTAAAGATCCTTTTGAAGATTTCTCTATGCAATCGAACATTAACAGGGTTATTCAATAAATGTTCTTATTGTTAAAATGGTGCTAATTTTGCCCCAACCAATCAGATGTTAGCTTTCAAATGTTAAATAATATCTGATTGGTTGGGGAAAAATTAGCACAATTTTTAACGATAAGAACTTTTATTGAATCTCCCTGTTAATCTGCAGTGACATGTTTGCATGCTATCATGGTCAGCTCATTAATACATATTTATGTTACAATACAGTATTATCAGCATTTAGGCTTTCTTATGTCATGGTTTTATAATGTGAGATTAGGAACCAATGCCCTAATTTCACAATGTGTGTAGTATGTAGATCAATTTTAGAGCTGCGATATTGACATACTGTTTATAATCAAAGGTAAACTGATTACAAAGTGATAATGGTGCAGACTGTCTAGGTTTAGTAACCAGAACAACCAATCAGGTGTGGATTTTATCATTTAACTCCAATGGACAAGTGAAAATAGCTGTATATTGATTGGATGCTGTTTCTAGACTTTGCTGAATTTTGCCAAGGTTCTTAGTGTTGGCAAAGAATATAACAGTTATAATGTGAACAATAAACATGTTTGTTGTTGTTTACTGCTTAGAATTTTTTAATTAAAGGGCATGCCCACCCCCAAAATTATAATTTAACCTATTACTGGCCCCACTGTGTAGTGTTGAAAAATTCTTACCTTACATCCCTGCTCCAAATGGCTGCCCTGCAATGTCTCTGTAAAGTCTGGCTGTGTCCAAAAATGTGTCTACCTCCTGCGTCTACTCCAGTAGAAGTTTGCCATGCGCAGTGAAGCCCTCCCTCCCTCTCCCTCCCATTTTTCTCTCTCTCCCCCTAACTCCAAGCCCATTTTCTGTATTGTAGGGCTCCCTATCCCACCCCCAACCGCTATAGTTATTTGTAAAAAAAAAAAAGACCAGAACACTACTTGCTTTACTTCATTCCCCCGGCATTCTGTAATGCCAGCAGCCTCATCCTTGGAGGCCCAGCCCCCTGCTTGCAGTTCCAGCAAGCAGAAGGCTGAGTTTACAGCCTTCTGCTTTTCGTAACATTACTTACGAAGCAAAGTAAGTAATGTTAGGAGCGATTTTTTATATATATAAACTTAGCGTTTGGGGGTGGGATGGGGAGAACTACCTAATAGAAAAAAGTCATTCTGGGGGGGGGGGGGGGGCATGCCATTTAATGCTTTATTATTTACTTTAGCAAACAACATTTATCTAATCTAGTCTATCCAGTGACAATATTATTGATTTTAAAATGCCATTAAGTACCATGCCTATGTCCAAGACTACTGGAACTTTTCTTTAAGGCCTGATACACACTGGTTAATGTTTTCAATCGATTGGCTGTCCTTATATTTTTTTATTCTAATGTGAAAGTGCTTCTCCCAGTACAACTCACAGACCATGTAGTCTTCAAGAGCCTAGTGAGCATGGCCACGCATCCTGACCCCAGTATCCACGGTCTCTATACAGATGGCACCACACCAGTATGGAAGTCCCTGATAAGACTTTGAAAACGACGTGTTACCCTGTAGTTTATTTACCAGCCACTGTGCCATGCTGACAGACCACCAGGAACATGTGCTTCATCCACAGAGGTTTTCTGGCAGGGGGCAGGAAAAATAAAAAGAGGACCCCCCTGCTTCCCTGGTAGTTACGCCCATGATAGCGTGTGAAGTGTACAGCGTGCACTTCAAACTGTTAATATTTTGTCCTTTTGTTGTTTGTTCAACATTTGTTAAAGCTGCCGCTAATAATGAAGCACTACATGGAAAGCTGCTTTTTCTTTTTTTGTTATTATCTTCTTAACTAATATGAGGACACTGTAATAAAGAAGCCTTGCCAGGTCGTTCAACACTCATGATAGGTATTACACTAGGCAGAAATCTCAGCTTTGTATCCTGGCTGAGTACTAAGATTGCAGGAGCCAGATATATTTCAAAGAACATTAAAACATTGTTAGATGCTCCGTTTTGCCAAGTTACAGTAAGAAACTCTCAGGCTCTCCCGAGAAATTACAAACCTCATTCTCTTTACTTGATGCTGCCAGACAAAGTCTTGTACTCTCAATCCAAGAGATAATTGCACATGCAAAAGATGATCAGTGCAGATTCCTGGGCCCCAAATATTATCATTGTTACTGTGCTAGTGCATGAAAAGCTGTCCAACCATATCCAGATGACATAAGTATGGTATAAGTAGGGTCATTGTTAAGGGGATTTTTTTGGGAAAAGTTTGCCGTTTGTGCTTTTTAAATTTTTTTTAATAAGGAACCTTCCCAATGGATCCCATCCAATGTTTGTACACCTTTGTGTATAATATTTAGCAGGCACAAACTTCTGTCTGGTTGTAGCACCCCTAACAATCTTTTTAATTATGCTTTTGATATTATGAATTGGGTGTGAGGCTTCTTCTCTGGTTCGTGATATAGTGTGCTTCTTTATAGAAAATGATGATCCCTTCTAACTGTATTAACTACAAAATGAGTTCTATTCTGAAGAACAAATTAATCCATAAATGGTTCTGCAACCACCCCTAAACTGGATCTGTTCAATTAAATTACATTTTCCCACCTACAGTTTTCTTAACATTTGGAACAGAGCACATTCACAATAATACAAAGCTGTGTCATCCCACTCTCTTTGCTGTAGCTGTTGGTTTATTTATGTAATTAACTTGTGGGTACTAGGGGTCAGCTTGCATAATTCATCACTCTGTGTTGTTGGGAGTCTAATTGGACACAGTACACTTTTAACATGTTCTCTGGTGCACATCAAATCAAAACAAGGTGAAGCCTGCCCTGCCCCCTAGATGCTGACAGATATTTGTGCTGATAGAAGTTCAAAATATAGCAGTTTGGGTCCAGGTTAAAACATAGTTAACTTTTAGACTTTCATGATCATTTTATTCCAACACTTTCCATACTCCCATATTCAAACTTTGATTAGTAGCCCTTGTTAGAAGTTCTCCTTCAATTAAACTGGATAGAGGTATTACAATGTGTCATTGACTATCTATTTGCATCTATTTCCCTGTGTTATTTTTTTTAGTAACCCTCCCCTATGAGTAGCTACACATGTGATGTGGCCTCACAGTCACCAAGTACCAACAATGGCTCAGATTCCTCTTTTTAATTTAATTGAATGATTCTTTATTTTATGGACAGGATTAGCTTTGACACAAAATTCGAATGGAAATCTAGGTCCTAATTATAGTAGTACAAGTAACATAAAAATTGTAACATGATTTATAGTTTAAAAAATGTAAACTATATTTATTTACAACATTAATTAAACAAATTCTATAAATTCAACATGTAAATATATCACCAAATGTGCACTTTCAAATAAAAACTATATGGATGTTTGCCACAGAGTTGTAAACAGAACTTTGTGGTATTGTAACCATTGTGTCTTTTAAACAGCTAATTTCACATGTTTATTTCATACACGCAATCAGCTGTTAAAACAGCTTTCCTACTATTCCAGCCAATTATCAATCTCATGCGTGGTGCCTAAGCATGAGAAAATGGGTCCAACGTCCATGCCGAAAACTCTGGTTTAGTATATAAGATCTCTCAGTTTTCTAGTTATGGCAGTTTTTAGGTTTAGGGGTGATTGACAGTACCTATATACAATTTTTTCAGGGGTGATCTTGCCCTTTGAAACAAAATGTCATTATGTAAATGTTCACAATGTTTAGAAATGCATGAATTATTTATTCCTTATCAGCTTGGTATTTACCTTTTCTATTTACAGTATTTGTTTTTATAGCTATAGCTTTTCTGTGTGGCTGTCTAAACAGAAATTATATAAGACTTTTGTTGTCTAGATGAGGTAATAGCAATGGATGGCTGTACTAAGAATAACCATATTAATGGTGAAATTTATTCTGACCTCTGACATTTGTAAATTCAGAAAACCTAGTTTCCTCTCTGGATCTTTGAAAACTAAATCTCCCAGCATTCCCTGGGTGCAGTATTCCTGTCTTTGTGACTGTTGTAAACAATTGCAAAACTGATTTACTACAATTTGCAGTTTTTCCATCCTTCATAGATTTAGCAGCAACATTGCACCGCTTGGGTGAAATTGCTCGAAATGTACAATAGCCACAATTTTGTGAATTTTCAAAAATGTAGACTTTTCGCTATTTATAAATCAGTGGTAACCAGTGTCAAAAAGTAATTACTGCTACTTCTCGCTTTTTTCGCTGTGGAAACTGCTCAAGCATATTTATAAAATGTGTTTTATTGCGTTAAGTTCAGCCGTTCAAATTCGTCAAGTCTGAGGTGGCAAAAACGGATAAGTGCCCAATTATTTAGCCTGCCAATGGGTCCATGGAAGGTATCAGTACGTTGTGGAGTGTTTCTCAATACTAAAGAGAAGCACTCCAATTAGGCTAATTTACAACTACATTTAGCGGAAGTGCTACTGATCTGGTCAAACATTTATACAAACATAGAAAAGATAATCAATGCACATTCCTAGGCCCCATAAAATATTATATTATCTGCACACTGGCATACTTTATAAACAAACTTTGTTTATAAAGTATGCCAGTGTGCAGATAATATGATATTGTATGGGGCCTAGGAATGTGCATTGATTATCTTTTCTATGTTTGTCTCAATACTAATAAGTACCCAGGGGGGTGTTAGACAGCATTTACAGTAATATGATCTGAAATTTTGCTTTTTTATATTTTTTTTATGTGGCAAAAATTATGTGGCAAAAAATTAGCACTATTAATGCTACAAATATGGCAAAAAGTTATATTCAGCACAAATGATGGTAAATAGGTAATACTTCCTGGTGGATTTTCAAAGTAGTATCAAATTGGTTAATACACACTGCACACCTATCTTTTTTATTTAAAAATAGCATAACACATGTGGTGTTTTTTTTAGCAAAAAATATGATAAATAGTGTAAAACTCACCCAAGCAAATTTTCTCTTTTTTATAAGGATATGATAAATAGTGTAAAACTCACCCAGGCGAATTATCTCTTTTTTATTAGGATATGATAAATAGTGTAAAACTCACCCATGCAAATGTTCTCTTTTTTATAAGGATATGATAAATCATGTAAAACACACCTAGACGAATTTTCTTTTTTTATCAATAGAACTAATTTTTTTAGTATTGCTTATTTTCAGCAAACTGCAGCTAATTATCAAACCAGTTACTTTAATATGGGAACATACCATAGTGCTGTGTAAGAAATATAGTAGAAAAAGGTAACCTATAAATAAATGATGGGTGTATATCTGCTGGGTGCTATTCAGACACCATAGCCAATGGTCATAGATCAATATAGCAAAAAAGTTCAGAATGCACACCAGTCTTATAAAAACTCCTTGTATTTATTCACATAAACATACGTGTGTTTATGTGAATAAACACAAGGAGTTTATATAAGACTGGTGTGCATTCTGAACTTTTTTGCTATACTCTGTAAGATATAGTCATGTTAAAGGAACATTCAAGTAAGTAATGATGTTTGGCGAAAATACTGGTAAAACTGCAACAAATACAACAAAAGGCAGAAAAGGTGTCAAAAAGGCTAATTATCACCTATTTATAAACAGCTTTAAATAAAAAAACGACAAAAATAGCTCTGAAATTTCACCTTCTCTGATCTGGTAATGGCTGACGCTAGAAAGCAATTTCTCTTTTCTCCGCAATACCAGACTTAACGCAATTAATAAGGCAATATTACCGTCACACATCGCTGCAGCTTTTCCGTGAAAGCCAAAACAAGCGGTTTTAAAAATACTTAGAAAATAGCGCTCTTTGTCATTGCGATATCCTGCGAAAGCAAAATGTCAAAAAATATTGATCGTTTATAAATATGCCCCTTCTGAAGTGTCTTAACATTCAATACTTTTAATTGCTTTTCACCTAAATAAGTGAGCTGTCAAAAAGTAACCCATACCATAGTTGACAGCTTTCCTGCTCCCTGCAATCTGGGGGACAAGTAGGAGAGCTGGCAATTGTAAGGCAAATTTGACAGCTCACAGCTCAGGTTACAGGGCAGTGCTCTCTTCTAATTTATTATATATATATATATATATATATATATATATATATATATATATATATATGCACAAGAATCATTAATGCTTTGCAAATTATATCCTTATAAATGATGCTTATGTCATAATTAATAATTGTCGTTAGTTCTACGTGGTTCATACAACTTGCCTGCAACTTTGAGCTTTTATATGTCTATAGAATTCCTTGGTGACTTTTTTATTTTTTTGTTTTACATTATTCTCTCTCTATATATAAATACATGTACAATATAATAGCTGAAATTGCAGACACTTTACTTCAGTTAGCTCCCAAATGGATTTTGGATGGTCCACAACTATTTGATAATGACATTATTTTTTAATTAGGTTTGGCTTCCGACATGCGCATCAGTAAAATCTGGACAACCATGAATGAGTTTTACATCCCTAATCTACATTATACTGTTTGTTAAGGATTATTAACACAAACAGTTTGGAACAGTAGTGGCTGTGACTGTGAGAAGGATTAAAATCTAAAAATACAATAACGATTCAAAAGTTCAAATTAGCAAGAAAACTACATAAGGTTCTTTAACACTAACAGCGTTATTCAATAAGTTCTTATTGTTAAAAAATTGTGCTAATTTTGCCCCAACCAATCAGATGTTAGCTTTCAAATGTTTAATAAGATCTGATTGGTTGGGGCAAAATTAGCACCATTTTAAATGATAAGAACTTTTATTGAATCTCCCTAAGTGTTTCTAACGCAGCGTAACATCAGCACATCGTTTGTGATGTTGTGAGATGTGCCCCTGTATTATCGCATAGTGATGTTCATTGTTTCCAAGTGTACCACTATGCGTTAACGCATCAAACTGCTTTTCACAACGCACTACAACACAGCTTATAGGCGTGAACGTTAAGGTTCATTACGATAAGCAGAGCACTTTGGTGCCATTTCACTACATGAAATCGATAGTGTGAATAAGCCTTAGAGAATATTGAGAGACGTTTTGGAGAAGCTTACAAAACACTGGTCTTTTATCCCTGCCATGTATAATAAAGTACATAAACTAACTAATATTGTACTGTGTACATGTTACATTCAAATGAATATCAATTGGTTTTCTAAATGCAAGAATAAACTTTGCATATTTAATATTAAAGGGTATCTCCACTGAGGAAAAAGCATTTTTTTTTTTTGGTTTATTTTAAAGTACACCATCCCCCAACCCTCCCCCTACCTTTTTCCCCCCAGAATTCCCTTTCATTTGATTGCAGCAGCATGGGAAAGTTGTGCAGGTTCCTGGGGGTGTGTCTTCCCCTTTGCTGAGAGTGCTGTCACTCAATGTGCATCATCATGGTAACAGACACACCCACTTGGCTGCAGTAAGAAATCCTTTCCTCCCTGACTCTCTAAGATCATTTTTACAGCTGATCATGCAGAGAGAGACAGGGGAGAAAAAGTTAAAACCCTCTTCCCACACTACTGTAAGTGGGGTGAACTTTGTTGTTTTTAATAAAGATTTTTTTTGTGTCTAACTCTGAGAGGGATGGTTGAAAAATTGATCAATGATTGATTTCATAGGGGATGCTGGGAATATGAGGCAATCTGGTATGGGAGGGAGTGGGAGAGAGAAAAAGTACTGCTGTACTACATAGCTGCTGTGATGGTCATGTGATTATTCCTCCATTATCAGTGAACTCAGTAGCTTGAAGTGTGTGTGTATGTGTGTGTGTGTGTGTGTGTTCGACCAACAAGTCAGATCACACAGACAGCAGTCCCGACGGATCCTCTCACGTTCTGCGCATGCACTAAAGGAATCCGCGCGTCGAACATTTCCCATGCAGGCAGTTACTAAAAGTGGGCGGACCTGCACCATCCACAACATTCTGGGGGAAACTCATTTGATTTCTTCTAAACTACTGCTCAAAGACACAGGATACTGCAGGTACATATCCACCTTACACATATCTATCCTTACAACCTAGGTGACTTTTATCAGTGGAGATACCCTTTAATAACATTATGTAGCTTCCAAAGATGCCTGATCTCCTTGTTGTTTCAACGCAGAATTTTGTCTTCTGATCAAATTTCTGCATTAGAATCGCAAAAATTTCAGCGTTGAAACATGTTTACTTTGAATATTAATTACATTATGTTGTGTCTAAGGATACTTGAACGCACCAGGTTTTATTCTGCCAGCAAGTTTGCCAAAAGACACAGTTCACATTATCTTTCCTAACCAAAATTCCAAATTTAAACTGCAGAATTCTGCCATCGGCCTTGACTGTTGAAATTTTGGTAATTCCATGTTGAAAATGTAGTAGTTTTACATGAATTTGAGTTTTGACTATCAAATTTATCAAATATCTTTGCAGAGTGAGGCCAGCAAGGGTTGCCTTACAATGACCTATCTGTAAGTGCAAACTGCAAGAGCTCGGTGGGACTGGCTAGTGATAAGTTAAAGGGCATGTCCGCCCTTCTAAAAAAGTTTTTATATAATATTCTCCCTGTCCCCCTAGCCCCAACCGCTATAGTTTTAAGTTCACTTAAGTTCACTTTCTGAATTTAAAACTATAGCGGTTGGGGATGGGGGGACAGGGAGAATATTATGTATAAATGATTTTACACTAGGGGGAGGGAATCCTAATCGGGAGGGAGAGGGAGGGGAAGGGGCAGAGTCCTATATGGACTCTGCAGTACTCCTGGTGGGCGTTTTTTTGGACTTTAGGGGGGATAGCAGAAGAACCAGATGGAGCTGGGATGTAAGGTAAGGATTAAACTACACTACACAATGGAGCCAGTAGTGGGGGGAGATTATAGTTTTGGGGGTAGACATGCCCTTTAAACCTTATTTCTTAAAGGCAAAGCCCTATTTGCTCATCTCTCTGATTTCCAGCAATCATCACTGCTGCCATTCCCTAGGCCATTAATTGTCTGTCTGCAGTTTTCACAAATTATTTCTGTGGTTTGAATTATTTGATTCTGCTCATTAAAGTATTTTAGGTTTGTTTGTTTTTCTCCTATGCTGCTACTTAAATAAAGCTGGTTTGGGCGTGTTCAACATTCACAGAAAAAAACTAAGGTTCATCTGCTGTTCCACTCATAATTTCTGACTATTTTCAGGTTAAAAAACTTCAGCTTTTAAACTTCACTAACATTTAGCTTACTCTTTTCTGCTTTCCCTCTCTTTGTTGTTCACTCCCACTCCTGTTTTCTTTATTACGTTTAATCATTCTCGTCTGTTCTAATTCCCATTTCTATCATTCTATTGACCACTCACTTCTTTTGTCTTTTGGGAGAATATGGCTAGAGGGTTGGAGGAGATTTTACACTAGGTTGGGGGGGGGGGGGTATTAGCAGTCTCACTGGGATAGATAGCCCAGGAGGGAAGCAGGGTGTAGATAGGCCTGTGGCAGGTGGAAAGGGGGATAGGGCTAGCATAGGGGATAGGGAGGCATGTTTATTAAAGTGTACGAATAAATTACAGGATCATAATCTAAAATGTATGTTTGCAAATGCGAGAAGCCGGCCTGACAAAATGGGTGAATCGGAAATTATGGCATTGAATGAAAAGTAAGATGTAATTGGTAGAGCAGAAACGTGGTTGAACAGTACTCACAACTGGGCTGTAAATTTGGAAGGATATGCCTTCTGTAGGCAGGACAGAGAAAAAAGGAAAGGGGGAGGAGAATGTGTTTATGTTAAAAAATAATTGAAATTTAAAAGAAGAGATAACTGGCGATATGGATGTTAAAGTGGAGGCAATATGGGTTGAATTAGGCTACAGAAAAGGGGGTAATGTCATTGTTGGTGTCTGCTATAAGCCGCCAAATGCTAGCAGAGAGGAGGTGAGTCAACTTCATATGCAGTTGGCAAGGGCTGCAAGTTTGGGGAGTGTGCTCATTATGGGGGACTTTAATTACCCTAATTAATTCTCCCTCTTTACAAAGCATTGGTAAGGCCTCATTTGGAATATGCAGTGCAATTTTGGAATCCTGTGTACAAAAAGGACATATTTGAAATGAATATTTGAAATGAAATGGGTTCAGAGAAGGGCAACTAAATTAGTAAGGGGATTGGGGGAGCTTGAATATGAAGAGAGACTGGAAACGTTACAATTATACGCTGGAGAAAAGGCGCTTACGTGGGCATATGATTACTGTGTATAAATACATTAACGGGCCCTACAATAAACTATCTGGGGCATTGTTCACCAATAAAACATGTCAGAGGACATGAGGAGATCCCTTAAGACTTGAAGAAAAAAGGTTTAGGCTTCTAGTTCGGAAAGGGTTTATCACTGTGAGAATGGTAAGAATGGTAAAGCTATGGAACTGTCTTCCAGTGAACATTGTTATGGCAGGTTTATTGGTCAGTTTCAAAAGAAGTTGGATGAGTTTCTGCAAACAAGGAATGGTGCAAGTTACTGGTATTGATACATAAAGTAGAGTTGATCCAGGGAAATTTCCGATTGCCACTTGGAGTCAGGAAGGAATTTTTTCCCCCTTCATAAATTTGGTAGATGTTTTTTGCCTTCCTCTGGATCAACAGTTAGGCAGGAAATGAGGATATTGCTAGATGGGTTGGACTGGATGGACGTATGTCTTTATTTAACCTCAAATACTATACTATACCTATTTAATTCTATTTAAGCCTTCCATTAACATAACAATGACAAGAATCAATTGAAACACACTGGTCAATGCAGTCATTGATCCCTTACTACTACTGCCTCCACACTAAAGATGGATACACTTATGATAATTTGGTCCAATTTAGGATTTTGTAACTCTTGAAAAAGTTTGAAAATTCGAAAATCCGAAATTGGCCCCATTAAAGGCAATAGGGGCACACAGATTGAAAAATTTGAATTAAAGGTAAAATAGCAATGGTAACTTACTGTACATGGCTTTGGGACCTGGACAATGGTGTGGGGAACACAGTCAAATATCCAGTAACTTCCTCTACACACGCACTACTTTCAACCTTCCACATTCGATAATCAATGAAAATTCGCTCTTTCTAGAATATTTAATATCTCAAATCGTTCTCTGAATCACTTAAAAAGGGGTAGGAGTACTCATTATTATGCTAAAGGAATCATGCCCTGAATGAATTGGCAATGCTTCCTTGTTGCATTCCTCAACAAAATTTTTATTAATGCTAAAAATAACTATAGTCTCCACATAAAATTGTCCCAATAGGCAGAACACATTCACAATGATACAACAAGCTGTATCTCACATCTTCTTTTCCTGATGGTTGATTTATTTAATTAACTTGTGGGTTCTATGAGTTAGCTCTCAAAATCTATCACTTTGTTTTGCTGTGAGATTAACTCTGAGATTCAATAAAACTTCTTATCGTTAAAAATGGTTCTTATTTTGCCCCAACCAATCAGATCTTATTTAACATTTGAAAGCTAACATCTGATTGGTTGGGGCAAAATTAGAACCATTTTTGAGGATAAGAACTTGTATTGAATCTTCCTGCTAAGTGTGTGCTGTACACTTATACAAAACAGGGAAGCAGCCCTGTCCCCCAGAATCTGACAGGCAATCATGTAAACACAGTCTTTCTAAAACTAGAGCATTCGTCCACTAACCCACCAGAACAAAATCATAGTGAACAGATACATTTAGAAACTTTATCCTTTGCTAGGAACAGAATGGAGGCAATATGGCAGTAAATTAGCTGAATACTTAGTATTGTTTCTAGTAGAATGTCTGAAAAACTTTCTTTTTCTTACTTACGCTGGGTGGAAAATATTGGGCAACAGCAACTTTTAAAGTCTTGGTGTGGAGCCATCTGTATAGAAAATGCTCTTGAAATATAGGCAGAGAATACTGGGTTCAGGGGGCATAACACATGCTTAAAAGACAAAGTAAATACAACATGGACTTAAAGATATACTTGCAACAACATGGAAGCCTCCTTATGTAACAGACACACAGAAGGTATCCTTATACAATATGTTAGCAAAAGCAGAACATGTGTACATGCTAATATGCCTACCCAACTCAAACACACAAAACTGATAGTATCGGACAAGTATTGTCCAATCAGTATAGGAGGCCTAAGCATAATCTGCATCAGTAGATATTATATCACTAGAACCTGTAGGTCTGCTTGACCTGGATGCATTTTGCTCCTAAGAAGTAGTGTATCTTTGTCAGGTACATAGCTTGTGGTAATGCAGAGTGGTGGACAAATTATAGATATATAGCTGTACTATGTTTTAAACTGCATAATCACTTTCACTTTCTTTCTTCTGTTTGCATTATATACATTGGAACTGCATAATCACTTTCACTTTCTTTCTTCTGTTTGCATTATATACGTTGGTTAGGTTAGCACCTTCCCTTATAACAGCATTTGGTTTACCTCTACTGCCCTGCATTTCTTTTACTGTTGAACGAGAAATTATGATGTAAGCAAATAAAGCCTTGGGGGTATTTATGGAATCAGGCATTTTGATGGTGATTTACCCAGCGAAAGAAAGAAGATATTTTCTGTAAGGTATTTTATATGCAAAAAAATGGAAGAGGTGGTGAAGAAGAGACTGTACTGTCTATTCTTCTGAAATATTCTACTGAATTCAAAAAGGTTGAGCTTCCTTTTAAAGATTCTTAGAAATCCAATTGATAAAATTGAATCAGAAGTTTCTAGTTTGTACAGTAAGTGTGGAAAATGTGTTTTTCTGTCAAAAGATCATAGCTTACACTTATTGATTATTAATTCTGCTACAGTTTCTTCTTCTTGATCCAGCTTTATTTTGCAGCTTTTCCCTGACTGATATAATTATATAAAGTGATGTGCAAACTATCCCCTAAAAGTATTATAAAGGTTTTGTAGACTGAAAAACTGATTTATGCACAAAGTGATGATGAACTGAAACTCTACAAAAGTAAACTACAGCAACAGATACAATACAAGTAAAAAAGCAGGCAGGGGAATTTCCCCTCTCATTGGATCATGCCACTCCTGAAGATAAGGATAAGTGTCAGCTTTCTTTCCTTGTGCCTTTTTACTGTTTTAGTTGCTTACACCTCTGTGAAGAATTCTGATTCACACGTTAGAGTTTTTTTTCAGAATTTGAACATTATTTAATACAGAAATCTTGTATCTAATACAATAACCCTGCTTTAAGAGAGATATATCACTTGCTTTCAGACTCCAGCTCAACTGAGGCACTTTTGCATGGGTTCGTTAAGGCAACTATACCAATCAGCACAAAATATTTAGTAATGCTGTATATAGGGGAAACAATGACAAATTACCATGTAATATATATACTGTATATCAAAGTTACCTTTGATATATCTAGCTGCTATCAAAATTCAAAGATTTTTCTGGCACTAAGCACAACATACTGTATAATTTTGTTTTCCTTCAAATGTTCCATTTATTCATATTCTATACTATTTGCTATTATTTTATTTTTGGCACACTCCTCCCATGTCTGATAGGCAAGCATGCGCATATAGAAGGGATAGAGGCCAATTGGGGGAGGAGACAGAAAGCTGTTATTTTTATGAATTATCATATTGTCCCTTTAAATTTTATTTAATAGAATCTGGATCAGGGATTAATCTGGCACAAAATGTCGTTTTTTTGTTTCATTTAAAATAATTAAAGTATGGATGTAGCAGAGTTTCAACTCAAACATTTTTGTTTTGGATCGAAACTATCTATTCCACAACCAAAATTAAGACAGTCTGAACTAAAAATGAAAATTTTTACCCAGTGGTGTTGAAATCTGGGGCTTATGGAAGGAACCCTAGCATGTTTGTGCATCCCTTAATTGTAATCATCTATTATAAGATATACAGAATTTAAATACTTAAAGGGTACTTTGTGTTATACAAAATTATAATCCACTGCAATGAAAAACAAATTGAGTACCTAGGATTCAAAAAGACCTGGAGCACATGTGCTGCACGTAGTATGCTGTGTGTTTAGGCTCCACCCCTTTCCCCTTATCAATTAGAACACACCCATTAGTTACTTGGAGAAGTATAGACAGAAAGATAAAAAGAGACACAAACAAGCAGCGACATTGAGAGAGAGAGACAGACAGACAAACAAACAGAGACAAATACACCAATGGATATAGAGTGAAAGATAGGAGATATAAAGAGAAACAGACAGACAAAAAGAGAGATAGATATAAAGACAGGCAGATAGATAGGTGGATAGATATAGATGCAGAGAGACATAAACAGGAAAATGTAAGTTACCCAAACACAGACTGGTAAATATAAGTGCCCACACAGACTGGTAAATATAAGATTCCCACACAGACTGGTAAATATTTAAGATACCCATACAGACTGATTTAGTTATGATGCCCACACATACTGGTAAATATTTATGATGCCTACACAGACTGGTAAATACAAGTTATCCACACAGACTAGTAAATATAGGTTGTCCACACAAACTGGTAAATATAAGTGCCCATACAAACAGGTAAATATAAGCTAACAACATAGACTTGTAAATATAAGATGCCCACACAGACTAGTAATTATAAAGTACACATATAGACTGGTAAAAATAAGATACCACACACAGACAGATATAAAATACCCACACAGATTGGACTGGTAAATATAATTGCCCACACAGACCAGTAATTATAACTTACCCACACAGACTGGTGAAAGTGCCCACACAGACTGGTAAGAATAAGATACCCATACAGACTAGTTAAGATAAATTCCCACAAAGACTTGTAAATAAAAGTACCCACACAGTCTTAAATATAAGATGCCCACAGAGACTGGTGAACATAAGTTGCCCAACATACAGGAGACTGGTAAATATAAGTGCTCACACACACTGGTAAATATAAGTTACCTACACAGAATGGTAAATATAAGATACCAATGCAAACTGGTACTGGTAAATATAAGTGCTCACACACACTGGTAAATATAAGTTACCTACACAGAATGGTAAATATAAGATACCAATGCAAACTGGTACTGAAAATACAGTATAAGTGCTATTGCCAACAAAGACTGGTAAATATAAGTGCCCAAACATTAATGAAGCTTCAGCTTCATATCTTCAAAAGCAGATTTGTTTTTAACTTGTGGCAAGACCCAGGACACCTGGAATTACCCCTGGAGCACGTGTCCAGGGTTCCCGGCACTAGCTACGGCACTGTTGAAAATGGCCATAAAATGACAAACATCTCAAAAGTACCTATATCTAATGGCTGTGTCATTAATGATCGGTATAAACCTGCAGTGTTGGACTTTTCCCATATTGTAGGTTTTATGTTCAAAATGTACTATTAAAGGGATATTTCCCTGAAAATTTAACTATTTCTTTAATGCATTGGTTGAAGACTGATAGGTTAAGGAGCTATGCCTTTCCTCCCTTTCTTCAATCAATTTCTGTGGAGCAAGTTATGAAGAAGAAAGAAATGTACCTTTTATGCAATCCTCCACAGCCACACTAAAATTCCCGACCACTTCCTGGTTCAATTACAGCACATATTATCGTGCACGTGTGCTATAGTTGAACAGAACCAGGAAGTGGTTGTGACCTGTCAGTGTGACCGCGGTGGATTGTGGAAAGGTATGTCTCTTCCACCTTCTTAACCTCCTGGTCTTCAATCAGTGCATTAAAGGAATAGTGCGCTTTTCTACTGAACAATTCCTTTGAACCCTGTTACAGTATGTGCATAAAATTGCAAGTTTTGTGATGATGCAAACCTGTGGAATGTAGGTTTATTAAGGTGAATATATATATATATATATATATATATATATATATATAATTATATTTAGTAGTTGGAATACAATAATTTTAGTAAGGGGAATTTAATATATTGATCTGAATGAAACGGTTTCAGAATCAGTGCTTCTTCTTTGTGTCTGGTAATAGTAATGGTGAGTATATAAAAATGTAAACAGGTAGTCAGCACAGATATAGTATAATAGCTCTGCTGCTGAAAAGGCAGCGAGGAAGTAAGTGGCCTTCTGTTCCCATCCCAGATGTATTACAATAACACAAATTTTATTAGGGGTGATCATATCAGTAATGCTTTCTAGAGCATTGCTGCAATTACAAAAATGTTTTCTCTTTACCACATAATATGCTGTGAGTTGAGCTTCTATGGAAGAACTGAGGTGCAGAAACTGAGCTGTGGAGAGGTTAGAGCGGCCTTCTAGGATTCAGCCCCAGAGAAGACAGATTTACAGCCGCTTGTAAAAGAGAACAGGTTACTGCTTCAGCAATTTCTCAGAGCATTTTATGAGCAGCTTCATAAAGAAAGTTTGTGCACTGCAGGTTTTTATCGTCTCAACAGCTGGAGCTGCTATATTAACGTCTCTTGTCTGACCCCAAAGAGAAGAGTGCAGGGAGGTCACAAAGGATTCATATGTATTACATAGACTTTATCTGAAAAGCTATAATTACATATAAGAACATTCTAAAGATGTCTCTGTGTGTGTGTGTATGTGTGTATGGTTGTGCATACATTGTTACCAGCAACTGACATCCTTTAGTGACAAAACAATCACTTCTCCAGTACTGCAAAGGATTTTTACTTTCACATCTTGATTGCACTCCAAACAATAATACTGTTCATCAGCAAAGGAAGACAGGGATGGGTATATAATGTTAGAATTAGAATTCTTGGACCAGTAAATAGGGATGGCCGGTTCGCGGATCCGAACCCGGATCCGCCGCGGATTTATCCCGTTCGCGAACGGCGGATTTTTCCGGATTTTCCGCCTTCCGAACTTCCGATTCGCGGATTTTTCGTATTTACGAAAATTTTCGAAATTACGAGTTTTCACGTATTTTCGAAAATTTCCGGAAAATACGGGAAAACATGTATTTTCCAAAATTTTCGAAAATACAAGGGTTTCTCTTAATTCCTAACATATGTATTTTCGAAAATATTCGAAATTACGAGGATTACTTGTATTTTCGAAAATACATATTTTCCAAAATACATGAAAACTCGTAATTTCGAAAATTCCCGAAAATACGTGAAAACTCGTAATTTCGAAAATTTTCGAAAATACGAAAAATCTCGTTATTTCAAGGGTATTTTTAATTTTAACGGGTCCGCTCACGGATTTTCGAATTTTCGGATTTTTTTCGAAAATTCGCGGATCCTCGAGCGGACCGGATTTTGCGAAGTTCGGACATCTCTACCAGTAAATAGAAATATGTGTTCTCAGCTCCAACTATAGCAGATCTTGTGATTTAACAAAAGACTTACAGGCTTATTTACCCAGAACCGCTGGGCAGTTTAATGGGGTTAAAATCGTGCTAACTAATTTAATATAGGGGGTTAACATGCTCTTTGAAATTGATCAATAACTTTAAAGTGTATCCCATCAACTTCTCCTTTAACTTTAAAGCTTACCATATCAACCTCCCCTTTAACTACAACCGCTCATTTTTATTTTTTAGGGTAAACACCAAAAGATTAATACAGACTATGTTGCACAACAATAACCTCTACATTTAAGTACTGCAATGAACCAAAATGAGTTATTGACTTAAAATGCCCTTCAGAAAACACAATTCAGATGCCACACTCACATAAAATTTATGCTTATATATATTTGAAATAAAAACACTTGCTTTTTAGATTGTGCAAGGAAGTACACAGGAACTGTTCAAAAAATTAACCACATATATAGTCACATATTGATAGATGACTGCTGCTCAATGCCATCAATATTCATTTACTACAGTGTTAGCCCTTTAAACAGCATTGTGTTATATACATAGAAGCAGATCTATGCTAATCCAGTCCCCGTTCTGGTCCACATTTTACTTAAAGTGTAATATACAGCTAGCAGGGCAGTCCTGACTAACTAACCGAATGGGATTCACTTCCAGCAAGTCTCACAGGAGTAGTGGATTGAATGAGATTTCAGGTGAGCAGGAAGAGCCAGCAAGAAAAGTGGGAAAGGTAAGCTTTGCCAATGGCTTAGAAAAATAAGTAAAAGTAACAGCTTTGCGATTCACTGAACTTTGATTTGCACTGTAAATTCCCTTTAAGTATATCAAAAGTAAAAAAATGAGGACTGAGAATGAGGGACCATAAAATAATAGGGCTAACATGGTTATAATTAATGCCAAAAAGGCTAATGTGTTAAATAGTTTTTTCACTTGGAATGCATTAGAGAATCCTAGTCTTTGTAGTGGGGATATTAATAATATGGAGGGTATACATTAGTAATATTCACTCTGGCTAACAGAGGATATGTACAGAAACAATTAGACAAAGTTTATATCAATAAAACCCCAGGACCTGATGAAATATATCTTATGGATAAATAATAGTCAGCATGGATTTATGATAATCCAGACTAACATGCTTGTTTTTTATAAAAAGGTGAGTAAGAATTTAGATTTTGGCATAGCAGTGGATGTAGTATACTTAGATTTTGCTTAAGCTTTTGATACTGTGCCACACAAGTTTCTTAAGTATAAACTTAGGTCTGTTGGCCTAGAAAAAACATTTATACATGGATATAGAATTGGTTTTTGGATTATGTACAGAGAGTAGTAGTCAATGGAGCTAAATCTATGTGGTTTAAAATGTGGAATAAAAGTGCCTCAGGTTGCCTCAGGATTCTGTACTGGGGCCAAGTCTTTCAAGTGTAAATCCACCCAGAAAAACAACTTTTCATAAATTGATTCTATAATTCAGTGGGAAATAGCTGCTATCTCCAAATGGATCAACTGTTAGGTAGGGTTAATAAGTATGTCTTTATTCAACCTCTATTACCATGTTACTATGTAATAAATTGCATTCAATCTATTAATTTTGTTTACAAAAAAAATGTTTACAAAAACAGTCTAAAAGGGACCCAAAGAATAACGTACAGGCAATGAAACATTTCACTATTAATTTATTAATAAAAACAGAAACCAAAAATGCTTACATTTTTACACTAGGGCAAATAGGTAAGGTAAAGTTAGGCAAAGTAATAAACATAAAAAGCCAGAAGGAGTGAAAAAAGGAGAATAAATAGCTGTACCTGGTGGCCCCTTGGTATTACATTTTTGGTTGGGCCCACTACGTCAATCCTACTCCTATGTTCCTACAGTCTACTAATTACTTTATGTATTTCAGTACATTGGGAAAGAGTAACTCAGCTTAGCATCTTTTAGTCATTTATTACTTCACCCCCAATCTTAATCAAGCTTTTCTAAACTTTCAAGACTGATCGGCAGACAGGTTCCTTTCTTATGGATCTCACAATCTGCTGCAAGGAAAATTTGGTCAGGCTACATTTAGGACAAAAGATCCCTCCGTGTTTACCCAGCCTTAGGGGTTGAGCACACTAGCACGTTTTAACATGCAGTCCGATGCACTAGTGTTGGGCAATTGGTCTGGCCACACTAGCAGGGCTATGTATCAAGAGCCGTTATGGGCAAATTGTGTGTTGAAGTCACTTTATCTTGTGTGTCAAGGGTAAACATGACTTTAAGACACAACTAATGGAAGTTGCGGCATTATGCAAAAACTGTGTCGCGCAATCCCCGCAATCAATATGCTGAGCTGATAACAGCTCTTTAAGAAGGAATCTTTAAAACCAGCAGATAGCTGATGTTAAAGGTTCCCAATCTATGCTTTCCACGCATAGCTCTGTAGGTGCGTTGCATTGCAATCCATGCGGTCACAATTTTTTGCAAATCACATTCGCTCATATAGCACAGCATAGCAAGGATCACTACGCAAGCGGATGGTAACGCGTGCCCACTTTTTCATGCCTATTTCCATCTGGTGAAGTGTGGCATCAGCCTTAGTTAGTGTGGATGACAGTTTTAGTCACTAGCAAGGAATCCCTTTTGGGAAAAGCCAGAATTAAACACCAGAAGGGAGATCTACTCAGAGCAATAGCGGCTATGGGTAAATCTCCTTGAATATATTTTGGATTAATGTTTTTTAAAAATTATAAATTTATCTTATCTCCAAACAAGTTAAGTTTAAATGAAAGGCCAGTTTCCCACCTTTAAAACGAGCCATCAACCACCTCTCTACGTGCTCCACAGCCCAAGATATACAGAAATGACTGACCAGAAAGTTAATGGGTGGGAGGCTGACTTGTGACATTCCTGGGGCTTCTCCTGCACAGTGCCTCCAGCGAGCACAGCCTCAGACTCCCTCAGTGACAGTGTGTGAGGGAGACAGGAAGTCCCTCCTCCTCTCTGCTGTGTGAAGTCCTGACAGAGAAGGTAAGGGAATCTACAGCACTTCTCTTTCACTGTGTGAAAACAGCCTTTTCAGGCAGAGTTCTCAATCTGCCTGAAAAGGCTGATTCCACAGAGTTTTCTGTAGGGGAGGGGGTATCTGAGTAACCCACGGCACCCGCAAGTGGGTGGGGCTTAGACACCTATGCGTGGGTGGAGCTTAGACACCCATGAATGGACAGGGCCACGGCACCCATGAGTGGACAGGGCCACATGGGGCTGTAAAATAATGGGCCATGGGGGGCCTGCAACTGGAGGGACCATGGGGTTCATGAGTGGGAGGGGCCAGGGGGGCTGCAAAGGGAAGGAGGAGACACAGGACAGATTGACTGACATTTTCAGAGCAGGAAGCAGGAAGTGCAGGGGACCTGGTGATGCTGCTGCCTCATCACACACAAAAATGTAAATATCTTCAAAACTATGCAAAATAAACTGTCATTCCTGGGGTTCTCCTGCACAGTGCCCAGCGAGCACAGCCTCAGACTCCCTCAGTGACAGGTGTGTGAGGGAGACAGGAATCCCTCCTCCTCTCTGTGTGTGAAGTCCGGACAGAGAAGTAAGGGAATCACAGCACTTCTCTTTCACGGTTGAAAACAGCCTTTTCAGGCAGTCTCAATTGCCTGAAAAGGCTGATTCACAGAGTTTTCTGTAGGGGAGGGGTATCTGAGTCCACCCCGCACCCCAAGTGGTGGGGCTTAGACACCTATGCGTGTTGGAGCTTAGACACACCATCAGTGACAGGGCCACGCACCCATGAGTGGACAGGCCACATGGGGCTGTAAAATAATGGGCCATTCCCATCATCCCAACTGCATGATTTTTATTTTAGAAAGTGCCCCAACTTTTACTTACCTCCCCTCTTTCCTTCGCCGCGCTGCCGCCTCTGCTTGCGAGAATGCAAGCAAGAGGGGCGGACTGGCAGTCGCTCTTGTGATTGGCTGAGCGGCAGCCAATCACAGACGCGGCTGCCGGTCATTCAGTGCAGCGGAGGAAAGAGGGAGGTAAGTAAGAGTTTGGGGAGCTTTCTAAAAATAAAAATCATGCGGTTGGGGCTGGGAGACCAGGGGATTACTATATTAAAGGGGATTAATGCTAGGGGGAGGGAATCCGGAGAGGGAGGGAGAGGGGGGGAGGGGAGGGAGGGGAGAGGGCTGCAGTCAGGGCCGGATTAGGAAGTGCCTGGGGCCCGGATGTCAGGGGGGCCCGTCGGGAGCCGTCCAGGGGCCCCTTAATATATCTGCATTAAATGTACAATAGGCAATTAAATGAATTCTTTACCCTGCCTGCCCATAGTGCGTGCGTGCGCGCTGCGCAGCGTTTGACTAGTTGATTTGTTTTGCTGGAGTCCAACCGCCCTGACATCCAATCGGACTCGCTCCATCACTCGGAGGCGAGGACTCGGACAGTCCGAGTCGGACTCGTACTAGTTACTATGCAAATCATTGGTTGTCTACTTGTCTGGGCGGGTTGGCTGGCGCGCGCAGCGCACATCACTGATGTCATGTGCGCCTGCGTGCCTTGCGTAAGAGGACGTCGCAGACTGTCTGGCGCGCAGGCAGGAGAAGGAGTAGAAGAGGCGTGCCACACTGCCGCGTACCCCAAGGCCGGGCCCGATACTGAGTGACAAACTGACATTGGGACAACAAAGTAAGTAAACTTCCGAACTTACTTTACAGAACAGACAGACAGTGTGTATTTCTAACTGAAACGTATCTGAATCTGTTGATCCACAATCATAACCCAACTACTACTTCTTTCTTTCATCAGTGACTGATAGTGAGGGAATGGGGTAATCGGTGGGGGGGGGGGGTGCGGTAATGGGAAGAGCAACATCATAGATGCTATCATGGGGGGAGACCGGAGAGCACCATCATGGGTGCCATCATGGGGGGAGCACTATCATGGGTGCCATCATGGGGGGGAGAGCACTATCATGGGTGCCATCATGGGGGGGAGAGCACTATCATGGGGGGAGAGCACTATCATGGGTGCCATCATGGGGGGAGAGCACTATCATGGGTGCCATCATGGGGGGGAGAGCACTATCATGGGTGCCATCATGGGGGGGAGAGCACTATCATGGGTGCCATCATCTATCTATCTATCTATCTATCCTATCATCTATCTATCATCTATCTATCATCTATCCATCATCTATCCATCATCTATCTATCTATCATCTATCTATCTGTATATCTATCCATCCATCTGTCCGTCCGTATATCTATCTGTCTAATTATCTATCATCTGTCTGTATATCTATCTATCTATCTATCTATCTATCTATCTATCATCTGTTTGTATATCTATCTATCTGGATATCTAATTATCTATCATCTTCTGTATCATCTATCATCTGTCTGTATATCTATCTATCATCTGTCTGTATATCTATCTATCATCTATCTATCTATCTATCGATCGATCTATCTATCATCTGTCTGTCTGTCTGTCTGTCTGCTATCTATCTGTCTAAAGCTTTGGCCACTATAAACTGTCCTTATCTTCTTAAGTTTTGTATATCTTCTATACATCTCTTTATTGTCTGTATATCTATCTATCTATCTATCTATCTATCTATCTATCTATCTATCTATCATCTGTCTGTCTATCTATCTGTATATCTGTCATCTATCTATCTATCACTATCTATATCTATCTATCTATCTATCTATCTATCTATCATCTATCTTTCTTTATGTCTACCTATTTCTTGTCTATCATGTTATCATTTGTCTACCAGTATACAGCTTTTTTCATGTAGGTTAATAGCATTGTGTTGGTGGTGGGTGGAGGGGAGTTATGGGGACCCCAGTCTGAATTTCTGTGCTGGCTGGTGTGCCAGTTGGGGCTGTGCTGATGGTGCCATTTGGGGATGTGCTGGGGGTTCCTGGGGGGGGGGGGGGGTTTGTTGTGTTATGCTGGCTGCAGACAGTTGTGCATAAACAAAATTTGTGGTGCCAGGCTCAGGGGGACTCGGTGAGGGGGATATGCTGGTAGTGCCAGGGGCATGTACCGTGGTACCAGGGGTATGTGTGCTGGTGGTCCCATGGGGATGTGCTGGTGTGGTGCCAGGGCCCAGGGTGTGTGTTTGCGCTGGTGGTGCCAAACGGGATGTGCTGGTGGTACCAGCAAAATATTATTTTTTTTCTAGAGTGGCGGGGTGATATGCCAAATAAGTTTGTAGTGATATTTGTGAAATGGAACGTTAGGGGGGGCCCAAATTCTGGCTTGTGCCTTGGCCCCATTTGGTCTTAATCTGGCTCTGGCTGCAGTACGCATGCCAAACTTCTCCCGAGGCCAGGTAGGAGGCAAGTCCTATATGGACTCTGCTATCCTCCTGGTGGCAGTTTTGGACTTTGGGGGGGGACTACAGGAGAACCTTATGGAGCTGGGGATGTGAGGTAAGGATTACACTACACTACATGATGGGGCCAGTAGTTGGGGGATTATAGTTTTGGGGTGGACATGCCCTTAGGCTGGTACAGTCAGGTACACCATGGCCCAGTATTTCAGACTACAAATCCATAACCTGGGTGTTAGTTTGCCAGTTGAAATTCAATGTGACCAATCACCATGTCCTATTAAATAAAAATAAAACAAATGCAGAAATTCAGGAGTGCTCAACTAAAAAATCCATGCAAGTTGGAACTTTTTTAAACCAATATTTATTAAAATTGGTTGAAAATGACCAGCCACATGGTAAATATCTGCCAATATTTTGACCTAAATGTTGGGGCAAAACTATGGTCAGTGAAGCATTTTTATATAGTTCTGCTACCCATAAGAAAACCACATAAAAAGCATGCTTCACCCTCTCTCTAATACACTTTCATTACTATGCATGGTTTACAAAAAAGTAATATGATCCCAGAGCTAATCTTTGGAGAAGGAGAATGACAGACCTCATGAATGGGTATATTTTTGCTGCCCTTTCTGTGAGATTGTAAATAATTTGGGGTGTTGTGGATGGAGCTGCTTTCATTATGTATGAGACTTCCTAAACTTCAGGGAGAGTCGGGATACCTGACTATTTCATTTTCCTAAAGAATCTTCAAAAGAACTATTTCTAAAATGGTTTTGTGATATCAGATACTGACACACATGATATATTATAGTATAGAATGTAAAGTGTCTCTGTGACCACTGCATTTCACACATATCTCCAGACAACTTTATCAATTAGATGTGTTTTATGCATCTGTTGCTACCATTATACATTTCTGTAGGTCTAGCAATCCATTTGTAGCTATGGAATAGTTACATAAGCACCCATACAGACATCCAGTATACTTCAATAGGCAGGTTCTTATTGTTCTCAGCTAACATCTTGTCTCTTGCTTTGTATTAGCTATTGCTGTCTCTCTCAATCATTTGTCTTTTCTCCCCTTGTCTCTTCCATACTCCCAATGTTTTTCCTTTTCACACTTATTCTTCTGTCCTGAACTTGTCAGTGCTTGTGTGTGGATGTGACATGTAGCTGAATAAACTGCATTGACTGACTAAGGAACGTTGTAGGTGATTCGTCCTGACACATGCACAACAAAGCAGTATTTAAAGGAGAGGGCCCAAGACAAATAATATAGTTTCCCATTTATTTCTCCATACTGGTACTGAATAAATGCATTGTATAACTTTCAACACTGCTTAAACGCAAAGCACCACTTCGTGATGCCCATGGAAAAGCTATAAGTGGTAAAATTCAGGTTTATTAATACAGCTTCCTGGTTCTAGCAGTATGTGTAGAAATCTCATGCAGCTGACAATCATTTTTTGTGTTAGGTGCATCCTTGTTACTGTGACTGGAGAAAATCCCCCATCTAGCTATTATACCCTGCAATCAGTGCTGTATTTTTAATAAATATGTGTGACTTTTCTTGTTATCTACAATTATTAAAGGGAACTGTGGTCCAAAAATGACTTTAGGTAAATTGAGGTTAAATTGATAGGAATTGCTCCCTGAGAATTTGCAATTTATTTCCATTGTTTATTTTGCATGTTTTGAAGATATTTACATTTTTGTGTGTGATGAGGCAGCAGCATCACCAGGTCCCCTGCACTTCCTGCTTCCTGCTCTGAAAATGTCAGTCAATCTGTCCTGTGTCTCCTCCTTCCCTTTGCAGCCCCCTGGCCCCTCCCACTCATGAACCCCATGGTCCCTCCAGTTGCAGGCCCCCCATGGCCCATTATTTTACAGCCCCATGTGGCCTGTCCACTCATGGGTGCCGGGGCCCTGTCCATTCATGGGTGTCTAAGCTCCACCCACGCATAGGTGTCTAAGCCCCACCCACTTGCGGGTGCCTGGGTTACTCAGATACCCCCTCCCCTACAGAAAACTCTGTGGAATCAGCCTTTTCAGGCAGATTGAGAACTCTGCCTGAAAAGCTGTTTTCACACAGTGAAAGAGAAGTGCTGTAGATTCCCTTACCTTCTCTGTCAGGACTTCACACAGCAGAGAGGGAGGAGGACTTCCTGTCTCCCTCACCCACTGTCACTGAGGGAGTCTGAGGCTGTGCTCGCTGGAGGCACTGTGCAGGAGAAGCCCCAGGAATGTCACAAGTCAGCCTCCCACCCATTAACTTTCTGGTCAGTCATTTCTGTATATCTTGGGCTGTGGAGCACGTAGAGGGTGGTTATGGCTCGTTTTAAAGGTGGGAAACTGGCCTTTCATTTAAACTTAACTTGTTTGGATATAATATAATTATAATTTTTAAAAAACATTAATCCAAAATATATTCAAGGAGATTTACCCATAGCCCTATTGTTCTGAGTAGATCTCCCTTCTGGTGTTTAATTCTGGCTTTTCCCAAAAGGGATTCCTTGCTAGTGACTAAAACTGTCATCCAACTAACTAAGGCTGATGCCACACTCACCCAGATGGAAATAGGCATGAAAAAGTGGGCACGCGTTACCACCGCTTGCGTAGTGATCCTTGCTATGCTGTGCTATATGACGAATGTGATTTGCAAAAAATGTGACCGCATGGATGCAATGCAACGCACCTACAGAGCTATGCGTGGAAAGCATAGATTGGGAACCTTTACATCAGCTATCTGCTGGTTTTAAAGATTCCTTCTTAAAGAGCTGTTATCAGCTCAGCATATTATTGCGGGGATTGGCGCGACACATTTTTGCATATATGCCGCAACTTCCATTTTGTGTCTTAAAGTCATGTTTACCCTTGACACCACAAGATAAAGTGACTTCAACACACAATTTGCCCATAACGGCTCTTGATACATAGCCCTGCTAGTGTGGCCAGACCAATTGCCCAACACTAGTGCATCGGACTGCATGTTAAAACGTGCTAGTGTGCTCAACCCCTAAGGCTGGGTAAACACGGAGGGATCTTTTGTCCTAAATGTAGCCTGACCAAATTTTCCTTGCAGCAGATTGTGAGATCCATAAGAAAGGAACCTGTCTGCCGATCAGTCTTGAAAGTTTAGAAAAGCTTGATTAAGATTGGGGGTGAAGTAATAATGACTAAAAGATGCTAAGCTGAGTTACTCTTTCCCAATGTACTGAAATAATATAAGTAATTAGTAGACTAGGAACATAGGAGTAGGATTGACGTAGTGGGCCCAACCAAAAATGTAATACCAAGGGGCCACAGGTACAGCTATTTATTCTCCTTTTTTCACTCCTTCTGGCTTTTTATGTTATTACTTTGCCTAACTTTACCTTACCTATTTGCCCTAGTGTAAAAATGTAAGCATTTTTGGTTTCTGTTTTTATTAATAAATTAATAGTGAAATGTTTATTGCCTGTACGTTATTCTTTGGGTCCCTTTTAGACTGTTTTTGTAAACATTTTTTTGTTACAAAATTAATAGATTGAATGCAATTTATTACATAGTACATGGTAATAGAGGTTGAATAAAGACATACTTATTAACCCTACCTAACAGTTGATCCATTTGGAGATAGCAGCTATTTCCCACTGAATTATAGAATCAATTTATGAAAAGTTGTTTTTTCTGGTGGATTTACACTTGAAAGACTTGGCCCCAGTACAGAATCCTGAGGCAACCTAGGCACTTTTATTCCACATTTTAAACCACATAGATTTAGCTCCATTGACTACTACTCTCTGTACATAATCCAAAAACCAATTCTATATCCATGTATAAATGTTTTTTCTAGGCCAACAGACCTAAGTTTATACTTAAGAAACTTGTGTGGCACAGTATCAAAAGCTTAAGCAAAATCTAAGTATACTACATCCAACTGCTATGCCAAAATCTAAATTCTTACTCACCTTTTTATAAAAAACAAGCATGTTAGTCTGGATTATCATAAATCCATGCTGACTATTATCCATAGATATATTTTCATCAGGTCCTGGGTTTTATTGATATAAACTTTGTCTAATTGTTTTCTGTACATATCCTCTGTTAGCCAGAGTGAATTACTAATGTATACCCTCCATATTATTAATATCCCCACTACAAAGACTAGGATTCTCTAATGCATTCCAAGTGAAAAAACTATTTACACATTAGCCTTTTGGCATTAATTATAACCATGTTAGCCCTATTATTTTATGGTCCCTCATTCTCAGTCCTCATTTTTTTACTTTTGATATACTTAAAGGGATTTACAGGCAAATCAAAGTTCAGTGAATCGCAAAGCTGTTACTTTTACTTATTTTTCTAACCCATTGGCAAAGCTTACCTTCCCACTTTTCTCTGCTGGCTCTTCTGCTCACTGAAATATCTCATTCAATCCACTACTCCTGTGAGACTTGCTGGAAGTGAATCCCATTCGGTTAGTTAGTCAGGACTGCCCTGCTAGCTGTATATTACACTTTAAGTAAAATGTGACCGAACGGGGACTGGATTACTAGATCTGCTTCTATGTATATAACACATGCTGTTTAAAGGGCTAACACTGTAGTAAATGAATATTGATGGCATTGAGCAGCAGTCATCTATCAATATGTGACTATATATGTGGTTAATTTTTTGAACAGTTCTGTGTACTTCCTTGCACAATCTAAAAAGCAAGTGTTTTTTATTTCAAATATATATAAGCATAAATTTTATGTGAGTGTGGCATCTGAATTGTGTTTTCTGAAGGGCATTTTAAGTCAATAACTCATTTGGGTTCATTGCAGTACTTAAATGTAAGGTTATTGTTGTGCAACATAGTCTGTATTAATCTTTTGGTGTTTACCCTAAAAAATAAAAATGAGCGGTTGTAGTTAAAGGGGAGGTTGATATGGTAAGCTTTAAAGTTAAAGGAGAAGTTGATGGATACACTTTAAGTTATTGATCAATTTCAAAGAGCATGTTAACCCCCTATATTAAATTAGTTAGCACGATTTTAACCCCATTAAACTGCCCAGCGGTTCTGGGTAAATAAGCCTGTAAGTCTTTTGTTAAATCACAAGATCTCTATAGTTGGAGCTGAGAACACATATTTCTATTTACTGGTAGAGATGTCCGAACTTCGCAAAATCCGGTCCGCTCGAGGATCCGCGAATTTTCGAAAAAAATCCGAAAATTCGAAAATCCGTGAGCGGACCCGTTAAATTAAAAAATACCCTTGAAATAACGAGATTTTTCGTATTTTCGAAAATTTTCGAAATACGAGTTTTCACGTATTTTCGGGAATTTTCGAAATTACGAGTTTTCATGTATTTTGGAAATATGTATTTTCGAAATACAAGTAATCTCGTAATTTCGAATATTTTCGAAAATACATATGTTAGGAATTAAGAGAAACCCTTGTTTTTCGAAAATTTTGGAAAATACATTTTTTCCCGTATTTTCCGGAAATTTCGAAAATACGTGAAAACTCGTAATTTCGAAAATTTTCGTAAATACGAAAAATCCGCGAATCGGAAGTTCGGAAGGCGGAAAATCCGGAAAAAATCCGCCGTTCGCGAACGGGATAAATCCGCGGGGATCCGGGTTCGGATCCGCGAACCGGCCATCCCTATTTACTGGTCCAAATTCTAATTCTAACATTATATAACCCATCCCTGTCTTCCTTTGCTGATGAACAGTATTATTGTTTGGAGTGCAACAAGATGTGAAAGTAAAAATCCTTTGCAGTACTGGAGAAGTGAGTGTTTGTCACTAAAGGTGTCAGTTGCTGGTAACATGTTGCACAACCATACACACATACACACACACACAGAGACATCTTAGAATGTTCTTATATGTAATTATAGCTTTTTCAGATAAAGTCTATGTAATAACATATGAATCCTTTGGTACCTCCCTGCACTCTTCTCTTTGGGTAGAGACAAGAGAGTTAATATAGCAGCTCCAGCTGTTGAGACGATAAAAACCTGCAGTGCACAAACTTTCTTTATGAAGCTGCTCATAAAATGCTCTGAGAAATTGCTGAAGCAGTAACCTGTTCTCTTTACAAGGCGGCGTAAATCTGTCTTCTCTGGGTTGAATCCTAGAAGGCCGCTCTAAACCTCTCCACAGCTCAGTTTCTGCACCTCAGTTCTTCCATAGAAGCTCAACTCACAGCATATTATGTGGTAAAGAGAAAACATTTTGTAATTGCAGCAATGCTCTAGAAAGCATTACTGATATGATCACCCCTAATAATTTGTGTTATTGTAATACATCTGGGGATGGGACAGAAGGCCACTTACTTCCTCGCTGCCTTTTCAGCAGCAGAGCTATTATACTATATCTGTGCTGACTACCTGTTTACATTTTATATACTCACCATTACTATTACCAGACACAAGAAGAAGCACCTGATTCTGAAACCGTTTCATTCAGATCAATATATTAAATTCCCCTTACTAAATTATGTTTCCAACTACTAAATATAATTATATATATATATATATAGTAATATAATATATATATAATTCACCTTAATAACCTACATTCCCACAGGTTTGCATCATCACAAACTTGCAATTTTATGCACATACTTAACAGGGTTCAAAGGAATTGTTTCAGTAGAAAAGCGCACTATTCCTTTAATGCACTGATTGAAGACCAGGAGGTTAAGAAGGTGGAAGAGACATACCTTTCCACAATCCACCGCGGTCACACTGACAGGTCACAACCACTTCCTGGTTCTGTTCAACTATAGCACACGTGCACGATAATATGTGCTGTAATTGAACCAGGAAGTGGTCGGGATTTTAGTGTGGCTGTGGAGGATTGCATAAAAGGTACATTTCTTTCTTCTTCTAACTTGTCCACAGAAATTGATTGAAGAACGGGAGGAAAGGCATAGCTACTCTTAACCTATCAGTCTTCAACCAATGCATTAAAGAAATAGTTAAATTTTCAGGGAAATTATCCCTTTAATAGTACATTTTGAACATAAAACCTACAATATGGGAAAAGTCCAACACTGCAGGTTTATACCGATCATTAATGACACGCCATTAGATATAGGTACTTTTGAGATGTTTGTCATTTTATGGCCATTTTCAACAGTGCCGTAGCTAGTGCCGGGAACCCTGGACACGTGCTCCAGGGGTAATTCCAGGTGTCCTGGGTCTTGCCACAAGTTAAAAACAAATCTGCTTTGAAGATATGAAGCTGAAGCTTCATTAATGTTTGGGCACTTATATTTACCAGTTCTTTGTTGGCAATAGCACTTATACTGTATTTTCAGTACCAGTTTGCATTGGTATCTTATATTTACCATTCTGTGTAGGTAACTTATATTTACCAGTGTGTGTGAGCACTTATATTTACCAGTACCAGTTTGCATTGGTATCTTATATTTACCATTCTGTGTAGGTAACTTATTTTACCAGTGTGGTGTGAGCACTTATATTTCCAGTCTCCTGTATGTTGGGCAACTTATGTTCACCAGTCCTCTGTGGGCATCTTATATTTAAGACTGTGTGGGTACTTTTTATTTACAAGTCTTGTGGGAATTTATCTTAACTAGTCTGTATGGGTATCTTATTCTTACCATTCGTGTGGGCACTTTCACAGTCTGTGTGGTAAGTTATAATTACTGGTCTGTGTGGGCAATTATATTTACCAGTCCAATCTGTGTGGGTATTTTATATCTGTCTGTGTGTGGTATCTTATTTTACCAGTCTATATGTGTACTTTATAATTACTAGTCTGTGTGGGCATCTTATATTTCCAAGTCTATGTTGTTAGCTTATATTTACCTGTTTGTATGGGCATTATATTACAGTTTGTGTGGACAACCTATATTACTAGTCTGTGTGGATACTTGTATTTACCAGTCTGTGTAGGCATCATAATATTTACCAGTAGTGTGGGCATCATAACTAAATCAGTCTGTATGGGTATCTTAAATATTTACCAGTCTGTGTGGGAATCTTATATTTACCAGTCTGTGTGGGCACTTATATTTACCAGTCTGTGTTTGGGTAACTTACATTTTCCTGTTTATGTCTCTCTGCTCTATATCTATCCACCTATCTATCTGCCTGTCTTTAATATCTATCTCTCTTTTTGTCTGTCTGTTTCTCTTTATATCTCCTATCTTTCACTCTATATCCATTGGTGTATTTGTCTCTGTTTGTTTGTCTGTCTGTCTCTCTCTCTCTCAATGTCGCTGGCTTGTTTGTGTCTCTTTTTATCTTCTGTCTATACTTCTCCAAGTAACTAATGGGTGTGTTCTAATTGATAAGGGGAAAGGGGTGGAGCCTAAACACACAGCATACTACGTGCAGCCATGTGCTCCAGGTCTTTTTGAATCCTAGGTACTCAATTTGTTTTTCATTGCAGTGGATTATAATTTTGTATAACACAAAGTACCCTTTAAGTATTTAAATTCTGTATATCTTATAATAGATGATTACAATTAGGGATGCACAAACATGCTAGGGTTCCTTCCATAAGCCCCAGATTTCAACACCACTGGGAAAATTTTCATTTTTAGTTCAGACTGTCTTAATTTTGGTTGTGGAATAGATAGTTTCGATCCAAAACAAAAATGTTTGAGTTGAACTCTGCTACATCCATACTTTAATTATTTTAAATGAAACAAAAAACGACATTTGTGGGCCAGATTAATCCCTGATCCAGATTCTATTAAATAAAATTTAAAGGACAATTATAAATTCATAAAAATAACAGCTTTGTCTTCCTCCCCCAATTGGCCTCTATCCCTTCTATATGCGCATGCTTGCCTATCAGACATGGGAGGAGTGTGCCAAAAATAAAATAATAGCAAATAGTTAGAATATGAATAAATGGAACCATTTGAAGGAAAACAAAATTATACAGTATGTTGTGCTTAGTGCCAGAAAAATCTTTGAATTTGATAGCAGCTAGATATATCAAAGGTAACTTTGATATACAGTATATATATTACATGGTAATTTGTCATTGGTGTTTTTTCCGGACCAGGGGGAAGGCTATATTAAAAAATAGAATTAAGGGTGGACATACCCTTTAACTCCATGTAACATTCTGCCATCTTTGAGGTACTAAATAATTAAGTGTTGGATAAAGTATCCTACAAACTCTTGTTACTAGTAACAAATGATGAGTAGTAACAATACAGGATAGGGAAATAGATATTTCTAAAGCTAGATCAAATGTATAGCAAAGTTCTACCTTAAAAGTAGGCCATGGCCTAGGGTGCAAGGGTCTATAGGGTGCCATGTATAAAGTCTGCAGTTTTTGCTAAAACACGAATTGCTTACTGCATAGTAGAGAACAAATAGAAACAGGGTTTTTTGCCCCAGATGTTAGCTTTCAAATGTTAAATAACATCTCATTGGTTGGGGCAAAATTAGCACCCTCTTTAACGATAAGAACTTTTATTGTTACCTTCAACTTTTGATCCCAAAATAAAATCGTCAACCATGACACGATTGCCTATTGAATGGATGGCCGACTATGGTTTAGGGGTGATGAAAAGTCTACCGGTCTGTATCGGCATCTAAACGGTAGCTACGGCGGGCCATGAATGTATGGAGTGTGCCAGTCACAAACATACTTTATATATATGGAGAACGCTCATCTTTCAAACATGACATATCTGTTGTATTCAATTAGATCAACTGGACTTGGAGTTTAGTTCTTGAAGACGTGTATGTATTTTATAAGTGTATAACATACACTAAGTCTCCCCCCAAACACAGACTCGCTGGGCAAATATATGGAGTTAAAGTCACGATAACCGGCGATAGCTGGCATTAAAATCCCACAGTGGCTAAATCCCTACTGGGATTTACCCACATTTGCAAACGCGATATTAAATCGCAAACAGGACTTTTACCCAGAGCGGTAGCGGCTCTGGGTAAATGAGCCTGAGAGTGTTAATATACAGTAAAGCTAGGTACATACAGCACAGATCAGTGAAAGATGACAGACAGATCTCTATAGGGAGTCTAGCGTGGCCGATGATCGGGTTGGCCGAATGCTCGTTCGGGAAACCAAGGTACACACAGTAATGATAAAGCCCCTATACCATCGGATCTGAAGGTATCCGAGCTTTATCGTTACTGTGTGTACCCAGCTTAAGTCCCCCAAATACAGAGTGTAAATATACAGTAAGTCCCCCCAAATATAGAGAGTGTTAATATACAGTCAGGGAGATTCATTAAAAGTTCTTATCGTTTAAAATGGTGCTAATTTTGCCCCAACCAATCAGATCTTATTTAACATTTGAAAGCTAACATCTGATTGGTTGGGGGAAAATTAGCACTATTTTTAACGATAAGAACTTTTATTGAATTACACTGAGTAAGTCCCCATCCAAATACAGTGGATATTAATATACAGTAAGTGTGCCCCAAACACAAACAGGCTCATTTGCCCAGAGCCATATACAGTAAATCTCCCCCCTTTTTGTCCTGAGGACCAGAAAAACATTGATATCTGGACAATGTTTATTTTCTGGGCTTTATTCTTTTTTTTTATCCTGCTTTAATGTGAACCAAGGTAAAGATTATAATGCAAATCACCTGTCACCTTTGTAAAAAATATTCCATAAATCCTGATTCATTGATGAAATAACCCTGATGCATGTATTGACCTGGCTTCTTTTTATGACTGTTTAGGCACATTGTCTGAGGAGAGAAACCACATTAGTAGATAATAAAATCTTAACGTTTTCCATATAGCCAGTTATTAAATATACACGTGATAGAGTTGTCATCTGACAGAGATACATGTTCCCTTCATGTCCCTGCTTTATGTTTCCAAAGCACCTGCAGCTCTGAATACTCAAAATAAGATGTTTATCCTTAAATACCATTTGGATAGAACAGGACAGAGGGAGGGAAAGGCAGATAAACCATGTCTGTTTCATCTTCAGTAGTCCTTGTTTTTCCTTGATTGCTTACTCTTTACAGTCTATGCTTCATTTAATATGTTCCTATTTCGTTTACATGGCCACATTTTAATAATGGATTAAAAAACGCAATAAATTGACATGCATTAGGCTGTAAGCAGAATACCAGAAAGGAGGAGAAAAGACAATTCTGACAGTTTTTATGAACCTTTCCGTTACTTTCAGCTCTACAATTTCCCCTGACATTTTCTCGTGGCATTTAGCAATATATCTGTTTTTATATATATCATTTTTTTTCACTCAATTTTTCTGAAGGTTTTGCAGTTTCTTCAACCCCTTAGAATATCAATGAATGTTTATGATAAGAATTTTTGCAGTTTGAATTTTAAAAACATCTATATTTATTAGTGAGCCAGATGTGCCTGACTTATGAAAGAAACACTAAGAAAGCTGTAGGTGTCATTAATATCATGAACTAGTTATCCCAAACTCTGTGTGACTGTCTATCTGCACATGACCAGTTTTATATGAAGTCACTAGGAACATTTTTTGTTAGGGAAAGTAGAAGTCTATTTAAGGTTATGCGCCTGTCATAGAGTCACTACTTTTTTACATTCAGCCACGATATATTATCTGTGGTGAGATTGGGCTATTTTAGTATTTCATAAAACATGTAATACAATAAGGGCCATATTTATAAAAGGCCATATTTATAAAAGGCCATATTTACTTTTCTGTGGAATTTCTGTGTATTTTATACCACAGTTTTTTTGCTGTTATCTGTATTTTGTAATTTACATCCTTTAAAGGGCATCTATATTGAAAAATAGGTTATTTTAAATTGACAATAACTGGAAACTATAATTCTTCCCAACCACCACTGTATCATTTTTTTTGTTGATCTGCCCCCTATTTCTTTAGATATCCAATCTAAAAGTTCTTATATTTCAGCTGTCAACCAAGTTCCTTGCTCTCAAAAACTATTCTTCTGTGAGCAGTTTTACTGTAGCTGAAATGGTGACAGAGTTTTGACAGTTGGAATGCTGTATGATGTGTGCAGGCTTGACAGTTGGTTTGTGGGGAAAAAAAGTCAGGTCGGATGGAAGTGGGAGTGGTTAAAAGAGGGAGGGGGGATACTCCTAAACAAAATGTGTGCTGGATTGAAGGCATGCAGCAACACACGCAAATCAGAGTAAGTGCTACTTACATGTATTCAATTATAGATTAAGATGAGGCAAAGTTATTTTTTCAGTATAGTGTCCCTTTGTACCTTATAGTATAACTAAACACGTTTTCCATTCCAGTCTTACTTCCTCACATGGGAAGGATTCTCCTAGCACTGGATTGTGAAATTACAAATACTGTATCAGATAGGTAAACTATTGAGGAATGTATTCGACAGAACTGTGCTAATATGAGGTTTGCTTCATTATTCTCCCCTTGCAGCTCTGCAGTATGTTGTTTCTGTAAGTGTAACTAGTAAAGGGTTAATGTTGAATTGTATGCAGATTTAAAGCAATCTTGTAGATTGTTTGGCAGATTGAGCCTGAACACATATTACAAGGTAATCTAGTAGTTCATTAAATACACAATGTATGGCAATATTGAAACCAATACACTTTATTGTTGTGTGCGCCTTTCATCTTTGTTGTTACTATTGAAATCAGTGCAGCCTGCATCATGGTTTGAATGTAAATATCAATCAGCCTTTCAGTGTGTAGATTTTTGTATGTGTTCATGTTTTAATGGGAAAAGTGGCAACTGAATTTCCAGTCTAGTAATTGTATTAACAGCCCTAATAACATAAATAACAGAGCTGCATTGATTTGAAAAGGATTGCAATTAAAAAAAAAAATCTGAAATCAGCCGTGTTGCATGATTCATCGATAGGGCAACCCTGGGGGTCCCAGTGGTGTTGGTGTTCGGCATCTGACCACCTATTATTGGTTATACAAGTTGGCACTGTTTGGACAATGTTGAATGAAATGTTGAACACACAATAAATAATTGTTCTTAATAAAACCCCAGGGTGCTGGGATCTTTTGACTTACATAGACATAACCTAAAGGCACCTTGTAATTTGTATGTATAACTGTTTGTCTGAAGAAGGAACCACATTGGTTCCGAAACGTCACAGCAATAAATTTGATGCACTTAAGACTGGTGTGCCCAGCTATAATTACTATTTTGATATTGTGCTGTTGGCTACAGTGCTGGAGCACCCAGCATTTCAGCTTTAGTCGTTTTGGTTAAGGTGTGCAGGATCCGAACCCATTGCCTTGGTAATATGTATGGAACTGTGCACATGGACTTTCTATGATTTTTAAGTAAATATATTTTTTAATCTAAAAATTACGGCAGTACAAGTTTGCTGGCCTAGGGAAGAAAAAAGGTTAAATCCAGCCCTGTTGTGGGCCAATAAATGCTACTGTCAATATATTTCATTTTGTAAATTAGCACCAATATTAAGGGATTAAGGATGATGGTAAAGAGTGTTTATGAGTGGGGCCATAGAAACGGTTTTGGTGGTACTGGGGAATGTCCAAGTGAACCTTGTTCTTTCTTTGAAATACTGTATTAGAATGTATGCTATGAGGCAGGATCCTTTATGGGGCAGTGCCACCCAAGGCATGACCCACTGAACTCGCCTAATGGAACCTTGGCAAATAGCACTATAATTGTTTGCAATGATAAAGTACCAAACACACCATTCAGCCCTGCTATTTTCATGATAACTAGGAACAGCCCAATTAATTTTAATCACTTTTATACAATGCTTTGCATACAATATATGGATTCATTTTCTACGCTATGCTGGTATACTTTGCAATATTTGTTTGTGTGTCTTACATTTCTATAGCTTTCAGATTCTTCCATTTATACCGACATACACGCTACAGATGACAGTGCAACAAAAGGTCACTGGCAACTGGTGCAATACATACAGTCCAAAGAATAAGAAAAATAAATTGCTGTTTTATTGGATATATAGTTTGATAGGGAAATATACAAACAGGGAAAACCTAGATGGATATGTGACATTTATTTTAGTGCCGTTTACAGTAATACATAATTGTGATAAATGTTTTGAAAAAGCATATCCATTAAGTAGCACATTAAGCCAATGCTCTACACCTACTTTTAACTTTATAGAAGGTTTTTGACAGGTATATTTGTAGGGTAAATATAGATGTAATAACAGCAGCAAGGAGAAAATGTAAGGGTGACAAAGGTAAAAGTAACAAAAGATGATGCCGTGTCCCAGGAGAAAGACCTTCAAGAATACAGAGAAAATTAAATGTGAAAAAAAAGGCTTCAACAAAAGATAAGTCAGCAATGCAGCACCCTGTATCAGCGCCATGGCTGCCGGTATTGCCAATGGGGCAGTAGTTCTCATATTTCCAGCCACTTCAGAAATTTTTTCTTCTCAATATTTATTGATTGTGCCTTAACTTGTGTTAAAGTTACAGTTTTATTTTAAAGAAAAACTAAAGTTCCTTGCCATATTTCCTGTCATTTATTTTTCTTATAGACCAAGACACAGATATGGCAAATAACTTTAGTGAAGCTAGAGAACAGTTATAAGACCTAAGGGTGGCAATGCTTTAAAATGGAAGACAACAGTACTCTAATTTTATAGACAATGAGCTGTGATTTGTTCTGATGTGCATATACCTGATCCATAAATGAGTTGACACCAAAAAAATAATAGGGTCTTCAAGTTAGATCATTTTTATCAGAACTGTGAATAATATGCCTTTTTTCCACATGTGTTAAAATTAGAGTGTAACTGTGGTCTTCATACAATTGCCAAAAATAGCTCTCTTGTACTGCACCTTTTAAACAAGCCTAGATAGGTATCTACCTTCTCTGGATCTAAAGTTTTAGGCTTGTAATGTTACATTTTCCAGTCTGCCTGGTGTCTCTGAGTCTCTGTGTTAGACGCATGAAGAGCTATGTAAAAATCAAAAAACAGATGTTTTCTAAAGCTAGTTACAGACCTGAAACCACTTTCTGTCATTTCCTCTACCTATGTACACATTATGAAGATAAAGAAAAATATTTTCAGGATTGTGGCTAGCTTTAAAAATGTTTAAGATGTTTAGGGTGTGGCTTATGATGCAGCTGATGATGCTCTATGCCAGCAGTAGGATACAAGTGGGCATTCTCAAACCTGCGATTGAGTCGACCAGTAATGATGATGATGTCACAGCTCAAAGTGCTAGCAGTAAACACCACCATTTATACTGCTGTTAGTGTAAATAGACTGCAGCTAGAAGCATGATCCTGGGGTCACTTTTTAATAAAGGGCATTTTTATGGAAACACATTTTTCCTTTAAATATTGTGATTTCAAAATAAATCACTGCTCATTTTCTTTTCTTGCTGTATCACATTTGCCAGATTACATGACAGATAAATAGTAAATTAGGTTCTGGTAAATCACCATGCAATGAGGACCTGAACTGCTATATATTAAAATCTGCTATCACTACACATTAGAATAAAATATACAGTTTATGTACAGGTGCCTCCCAGATATAGAAGTCTGTGCCACTCAGATATAGATAACTGCAATATAGAAAAGGAGCACACAATAATTCCCAAATTATTTATTTTTATTTTAAACCATAATAAAACTGTGTCCTTCCCATGGTGTAAAAAAAACCACACACATGTGCATATTAATTTAGGAAACCATGTTCACAAGTGAGGTTAGTGAGTGGTTAATCTTACACATCAAAGTGACAACATACAAAATTGTGTAAAAAAAAGAATTAAATGATCCAGTTGCAGTATATTCAGTTCTGTGGAACACATGTGATATTACAGTATACACTTCTCTTTTCCCACTTCAATTAGTCCAAAGTCTGTGAAAAATAAAATAATATTATGATTTCTTAAAGATTCTTTAAATTCGCTTTAGATCCATGAATTTTAATAGATACAGTCTGTATCAACTGACTTAGCTTGGTAAGTTCACTGGAATTTCTAGAGGAAAGGACAACCTGTCTCCAAATTGCACCACAGAGCTGAAAACAAAATAATGTGAGACCTTAAGTCTAAACTATACAAAAGGCATCTAGTCAGAATATTTCTATATTACTATGATATTGATTTCAAGGTATCTAACATATGGCAGCTAACATTTACACAAAGTTAGACATCAGCCCACACAGTTAAATGTTACAGAATTGAAATGCTACAGTATATTCATAAAAAACAGGAGCCACCGTTCTTCCCTTTGTAGGTGTTTTATATGAAAGTCACCCCCTCTCTGTGGGCGTTTTGCTACTTTAACTAACATTTGCCAATAAAGTTGAGATACATTGGGACAATTACCATGAAAGTGTCTCAATATTTCCTGACCCTTAACAATATCTATCCTACCCTCTCCCAGATGAAGTCTAATTTCTGGCCAGCATACCCAAAGCCACTTTAGAAGGTATATGACCTCTTGTGACAAACACGTGGCATAATCATATAACTTTATAGCTGTGCCTTTAGTAGCAGGGTATAACTCCCTTTAATAATGCTGTTGCACATTGGCAATGTAAACAGGGAAAAGTTAGCTTTTTTGGTTCTCCAGAATCACTGGTTTTTACCACAGGTAATATGCCAGACTTAAAAATTAGTTTCCTATGTTAAAATTCTTCTCACCATAAGAATTGATTTAAAGGGGAGCCCCCTAATAGTCCCCCTCGGGTGAATACTCAATGGCAATAATAAGTTGCTGCAATCAGAAGATTTGGTATACAAATCAATCAATTAAACATAAGTGTGAATCTTAATATGGTTATTTCCAGCAGTGACTGCATGTCATTTTTCCAAAGAATATATTTTTTATATCTATCTCTTATATATGCTTTATTTTTATCCACACCCAAAATATATTTATTCTCAAACGTGGAGACAAATAGGTTAGCATATGTTGGCACACAATTTGTGCCCATACTTGTTCCTTGGTTTTGTCTTATCAAATCTGAAGAAGTTTTTTTTTTTTGCCCCCTCATTGTTAAGAAATCAATTATGTTGAATACTTTCTGTTTAGGATAACCATATTCCAACATTATTTCCTCCATTACCTCTATTCCTTCAAGATTGTACTTTCTGTTTAGGATAACCACATTCCAACATTATTTCCTCCATTTCAGTATACAGAGATTCAATGTCCAGGCTACATAGAAATTATTCTTTTTTTATCTCTTTCATAGAATTTGCGTGATTTAAAAAGTGAGTTGTGTCCTCTAGACAAGCTGGTATTTCCCCTAAAATTTGGCTTAAGATAATATTGATGTATATACCGATTGGTTGTAACAATGAACCCATCAAAGGCACAATGGGTCTGCCTCGTGGTTTGTTCGTTGACTTGTAAATTTTGGGGAGAAGGTAAAAAAGGGGTGTTCTGGGATTGTCACATAGTAAAAAATATTTTAGTGAATTATCTACTGATAAATTTGTCATTAATCGCTTTATCAATTTATTATTCAAATCTCGGAGTAGAATAATCATCCTATTTCACGTTGACTCTTATTAAGTTAGAAATAATAATGTGTTCCTATTATATATTGGAACTATTACTACACATTGCAGATTACCAATATTTTTATTTGGCAGCAACCCAATTGTCTTTAATATAGATGCCAAAATCAGTCACAAGCTAAAAGAACCAGGAAAATAGGGCTGTAACCGTACACATAAAAAAAAAAAACGTATAGTTTTGCCTGTGCTTGGGACATTTAAAGGGTATTTGTTTTTTCCATTAGTGGGAACTATAATTCATCCCAACTATCACAGTATAATTTTTTTTATCTGCCCTCTATTTCATTAGATATCCAATCTGAAACATATCACGTTTTCGCATTTCTGTAAGCAGTTTTGCTGTAGCTGGAATGGTTTGACAGTTGGTGTGCTGTATGCTGTATGCAGTTTTGACAGTTGGTATATGGGAAAATAAGTCAGGTCAGTGGTCAAAGCCTGAGCAAAAAAGTATTGTATTGAAGGCATGCAGCAACACACACACCTAGTGCAACTTACATGTATTTATTTATAGATTAACAAAGTAATTTTTTCAGTATACATACACTTTAACTATTAGTAGTAAAAAAAACTAGGCATTTAGGTCAAAGCAAGCCGGTCAGGTCATCATTACATCAGGAACATTATATATTATGTGTTGAAAATCATTTATTACACTTTATTTCTCCTCATGAAATGTTTCTGCTTTCTGGGATATTCCGTATGTTAATTTGCATAGAACACAATGTATAACATACTTTATCTAGAACAGAGCTTTGAGGGAATTAACATGGTATCAAGGGAATATTGCATTCACATCAATCTGTTGGATGATTTGCAAACATAGACTTTTTTTCTCTTTGAATCATTATTTTAGATACGTTTTTGCCTGATTCTCATATGTCTAATTAATTGCTGCATAGATGAAACTTGCAATGTTTAGTGCTTAAAAATAAAACAAAAAAATACAATAAAGACAATTCTAATAATACAATGCAGCTTTCAAACAACACACCATTTAACACATAGTAGTATGCAAATACTGATTGTGTCTTTCAAACTTCAGACAATTAAAGAATGCTCATTCAGTACAAATGTTTTGCCACAACAATGTATTTTAACTTTAAAGAACATTTTTTAAAAAACTTTTGCGCCTCTATAACAAGACATTACAGGAATCAATTTCTAGAAAATATTATAGAATGCTCCAATTCAATTATGCTTGCGGCATTAAGGTTAGTCATGTCACACTGCAACATCTCAGTCATGGTGGCCCACACATGATAGCCGAGCAAAGTCATAATGACTGCTTGTTTTAAATTTGAATTAAACTACCTAGGTCTACTTATCCAAGCTAGTGTAATCTGCATACATATGGACACTTCATATTATTTGTATTATTTTACAACTTTCATCTCTCTTTAGTTACAGATTTGACTGTACTGCAAATGTCAGTGAGATGTATTGTCAGCTCCTACTGGGCCGTAGGGCAATTAGACAGCATTAAATAATTTACATCCCTCGCCTTAAGCTATGTACACACATTAGATTACTGTAAGCAGAAGCAGCCAAGTAACGGCCACTTCACTTGACAATCTTATGTGTGTGAAGACTCTCATCTGCATCATAACGTGATCTGTCCTTCTTGATGGTTCACTCCCTCCATAACCAATTTATGAACAGTTAGCAAAACTTTAAGCCTTGGTTTGTTGTGGCTGCGCGAGTACCAGAAGAGACACACGGGCAGCTGCCGCAACCCTATATGGCTGCAGTGGCTGCACGGCTGTGAGTACGTAAGTATTTAACGCCAGCTAATAGCTGCCGTTAAATGCTTACATGCGGGTGAGATTCACCCAGCGCCGCACAGCCTAGTGCATGTTGCTCTGGGTGAACCTCCCTAAAACATCTAGAATTTCTTTACTGAGCAAGTTGATCCAAGGGATCGAGCCAATTTTCATGAGTATAGAGTATTGTAAATCACCTACATCTGTAGTATACCGGGGAGCCCACAGCCAGGTTTTATTGGTGTTTATGTTAAGATTCCAAAGCTTAGCAAGTGTTTGTTAACTATGTTAGATGAAACAGATAATAGTAGTTAGTAAAGAAAAACAGTAAAGAGCTATAGTAAGTGTCTCCTTTAAGACTGTCCTGAGTTCTGTTTGTCTTCAGTTTTTTTGTTTTTTTTTAGACTCTTCTTACCAAAGTATAAAGCATACCAAAACTGTCACATTGTTCTTCTATTGAGAAATAAGGATTGCATGCTTGCTTTCCTGTGCAATTTCATTACTTGACAAGTTGATATCAGTACTTTGAATGCTTCTCATTCCAATTGTCTTTTTAATTTGTCTTTTTATACACTAGCATAATACAGATTTAATTTGATTCCTCCAAAAATAAATATGACTGATTGGCCAGAAATCTAAAGATAACATTTTGCCAAGAGGAATAAACACACAACCCTCTTGCTTTTTATAAACTTCAACAACCATGATTACCAATGCTTCAACCATAATTACCCAGCCACTACCATTGCCATTCACACTAGATGAAGAGCTGTGAATCTTAATGTTAGACAAACTAGAACAGGTGAGGCATAAACACATGGATGGCTGTCAAAAGGACCTATATTTCTATAAATAAATATTTACAAAGGAATTATGGTACAAAGACAATGATGAATATATTCTTATAATTCTTATTTTTACCTTTTGATTCTAGCTTTTTCATTTTATCTAGTTGCTACCTAGCAACAGCTGATTACCCTAGTAAAAAGCTGTTATGACCAATTCAACTGGACATTTATTTTAAGATTAGTTGTGTGTAATAAATTCACATGCGAACAGCTTTGTTCGAAATACTTCTACAAATGCAAGTGAAAAGTAGCATAAGAGGTTTTCATATTGTAAAGCTTCTTAATTGTTTTGTTGTTTTTAATAACTATCAAGATACCTTTCCATTTCAATAAAACCTGATAAGATTTTCTAGAATGATGTTGGACTGATTTTGTTAAGATTTCTTCACTTTATCTTATATTTTATACATAGTATATATTCTTCCATACAGTGGAGAAATTGGGCACAATCCCAGGCAAATCAAAGTTGTAACATGTCCACATTCAAAATATTTAAATACATATTTTCATATTATCCAAGATAGATACTGGGCTTTAGACACTGGGGTGGACTCTGGCCTCGGGATTCTGGTCACTGAGCGGAAATCTGGCCTTGGGACACTGGATACTGAGGGGGTTTCTGGCCATGGGACACTGAGGGGGGACTATGATCATGGGATACTGAACACTGAGGGGACTGTGGCCTTGGGACACTGAGGAAGGACTCTGGCCTTGAGACCCTGGCTGGCTTTGGGACACTGAGGGGAGGACTCTGGCCTTGGGACACTGAGGAGGGACTCTGAACTTGAGACAATGAGGCTGGACTTTGGCCTTGGGACACTGAGGGGGGAACTCTGGGCTTCTAGCGCCCGTTTAAGTAACAAGCTTAATGACTAGTCCTATATAAAGTGGTGCACGTCTGTGTGGAACTCAGAAGTCATTTGAGTGATGATGAATATTTTAGTGTTCAACCTGAGATTTAGTCCTATATACAGGGGTAGTTATTCATTATTTGAAAACATTGGGTCCTATACTTTACATGGTGACATTAATATGACTGTTTAATGAACACAGGTACATTTTCATACATTACCAGGCGTATTCAATAAGAGTTGCTGTTAATCTGCAACTATGAAACCTCTTTTTACTGGTCTACTGCAGTTAGAAAACATTTGAAAACATCTGTTTGGTTGTTGCAGATAAAGAACAAAATGTTGCGCCTCTTATTGAATAAGCCCCAAAACATTTACTTTACCATTATTGGCACATGTCAAAACAAACCAGTGTAAAAAAAGATGAGCTCTTTAAAATACAAAGCTTACAAAGCTTTTAAGAAATTTATAATGAAATGAAGCTTCAAAAAATCCTAATCTCTTAAAACTAATCATTGTAAATAACAGCCCACCCTTATATGCAATAACAACAACAACAAAAAGTAGGGTGTCTTATTTATGTTTTCCTTGAATAGTTCTTTTAATCTCCCTGATAAGTTGATATTTAAACATATTGCTGTAAATTTTTCCCATTTGACTGTAATCCACTACCGTGAGACTAAACTTAAAGGGAAACTGTGGTCTCAAAACAAGTTAGGGTTAAATGAAAGCCTGCAGTAAAATGAACTGACAATTACATCTCTGGCTAGAGCCAATAACATTGGGGTGAATGTTCAAACTTCCTGCTTCCAGTAGGTTGAGTGACATCACCAGACCTCTGCCATGCCCGTCCGCCCTGGGGGAGAAGCATGCTCAGTTAAGACATAATGCTGGAGAAATTAAGAAGTACCTGGGGAAAAAATTGACAGTTGAGAAGGAGACCCTACTAATGCAGGCTGGTCACATGGCTGAAAATAGGAAGTGTTTAAGCAGAAAGTAATATTGCTGAACCTTTCCAGCAATAGCTTCTCACAAATTTTATCTAGAGATGTGATTTAAGTTTTATTTTGAAGGGGTGAGGGAAGGCTTTTTATATAATTCTTACTAGTTTGGAAGAATTTGAGATCACAGTTACCCTTTAATAATGTGAATATATACATTTTTAACTTAAAGGATCATTGAAATTAAAAAGGGCATACTTTAAACAAAAAGTATAATGTAGACAAAAAGTACAGTGCTTGGCAGCTGCTCCTCAGTCCTCCCTTCCCTCACACTCGCTTAATGTGATGCACTGCCTTATCTCTAGGGCTAGACTGGCATTTGTTCCTTTGATTGGCTAAGACATCGTGCCTTAGCCAATCACAGGGACGGATGCCAGTCGAACCCATTCGGCATGGAAGCAAGAACAGAAGACAAGCATATATATAAATCTTGCAAGATTGAGGTTTGTGCCCATTTCCTAACACATATTAAACATTTGTTTGGGGGTGGACATACTCTTTAAAAAAACTAATTACTTCTCAGTTACCTGCCCCCACCCCAATTAGATTATTAGATGCATTAATAACCAGATATTTAAAGGGCATGTCCACCCCCAAAACTAAAATTTAACCCACTACTGGCCCCACTGTGTAGTGTTTACTTCAGTGCTCCAAATGGTTCTCCTGCAATGTCTGTTCAAATTTCCAAAATGTCAAAAGTAGGATCAATGCTGCAGTGTCTATTCTTACAAATAAAACTTTTTCCATTGTGTAGGGACCCCTCTCCCAACCCTAGCCACCATATTTATATTAAAAAAGCCCCCAGAAACTTACTTACCACAACATGTTTCATCTGCGTTTTCAATAGCCGGTAGCCACATCTGTGATTGGCTGCCTTGCAGTCAATGACGGATGCGGATGCCGGTCTTGCCCCTAATGTTACTTCCTTTGCAGAATAACATTACAGGAAGAGGCCACAGAAATAAAGGCAGGAAAGTAAGATTCTTACATTTTTTACAATGTAAATATGGCGGGTAAGGGTTGGGAGGGATTTCTGATTTTTCATTCAGATTTTTCCGAAAAGCGGAACTGTTTTCTAAATTACTAGAAATTTCTCTGATTGCTTGAAATCTCGAAAATGTTATGCGGAATGCAGAAACAGAAAGTGCATGGATGGATTTCTGGTTCTGGATGGTGTTTTTTGAGATTTTGGGCATTGATACGTGTTCCCCAGAGCATTTTCTAGTCCCTGAGCCATTTACAGTAAGTTACCATTGCTATACCTCAATTTTAGGTGGGACTTTCAGATTTTTTAGATCCCATTGACCTCAATGGGCCTGCTTGCAGATTTTTATGAAAATCCACAAATCTGAAAGCGGAAAGGATTTCAGTGAGTTTGTCCATCTCTATCCTTTATATTATGCATGGTCAAGAGGTAGATGTTACCTTTTCGAACATTAAAGAGGAAACAAGCACTACATGCTTTCAAGAAAAGTGAAGTAATATTTTAATTACCATAATTTGCTCTTACTCTGTACATAAAATATGCTTCCTGACTTCCAGTTGGGCTGACCCTTAATAGTGTCCCTCATGGTCTCAGTCCGTGCTTACTGCTTAACATGGCTAACACATTGTTTTTTCTGTGAATGACCCTTACAAATCTGGCTAATAAAAAAAAATGGCACTGGGAAAACTTGTTCTTGAAGTTCTAAATAATGATGGTGTTTGTCTTTTAACCTATAATGTCCATCTTTTCAGAGGCATGCATTTAATCACCACAAATTGATTAATTAAACAGGACTGTAATTCACATTCTTTTCATTGTTTTATGACTAGCCTTTGCAGTTGTTATTGAATGTAACTTCCTTAGAGTGCTTCAAGTGCATGTTTGTGTTTGAAAAAAGAATTGTATTTTCCAGTGTCTTACATGAATATTTCTCTAAATTAATGGTTACTCGGTTATCTCACTGACACACTAGAAGAACAGTTAGTGGCTAGATGTTTATTAGTTTCTTCCTTGTTATTTTCAAATTACAACAAAATCTTTGATTTTTTTCTCTGCTATTTAAAGTTGTGCAAAGTTCCTTTGAACACTGTAGGTAGATATCGCTCTATTACAGAGCTTGGAAAGTTAGGTACACACAAGTCAATATTTTTTAATTAGTCAATGAATAATTTGATTTGATTGCACAGAAATCGAAAGGAAAACTAACAGCCACCTAAATAATGTATTAACAGTCTTTTGAAGATGATTGGAGGAAAAATTGTGATTGGGCATATTCTGGGCACAAACGGAAGTTCAGCACAGAATACTGATGCCATCTTGATGTACTCTGACCAATTATTACATCTTTTGCATTGTCAGTTTGAAGAATTTTGGCAGGGGTTTGCCTTAGTCAGGCAAGTCACAACTTCAGTACCAAGTGTGGTTATTTCCTATCTATGAATAATCTAAGAATATAGATTTATTTAAACAAGCCTGTTCAGTTTTCCACTTGATCTGTTTTATGACAGGTAAAACTGTTTATAGACAAACAAATGCTCACCCGACCTACAAAGCTGACATTGTAGCATACACAGAGAATAATTGAATTTTTTTTGCAGCAAAATTGGACATTGTTTTAAAATAACCAGTGCTTTTCACTTTCAACCATAACATTGGGATGGGTAGCTTCTAACTTTGCAGACTGACCTTTCAAAGTACAAAAGGTCTCTGTGGTTGTTACACAACCTGCGTGTTCAAAGGTGGGGTGGGAGTGGTGTTTATCATAGACTTTTATAAAGATGTAGTTTCCTTCATGTATCTCATGAACTGGCTTACACAAAGAAAAGGAATTCCACATCTATTACTCGCATTACAGCAAGTCGATGAAGCTGAGTGATGTATTTTACATGACCTGCTTATCAGCCAACTACCATGCTTTTTAAGCCTTTAGGTTTCTAAGTTGGCTTCTTTGCATCCCATGATTTTTTGTATATAATGAAGGAGAAATTGAATTATTGTTGAATTTTATAGACGAGTTGATGTACATGATATATTATATATGTATATTATAGCAGAGTGTGGCAATCCATATTATTGTATCTTTGCAGATGCAGAAAAAAAATTGTTCAACATTCCACAGTTCCAAATTTCCATAACACTACTCAATTAATTTATAAATTCTCCTCTGTTACATCACACAACATGTGATCCTGTGCCAATAATAAATTAAGCAATGAACCAAGGGTAAATGAATCTCAAGGTGCATATATGTGCTACTACAGTATGTTTAATATTACATTTTAGACCCAAAAGGCCATGGCCCTCATTAAAACTTTGTCATTCTTCTGTGAGTTTATTTCTCATTAAGGAAAAAAAAACTTTAAAGAAATGCTTAAATTGTGGAGTTTTGTTGCAAGTGGTAAACTAAAATAATAAAAAAAAAAGAACCCACTCAAGACTGGAGCTCAGTAAATCATGCAAAAATCTTTTTAACATACTCTTCTTCCTCCAACAGCTGTTTTAATTAAAACAGCATAAATATCAAATCCCTGGTTAGTAAAGAAAAAAATATAATGAAGTTGCAAATAAGTAAATAACAATACAAATGATTTGTAAATCTTCATATTCTTTGTAAAGTACTTACTAGATATGAAACCCACAGACTCACAATTGATTACAAATAGATAATATAAAAGATAATAAATTTGAATTATAAATAATAAATATGTGTGAAAACAATATATCCTATTTGTTTTTGGGTATTTGGGTATATAGATATAGATCCACTTTACAGTGTGTATATAATTGTGCAAGTATTACTATGTATTACTATGTATATATACTGTACATACTTCTTCCATCGCTCACACTCCTTCGCTCCGTCCTTATGCCTGGGTACTGTACCTGCCAACACATACCGATTCAAATTATCCCAATTCAGGGCACTCGCAGGACCTAATACACCCCGTGTGTGAACTTGATCGATACATTTCGGCCTTGGAATTGGCCGTTCTCAGGATCACTGAGGACGGCCTATTCCATGGCTGAAATGCATTGATGATTTAGATATATATATTTATATATTTAGGTAGCAGACACAGAAGGGCAGGGATTCTCAAATAGTGTGCAGAGGAAGGCCAATGAATGCTGGGAGTTGTGGTTTTCAAACATCTGGAGGCACACCATTTGAGAATCCCTGCAATAGGGTACAGTGGTATCAGCTTCAAAACCACAATCGAAGTAAGAAACAGGATTTGCTCTCTGTTTGACACACATTACAGTATTTGACACAGATGGTAATAGTTTTTGTTCCTCTGAAAAGTGCAGGCCTGTATGTAAATTTTATGTATATACAGTATACTTCCTTTGGAGCATTATATTTCTTATGGAGCATTGGTATGAGTGGGGGATGGGGCAATATTTTTTGGTGGCAAAAATACAGTATGTGATGACATTTACCAATTGACATAAAGGCTATGTCTACTTGCACTATATACAATAATGTACATGCAGTATGCACATAATGATGAGTATTCATAAATGTTACTTTAGCAAGCATGAATAATTGTTGCACAGAGATCCGTAAACTAGCATACACTTAGCTGATATAAAACTCAGTCACACAATACAAGCAAATTTGTCTTTGCTGTAATTGAGGGGGTTAAAGGTATGAAAGAGATGTTTGATTATGCTTTAATAAGACAGTTATGGCATGGCTAGGCATTAAAGAACATTAACAAGGAGTATTAATGGCAATATAAACAGCACTGCAGCGTATACATGTGAACTACAGCTCTGTTTATCCCACATTAATAAGCTTTCAATAATCCAACGCTACTCATGTTCCATAAATAAGCTCTTATTTTTTTCTCTCTGCTAATTTATTTTCCTTGCTGTCAGTTTGGCAAGGGGATGTTTTCCATCTCTTTTAAAGTGATACAGTAATAATTATGGTGCAGACACTTGCAGAGGGTGTTAGTGGGGGTAGGACTTTTAGCTGTAAACTCATTATAGGCTAGAAAGAGGAAATCAAATTAATTTTAGAGAGTAGAGATCACTATCAATGATAGTAAAATCATGTGTAACCTAATCTATATACAGTACATAGAATGCTATTCTATCTTTTACATTTTCTCTCTTCCCCCTTATGCTTTCATGTATCTGACCCCACAGCCCAGAGCCTCTTGCAGCAACATAATGCTGTTAACAAGGATTACAGTGTCATTAAAGAGTCTCCTGCCCTTGCTATCTGACCCAGGCGCTTCAAGAATGAAACGTGTCACATGGTCAAATACATTGTTACCATAGTCCAGCAATAAAGAGGATTGTTGAAAGGGCTTATTACATTGCATTACATTACATGCAACCTTATTACTGTTTATGAAAATAGCAAAAATGACATGAACTGTTAACATAACATCACACTCAGAGAAGCCCGGATTGATATATACAGATGTTTCATATGTTTTACATGGGGGAAACTGAAATGTGCTTTTAGGTGAAATCCAGGATAAGGGTCAATTTGACAAAGCATTGGAGTTCTAATAGAATTGCTTACATATCCCAGACTGGGCCTTGGACTGCCCATCATCTCCCTACATTCCTGTACCTGTAGTGGGAGAACCTGACAGGGTTTATATAGAGCTGTCAGTCACACCGGCATGTGAGAGGAGGTGTGTGTGTGCGGGGGGGGGGGGGGGGTCATTCCCTGTTGTCTGTAAAATAGGGTCCTGCAGGTACACCTTGGACATTGCCCGGGTGCAGTGGGTTAACTGGTTGGCTGGGGGAGGGGCATGGGGGGAGGATTGAATGAGAGGTTCTGTTTGGATGTCATAATAGGAGAGACTGAAATAAAGAGAGATCGAGAGAAGAATGTTCTATCTGGGGAGAGAGGGAGGGAGGGAGTGAGGAAGAGAAGGAGGGTCAGAGGGAGGGAGACAAGGAGAGACAGCGCAGAGACTGACACAAAGCTCCGAGTACCGATCTCAGGGAGAAGTGGATCCCTTCGGATCCCCAGAGATCTCGCCTTTCGGGATCACTTTTCCCAGCTCCGAATTGACCCCGAGAGGTCCTGTCCGTTCCCGGGGGATATTATGTAGCTTTGTCCCGGGGAAAGAGTCCCAGAAGGAAGATCAGACTGTGTGTGGTGGTGGGGGACAGGATGGGGTTCGCCCCCTGGAGGTGGCTATTCGCCCTGTGTCTCAGGTTGCTCTTCCTTGTACCCGCAGGAGTGCCGGTGCGCAGCGGGGATGCCGGATTCCCTAAAGCCATGGACAACGTGACCGTCCGACAAGGGGACAGCGCCATCCTCAGGTAAGACCAGTACTTCTCTCTGTGTTAATGTCTGTGCAGTGTGAGGAGAGTTGTGTGCTGTTTGTACAGTGCGATCTGTGTAGGTAAGGTAATAGACAGTTACCGTGTATTTCATGGAACAGGTCCCAGATCTTGTCATTGTACCATGGAATTTCCGGTTCATTCTATAGCTAATTCAGGCTGGATGCCATGGAGCTGTCCAGGGTCTGAACGTGTACCGCTGTGTAGATCAGTAACAAATGGATCCAAACTGGAAGTTGGTTCCTTATAGGTTGGAGTGTTGACACGGTGACCAACCATTAGACACTGATCACTTTATCCTGTCTGTGTGTAGACAGGTCCCGGGGAGACAGTGTAGGAAGGACTGTTAATGTGCCATTTGTAGTCACTGTTGTCCGCTTGTGAAGGGCCCTGATTGTAATTAGATCTTTAGCGGGAATCCGGGTCAATCGCAGGACTGATTCCAGGCACAGGTCACATAGGCACAGTGGGAGTGTACAGGGCGTCAAATGGTTACAACCTGCCCTGGACCATCTGTATTTGTGAGTCAATTATCCGGGTCAAGCATTTCTCACAACAAAACGATCAAACCCATCCAATGGTGAAGGTCTGTGCTATTAACTGTGGTACTGCTAGTCAGGGTGACAACATTCACTGGGCTGGAGTGGGTGCTGCACATTCAGGTAAATGAGTTGGGAATTAATTGACTTTATACTATTCCTTGTATTCATTATCATTTCACCTAATCATAATTACATATATGTAAACATTTGATAGATTTCTTTAAGAAACTGCTAGTAATGAGGGGACTTTCTGCTGGGATGCTGTCTAATCTCTCATGGTTCCAATGAAACCTTACTGCATCACTTTGCTCTGCTCTCATTCTAGCAACATCTTTAACTTAATGTTCAATTTCTGCTTAATACCGCAACCCTACATTTGCACAATGGTATGCTGCAGTAGTACGGGTATTCCGTGAATCAATTATCTTCCTACATACACCTCTTTATAATGCTGAGTGTATTGAATGCACTAAAGTTCAGTGTTACTCCTATTGGAAACACATAGCTACAGTATACAACACTACCCATGGTACTTGTGTTAAATGTAATGATCTGTAAACAACAAGATCCAGCTTATCTAATACTTTTTTTTGTATTAATAGTGCTATTCTGCAGCCAGAACCAAGAATCAGTGACAATATTGTAAACTGGATCTATCCCTCCCTCTAGGAAGGGAAATAGAACATTATGTAACACATATTTCAGTTAATCAGCAAATACACATGAAACCACACAAGGATTTATAAATTCACAGCTACAAAGTTGCAGAAATTAGATTATGCCAAGATTATATTGTATCAAATGGGTTGCTGAACGCTTTCTATTATAACACAAGGCTTTCAGAGAATGTGACAGCATTATTCATTAATTATGCACACTGATTCTTTTTATTATTTTGCCCAGAGCAAGGAGGACAGTAGCCCTAAACATTCAATTTCAGAAACTTTGTTAATGAGGCATATGGTGTGAAGGCTGGGTACCTCTGTCTAAATAAATGAGTTACAGAGGGTCAGCTGGAGGAAATCACAAGACAGGTGGCTAGCAGGTGTGTTGATAACAGTAACAATTTTGTGCAGCACATTGTAAGTGAAATGCCTGAATTTTTTGAGATCTTGTTTGTTTGTATACCTATATGTTCACTACAAAGTGGTTTATTAATATCCTCTCTGAACCATGATATCACACAGTTCCAGTACCAGCTGTTTTTTCCCTTGTCTGGTAAAATCTCACATTCACCTTTGCCTAATAACTGCTAATTATCAGCAGCGATATTAATTGGCTTTGATTTGGCTGTTTATATCTATATACTTTTATACTCATTATATTTTATATTAGATCTCAAAATCATCTACATGTATGTTTCTGTTTTATAACAGATTATAAATCTGCAGCATTTTACTGTTTACTTTTCTGGACTTAAAACTCCCAGAAACCTTCATTTGGCTTACTGATCTTCCTGGTAGCAATAGCATGCAGTGTACCTAAGGCCTTAAGATGGCTTACACTTTAGACTTTTTAGCAAATCGATGAGATATTTTCTGCATTAAAAAATAAACCTTTTAAAATGGAGTATATCTATATAAAGGAATGTTTTTTTCTCTTAGTGCTAATGGGAACGCCTTAGCGGTACATTATACCCTTAGGACAAATCCTCAGGACCATAAACATAGAGAAACAGAGCTATCCTTGTTAATGTGTGTAATTCTAGAATGATCTTGCATATAACTACAATATTAAAAGGTTGTCCTCATTCATTATAATAGTTTTTAATTACCTTAATTACAGATACTGTTTCATCCTACCTGCACAAATAATACATTAATCTGAAAAAACACATCTATGAACAGCACACTTTGCTATGCTACCTTGGAAGCCTTTTACTTATTTATTTTTATATTTTGTCTTGTGGGGCTACAAACTCATGCAGGAGAAATAATAACAGGACATCTACTTTATTTCAATCCTGACAGACACTTAACCTAAAAGATAGTATTTCAACTTGTAGCACAGAAACCTCAAAGTAAATAATGTTTTACTCTCCTTATTAATCCTAAGACAGAAATATGTCAGTGTAAAGTCAAGTCCCCCAGCAAAAAAAACCTCTTCTCTAAGCCACTGAGGTTCATGTAGGTGCTTTGGTTAGGGAAAGGGGAACATTTTTAATCAACCATTTCTAGGCTATAAATTAAGAAAATAGTTTTCTAGCCTGAATTTCTCGCTCATGCTACTGTACATGAATAGTTGTATCCATACTTCTGGGAAAAAACATGGGTATTCATATATTTCAGTTGTGCAGCACACTCCAAAAATTTCTGCATTTAGCGAGTATCTTTCTAATTCAGACAGTTTCAGTTTTCATCTTTAAATATGGAATGCTTACAGTATGATATTAATGTTGGTGTTAACATGTTCTCAGAGGCACTATCTTAGATTACCCCAAAAAGTACGACACAATCATAGTTCAGCACCTGTATCTTTGTACCCATAATCCTCTCCACATATTTTTAAACATTTGTAAATTCTGTAACATATTATTTATAACAAATCTGTATTTTTGTTTTCTAAGCTGTATTGCAGGGGTAAGAAACATTTGCTGATTAATTTTCATCATAAATTACTAGTCTGAAGTAGGCTTTACAGATGTTTTATATACTCATAACATCAGCACCATTCTTTCTTTCAAGTGGTAATAATCACAATTTTGATTTATTTTATATTGTTGTTGTTAATTGTTAGATTTAACAAGTAGCTATTATTCAACCTCCATTACTATGTTACTATGTTACTCGATTACTATGCTACTTCATATACGGTCTTCATCAGTTTTGCTAAGGCTTTTGCTGTGCCACAAACAAATGTAGGTTATATACCGTATGCATATATTGTATATTAATTTAAGCCATTAGAATTAGAACAAAACTAAAATGAACATAAAATGGTTATAGCCAAATAATTCTAATATATTAAAAAAACTATGCAGTTTCATGAAAGGCAACTGTGCATAAATACCAATATCAGGAATGGAAATCTCTGCTCAGTCACTTAAGATTAATGTTAGTGGCTTAAGCAAAAAGAAAGAAAATCAACATATTACATAGCAATATGGATACTGTAGATACTTTAAATTACGATAGTCTGTCTTGCCATCCTATAAAAAATATACTCAGTTTTGTTTTGCTTATTAATATGGTTAACTGGTTCCTCTTACAGATGTATGAGGGAAGACATAGGGTAACCTAGTTGAATTAGTCGCCACGCCCAATTCCCTCTCAGATATCGTGTTTGGACCAGGAACCAAATAAGAGCATCAATGATGTAATCTTAAAACTTTGAAAATTGCCTTTCCCAATTTCTGTAGCCCTTCTTTCTAGTGAGTAACAATTAGTTTTCTTACTGTTCATTATTGATAACAGAGATGTCACAGGCAGATAAACCAGTAGTTATTTGACAGCAGGGAAAGTGAGGACAAGAGAAGGGAATTTAGAGAATTTACTTAACATTTGCAAATATGTATCTGCATTCATAACCCCTCCTGTAAAAGACTGAAATCTGCAGAAATAAACCATTTTTCCAAATATCTGCTTATTATCAAGGTTAGAGATACAGAAGTCTAATAATTATCATTTTAGAATATACTTGGTAAAGGCCCTATTAAGCTGCATGAGAAATGCACTTGTGTTTGCAAAGTGTTTCTGTGTATCTTTTTTTCTTTTAAATGTTAATTTGCTTTTACTTGTGGGCTACAAGTAGGGCTAGGCCTGTTGTCTGTTGTGTGCATGCATATTGCAGGTGGATTGCAAAGTGTGAACCAAAGCACGGCAGTAGGTACTTGCCCTTTAATCTGGAAAAACTTAAAGGTTAAAAAAATCTTTTAGTTTTTATAGTTTATCTTCATCCTTTTCTGAAAGTCTCCGCTTAATTTCACTAAAACAAATGAAATATTTTTAAAGCATTTGCTTAATCTATATAACGGGCACGATGGCTCAGTGATTAGCATTGATGCTTTGCAGTCCTTAGTTTGAATCCACCATTGGACACATCTGCAAAGAGTTTGTATGTTCTCCCTGTGCTTGTGTGTAATCCACTTTCCCCCACAGTCATACAGACATACTGGTTTTATGTGTCAAATAAATGTGCTTAGATTGTAAGCTCTTTGGGGCAGGGCCAAATGTGTATGCATACATGTAATTGTAAAGCACTACGGAAGAAGTTGGCGCTATATCAATCCATAATAATATGAATATAAACTTTAGCCACCATTAGCATATCAGTAGTGTTGACTATATTATTATATTTTGCATGAACCAGCACAATTATGTCTGCATTACCTCAGCTGCTAACTGACAGGTTTGAATAATAAGCTTTTCCAGGATCACTTTTCCTTGTTCGTATTTTAAATTCTGCTCGCTTAAAATATTATTGCTGTTTGCACTACATTTAGGTTGCTAGATGTAATGGAATCAATTTTATTCTGACTATATACTTGCCTTGTTTGGATATGTGATAATGCTAGTTAATATTATTACTCTTGCTAGGATAATCATACAAAAATTTAATCAATAAAGGAAATGCTACATGGAGTGCTGTTGAAATGTATGTTCAATTACTAAAGATAATTAGACAAGTTTAAGATTGTCAGCTTTGTTGAAATTCTTACTTGACTTAATTTGTTAAAGCTTATTATATAAATATTAAAACAGCAATATTCCTTGAAGCTGTTCCGTTTAATGCATATAAAATGATATTCTCTTGCTCTGTTTTATTACAATAATTGTTGTCTTAATCACTGTTGCCTAAGGTTACCATAACAACCTATCTAGCAGCACTGCGCTCTAGAGAGACATGCTTCTAACCTCCCAGTCATAGAAGAAATAAACTCTTTAACTAAGTTTTTTAAATTTGTGAAAGAAAAACATCCCTTGAAAGGTCAACAGAAGCTCTTTTATACCAAGTGCAGAAATAGCAGTCTGCCATGTTAATTAAACCTGTAAATCCTCTTAGGCAATTTTGTTTGCTTTCATGTGCTTTCTTCTTAGTATCAAACCGAATGTACAAAGCTGGCATGTAACATTGATCTAGAATTTATGCTGCTTTACATTTGGGGACATTAAGAGGTCTATAGAAAAAGCTGGGCAACGTTATATTGTAGTTTAGGAATATTAAATGCCTTTGGCGCTTATTCTTCAGTGCTGCCTATGGGCAGGTGCTTCCAAACTGGAAAAAGGGATGTGTTATTATAATTGTAAGTTTCTGACCTAAGAGAACAATTTATATGAGGATGGGTGTCTCTTTTAACAGTAAACCTAAGGCTTTGTTCACTGGGGGAAAATACATTTTTACTACGTGTTTGTATTTTAATTTTTTATCAATACTGTACCTCAAACAGATCACATAAGTGGGACACAACAATTTTATGCAAAATCCATGTTGTAGCATTTATGTTTCCCTAGTGTCCCTAGTGTGAAACAGCACTAAAACATCTACCTCGCAGCCCAGAGACTGACAGTTTAAATCAAATTGTGAAGGGAAACACCAAAACCATACCAATACTTTTGGGAAATTAAAGGGCATCTATAGTGAAAAAAACACATTGCCCCTTTGCAAAGTTAAATTCATGTACTCTGTGCTGCCTTAATCCTATCTCTGTCAGTGACTGTGTTTAACCATGGTGCCAGATCTGTGTGCAGCACTCCCCCCCTTCCCCCTCCCCTCTGTTACCTTCTCCATGTCTCAACTTCGGCTAACCGACAAGCTTATCATGTGCAGTAGGAGTTAAAAGTTCAACATCCTGAAAAACACACCCACACACAGTGGCCAATAGAAAGCAAGCTGTCCTGGAGACACGAAAGAAGAAGGAGAACAGTACAGTTTACGATCTCTCACTTTGTGACCCATCATCAATCAGTGAAGTCTATCAAGAAGGGGGGTCAAGTGCAGCCTTATATCTACCATGAAAGTTACCTCTCTCCCCCTGCTAATGCTGTTATCTCTGTGTTTATTACAGAGCAGGGAGGGGGGATCACGTCACAGGGATTTGATTGTAGGAGTACAGGAATGCAATCACATATTCTTCTAACTGGTGTATCTCAGGACAGAGAGGGAATCTGAACAAAGTGATGACACTCTGGGGGTTGTGGGGAATTATAGAACACATGGAAAGAAAGAAAAAAAAGTTCATTTTCCCACTATAGATGCCCTTTAAAGATGACTGTCTAAATTGGAACAGTATAAACATAACCAATTACGGTTTAATGGTTAGCCAGGTCACTAAATTAATTTAATACTCCAATACTACAGTATATAATGTAACTTACTCTTAATACTTCTAAAAACCTGGCTAAGTTAAAAGGGTGACAGTGTCTTTTCAGATTAGCTTCTGGGTTATCACAGCTAATGATCCAGCTAGACTTCACCCAAAAGACTGCCTAGAACTAACAGAATCCAGTTATTCACTAATTTATCCTTTGGCTTGCATCAGAGTTTACTAGCTCAGCATTCCATTTAGGTGTCAATGTGTAAATGTCCCATGCAGTACTTTACTTTTTTTATGCTGTAGCCCAGCTAGGGGATTATAAAAGTGACATTGAAAGGATATGTTGCTTTAGAATAATTGTTATGTTACTTAGAAGAAAACAGTAGTTATCTGGAAACACTTAAAGAACTTAAGTCTCCAGAAAACATCCTGTCTTTCTAAAAGTAAAGCTCTAGTATAACATAGATTCGATGTGGAACTCCAGTACTTGTATAATCTTTATCTTTTACTAGTAACATAATGGAAACCAAAAAAATGGTATGACCTGAACTATCAAGAAGATTAAATTAAAGCTCTTATCTTAAAAAATGGTGCCAATATTGCCCCAACCAATCAGATGTTATCGTTCAAATGTTAAATAGGATCTGATTGGTTGGGGCAAAATTAGCAACTATTTTTATTGAATCTTCCTGTATGTGTTTCTAAAACTGGTGCCTTGCCAGGTGAACCACCACAGAATAAGCAGAGAATCCAGGTAGATTTAGAAGCCTTATCTTTTGTTAAGAACAGAATAAAAAAAAAAAAATCATGCAGATGTCTCTACACCATTATGGAAGTTTTTGATAAGACTTTTAAAGCTGCTTGTTACACTGCAGTTTATGTACCAGCAACTCACATTGACTGGTAAATAAACTGCAGGGTAGCTTTCAAAGTCTTTTCAGGGACTTCCATATTGGTGTAGAGACATCTGTTTAGAGACAGTGAATAGTGGGGTCAGGGGACGTGGCTCTTTGATGACTTCATGGGTTGTGGGTTGTACTGGCAACAACATGGAAACCTTCTAAGTTACAGAATCTATTACTCATATGTACTTAATGCAACTTACAAGAGAAGAATCTAACAATGTAAAGGTGTTCTGGGGAGAAGAGCTTTCAAATTAAGTTTAAAAAAATAAGCATTAAAGGAAGTTTATCATGATAAATTAGAAAATAAACCAAAACCCTAAATAAGCTGGAAATTGGACATATTATTGCAATGTGTAATCTTCCTTTGTACAGTAACTATTTAAAGGATAAGTATGCTGTAAAATCAAGATAAGTTTAATTGGAAAAAGCAGCATTAAAAAATTGAGCCTACTTTCCTAAAGTAAAGTTGCTGACATTTTGCATCCGTATTGTAGACTGTTAGCTCCGCCCCTCCAAGATTTCCGTGCCCCCAATGGACAGTGCTTTTTGAGGCTAAAGAAGGAGGAGATCCAGGAAATCTCGGAGGGGTGGAGCTAAACTATCTACAATGCAGATGCAAGATGTCAGAAACTTTAGATCTGGAAATGTAGGCTCAGGAGGGACATAGAAATAAAAATGGCAAAAGATTTTTTAAAGCTACTGCTCCCAATTAAACTTACCTTAGTTTTACAGCATACTTATACTTTAAAGCAGAAACGGAAAACCTGTTAACCTTCATCCTTATCTCTTGTGAGCTTTGGAGTTATTCTATTATTGCTGAGTGTTTTTCTCAACAACATCTAAATGGCCCACAATAATTAAAAAATTGACTGTCCAGCAAGTTCCCTTAGGGTAAAAAAAATAGCTGGAGACCTTGGGTTGATGACTGTGCAAAACCAGACACAAGAGAATTATCTATTTGCTGTTCAAAAACATAATGTTCAGCATTTAGGGAATATTTATGATTTACCGGTGCTTAATGAAAGAAACTAGATGGGTACACAATGGTATTTCCATACTTTCTTAATAAAGTCTTGCAGCTGTTTCCTTCAGCTCAACATTTTGTCACTTGCTATTCTGTTCTCACCATCAACAAGTCCCTTCTTTTGTGCTTTTGGGTCCCTGGCTATTTTCACAATGTACTTTTGTAATACAATTGTGTATTACTCTCTCCAGACTTTATAGAGGAATTGCAATTTTCTTATCTGCTCTCTTGTTTTATCTAACATTCTACATTTGGACCAGTATCTCTGTTTCTCTGCATTTTTTTGCATGTGTTTTTTACTTTGTGGTTTTAAAAACTGTTTTACCAAGTTTAATTTCTTTACATTTCTTGCTTATCTCTTGTCTTTTTTATGTCTGTGTTTCTCTGAAATCTTTGTCTTTTCATTTTGTTTCTCTGGCCTTGTGTTCCCCATGGATGTTTCTGTTTCTGCTGTCGGCCTGTATTATCAAGTACTGTTCATTTGACTTCCTTTTGTTTAACGCACAATGTACCTGGCTGACACAAATTAGAGTTTTGTATTTTCTTCTATTCTGCATTGTTTTTGTATTCAGCAATTTTGGACACCTAAATTAAAAAGGGACAGTTTATTTTAAGTACCAAATTATACCAGTTACCAGTATTGCAGTATAATTTAGTATTGCAGGTTGATCCCATGTTTTTTTTATCTGTTGGGTAAGGACACATGGTAAACCAAGCCAGGGTGTTCCTGCATCTAGTGAGCTTTTCCATGAATAAACCACACAAATATTCTAGCAAAGTACACATTAAACCTGGCAGAATAGTGGTACGCTAAGTTTATCTAGATGTCTATTTATATTATTATTAATCCATTAATAAAGTAAAATAAATACATAATAAGTAATGTTACAACACCTGATTGTCTATTTTATTCATTGGCAATGCCAAGAAAAAATCTTAAGCAATCTATCAAAGTATTGTGCATGGCAATAGAAAACCTCACTTTTACAAACAGACATTTAACACTTAATCAGGGAGATTTAATAAAAGTTCTTATTGTTAAAAATGGTGCTAAGTTTGCCCCAACCAATCAGATGTTAGCTTTGAAATGTAAAGATCTGATTGGTTGGGGCAAAACTATCACCATTTTTAACGATAAACAGGGTTATTCAATAAAAGTTCTTATCGTTTAAAATGGGTCCTAAATTTGCTCCAGCCAATCAGAACTTATTTAACATTTGAAAGCTAACATCTGGTTGGTTGTGGCAAAATTAGCACCATTTCAAACGATAAGAACTTTTATTAAATAACCCTGTTAAACTTTTATTGAATCTCCCTGCATATGTTTTAAGGCCGAGCTTCACACACAAAGCAATTTTAAGTTTGCATTACATTTCAAGATTTCAGACACATTTAATCTACATAAATAGATAAATCCACTGCACACCAGTCTTGCAAAGTAATTGTTTATGTATACCACATTGTGGATTCAGCAACAATTATCACTATGCGACCAGCATGAAGATATCCATATGGTGTGTAGACCTAATCTCTTAGCCTGCATTTAATCTACAGGCATGTACATATTCTGCTATCCAAATCAAAAACATTTTACATTTTACCTGTAAAATTGTATTGGTCCAATGGAAAAGGGTTGGAGAGGGTACTCACACTATGTTTTTCCTGTTTTTAAACCAAACCCTACCCCTTACTACCCTGTTTAGTTATAGTATTCTCAATCCACAACACTTTATCTGGCTGTCATCCATATATCCTACTGCCAGGGGCTGATGCAAAACCCAATCAGATATTATCTAACTGCAGTAACCAAGTAAAAAGGCTAACATCTGATTTATTGCTGCAAATTATTAGCAGAGTCAAACATTTGCATCAGCCCCATATTGTAACAAAGGAAAGCATCAGCAGAAACTTCAGAAAGCATACTGTATGTATGCGTGGGGGGTTGATTTATAAAGCTAGTGACAATCTTGATACACAACTCTAGACTGTTCTTTAGACTGCAACCCTAAACAAGCAATATTGCCAGGAAGACATTTAGCCAACCTGTCAACCCTACAGATATGTCCTCATTAGTCTGTTAGGAATAATGCCATACAAATACTAAAAAATACAGATTATTAGGTTTTAGACCAAAGGCAGACATATGTTTTTTGAATATTAGAAACATCAACAAACCTAAAGCATTTTTTACCACTGTTTTTTTAGTCAGTATGCACTGGCACATGTCTGTGTAAGACAGTCACATCATGATGCTTTGCAATTTAATTATAAAATACTATATAACAATATGTGAGATTGCCTTTGCATGGAGTGACATGGCAATAGAGACTGAACAGACCTATGGGCCATCAAATATATCAAATCAATCACTCTGTGACATGGCAATAGAAAAATAAAAGAGTTCAGATGCCCAGGAAATCTGCTACTGTGGAATATTGCTATACTGAAACTGGATAAAAACTGCAATATGGAACATTTCATATGAATCTGAGGATAACTTGCAAAAAATAGTTTTGTGTCAGTTACAAAATGCAAGTTTTATCCTGTAGGACAACAACCCCAAAACCATTTTACTTACAGACCTTAGATCAATTCCTAAACCAAGAAATTCTTATAGATTGACCCCAGCAAGCTTCCTATTGCCAAAAAATTCTCCCAGATTGACCATGGCAAGCTCCCTACAACTGTGCTCCTTTCTCAAGCCTGCAGTATAACAGCCATTACAAACAAAGATAATGACAACACATATCACATGATATTTAAAGGCACTCAGACGCTGCACATGCATAAGATTAACAGTTAGTGAAGTCCAATATGGCAAATACATAACATGGTTCCAACCTTACAAAACGAAGCATTTACATTTATGCTAAGGCAAATAGAGACATGGAGATTGTAATCATGGTTTAACCCATGTGAGTGTAGTGTCTTCAGCCACTCTCACCCACACACACACACACACACACACACACACACACACACACTCTCACTCACTCACACACACACACACACACACACACACATTCTCACAGACAAAGACAGACATTACACACTATATAAAACTTTTGTCAGTTAATATTCCCATTTCCCATAGTGGCTGCAGGGTGACGGCCATTGAACAAGCAGTGAAGTCACCTTCATATAGAAAGATATTGGTACTGGGATATAGGGAGCAAAGAACATGACACAAATTATCACTGATTCCTACCACTAGAACTGGCAGAATATACTGCTACTGTATGCCAGGCACCAGTGCTGTGGATGTGCAAGTTCCTGAGGGGTGAGTGTTTTCTATGGAGCGTATATGGCCATCAATTGAATGCTTTCACAGGTGTGTTTAGGGTTTTTGGCACCTGGCTGGTGAACTGGAGGGCTGACTTGACACTGGCTGGTAGACTGGAGGGCTAATGTTACAATGACTGGTAAACTGGAAGGCTGACTTAAAACTGTCTGGTGAACTGGAGGTCTGACTTAACACTGTATGGGGAACTGAAGGGCTGACTTAACACTAACTGGTGGGCTGACTGAACACTAGCTAGATGACTGGAGCTAATGCCTAGCCCACACAGATTGGTACATACGTATAAGATGTCCTCATGCCCAGCCCATACACATTAGTACATATAATATGTCCTCATACCAAGCTCACACAGGCAGGTACATATAAGATGCTCTCATGCCCAGCTCACACAGATAAGAACATATAAAATGCCCTCATACCCAACTCAGACAGATAGGTACATTTAAGATCCCCTACTGTCCAACTCACACAGATAGGTACATATAAGATACCCTCATGCCCAGCTCACACAGATTGGTACATGTAAAACATCCTCATGCCTAGTATACACAGACTTAGTTGTAAATAAGCTGTGCCTAGCACTGCTCACACAGACAGAGTCAGGGCCTCAGGTGTCGGTTAGTGCAGATCACCCGGAATGTATTTTCTTTCCCTCTACACTAACTGCCGCCTTTGTAGAGGATCAAATGAGCAGGTATTTCAATTTCCTTCATGGTAGGCCCTGTGCTGATTAGAATTTGTGCTATAAGGCACACTTTTAAAAAAAAAATTGGTAATGAGGAGCCCTTGTTCTTTGTCTGTGCCATAGAAATTGCCTTGCCTGCCATTATGGGTCACCCTGGAGGCTGAAACATTTTATTGTGAATCTTGAGCAAGGTATATAGGACTGGAGTAACTGGATAAGATACCAACAAAACATCTTTTAAAGACAAACTTATCACTTACAATATTTGTCAGAAATGTATTTATCAATTTTTGGATCTCCCACATGATCCACGCCAACCTATAAAAAATCAAATATCCCAGCATAAGTTAAGTATTCGCTTGCAGAATACCAAGCTGCCAGTATCTATGCATTTTAAACAGGCTCAACATAAAGAGTTTGAACTATGCTTTTAGTTCCTTGAAAATGTCCAATGCTCAAGGCAGGGTGTGTGTGACAGGTCACAAGTCCTTAAGAAGAGGAAAGTCTAGTGGGTGTTTTGGCTGCGGACACCACACTCACATTGGTTAAAACAGTTATTACTATCTCTATGTGTTTATTTAAAGTGATTTTTCTGTATATTTATCAATGTCTCCATTTGCCTTTATGATTAGCATAAATTTCCCCCAGCATCAACACCCCTTTATGTATACCAGTAACATGTAACATTCTTTATTTTTAGAAACTCATCCAGCTTTTTTCTTTAAACTATCCAATGAACCTGCCATCACCAAGTCCACTGGAAGACAGTTCCATAGATTTACCCTTCTGACAGTAGAAAACCCTTTTGAACTAAACTTCTTTGCTTTGAGTCTTAAGGGATCTCCTCTAATATGTTCCATTGGTAAACAATGCCTCAGTTTATTTTATGGCCCTTTAATGTATACAAACACAATAATCATATCCCCACACAAGTTCCTTTTCTCAAGCGTACATAATTGTAACTTCCAATCTGTCCTTATATCCAAGCTTCCCATTCCCTTTAATATTTTTGTTGCCCTTCTCTGAACCCTTTCCATTTCCAAGATGTCCTTTTTGTATACAGGATTCCAAAATCGCACTGCATATTTCAAATGAGGCCTTACCAATGCTTTGTAAAGAGGGAGAATAACATTTTCCTCCCTTGAATATCTTGCTGGCTCTAGATATTGCTGCCTGGCTTTGCTTGCTACATTTAAAGGACAACTCTACCCTTATAATAACACCTTTTAGAAAGAATGGCCTCTTTAAAATATGTTGATATATCCTACTTTGTCCTCTGAATTCATTAATGTAAGCCTGCAATGCTTCTGGATGTCTAATGGAAAATGAGTAATTTAGTCACCTGGTACTGAACTTGAGTATGCTCAGAAAAGGTAGCTAAGGGATTAGCATTCAGTCAGTGGCTGTGATGCCAACTGTCAAATCCATAACTGACAGTTACTAACTGGAAGGACCAGGAAGCAAAGACAGGGACAACAGGACATTATGGTGATTTCAGGTTAGATTTCAAACTATAACAGTTTAGGGCTTTGGGGGTGATTATGATATATATATATGTTTTCATTTAAGAGCTGGACTTGCTCTTTGAGTTTGTTATCCACCAAAACTCCAAGATTCTTTTCCAACAGAGATTTACTTAACACAGAGCCATTTATAGTACAGATAGTCTAAAATGCATCACCTTACATTTATCAACATTGAATCTTATCTGCCAATTAGCAGCCTAATGTAAAGATCTATCTAGATTCAGCTGCAACAATTGCACATCATCTGAAGCTTTAAATGGTCAACAAAGTTTTGTTTCATCAGCAAACCAAGACACCTTGGTGACAATACCTACGTCCAAATAGAAGTGGCCCCAACACAGTGGTCTTGTAGAATAAACATGTCACAAGTCCTTAGAGTGCACTGATATATTAAGATAGAGTGCAATAGATATAGAGAAGAACAAACTGTGCCAACAGTGGTTCTGTGAAACCTATTGAAGCCCCAAAAATCTGTTTCAAACCCAACTGCAACTGAATTTTTAAAATTTTGATTGCATTTTTCAAATAATCGATTGCAGGGCATGTCTACCCTGAAAATGAACTTTTAGGATAAGGTAGGTACCCCCTGCCCACCCCTAACCGCCGTTCACTGTATGTGTCTCAAGGGAGAAGGAGAGTTTAACTGGCAAAGTGATTAGTAGCAGTAGAGATAAGCAGGAGAAAGTTGTTATGATCTCTGCCCATTCACTTCATGTGTCCCAGGGGTGGAGGGGAATGCAGCCAGTAGAGGGGAACGCTAAGCCCCGCCCATATGTGCACCGCTCAGCATATAGAGCGGTGCAGAGAGGAGAGGAATAATGACTGCTCCCTGGGTGATATTTAACACTCCGTTAAAGTCTCAATAACTTTTGAACTCAGCATGATAGAGAGGCAAGGGGGGTAAGACAATTGCCTTTGATTTAAAAGAGTATGTTTTTTTTTTACCAGAGTTCCCCTTTAAAAAGTTAAAATAAATAATATTTTTATTAGAAAATTGGATAATACTAGTGGAATGAACTTTATTTAAAGCTATTATTTCAAAATAACGATTAAACATCCAAAACCTCCTGTCTCACTTTTGAAGTACCCAAGGTGAGAACCTAAATGTTAGGTCCTCACCCCAGGGGGTACATTCAATTACCCAAAATACTTTCACAAAATTGTGCTTGCCACTCCAACCCCACCCCCTTTATATCCAGGGCCTAGTTTGTAAGAAGCACATATTCACTATATCATAAATATAAGGATTTATAAGCACTCTCCTACCTTGGGACCCAAATATATGTATACTGTCAGTCTCACAACCCCTAAAAATCTCAAATCACCATATGAATGAATAATGTAAATTAGTAATCAACTTTATAAAATCGTAATACATGACATCAAAAAATGCTAAATACGGGCGCCCTGAAAGTGCCTTACATTGAGATAAATGTCCAAAAAATGTCCTGGTATCATAGCGTAAATAATAATTGTTCACAATTGAGAGCAAAGCACTTTCTATTATGTTCCAAAGTCACCAAACATGGACTTCTTACTGGGACTCTTGACGTGCACTAATTGCCAGCTAAATTAGGTATAGGGTACTCATCAACCAGTATGCATGGACCATTGATTATATGTTTTCCCTAGCACCAACCGCATTGTGGTTCCCAGGCCCTGGGTCTCTTAGGGAGCGCGCCTCCATTTTCTTTATAAGAAGCACATATTCCCATAGACTCCTGACAAGGAGATTATTATGGGCTATCTAATGTACACCCTGGGGGGATGACCTAGAGTTCTATGTTCTTGTCTTGGTTATATCAAAAGGTAGTTGAGTGGTTTGGGGGGTTATTTGTCATTTAATTGGAAAAATCAAAGAGATGTTCTTAATTTCTTAATACTAATGTATGCCTTTTTTCTTTTTTTATTGTCCATTTTATCTTTTTCTGAGGATAACTAGCAAGTGCTCATTGTGGACCAGATGGAATAAGACTAATATAGTTTGGGGAAATCAACTTTTGCTTGTAATAACCAATGATCTGTATTAAGTGGATTTGAAATCTAAACAAACGGCAGACATTCCTCACTGCACAATCATTTAACAACCTAGCACATCAAGCAAGAAAGTCAGAATAGCATAATATGGGCATAGAGGTAATTACTGAGAGACAGGCAAGTACATTAAAATTTACTAGCACTGATTTTTAGAAATAATTTTAAATGTAGAATTTATTAATATGTTTCCAAATAATGTGTATATTATATTGGCTTTCATATTATTATATTACAGTAATTTATATCTTTGCTTTGTTTATAATTCTTGTGACAGCTCAACAACGCAGTAGTCCTGTAACATTTTGCCTGTGATTAGCTTTTTATACGGGGCCTTTTCTAAAAAATGCATTGAATCAAAGAGATTTAAAATGTCTGTGTCGTGTGCAGTAAATCAATCATGTCAAATTACTTCATGGAGTAGTTCAAGGAATGAAGCAACTACTTACTGTGTTGCAGGTAGCAGAATTCCATGTATTGCAGACTTACACACACAGACTGTCTGCAATTAATGTAGTTCTGCTACCTGCAACATTGTAAGTAGTTGATTAATTGCTTGAACTACTTCATGAATTATCTGCTATTGTTTTTTGGGGGGAACAAAGGAAAGGAAATATGAAGGCAAGTAGTCACTCTGACAATGAGAGACATTTTAATAAGTGCTACTGTGTTCTGTTTGTCTCTTAAAGTGACCATAACCCAGGGTAATGACACTTTTATTGTACTATATAACAAAGGCATCCATATTAAAAGTAGATATGGGTACCAGAATCTCCTTGCAAGTTGGGGTATACTACTTTTAGGCACCCATTCTGACATATCCAGTAATCAAATGTATTACATCCCCATAAAGTTTGGGGATGCTCACCCAAAATAAAACATTCAGGCTGAGATGTTCATATATATACACATTTATTACCAATCAAATACCCAAACAACCACTCTAAATCTCTAAATAAGGCAGGGAGCGAGGCCCCATTAAAGAAGATTCACTAGAGGGCCCACCAATTTCAAGTTATGCCACTGCTGGGAGCAATTGCAGCTCTCTGCGAATCTCCCCTAATGTTTAGGTTTGATGAATATTTAATTTTAAGTTTTAACTTAAAATTAAAGCACTCCTCTTAGTCCTAATAAGCTTTGTTGGCCCTGTTTTATATCAATAGCAATAATTATACAATGAATATATGCATTGTGCACTGTGCTGGTCTTTATAACAAAATATATGTTTATTAAATACAATTGACACATTTTAGCCCCATCCTGATTATGGCCTGATGGGACTGAAATGCGTCAATCACATTCAATAAATATATCTTTTGTTGTACAGCCCAGCAGAATGCACCATGTGTATATATATATATATATATATATATATATATATATACCAAGATCTTGAGGACAGCTACAGATTGCCGAAACGCATCGATGTTTGTCTAAACACTAAATAAATATTGGAATTTTGAGAAAGACCCATGAGTGCGCTGCCATACATTTTCTCTCTCTCTCTCTCTCTATATATATATATATAATCTTGTAGGTCTGAGAATAGACCTAGGCAATCCTGCCACACTTTGGTTCAAACTAAACAGCTCCATTGAGTGACCTGAGACCCTAAACAGGATCCAGATAAACATGCTATGTTCATACTATATTAGTATTCACCACAGTTCCACATTTATAGCTGCTTATGTTACAACTTGGGAGCACAGGATACTGATTATCTTTATAGATTAAGGTGAGGGTTAAAGGTGCTAAACGCTCCCCACAGAGTATAAAATATAATAGAGCCTTCTTATAACAGAAGGTACCTCCCAGCCTCATGTTATTATTATAGCATTGCCCTAATAATCTGACATATAAACATGTATATCTTACTGACCTTTCACATGTTTTAAAACTACAATGCCCAGCGTTCTCTGTTAGCAGTAAGTTTCTTCTTTATATCCATGGGCTAATGAATGTATACAGATGCAGTCCAGCCTAATGATATAGAGCATGGGTGTTGAACTTTTTACATGTTCAAAAACTATAACTCCCAGCATTCTCTGGCTGCACAGAATGCTGGAAATGCTTGTTTTCATACACCCAAGGGCTTGATATTCAGGAGGATTTAAATCAATACTATCAGTAGCAGCCTCCAAATATACAGAGAAAACAGGGAGAATAAATATTATTACCAGCATCGCTGCCACCAATTTGTATGAGATCACTGCTTTATGGAAGGATTATGGGTAGCATGGCACACAGTGGGTTACTCTGGTGGTCTTGCACAAAGCAGGCAGTGCACATAAACAGGTTCCCCACATAACATGTGCAGTAATCAGGGGTGTCCCTGTCTATGGTGGAGCACTTTAAATATTGACCAGGCCTGTATATTGTGTGCCCTTGTAAGTTGGTGTACACTTATCTGTAGCCTCAGAGTTTGTATCCAATAAGGTAAATTGTCCAATAATCTGTCCTCCCAACAGGTGGTAACAGGATCTTGTACACAGGATCTTTTACACAGGGTCTTATACACAGGATCTTATACACAGGGTCTTATACACAGGGTCTTATACACAAGATCTTATACACAAGATCTTATACACAGGATCTTGTGTTGCAGTCAATATCTCTCCAAAGCACACACCACAATCTACTTTCACTTTCTCTCCTCCTAGCCATAGAGAGCAGGGATGTCTTGTCTTTTATCACTCACTGACACCACCTACAGGCTGGAGGTGGTATATAAGGAGCCTTTGGTGTATATGTCAATTAAAATACACATCATGTCCTGTGTAGCTACACAAGCTGCCATTTGACCATTCCATTTTGAAATAGGGATCTCAGCTCTGTAAGTAAGTTTATGTATTTTCTATATTTTGTCTTGTACCTAATATATGTCAGTGCTATACTTTATATACATTTACTGATGGTCATTTAAATGGTAATAGAGAGATACATACTTATACACCTTTCCTATATGTAATATCCTATACCCCCCACCACATTTGGTAGCTCCTAAAAATTCAATGCAATCCCCTATGAAGATATTAATATATTTATATAATATAAGGGATATATACATATACTTTGCTTTTATACTATGCACTTTATATTATACATTTTATTATGTTATATATTACACTCTTTACTAGGTGGCATTCCCAGGTTCCTAGGTGGCTGTATCATGTTGGAGGGTACAGTATGTGTAGTACAGTACAGTATGTGAATTGCTTTGTGGTTTGTTCCTCACAATGACCCTGTGGGTAGAAATGTGCATTATGCTGCTCTACTTTAAAATGCAAATTGGCTTCATTGAGTTTTGTGGGTTTATAGTGTATATTAGGGGATACATTATCCTATATCTTATATTACAATTGTGACATCACTCAGGTATTGGAAGTAACATTATACTAACATCTTAAATGTTTTTTGCTAAAACCAGGAGCTATTGATAACATGTATTCCATCTAGCTCGCCCCAACCATTCCAGGTCTAAACAAAGCACTTTTAGGGCTGATGTGGGTAAATAAATCCCCATATATATTCTTGGGGTACAATACAAACAATAATATAATGTGAATGCTTACATAAGTTTAAGTTTGGATCGGGTGAACGCTGTCTTCGTTCCCTTCGCTCTGGACTGATTTCCATGCAAATCAACAGACAAACTACATGCCCCACGCCAGCTCCGCCATCCACACGTGGGATCAGCCAAATCACAAGCGCAGACAGCAGGTAAAAAAGCACAGGTATGCTCTGGTTGGCCCGGGTGTGTAACTGCCCTGAGCCCCTTGCTAAGGCCCGACTTCCACCAGGACACAATCCACCAAGAGGGTAGTCACTTCAACCAGGATATAAATGCCGATAGTTTAAAATGATTCAAACTTTATTCCATATAGAGAACACTCATACTCCTTCACAGGAGCTAATCTGTAAATTGCCAGCTGTTACTGAGTACATACCTAATATTATGTATTCTCTATCTCTGTTGACAATCCCCCCATTTCACCCCCAATTATCCCCTAAGGGTAATTATTGACTCCTCTCTCTCCTTTTATAACCACATTATCTATGTTGTGAAAAACTTCCCATTTTTCCCTTCACGATATACCCAAAATGTGCATGTTTCTTTCTCTCCCGACCACCACTATGCTTATGCATGCTCTCATCCTATCAAGCCTGGACTATTGCAACCTACTACTTACTGGTCTTCCTGCTTCATACCTCTCTCCCCTTCAGTCTATACTTTTGTCTGCCGCATGTATTGTTTCGCTCTAAACAGGATCCCAAATCTCCTCTGTACAACAACCTGGCTCTCTGTTAAACAGCGCATTGTATACAAAATCCTTCTCCTAACATTTAAATCCCTTCGCTCTGCTGCTCCTCCTTATATTTCCTCTCTAGCGTCCCCATATGTTCCTACCCACAACATCCACTCATTGCAGAACCAGCTCCCAAGCGTACTGCTTCCTTTCTCTCTTGTGACTCCCATTCTCTGGAATTCTATTCACCTCTCTCTACGTCAAGAAACGTCAATTAGCAGGTTTAAATCTAGCCTTACATCGTACCTATCTGGTAACCAGCACAGTATATGATTGTATTATTTGCACTGCATACATCTCACTCCAGCGCTTATACCCATTACATTGTATCTGTATGTTACCCACCTAACTAGATTGTAAGCTCTACGGGACAGGGACCTCCTTTCCTCTTGTGGCAAAGCTCTAGCACTTATATTTATATCATTTATTATATGTTTATTTACTGAACCATTGATTTATTTACCTTTGTAAAACTTTATTGTATTTTGTTACTGTACAACGCTTCGCCCCCAAGTGTCGCTTTTTAAATAAACTGTACATACATACATACAAATTGCATTTATGATGCAAAACCTGAGAATGTGGTTTTATTGCTAATATTCCTGTATATTTTATAATTTTATATTATTTCAGAATATTTTAGAACACACATTTAGGTGTCAGGAAATAAAACAGGGCCATGCACTTATGAGCATTGCTGTCCTGCTTATTAGGTACTGCCTCATTCCCTTTAAAGGTTGCAAGTAGGCAAGGGGATAACAGCCGCATTATATTTTTTAAGAAAAAGCAAAAAAACCTTTACATGCATTTTCCTATGGGAATAAATGAAGCCCAGTTTAATGGATGGGGTAAAACAGAATGCTCCTGATATTATCTGTCATTTTGTTCTGTCTAGCTGTTAAATTATGGCCTCCTTTCCGATTTCTGTCAAGCAAATTTACACAAATTATGCCAAAAATATATACACAATTGTGTGTTATATAGAAAATAATACACCCCTTTTTGTTAAAGTCTGTGTTCTTTCTATATTAATGCCTTTGTGATATCTAATATTCTTATATTTTAAAGTAAGCTGTGAATTATTCCCCATAACCCACAGTTTGATCATTCTCGTGATAGACACTGAAGACAAAGTTATTTATTATGTAAACACCACTTAAGTTACCATATATTAATGACTCATGTAATATAATCAAATACACCCTTTACTGATTAGTACAAGAATAATAAAAGTTAGTTTACCTGCATAAAACTCCTTAGTGATATAACTTAGTTATCATTATCACATACAATAAAGGCTACATTAGACAATTTACACGATGTTTAAATCCAGGTACATTGTAGTTGGCTATAACTTATCTCTTAGCATGCAAAGGATAAAAAGACAGTGAGGGTGATTGGTTTCTGTAATTTAAGCCAATAGGGTTGTTGGACAATAAAGGAGACATCACCTCTGAATCCTCAAAATCCTATTATTTGGCAGAAGAAATGTGACTGTTTTCAACTGCAGACATACGGTACATTACTAAAGAATATCATTTTCTTTTTCATATACTGGAGAACCATTTGTGTATTTTGAGTGAAAATGTAAGCTTTCTGCTTTTCTTGCAATCTTGTAGAACTCCTTGATGACACCAATATTTTTGTATTTAGCTCAGATGCACTGCACCTATAATATGTCCGTAACTGTATATCAGTATTAACATTTTAAAGAGGTTTTCATTATATTTAAACTTTGTACAAGAATTATCATTGTTTCACAATAACAAATATATATATTAAAGTACAAATCAAACTGCACAGACACTCATACAGAGATGGTGGGTTATATAATTATAAAAAGAGAGCAGCAGCTTAAAACAGCAATCACCATGTGTGTGTCTCCTTTCCACTGGCTCCTAAATAAGATTGTGCCTTCATTTTCCAATAGCCAATTTTCTCACCCCTTTGCAGAGAATAAAATTAGGCAACTACTCAGCCAGACATATACCATATATTTTTGACATAAACGATAAAAGGAAGAGGCTGATCAGCCATTGTCACATTTCTACACTTTCTGTAAAGCTCCAAGTGCTTTATAAATACCTTAATTATACGGCAAAATGTTTCAGAAATGAAAGATTGATGGAAGTCTTGTAACATATAGTGATGAATTGGTATTGAAACAAACCTGGTTTAAATTCAGAACTGCCGGTTTCCGATTCAATGGATTTTTTTAAATTTTGAAACTTGAAAATACCATTCAAAACTTCGAAACAAAGTGAAAATTTCTATTGAAAAATCATAAATGCTTATAGAAAAATCAAATATGAGATTGTAAATGTGGAAGAATTCTCATTTCATCTGATTTTTGGAACCTTAAAGGACAATTATACTCACCTTCCCTCCGCTCCTCTTCTTAAGTCAGTACCTTTTACCCAGGGTGAGGACCTGAACCGCTAGGTCCTCACCCCTGGGTTCACGTAACTTGAAGCACAGTGTTACTGAAACACTGCTCTGGTAGGCTCTGCCCCCTCTTCCCGTCGGCGACGAGGCCAATAGGAAGGCACGCTCTGCGAACCCAGGGGTGAGGACCTAGCGGTTCAGGTCCTCACCCTGGGTAAAAGGTACTGACCTAAGAAGAGGAGCGGAGGGAAGGTGAGTATAATTGTCCTTTAATATGTAACATACAGTAAATGCGTTAATGAGTTATAAAAATCATGTATTGATGGTGTGAGTATATGTATATACATATAAAAGTCAATGTATGTATGTACAGTATGTTCCAGAAAAACATTGGCTGGGACAATTTTCATGAGACTTGGTACTGTATACATATGTTTCAGGACCTAAAAAAAAACATAGGCTACTACCCCCCTTTTTCGACCCTTTTAAAGTTAATTAACTAGTGTGGTAAATAACATACCTCCCAACTATCATAGATTGTCTGGGGCAGTCCTGATTTCGAACCCCAATCCACTGTCCTGGATAGCTGTTAAGTTTTCTGGATTCCTGCAGCTGTCACAATGTCATGTGACAGCACACTCAGTCTCCTCCTCTCACTTGTGGTTCACCCTGAGTCAAAATAGAGAGGTAACCTGGCCAATTCAAGAAAATTATCTTGTGCTGAGGGTTGTATCACTTAAGCATTCCATCTGCATACCATTCTACACTACCCCTTTAATAGTTATAGTTATACAAATAACACAGTACAGAGCAGCAAAGGGATACTGAAGTGAACCTGATTTTAGCACAGATCAGTACAATGTGTTTCTCAATAGTGTACCTATCTGAAAAAAAGGGCTAGACCCCATTAGTGGGTTTCTCATGCACCTACAACCACATTTTGCATTCCATTTGCACGTAAGAAATGCAGCACAGTGCATATGAATGTGGGTGTGCTGAGCTGCGATCTGTTTTGAGATTGGGCAATATTGCGTGGATCACATTGCAAATGGACAGTCACACGCTTTGCCATGCTGTGTGATGTGTAACTGAAACCTTCAGAGCAGATTATTCTGGCTCTACTTTTTGTTAATATCCCAATTAATCACTGACACGCTGACTTATCTAGAAGGAGAACTAGAATTAGATATCACTAAATTTCAGTGGGAGAAGACTCCTTACTATATTATGATGTTAGACTGCAAAAAGTGATAAAATCTACTATATACAAATGACTGGAAAGAAACAAAAAATGCAAATTAAAACTTTGAAGTTAATAGAAAGACACAAGGTGAGTGAAAAATAGGGTGTAGATGTCCTTTTAGTCAGCCCTCCGCTCCATTAGCCAGGATTCATTAGCTAGGGTTGAGTCAGCCCTCCGGTTCATCAGCCAGGGTTAAGTCAGCCCTCCAGCTTATTAGCCAGGGTTGGGTCAGCCCTTCCTGTTCATTAGCCAGGGTGGAGTCAGCCCTCTGGTTTATTATCCAGGGTTGAGTCAGCCCTCTGGTTCATTTGCCAGGGTGAAGTCAGCCCTCTGGTTCATTTGCCAGGGTTGAGTCTGCCTTTCTGTTTATTAGCCAGGGTTGAGTTGGCCCTCCAGTTTGCTAGAGGCAAACCGATAGCCCCTAGGAGCTAACTTAAGGGCAAGAGCTTAACTGACTAAAATGGCTCCTTCAAAAAGTGATTACTTTGGAAGCAATAACAATCAAATTGTGTTCAGCTATCTAACTTCCAAACTTTTGTAAATCCATTCCCAAAATATTGTAGTTTTAGGTTAACATTAAACAAATAATGTACCTTTTACTGTTATCTTAACCATATCACACACTTTTTATTAAATTTATTTATTATCTATTATCTATTATAGATTTTACAGGTAACAATGCAAAATTGGAATATTGTTCTTTAAAATGTACCTAAACAAAGCAGGTGTGGTCTTAGCAAAGAGGGCGTAATCAGATTTTTCTGCACTCTCACTGCCACACACCTCACATCACACACCTTTTCCACTTTTGCATTTCCTAATGTTGTGAGGTATGTTGATTGGGGATGAGATCTGAATGCAATTCAGCTCACCACATCTCCTATAGACTTTGGTTGCCCAGATATCTGTTCCTGGACATAAATACAAAATAAAAGTGTAGTATAGAGCAACCAAAAACTCAGACAACCTCACAGGTATGGCTATAAACAAACGTGCATTTATTGTGCACACGACATGTTTTGGACAGTCTAGCAGGGAGATTCAATAAAAGTTCTTATCGTTAAAAATGGTGCTAATTTTGCCCCAACCAATCAGATGTTATTTAACATTTGAAAACTAACATCTAATTGGTCGGGGCAAAATTAGCACCATTTTTAACGATAAGAACTTTTATCGAATAACCCTGTAGGTGTCACTTGAGAAAGGACCTAGACTGTCCGAAACACGTCGTGGTGTGCACAATAAATGCACGTTTGTTTATAGCAATACCTGTGGGGTTGTCTGAGTTTTTGGTTGCTCTATACTACACACTTTTATTTTGGGGATGAGATCTGCCTAGAATCCTGCATCATGTCGAGCAATCAAGGTATACTTTATTTGCGGCTCAATTAAACCACAATGAGTTTGAATGGGTCAGGATTGGTTAGAAAGCTGTGGGTCAGAACAGGTAGTGGGTGCAGGTCTGCTAAATTTCAGCTGGTCGGATCATTAAAGAAAAAAAACAGACAATGCCGGGTACTCTGCTAGTATAACTGTATATACTCACACACAACTAAAAGTACGGTACTCTTAGGGCCCTATTTATAAAAGATCGGTATCGTTATCGTAAAATACAGATCGTTATTGTAAAATAACGACCGGGTTTTTACCGATAACGACTGTTATTTACCGATACCGGTCGTTATTTACCGATAACGACCGGTATTTATCGATATCGGTAAATAACGGTCGTTATCGGTAAATAACGACCGGTAACTACCGGTAACGACCGGTATTTAACGATATCGGTAAATAATGGTCGTTATCGGTAAATAGCGGTCGTTAACGGTAAAAACCCGGTCGTTATTTTACGATAACGATACCGATCTTTTATAAATAGGGCCCTTAATGTCTTTTTAACATTTTTTATTGCACATAACTGTGGACTGACAACTTATCATTCTACATCAAGGAGCTTTCTTAAGTTCTAGACATGTTCAAAGCAATGATGGTCTACTGTTTTGTGCAATAAAAAAATTTGTACTGTGCACTGTTATTTTAGTTCAATCAATATTAGATTTATACATTGCACACATGCTTGGTGTAAGAGGCATGTGCCCATGTGGATGTGTATACATAGATACACAGAAGTAGACGCTATACGTCTGAGGAAGGTGTCGCACGGACACCGAAACGTCACGTGTGTAATAAATTGATTTGAATACTCAATACTGGAGTGCGCTCTGAATTGCTTCTGTTTGTATACATAGATACAGTCATGAGATAAAGTAAGTACAATTCTAAGGTTTTACATCAAAAAAATAATAAAGAATCATGTGACCCTAACAGGCTCTAATTTTTTTTTTTACAACACAATTACTATTAGCTCGTAGAATCAATTTTAGCACCTTTAGCAGCAATAAACTGAAGTATTGTTTTTTGGGGGGGATTGTATTAGTTTCTGACATCATTGAAGAAGAATTGAAGTTGAATGTTCTTTCCAACAGTGATGGAGATGCGGTCTGGAATTTGATTGGGTCATTGGTCCACTTTTATTTTGAAATAACTATCTAAACATAAAAGTAAAAAAAAAAAAAAAAAAAAAATATATACCGTAGTTATATATTTATAGTTACAGTTCTCCAGCTTTACTTTCAACAACTTTTTCTATCCTATATTTTCCTGCAATACTGTTATTCTCTATTTTGCCACTTAAATCCCAATATATACCTTGCAAGTTATTCCATATAATAGGAAGTATACACACACAACACACATATAATATATACACACATTACATACATACATACATTATATCACAAATTGTCACATTTTTGTTAATATTTTATTATATCTATTCATTGGATAATACTAAAGATATGACACTTTGATACAATGTAAAGTAGTCAGTGTACAGTTTGTATAATAGTGTAAATTTGGTGTCCCCCTCAAAATAATGCAACACACAGCCATTAACATAAAAACTGCCAGCAAAATGTGAGTATACCCTTAAGTGAGTATACCTTTAAAAATGGCCTTATTGGCTATTTTCCATCCCCGGGGACTTGTTAGTGTTACAAGGTCTCAAGTGTAAATGGGGAGAAGGTGGTGTTATCCTTCTCACACTATCATACTGGTCACAGAAAGTTAAACATGGCACCTCATGGTGAAGAAAAGTCAAGCAGACTAAGGTCATGAATAACTGGAACCGTATCTTGTGGTTTGATATGTGTTGTGGCAACCAAGTGAGTAGTACAAAGACTAATGTGTCTTGCCTACAGCAGTCAAGCATCGTGATGGGTTTGGTGCTGCATGAGTACTGCCGGCAATGGGGAGCTATAGTTCAGAGAAAATCATTTATACCAATATATACTATGACATACATACTGTAAGTAGTGCATGATCCCTCCCTTTAGAAAACTGGACACAGGGCAGTATTTCAACATGATAACGACCCCAAACACACCTCCAAGATGACCAATGCCCTGCTAAAGAAACTGATGATAAACATGCTAGACTGGCCAAGCACTCAAGGACAAGGTCTCTAACATCCATCAGCTCTGTGATGTTGTCATGGAGAAGTCTAAGAGGATTCCAGTGGCAACTCCATGCCTCCATGCAGTGGTGGAAAATAATGGTGGTCACACAAACTAATTACACTTGAACACAATTTGGAAATTTTTCATTTAGAGGTGTACTCACTTTTGTTGCCAGCAGTTTATACAGTGATAGCCGTGTGTTGGGTTATTTTGAGGAGACTGAAAATTTACATTGTTATACAAGATCTATTCAAACTATTACTTTACACATTGTACAAAAGTGTCATCTCTTCAGTATTGACCCATAAAAAGGTATAATAAAATATTTACAAAAATGTAAGGGTGTACTCACTTTTGTGGTGTTTCTGATGAAGGGGGTGTTACCCTCGAAACGTCGTATTCTATGTTGATGTTTGGCTCACAATAAACGTTCCACTTTGAAGTGCAGTCTACCGTGTATCTTTTGAATACTCTGTTCCCTCTGAAGTAGGGGTATTGGACTCTTTGCACCCACCTGGGGATAGTGTGCATATGGACCTTTGTTATATATTTGGATCACTTTTGGGACATACTCTATGTGTGGCATTTCACACTATTACAATCTAAATTACTATAAATATATGTATATAAAGTATAGCACGTGTATATTAAATACATGACAGAATATATAATGTTTTAAATGTAATACACAGCTGAAACCCTCATTTCAATATGGTATAGTCCAATGGAAGGTTTAGCCACACCTCCATCACTGCTTAAACCTCTGCATGTATTAAGACCAATAAAACTGACAAGTGTAAGAAAGTTTCTATATTATACCCAATTGTGAGATGTTTGTAAAATGATGTCAATTATTGTATTAATGATGTCAGATTAATCTTATATATACTATAACTTATTGAATATTGTGCAGAAACATTCCCTCCAACTTTCGACATTCAAAGTTACATTTATAAAAACAACCTAATGCAAAGCTGTGGGGGGTGCAATGTATTTCCCATCAGTGTACCTTATTAAAGGGAATGTTGGAGGGTATTCAGAAATCTACTTTGTGTGACCCCTTTTTGTAATCAATTTTTTATTTGCCTCATCCTTTTCAATTTAATCTACTATAATAATGAATAATGTAATTTGGTCAGAAAGCCCATTAAATTACTAGTTTTATAAACATTTAAGGCTGGAATTAATATGTCCCTTTCAAACACTTTTTTTCATTGTCCTGGTTGATGATTGAACTGCATCTCCCAGCATCCTTTACTGGACAGAGTAACGTGAGTGTTAACAAAATCACATCTTTCAGGCAGCAATAAATATGTTAATGAGAACACTATCTGGGAGATTCAATAAAAGTTCTTATCATTAAAATTGGTGCAAATTTTGCCCCAACCAATCAGATATTATCTTTCAAATGTTAAATAACATCTGATTGGTTGGGGCAAAATTAGCACCATTTTAAATGATAAGAACTTTTATTGAATCTCCCTGCATGTGTGGTAAGAAATTCTGGAAAGTATAGTTTAACCATGTGTTGTGATATATTCATTTATTATGTATATTCATTTAATGATGTCGTTTTGATATCGCTTTAATAACTTTATTCAGTAAGGTCTACGCCACAATGGCACGCACTATTATGTACTTCTAAGCCCGTTTCGCCATCTATTTCATTATGTGTGGTCACTCTATGCTTTATGCTGCAATCCATTTCCGGGAGTACATGCGAGATCACTATTTTTTGTGCAACTGAGATGCGCTCTGAGAACAGATTATTTTGAAAATTAAAACGTATACAAGCCGTCGCCTAGCTGGCATGTAAGCAATATCCAAGAAAAAATTATATGGAAGTCCAATCAAACATTAAAAGCTGATCCCATATTTATTAGGCAAATAAATATGCAGGGTAAAACAATGGAATTGGTCTTCCATTGGTTCTTGTGATAGAAGGTTCATTGGATAGTTTCACAAGAAAGCTGGATGAGTTTCTGCAAACAAGGAATGTTGCAGGTTACTGGTATTGACACCTAAAGTAGAGTTGATCCAGGGATATTTCAGATTGCCAGATATTTCAGAATTTTTTTTCCCCTTCATAATTCTAGTGGGTTTTTTTAGGCAGGAAATGTGGGTATTGCTGAGTTGGTTGGACTGGACAGACGTATGCCTTTATTCAACCTTAAATACTATTGCTTGTAGGGTTGACTAAATGATCCAACACCAGTGATTTGTTGAAATAAATAACATCCAACAATATATAGATTTTTTTTCTTTAAAAAAAAATACAAATACATTTACAGTCTGTGCAGCTCCCTTTCAGGTGTTTTTAATTAGCCAATTAAAACTAAATGCTTGCCCTGAAACCAATGCAGTCTGCAGCCTGAATTAGTTACATAGGAGGGTAAAGAATTTAAAATGTTTCACAGTCCTTAAAGAACTAACAGGGAAATTCAATAAAAGTTCTCATCGTTTAAAATGGTGCTAATTTTGCCCCAACCAATCACATTTTATTTAACATTTGAAAGCTAACATTTGATTGGCTGGGGCAAAATTAGCACCATTTTAATGATAAGAACTTTTATTAAATAACCCTGTAAGCATCACAGGGAATTCAGATTTACTAAGCAAGTCATCACTGAAAATGGAGGTCCTCAACTGTTTAACTTAAGAAACTTAAGAAACAGTGTTATAGTTTCACAACACCAAACTTTATTACTTGCGCATTTTCTGTAATGTGTGAGACATTATAAGAAACCATTACTAAATATATTTACACATGGGCAAACATAGAAAAGATAATCAATGCACATTCCTAGGCCCCATACAATATCATATTATCTGCACACTGGCATACTTTATAAACAAAGGGGTTTTAGTATACATTACTGTGATCACATGAATGAAAAGCCTTCCAACCACGTCAAGGTAACCCCAGTCTGGAAGGGCTGTGCATTGTGCATTGATTATCTTTTTTATGTTTGTATAAATGTTTTGACCAGATCAGTAGCACTTCCGCTAAATGTAGTTGTAAATTAGCCTAATTGGAGCCTAATCTTAAAGGCATAGGACCTCCCATTAAAGGGGCGTGTTGGGGGTGCTATTACCACATGGAGGCTTGACCAAGCCTCCCAATAAATACATACATACAAGAATTGTGAAGCACTCCAATTAGGCTAATTTCAACTACATTTAGCGGAAGTGCTACTGATCTGGTCAAACATTTATACAAACATAAAAGGATAATCAATGCACATTCCTAGGCCCCATACAATATCATATTATCTGACCACTGGCACTTTATAAACAAAGGGGTTTAGTTATACATTACTGTGATCACATGAATGAAAAGCCTTCCAACCACGTCAAGGTAACCCCAGTCTGGAAGGTCCTAACGTCTAACCTTTTCAATTTCTTTTACTTCAATTACGATTAGCAAACTTTTCATTTCTCATTCTTACACACTGGATCCATATAACAGGCTCTCTCCCTTCCCCCCAGCCCTTGGCTTTTTAAAATGAGGGAAAGGCCATCCAGTGCTTTATCTTAAAGGCATAGGACCTCCCATTAAAGGGGCGTGTTGGGGTGCTATTACCACATGGAGGCTTGACCAAGCCTCCCAATAAATACATACAATACAAGAATTGTGAAGCACTCCAATTAGGCTAATTTACAACTACATTTAGCGGAAGTGCTACTGATCTGTTCAAACATTTATACAAACATAGAAAGGATAATCAATGCACATTCCTAGGCCCCATACAATATCATATTATCTGCACACTGGCATACTTTATAAACAAAGGGGTTTAAGTATACATTACTGTGGATCACATGAATGAAAAGCCTTCCAACCACGTCAAGGTAACCCCAGCTGGAGGTCCTAACGTCTAACCTTTTCAATTTCTTTTACTTCAATTACGATTAGCAAACTTTTGCATTTCTCATTCTTACACACTGGATCCATATAACAGGCTCTCTCCTTCCCGCTCAGCCCTTTGGCTTTTTAAAATGAGGGAAGAGGCCATCCAGTGCTTTATCTTAAAGGCATAGGACCTCCCATTAAAGGGGCGTGTTGGGGTGCTATTACCACATGAGGCTTGACCAAGCCTCCCAATAAATACATACAATACAAGAATTGTGAAGCACTCCAATGTGGTAATTTAACACTCATTTAGCGGAAGTGCTACTGATCTGGTCAAACATTTATACAAACATAGAAAGGATAATCAATGCACATTCCTAGGCCCCATACAATATCATATTATCTGCACACTGGCATACTTTATAAACAAAGGGGTTTTAGTATACATTACTGTGATCACATGAATGAAAAGCCTTCCAACCACGTCATGGTAACCCCAGTCTGGAAGGTCCTAACGTCTAACCTTTTCAATTTCTTTTACTTCAATTACGATTAGCAAACTTTTGCATTTCTCATTCTTACACACTGGATCCATATAACAGGCTCTTTCCCTTCCCCCTCAGCCCTTTGGCTTTTTAAAATGAGGGAAGAGGCCATCCAGTGCTTATCTTAAAGGCATAGGACCTCCCATTAAAGGGGCGTGTTGGGGTGCTATTACCACATGGAGGCTTGACCAAGCCTCCCAATAAATACATACAATACAAGAATTGTGGAAGCACTCCAATTAGGCTAATTTACAACTACATTAGCGAAGTGCTACTGATCTGGTCAAACATTTATACAAACATAGAAAGGATAATCAATGCACATTCCTAGGCCCCATACAATATCATATTATCTGCACACTGGCATACTTTATAAACAAAGGGGTTTTAGTATACATTACTGTGATCACATGAATGAAAAGCCTTCCAACCACGTCAAGGTAATGTAGTTGTAAATTAGCCTAATTGGAGTGCTTCCACAATTCTTGTATTGTATACACATGGGCAAAGATATTTGTGTGAGGGTTTTCTGTGGGTATGTGTACAGTCTTTAAATATATAACTGGAGATTTTTTGTCTTTTATGTGTATGCACAACAGCAGCAGGGAGATTTACCCAGCGCTATAATAGCTCTGAGTAAATCTCTGTTTGAAGATTCAAGATGTGCTTTTTCCACAAGGGGGGAGGTATGTAGATATGTGGACAGTAGTTTATTATTATAATTGTATATGCACCATGCAGGTGTTTTAGCAATGACAGGTAAGGCTAAACCTTCCATTTGGACTATTCATTTTAAAATAGGGGCCTCAGCACTGTAAGTACATTTATAACTTTATATATTTTGTCATGTACTTGATATATGTAACAACTTTACTAATATACATTTATTTATGGTCATTTAGAGGGTAATACTGACAAATTCACACACTACATATACACCTTCCCTGTAGCTAATATTTTTAAAATCCCCCCCACTCAACACACTACATCTTATGGTAGCTCAATGCAATCCCTGATGAACATATTAGATGAAGGTACTCTGCCCAGCATCAAAACTTTAAATAAAAAAAAAATATATGTATATATTTAATGTATTGATAACTTGTTCCTTGAGGGAACTACCCTCTGCTCTTTGGCTTTTGAATATTTTCAGATTCAACTACAAATAAATAGACTTCTTTGACCTTTCTTTGTCCTGACATTACATTTTTATTTAATTGGCTATGTGTTTCAGGAAGGCATCCACACTAATAGACATTCACAGCTAAAACGCTGATAAATCATTTATCTTGACTGTGCATGGATGGCAAATATGATGTTTGTATTAGTGTTTGTACCATGTTTTGTAACATATAGTGCTGACGCTTGATTTAATTAATATAATCTTAAATATAATAGAAGCCTGAATGAAGCTATGTTGCAACTATGTTTGCGCAAAGAACTTGTCTGAAGTGCAGCTGTCTTTCTTGCCTTCCTTAAGCAGCCAATCAGAGTCCTTAACAGGATTCTACATGTATAGTTTGTGACTAGCAGCTTCTGTTGTGCCTGACACTGCTTGTGCCCTCCAGTATCTTTAAACTAGCATGCTGGGACTGTAGTTATCAGGCAGTGGAAATTGAAGGCTGTCTCTCTTCTGACTCAAGCCTTGCTTTTCAATCAGTCATTCTGTATACAATACAATTTATATCTATAGGCCATTATTGTTCTTGCCAGTGTTTAAGCTCCTGTGAGTCTTTGTTAACAAACAATATATTCATTATTTTCATATAATCATGAAAGTCATTCACCATTCACCACTAATCATGAAGAGATCATTTCATTGTTGTAAGAAACAAAATATTAAAGTGGTTCTTGTACATTTTCATTCTTAGTGCGATAAAACAATGGAAATAAATTGCAAAAATTCTCAGGGAGCAATTCCTATCAATTTAACCTCAATTTACCTAAAGTCATTTTTGGACCACAGTTCCCTTTAATAATTGTAGATAACAAGAAAAGTCACACATATTTATTAAAAATACAGCACTGATTGCAGGGTATAATAGCTAGATGGGGGATTTTCTCCAGTCACAGTAACAAGGATGCACCTAACACAAAAAATGATTGTCAGCTGCATGAGATTTCTACACATACTGCTAGAACCAGGAAGCTGTTATTAATAAACCTGAATTTTACCACTTATAGCTTTTCCATGGGCATCACAGAAGTGGTGCTTTGCGTTTAAGCAGTGTTGAAAGTTATACAATGCATTTATTCAGTACCAGTATGGAGAAATAAATGGGAAACTATATTATTTGTCTTGGGCCCTCTCCTTTAAATACTGCTTTGTTGTGCATGTGTCAGACGAATCACCTACAACGTTCCTTAGTCAGTCAATGCAGTTTATTCAGCTACATGTCACATCCACACACAAGCACTGACAAGTTCAGGACAGAAGAATAAGTGTGAAAAGGAAAAACATTGGGAGTATGGAAGAGACAAGGGGAGAAAAGACAAATGATTGAGAGAGACAGCATATGCTAATACAAAGCAAGAGACAAGATGTTAGCTGAGAACAATGAAGAACCTGCCTATTGAAGTATACTGGATGTCTGTTATGGGTGCTTATGTAACTATTCCATAGCTACAAATGGATTTGCTAGACCTACAGAAATGTATAATGGTAGCAACAGATGCATAAAACACATCTAATTGATAAAGTTGTCTGGAGATATGTGTGAAATGCAGTGGTTCACAGAGACACTTTACATTCCTATACTATAATATATCATTGTGTTCAGTATCTGATATCACAAAACCATTTTAGAAATAGTTCTTTTGAAGATTCTTTAGGAAAAATGAAATAGTCAGGTATCCCGACTCTCCCTGAAGTTTAGGAAGTCTCATACATAATGAAAGCAGCTCCATCCACAACATCCCCAAATTATTTACAATCTCACAGAAAGGGCAGCAAAATATACCCATTCATGAGTCTGTCATTCTCCTTCTCCAAAGATTAGCTCTGGGATCATATTACTTTTTTGTAAACCATGCATAGTAATGAAAGTGTATTAGAGAGAGGGTGAAGCATGCTTTTTATGTGGTTTTCTTATTGGTAGCAGAACTATATAAAAATGCTTCACTGACCATAGTTTTGCCCCAACATTTAGGTCAAAATATTGGCAGATATTTACCATGTGGCTGGTCATTTTCAACCAATTTTAATAAATATTGGTTTAAAAAAGTTCAACTTGCATGGATTTTTTAGTTGAGCACTCCTGAATTTCTGCATTTGTTTTATTTTTATTTAATAGGACATGTGATTGGTCACATTGAATTTCCAACTGGCAAACTAACACCCAGGTTATGGATTTGTAGTCTGAAATACTGGGCCATGGTGTACCTGACTGTACCAGCCTAAGGGCATGTCCACCCCAAAACTATAATCCCCCAACTACTGGCCCCATCATGTAGTGTAGTGTAATCCTTACCTCACATCCCCAGCTCCATAAGGTTCTCCTGTAGTCCCCCCCCAAAGTCCCAAAACTGCCACCAGGAGGATAGCAGAGTCCATATAGGACTCTGCCTCCTACCTGGCCTCGGGAGAAGTTTGGCATGCGTACTGCAGCCAGAGCCAGATTAAGACCAAATGGGGCCCAAGGCACAAGCCAGAATTTTGGGCCCCCCCCTAACGTTCCATTTCACAAATATCACTACAACTTATTTGGCATATCACCCCGCCACTCTAGAAAAAAAAATAATATTTTGCTGGTACCACCAGCACATCCCGTTTGGCCCACCAGCGCAAACACACACCCTGGGCCCTGGCACCACCACCAGCACATCCCCATGGGACCACCAGCACACATACCCCTGGTACCACGGTACATGCCCCTGGCACTACCAGCATATCCCCCTCACCGAGTCCCCCTGAGCCTGGCACCACAAATTTTGTTTATGCACACTGTCTGCAGCCAGCATACACAAACAAACCCCCCCCCCCCCCCAGGAACCCCCAGCACATCCCCAAATGGCACCATCAGCACAGCCCCAACTGGCACACCACCAGCACAGAAATTCAGACTGGGGTCCCCATAACCTCCCCTCCACCCACCACCAACACAATGCTATTAACCTACATGAAAAAAGCTGTATACTGGTAGACAAATGATAACATGATAGACAAGAAATAGGTAGACATAAAGAAGATAAGATAGATAGATAGATAGATAGATAGATAGATATAGATAGTGATAGATAGATAGATGACAGATATACAGATAGATAGACAGACAGATGATAGATAGATAGATAGATAGATAGATAGATAGATAGATAGATAGATATACAGACAAATAAAGAGATGTATAGATAGATATACAAAACTTAAGAAGTAAAGGACAGTTTTATAGTGGCCAAAGCTTTAGACAGATAGATAGACAGACAGACAGACAGACAGATGATAGATAGATCGATAGATAGATAGATAGATATACAGACAGATGATAGATAGATATACAGACAGATGATAGATATACAGACAGATGATAGATAATTAGATATCCAGATAGATAGATATACAAACAGATGATAGATAGATAGATAGATAGATAGATAGATAGATATACAGACAGATGATAGATAATTAGACAGATAGATATATGGACGGACAGATGGATGGATATACAGATAGATAGATGATAGATAGATAGATGATGGATAGATGATGGATAGATGATAGATAGATGATAGATAGATGATAGGATAGATAGATAGATAGATAGATGATGGCACCCATGATAGTGCTCTCCCCCCCATGATGGCACCCATGATAGTCTCTCCCCCCCATGATGGCACCCATGATAGTGCTCTCCCCCCATGATGGCACCCATGATAGTGCTCTCCCCCCATGATAGTGCTCTCCCCCCCATGATGGCACCCATGATAGTGCTCTCCCCCCCATGATGGCACCCATGATAGTGCTCCCCCCATGATGGCACCCATGATGGTGCTCTCCCGGTCTCCCCCCATGATAGCATCTATGATGTTGCTCTTCCCATTACCGCACCCCCCCCCCCCACCGATTACCCCATTCCCTCACTATCAGTCACTGATAAAGAAAGAAGTAGTAGTTGGGTTATGATTGTGGATCAACAGATTCAGATACGTTTCAGTTAGAAATACACACTGTCTGTCTGTTTCTGTAAAGTAAGTTCGGAAGTTTACTTACTTTGTTGTCCCAATGTCAGTTTGTCACTCAGTATCGGGCCCGGCCTTGGGGTTACGCGGCAGTGTGGCACGCCTCTTCTACTCCTTCTCCTGCCTGCGCGCCAGCAGTCTGCGACGTCTCTTACGCAAGGCACGCAGGCGCACATGACATCAGTGATGATGCGCTGCGCGCCGCCAGCCACCCGCCCAGACAAGTAGACAACCAATGATTCTGCAGTAGTACTAGTACGAGTCCGACTCGGACTGTCCGAGTCCTCGCCTCCGAGTGATGGAGCGAGTCCTGATTGGATGTCAGCGGCCGGTCTGGACTCCAGCAAAACAAATCAACTAGTCAAACGCTGCGCAGCGCGCACGCACGCACTATGGGCAGGCAGGGTAAAGAATTCATTTAATTGCCTATTGTACATTTAATGCAGATATATTAATGGGGCCCCTGGACGGCTCCCGACGGGCCCCCCTGACATCCGGGCCCCAGGCACTTCCTAATCCGGCCCTGACTGCAGCCCTTCTCCCCCTCCCTCCCCCTCCCCTCCTCTCCCTCCCTCTCCGGATTCCCTCCCCCTAGCATTAATCCCCTTTAATATAGTAATCCCCCTGGTCTCCCAGCCCCAACCGCATGATTTTTATTTTAGAAAGCTCCCCAAACTCTTACTTACCTCCCTCTTTTCCTCCGCTGCACTGAATGACCGGCAGCCGCGTCTGTGATTGGCTGCCGCTCAGCCAATCACAAGAGCGACTGCCAGTCCGCCCCTCTTGTGCATTCTCGCAAGACAGAGGCGGCAGCGCGGCGAAGGAAAGAGGGGAGGTAAGTAAAAGTTGGGGCACTTTCTAAAATAAAAAATCATGCAGTTGGGGATGGGGGACCAGGGGGAAGGCTATATTAAAAATAGAATTAAGGGTGGACATACCCTTTAACTCCATGTAACATTCTGCCATCTTTGAGGTACTAAATAATTAAGTTTGGATAAAGTATCCTACAAACTCTTGTTACTAGTAACAAATGATGAGTAGTAACAATACAGGATAGGGAAATAGATATTTCTAAAGCTAGATCAAATGTATAGCAAAGTTCTACCTTAAAAGTAGGCCATGGCCTAGGGTGCAAGGGTCTATAGGGTGCCATGTTAAAGTCTGCAGTTTTTGCTAAAACACGAATTGCTTACTGCATAGTAGAGAACAAATAGAAACAGGGTTTTTGCCCCAGATGTTAGCTTTCAAATGTTAAATAACATCTCATGTTTGGGCAAATTAGCACCCTCTTTAACGTAAGAACTTTTATTGTTACCTTCAACTTTTGATCCCAAAATAAAATCGTCAACCATGACACGATTGCCTATTGAATGGATGGCCGACTATGGTTTAGGGGTGATGAAAAGTCTACCGGTCTGTATCGGCATCTAAACGGTAGCTACGGCGGGCCATAATGTATGGAGTGTGCCAGTCACAAACATACTTTATATATATGGAGAACGCTCATCTTTCAAACATGCATATCTGTTGTATTCAATTAGATCAACTGGACTTGGAGTTTAGTTCTTGAAGACGTGTATGTATTTTAAAGTGTATAACATACACTAAGTCTCCCCCCAACACCAGACTCGCTGGGCAAATATATGGAGTAAAGTCACGATAACCGGCGATAGCTGGCATTAAATCCCACAGTGGCTAAATCCCTACTGGGATTTACCCACATTTGCAAACGCGATATTAAATCGCAAACAGGACTTTTACCCAGAGCGGTAGCGGCTCTGGTAAATGGCTGAGAGTGTTAATATACAGTAAAGCTAGGTACATACAGCACAGATCAGTGAAAGATGACAGACAGATCTCTATAGGAGCTCGTAGCGTGGCCGATGATCGGGTTGGCCGAATGTCGTTCGGAAACCAAGGTACACACAGTAATGATAAAGCCCCTATACCATCGGATCTGAAGGTATCCGAGCTTTATCGTTACTGTGTGACCCAGCTTAAGTCCCCCAAAACAGAGTGTAAATATACAGTAAGTCCCCCCAAATATAGAGAGTGTTATATACAGTAGGGAGATTCATTAAAAGTTCTTATCGTTTAAAATGGTGCTAATTTTGCCCAACCAATCAGATCTTATTAACTTGAAAGCTAACATCTGATTGGTTGGGGGAAAATTAGCACTATTTTTAACGATAAGAACTTTTATTGAATTACACTGAGTAAGTCCCCATCCAATACAGTGGATATTAATATACAGTAAGTGTGCCCCAAACACAAACAGGCTCATTTGCCCAGAGCCATATACAGTAAATCTCCCCCCTTGTCCTGAGGACCAGAAAAACATTGATATCTGGACAATGTTTATTTTCTGGGCTTTATTCTTTTTTTTTATCCTGCTTTAATGTGAACCAAGGTAAAGATTATAATGCAAATCACCTGTACCTTTGTAAAAAATATTCCATAAATCCTGATTCATTGATGAAATAACCCTGATGCATGTATTGACCTGGCTCTTTTTTATGACTGTTTAGGCACATTGTCTGAGGAGAGAAACCACATTAGTAGATAATAAAATTAACGTTTTCCATATAGCAGTTATTAAATATACACGTGATAGAGTTGTCATCTGACAGAGATACATGTTCCCTTCATGTCCCTGCTTTATGTTTCCAAAGCACCTGCAGCTCTGAATACTCAAATAAGATGTTTATCCTTAAATACCATTTGGATAGAACAGGACAGAGGGAGGGAAAGGCAGATAAACCATGTCTGTTTCATCTTCAGTAGTCCTTGTTTTTCCTTGATTGTTACTCTTTACAGTTAGCTCATTTAATATGTTCCTATTTCGTTTACATGGCCACATTAATAATGGATTAAAAAACGCAATAAATTGACATGCATTAGGCTGTAAGCAGAATACCAGAAAGGAGGAGAAAAGACAATTCTGACAGTTTTTATGAACCTTTCCGTTACTTTCAGCTCTACAATTTCCCCTGACATTTTCTCGTGGCATTTAGCAATATATCTGTTTTTATATATATCATTTTTTTCATCAAATTTTTCTGAAGGTTTTGCAGTTTCTTCAACCCCTTAGAATATCAATGATGTTTATGATAAGAATTTTTGCAGTTTGAATTTTAAAAACATCTATATTTATTAGTGAGCCAGATGTGCCTGACTATAAGAAGAAACACTAAGAAAGCTGTAGGTGTCATTAATATCATGAACTAGTTATCCCACTCTGTGTGACTGTCTATCTGCACATGACCAGTTTTAATGAAGTCACTAGGAACATTTTTTGTTAGGGAAAGTAGAAGTCTATTTAAGGTTATGCGCCTGTCATAGAGTCACTACTTTTTTACATTCAGCCACGAATATTATCTGTGGTGAGATTGGGCTATTTTAGTATTTCATAAAACATGTAATACAATAAGGCCATATTTATAAAAGGCCATATTTATAAAAGGCCATATTTACTTTCTGTGGAATTCTGTGTATTTTATACCACAGTTTTTTTGCTGTTATCTGTATTTTGTAATTTACATCCTTTAAAGGGCATCTTATTGAAAAATAGGTTATTAAATGACAATAACTGGAAACTATAATTCTTCCCAACCACCACTGTATACATTTTTTTTGTTGATCTGCCCCCTATTTCTTTAGATATCCAATCTAAAAGTTCTTATATTTCAGCTGTCAACCAAGTTCCTTGCTCTCAAAAACTATTCTTCTGTGAGCAGTTTTACTGTAGCTGAAATGGTGACAGAGTTTTGACAGTTGGAATGCTGTATGATGTGTGCAGGCTTGACAGTTGGTTTGTGGGGAAAAAAAGTCAGGTCGGATGGAAGTGGAGTGGTTAAAAGAGGGAGGGGGGATACTCCTAAACAAAATGTGGCTGGATTGAAGGCATGCAGCAACACACGCAAATCAGAGTAAGTGCTACTTACATGTATTCAATTATAGATTAAGATGAGGCAAAGTTATTTTTTCAGTATAGTGCCCTTTGTACCTTATAGTATAACTAAACACGTTTTCCATTCCAGTTTACTTCCTCACATGGGAAGGATTCTCCTAGCACTGGATTGTGAAATACAAATACTGTATCAGATAGGTAAACTATTGAGGAATGTATTCGACAGAACTGTGCTAATATGAGGTTTGCTTCATTATTCTCCCCTTGCAGCTCTGCAGTATGTTGTTTCTGTAAGTGTAACTAGTAAAGGTTAATGTTGAATTGTATGCAGATTTAAAGCAATCTTGTAGATTGTTTGGCAGATTGAGCCTGAACACATATTACAAGGTAATCTAGTAGTTCATTAAATACACAATGTATGGCAATATTGAAACCAATACACTTTATTGTTGTGTGCGCCTTTCATCTTTGTTGTTACTATTGAAATCAGTGCAGCCTGCATCATGGTTTGAATGTAAATATCAATCAGCCTTTCAGTGTGTAGATTTTTGTATGTGTTCATGTTTTAATGGGAAAAGTGGCAACGAATTCCAGTCTAGTAATTGTATTAACAGCCCTAATAACATAAATAACAGAGCTGCATTGATTTGAAAAGGATTGCAATTAAAAAAAAAAATCTGAAATCAGCCGTGTTGCATGATTCATCGATAGGGCAACCCTGGGGGTCCCAGTGGTGTTGGTGTTCGGCATCTGACCACCTATTATTGGTTATCAAGTTGGCACGTTTGGACATGTTGAATGAAATGTTGAACACAATAAATAATTGTTCTTAATAAAACCCCAGGGTGCTGGGATCTTTTGACTTACATAGACATAACCTAAAGCACCTTGTAATTGTATGTATAAACTGTTTGTCTGAAGAAGGAACCACATTGGTTCCGAAACGTCACAGCAATAAATTTGATGCACTTAAGATGTGTGCCCAGCTATAATTACTATTTTGATATTGTGCTGTTGGCTACAGTGCTGGAGCACCCAGCATTTCAGCTTTAGTCGTTTTGGTTAAGGTGTGCAGGATCGAACCCATTGCCTGGTAATATGTATGGACTGTGCACATGGACTTTCTATGATTTTAAGTAAATATATTTTTTAATCTAAAAATTACGGCAGTACAAGTTTGCTGGCCTAGGGAAGAAAAAAGGTTAAATCCGCACCCTGTGTGGGCCAATAAATGCTACTGTCAATATATTTCATTTTGTAAATTAGCACCAATATTAAGGGATTAAGGATGATGGTAAAGAGTGTTATGAGTGGGGCCATAGAAAACGGTTTGTGTGGTACTGGGGAATGTCCAAGTGAACCTTGTTCTTTCTTTGAATAACTGATTAGAATGTATGCTATGAGGCAGGATCCTTTATGGGGCAGTCCACCCCAGGCATGACCCACTGAACTCGCCTAATGGAACCTTGGCAAATAGCACTATAATTGTTTGCAATGATAAAGTACCAAACACACCATTCAGCCTGCTATTTCATGATAACAGGAACAGCCCAATTAATTTTAATCACTTTTATACAATGCTTTGCATACAATATAGGATTCATTTTCTACGCTATGCTGGTATACTTTGCATATTTGTTTGTGGTAGTACATTCTATAGCTTTCAGATTCTCATTTATACCGACATACACGCTACAGATGACAGTGCAACAAAAGGTCACTGGCAACTGGTGCAATACCTACAGTCCAAAGAATAAGAAAAATAAAATGTGCTGTTTATTGGATATATAGTTTGATAGGGAAATATACAACAGGAAAACCTAGAGGATATGTGACATTTATTTTAGTGCCGTTTACAGTAATACATAATTGTGAGAAATGTTTTGAAAAAGCATATCCATTAAGTAGCACATTAAGCCAATGCTCTACACCTACTTTTAACTTTATAGAAGGTTTTTGACAGGTATATTTGTAGGGTAATATAGATGTAATAACAGCAGCAAGGAGAAAATGTAAGGGTGACAAAGGTAAAAGTAACAAAAGATGATGCCGTGTCCCAGGAGAAGACCTTCAAGAATACAGAGAAAATTAAATGTGAAAAAAAAAGGCTTCAACAAAAGATAAGTCAGCAATGCAGCACCCTGTATCAGCGCCATGGCTGCCGGTATTGCCAAGGGGCAGTAGTTCTCATATTTCCAGCCACTTCAGAAATTTTTTCTTCTCAATATTTATTGATTGTGCCTTAACTTGTGTTAAAGTTACAGTTTTATTTTAAAGAAAAACTAAAGTTCCTTGCCATATTTCCTGTCATTTATTTTCTTATAGACCAAGACACAGATATGGCAAATAACTTAGTGAAGCTAGAGAACAGTATAAGACCTAAGGGTGGCAATGCTTTAAATGGAAGACAACAGACTTAATTTTTATAGACAGAGCTGTGATTTGTTCTGATGTGCATATACCTGATCCATAAATGAGTTGACACAAAAAAATAATAGGTCTTCAAGTTAGATCATTTTTATCAGAACTGTGAATAATATGCCTTTTTTCCACATGTGTTAAAATTAGAGTGTAACTGTGGGTCTTCATACAATTGCCAAAATAGCTCTCTTGTACTGCACCTTTTAAACAAGCCTTGATAGGTATCTACCTTCTCTGGATCTAAGTTTTAGGCTTGTAATGTTACATTTCCCGTCTGCCTGGTGTCTCTGAGTCTCTGTGTTAGACGCAGAAGAGCTATGTAAAAACAAAAAACAGATGTTTTTCTAAAGCTAGTTACAGACCTGAAACCACTTTCTGTCATTTCCTTACCTATGTACACATTATGAAGATAAAGAAAAATATTTTCAGGATTTGGCTAGCTTTAAAAATGTTTAAGATGTTTAGGGTGTGGCTTATGATGAGCTGATGATGCTCATGCCAGCAGTAGGATACAAGTGGGCACTCAAACCTGCGATTGAGTCGACCAGTAATGATGATGATGTCACAGCTCAAAGTGCAGCAGTCAGTAAACACCACCATTTATACTGCTGTTAGTGTAAATGACTGCAGCTAGAAGCATGATCTGGGGTCACTTTTAATAAAGGGCATTTTTATGGAAACACATTTTTCCTTTAAATATTGTGATTTCAAAATAAATCACTGTCATTTTCTTTTCTTGCTGTATCACATTTGCCAGATTACATGACAGATAAATAGTAAAATTAGGTTTGGAAATCACCATGCAATGGGACCGAACTGCTATATATTAAAATCTGCTATCACTACACATTAGAATAAAATATACAGTTTATGTACAGGTGCCTCCCAGATTATAGAAGTCTGTGCCACTCAGATATAGATAACTGCAATATAGAAAAGGAGCACACAATAATTCCCAATTATTATTTTATTTATTAAACCATAATAAAACTGTGTCCTTCCCATGGTGTAAAAAAAACCACACACATGTGCATATTAATTTAGGAAACCATGTTCACATGAGGTTAGTGAGTGGTTAATCTTACCATCAAAGTGACAACATACAAAATTGTGTAAAAAAAAGAATTAAATGATCCAGTTGCAGTATATTCGTTCTGTGGAACACATGTGATATTACAGTATACACTTCTCTTTTCCCACTTCAATTAGTCCAAAGTCTGTGAAAATAAATAATATTATGATTCTTTAAGATTCTTTAAATTCGCTTTAGATCCATGAATTTTAATAGATACAGTCTGTATCAACTGACTTAGCTGGTAAGTACTGGAATTCTAGAGGAAAGGACAACCTGTCTCCAAATTGCACCACAGAGCTGAAACAAAATAATGTGAGACCTTAAGTCTAAACTATACAAAGGCATCTAGTCAGAATATTTCATATTACTATGATATTGATTTCAAGGTATCTAACAGGCAGCTAACATTTACACAAAGTTAGACATCAGCCCACACAGTTAAATGTTACAGAATTGAAATGCTACAGTATATTCATAAAAAAAACAGGAGCCACCGTTCTTCCCTTTGTAGGTGTTTTATATGAAAGTCACCCCCTCTCTGTGGGCGTTTTGCTACTTTAACTAACATTGCCATATAAAGTGAGATACATTGGGACAATTACCATGAAAGTGTCTCAATATTTCCTGACCCTTAACAATATCTATCCTACCCTCTCCCAGATGAAGTCTAATTTCTGGCCAGCATACCCAAAGCCACTTTAGAAGGTATAGACCTCTTGTGACAAACAACGTGGCATAATCATATAACTTATTAGCTGTGCCTTTATAGCAGGGTATAACTCCCTTAATAATGTGTTGCACATTGGCAATGTAACAGGGAAAGTTAGTTTTTTGGTTCTCCAGAATCACTGGTTTTACCACAGGTAATATGCCAGACTAAAAATTAGTTTCCTATGTTAAAATTCTTCTCACCATAAGAATTGATTTAAAGGGGAGCCCCCTAATAGTCCCCCTGGGTGATACTCAATGGCAAAATAAGTGCTGCAATCAGAAGATTTGGTATACAAATCAATCAATTAAACATAAGTGTGAATCTTAATATGGTTTTTCCAGCAGTGACTGCATGTCATTTTTCCAAAGAATATATTTTTTATATCTATCTCTTATATATGCTTTATTTTTATCCACACCCAAAATATATTTATTCTCAAACGTGGAGACAAAAGGTTAGCATATGTTGGCACACAATTTGGCCATACTTGTTCCTTGGTTTGTCTTATCAAATCTGAAGAAGTTTTTTTTTTTGTGCCCCCTCATTGTTAAGAAATCAATTATGTTGAATACTTTCTGTTTAGGATAACCATATTCACACATTATTTCCTCCATTACCTCTATTCCTTCAAGATTGTACTTCTGTTTAGGATAACCACATTCCAACATTATTCCTCATTTCAGTATACAGAGATTCAATGTCCAGGTACATAGAAATTATTCTTTTTTTATCTCTTTCATAGAATTTGCGTGATTTAAAAAGTGAGTGTGTCCTCTAGACAAGCTGGTATTTCCCCTAAAATTTGGCTTAAGATAATATTGATGTTATTTACGATTGGTTGTAACAATGAACCCATCAAAGGCACAATGGGTCTGCCTCGTGGTTGTTTCGTTGACTTGTAAATTGGGAGGGGAGAAGGTAAAAAAGGGGTGTTCGGATTGTCACATAGTAAAAAATATTTTAGTGATTATCTACTGAAAATTGTCATTAAGCGCTTTATCAATTATTATTCAAATCTCGGAGTAGAATAATCATCCTATTTCACGTTGACTCTATAGTTAGGAAATAATAATGTGTTCCTATATATATTGGAACTATACTACACATTGCAGATTACCAATATTTATTTGGCAGCAACCCAATTGTCTTTAATTAGATGCCAAAATCAGTCACAAGCAAAAGAACCAGGAAAATAGGGCTGTACACGTACACAAAAAAAAAAAAAACGTATAGTTTTGCTGTGCTTGGGACATTTAAAGGGTATTTGTTTTTTCCATTAGTGGGAACCTAATTCATCCCAACTATCACAGTAATTTTTTTAATCTGCCATCTTACATTAGATATCCAATCTGAAACATATCATGTTTTCGCATTTTTGTAAGCAGTTTGCTGTAGCTGAATGGTTGACAGTTGGTGTGCTGTATGCGTATGCATTTGAAAGTTAGGTATATGGGGGAAATGCAAGCCAGTAGGCACAGCACTGAGCAAACAGACAAAGTAGAATTGTATTAAGGCCGCATGATTCGAAAACACACACCACAACCAACACACTCATCCGCCCGCCAAACGCCAGATGCTGGGGGGCCTGCAACTGGAGGGACCATGGGGTTCATGAGTGGGAGGGGCCAGGGGGGCTGCAAAGGGAAGGAGGAGACACAGGACAGATTGACTGACATTTTCAGAGCAGGAAGCAGGAAGTGCAGGGGACCTGGTGATGCTGCTGCCTCATCACACACAAAAATGTAAATATCTTCAAAACTATGCAAAATAAACAATGGAAATAAATTGCAAAAATTCTCAGGGGAGCAATTCCTATCAATTTACCTCAATTTACCTAAAGTCATTTTTGGACCACAGTTCCCCTTTAATAATTGTAAGATAACAAGGAAAAGTCACACATATTTATTAAAAATACAGCACTGATTGCAGGGTATAATAGCTAGATGGGGGATTTTTTCCCAGTCACAGTAACAAGGATGCACCTAACACAAAAAATGATTGTCAGCTGCATGAGATTTCTACACATACTGCTAGAACCAGGAAGCTGTTATTAATAAACCTGAATTTTACCACTTATAGCTTTTTCCATGGGCATCACAGAAGGTTTTGCTTTGCGTTTAAGCAGTGTTGAAAGTTATACAATGCATTTATTCAGTACCAGTATGGAGAAATAAATGGGAAACTTATATTATTTGTCTTGGGCCCTCTCCTTTTTAAATACTGCTTTGTTGTGCATGTGTCAGACGAATCACCTACAACGTTCCTTAGTCAGTCAATGCAGTGTATTCAGCTACATGTCACATCCACACACAAGCACTGACAAGTTCAGGACAGAAGGAATAAGTGTGAAAAGGAAAAACATTGGGAGTATGGAAGAGACAAGGGGAGAAAAGACAAATGATTGAGAGAGACAGACAATGACTAATACAAAGCAAGAGACAAGATGTTAGCTGAGAACAAATGAAGAACCTGCCTATTGAAGTAACTGGATGTCTGTTACTGGGTGCTTATGTTAACTATTCCATAGCTACAAATGGATTTGCTAGACCTACAGAAATGTATAATGGTAGCAACAGATGCATAATAAACACATCTAATTGATAAAGTTGTCTGGAGATATGTGTGAAATGCAGTGGCTTCACAGAGACACTTTACATTCCTATACTATAATATATCATTGTGTTCAGTATCTGATATCACAAAACCATTTTAGAAATAGTTCTTTTGAAGATTCTTTAGGAAAAATGAAATAGTCAGGTATCCCGACTCTCCCTGAAGTTTAGGAAGTCTCATACATAATGAAAGCAGCTCCATCCACAACATCCCCAAATTATTTACAATCTCACAGAAAGGGCAGCAGAAATATACCCATTTCATGAGTCTGTCATTCTCCTTCTCCAAAGATTAGCTCTGGGATCATATTACTTTTTTGTAAACCATGCATAGTAATGAAAGTGTATTAGAGAGAGGGTGAAGCATGCTTTTTTATGTGGTTTTCTTATTGGTTAGCAGAACTATATAAAAATGCTTCACTGACCATAGTTTTGCCCCAACATTTAGGTCAAAATATTGGCAGATATTTACCATGTGGCTGGTCATTTTCAACCAATTTTAATAAATATTGGTTTAAAAAAGTTCAAACTTGCATGGATTTTTTAGTTGAGCACTCCTGAATTTCTGCATTTGTTTTATTTTTATTTAATAGGACATGTGATTGGTCACATTGACATTTCCAACTGGCAAACTAACACCCAGGTTATGGATTTGTAGTCTGAAATACTGGGCCATGGTGTACCTGACTGTACCAGCCTTAAAGGGCATGTCCACCCCCAAAACTATAATCCCCCCCACTACTGGCCCCATCATGTAGTGTAGTGTAATCCTTACCTCACATCCCAGCTCCATAAGGTTCTCCTGTAGTCCCCCCCCCCAAAGTCCCAAAAACTGCCCACCAGGAGGATAGCCTAGTCCATATAGGAACTCTGCTCCTACCTGGCCTCCGGGAGAAGTTTGGCATGCGTACTGCAGCCAGAGCCAGATTAAGACCAAATGGGGCCCAAGGCACAAGCCAGAATTTTGGGCCCCCCCCTAACGTTCCATTTCACAAATATCACTACAACTTATTTGGCATATCACCCCGCCACTTAGAAAAAAAATAATATTTTGCTGGTACCACCAGCACATCCCGTTTGGCACCACCAGCGCAAACACACACCCTGGGCCCTGGCACCACACCAGCACATCCCCATGGGACCACCAGCACACATACCCCTGGTACCACCGGTACATGCCCCTGGCACTACCAGCATATCCCCCTCACCGAGTCCCCCTGAGCCCTCACCACAATTTTGTTTATGCACACTGTCTGCAGCCAGCATAACACAACACCCCCCCCCCCCCAGGAACCCCCAGCACATCCCCAAATGGCACCATCAGCACAGCCCCAACTGGCACCACCAGCACAGAAATTCAGACTGGGGTCCCATAACTCCCCTCCCCACCACCAACACAATGCTATTACCTACATGAAAAAACTGTATACTGGTAACATGATAACATGATAGACAAGAAATAGGTAGACATAAAGAAATAGATAGATAGATGATAGATAGATAGATAGATAGATAGATGATAGATAGATAGATAGACAGATATACAGATAGATAGACAGACAGATGATAGATAGATAGATAGATGATAGATAGATAGATAGATAAAGATAGATATACAGACAGATAAAGAGATGTACAGATAGATATACAAAACTTAAGAAGTAAAGGACAGTTTTATAGTGGCCAAAGCTTTAGACAGATAGATAGACAGACAGACAGACAGACAGACAGATGATAGATAGATCGATAGATAGATAGATAGATAGATAGATAGATAGATATACAACAGAATAGATAGATTAACAGACAGATGATAGATGATATACAGACAGATGATAGATAATTAGATATCCAGATAGATAGATATACAAACAGATGATAGATAGATAGATAGATAGATAGATATAGAAGATATTACAGACAATGATAGATAATTAGACAGATAGATATATGGACGGACAATGATGGATATACAGATAGATAGATGATAGATAGATAGATGATGGATAGTGATGGATGATGATATATAGAGGATAGATAGTATGATAGGATAGATAGATAGATATAAATGATGGCACCCATGATAGTCTCTCCCCCCCATGATGGCACCCATGATAGTGCTCTCCCCCCATGATGGCACCCATGATAGTGCTCTCCCCCCCATGATGGCACCCATGATATGCTCTCCCCCCCTGATGTCTCCCCCCCCCATGATGGCACCATGATAGTGCTCTCCCCCCCATGATGGCACCCATGATAGTGCTCTCCCCCCCAGGATGGCACCCATGTTGGTGCTCTCCTCTCCGGTCTCCCCCCATGATAGCATCTATGATGTTGCCTCTTCCCATTACCGCACCCCCCCACCCCCACCGATTACCCCATTCCCTCACTATCAGTCACTGATGAAAGAAGAAGTAGTAGTTGGGTTATGATTGTGGATCAACAGATTCAGATACGTTTCAGTTAGAAATACACACTGTCTGTCTGTTCTGTAAAGTAAGTTCGGAAGTTTACTTACTTTGTTGTCCAAATGTCAGTTTTGTCACTCAGTATCGGGCCCGGCCTTGGGGTTACGCGGCAGTGTGGCACGCCTCTTCTTCTCCTTCTCCTGCCTGCGCGCCAGCAGTCTGCGACGTCTCTTACGCAAGGCACGCAGGCGCACATGACATCAGTGATGATGCGCTGCGCGCCGCCAGCCGCCCGCCCAGACAAGTAGACAACCAATGATCTGCAGTAGACTAGTACGAGTCCGACTCGGACTGTCCGAGTCCTCGCCTCCGAGTGATGGAGCGAGTCCTGATTGGATGTCACGGCCGTTCTGGACTCCAGCAAAACAAATCAACTAGTCAAACGCTGCGCAGCGCGCACGCACGCACTATGGGCAGCAGGGTAAAGAATTCATTTAATTGCCTATTGTACATTTAATGCAGATTATTAATGGGGCCCCTGGACGGCTCCCGACGGGCCCCCCTGACATCCGGGCCCCAGGCACTTCCTAATCCGGCCCTGACTGCAGCCCTTCTCCCCCTCTCCCCCTCCCTCCCCTCCTCCCTCCCCCTCTCACGGATTCCCTCCACCCTAGCAATTAATCCCCTTTAATATAGTAATCCCCCTGGTCTCCCAGCCCCAACCGCATGATTTTTATTTTTAGAAAGCTCCCCAAACTCTTACTTACCTCCCTCTTTCCTCCGCTGCACTGAATGACCGGCAGCCGCGTCTGTGATTGGCTGCCGCTCAGCCAATCACAGACGCGACTGCCAGTCCCGCCCCTCTGCTTGCATTCTCGCAAGCAGAGGGCGGCAGCGCGGCGAAGAAAGAGGGGAGGTAGTAAAAGTTTGGGGCACTTTCTAAAATAAAACATGCAGTTGGATGGGGGACCAGGGGGAAGGCTATATTAAAAAATAGAATTAAGGGTGGACATACCCTTTAACTCCATGTAACATTCTGCCATCTTTGAGGTACTAAATAATTAAGTGTTGGTAAGTATCCTACAAACTCTTGTTACTAGTAACAAATGATGAGTAGTAACAATACAGGATAGGAAAGATAATTTCTAAAGCTAGATCAAATGTATAGCAAAGTTCTACCTTAAAAGTAGGCCATGGCCTAGGGTGCAAGGGTCTATAGGGTGCCATGTATAAGTCTGCAGTTTTTGCTAAAACACGAATTGCTACTGCATAGTAGAGAACAAATAGAAACAGGGTTTTTGCCCCAGATGTTAGCTTTCAAATGTTAAATAACATCTCATTGGTTGGGGCAAAATTAGCACCCTCTTTAACGATAAGAACTTTTATTGTTACCTTCAACTTTTTGATCCCAAAATAAAATCGTCAACCATGACACGATTGCCTATTGAATGGATGGCCGACTATGGTTTAGGGGTGATAAAGTCTACCGGTCTGTATCGGCATCTAAACGGTAGCTACGGCGGGCCATGATGTATGGAGTGTGCCAGTCACAAACATACTTTATATATATGGAGAACGCTCATCTTTCAAACATGACATATCTGTTGTATTCATTAGATCAACTGGACTTGGAGTTTAGTTCTTGAAGACGTGTATGTATTTTATAAGTTGTTAACATACACTAAGTCTCCCCCCAAACACAGACTCGCTGGGCAAATATATGGAGTTAAAGTCACGATAACCGGCGATAGCTGGCTAAAATCCCACAGTGGCTAAATCCCTACTGGGATTTACCCCCATTTGCAAACGCGATATTAAATCGCAAACAGGACTTTTACCCAGAGCGGTAGCGGCTCTGGGTAAATGAGCCTGAGTGTTATATACGTACAAAGCTAGGTACATACAGCACAGATCAGTGAAAGATGACAGACAGATCTCTATAGGGAGTCTAGCGTGGCCGATGATCGGGTTGGCCGAATGTCTTTCGGAAAACCAAGGTACACACAGTAATGATAAAGCCCTATACCATCGGACTGAAGGTATCCGAGCTTTATCGTTACTGTGTGTACCCAGCTTAAGTCCCCCAAATACAGAGTGTAATATACAGTAAGTCCCCCCAAATATAGAGAGTGTTAATATACAGTCAGGAGATTCTTAAAAGTTCTTATCGTTTAAAATGGTGCTAATTTTGCCCCAACCAATCAGATCTTATTTAACATTTGAAAGCTAACATCTGATTGGTTGGGGGAAAATTAGCACTATTTTTAACGATAAGAACTTTTATTGAATTACACTGAGTAAGTCCCCATCCAAATACAGTGGATATTAATATACAGTAAGTGTGCCCAAACACACAAACAGGCTCATTTGCCCAGAGCCATTACATACGTAAATCTCCCCCCTTTTGTCCTGAGGACCAGAAAACATTGATACTGGACAATGTTTATTTTCTGGGCTTTATTCTTTTTTTTTATCCTGCTTTAATGTGAACCAAGGTAAAGATTATAATGCAAATCACCTGTCACTTTGTAAAAAATATTCCATAAATCCTGATTCATTGATGAAATAACCCTGATGCATGTATTGACCTGGCTTCTTTTTATGACTGTTTAGGCACATTGTCTGAGGGAGAAACCACATTAGTAATAATAAAATCTTAACGTTTTCCATATAGCCAGTTATTAAATATACACGTGATAGAGTTGTCATCTGACAGAGATACATGTTCCCTTCATGTCCCTGCTTTATGTTTCCAAAGCACCTGCAGCCTCTGAATACTCAAAATAAGATGTTATCCTTAAATACCATTTGGTAGAACAGGACAGAGGGAGGGAAAGGCAGATAAACCATGTCTGTTTCATCTTCAGTAGTCCTTGTTTTTCCTTGATGGCTTACTCTTTACAGTCTATGCTTCATTTAATATGTTCCTATTTCGTTTACATGGCCACATTTTATATGGATTAAAAAACGCAATAAATTGACATGCATTAGGCTGTAACAAATACCAGAAGAGAAAAGACAATTCTGACAGTTTTTATGAACCTTTCCGTTACTTTCAGCTCTACAATTTCCCCTGACATTTCTCGTGGCATTTAGCAATATATCTGTTTTTATATATATCATTTTTTTCACTCAATTTTTTCTGAAGGTTTTTCAGTTTCTTCAACCCCTTAGAATATCAATGAATGTTTATGATAGAATTTTTGCAGTTTGAATTTTAAAAACATCTATATTTATTATGAGCCAGATGTGCCTGACTTAGAAAGAAACACTAAGAAAGCTGTAGGTGTCATTAATATCATGAACTAGTTATCCCAAACTCTGTGTGACGGTCTTCTGCACATGACCAGTTTTATATGAAGTCACTAGGAACATTTTTTTGTTAGGGAAAGTAGAAGTCTATTTAAGGTTATGCGCCTGTCATAGAGCACTACTTTTTTACATTCAGCCACGATATATTATCTGTGGTGAGATTGGGCTATTTTAGTATTCATAAAACATGTAATCAAAAGGGCCATATTTATAAAAGGCCATATTTATAAAAGGCCATATTTACTTTTCTGTGGAATTTCTGTGTATTTTAACCACAGTTTTTTTGCTGTTATCTGTATTTTGTAATTTACATCCTTTAAAGGGCATCTATATTGAAAAATAGGTTTTTTAAATTGACAATAACTGAAACTATAATTCTTCCCAACCACCACTGTATCATTTTTTTTGTTGATCTGCCCCCTATTTCTTTAGATATCCAATCTAAAAGTTCTTATATTTCAGCTGTCAACCAAGTTCCTTGCTCTCAAAAAACTATTCTTCTGTGAGCAGTTTTACTGTAGCTGAAATGGTGACAGAGTTTTGACAGTTGGAATGCTGTATGATGTGTGCAGGCTTGACAGTTGTGGTTTGTGGGAAAAAAAGTCAGGTCGGATGGAAGTGGGAGTGGTTAAAAGAGGGAGGGGGGATACTCCTAAACAAAATGTGTGCTGGATTGAAGGCATGCAGCAACACACGCAATCAGAGTAAGTGCTACTTACATGTATTCAATTATAGATTAAGATGAGGCAAAGTTATTTTTCAGTATAGTGTCCCTTTGTACCTTATAGTATAACTAAACACGTTTTCCATTCCAGTCTACTTCCTCACATGGAAGGATTCTCCTAGCACTGGATTGTGAAATTACAAATACTGATCAGATAGGTAAACTATTGAGGAATGTATTCGACAGAACTGTGCTAATATGAGGTTTGCTTCTTATTTCTCCCCTTGCAGCTCTGCAGTATGTGTTGTTTCTGTAAGTGTAACTAGTAAAGGGTTAATGTTGAATTGTATGCAGATTTAAAGCAATCTTGTAGATTGTTTGGCAGATTGAGCCTGAACACATATTACAGGTAATCTAGTAGTTCATTAAATACACAATGTATGGCAATATTGATTACCCCATTCCCTCACTATCAGTCACTGATGAAAGAAAGAAGTAGTAGTTGGGTTATGATTGTGGATCAACAGATTCAGATACGTTTCAGTTAGAAATTACACACTGTCTGTCTGTTTCTGTAAAGTAAGTTCGGAAGTTTACTTACTTTGTTGTCCCAATGTCAGTTTTGTCACTCAGTATCGGGCCCGGCCTTGGGGTTACGCGGCAGTGTGACACGCCTCTTCTTCTCCTTCTCCTGCCTGCGCGCCAGCAGTCGCAGAGTTCTTGCGCAAGGAACGCAGGCGCACTGCCGCACGCCAGACAAGTAGACAAACAATGATTCTGCAGTAGTACTAGTACGAGTCCGACTCGGACTGTCCGAGACTCGCCCGAGTGATGGAGCGAGTCCTGATTGGATGTCAGCGGCCGGTCTGGACTCCAGCAAAACAAATCAACTAGTCAAACGCTGCGCAGCGCGCACGCCACGCACTAGGGGCAGGCAGGGTAAAGAATTCATTTAATTGCCTATGTACATTTAATGCAGATATATTAATGGGGCCCCTGGACGGCTCCCGACGGGCCCCCTGACCATCGGGCCAGGCACTTTCCTAATCCGGCCCTGACAACTGTGTTTGAGTGGGCTGAGGGCTCTTATATGTACCAATCTTTGGAGCGGCGATGAGGGAATCTTTATATGTACCAACCTGTGTGAGCTGGCATGCGGGCATCTATATTGTTTCCATCTTTGTGAGTGGCCTGAGGAAATCTTAGATGTACCCACCGTGTGAGTTGGGCATGGAGGGCATCTTATAGTTCAATCTGTGTGAGCTGGCATGAGGATATTATATGTACCAACTGTGGAGATGCGGCTATGAGAGCATCTTCTGTACCAACTGGGTGAGCTGGCATGAGCACTTATAGTACTAATCTGGTGAGCTCGGCATGAGAGCATCTTATAGGTACAATCTTTGTGAGCTGGGCATGGGGGAGTCTTATATGTACCAATCTGGTGAGCTCGGCATTAGAGAATTTCATGTACGAGACAGCAACCTGTGTGAGCTGTGATGAGAGCATCTGATATGTACCAATCTTTGATGAGCGGGGCATGAGGGAATTATAGTCCAACGTGTGAGCTGGGCATGAGAGCATCTATATGTACCCATCTTGTGAGCTGGGGCAGGGGGAGTCTTATTGTACCAATGTTTTGTGAGTTGGCATGGGGGAATCTTTTGATATGTGCCAATCTGGTGAGCTGGGATTGGGCATCTATATTGTAAATAGAGCGTGCCTGCTGGTAGAAAAACAGTAAAACTTAACCGAGAATAAAAGAGTTAAAACATATATTTATATAGATTTTGGATTTTATTTATATATATAGCCGTACTATTCGCAGGTCTTACAATTATTTCTCAATCCACTTCAGGTCCTTCCACCGAAGAGGCTTCTACAATCTAAGCACATTATTGACAATACAACATTAATATGTCTTTATGTGTGGGGGAAAAATGGCGTGTCTCAGGGGAAAAACCCCAAGCAAGGGACGGGGAAAGAAAAAAAAAAAACATACAACGTCACTATTCGGAGGATCCGGATACCTTATTATGTAGATGCAAAGGGAGCCTGCTATTCGGACTCTCAGCTGCTTGCCTAATGCTGTATTGTTCGTACACATATTGATACTAGTGTGTTTACTAGTAGAGCTCTTTGTCGCTCTTTTGAGCTTTTATATATGTATCTTGTTTGAGGCGGGCCAGCTTGGTGATTATATGAACTATTATCTATATAAATATAGGTACTCTCTATTCATGTTGAGTTTTATGTTTTTCCAACCAGCGGGGCATGCTCTATTTACATTGTTCAAAAGTGATTTTCTTTTTTGGTTTTTTGATCCATACTGAGTAGGAGACTCAGGAGTACCCACGACGCTTTGCCTTGAGCTATATATACTTCTGGGATCTTTTAAGTACCGATTGGGCAGGAGGGGCATCTTAACAATCTTATATGTACAAGTCTGTGTGAGCTGGATATGAAGGTATCGTTAGTATGGTCCAATCTATGTGGAAGCTGGGCAGGAGGCATCTTATATGTGCCAGTTGTGGCGTGGGCATCAGGGATCTTATATGTACAAATCGGTTGAAGCTTGCATGAGGGCATTATATATGTACCAGTCTGTGTGCGGTGGGCAATAAGACATTATAGTACCAATCTGTATGAGCTATAGGCATGAGGAATTTAATGTACTCCGCTGTGTGAGTCTGGGATGGGGATCTTATATCATGCAGGTCTGTGTGAGCGGGCATTGAAGTATCTTATCTGTACCAATCTGTGGAAGTGGAATGAGGGCATCTATATGTGTATCTGTGTGAGCTGGGCCATCTATAATTGTACAAGTCTATGGAGCTGGGCATACGGGCATCTTATATGTACAGTCTGTGTGAGTGGGATGAGGGCATCTTATGTACCAATCTGTGTGAGTGGCAGAGGGAATCTTTATATACCAAATTATGTGAAATGCGTCATGGCGAATCTTATAGGTACCAATCTGTTTGAGTACGGCATGAGGGCATCTTATAGGTACAGTTGGTGTTGAGCTGGCCTAAGGATTCTAATGTACCAATCTGTGGAGCTGGGCATACGAGCATCTTATATTGTACCAACTGTGAGCTGGGCATGAGGGCATCTCTTATATTACCCAATCTGTGGAGCTGGGCATGAGGCATATTAGAGTGCCAGTATTGTGTGAGCGGGCATGAGGTATCTTATATGTACCAATTGGTAAGCTGGACATGAAGGCATCTATATGTGCCAATCTGTATGAGCTGGGCAGAGCGGCTTCTTATATGTGCCAGTCTGTGGAGTGGCATGAAGGTATTATATGTACCCCGTCTGTATGAGCTGGGCATGAGGCATCTTATATGTACCAGTCGTGTGAGTGGGCCTTGAGGGGCATTCATATGTACCAATCTATGTTGAAACTGGTCATGTACCTATCGATATGTACCTATCTGTGTGAGCTGGGCATGAGGGCATCTACCACAAACTTCTTCTAAAGTAAGTCAACCCCCCCAACCCTAAACGCAATCCTTAAAAAATCCGAAAATCAGACCCTAAAGTACTTCCGTGCATGGAACAGAAGAAGGGAATTCAGCCAATCATGATGCAGCTGATAGTAGCAGGGAAGCCAAGGGAGGAGGTGGGTAATACAGTAGGGTTGCGGGGTTGACTTACATAGAAGAAGTTTTTTTTTAAAAAGAATGATGCAGCCAACGAGGATCCAGAGGGAGGCAGAAAAATCCTCTTAGACGGAGCAGGAAGAGGCAAGATACAAAATCCACACATAAAAGGATCTCGAGGTTTTTTTTGGGGGGGTGGACATGCCCTTTAAGGAAGAAGTTTCCTAAAAAAAAGTGATCTATTCCTTTAAACATTGATGAAAGGACGGTAGTTAAAGGGCTAGGCCTGCTCCTGCTCTTCAATCAATTTCCACAGAAACCAGGGAAAGAAGGGAGTATATATTACCTTTCACTCGATCTACCGCTGGCTGCACTGACAGGTTCGACTGTGCCTGTTACTTTAACATAGCGCACGTGGGACGCCAATGAGGCAGGAGCAGTAAGAAATGAAGAAATGATGAGAATCCAAATGAGATGGAATAAAGCAAACGCCAGTAGAATTGTACCTTCTCACATCGTAAACCATTTCTCCAGCAGGAATAAAAAAACCCACAGATCATATCTCATATTTGTTCTACCAATATTTACATTTTTTTTCCTCCGAATACTTAGGTGCCATTTTAACTTTGCACCTAAAAAATATCCAGCGGAAAGCAAATATTATTACAAAGATAGAATAAAAGGAGACGCTGCGAGATTCCGTTTCCCAATGACTCATCAAAATTGCATTACTAATGGAGCATCATTAAGTGCGGATGAAGATATAGGGAGCTCGCCATCACAATTCTGCAGCATTTAAAGAGTATAATTAGGCACATCCGATTATCTGAAGCACAGAACTCAGCACAAGTCTATAAGTCCTGCTGCTGGAGAACTCACTCCTGAAAGAGCATAAACTGATGGATAAAAAGATAACCAGCGTTAAGTTGTAGGACTCTACCACATTCGAATATTCTTGCGCAACAAAACACATTAGTAATTTCCAAGCTTAATGTGCTTGATGACCTTTTACTTAATATTACGTATAAGGTATTTAACCCAGGAAGACATGAATATAAGACTGACGCTAAACAACATGTGGCTGCTATTTTGTCGGAGACGAATGGAATTGACTGGATATAGGGGAACCCCATGGTCTTTACCTTTGTCAGAGAAAATGGCCCATCCCAGTGCTTTGGCTCACAAAGATCTATTGCAGGGTGCACCATATTGTAATCTTGCATAAGCTTTCAGAAAAAACCAACAGGGCAGCCATTGCTAAGCTCTTAACTAAAACGTTACACTTTGGACAGATTCTGGGGTACAACCTGATGGGATTGGGATTTAAAGGGAAAGTTCAGGGAAAATAATAGTTAAAGAATTTAACATTTAAAATATTACAGGAGATTCAATAAAAGTTCTTATACGTTTAAAATGGTGGCTAATTCTTGCCTCCAACCAATCAGACTATTTACATTTGAAAGCTACATATGATTGGTTGGGGCAAATTAGCACTACATTTTAATACATAAGAACTTTTATTGACAGTAACCTGATAGTTTATATTCTGCTAGTTATTCAAACAGATGTCTAACCATTTTGAACAACAAGTGAAATTATACCACTTGTTTAATCATTGTTGGTGTGGAAGGCTACAGTCAGGTTCTGTAACGGTCCTATAACGGCGCTTGGGTCTAAGGGCAGATCATTACAAGATCATAACGGTTCTGATTAGAGGTCTGGTGTTTTCGGGTGTGTGGCCGCATTTTCAATGCTGTGAAAAAAACGCAAAAACAAGGGAAAAAAAAAAAACGCAGGCAGTTTGGCTGAGCCCTCAATCTGGGAAAAAAAAAGAAAGAAAAGAAAAAGAAAGTTCACTTTTCTTAATTTTCTCTGTAACGAAACAGAGATTTAAAGGACAATCCACCTCATAAGAACATCTTTTAGAAAGAATGGGCTCTTTAAAAGTTATGTTGATATATATAGTTGTCATATGCATCATTCACTGTATGTCTGCTATGACTTCTGGATGCTTATGGAATGAGCATTTAAAAACCTGGACTGCGCTGTGATGAGCCTGGGCATGATCAGAAGAGCAGACAGGGGATTAAACATCAGTCCTTGGCTGTGGATGTCAACTGTAAATTAGAACTGACAGTACTCAACTGGAAGAACCAGGAAGCAGTAAATAGGGAAACAGGACATTGTGGCCGGATTTCAGGTTACACTATCATATTAGATTTCAAAAAACTATTACTCAGGGGTTATTCCTAGGGGTTTTGAAACCTGACACAACTGTTTTAAAATGCCGACCTAGCAGCATATGGGTGGCGCCTGACGAAGTGGACATGGATTCATCAGGGAACATAGGTGTGCGGGTGACAAACACTGATGGTGGAATGGAAGGACTGCTTAAGTCAGCCTATGGAATATTGCCTGTGTATGCCGCCTAAAGGGTACTGCTTTGGACTCACTTCAATTGGGAAAGATCTTTAAAGGACAACTCCACCCTCATAAAAAATCTTCTAGAAAGAATGGCCTCTTTAATTAACATTTGTATATACCATACTTTGTCTATGAATTCATTTACTGATGCTGCTATGCTCTGGATACTCATGGAAAACTGAGCAATTAGATGTTAGAGAAACCGTACTGAGCTGTAATGAGCCTGGGCATGCTCAGAAGAGACAGCTAGGGGATTAGCATTCGGTCTTGGCTGTGATTGTCAACTGTCAATCTATAACTAACAGTTGCTAATGGAAAGAAACAGGAAGGCAGAAACGGGCAACGGACATGTGCAGGAATCAGGATAGACCTTGTATATTAGATTTCAAACTATTACGTTAAAGTGTTTTGTGGTGGTGATTACCTGTATGTCAGTTGTAATTTTAGGGCTGGGACTTGCCCCTTCCATTAATTCTCTTTCACCAAACATTTGAACAAAAAAAGAACAGGCTCACATTATAAAGGCGAGTATAACGAGCGGTTTTACGATCATAATTAATTGGCTTGAAAAGCCACATTCTGTTCTTTAGATTTATCTTCTTTGCTTCTTCTGTTTTATTCTTCCACTTTTTTGGACCGTATCTCCTCCACAGTTTTGAGCTAGAGACATGAAATCAGTACAAGGACGTGCGGGGCATATAGGAGATAGAAGTGGTGCTATCTTCTAGTAAGGAATCTGCGGAAGCGTTATTGGCGAATGTCCGGAACATTTTTTACATCGACTATAATGGTAACAATCCGTCAAATGGATATTCAAAACAGTTTTTTTTCATGGCTCATTGGGCATAAAACAAATGGTTGGATACCCCAACCCCCCACAAAGACCCGGTACAACCACCTACTGACCTCCCTTTCCATCCCATGGAAGCAATGTTAAAGGGTCCAAAATTTTTTTTTTTCCCCCCAAAAAACTATTTTTTTAGGATTATTCTCAATAAGATAGTGGTATGGTTGTAAAACAACAAAGACATACCCCCTCACCAGACCCAGGTACCACCCACCTACGGACTACTGTCATTCCCCGGGAAGCAATAATTTAAAGGGTAACAAAAATCAAAAAACTAATTTAGATGATCCTCAATAAAAGATAGTTTTTATGGTTATAAACACAAAAAAGACCATACCCCCTAACCAGACCAGGACCCCACCCCACACACAGGATGTACTTATGCATACTGCGGCCAGCCATATATAAAGGTTAACACTAAGTAAAAAAAAACAAATTTAGATTTATCGTGAATAAAGAGAGGTGTATGGTTGTAACAAAAAAAAAAGACATACCCCTTCAACCAGACCAGGTTACCACACATACTCATCTACTAATTCATTATGGTGGTAGCCCTCCTTAAAGGGTAACTAAAGTCAAAAAAACTAATTAGATTATCCTTAATAAATATAGTCATGGTTTGTAAACACCAAAAAAGACTACCCCTCAAACCAGGACCAGGACAAGCACGTAGAGCGTGGATTTACTATCATTACTATTGGCAGCCCATACTTAAAGGAACTAAAGTCAAAAAAATTAAGTTGATAATAATAAAAACGTCTGTTTTTAACCCCCATGTGGCACCAGTTCAATACACCTACTGACTACCCCCATATTGTGCGCCATTACTAAAGGGAACTAAAGTTAAAAAAAATTTTGAACCCATCATCAAAAAAAGTTTGTTTTTTAACCCCCATACCGGGACACAGATAACACACTACGGATCTACTTATCCATTATTTGTGGGCCGCCATACCTAAAGGGAACTAAAGTAAAAAAATTTTGGACCATCATCAAAAAAGTTTGTTTTTAACCCCCAACCCCCGACACAGGGTCACACACCTACGTGATCGACTATAACACGTGGAAGCCAATTAAGGGTTAAACTAAAGTCCAAAAAAAAAATTTTGACCCAATCATCAAAAAGAAGCTACCGGAGTTCAATAAAAGTTCTTATCATGCAAGGGTGCTAATTTTGCCCTACCATAGATGTTAGATTTTTTAATTGATTGGATCAAATTAGCACACTTTGGGCGGTAACACAAAAAGGTTTTGTGTCCACAAACAAGCGTTCACTCCAAACTCATCAGTCCCATTATTGGAGTTTAAAAATCTGCAGCAAACACACACTATTTCCCTTCCAAATGCAGCCCTTCAAGCCAATTCAAAGTTTTACTTAAACTCCCTTCTAGTTAGGATGATACTACAAGCGGATACTATTTAATCTGCATGAATTATTCCCTGTATATGTTACCACTGGAGCCCACTTTATTTTCAAGGTTGACTTTATCCAAGGCCGACTATTGGACCAGGTGTATGGCTAATTGCATTTATTTAATGTGGGGTGGCAGTTGCAATTGTATTATTGGGTGATATGGGGTTGTAGTTTATTTATCAGGCCAATTAAGTAAGTTTGCCATATTGGACGTGTAGGTGTGTTGTATATGGAGACTTGGGAAGGTTCTTTCCCTTCCTTTATAATTTGTTTCTATGATCAGAGAAGGGTATAGTGAAGACACATCGTACATTAATTGTATACAAGCGGGTCATTCTTTATTCCGTGCAACACATCGTGTACAGCAGTTATCTAGGTATAAAACAGATAAGATGGATCCCTGTATGTCTGTTGTTATGCAGATTTATTCAGGGAGATCTCCAGCTTGACAATCTCCACTGCCAATAAATGCCGTATATTGTCTTCCAATTTAACATCCAATCCTCTTAGCCAGAGAGATATAAAAAGTTTTTTAAAAAAACAATTTTCTTTTTTGGGGGGCTGGAGAATGGTCTCTCTCCATGGGGAAGTCCCACTGAGCATGTCTATCTCACTGAGCTGGGGGGGGATGGTACAGTAACTGTGTATAACGATAAATACCCAAATCTACATCCCTGGTAGACAGCCCAAGACCTCAAATAATTCTCGTCTTGGATGGCACATCACCACCGTAAACCCACCATCAAAACGGACCAAACTGGCCCTAGCCCACCTTCCCCATTGCTAAGACAGGGGTGTTCAGTAAGGACATGCCTGGGGTTAATCTTTCGCTCTTCTCTCTCCTTCTGATGACATCAAGTTGTTTCCTTCATAACATTGTTAAGATCCCCCTTCCTGTATGGTACCAACCTTCTTAGGTATAATCCCTTCAGGACAGGGACCTCAATCCTGATACAGAAAAAGCAAGACCACCCCTTATAATATCTATACTCCTTATATACATATGTGTATTTTGGCCAATTCATTTGATTTTTCTGATTGTTACTGAATAAATTATTAGCTTGGGTACCCAAGTGACCATTTTATAAATAATCATGTCCCACACCGATCTATTACGTGAAATCCCCATTCCACTCCCGCCCTGCTCCCAAATTATAAAATATAAAGTGAGAAATAAAATCCAGGACACCAATGTTTAAATTAAAAAGTATTTTATTTATCTTTAGAACACATACAGGGAGATTCAAATAATAAACCTTCTTATTGTTAAAATGGTGCTAATTGCCCCAACGATTAACGTAAGAACTTTTATTGAATCTCCATGAAAGTTGGTCCGAGGACGGAGAAAAAACCACTTCGTGTATAGCAAGGGACAGAGGGGGAGGGGAAAAAATACTCCTGGACTCCATGTGGCAGTCGGACTAATCCTGGACCACTTGGACATTTAAAAACAAGTCTACATTTGACCCTAATACCTATGGGTCGACACATCGTTAGTGTGTGGGTTTCGTCGGCAAAATGGCAAAAAAAAAAACGGGCACATCAGCAACCAAGCGACTCAAAACTTAAAGGGTTGGTGGCCAAAACTGATTGTTTGTTAACTATTATGTAATGGTGGTTCGATTGGGTCTTGTTTGATGATTGCCCGGTAGATCCCCAACAAGCCCCAACCGAAGCGGCACATCCGTTGACCGATGTGCTCCCCGAATCTAAACGTCATTGGCCTGTTATACACTGTACATCACAGGTAGGTCTCACAATCGCCACGTCTTCTTGTGTGAACAAACCTTCCAGATAGTTATTAAGGTTAATTAGGACGGCCCCATGTATTGGTTTGACACTTACAATAACATATACAATAACAAATTTCCCATCCGGCTCTGCGCGACGAGCTTACAATCTAAAAACAAATATTTACACACAAACCGCTCGTATTGTTTTTAGGATTGTGAGGGCAACCCACGCACACACGGGGAGGAGAGAACATACAAAACTCTTGCAGATGAGTGTCAAATTCATGACTTCAGTGCTAAACCAACTGAGCCCCCGCGTGCTGTACCATGCTGTATCCATATTACAGTGCAGGGCTAAGAGGAAGAGACAATGAACGAGGTTAGGAAGTAATAATAGAATATCTGTAGTAATTATAATAATATACAGAGTGGAGAACCGAAACATACCATACTGGGGTCCGTGTTCAGTTATAATGGAGTATTAGCAGAGGGAAAGAGAAAAAAAGGTGTACATCCCCATTGGGAACTTTACCGTACGAGGACTCTGTAGATACGTGTGCATTTATTGCTCTCGTTGGTCTTGCTAAAGAAAGACATAGATGAGACTATTATAAAAGTGATTATAAATCTACGAAAGTTATATAAGATTATCGGTGAATGGGAGTTCCAAATGACTTTCTCTCAGACACGACTGGTACCAGACTGAAATAATACTAACTAGGAACTTGCGTTGCGGTCTTGGCCCATAGGTCGAAGATGTTAGTCCGGTCTGTGCGGCTGCTGATTGAACTTGGCAAGGTGTTACGCATGTCAATGATACGGAGAGGACTCTGCTGGGCTGTCGGGGACCTTGGCCCAAAGGTGGGAAAAGCACTATCAATGGTTCCAGGGCAGTCTATGCTGTCTGGTGGGAATTGGACAAGGTGGTACTTGCTTTCTTTCATGGACCCCTGGGAGGGAGATCTTCGTCTCTCAGGGAGAGTTTCTGTAACAGGAATGTGGGTATTAATACGACTGACTTTCTTAGTTACCTTCCCGTATAGCAACCCAATGGATCTTTACTTACCCTTTATTCATGGTCTGCGCCTTAGTGTCCAGGCCCTAAAGGAAAACAGAGAGGGCTGTGCGTTCATTTTATGGCTATACGTAATAATAAGGGACCAGAAGAGGCGATGAGACCAGTGGGAGACAGTAGTGTGGGTAGGAAAAGGATGATACGGGGAATGACTTGATACAGATTACTTACTGTAGAGCTGCCATGTTGATTGCCTCATGGGATACACATTGCCCACTGTATAGAGAATAGAAAGTGATTATAAAACACACAAGATGTCACATCCTTACATAACCACCCAAGGAATCCTTCTTTCTTTACGTGACCATTGCTAAGTTTATACAACCCAGTCTATTCCATGTTACTACATCCACTCATAGTGCTTAAGGGGCTCAAGGGATTTAGATCGGTTTCTATTGATCTTCCCTTCCAGAGATTCCCTTAATATGACTGTGGTAGGTTGGAAACACGGACTTTGTAGTCTACAGAAGAACACCCCTGAGGCACTTGCATTCTCCAGCAGCTCCGGTCTTTCCACGCGCCGGTCACTTTCATTTACGAATGTTCGTGATTTCTTTTTCAATTCATCGGCAGTTCGACTAGCGGGAAAACAGTAACAACCATTACAGTGCCAGTGTGTTACTGGGAAGGTAACTGCAGGATGATATCACAGATAACACCCAGTCCGCCCCAATCTATAAATGAATAACGCACAGTGCAGAACTATTAGCAATGGAGGAAGATTCCATTGAAGGTGTCATCCTCAATATATAACTGAGCCACACCTCCTAACTTTTCCCTGTGCTTTATAGTTCAGTATAGGGCAGTTTTAGACTTGTATAATTGTGGTCCCCCAGCCTCGGTATAACCATATTCTGCCAATTCTATGTATACAGCAGTTACCAGTTTATTTCATTTGCTCCTGCATCTAATAGTAAAGTGGGGTTCCCAGCATTAGGAAAGGGGGGGTTGACTTTTCTTGTAAGTTCCGAAGCCATCTCTAATTATAGCCGGGAAACGCCATCTCATGGGAGATGTGTCTTCCTAACCTCTTCCAGGTTAGCGTTGAGGACATTAGAAGTGGCCTCTAGTTGGAGACGTTTTCCTTCTCTCTGAGGCATCATTGTCAGATTTCTGTGGATGGAGCCAATTAGAACACATTATAGCAGTGAGGGCTGTGAGTTAGAGTTTAGAATTTCTATTTTCTATTATACAGACCTCTTCTGGGTGGAGAGGTTGGCCCAGGTCCTTCGCAGATTCTGTATTTGGCGATAATCTTCTGCGTTGCTTTCTTCTCTGAAAATTGATAACCAGATGAGTTACCAAACATTCACAGATCATGGGAACTAATCAAAACTACCAGCAACATTTCTACGACATCTGCACATACCATGAACAGAGTCATTAAGGGGCAGTATTGCAATATACCGTGCGTTATTCACCAGACAGGCATTCTACTCACTGCCAATGGTGTTTAGAACAGCGTTACATGAATGACACAGCAGTAAATCCCGAAGAGAAAGAGGAATTGTATTCCGCTAATTGGCCAATAACCATTAAAGTATGTTTCTAGCCTTTAACCATCCCCCCCTGTTTTTAATGCAAAATGTAAAAAAAGACAGCAACGGTGACGGTGATATAACACCAATCCACATGAAATCAATCAGTTACCATTCATAACTTACTGATCTCTGAATTGTATTTTTTTTAATTCCTCCTTCCAATCTCTCCATTCGCCTTGCCAGCTCATTCCATTTCTCTGCTTGCTGGGCCAGCTTGTGATGAGCTTGAGCATCCCTTTCTCTTGTACCTCAGCACTCATTCTCCCCTTCCGATCCTGGAAATAAATGTTAAGAAGTGAGGAGGGGCCGTGTGTCTAGGTCGCTTGGTTCTGTGCCAGGTGGAGCACCTATAATATTAAATCTCATTCTACGGATTCCTAAAGGTATAAGGAAATTAGCCAGATAATGTTCAATGGGACAAACAAGGACCCAGGGCACCACCAAGTCTTATGATTAAATGAACCATAAAGACGTTGTGCTCTATTATCCCACTGATTGTCCTGCAAGGTGAGGACCAGCCACGGGGCGTAATACCAGGGGAGCATTACACGCGTCGCAGGGGGCCCCATCGCATACTTCCCTATGACAGTTTACAGCCTCCCCCAGGAAACTGCGTATATGACGGGGGCCCATCAGAGTTTTGCTGGAAGGACCCAGAGACTGCTCGTTACGCCCCTGGACCCAGAATATAGGGTTGTTAACTTATAAATGGGAAATGACCAGTATTATTGTATATCTAAAGGAGTAAATGAAACACCCCGCTGTTTATACCATGATAATATAGTTAATAGGAACCCTTCTCTAATAACACGCTTCCCTAAGATAACATTTACTCTACTTCAGGTCACAAGCTACATAACCAACAGAGTCGATCCATCAACATGTCATTGGGGACACTACATTTGGATGAAGGGCACCATGAAAGGTCGGCATGGTCTGTATCTGAAGCGTCTGAATGGAATTGGAATTTTTATACATCGTCTCTCAATGGGAATAAGGATTTTATGTAAGTTTCTAAAGGGGGATTCTTGGGATAATTCAGGCAACATAACTGTGATCCAATACTGGTTCATCCCAATGACTCGGAGATGGGGGGGGAGGATCTTGCTTGAGACTCCATAGCTGAAGTCTCGGGCTCGAGTCGTCCCTGTGTCCATTAGGTGAGAAGAGGAACACGGGACATGAAATGAATTATGGAGCTCAGTTAAAATGTGTAAATATGGAAAATACTGGTTTTTATGGCAATATGGGAGACAAGTAAGGTAAATGGAGAGACCACCATCGACACGAATTAGAAGGGAAAAAGACCTTCATGACTTCAGTCATTTGTACCAGAAATTACCTTTTTTTCTCGTTTTTTGCTTTCAAATTCGCTTGCATCTGTTTAAGGGAGTCATGCCATGGCGTTTTGATTTTGGTATAGGATCATGATGGTTCCCAATGACTGGAAAAGGAGGAGGAGCGTGAGAAACTTTATTCTACCATAGATGTGCTCCGGACGAGCGAGGACACTAGAAAAAAGGGGTTTTATAGGTACATATCCCCTTACCATTAGCGACACCATCTTGATGGGACTCAAAAATCCTTTTCTAGAAACAGAAATCAATATGTCCAGCACAGGTTCTGTCCCTGCTGGCTGTGCTGGAGCAGAGTTCGGTGGTGGCAGTGTGTGTCTGGACATTCCCTGGGATCAACTGTTAAATAGTGTCTCTCCCCGATACCTGTACCAGAATCCACGGGACTAGGAACACAAAAGCGTCAAACGTCCACGGCATTGGTATTTCCCGACCGCCCCGGGCGTGACATGATTGTCTGTCGTTAGAAATTTATTGTATAAGGAAAGCAAAGAGAAGAAAATAGATTTAAACCACAATTATTTATACAATAGTAAATAAAAACAAAATGGCGTGCAATGTGGGATAGGCGTTACATGGAAAGGGAAGGTAGGTTGGAGTGTGAGGTTGGGTGTGTCAGTAGGTGTGTAACGTGTCCGTGTGGTGGTTTAGGGAGTATGTATTTGCATTCCAGCACCATATTTAAGTCGGTTACCATGAAACAGATGGCTTCGGTTGAGTGTGGGGTGTGTCGTAGGGTGTACCTGTCGTGTGGTGTTAGGGGTAGGTATTACATTCCAGGCCATAATTTAAGTACGTGTTGCTATGGAAAGGAGGTGGGTTGGAGTGTGAGGGTGGGGTGTCAGTTAGGTGTGTACCTGTTCGTGTGGTGTTAGGGGTAGGTATTTGTATCCAGACCATTTAATTTAAGTATGGTGCCATGGACACGAAGGTAGGTGGAGGATGAGGGGTTGTGTCAGTAGGTGTGACTGTCTGTGTGGTATAGGGGTGTCGTGTGTTTCCATTCCAGACATAATTTAAGTATGGTTGGACATGGACATGAAACGGAAGTAGGTTGGAGTGTGAGGGGTTTGTAAGTTAGGTGTTGTAACGGTCCATGGGGTAGGGGTGTGTGTTTCCATTCCAGACCATAATTTACTACGGTACAATTGAAAAACGGAAGTAGGTTGGAGTGGGAGGGTGGTGTGTCAGTAGGTCGTGTACCTGTCTGTGTGGTGAGGGGTATGTTTTACATTCAAGGCATAATTTAAGGACGGTTGCTATGGAAAGGAAGTAGTTGGAGTGTGAGGTGTTGTGTCAGTAGGAGGGGTACATGTCCGGTGTAGTGTTAGGGGCTATGTATTTGATTAGACCATAATTTAGACGGTTGCCATGGCAACGGAAGGTAGGTTGGAGAGTGTGAGGAATGTGTTTGTCAGTAGGTGTGTACTGTCGTGTGGTATAAGGGTGTGTGTTCAATTCCAGACCATAATTAAGTATGGTTGCCATGGAAACGAGAAGGTAGGTTGGAGTATGAGGGATGTGTGTCAGTAGGTGTGAAACCTGTCCATGTGGTGTTAGAGGTGTGGTTCCATTCCAGGACATCAGTAAGTATGGTGCATGGAAAACGGAAGGTAGGTTGAGTGGAGGGGGTTGTCAGTAGGTGTGTACCTGTCACGTGGTGTTAGCGGGTGGTGTTCTGCATTCAGACCATAATTGAAGTACGGTTGCCATGGAAAGGAGGTAGGTGTGAGCGTGGTGAGGCGGGGTCAGTAGTGTGAATGTCGGGTGTGCGTGTTAGGGGTATGATTTGCTTCCGACCAAATTAAGTACGGTGCCATGGAAACAGAAGGGAGTTGGAGTGTGAGGGGGTGTCAGTAGGTGTGTACCTGTCTGTTGGCGTTGGGTTAGGGGCTGTATTACATCCAGACCATGAAATTTAGTAAAAGTTGCCATGAAACGAAAGTAGATGGAGGTGACAGGGGGTGGTAGTAGGTGTGTTAACTGTCTGTGTGGTTAGGGGATGTTTTGCATCCGACCAAATTTAAGTACCGTTGCATGGAAACGGAAGGTAGGTTTGGAGGTGTGAGTGTGTATCAGTCGTGTGTACTGTCTGGGTGGCTTAGGGTCTTGATGCATTCCAGACCCTATTTAAGTACGGGGCATGGAAACGAAGGTAGGTTGGGTGTGATGGTGTGTCGTAAGTGTTGTACCTGTCTGGGGAGTGTTAGGGGTATGTATTTGTGTTGTGTCTTTTCTGTGGCCTGCCAGAGTTTGAAAACTATAGCTCTCACTTTACCATAGCAGAAGGCAGCAGGGAATGATGGGAAGTTGTAGTTTTGCAAAGGGATGGACTCCCGGCTATTTAAAACTAATGGTCATAATTCATTCTAACTAATAAACCATAAAGACAAAGAGAAGAAAAATGAAAGGACCCAGAATTTGTCTCGTATACTCAATAATGACTTGCGGGGTAAATTGGCTGGCCCAGTGACAGTCCAGGAACATTTCACACACAGAGTGATAGTTGGGGTTTGATTACATGACCAGAAAACTCAAATGTCCATGTGGGATTGGACCCATTAAGGTAATGGGGATTTTTTTTTGGAAACGTGGGGGCATTTTACGGATTCCTTATCTGGGTAATAGTCCAAATTCCTATGTGCCCATGTGTTTAGCTCATTAAATAGTCAACCTAACAGGGAAGAAGAGAAAAAACAATACAAAGAAGCTGAGCGCACTTACTTTATCTGCAGGAAAAAAACAGGAAAACTGATTGTGATGAGACATCAGAAGCTCTATAACCCCAGTGACATCACTTTGTGATATCACTGTGACTCACCAGGTTAACCCTCTAAAGCAAAAACAGTAAAATGCGTTATTAAAATGTGTTTGAATGAAATGTGGTAGATTTGAATAATGATGTTTTACTGTTAATAGGGGACGGGATAATAGTTCTTGTTTCTTTCGTATTTCTTCTTCTTCTTCCGTTTTATTCTTCCCCTTTTTTGGACTGTATCTCATCCACAGTTTTAGTAGAGACATGAAATTGGTCAAAACGTGCAGAAATATAGGAGAGGGTTGTGCTGTCTTCTGCCTAAGGGAATACGTGGAAGTGGAAAGAGTTGACGGCGTATCGGCGAATTTTTGGAATTTTTTCTCATAGACTGTAATGGAACCATACTCACATTTGATATTTCAAACCAAGTTGTTTCATGGTCATAAATACAAACGTGATACCCACAACCCCCCCCACAGACCGGGTACACCCACCTACTGACCGACCTGTCATCCCATGGAAGCCAAATTAAAGGGATAAACTATAGTCAAAAAATATTTTGTTACGCGTCCATAAAATTAGTGATATGGTTCATACATGCAAAAACACATACCACCTCACATGGGAACACCAACCTACTGACCTACCCTTTGTCCTGTGGTAGTCATATTTAAGGTACACTAATGGCTTAAAAAAAACTATTTAGATTTTACCCCTCATAAAAAGAAAGTGTTATGGTTGTACACACAAAAGACATAACCCCCTCAACCAGACCAGGTACACACACCTTATGATCTCTATTCCATTACAGTGGCGCCCAAATTAAAAGGGTAACTAAAGTCCAAAAAAACTATTTTGACCAATCATCAAAAAAAGTTGTTTTTAACCCCCCGCCAACACAGGGAACACACCACTACACCTCCATACACCACACAGGTTCCGCCCCTCGTGCCATGGCAGCCTTTTGAATTCAACAGGCAGGAATTGCAGGTATGAAGAAAACATACGCGTGATCAGCGGTAAAAACCGACCCGACTTCCGGAACTGAACCGGAAGTTTCGGGTCTGGTCTTTTAAACAGGCGATCAGTGTAGTTTCTTCATACCGCCATTATGCTGTGTATAAAGGCTGCCACACTGCACGGGAATATGGGCGTTCTGGCAGGCACTACTACATCTGGAGGGGCCCCCCCCCCCCCCCCCCCGCAGTAGTTTATTGCCATGCTCCTATTCTTATCCATTTATGAGCAGCATACTTAAAGGGTAATAAAGTAAGAAAAATAATTTTGACCAATCATCAAAAAAGTTTGTTTTTTTTTTCTAACCCCCAGTGGCACACAGGTACATACATACTGCCCTACCCTCTTTACTGTTTGAAGCCTACCCTAAAGGGTAACTAAAGTAAAAAAAAAATGTTGACCAATAATCAACAAGTTTGTTTTTTTTAACCCAACCGACACAGGTACACAACACTTACTGATCTACTATCCAGTACTATGGCCAGCTTAAACGGGTAATTAAAGACAAAACAAAAAAAAATTTTATCAATAATCAAAAAAGTTTTTTTTTAACCCCAACGGGGATAGGTACCCACACCTATGCACCTAACCCTCCCATTACTGTTGCAGCCCTACTTAAAGAGGTAACAAGATCAAAAAAACAGTTTGAGCAATCAAAAAAGTTTGTTTTTTAACTTCCAACCTGTACGGGTACACCACACCTACTGACCTTACCCCTCCCATTCATGGCAGCCATATTTAAAGGGTAACTATAGTCAAAAAACGATTTTGTACAATCACAACAAAGGTTATTTTGTTTTAACCCCCAACCTGACACAGGTACACACCACTATTATCCGACTTATCCATTTATGTGCTTAAAGTGTAACTAAGTCAAAAGAACAATTGACCAATAATCAAAAATGTGTTATTTTACCCGAAGCCAACACAGGCACACAACACACACTACTGACCTAACACCCCCCCCCCCCATTACTGTGGCAGCCATAGTTAATGGGTAAGTAACTGGCAAATAAACGAGTTTTTGAACATCATCAAAAAAGTTTTTTTTTTATAACACCCAACCTGACACAGGTACCACCAACAAATGAGGTCACCATCAGTCATGTGGCACTCATTTTTAAAAGGGAAGTAAAAAACCACAATGTTTCTCATCATTACCATTATGAGTTTTAAAATATGCAGAACTAACACGGCACATTCCATTCCACAATTCGGCCTTCAAGCCAAATTCAAAGTTTATACTGAAACTTTCCCTTTCTAGTTTTTTTATGATGTTGTTGTACAATAAACGATAAAGATCCCCATAGAATACCAATTGGGGCTTGTTTACTACTGCAAGGTATTCTACGATGCCATTCATTAATTACAAATATTTGCGTAAAGTGCCACTAGCTACCCTGAATCATCTCGGAATCTACAACAGTTACGTTTCATCAGGAGGGTGTGATAGCCCCCCTCTACTTTGGGGAGCCTTGGCTGATCTGTTAATCCATGAGGCAATGTTTGCCAGCTGTAGGTTTACTATTTCTGAATTATAATGATGTAATACCTTTCTTTACTAACTTTTAATGCATAATAAGCAATTAAGGTGATGTCTCCCACCCTTCCAGAATGAAAGAATGTCGATTAAGTTCTTTTTCCTCAAACTGAATGGATAGTGATTGGATGTGTGACGATCTATTAAGATCAGTATAAATCCACACGGGTGTGAAAAGGGTTGAAGTCTGAAATTAGAGTTGAAATTAAAAGCGTCAGGGGGGGGCTACAGCACCGTATCCAAGGGACAAGTACACCAAAGTATTTTTCTCATCTAGGTTGCACCATTTGCTTTTATTAAGTGGAATACCACCGAGTTGTGTAAATTGCAGTCAGCTCTGCAGTTGGCAATGACACCAAAAATTGTCCGACTGAATGTCCTCTTTCACGTTTAAAAAGTGACTTTGCTTGAACTCATCTAATATCCAGTACAAGTGAACTGAGTTTGTGTTCTAAAGTATAATTTCAGAACTCTGATTATTACCACCATAGATTCTCGTGTGATAAAGGTCCCTAATTCCTAGCCATTCCCTAGCCAAAGAAATAAAATCTTCACTTTATAAAAGCCTGCAGTTAATTGTACTTCATCATCTTTAGCAAAAGGTATAAAGGTAAATAATAAAGTTGGTAGAAGTCTTTCCACCAATTCTCCCATAGACTTACACTTACTGTCCCAAATAGACTAACTTAACAAAAACCTTTGATCCTCAGCTGGATGGTAGTGAAGGTGGAACGCCTTGTAAGCATGTTGGGTGAATGCTGGGTTACCAGATGGGGTAGTCTCCTAGGCTGGAACTACCCTTACAATGGATGACTAGAAGCAGTGGTGTTTTTTATGGTCTGCGTTTAAAGGAACATAAAAGGGAAAAAACTGTGGTCCCAAAACAAGTTGATTTAAAATTGCAAAAGTCAGGTGCTGTGCTGCTACCGCCCAAAGATTATGACGGAATCACTGATAAGAAAGTTAGGGGTGGGGAGTTCTGAATATGTGGTCAGAAATACTTACTTCCTCCTCTTAAATCTGCGGGTTGACACATGACAGTGCATGACGAAAGGTAGGAGGGGGGAGAGTGAAGAGACAGCCAAGGCCCCACAAGCAGTGTTTTTTTTAATGCCTCCCCACTGCTGGTTTTCTATAATACGGGCCCTGTGGCTCTCCCTATTGCGGGACCCAACCTGCCCCTTCCGTGCATACCCCGGGGCCCTCCATCATGGGCCCCATGGCTGCCCCCCGTGGGTGGAAGTGGCCCAACCCACTCATGGGTCCCATGCCCATCCCCACAAAAAAAATTGAGACTAGACCAATACCCTACCCCATAGGAGAGACTGTAAAAACAGCCTTTCAGAGAGAAAGAATCGGCCAAAATTTAAAAAACTGATGATCTTTTCTGATGAAATGGAGGTTTTACAACATTTTACGGGGGGGGGGGGGGGGGGTTTTGTCTGAGGGGTGTAAGTGGGGGTGAGGGAACAATGGGGAGCATGAGTGGGAGGGGCCACAGGAGGCTGCAAGGGAAGGGTTCCAGGATGGTTCTGCAAGGGGAGGGGCCAGGTGGGCTGAAGGGAAAAGCCAAGGCGGATGCAAGGAAGGGCCAGTCTGAGTCTGCCGGGGGAGGGGCAATGGAGCCCCCGCGGCTTAAAGGTAAGGGCCCAGGGAGCTGACGGACAGAGCCCAGGTTGGGCTCAGGGGAGGGGGCCACCGGGCAATGAGGGTTCTGCAAGAGGAATTGGCAAGGGGGCCTGCAAGGGGAAGGGCCATGGGGCCCACAAGGAGGAGGAAGAGACACCAGAGGAGACTTCGACGATTGCTTTCAAGCAGGAGCAAAGTGCAGGGGATACTGGTGATCGCTGCTAGCCTCATCACACACATATAATGTAATAATCTCAAACTATGCAAACTAAATCAATGAAAGTAAATTGCAAAAATCATCAGGCACACTAACAATTTCTAGTCAATTTACCTAAATCATTTTTGGACCATAGTTACCCTGTAAGGATGTCAATGGCATGCAGAAAGGGCGTTTAGTTTCCAGAGCGACATGGTCGCACCTTGCTCACGTGCTAATGCGGAGGGCTGCCTAAAAAGTAATTATTTTTTTAATTTGATTTTTTTTTATTTAATAGGAGTTTTTTAAAGTAAAAGGCTTTTGGGAAATATATACCATCAAAAGGTTAGCTTAAATTGTTTTTTTAATTCTGTAGAATAAGGCGTTATACCGACTACCAAAATGCAAGTAGACCGAGAGGGTTATAAAGCCGAGGGGTAACAATTTTTTACCTGACAAAGGCGACACACTGCGTTGACTAGTGCGTATACCCAAGGGTAGAATAGAAACAGAAATGATGACCCACTAATGCCTTCTAAATTCAGTCTGTTTTGAGGCTTAGGTTTCCCTTTTACAGGACAGCAGAATTCCAGTTACGTAGATTCTCCTTAAAACCTCTTTTCACTGCTATTGAAGTGTATACCAGCAAGATTAGCCTTGAGTGAAAACTATGATTTAAATCAAGCCTTAGGACTAGTGATGTAAAGGATGAGAACTAAAAACTTACATTTTATAAAACCTAATGTGAAATTTTTTCTCCCCAGACACTTCTACAATTGTAGATTCTACTCTGGTATGTTCATTAAGTACTTAAGAAATTGATTCTGCTAAAACTAAGAAGGCTTGCATGTGGGCCAGTACAACCCAACAATCATGAAGTCATCAAAAGAACCAAGCCATGACCCCCAGTATTCATCTATGTCTTACGCACAGGGTATTTCTATAAGATGTCTTCAACACAATATGGAATCCCTGATAAGACTTGAAAGCTGCTGTACCTGCAAATGATTAACCAGTCAGTTTGAGTTGCTCGTAAATAAACTGCAGCAAGCGTAACATTGCAGCTTTCAATCTTATCCGGGTTCCATATGCCCTTTTTTTCCAGTATTATTTTCTGGGGAAAGATAAAGCTTTCAAATGTACATGGATTTTCGGCTTATTCAGTGTTGGAGCCACGGGTAGACACCGGGTTTAAAAAATACACAGTTCAGAAGGTCACAAGTTCTATAGCTACCCAGTCTGAACTTTTTTGGGGTTATTACAGTAGTTGGGCAAAAACCATTCGCCCCCTTGACGGTTTTCCACATTTTGTCAACATACTGTAACTGAGAAGTGAACGAATCAACATGATTCCAACACATTTTTAACAAATCAATAATGCAAGTGGGGGTGTGCGTAATTATCAGCCCCCTTTGGTCTGAGTGCAGTCAGTTGCCCATAGACATGCTGATGAGTGCTACTGAACTAAGTAGAGCGCACCTGTTTGTAATCTAATGTCGTACAAATACATGCTCTGTGCGGAACAAGGTTGTTTAAGAGACTCTTGGAGCAACAACATCATGAAGTCCAAGCAACACCAGACAGGTCCGGGATAAAGTTATTGAGAGATTTAAACACAGGCTTAGACTACAAAAAAGTTTGCCAAAGCCTTGAACATCCACGGATGCACTGTCAAGCGATAATTCAGAAATGGAGGAGTATGGCAGAACTGAAATCTACCATCGGACAAGCCGGTTCAACCTATACTCACAGGGACGAACAAGGAGAAGGACTATAGAAATGAGTCAAGAGGCCCATGGTGGACTTGACGAAACTGCAGGATTACAGCTAAGGTGGGGGAATCGTCAAGGACAACTATTAGTCCGTGTTACTGCACAAAGTCCCCTTCATGGGCAGAGTGTCAGAAGAAAGCCATGTTAAAGAAAAGCAAAGAAGAAGTCGTTTGCAGATTTGCCACAAGCATGCGGGGGACACACGCAAACATTGGAAGAAGTGCTCTGGTCAGATGAGACCAAAATAGAAACTTTTGGCCAAAATGCTATGTGTGGCAAAAAACTTAACACTGCACATCACTAAGAACCACCATCCCCCTGTCAATATGGGGTGGCAGCATCATTGCTCTGGGGGTGCTTCTCTTCAGCGGGACCAGGGAAGCTGGTTAGAGTTGATGGAACGAGGGATGGAGCAAATGCAGGGGGGCCAATCTGTGAAGAAAAACCTTTGGAGTCAGCAAAGACTTGAGATGGGGCTGGGGGTTCACATTCACAGCAGGACAACGACCCTAAACCATAAAGCCAGGGGGCAACAATGGAATGGTTTTTTAAAACAACCAACCTATCCATGTGTAGAATGGCCAGTTAAAAAGTCCAGCTCTAAATCCAATCGAGATATCTTGGCAAGATCTGCAACTGCTTTTACAAACGCTGTCCCTCTAATCTGACTGAGCTTGAGCTGGTTTTGCAGAAGAATGGAAAGGATTTCCGTCTCCAGCTGTGCACACCACTTTGTATGGGGTCTTTCTCGTGGAATTCTAATAAAATTGATCTCAGTTGGGTGGCAGGTATGTGACATCCAAGCCATCAACATCAAGGCCGGAACGCGTTGATACAATAAAAGTAATCACTGGATTTGCAAACAAGGACCACGAGTGCGCATTCTTTTGAAATTTACATATATTATATTAGATCATGTATATATACTAGAATATATATAGAATAGTATATATATAATATAATATCGTCACGACTATTTAAAACCAGACTTAATCCACCCTAAAGCCACAATACTATAGAATAGTTAGTACAGTAGTAGTAATAGTGTAGCTTTCCTACATTTCTGCCAACATTTCTATATTATAATATTTAACACAGCATGCTCTGGCTATTAATCTCCTCCTCAAGTACAATAACTTGAAGGATTCACAGAAATAAGCTTATTGACATTTCTAAAAATGACGGCGGTATTAATGGTTGCATGTCTCGAATTTCTTATTACAATAAAGAGCGGCATTGAATATTCATTGTGAAGTAAGCTTTAAAAGGAATGAATGTTCCCAGGAGCATATGCCAGGTGCTCTATATGTATTTCAAAATATATTAGGAATTTGTTCCCAAAATTCAATCTTGCTTCTTGCGCTCTAATTAGTAAAAAATATTTTGTGTTCTTGATGGGCCAAAAAATCTGCATGTGTACCCAGCCTTTTTTATGTACCAAGTTTATACATTCCATTCTTATCAGAGTTCGGAAAGTCGGGAGGAAGGAAAAGGAAAAATTGATCTAGCTTGAAAATTTCCGTTTCTGGAGTAATATCCACTAGATAAAGGGGGGCAGTTCAGTTTGCAATAACCATATGCTTTTAAGAAAAAGAGGTTATTTTCAATCCCAATGAGCATAACCTGCCCCATCAACATTTGTGTCTGGTTAAAAATAAATGCAACGAAAATACGGACTTCTGTTTTGCAGGACCCCTAGTAGAGGACCGTTATGGTTTTGCCCTTGGACCCAGAGCCAGGTTTGATTCAGTGGTCAGTAGTGGAATTTGAGCATATTTGACCATCCCACAGACAATCAGTAGAATAGAAAATTCCTGTTTCCAAGGACGTGGGCATCGGGAAAGAGAAAGACGTGGGGAACCTAAAATGTCAGCTCCACTAATGTCAACAGCAGGGAACAGTTAAAGGGTATGAAATCAACTGATTGTTCAAAACGGGAGGAAAAGAAAAATATGTAGCCTAATAGGTATGCATAATACAAACAAGAATTTTTAAGAATATTGATATTTTCCAATGAACTCCCTTTAACAAGGTCAAAAATTAGGAAACTGTTCTGCTTTTTACCAGGTGACAATAAAGTGCCATCACACCTAGAATAGTTTGTCCCTATATGGTTGACTTTGGAAAAAAGTGAAGATGTGTGTTTCGTGCACGATGAACTATATAATACATAAGAAATGAAAACATTTAGCCGATTTGAAGACATATGTCACAGTATGAATCCAGTAACAGAAGATTCATGCTGCTGCTTAGAATTAGAATCATGAACAAGAACAAAGATCAGAAGAATTTAAAAGGCACGATACCAATTTCTCACCCCAAAAAATTTTAAAATTGCATTAGGGAAAAGAGTGTCTTCCAACGATTACTGTACCATTTTATTTGTTGTCGATCCCATTTCTTTAGATATCCAATATGAAACATCTTTACATTTCAGTTGTCATCAAGTGCTTATATCGTAAACTTTCAGCAAGCGTGTAGTTTTGTGGAACTGGCATGGTTACGGGTGTGTTGAACTGCATATGCAGATTTCCCCCTCCAGTGGCCTCAATAAATAGTAATTAGACAAGCAGGCTTGGACTTAAGAAAAAAGCCCATGTCAGATGAAAAGAAGGGTTGTTTAAGAGTGAGGGAGGATACGGAAGCCTCTGACCAAAAAGACACTGAATGAACGCATGAAGAGTACACACAGTTCTGGATTATGAGTCGCACACCTTGGATCGAATTCACGGTTTATTAAAAAACGTTTGTATTTCCTGTGTCCCGGTTTTTAATAAAACACTTGAATTCACAGTCAAGGTGGCGGGACTCACCCAATAATCCAGAACGGCAGTGCAAGTGACACTTCATCCCATGGAAGTCCGGGAGGGAAGATTTCAGGAGGCAGCACCCACCCAAAGTTTGTGTGCTAAGTAACTTTTGTGCAAGTGGGTTATGAAGTAACACCCCCCCAGAGAGCTGTTACTTTACATGTATTTCTTAAAGGGCAGTCAACTTTGTAATGAACTTTTTAAATTAGCTCTTTCCCCAAGCCCCAAACGCTTCACTATTATTCACACGAATGCACCCAATCTTTACTTACCATGCCTCTATCCTCACCCACTGCCCGGCCCTCTGTGCATGGAAATGTAAGTAGAGGATGGGACCGGCAGCCGCGTCAGTGATTGGCTGAGAGGCAGCCAATCACGGACGTGGCTGCGGGAGTTCCGACCGGCAAAGAGAGAAGCATTGGAAGTAAAGATCGGGGCACTTTATGTATACTAGTCTGGGTTTGGGGTGGGGGAAGAGCAAAGCCGTACACAAGTATAAAAAGATTTTATGTGTAGGGGGAGAATGACTGCAGTGCGATGCCAAACTTCTCCCGGAGGGGATTCTGCAGTATTTTGCTCAAGCTGGCAGTTTTTGGGGAATTTGGGGGGGGGTGGGGGAATGGGGGGAATTATGGAGAACCATATGGAGCTGGGGATGTAATTGTAAGGATCTTTACATACTACAGAGTGGGGCCAGTAGTGAGGTTTTAAATTTAGTTTGGGGGGGTAGACATGCCCTTAAAGGCGGTAAATTAGTTCTTTCAGTTCTCGGTTCCTTTTAAAATCAATATGAGCTCTACCTGCTTGATTGATCAAGGGCCATTAGCGTATGGAGACCTTAACTATATATATATAATCTATATACTTAAAAAAAAAAAAAAGCGCAGAGATTTTAACGTTCGAGCCTTAAAGGGGAAGTGTCAGTGCAATACTTATACGTTCCCATCCACTTCTCTTTTAAAGGGCACGTCCACCCCAAAACTAAAATTCATCCCACGACTGGCCCACTCTGTAGTTTAAAAAGCCGTACGCTTAAAATTTCTGCTCCAAATGGTTTCCTTTTATGCCCTTTAAAGCTCCAGGAAACGGCCAGTGTAGGAAGCTCTGTGTGGACTATCTGCTCTGTGTCTGCCTAACCTCGACTAACGTTTGAGACATGAGCAGGAGAGTCCCCCCCCCCTCTCGTTTTTGCCTGGTCCCTCTCCCTAAGCTAAAACCCTTGGCTATATTAGGTATAGGCCCCCAGCCCCACAGCCATAATAGTTTTAAAGGGAAAGTGCATAGATCTTATTACATTACCTCGACTCCACCAGCATTTTGAGCACCAGCAGCCGCGTCCCTGATTGGACTGCTCTCAGAGACACGGGCTGCCGGTCTGCCCCCTGCTTGCAAGCAGGGGCCGGGAGGGGAGAGGCGGCGGAAGAGAGTGGTAAGGTACGTAAAGATCTGTGACTTTCTGCCACAATCTATTATGGCGGTTGGGGACATAGAATTCATAGCAAAGGGACCAGACGGTCCCCTTTACAAAGGCATGTCCACCCCAAAGACTACATGTTAACCTGATTACTGGCCCACGTGTAGTGTTATAAAAAATCCTTACCTTACATCTCTGCTCCAAATGTTTCTCATGCAATGGCTCTTCAAGTTCCAAAAAAGTAAAGACTGAGCCTCTGACTGTGTCCCATATGTTTGCTGCCTCCTGTACTCCTCCAGGATAAACATGACATGCACACGAGCAATCACCCCGCCCCCCCTAACTCCAATGCCTTTTGTAGTGTGGGTCCCTCTCCTACCCAACTTGCTATAGTTATTTGTAAAAAAAAAAAACTAAGCCGATTACTACTTACACTGCCCATTTCACCCGGGTTGTTGCTTTGTACTGTACTGCCGGAATCCGTGCTGGAATTAGCTGCCTCTTCAGACCATCACGGACATGGCTGCCGGTCTTCATGCACGCCGCGGGCGAGACTGAACACCACGGGAAACAGGCAGGTTAAGTCGTGATCGCGTAGATTGTTTGCAAATAACTATAGCGGTTGGGGGTTGGGAGCCCCTACAACTACAGAAATGTTTTACAAAAAGGGGTGGACATGCCATTTAATTGCCACCCCGCATTGTCTAGGTCTAAATAAATGGTTCAAAAGTCCTGGCTTCCCGTTTGCAGGACCCTAAAAAGTCCATTGTCGTGCCCATGGATCAAGTCCCTGGATTGTTAAAGTTCTCCGTAGAGACCATACGACAGCAATCAGCAGAAATTTACGGAAATGCTCCATCTTGGGAAAAGAAGCAAGCAAAAATGGGAGGCACTCAACTGAATTTTTAAAATGGAAATATGAGAAATAAATAGGAACATGTATCTAAATAATCCCACAATGAGGGGGGCACTGCCTTGATTAACAGGGAATTAGAGAAATAAGTAATTTAAGTATTTCAGTTATGAGTGCAATCTTGTGCTATTAGTTTTGGTAGGTTGGCCATTTGACATAAAAATTGGCAAGCACGACAGGAGCCACTATTATAGCCACACCAGACACTTTGTATTGTGTGTTCAATCTATTACCAAACAAACTGAACAGAAACACAAACAGCAATGTTTTTAACTAATCTTAGATGCACAAACCATTTCCCAGTATATTAAGATTAACAAATACAAACCTATATTTACAAAAATGCAATCTCGCTAGTTCTAACAGGGTAGATACAAAGTGGGAGGGGAAGGTTGCGGTCTACACCTTAAATTTCTATTGCAGTCAATGGCTACTAGGCTGAATTTTTTATCGGATCCCCGAGTGCTACAATAGAATTTTCCTGACTATTACACGATTTAAACAGCTAAAAGCAACGACAACAAAAAATGTTAAAGGGTCCTTAAAATTCTTGTGAAAAAATGAACAAATAGAATGAGAAATGGCCTGAATTAACGTTAGCTAAAAATACAAATGTCTATATATATATGTATACAGGATAGACATGGTCCAAAGGTTCGGACAATCCCACGCTCTGCGTCGATTGGGTGTAGCGTCCTGTGTAATGAATAACAAAAGGGTGTACACGTGAAGAAGCGTATATTGCATAGCAAGCCCAGGAAAATGTAAGAGCTGCCACACTGCCATTTAGTATGCATAGTATAGCCCAATGGTGGAAAGAATGTCCCGTCTTTTTCTTAGAAGCAATGGGAATTTTTAAGTGTTCCAACTTGGCAAACAAACAATGGTACATTATTAAGTAGAGGTCAACAGTGTAAACTTTGTGGTACTGAACTGTATTCCCGTGATTTTTATGGAGGATTAGTTTGTACTAGAAATTGGCAAACTTTACCTCCTTTAACTATCATCACTTCTATTTTTGTGTTTATCCAAAACAAAGGAGCAAATGAAAAATCCCATAACATAACGATATAGGGAAAGCAATTGATTGGGTTGCCATTGACCTATAGTAGCAATGGTGTATGGGTCAGTCTATTACTTTCAGGGGTCAAGGCTTGTAGCCACCCAGCCACCCTTTTTCTTAGCTCTAAACAGTTTTTCCTACAAGAAAAAAAATTCTGCAGTACGAATCCACGGAGGAGAGTGTGTTACTTCAGGGTGCCTGAACTGAAGTATGTACATACCCTAAGTATGCATTGGCTCACTTTTGAGGCCTGATGGCGTGTTTGTATATGTAAGGATGTAAGTGTGGGAATTATTTATTTTGGGATAGGTGAGAGATATTTAGGGGACTTTATTTGTTTCTGGTGTTAGGGTAAAGATTCTAAGGTTTTTTTTTTTTAGAAATTAGTGTCCGAAATTTGCATGTATGAATAAACGATAGCATCACAGTAAACTGGATGTGTGTATTTTGCAAAAAAATATATTTTGTTGGGGTTGTTTCCACGGTAAATTAAATGGGTGCTTAGTTGAACTAAAATGACATAGCTGCCCTTAGAGAAAACCACCATTATTTATGCTCTTTTGGGGATATTTCTGGAGACAGGATATCACTCACCTGTGCATGGAAGCAGACCCATTTGATAAAGAAAAATGACATTAAGATTTAGGGATTTTTCTCTATTTCCTTGTGCAAGGGATATTAATTTTTGAATCATCTTTTCTATTTTTTTCTAAAAAGAAGTGCTAAGTGCGAAAATTAAAGGATAAACTGCTGGGAATTCGATGTATGTATGTATAAAAGACTTGTACCCCAAATTAATAGCGACGTGCATAGGACTCCAAAAAAGATTACACAAGGGAGATTCATAAAAGTGCTTATAGTTAAAAATGGTGCTAATTTTGCCCCAACCATCAGATCTTATTTAACATTTGAAAGCTAACATCTGATTGGTTGGGGAAAATAGCACTATTTTTAACGATAAGAACTTTTATTGAATACCAGATGGTTTTTAATTAAAGGGGTGTTTAGCCAGGAAAAAATGCAAACTATCGACCAATTGTGCTGGCACAGGACACACGTGCTGACCACACGGCGCAGTTCGTACGCTACCCCTGTGAAGCATCCTTTAGCTTAAGAAATGAAAATTTATACTTTAGTGGGCGGTTTTACTTCTTATGCACTTACTCTCACTCGGAATAGGTATGTGTTGCACGATGGCACATGGATTAACGTCTGATTTCAGTGAAATGTGGGGGAGGAATGATGTTTAGATGTGTTGTTTTAATTTTGTCAAGTGGTTTGGGGTCTGATTTCTAATCAATATCTTGTTCCTGCATGTTTTTAGAAAATTTCCCGGTAAGCTTGAAATGTCTACAAGAGAACAGAATCCAGGAAGGAAGGGAGAAAATGTGAAAAAATACATTTGAAACTAGAACTGGTTCAGGTATCTTTAATCAACACTGACCCCATTAATGACACCATCAAGAATGTCGTTTCTAAGATGCTCAGATGTTATAGATCAATAACTAAAAAAAAGGTAACATCTGATCGGTAGATGCAGAGATTAATAGCCCAGGTAAAAATTTGCACCTTTATTAAATAGCCTATCCGTATCCCCTATGATTACTTGGTGTAGGAATCCCTAGAAAAACCTTAAAGTAGAATTAAATTAACCCCAGAAGAAAGCATATATTGGTCAGGGATTCCTCCCCCAAAAACAGAAAGCCGTACACAGTCATATGCAACAGAAAACTCTTTTTTTAATTTGAATATTGTGTGTGACGACCAGTGAGTGAAAATATTCTTGTTGTAATCATATGGATACAGCTTGGGTATTGAATACCAAAAAATGTTTATTTAATTCAGTCATCCTGTAAGGGCCTGCAGGAAAAAAACAGCCGTTTACCCTATATCGGCCCACATTTTTTTACGATCATAAGGATATGGATCCAGAATGGATTTCACAACCGATCAGTGATCGGATCTCTTGATTAGGTAAGTCTAACAGGTTTCTAGGACTGGGAAAAAAAAGGCCAGATTATACAGAGTTCTATCTGGGGAAACAATATGCCGAGCACGTTGTCCATATTGCCCTCACTCAGAGAAAAAAGTCAGCCATGTTAGAGTCAGGATGAAAATGGCTTTTCTTACTGGCTGAAAAGCATTACTTACATCCATCAATTTAGAGAGTAACAATTGCTTTCTAAAACAGGTATAAAAATGATACAACTATTTACTTACTTGAAGTTGATAGAAATCATAGTGACTGTATGGTATGAAAGAACAGATTTCTAAAAAAGGGTGCTTACGTGGATATAATCACTCGTTTATAAATAATTAATGGGCCATACAATAAACTATGGGGAACGTTCACCAATTAGAACCAGTTTAGTCTTCAATGGGGTTTTCCACTGTGGAGAACGTTTTAAAAAGATGGAACGGTCTTCCAGTGGCCGTGTGATGCAGGTTTATTGGATAGTGCGGAAAAAAGTCGGATAAGTCTAAAAATAAAATATGTTTGTTCAGTTTCGGGTGATTGAGATATAAGTAGGAGTTAATCCAGAGTATTTCCAGTTGCATTGGAGTCAGGAGGGAAGTTTTTCCCTTCATACTTTGCCTTCTCTGGATCAAAACGAAGCATGGAAAACGTGGCGTATGCAGCGTAGGTTGGCTAAATGGACAAGTCTTATCACTCAAATACCTCACTAAAAACATAAGCGCATAATACGTCGGACATCCTGGATAGGGGATTCTATGACACTACTAATGTCAAAATGCACTATCCAACCATAAAAGTGGTTTTGAAGTGAATCTTAACGATTTGACAGAGTATGGAAGAGAGGGTTGCTTACTAAATAAGAGGATGCAGACTATACACCCATTAATCTCCCTCTGAAGTTCTTCAACATCCAAAGACGCCTGACTGTACTTTTTTGCAATCGCACAACACTGCATGCACTCCCGGGAATGTTAGAAAATACATTTTTGCCTGCAGGGTGTACTTTAAACCGTTCCATTGGATAAGATCCGACTGAAGGGGGTGAGGGGATAATGCAGTTGTCTACGAAGAGCGTTATAGCCAGCATCCAGTCTGCCGCAAACGATCAGTAGCCAGACCAGTTTAAAATGGATTTCCTTCATTGGTTGCCGTCCAAAATCAAAGCACTTTTTATTAAATAAGAGCACTATTAAACAAGATATTAGTTAAAAGAACCTAACTGAAAACATATTGCATTAATAAGGGCAGATTCCCCAAGGATGGTAAAGGTATGGAAAACCCTTACATTGTTAATTCTGATTCTAAAGAAACCATTATTCGAATAGGATCATTCTACAACTGGGTTGTTTTTAGTGCTGTATCTAAATTACGTTCCAGAGTGTTATTTATTTTCACCTTTAAATTTCGCCCCATGAAGGTACCATAAGTCACTTGTTTTTAAATGTTCAGAAAGCAGAAGACCGTATTCCAGGAACCAAATGAGAGTGACTGGTGTGTGATTAGTACGTATAGCCAGTGGTAGAATGAAGGGAATGATGTATTGCGTATCGTGGGGGAAGATGGCAAAGTCAGCTTTTAAAATAATTAGCCATTAGATGATATTTTAATCAGAAAACGCAGTCATGGTTAGTAGGTTATCAAGGGTCCCCACGATTAAGAACAAAAGCGTCTCCATATTGATCAATATTTATGTGCGTTGTCTATGGACTGAACAGGAACTTCTATACTATAACAAATATGAAAATAAGCTAGCTCAGATTTTTTTTTTTTAATTCTTCCAATACTGTTGGTAAAGGACACACAATTTCAACAAAAGAGGCGGTAATCCATATTTTGTTCTCAATGTTTAACATTTGAAAGCTAACAATTATGCTGGTTGGAGGGCAAAATATCACCATTTTAAACGATAAAGAACTTATTGAATAACCCTGAAATGTGCTTGGAATATACACTAAGACAAATTACTATATGTATGTGTGGCTTGATTTGAGTCATTCCATTGGTAAGTGTTATTGGGGGACTTCTATATGGGTCTGCAAACATCTGAAATGTGCATGGAAACAGTTGAATAGAGGGGCAGGGGGGGGACATGGCAACAGGCACATGCTCAAAGTCGCTAAAGGGACGACATGGGGCTGTGAGTGTGTACTGCAAACCATGGAAACCTTTAGCAACAGATGCACTTTCTCGTGTATGGAATTGTAGATTCTCTATTATGTAAAGTTGCCATGTAGTTGTCTTGGGGGAGAAATATTTATACATTAACATTTTACATTCACCAGGCCTGTGAACAATGTATTTTATTATAGAAGGGACAACTTGATCTCCCCGAAACAAGTAAGGGTTAAATGCATGAAGCCTGCAGTATTTCTTAAAATGAGCTGAAAACCACACTCTTGAGGCAGCCTGTGAGAATTACATTAGGGTGATGTTCAAACTTCCGCTCAGTAGGTTCGATGTGAAATCACCTGACATCATCCCGCCATCACCCCGGACGTGCGGTGGTGGTGGTAGAAGCATGCTCAGTTAAGACCTTAATGTGGGGAAATCAGGAAGTCCCTGGGGATAAAAAAAAACTGACAGTTAAGAAAGGAAGCCTATTAATTGCGAGGTGTGGAGGGTCACAGGAGGTAAAGAGGAAGTGTTCATAGAAGGAAGTTAATATTGCTGACACCTTTTGGTAAAAACAAGCAATAACTCTCACAAATTTTAGGTACGCTGGAGGCTTATTATATAATTCTTACGAGTTTGGAGATTCAAGACCCAGCGTACCTTTAAGACTTGAAAATAAATGTCCCAGTGCTTCCTTTCTTCCACTACTTGGTAGATCTAATCCGCCGTCTTCTAGCAGTGTATGAGCTTCATTGCATCTAGCGATTGGATATTGAAAAGAACATCCTTTAATCATGTTTCAACAGCCTAAATGTTTGGTGCATGGCTTACAATGCCAGAAAGAGAATGGAACAGACCGTTTCAACTAGAAATGTTTTGGCGAGACAAATCACTGTCAGCGCAAAAGTAGCAGTGGACGGAAGTTCGCCATGACCAATCATGCGGGACCATGGGGCACTGCACAATCAGCCGGGATGGACCAATGTATCAATCGCCTGCTCATCTGATCCGGACAAACGGGTGACCCCCCCAACCCACACCATACAATAATTGCAGCCAATAACCGATAACAACAGATCTGTCAGCCGGCAACATTGTATGATGTGTACCCAGCAAGAGATCTCCTATATCACCTATCACGATGAATTAAATGCCCAAAGGTCATTGTATGAAAACAATTAACAACTCTCTATCTTAGAACACCATCTGCTGACAGTCTGGCAATAATTGCTTAGGCATTGCAGCTGATGTAAAGAAGACTCGTCCCAAAAACAGAAAATTCTAAAGCATGAACAACTTTTACATTCCTCGTGCATTTGTACAGAGAGTTTTAATCTTGGCAGGGGATAAATGATATGAAACAATAATTGTTTTAACAATAATAGAGAACGGGTACATATTAAAACCTGACCACTGCCACAAAGTTCATGCTTCCATAAACCTGGATGAGGTATTGTTACTTTTTAAATTACCGTATATATCGGGGATAAGAACTCGATGGTACCTATTTTTACCTGAAAAAAATTTTGGTAAAAAATGATTGACTCGAGTAAGAAGCGAGGGGTTTAGAAATTATCACCACTATGCTTCTGATTCTGTGTTGTTTTTAGGCTTTAGTGCCCTTTTAAATGCGACAGGGGCTGAATTCCCATACATGAAGCCCATACAGTAAATAGCCACTCCAGTACCAGAACCTCCAATTCTTGGCACGCCACATGTTGGAACAACTACAATCCCAGATGCTTGTGTTGGCGAGTTTTAAGTTTTAACATGTGGAATGGCAGGTCAGTAAACTTTCAATAAGCTTACTTCATCTACAATTATCCTGAACCCCATATAGTAAAGGAAACTCTGACCCCCATTATCAGTAAAGGTACTCTGACCCCCTATAGTTAAAGGACTCTCTGACCCCAATAGTTAAAAATGTCACTGAGAGTTGTACTTTCAAGCTGTCTTTGCACTGAATAGCAGCTGTTTTTTGCCCAAAATGAGGGAGACCTTCAGATTTACAGATTCCAGTGACCAGTGCTGAGGTGAGTCCAGAAGCCAGAATAAGGGAGCAGGGGAATGTAAAGCGCAGATCAGTCCTGTAACTGTCATGCAGGTTAACCACGCGCCACCTACTGGTAACTATCTGTAATTGCAGGAATTGCATCTAAATTAGGACTTGACCGCAGTATAAGTCGAGGTTGATTTTTCCGGCTAAATTTGAAAGCCTCGAAAAATTCGTTATATCGAGTATATACGGTACCACCCCGGTTGACCGGCCAATCACATATACCCACTCATATACCACCAATTAACCCATACGTCTAACAAGTATAAACACCTAATCTATGCTTTGTTGGCTGGCAAAATAAGGTTTTGTGAGGAGTTAAGTTACAAACAAAGAACCATGACCTTTCAGTGCTAACGCTTCAAAATGTCTCACTTGGCAAGATTTAACAGTGCCTTTAAGTTAATAGGGCCTCATTCTGGGGTGGTGGGCATTTACCTGCCAAAAAGCTCCCCAGATGTAAAGATAGAGCATTGGAAAGGAACCGTGGCAATCATTGAAGGGGTTCCTCCTGCTGTAAGCAATATAATTATGACAAGGTTGTTCACTGTGCGGGGGTTATGTGCCCTTTACGGAATGTTGAGGAGATTTTAGTGCAGTTCATAATTGTATTTGCACTTTACAATACACATAAAAAGAAAAACACATTATTTACTGAAAGGCGAGCAGTGACGCGGTGTGTTGTAGGAGGAAACATTCCGGGTTCGAAAGAGTCAACGTAAGTTACAGTCCATGAGAAGCTGCAGCAAGATTAGCCCGGCTTGCGCGGCGAGGGCCAATCTCCAGCAACCCTGAATTTAACAAAGATACACAAAACGGAAGTGTGGCATTGAAAGCCAGGACTAAGTTCATAAAATCATTCTTTGTGTAGTCAGAGATAAACAGTCACTTCTAGCCAGTCAAAAGCCCTAGGGCTATTTTTAAAATTTCCACAGGGTCAGATGGGAATCTTGCATGTGCTTGTTAACAGAACACTCTTTTGCGTGTTGGCCCAGGTTTAAAGGGACTTGTAAACTCCCACAAAATAATTCTGTGCCATTAACTGAACAGAGGTTCTCTCCCGATCGCGCGCCCTATCTCTTTGTATTGGCGCGATGCGCTAAGATAGGGCGGCGGTCGGGAAGAGCAGCTGTCAGTTGAAGGAAGAGGCGCGAGGTAAGTGGCGGTGGTTCTCCTTCTCCTGCCTGCGCGCCAGCAGTCTGCGACGTCTCTTACGCAAGGCACGCAGGCGCACATGACACGCAGGCGCACATGACATCAGTGATGATGCGCTGCGCGCCGCCAGCCACCCGCCCAGACAAGTAGACAACCAATGATTCTGCAGTAGTACTAGTATTGGCTGGCGCGCGCAGCGCACATCACTGATGTCATGTGCGCCTGCGTGCCTTGCGTAAGAGGACGTCGCAGACTGTGCTGGCGCGCAGGCAGGAGAAGGAGTAGAAGAGGCGTGCCACACTGCCGCGTACCCCAAGGCCGGGCCCGATACTGAGTGACAAACTGACATTGGGACAACAAAGTAAGTAAACTTCCGAACTTACTTTACAGAACAGACAGACAGTGTGTTTTCTAACTGAAACGTATCTGAATCTGTTGATCCACAATCATAACCCAACTACTACTTCTTTCTTTCATCAGTGACTGATAGTGAGGGAATGGGGTAATCGGTGGGGGGGGGGGGTGCGGTAATGGGAAGAGCAACATCATAGATGCTATCATGGGGGGAGACCGGGAGAGCACCATCATGGGTGCCATCATGGGGGGAGCACTATCATGGGTGCCATCATGGGGGGGAGAGCACTATCATGGGTGCCATCATGGGGGGGAGAGCACTATCATGGGGGGAGAGCACTATCATGGGTGCCATCATGGGGGGAGAGCACTATCATGGGTGCCATCATGGGGGGGAGAGCACTATCATGGGTGCCATCATGGGGGGGAGAGCACTATCATGGGTGCCATCATCTATCTATCTATCTATCTATCCTATCATCTATCTATCATCTATCTATCATCTATCCATCATCTATCCATCATCTATCTATCTATCATCTATCTATCTGATATTCCATCCATCTGTCCGTCCATATATCTATCTGTCTAATTATCTATCATCTGTCTGTATCCTATCTATCTATCTATCTATCTATCTATCTATCTATCATCTGTTTGTATATCTATCTATCTGGATATCTAATTATCTATCATCTTCTGTATCATCTATCATCTGTCTGTATATCTATCTATCATCTGTCTGTATATCTATCTATCATCTATCTATCTATCTATCGATCGATCTATCTATCATCTGTCTGTCTGTCTGTCTGTCTGCTATCTATCTGTCTAAAGCTTTGGCCACTATAAACTGTCCTTACTTCTTAAGTTTTGTATATCTATCTATACATCTCTTTATTGTCTGTATATCTATCTATCTATCTATCTATCTATCTATCTATCTATCTATCTATCATCTGTCTGTCTATCTATCTGTATATCTGTCATCTATCTATCTATCACTATCTATATCTATCTATCTATCTATCTATCTATCTATCTCTATCTTTCTTTATGTCTACCTATTTCTTGTCTATCATGTTATCATTTGTCTACCAGTATACAGCTTTTTTCATGTAGGTTAATAGCATTGTGTTGGTGGTGTGGTGGAGGGGAGTTATGGGGACCCCAGTCTGAATTTCTGTGCTGGCTGGTGTGCCAGTTGGGGCTGTGCTGATGGTGCCATTTGGGGATGTGCTGGGGGTTCCTGGGGGGGGGGGGGTTTGTTGTGTTATGCTGGCTGCAGACAGTTGTGCATAAACAAAATTTGTGGTGCCAGGCTCAGGGGGACTCGGTGAGGGGGATATGCTGGTAGTGCCAGGGGCATGTACCGTGGTACCAGGGGTATGTGTGCTGGTGGTCCCATGGGGATGTGCTGGTGTGGTGCCAGGGCCCAGGGTGTGTGTTTGCGCTGGTGGTGCCAAACGGGATGTGCTGGTGGTACCAGCAAAATATTATTTTTTTTTCTAGAGTGGCGGGGTGATATGCCAAATAAGTTTGTAGTGATATTTGTGAAATGGAACGTTAGGGGGGGCCCAAAATTCTGGCTTGTGCCTTGGCCCCATTTGGTCTTAATCTGGCTCTGGCTGCAGTACGCATGCCAAACTTCTCCCGAGGCCAGGTAGGAGGCAAGTCCTATATGGACTCTGCTATCCTCCTGGTGGCAGTTTTGGGACTTTGGGGGGGGACTACAGGAGAACCTTATGGAGCTGGGGATGTGAGGTAAGGATTACACTACACTACATGATGGGGCCAGTAGTTGGGGGATTATAGTTTTGGGGTGGACATGCCCTTAGGCTGGTACAGTCAGGTACACCATGGCCCAGTATTTCAGACTACAAATCCATAACCTGGGTGTTAGTTTGCCAGTTGGAAATTCAATGTGACCAATCCCATGTCCTATTAAATAAAAATAAAACAAATGCAGAAATTCAGGAGTGCTCAACTAAAAAATCCATGCAAGTTGAACTTTTTTAAACCAATATTTATTAAAATTGGTTGAAAATGACCAGCCACATGGTAAATATCTGCCAATATTTTGACCTAAATGTTGGGGCAAAACTATGGTCAGTGAAGCATTTTTATATAGTTCTGCTACCATAAGAAAACCACATAAAAAGCATGCTTCACCCTCTCTCTAATACACTTTCATTACTATGCATGGTTTACAAAAAAGTAATATGATCCCAGAGCTAATCTTTGGAGAAGGAGAATGACAGACTCATGAATGGGTATATTTTTGCTGCCCTTTCTGTGAGATTGTAAATAATTTGGGGATGTTGTGGATGGAGCTGCTTTCATTATGTATGAGACTTCCTAAACTTCAGGGAGAGTCGGGATACCTGACTATTTCATTTTCCTAAAGAATCTTCAAAAGAACTATTTCTAAAATGGTTTTGTGATATCAGATACTGAACACACATGATATATTATAGTATAGAATGTAAAGTGTCTCTGTGAACCACTGCATTTCACACATATCTCCAGACAACTTTATCAATTAGATGTGTTTTATGCATCTGTTGCTACCATTATACATTTCTGTAGGTCTAGCAATCCATTTGTAGCTATGGAATAGTTACATAAGCACCCATAACAGACATCCAGTATACTTCAATAGGCAGGTTCTTATTGTTCTCAGCTAACATCTTGTCTCTTGCTTTGTATTAGCTATTGCTGTCTCTCTCAATCATTTGTCTTTTCTCCCCTTGTCTCTTCCATACTCCCAATGTTTTTCCTTTTCACACTTATTCTTCTGTCCTGAACTTGTCAGTGCTTGTGTGTGGATGTGACATGTAGCTGAATAAACTGCATTGACTGACTAAGGAACGTTGTAGGTGATTCGTCTGACACATGCACAACAAAGCAGTATTTAAAGGAGAGGGCCCAAGACAAATAATATAGTTTCCCATTTATTTCTCCATACTGGTACTGAATAAATGCATTGTATAACTTTCAACACTGCTTAAACGCAAAGCAACCACTTCTGTGATGCCCATGGAAAAGCTATAAGTGGTAAAATTCAGGTTTATTAATAACAGCTTCCTGGTTCTAGCAGTATGTGTAGAAATCTCATGCAGCTGACAATCATTTTTTGTGTTAGGTGCATCCTTGTTACTGTGACTGGAGAAAATCCCCCATCTAGCTATTATACCCTGCAATCAGTGCTGTATTTTTAATAAATATGTGTGACTTTTCTTGTTATCTACAATTATTAAAGGGGAACTGTGGTCCAAAAATGACTTTAGGTAAATTGAGGTTAAATTGATAGGAATTGCTCCCTGAGAATTTGCAATTTATTTCCATTGTTTATTTTGCATGTTTTGAAGATATTTACATTTTTGTGTGTGATGAGGCACGCAGCATCACCAGGTCCCCTGCACTTCCTGCTTCCTGCTCTGAAAATGTCAGTCAATCTGTCCTGTGTCTCCTCCTTCCCTTTGCAGCCCCCTGGCCCCTCCCACTCATGAACCCCATGGTCCCTCCAGTTGCAGGCCCCCCATGGCCCATTATTTTACAGCCCCATGTGGCCTGTCCACTCATGGGTGCCGGGGCCCTGTCCATTCATGGGTGTCTAAGCTCCACCCACGCATAGGTGTCTAAGCCCCACCCACTTGCGGGTGCCTGGGTTACTCAGATACCCCCTCCCCTACAGAAAACTCTGTGGAATCAGCCTTTTCAGGCAGATTGAGAACTCTGCCTGAAAGCTGTTTTCACACAGTGAAAGAGAAGTGCTGTAGATTCCCTTACCTTCTCTGTCAGGACTTCACACAGCAGAGAGGGAGGAGGACTTCCTGTCTCCCTCACCACGTCACTGAGGGAGTCTGAGGCTGTGCTCGCTGGAGGCACTGTGCAGGAGAAGCCCCAGGAATGTCAACAGTCAGCCTCCCACCCATTAACTTTCTGGTCAGTCATTTCTGTATATCTTGGGCTGTGGAGCACGTAGAGAGGTGGTTATGGCTCGTTTTAAAGGTGGGAAACTGGCCTTTCATTTAAACTTAACTTGTTTGAGATATAATAAATTATAATTTTTAAAAAACATTAATCCAAAATATATTCAAGGAGATTTACCCATAGCCCTATTGTTCTAGTAGATCTCCCTTCTGGTGTTTAATTCTGGCTTTTCCCAAAAGGGATTCCTTGCTAGTGACTAAAACTGTCATCCAACTAACTAAGGCTGATGCCACACTCACCAGATGGAAATAGGCATGAAAAAGTGGGCACGCGTTACCACCGCTTGCGTAGTGATCCTTGCTATGCTGTGCTATATGACGAATGTGATTTGCAAAAAATGTGACCGCATGGATGCAATGCAACGCACCTACAGAGCTATGCGTGGAAAGCATAGATTGGGAACCTTTACATCAGCTATCTGCTGGTTTTAAAGATTCCTTCTTAAAGAGCTGTTATCAGCTCAGCATATTATTGCGGGATTGGCGCGACACATTTTTGCATATATGCCGCAACTTCCATTATTGTGTCTTAAAGTCATGTTTACCCTTGACACACAAGATAAAGTGACTTCAACACACAATTTGCCATAACGGCTCTTGATACATAGCCCTGCTAGTGTGGCCAGACCAATTGCCCAACACTAGTGCATCGGACTGCATGTTAAAACGTGCTAGTGTGCTCAACCCCTAAGGCTGGGTAAACACGGAGGGATCTTTTGTCCTAAATGTAGCCTGACCAAATTTTCCTTGCAGCAGATTGTGAGATCCATAAGAAAGGAACCTGTCTGCCGATCAGTCTTGAAAGTTTAGAAAAAGCTTGATTAAGATTGGGGGTGAAGTAATAATGACTAAAAGATGCTAAGCTGAGTTACTCTTTCCCAATGTACTGAAATAATATAAGTAATTAGTAGACTAGGAACATAGGAGTAGGATTGACGTAGTGGGCCCAACCAAAAATGTAATACCAAGGGGCCACCAGGTACAGCTATTTATTCTCCTTTTTTCACTCCTTCTGGCTTTTTATGTTATTACTTTGCCTAACTTTACCTTACCTATTTGCCCTAGTGTAAAAATGTAAGCATTTTTGGTTTCTGTTTTTATTAATAAATTAATAGTGAAATGTTTATTGCCTGTACGTTATTCTTTGGGTCCCTTTTAGACTGTTTTTGTAAACATTTTTTTTGTACAAAATTAATAGATTGAATGCAATTTATTACATAGTACATGGTAATAGAGGTTGAATAAAGACATACTTATTAACCCTACCTAACAGTTGATCCATTTGGAGATAGCAGCTATTTCCCACTGAATTATAGAATCAATTTATGAAAAGTTGTTTTTTCTGGTGGATTTACACTTGAAAGACTTGGCCCCAGTACAGAATCCTGAGGCAACCTAGGCACTTTTATTCCACATTTTAAACCACATAGATTTAGCTCCATTGACTACTACTCTCTGTACATAATCCAAAAACCAATTCTATATCCATGTATAAATGTTTTTTCTAGGCCAACAGACCTAAGTTTATACTTAAGAAACTTGTGTGGCACAGTATCAAAAGCTTAAGCAAAATCTAAGTATACTACATCCACTGCTATGCCAAAATCTAAATTCTTACTCACCTTTTTATAAAAAACAAGCATGTTAGTCTGGATTATCATAAATCCATGCTGACTATTATCCATAGATATATTTTCATCAGGTCCTGGGTTTTATTGATATAAACTTTGTCTAATTGTTTTCTGTACATATCCTCTGTTAGCCAGAGTGAATATTACTAATGTATACCCTCCATATTATTAATATCCCCACTACAAAGACTAGGATTCTCTAATGCATTCCAAGTGAAAAAACTATTTACACATTAGCCTTTTTGGCATTAATTATAACCATGTTAGCCCTATTATTTTATGGTCCCTCATTCTCAGTCCTCATTTTTTTACTTTTGATATACTTAAAGGGATTTACAGTGCAAATCAAAGTTCAGTGAATCGCAAAGCTGTTACTTTTACTTATTTTTCTAACCCATTGGCAAAGCTTACCTTTCCCACTTTTCTTGCTGGCTCTTCCTGCTCACTGAAATATCTCATTCAATCCACTACTCCTGTGAGACTTGCTGGAAGTGAATCCCATTCGGTTAGTTAGTCAGGACTGCCCTGCTAGCTGTATATTACACTTTAAGTAAAATGTGACCGAACGGGGACTGGATTACTAGATCTGCTTCTATGTATATAACACATGCTGTTTAAAGGGCTAACACTGTAGTAAATGAATATTGATGGCATTGAGCAGCAGTCATCTATCAATATGTGACTATATATGTGGTTAATTTTTTGAACAGTTCTGTGTACTTCCTTGCACAATCTAAAAAGCAAGTGTTTTTTATTTCAAATATATATAGCATAAATTTTATGTGAGTGTGGCATCTGAATTGTGTTTTCTGAAGGGCATTTAAGTCAATAACTCATTTGGTTCATTGCAGTACTTAAATGTAGAGGTTATTGTTGTGCAACATAGTCTGTATTAATCTTTTGGTGTTTACCCTAAAAAATAAAAATGAGCGGTTGTAGTTAAAGGGGAGGTTGATATGGTAAGCTTTAAAGTTAAAGGAGAAGTTGATGGGATACACTTTAAGTTATTGATCAATTTCAAAGAGCATGTTAACCCCCTATATTAAATTAGTTAGCACGATTTTAACCCCATTAAACTGCCCAGCGGTTCTGGGTAAATAAGCCTGTAAGTCTTTTGTTAAATCACAAGATCTCTATAGTTGGAGCTGAGAACACATATTTCTATTTACTGGTAGAGATGTCCGAACTTCGCAAAATCCGGTCCGCTCGAGGATCCGCGAATTTTCGAAAAAAATCCGAAAATTCGAAAATCCGTGAGCGGACCCGTTAAATTAAAAAATACCCTTGAAATAACGAGATTTTTCGTATTTTCGAAAATTTTCGAAATACGAGTTTTCACGTATTTTCGGGAATTTTCGAAATTACGAGTTTTCATGTATTTTGGAAATATGTATTTTCGAAATACAAGTAATCTCGTAATTTCGAATATTTTCGAAAATACATATGTTAGGAATTAAGAGAAACCCTTGTTTTTCGAAAATTTTGGAAAATACATTTTTTCCCGTATTTTCCGGAAATTTCGAAAATACGTGAAACTCGTAATTTCGAAAATTTTCGTAAATACGAAAAATCCGCGAATCGGAAGTTCGGAAGGCGGAAAATCCGGAAAAATCCGCCGTTCGCGAACGGGATAAATCCGCGGGGATCCGGTTCGGATCCGCGAACCGGCCATCCCTATTTACTGGTCCAAATTCTAATTCTAACATTATATAACCCATCCCTGTCTTCCTTTGCTGATGAACAGTATTATTGTTTGGAGTGCAACAAGATGTGAAAGTAAAAATCCTTTGCAGTACTGGAGAAGTGAGTTTTGTCACTAAAGGATGTCAGTTGCTGGTAACATGTTGCACAACCATACACACATACACACACACACAGAGACATCTTTAGAATGTTCTTATATGTAATTATAGCTTTTCAGATAAAGTCTATGTAATACATATGAATCCTTTGGACCTCCCTGCACTCTTCTCTTTGGGTCAGAGACAAGAGAGTTAATATAGCAGCTCCAGCTGTTGAGACGATAAAAACCTGCAGTGCACAAACTTTCTTTATGAAGCTGCTCATAAAATGCTCTGAGAAATTGCTGAAGCAGTAACCTGTTCTCTTTACAAGGCGGCGTAAATCTGTCTTCTCTGGGTGAATCCTAGAAGGCCGCTCTAACCTCTCCACAGCTCAGTTTCTGCACCTCAGTTCTTCCATAGAAGCTCAACTCACAGCATATTATGTGGTAAAGAGAAAACATTTTGTAATTGCAGCAATGCTCTAGAAAGCATTACTGATATGATCACCCCTAATAATTTGTGTTATTGTAATACATCTGGGATGGGAACAGAAGGCCACTTACTTCCTCGCTGCCTTTTCAGCAGCAGAGCTATTATACTATATCTGTGCTGACTACCTGTTTACATTTTATATACTCACCATTACTATTACCAGACACAAAGAAGAAGCACTGATTCTGAAACCGTTTCATTCAGATCAATATATTAAATTCCCCTTACTAAATTATGTTTCCAACTACTAAATATAATTATATATATATATATATAGTAATATAATATATATATATTCACCTTAATAACCTACATTCCCACAGGTTTGCATCATCACAAACTTGCAATTTTATGCACATACTTTAACAGGGTTCAAAGGAATTGTTTCAGTAGAAAAGCGCACTATTCCTTTAATGCACTGATTGAAGACCAGGAGGTTAAGAAGGTGGAAGAGACATACCTTTCCACAATCCACCGCGGTCACACTGACAGGTCACAACCACTTCCTGGTTCTGTTCAACTATAGCACACGTGCACGATAATATGTGCTGTAATTGAACCAGGAAGTGGTCGGGATTTTAGTGTGGCTGTGGAGGATTGCATAAAAGGTACATTTCTTTCTTCTTCATAACTTGTCCACAGAAATTGATTGAAGAAACGGGAGGAAAGGCATAGCTAGCTCTTAACCTATCAGTCTTCAACCAATGCATTAAAGAAATAGTTAAATTTTCAGGGAAATATCCCTTTAATAGTACATTTTGAACATAAAACCTACAATATGGGAAAAGTCCAACACTGCAGGTTTATACCGATCATTAATGACACGCCATTAGATATAGGTACTTTTGAGATGTTTGTCATTTTATGGCCATTTTCAACAGTGCCGTAGCTAGTGCCGGGAACCCTGGACACGTGCTCCAGGGGTAATTCCAGGTGTCCTGGGTCTTGCCACAAGTTAAAAACAAATCTGCTTTGAAGATATGAAGCTGAAGCTTCATTAATGTTTGGGCACTTATATTTACCAGTTCTTTGTTGGCAATAGCACTTATACTGTATTTTCAGTACCAGTTTGCATTGGTATCTTATATTTACCATTCTGTGTAGGTAACTTTATTTACCAGTGTGTGTGAGCACTTATATTTACCAGTACCAGTTTGCATTGGTATCTTATATTTACCATTCTGTGTAGGTAACTTATTTTACCAGTGTGGTGTGAGCACTTATATTCCAGTCTCCTGTATGTTGGGCAACTTATGTTCACCAGTCTCTGTGGGCATCTTATATTTAAGACTGTGTGGGTACTTTTTATTTACAAGTCTTGTGGGAATTTATCTTAACTAGTCTGTATGGGTATCTTATTCTTACCATTCGTGTGGGCACTTTCACAGTCTGTGGGTAAGTTATAATTACTGGTCTGTGTGGGCAATTATATTTACCAGTCCAATCTGTGTGGGTATTTTATATCTGTCTGTGTGTGGTATCTTATTTTTACCAGTCTATATGTGTACTTTATAATTACTAGTCTGTGTGGGCATCTTATATTTCCAAGTCTATGTTGTTAGCTTATATTACCTGTTTGTATGGGCATTATATTACCAGTTTGTGTGGACAACCTATATTACTAGTCTGTGTGGATACTTGTATTTACCAGTCTGTGTAGGCATCATAATATTTACCAGTAGTGTGGGCATCATAACTAAATCAGTCTGTATGGGTATCTTAAATATTTACCAGTCTGTGTGGGAATCTTATATTTACCAGTCTGTGTGGGCACTTATATTTACCAGTCTGTGTTTGGGTAACTTACATTTTCCTGTTTATGTCTCTCTGCATCTATATCTATCCACCTATCTATCTGCCTGTCTTTATATATCTATCTCTCTTTTTGTCTGTCTGTTTCTCTTTATATCTCCTATCTTTCACTCTATATCCATTGGTGTATTTGTCTCTGTTTGTTTGTCTGTCTGTCTCTCTCTCTCCAATGTCGCTGCTTGTTTGTGTCTCTTTTTATCTTTCTGTCTATACTTCTCCAAGTAACTAATGGGTGTGTTCTAATTGATAAGGGGAAAGGGGTGGAGCCTAAACACACAGCATACTACGTGCAGCCATGTGCTCCAGGTCTTTTTGAATCCTAGGATACTCAATTTGTTTTTCATTGCAGTGGATTATAATTTTGTATAACACAAAGTACCCTTTAAGTATTTAAATTCTGTATATCTTATAATAGATGATTACAATTAGGGATGCACAAACATGCTAGGGTTCCTTCCATAAGCCCCAGATTTCAACACCACTGGGAAAATTTTCATTTTTAGTTCAGACTGTCTTAATTTTGGTTGTGGAATAGATAGTTTCGATCCAAAACAAAAATGTTTGAGTTGAACTCTGCTACATCCATACTTTAATTATTTTAAATGAAACAAAAAACGACATTTGTGGCCAGATTAATCCCTGATCCAGATTCTATTAAATAAAATTTAAAGGACAATTATAATTCATAAAAATAACAGCTTTCTGTCTCCTCCCCCAATTGGCCTCTATCCCTTCTATATGCGCATGCTTGTTCCTATCAGACATGGGAGGAGTGTGGCCAAAATAAAATAATAGCAAATAGTTAGAATATGAATAAATGGAACATTTGAAGGAAAACAAAATTATACAGTATGTTGTGCTTAGTGCCAGAAAAATCTTTGAATTTGATAGCAGCTAGATATATCAAAGGTAACTTTGATATACAGTATATATATTACATGGTAATTTGTCATTGGTGTTTTTTCCCCCGCCCAGACAAGTAGACAACCAATGATTCTGCAGTAGTACTAGTACGAGTCCGACTCGGACTGTCCGAGTCCTCGCCTCCGAGTGATGGAGCGAGTCCTGATTGGATGTCAGCGGCCGGTCTGGACTCCAGCAAAACAAAATCAACTAGTCAAACGCTGCGCAGCGCGCACGCACGCACTATGGGCAGGCAGGGTAAAGAATTTCCCCGCACTTAGAAAAAAAATAATATTGCTGGTACCACCGACACATCCCTTGGCCCACCAGCGCACACCACAACCCTGGGCCCTGGACCACCACACCCAGCACATCCCCATGGGACCACACAGACCAATACCCTGGTAACACAACGAACATGCCCCTGGCACTACCAGATTATCCCCCTCAACGAGTCCCCCGGCCCCTGCACCACAAATTTTGTTTATGCACACTGTCTGCAGCCAGCATAACCAACAACCCCCTCCCCCCCAGGGAACCCCCAGCACATCCCCAATGGCACCATCAGCACAGCCCCCACTGGCACCACCAGCACAGAAATTCGACTGGGGTCTTCCCCCCATAACTCCCTCCACCACCACCACCAACAATGCTATTAACCTACATGAAAAAGCTGTTACTGTGTAGACAAAGTGATAAACTGATAGACAAGAAAAGAGTAGACATAAAGAAGATAGATAAGATAGATAGATAGATAGTAGATTATAGTGGATAGATAGATAGATAGATAGATAGATAGATAGATAGATGATTAATAGATAGACAGATGATAGTAGATAGACAGATTACAGATAGAATAGACAGTGATAGATAGTAGATAGATCGATAGATAGAGATAGATAGATAGATATACAGATAGATGAAGATAGATAGATATACAGAACAGATAAAGAGATGTATAGATGATATCACAAAAATTAAGAAGTAAGGACAGTTTTATAGTGGCCAAAGCTTTAGACAGATAGATAGACAGACAGACAGACAGACAAGATAGATAGACGAGATAGAGAGATAGATATACAGACAGATGATAGATAGATATACAGACAGATGATAGATATACAGACAGATGATAGATAATAGATATCAGATAGATAGATATACAAACAGATGATAGATAGATAGTAGATAGATAGTATGATAGATAGATAGATAGATAGATATCAGATAGATATACAGACGATGATAGATATTCAGACAGATAGATTACAGACAGATATGGATGTAATATACAGAGATAGATGATAGATAGATAGATGATGATAGGAGGATAGAATAGGATAGATGATAGATGAAGATGAGTGATAGTGCAGGATAGGCTAGATAGATAGATAGATGATGGCACCCATGATAGTGCCCATCAGTGCACATATTTCTCCCCCATGATGGCACCCATGATAGTGCTCTCCCCCCCATGATGGCACCCATGATAGTGATCTCCCCCCATGAGGCACCCATGATAGTGCTTCCCCCCCATGAATAGTGCTCTCCCCCCCATTGATGGCACCCATGATAGTGCTCTCCCCCCCATGATGGCACCCTCATGATAGTCTCTCCCCCATGATGGCACCCATGAAGTGCTCTCCCCCCATGAAGGCACCCATGATAGTGCTCTCCCCCCCATGAGGCACCCATGATGGTGCTCTCCCGGTCTCCCCCCATGATAGCATCTCTGATGTTGCTCTCTTCCATACCGCACTCCCCCAACCCCACCCATTACCCCATTCCCTCACTATCAGTCACTGATGAAAGAAAGAAGTAGTAGTGGGTTTATGATTGTGGATCAACAGATTCAGATAGTTTCAGTTAGAAATTACACACTGTCTGTCTTGTTCTGTAAAGTAAGTTCGGAAGTTTACTTACTTTGTTGTCCCAATGTCAGTTTTGTCACTCAGTATCGGGCCCGGCCTTGGGGTTAACGCGGCAGTGTGACACGCCTCTTCTTCTCCTTCTCCTGCCTGCGCGCCAGCAGTCTGCGACGTCTCTTGCGCAAGGCACGCAGGCGCACATGCCGCCCGCCCAGACAAGTAGACAACCAATGATTCTGCAGTAGTACTAGTACGAGTCCGACTCGGACTGTCCGAGTCCTCGCCTCCGAGTGATGGAGACAGTCCTGATTGGATGTCAGCGGCCGGTTGGACTCCAGCAAAACAAAATCAACTAGTCAACGCTGCGCAGCGCGCACGCACGCACTATGGGCAGGCAGGGTAAAAGAATTAATTTAATTGCCTATTGTACATTTAATGCAGATATATTAATGGGGCCCGGACGGCTCGACGGGCCCCCCTGACATTGGCCAGGCACTTGCCTCGGGTGCGTGTGGATATCCGGCCCTGTACCAACCGTGTGAGCTGGGCATGAGGGCATCTTATATGTACCAATCTTGGAGCTGGCATGAGGGAATCTTATATGTACCAACCTGTGTGAGCTGGGCATGAGGGCATTTAATGTTCCAATCTTTGTGAGCTGGGCATGAGGGAATCTTATATGTACCAACCTGTGTGAGCTGGGATGAGGGCATCTTATATGTTCCAATCTTTGTGAGCTGGGCATGAGGGAATCTTATATGTACCAACCTGTCGTGAGTGGGCAAAAATGAGGAGGCATCTTATATGTACCAATCTTTGTGAGCTGGGCATGAGGGAATCTTATATGTACCAACCTGTGTGAGCTGGGCATGAGAGCATCTTATATGTACCAATCTTTGTGTCTCCTGCCCAGCTCACACAGGTGGTACATATAAGATTCCCTCTGCCCAGCTCACAAAAGATTGGTACATATAAGATGCTCTCCTGCCCAGCTCACACAGGTTGGATATAAGATGCTCTAATGCGAGCTCACACAGATTGGTACATAAGACTCCCCCATGCCAGCTCACAAAGATTGGTACATATAAGATGCTCTCATGCCGAGCTCACACAGATTGGTACATATAAGATGCCTCATGCCCAGCTCACACAGGTTGGTACATATAAGATGCTCTCATGCCCAGCTCACACAGGTTTGGTACATATAAGATTCCCTCATGCCAGCTCACAAAGATTGGAACATATAAGATGCCCTCATGCCCAGCTCAAAGGTTGGTACATATAAGATCCCTCATGCCCAGCTCACAAAGATTGGAACATATAGATGCCCTCATGCCAGCTCACACAGGTTGGTACATATAAGATTCCCTCATGCCAGCTCACAAAGATTGTGGTACATATAAGATGCCCTCATGCCCAGCTACACAGTTGGTACAGGGCCGGATATCCACACGGCACCCGAGGCAAGTGCCTGGGCCCATATGTCAGGGGGCCCGTCGGAGCCGTCCAGGGCCCCATTAATATATCTGCTAAATGTACAATAGGCAATTAAATTAATTCTTTTACCCTGCCTGCCCATAGTGCGTGCGTGCGCGCTGCGCACGCGTTGACTAGTTGATTTTTGTTTTGGGAGTCCAGACCGGCCGCTGACATCCAATCAGGACTCGCTTCCATCACTCGGAGGCGAGACTGGACAGTCCGAGTCGACTCGTACTAGTACTACTGCAGAATCATTGGTTGTTACTTTGTCTGGGCGGGGCGGCATGTGCGCCTGCGTGCCTTGCGCAAGAGACGTCGCAGACTGCTGGCGCGCAGGCAGGAGAAGGAGAAGGAGAAGAAGAGGCTGTCACACTGCCGCGTAACCCCAAGGCCGGGCCCGATACTGAGTGACAAAACTGACATTGGGACAACAAAGTAAGTAAACTTCCGAACTTACTTTACAGAAACAGACAGACAGTGTGTAATTTCTAACTGAAACGTATCTGAATCTGTTGATCCACAATCATAACCCAACTACTACTTCTTTCTTTCATCAGTGACTGATAGTGAGGGAATGGGGTAATGGGTGGGGGTGGGGGAGTGCGGTTGGAATGAGAGCAACATCAAGATGTTCATGGGGGGGGTGAGACCGGGAGAGCACCAGCATGGGTGCCCTCATGGGGGGAGAGCACTATCATGGTGCCTTCATGGGGGAGAGCACTATCATGGGTGCCTCATGGGGGGGAGAGCACTATCATGGGTGCCATCATGGGGGGAGAGCACTATCATGGGTGCCATCATGGGGGGGGGGAGAGCACTGGGATCATATGGGGGGGAGAGCACTATAATGGGTGCCATCATGGGGGGAGATCACTATCATGGGTGCCATCTGGGGGGGAGAGCACATCATGGGTGCCATCATGGGGGAGAGCACTATCATGGGTGCCATCATGGGGGGGAGAGCACTATCATGGGTGCCATCCATCTATATCTATTCCTATTAGCTATCTACGATCTATCTATCTCATCTATCTATCCATCATCTATCATCATATCATCTATCTATACATCTATCTATCTGAATATCATCCTTACCATCTGTCCGTCGTATATCTATCTGTCTCTAATATCTATCATCTGTCTGTATCTATCTATCTATATCTATATCTATCTATCTATCATCTATCTATCTACTATCTATCACTGTTTGTATATCTATCTATCTGGATATCTTATTATCTATCATCTGTCTGTATATCTATCATCTGTTGGATATCTATCTATCATTGTTGTATATCTATCTCTATCTATCGATCTATCTATCATCTGTCTGTTGTCTGTTGTCTATCTATCTGTCTAAAGCTTTGGCCACTATAAAACTGTCCTTTACTTCTTAAGTTTTGTATATCTATCTGTACATCTCTTTATCTGTCTGTATATCTATCTATCTATCATCTATCTGTATATCTATCTATCTATCTATCTATCTATCTATCTATCTATCTATCTATCATCTGTCTATCTATCTGTTATTCTTATCTATATTCATCGTATATCTATCTATCTATCTATCGCTATCTATATACTATCTATCTATCTATCCATCTATAATCTATCTATCTATCTATCTATCTTCTTTATGTCTACCTATTTCTGTCATCATGTTATCATTGTCTACCAGTATACAGCTTTTTCATGTAGGTTAATAGCATTGTTGGTGGTGGTGGAGGGAGGTGAGGGGAGAGGGGACCCCAGTCTGAATTTCTGTGCGGTGGTTGCAGTTGGGGCTGTGCTGATGGTGCCATTTGGGGATGTGCTGGGGGTTCCTGGGGGGGGGGGGGGGGGTTGTTGTGTTATGCTGGTGCAGACAGTGTGCATAAACAAAATTTGTGGTGCCAGGGCTCGGGGGACTCGGTGAGGGGGATAGCTGGTAGTGCCAGGGCATGTTCGGTGGTTACCAGGGTTGTGTGCTGGTGGTCCCATGGGGATGTGTGGGTGTGGTGCCAGGGCCCAGGGTGTGTGTGTGCGCTGGTGGTGCCAAACGGGATGTGTGGTGGTACCAGCAAAATATTTTTTTTTTCTAAGTGGCGGGGTGATATGCCAAATAAGTTGTAGTGATATTTGTGAAATGGAACGTTAGGGGGGGCCCAAAATTCTGGTTGTGCCTGGGCCCCATTTGGTCTTATCCGGCTCTGGGTTGGTACATATAAGATTCCCTCATGCCCAGCTCACAAAGATTGGTATAATAAGAGCTCTAATGGCCCAGCTCACACAGGTTGGACATATAAGTGCCCTCATGCCAGCTCACACCGATTGGTACATATAAGATTCCCCATGCCCAGCTCACAAAGATTGGTACATATAAGATGCTCTCATGCCAGCTACACAGTTGGTACTATAATAAGATTCCCCATGCCCAGTCCACACAGATTGGTACTATAAGATGCTTCATGCCCAGCTCACACAGGTTGGTACATATAAGATGCTCTAATGCCCAGCTCACAGATGGTACATATAAGATGCTCTAATGCCCAGCCACACCGATTGGTACATATAAGATGCTCTAATGCCAGCTCACACAGATGGTACATATTGATAGCTCTCGTGCCAGCTCACACAGATGGTACATATAAGATTGCTCTCCCAGCTCACACGGGGTACATATAAGATGCTCTCAGCCCAGCTCACACGATTGGTACATATAAGATTCCCCCATGCCCAGCTCACAAAGATTGGGACATATAAGATGCTTTCATGCTCAGCTCACACACGGTTGGTACATATAAGATGTTTCATGCTCAGCTCACACAGGTTTGGTAATATAAGATGCTTTCATGCTCAGCTCACACAGATTGGTACCTATTAGATGCTCTCATGCCCAGCTCACACAGATTGTACTAATTAGATGCTCTCATGCCCAGCTCACACAGATTGGTACATATAAGATGCCTAAGCCTCACACAGGACAGTTACATATAGATGCCCTCAGGCCAGTCACAGGATGGATAATAAGGTTATATAAGCTCACCCAAACTAAGTGGAAACAGAATGTGTCTAGCACAGCCCCACCAGATAATTACCCACTTATCTATGATGAGCAGAGGCAGGACCTGAGTGGCTGCATGAAAGCGGCGAGTAAGTGCAGAGATGAGATGGGGGGGCATAAGTGGGGTGCGTGAGGGTGAACGCACCGTAAGCCACAATTCTTTTCCTCTGTCCGCCACATTTTCTAAAAAAAACTTTTGTTATATTGCCTCATAGAGGACGGCCCCGTATAATGATACAGTACAGTAGGTCAGATAAAAGGATGTAGGCGACTCCAGAACATACGGATGATTGTATAAACCAACATACAATTCACAGTGAAAGATGGTGGCACATCCCCGAACGTTGTATCACTGATGTGGTTTAATGATCATCCTATTTCTGAGGAAAAGCGGGCTTAACCTTTTCTGATGTTAGTATATTGTTTCCTAGGAAGTGGATTCTTTTTGTAGCCAGCACCCTTAGAGTGCACATAAGGAACCTATTGGAATGTAAAACACAGTAACAGTAAATAGCTATGTACAGAAATGTGTGGCACAAGTGTATAACAGATAAGGTTGAATAGCTGCACCTTGACAGTTCTCCAAGAGGGATATATGCATCATAGTAGGGCGAGATTGGGTTTGTGGAGTTGGACCGGAGGAAATGGGATAGAGGAAGGTTTCCAATTCCTCAGACAAATCACACCTCTGCGTGAGGAGATCAAGGTAATGCAACACAAAGGAGATCCAAGAAAACATCAGTATAGAAGGATTTTACTTACTAGCAATATTGATTAGGCTTGTACTTGGTCATATGTATTATATAGTCAAGGATGCAAAAAGAAAAATACAGGGGGTCAAAAATTGACTGTCCCTAACCTACATAATGCATAATAGATCTCTGGAAACAATAAGCTTTGCAATTTTTGATATAAAGTAGATAACTCTCCTCTCGCATTTATAGCATGGCTGAAAGATTTGATAGAGATCACGAAAATGGTTACGGACACCATGCCCACCTTGCATGAGTTCTGGGCCACAGCTTCAAAGATTCAAAACTGGACGTCTGTATTCTGCACATGGTCTTTCAGATCTGTACTCTAATCAGTACCATGGGGAAACACCAGTGACCCCTGATCCGAATGATACAACAATAAGACCCTGTGCAATGGGAGAATATCGACAGAGCGAACTTTCATAGTGAATCATGTACAGTAACATTCCTCAGGGCAGCATATATAGTCTACCTTACAGGTGGCACACACAAACAATTAAAAAGGACAACACAGATGGATCCAATGGTATCGCCACTTTATCGTAGTGGTGAGTAGAGTAGCACCCCAGAAGCCAACAACGTTCCAGTGGCTGGGACGTTCAGAAAATTTAAGTTAGAGAGTCGGCTGTGGCTGAGGAAAACTTGCAGTCTGAGTATTCTCCCCATGCTCTTTACATTGTGTAGGGGAGCTGTGAAATCTTCAGATCGTTTGTCAGCTTTCAACGGATCTTTGATTGTTGCGTCCCCAGTTTCGAACACAGTTAGATACCAGTATGTGAGCATAAATATGGGCTATTTTGTCGTGACCTCCGCAATGCAAATTAGGACCAAATTATTTGCCGTTAATTTACCATGGTTGTTTAAGCAAAGATTTTCGCCAATAGCAATAGTGATGTTAATTCGCTGTAGTTCATGCGTCCCTTCTAATAACACGGTAAAATAGAGAAGTATCCCGCAGAATTCTCCCAATACCAGCCCAAGGCTGTTATGATAATTAGTAACATAGCAGAGGGTTTTTAGCATTTAAACCCATTGACGGTATAGTACAACGGTATAAGACCCCAGGCAACTGTATGTTAATTAGCCACAAAATTGGAATTTGAAAATGCTCCTAACCCGCCCTGGACACTGTTTTATGTAAGAAAAGCCCACAAGGGGAATAGTAATGAACACATTATCATTTCATTTACCTCCAGGTTGGAAAGTGTGCCACTAATGCCTTTTCCCCCATCTCATGATTGGCAGTTTTAGGCTTAAAGGGCAAAAAACACGTTTTGCTGCTTATAACTATACAATGAGCATTTCCACAAGTAGGGCCGATATGAGTCGGTAAAACGTAAATGGCAATAGGGGCGAGGCAAGTTTCCACGTTGAAGTAGAAAACTGTTTGCATGTTGTTCTTCATGTTTATATAGAGGTAAAGGGCACTGACCTATGTAAACAATAACAGGGTGGGTGCATAGACAGAATTAAGAAATATCAAATTTAAAGTAGAGAGAAAAAGATAACTATCTGACTCCTTAACTGATAGCAATAAAAGTCACATTTATTAAAAGTCAATAAAAAACATGCCTCAAATTCATCAATGCACTGGCAGGGTTACCCTACTACTGGTACTGCTACCAAGACCTGGGACCGTGAAGACGGGGTGAGGGCAGACAGATAAGGGCACGGCTCGTACTGCAGCACAAACGCCATCCACATGGATAGCATGCAATTGTTATGGCGATTCGGTGCGTTTGCGCATGACGTTTTCTTCATTAGGTATAGGAAAACGCATACGATTGCGATAATGAAAAATGTGGAAACGCAAATCGCAAATCGCAATGCACCTGAAAACGTGCGTTTCGGTGGTTGCCACGTTTTCATGATTTAAAAAAAAAACGCAGGGAAAAATTGCAGCGAGCGGTGCTGCCAACCCCATAAAACAGCAAAAACTGGGGCGGCAGAAATGCGGGGATGGTTTAAACCCGTGCACAGTGCATTGATGTACATAAGGACTTGCAAATAGACCTATCAGGGTATTCAATAAAAAGTTCTTCAGGGTTATCAATAAAAGTTATTATGGTAAAAATGGTGCTAATTAGCCACAACCATGCAGTGTTAGCCTTCAAATGTTAAAATAAAATCTGATTTTAAAAAAACTGTCAAAATTCCTTGCAAACCCCGAATATCACCACAAAAATTTCATTTATGTCATTAATTTCCTCAAAAACTGTATTCTATGAGGGAAATTTTGGGTGGCACACAGTTTTCCATTAATTTGGATCAGTCGCTTACCAGAACATGAATCAGCAGCTCAGTACCAACCACAAGAATGAAAATCAAATGCAATATATAACAATACAATTACATATACGGTCTATGAATGTGTAATAGAAATAAATAATGTAATTATGGTTTTATCACTGAACTTCCACTTGAAATATAGTACAATACACTGCAAATGTTTGGGAACGTTAAATAGCTCTAATTGGTTCATTTTCCCATGTAGCCTTATGAATAATAATAAAATGGGCACTAAGACAGCAGTGTGCATTGGGGAAATAATTCCAGATCCCCGTTAGCATGTATAGACATCTACTTTGGTAGCCCGGGACCCTGGTAGTCTCGTGCCATATCAACACTGGTGATCTCCTTAGTAAGAACACAAACGTTTTGAGAAAACCTCACGTTTTCCCTGAGACTTCCTTGTGACGAGAATAATGGAAACTGAGAGTCATAGGATTGCCTCATCATTATATTGACCAGCCTCCTCTGCACAAAAATTGGTCACTGCACCTGTGCAAACATATACGGATAAAGAGACTGGTTATAAAAAACTGACCACATGAGAAATTAATAGGGGAACACAAACGCAGGTACAAAAATTTTTCTTTTCCATTGTTAAAAATAGCTAGTAATTCTGTAAAGGAGTTTCAGGGTGGGAGTCCTGCCTAGCACTCCACCGCTAGGCATCCTGACAGGGTGTCACATGACTAATTAAAGGTAAATGTGGTTCTGCGATACTTCCAAAATGAGTAGGATTTTATATAAAAATGCCTTCCACCGTACCTTCAAAATAGAACCAAAAACACATTCTAGATAAAGTCCTGAGAAGTTATTCGAAGGTTTAGCTAATATGTACTTCCTGCTGACCACTTCCTGTTTTCAGCAAGTGTGACCAGTGTAGGCAGTGTGGAGCAGCCTCGGAGAAACAGTGTTTCAGATATTACCGCTTTGAAACTGTGCGGGTGAAGAGTGTGGTACGTCCATAAGCAGAAGGTTAATGCCCCATGCGGGCATGGTTCTCCGCTAAAGTCCCGGCATGGACCTATGAAGCGGACTGTGATTTATGGATACCAGGGACGCCGGAGAGTATGGTGTTTTTTAGGGAAATTTTATATATCGGGTGTGTTTTGTCTTTGATCTAAACTAGATTGTCTGATGGTATCCCACCCCCTACAAGACCGGTTATTACCGTTGCATCTGTATGTGGTTGGGACTGTGTGTGTGGGCCTGGGGTAGGATATTTTCCCCTATTCCATTCTTTGGAATTTTGCATGAGTATCACCCCCAGCCCACTTCTAACTATAGTGATCCACGCAGGGTTAAACAAGTGCATTTCCTCCCTCTTAATATAATGTGAGCAGCCTCTGCTGCATCATGATGCTTTCCAATGTCCAATTTTTCCCCAGGTACTTCCTGGTTTCCCAGCATAAGTTTAAACTGAGCATGCTTCTCCTGGGCAGAGGGGCTAGCAGAGGTATTGTCCACTTAACCTACTGGAAGCAGGAAGTTGAAATACCTCACATCATTGATCAACTGGTGAAGCCAGAGATGTGATTGATGCTCATTATTAAAGGAAATACTGCAGGTTCATTTAACCCTAAATGTTTGGAGACCACAGTTGCGTTATACATAGGTTCTGATGGCAAAATGAGCACCAAGCAGCAGTTCATGTGACAGGCTGGTGAGACAATCAGAAACTTGTGAAGCTTGAAGAAGACTCTGGATGCAAAAGAGCGAGGTTCAAGTGGGGATCCTCAGTAAGTACTTTAAACCTTCAAAGAGTAGGCTTTCAGTTTCCTTAAAACAAGGCATAATTGAAGTTAAGATACAAATCTGCAAGACTTAGTATTCGCCCTCCCCTCCAATTCCATAGTTTTAACGATAAGGAATTTTTATTTAATCTTCCCTTAGTGACCTAGGTGATCCTTCGACGCCATTTTAGTCAAGGAGGATTTATTCTCTTCGTACGACTTGTTTGGGGCATATTTCATGCACAGCTCCAATTGTTAAGAATCCTGCGCATGTATTGTGGGATTTCAGGCTTCTTTCAAGCATAAACTGAAGCCCTCTAGATAATTGTTGGCTTTCCTTTATTAAATAATAATAAAGCAGCAAGGAAAGGTATAGTATAAGAATTTGGCTGAAGGCGCATTTGGAGGGAATGTGTGTGTTTGGTGCTGCAAATTTTAAAACGCAATAGATGCCATGATTGCAGGACATGTTGCTTTTTACTTACCTTGGTTTTTACTTACTGGGGGTTAAAAAACAAACTTTTTGTGATGATTGGTAAAATGTTTTTTTGATTAGTACCCTTTAAGACATGGGCCCACGGAAGGATAAGTAGAAGATGTGTGTGACCTGGGTCTGGTGAGGTGGGTATTTTTTTTTTGTGTTTACAACCATAAAACTATCTTTATCTGAGGATAATCTAAATAGTTTTGACATATGTTACACTTAAGCCATAGCTTCATGGAAATGGAAGGTATGGTCAGAGGTGAGGTACCTGTGTTCTGTGGGGGGGTTGGGGGTATCAGAATGTGGTTTTTATGACCATGAACAAACCATTTGTAAAATATCCACATTTGATGGTAAGGTTTAAGGACACTACTCTGGGATTATCAAGCTCGCGATAGGTTTTATGGACACTGTACTCCGCGGATTCAATGCTGAGTATAGGTTTACGGACACTAACTCGTGGTATTCAATGGCTCGCAAATAGTTCAATGTACAATTTTATTGCGGATTCATGCTCGTGATAGGTTTAATGGACACTTACTCGCGGATTAACTGGTCGAGTATAGGTATCATGGACATATTACTCGCGGATTCAATGCTCGTGTAGGTTCATGACATTACTCGCAGGGATTCATTGCTCGCGTATAGGTTTAATGGACACTTACTGCGGATTCATGCCGCGTCAAGGTATAATGGACATTATCGTGGATTCAAGCTTGCGTATAGGGTATCAGGACATTTATCGCGGTTCAATGTCATATAGGTGTTAATGGACACACTTACGCGAGGATTCAAGCTTCGGTATAGGTATAAGGACTTTACTCGCGATGAGGATTCCATCGCTCGCGTTATAGGTACACGGAAGTTACTCAGGATTCATTGCGCGTATAGGTTTTAATGGGCAATTACTCGCGGATTCCAATGCTCGGTAAGGTATAAGGTGACATTTACTCGCGGATTTACAGTGCCTAGGCGTAATAGGTATCATGGACATTTACTCGCGGATTCAATGCTCAAGTAGTAGTTTTAATGGACACTTACTGGGGATTCATGCTCGGAAGAGGTTTTAATGACAAATTGACTTGCGGATTCAACTGCATGCGAAATAGGTGTTAATGGATAATTACTCGCGGATTCAATGCTCGAGTATAGGCTACAGGACATTTACTCGCGGTCATGTCTCGCGTTATAGGTTTTTAATGGACATTTACTTCGCGGATCACTGCCTCGCGTATAGGTATAACTGGACTTTCACTCACGGATTCAATGCTCTCGCGTATAGGTATCATGGAACCATTTTATACGGATTCAATGCAGTAGCATTATAGGTATATGACACTTATACTCACGGATCAATGCTCGGTTATAGGTTTTAATGGACACTTACTCACGGATTCAATGCGCGGTATAGGGTTTTAATGGACACTGTTAAACCTTTTTTCCACGGATATTGCTCGGATAGGTATCATGGACATTTACCGCTGATTCCTGCTCGAGTATAGGTATAATGGACATTTACTTGCGGAGTTGCAATGCCGCATAAGGGTATAATGGATATTTTACTGCGAGTCAATGCTTGCGTAAGGATCATGGACATTAACTCGGGATTTTTTCAATGCTCGTGATAGGTATCATGGATTGTTACTCACGGATTCAATGCTTGCGTAAGGATAAGGAATTAATCTCGTGGATCCATGCACGCGTTATAGGTATCATGGACATTTTACTCGCGGATATTCATGTTAATGACTTCCGGAATCAGCTCCGTATAGGTTTAATGGACACTTACTTCACGGTTTCAATTGCTCGCTCATAGTTTGGATTTTTACATTAGGGATAGGTTAAGGGACATTTTACTCACGGATTCAATGCTTGGTATAGGTATAATGGACATTTAACGCGGATTCAATGTCCTGTATCGCGATACGTGGACATTTACTCGCGGATCAAATGCCACGTTATAGTATCAGTGGACATTTTACTCGCGGATGATCAACTGCCACGTATATTGTATCGGGAATTACTCGCGGATTCAATGCTCCGTATAGGTATCATGGACATTTTACTCGCGGATTCAATGCTCCGTATAGGTTCATGGACAGTTACTACGTGGGTATTCAATGGTCGTGATAGGTATCATGGACATTATTCTCGCGGATTCATGCATCACGTGAGGTATTCATGATACTTTACTCGGGGATCAATGCTCGGTATAGTTTACGAAAACTGGAAAATATTGAAAACTCCGGGTCCGGAAGTTAGAAAGTCGAGTCCTTGTTGAATCGACAGTTCGGCTTCAATTGTTCGAGTTCTAGTCCATCTATAGGGGTAATAAAGGGGCGAAAACATGAGCGGAGAAAATTGACTATGGAGTGATGGGTGTTACACATTCAAGCTCATTGGGCTGACATTAGAACAAATATGAAAGATCGGCTGACCTCGAAAACAAACCTAACTTTCTCTCTTTATCTGTTTAGAAAAAGATGGCTAGCAAACGAGGTCAGGCGGTTTCTACACGGCCTTACATCTCCAGAAAATACAACAATAAGGTAGTGGTAGGTGTGACCAAGGATTAAAACGGTCAGCGTTGTATCGGCTTAAGAAACTTGCGTGCTTTAGGATTTATAGTTTTTATTAAACTAAAAGAGCAACTGTTTGGCCATTGGGCAGAATAATCAAATATTGGGAACATCAGGAGCTACAACTTGTTCGGTTATCGTACCGGTTTGACGCACAGAATTGTTAAACATCTATTAGGTATGGTCAAACTTTGATGTGACAAAGCATAAAAAGTGTTTTGGGTCTTTGTTTAACAGTTTTTTTAAAAAGGACACAAAAATAGCGTGTTAGTTTCATATGTGTAGTCAGTGGCATTCTGAACATTATATCTGTTTGTTCAATTAGAAACTGAAGTTTAGTTCTTTTTAAGACGTTTGCTAGCACCCAACTGGATCTCTCTTCAGAACTTGTACAAGAATGTTGGCTTTAAGTGATCCTTATGCCTGATAGAAGTATAATACGTAAGCCCAACCCCTGAGCAGTCTACACACATGCAACAGGGACGTCTGGTTTTGGGAAATAACGCACGTGGTGGTGGCCATCATTTCAAAGTCACACCCGAAGACACCTGAACGAACTGACCGAATATACACCATTAACCTCTCATATTCCAGTTGGTGGATAACTAGGACAATGTTGTATGTAGAAAAAAACTATTGAAAATCGCACTAGCCAAAGTAATAAACCCTCAGTAGTATGTGCTCTAAAAGTGGTTTAAAAATACTAATAAATACAAAACAAGAAAACAGAGAAAACCCATAGCACTCTTTTACATATAAAAATCCCTTTATTCTCAGTGGGAACTCTATGTAAAACATAACTTTAAACCAATAGTCACCCCAATAAATTCAAAATCTTAGTTCAGTTAGTATTAGGGATAAATTCAATAGGTTACCACTATTCAATAGAGTCCTTAAGCACAATCTAGCTTATATTTGATTGTAGGAGCCTATTAGTATACTAACAGAGACTATATAGTAACTACAATACCATCAGTGGCTTCCTGCAAGTGTATCAGGCTGGGGTGATTTGACGCCATACGCGTGTCGAAGTTGTGGCATAGTTGTTAGAAGAACAGACTCAACAGTTGTTTACCCATATAGGACGTGTATGGGCTTTTGGGTTGAGCTGATCTGCTCAGGGAAAATTCCAGAAGGAAAATAGCAGCTATGGTCCATGTAGATGTGATCAGTGCTTAACATACCTGTAGTAGCAACAGAAAACTGTAATGCTAATATGTACCAGTCTAGTATAAATAGTATAGTATAGTATTAGGTCATAGATAGAATAGTTAAAATAATTAAGATAATAGTATAGTATAGTAGGTATAGTATATAAATAGTTATAGTATATATAGTTGAGTATAGTAGCTATAAATAGTATAGTTTAAAATAGTATAGTATAGATAGTATAGATTAATAGTGGTGTAGTAAGTATAGTACAATATATAGTTTAAATATTATAATATAGTATCGTATAATAGTATAGATAAATAGTATCAGTATAGATAAATAGTATATAAAGTAGTTATGGTATAGTATAACTAGTATAGTAGTACGTAAATAGTTATTAGTTAGTAGTATAGTAATATAATAGTATAGTTAGTTATAAATTACGTTATATGTATAAAAAGTCAGCTGTCTCATTGTTGTTGCATAGATGAGTACTAGTATAGATAAATAGTATAGTATAATAGTATAGTAGTATAGTATATAACTTTTATAGTTATATAGCTATAGTAAGTATAAAAAATAGTATTGTAAAGTATAGTATAAATAGTAAGTATAGGTACTAAATAGTGCTGTGAAGAGTGCTCTGATTTTAGCAACTGAATAACGTAGGCCCAGCACAGAAGAAGAGACAATTACCTCAGGTCAGGACTCAGCCCGTGTGTGTACACCTGCTATTACGCAAAAAGGACATACCTTTGAGATTGTAATGTCAAAATCCTTCAAAGCGAACAGGACTGGTTAAGGAGGTGTCAAGGAGGCAATTATGTGAAAATAAAGAAAACCAAGCACTGAATAGAGGATGGGGAGTCGAACCCAAACTGTATGCCACTGACAATGCAGCTGGTCGCTTATAAGACAGGAGAGAGAGCGGTCCGGCCAGGGATAACCGAACGACGTGGGACGCTCAGTCTGGGTAAGTCATATACGAACATATGATGGCACTTTAGCTTTAGTCACTCTTAGTTAGCTTTAACATATAGGAGCCTAGCCCTACTACTGGACTCATAAATACAATCAATAAGTTTTACTCTGTTTGTTCAAATATCAATTCTCTACATACAATGTTATCTGTACCACAAATTCTTTCCAAAAATATTGTAATAGATACTAATATTAACAATACCATTAGTAATAAATAAATCAATAATATTGAATTTACAGCGAGTATTAGTATTTTGTTTAAAGGGTAACTGTCTGGTTTCATAATACTTAAATGTTTCTCTCTATTCTTTTAAACAAGCCTAGATATGTCTCTAGCTTATGCTGAAGTATAGGCTTGTAAAGTGACACTTTCTTGTCTGTCCTGGATGTCTTGAGTCTCTGTCAGTAACACGGATGTGCAGTGTAAGAAGCCCCACCCCTGATTTAGAAAAGTTCAGGGATGGGGCTTATGGCGCTGCTGATATTCTCGTCACAGCAGGGGGCATGATCAAGCCTTGGGGGCAGAGCAGTGGTGCTGGTGATGTCCAGCTCACAGTACTGACAGTAAAAAAAACTTTTTGCACTGCTATTTACTTTATTGACTGCAGCGGGAAGCATGATCCTGATGTAATTTTAAAGGTAGGAGTGTTTTTCTTGTATAAAGGGCACTGCATGAAGAAACACTGTTCCCCTTTAAGGAGTCGCATTCTGTTAAAAGGACGATCATTACCTGTATAATCTGCAGTCCTTGGTCAATTGTAAATTTATTTAGAATTAGCAATGGAATCTCCTGAACATGAAATAAACAAGTATGAAAAATTTCACTTTAATAAAAAAAGGAAAAGGTTGCCATTGTGTATGAAGGACATTGATAACTGATAATTTCAATGGAGGAGGAAATGCTTATTATATTTTAGACATTTTTTTGCTGCTTCAGCTTTCTTTACCAGAACATTTTCTTGTAACTGTAAATAACTTTAAGACACAAATACATAAAAGTCCTCGATATCTGAAATAAGACAACTGTCCACTTTTAAATTGCTGGTTAAATAAGGTTGCTGTCTGGGTATTGGAATCAGAGAGCAAAATCAAAGGTTTTCTCGGTGGGTGGTTTAGTTTTTGGAGCTGTGATTAAAAGGACAGGAATCTAGTAATTCTCGAATGCACAAGTTCATATATTCTACTGGGGATTGCACCTGTGTCAAATAAAGCAAGCAAAGGTAATAAACAGGACATTAAGTAAAGTGCATGGGGCATATTGCCCAACATTCCAGGAGAGCTATTACTCGTTCCAGTGCGGTTCTGCGTCTCAGAGGGAGGCGAGTGGGAAGAACACGATCTGAAAACAATGGAATCGAATTTTGCGAATGCATCACTGGCATATTTTTTTTGAATTTTCAATAGGAGTTTTCATTTTTTGATTTTGTAAATTTGATAAAGGAAACTGTAACTCAGTATTTGCAGTCTTTGCCATCCGTTTGTATTATCATAGGGAGGTGAGAATGCTTATTCTCACCTCCCTGGAATAATAGGACGCTCCGATCGCGCACCCTATCTTTTGTATTGGCGCGCATGCAACTAAGATAGGGCGCACGGTCGGGACAGGCAGCGGTGTCAGTGACGGAGAGGCCTGCGAGTGGAGGCGAAGGTAAGTTCCAGGTCCCCGGCGTCCGATTTTCCACAGGGAGGTGAGAATAATGTTCTCACCTCCTGTGACTAATTACAAACGGAGGGCAAAGCTCTGCCAGATATTTGATAAATTATGGGTTTACGTTCCTTTAAATTTTTCAATGAAAAGTTCAGAGAGTTTCGAGAATTACGAAAACACCTGGGATCCAAAGAATTTGACGAAAACTGGCAGTTTCCAAAATTAAGACAGAGGTTAGTTTCAAAAACCGATTAATCACTCCTTGATCATGCACAATTTCTAGTGAAACAGATTTCTGTACATTGGGCTTCAAGGAGAACGTAAGATTATGCAGAGTAGGAACAGTCTATACCCGGCAGTAAATGATTAATTTCTATCTACTTTCATCCTCATGTTAGATTCAGGATATTAGCAAGAAGGATTTGGGAGCGCAGCCATGCAGCTTCTGGGACAGGGGTCCAAGCTGATGTGCGTAGTGCAAAATTGTCATAATATTGCTCCAATGGTTTGTTGGAGCTTCAGAGGACAGTTAAATAAAAAAAATGGCAGGCAAAAATTACTTTTCAAGTCCGTAAAGTAGGGACTTTGGCTGCCCCTCAAAATGGTTTGAAACTTTGCAACAACACAGCAGGGTTATTCAAAAAAAGTTCGTATCGTTTAAAAATGTGCCTAATTTTGCCCAAACCAATGAGATCTTAGTTTTCAAATGTTAAATAACATCTGATTGGTTGGGGCAAAATTAGCACCATTTTAAACGATAAGAATCTTTATTGAATCTCCGTATATTGTACAGCGGCTGCGTCCCATAGTGGCGCTATATAATAAAAAATTAACATACATTAGTGGAAACACTAAAATATTTATTTTTCTCATGAGGGAAAATTATTTTCTGAAAAGCTTTCCTGTTCCTATAGGGACAACTAAAGAGTTCTGGTGGACTATACTTTGACTTTACTTTTAATTTAGACATTCCTGCTACATTTTTCCTGATGTTTCGTTATGATGTAGAAAATTTTTGTGAGAACTTGTGCTCTCAAAATGAATGGGCCAGGCAGAAACTTTGAGGGAAGAAACAGTGTCGTTTGCTAAACCTTGCAGCGTGAGTCCTGAGTTCGTTTTCCACTCGTGGACACATCTGCAAGGAGTTTGTAGGTTCTCCCCGTGCTTTGCGTGGGTTTTCTCGGGCATCTCCGGTTTCCCACACACTCATAAGGAACCTGATAGGTGTATGTGTCAAATAAATGGATAGATTGTAAGCTCTTCGGGGCAGGCCTGATGTGAATGTATCCATGTAATGTAAGCGCTACGAAAAGAGTTGGTTATATAAATGTAAGATGTATTATTAAATTCATAAAAAATGCGGATAACATCTACTGTATATTAGTGTATTGCCAGATTTAGCTCACATTAAGGTTTAATTCCCTTTAAAAAACTTTCATAGAAATGACCCAATATTCTTAATTTTCAAGTTATTCTATTCCTTGTCTCTTACAAGAAAAAGATATTTTCAAATCTAACGTCTCTTTAATAAAACAATATTTTCACCCGTAGCAATTCACTTAACAACCATGAGAATCTACTGTGTTGTTCAGTGTCAAATAAGGGAACTATTATTGGCAATCATGGGACTTGTCCCACATTGAAGGCATGATTGGATTTTGAATTTTATTGGCCTAATGCTTTGTCTCTAAAGTGAGGAATCAATACTGCAATGGAACAATATGTAAGGAAGCTTCTGTCTGATGAGATTTTTAGTGTGATAAATACACGTAAAGGTGTTTATGGTTCACAAATGGCCTCATGATATACCATGTTTACATAGAAAATTGTCTATATTATTGCACCTTGAGTTTTGACTCTTTAGTTACATATAGAACGGCTGTATCTATTCTAATGTATTGGATACAATAATAGCCATGTATTGTAAATCCCTTTTACACTGCATGTTCCGTTGCTGGTGTTTATTGGCTATTGTTATTGCTCACAATAAAGATACCGTATATAATCATAGTAGACCTTAATAATGAGGTAGCCTAAAACCCTAACTACACAATCCCCCCCAGTCACTTCTACGGCCATTGGGATATTGAATGCTCAGTGTGGTAATACAAAGTACCTATTTTGTATTCCCGGTTCGGAAGTAAGGGTAAGTTCTAATAACTGCAGGAACTTCCCACTTTTTATCTTCAAGGGTTTAATTTTGTGCTCCATTAAACCCATGGTCAACACAGTGTTTAAAAAGAACTTTTAATACAGAGTTTTACTATAGCTTTTACTATAGGTTTTACGGTTGTAACGTTCGGTATTAAATTATCGGGCCAGGGGGTATTTCGGAACATCGCAGGGTCCTCTGCAGTAAGGCTATGTATGGGCCCTTCAGCTTATGTCTGGAAGGGGACTTTTGACCCTGAACTTTTCTTTTAAATAGGGGTTCAGACTTCATTGATATGAAATGACCCTGTAAAGGGACACTAGCTGAAAAAATTACTTTGCTCATCTAAATCTATAATGCATACATGAAGTAGCACTTACTCTGATTTGATGTGTTGCTGCATTGCCTCAATCCAGAAAACAATTTTGTTTAGGAGCAGTATGCCCCCCCTCCCATTTTAACCACTCTCCACTTCCATTCCTGACCTGACTTTTCCACAAACAGAGCAGATTATCCACAAGGCAACCCTAGGCACTGGCCTAGGGCCCATAAAAACTTCGGGGGCCCAGCTTCACAAGCAGAACAAAAAAAATATACAATATATGTAGCAAATTATGGGGCCCTAAATGAGCCACTGCCTTGGGCCACCATATGATCTAATCCATCTTGCCCACAAAACCAACTGCAAGCCTGCACACGCCATTCCACCTGTCAAAACTCTGTCACCATTCAGTACAGTTAAAAACTACTCACAGCAGAAAGAATAGTTTTTTGGGAGCAATGACTTGATTGACGGCTGCTGAAATATAATAAGTTTTAGATTGGATATCTAAAGGGACAATAGGGGGCAGATCAACAAAAAAAAATTGAGACAGTGGTGGTTGGGAAGAATTATAGTTTTCCAGTTATGGTCAATTGATTTAAAATAACCTATTTTTCGTAAGATGCCCCTTTAACAGAAACAAACTCCACCCTAATAAAGAAAATATTTTAGAAGAATGGCTCCTCTTTAAAAAGTATGTTGATATAGATCCATAGTTTTGTTACCATGAAATTCATTACTGTATGTCTGACTATGGTCTTGGAGCTTCATGGAACGAGCAATTTAGAAAACCTGTACTGAGCCGTTACTGAGCCGAGCAGCGCTCAAAGAGGCAGTAAGGGGATTAACATTACATGCATCTTGGCTGTGATGTCAACTGTCAATTATACGACAGTTACTACGGAAGAACCAGGAAGCAGAAAAGGGGGGAAACAGTGACATTTGTGCAGGAATTTAGGTTGACACTTATATATTTCACATTTCAAAAACTATGACCATTTAGGGTTTAGGGGGTGATTATTTAAACTGTATGTCAGTTTTCATTTTAGGGCTTGGACGTGCCTTTAAAGGGCATTGTCAACCCTATGTTCATACTTTTGACAAACCTGCAGGGCATGTCCCCCCACCCCCAGCCGCAATTCTACGCCAAATACGCTTCCAATACTTTAACTTACAGATCCTAGTTCCTGAACGTGCTGGTATGGCTCCCTTGCCCACCAGAACTACAAGCATGGGGCGGGAAGGCAGCCGCGGCTGTGATTGGCTGGAGGCAGCCAATCACAAGCCGCGGGGCTGCGATCAGTGAGAAGGCGGTTGGAGCGAGGTGACATGTTGTAAGTAACAGAAGGGAAGCGTTTTTCGGGTATGTAAGAATAAAAGTGGTGGGTTGGGGAAATGCCCTTGCAGTATGTTAAAAGCATTTTACGATGCAGGAGAAGGAAAGCTGGAGATGGATCGGGAGGGAGGGAGGGGGGGGGGAAGGGAAAAGGGCTCCACTGCGCATGCTAAAAGCAAGTCAAAGGACACAGCAGAGGAGAAGAAGAGACCTTTTGGACAGGAAGACAGCTCCTACCCTACAGTTTCTGGACTTTGAAGATGGCATTACAGAAGAGAAGAACACAAGGAGCAGGAATGTAAGGTAAGGATGATTTTTTTTAATTGTACAGTGGGGCCAGTAGTGGGTTAAGTTTAGTTTGGGGGTGGACATGCCTTAAACTGATATAGGAACGTGTGCAGTGGCACTTTTAACAGAGTCCAGTTACCATGCAGAGCTATACCTGGTTCTTTCCGCCTTAAAAAAAATCTATGCTCTGCAAGCTGGAATTTGTCTTCATTACTCTGTGCTTTGATTTTCACTCTACCTGTGTTTTCCCAACAACCTCCATCCCTAAGCTGAGGACCACTGGCATGCACAATAAACGGTGATGGCCTCTGCGTTGTGCGAGCTGCGCAACCAGGTCAGACTGAATGTTTGGGGTCCACCAAGAAAGTGAGACCAGGGCCAACAGGAAATCTGAGACCAGGGGCCCAACAGGAATTGAGACAAGGGGCCACCAGGAAATCAGAGACCAGGGGCCACCAGGAAATATGAGACCAGGGGCCCCAGGAAATCTGAGAACAGGGCCCACAGAAATCTGGACCAGGGGCCCCAAAGCGACAGTTTATGGACCAATAACATTTAATATCTCGTTAGGACTCATTTACATAAATTAATTAGAATTCTAATAAGTACGTCCGCAGGCATCTTGCATGTTGCAGGTCAGCTACATTACCCTAAACCAAATCGAATATCTACAGGAAAATGATTATTGTATGATTGTCCTGATTTCAAACCATATAAACAGCTAGTAAAGAAATAGTACAGAAGACAATAATAAAGGCCTTTAACATCCTTCAGCTCCTCTGTTTATGCTATATTATTTCGGGCAGGGAATAGTCTGGAGGGATGAGGTGAAAATTAGAGGGAATCCAGGTAAGACTGTCGATTACCATCTTATTGACATGTACCGTGATACTAGGTTAAGTAGTTGGACTGAAGTGGAGCCGATTCTGTCAGTGGCAATCCACTTAGATTTCTCATTAAAATTTCACAATATTTCAATTCATAAAATGTAAAAAAAAATTTGTTTTGCTTATTTGGCGGACGAGTGTGATTTAATAGGGCAAATAGCGTCTTTGGGCACAAAAAGTCAACACTAACTGGATATGGAATAGGTTGCTTCCAGCTGTATAATTCGCTTTGGAAACCAACGCAGCTGATGCAAAACCCTTCTTAAGTCACGCGAACGTATATTAAATTAGTAACTTTAAGATTGGATATTTGCCCTGCAACTCTGGATAAAGAGCCCCACACTCATCTGGAATTCACCACCATGAAGATTTGAAGGAAATCATTTGTATTTGATGGATTAGTTTTTCAATATCTTAAAGGGGCACACCCCTATCATATTGTCATCGTTCCGATGGAATTGGACTGTATTTTGCAACAATTCTGAAATTCACAGATCACTTTCCATATCTCTAAATGAAGACGCTCAGGTTAACCAAATTCCCAATTCCATAATTATACGTCCCCCTTAAAACAGGAGCCATTTGGGACAATGGGAATTTCTGACCAAATTTTCAAAGGATAAAATGGGTGTGACCCTTGCTGTAAAACAAATCCCGCAGTAGCTTAGTATCGGGCAGTGCAAAGGACCGAACTAGTCCAGTGACTTAATTATGTGACACTGGAATGCTGGGAAAAATAAAGCACATAAGTGTAATTTAAATTTCCTAGCACTTGCTCAAAATAGGGTGATATGCAACGATTAAACTGCTTTAAATACCCTTAAAATACAATGAATTTTAAATTTATTTTAAACTATTCTCAAATACAGGGATATTTAGTTTTGGAGAGCTCTACAGCATTTTTCTAGAAAAACAAGAATTGTATATTATATATATCATATTATATTGTAATGCTGTACCTCCCAACCAAACCTGCCGGCTTTGTTGTAGTTTCCTCAGGAGGGGGTGGAAAGATGCCCTGGTTATTAATATCAATTATTCTTATAATGGTTGAATGCCTTTAACTGTGACGTTTTGGGTTTTTTTTTAATGTATATTTTACAAAGAAGGGGTTTACATAACATAATCATCTCTAGAACAATTAGCTGATTAAAACAACTGTGCTAAAGAAACTAAAGAAATAAAGGTTATTAATGCACTTCTAGCTCCGTATTATGCTTGAATAATAATGTACGATGCTGACAAGCAGCGTGGATCTGTCTATATACGCAGACAGAGGTTGACAAGAGTCAACTGTATCAAAAAACTAGGGCTATGACAGCAGAACAGACTATTTTACCAAATCCAGGCACAATTAAGAAATAAAAGCAAAATGACGTTTCATAGTGACGTTTACGGACGTAAGCGGGCAAGATAAAAACTGACAGTTCGTCACAAGGGTGGTGTGTCTTTCATTTTATGTTATCCTATCTGACTTTCTGTTTAAATAAACGTGTAAGTGAAAAGCTGTATGTCTGACTGAGCGGTGAAAATTAAAAGAGCCAAATTATACATTTTTCTTGTCAATTAAAAATTCAGAGCGGGGAAAGGAGAAATACGACGTAAGACTGTCCCTTTTCTCTGTATATAAATAAAGTCTAATTGCAAAACCAAGTGTTATTTGTTATTGATTGAGCATTCGAGGACATCGACTGGGACCGCCATAAAAAAAAAGAAAACACATATGCAGAAAAAAGCACCATATTGGCCATTAAAATAGCTCTAGGGTAAGGCCACACTAGCGCGTTTCGCGCTCGCGTTTGCGAACGCCGACTTTTCGCTTAAAAGGGAAATCGCGGGAACGCAAAAATTCCCGCGATTTCCGATGCGCAATGCGATTGCGCGTCCGTTCGCGTTATGGTAACGCATGCGTTCACCATTTTTGCGTGCGTTAAAGCAGGCGTTTCCAAACGTTGAAAAGGCGAAAACGCATGCGCAAAACGCGAACGCGAGAACGAAACGCGCAAGAAGAATCGCGCACAACAATCGCGTGCATAACGCTCGCGATTTGTGCACGATTCCTAGTGCCTTGACAGTTGTGGGCCTCACCCTTACTAAAGGTGAATATTTAGGTTCACATAAGATATCCAGTGGGAGAAGGAGCTAAGGACAGGACCATTTTATACAGTTTACTTGGCGTCCAATATCCTTAATGGGATATCTAGTTGATTAAAGTGCAGATCAAGTTTGTCTTGAAGTTCTGTCACTTATGTTTCTTCCTGGATCTTAATGTTCCCTTGTTTACTAAACATCAAATACAAAACCAATTTAAATGGGCTATTCTACAGGTAATTATAGGGCATTATTATTTGATTAGATACAAGAAAGACAGACCCTTATTAAGCCAGATGCTATTAAGTGCATAAGAGACAATTTGTAAAAAATATTTTAAAAATATTTTGTTTTCCCATCTTGAAGATTCATATTTTTGAATGCACTGGAAAAAAGGTGACACCACCTAAAAATAAAAAAGGGGAGTTAAGCTATAAAAAAGATACTTTGTCTTGTAATTAATTAAAAAAACATTTTTTTGGTGGGGGAGGTGGGGGGGGGTTTGCAATATTATTTGTAATCTGTCATGGAGTCAAAAATGGTTCCCAGGACATGTTTTTTAAAAATATTAGTTTATGAGACTAATAGATGTACTATTCCCTTGCACAACAGGTAATTAAATGATTTAACAGACAGTTCCCTACTCCGTTTCCCAGAAGAAAAAACACAACCATTTAATTGCCTCTATATACCAGCAGTTTAACTGTGTCAGTACTGGAGCTGTTAGTTTTTCATTTAATTGTATTGTCTCACAGATGCATCCTGGGACCCCCTCCTAATGCCGGCCATAGACTACATTGACCTTCCCGGGACATTCAGATGGTCTGAATTAATAAATCTCAGTATAGGTGGCTGGGCAGGGTAAGAATAATAAAGCCTCATACATACAAATGTGCAATTGCCCGCGACGAACAATGTGTATGCACGGCTATGTTTGACCAAAATACATACCGGCTGAATTGTCGAAATGGCCCAAATTGGCCATACATAACATGTGCGTGGAGGGTCGGACCCTGCTATCACACGTTGGTAGCATGAACCTTCAGTATAAGCAGATTTGTGGCTGATAATAGTGACATTAAGTTCACCCCTCAAATATTTTATATTCACAACATTTTATGATATCTTTTCATGGGGACATACTGAAGGAATGACAACTTTGTGATACACGGTAAAAGTAGGTAGTTGTACGCTGTTAGAACAGTGTAAAAAAAAAATAAACTCAACACACAGTAATAAATGTATAAAACGGCTACCTACAAGACATGAGACACCCTAAGGAAAAATGTGTGGCCAACCATTATTTTCCAGAACTACCTGGAAAATATTTTGGGTATTGAGTCAATGGAGCTTACAGGTTGGCCACGAAACATTCACAACTGCCTTCATAACAACCTTACGGAGCTGGTGGATGTTAGGACCTTAAAGGAAACTAAATCCATTTTTAAGTAGATGCCATCCGTTTTTATTATTCACAAGGTGAGAACGGTTAATCCTACCTCCCTTGTGGGAAGAATTGGACGCTCGGGGGGACACTTGGAACTTCCCGTACCGGGAAGCTCCACTCGCAAGGCGCTCCTCACTGACAGCCTCTCTGCGCCCGATCGCGCGCCCTATCTTGGCGAGAATACGCATAAGATAGGGCGCGTGGTATAATTATTTATTTAATCATGCTTTCTCTTTTCAACTCCCTCCCTCCTTCTTATGTCTTTAGTTATTACTTTATGCTCTGTGACATTCCCTTCTTACTCTCCACTGCAGCTCCCATCCTTCTATTATTTTAAGCTCCAATCTTCCCCATTCAGCTACACTCCCACTTACCTTCTGCCGAAGCTTAGGGGTGTGTCTCGGAGGCGTCACTGCTGGATGTCATGCCGGTTTTCCTCTTTTAACGTTACTTTTGCTCATGTGTCCACAATTTGCAACAAGTAACAGGCACAGATCGGCTCTGTAAGATCGCAATGTTGTATGTATATGTTTATATAGCGCCGCTGGAAGCAGATCGTACAATGTCATATACAAAAAAGCTCGTACAAGGGGGGCAATAAAAATGTAACTAAACTTGTCTGTATCTATTCACTTTTGTTTAGTTTTACATTGCCACAACTACAGAGACGGTATTCGACAGCTGAAATAAAAATGCCGCTAATCTCTGACTCGTTGGCTGGGTGTACAGTGAATAGGGAGGAATTCCCCTAGGCAGGCCCCCCTCGGGCATAGGCCCAGTTGCATTTTATGACCCCTGTACCTACCCACTGTCCACACCTGAGACATTGTAAACACTAACGAGTGTCACGTGATACTGGGGAGGGGAGCGGAAAATGGGCTAATTGGGCACGATTGGACAATTTTTTCAATTGGGGTGGACTTCTTTTGTTTCCAGGCAGTTTTTTGACATTAATGGCTGTGTCGTGTCAGTTATTTTGAGCAAATTACATTGCAGCTGTACACTGACTACTTTAATTGTATAAAAGTGTAATATCTTTCACACTTTTCCATAGTGTGAGCGGGTATCACGTGTGTGACACACGGTAATGTAAACGACTACCGGACAATTACAATATAACGTTGGGGAATAGATCGGTGCTTATTTAGTTTCTGGGTAATGTGGACGATTGGCATGTGGTAAATGATTTTTAGGACCACTGTCCAATAGGATTAAATTATGGGATGGAGGATCAATCAGATAAAATTAAATCTGTAGCGTTTTACAAAGATCCTAAGGGCTGGGGACCACAAGGAGAGCTATTATTTTCGCCCTTAATCGGACGAACAGATTCGGTCATGGCGAGGAAAGTGTAACCCATGGTCGGCAGGTAGTTCATGACAAATTATGTGGTCCACAATTGGATTTGATCTCCAAAAGTGGGGTTTGATGTCCGAGTGGCCAAGGCAGACATCATGGGCGGAGAGTGGCTGAACAAATAACGGCAGATATAACAGTTCAGCCCGAAAGGATCTGATGGTTAGGACCCAGCCAAACACCACAGGGCCTTAGATCATAGCCTTTGGAAAAACAAAAATACCAATTGTATCCTCGTGTTATAGCAGGAAGGTTGGCACACATTGTGCTATGCGGTCGTATCTGTGCAATGCTTGGCTATGGCGTGTTGTGCGTATTGCAAAGCTTAGCGGGTTTCAGATTTGCTGCCGGTCTCCTGTGCGTTCTAGCTGGAGGGGGGGGGGGGGGAAAGTACGGATCACTCTCATGTAAAATACAAGCGTAGCACAATCTGTTTCCATCCAGTGTTGATGTAGCTGCCCTTGAGGCTCACTAGGCAATCAGTTTTCAATGCTGCTGTCCGTGGTGCTTTAAAACCGCCCAAATCCGAAACACAATAATCTTTTAATGCGATATGGACGGGGCATTCTCCTTTGTCCTCCAGGGGGATGAAAGGTTGATTGAAGACTTCTGTGGTTATCATTCTGTCAAGGCTAACAATGTAGGCACAAAGAAAACAAGATAAAGAATGGCTTCGACTTACAGCCCACAGAATCAACATCCGTTGCAGAATATAGAAAGTCTGTAATCACACAGCATATTAATGACAGTATAAGGATACATAGATACATCGATACACAAACAGGACAGACACAGAAGGTTTATCAGTGGACAATATATCCAGATGCTGCTTATACTACATGATATGACTTGTGGTGCTCCATAGAGAAAATGCCTGTTACCAGGCACCCGACAGCCTATGGCAGACCACCCAGTGGGTGTAATGGTGTTGGAAATAGGTGGGTTTGTCGTCTTGAAGGCAATAATTGTCTTATGCTATTATTATGGATTTATAATCTTTCACATAAACAACGATACCATACTAGCATACAACATGGTACAAAACAAGCAGTTACAAACTTACCGTACTATTCAGATCATCTATATACAGCGAGACCAATAGAAACAGTTTCAAGCAGGGGCTAACAGCCCCTACAGAGGACACATACGGTGAAGGGATTTAGATGCTGTAGTAAGATTGGGCCAGTGGAGTAGCAGAAGGTAGTGCCATGCTTGGGCATAGGAATAAGCTGATGCCCTGGACAGACGAGTAGGCTGAGGTGTTAAAATTGTGTTTCAAGTGAGGGACGTAGTTAGGAAGGGTCGTAGAGTCCCAGATTAAAGCTGAGAACATGGGTTGTGTGGAAAGCGGAGATTATGGTGGGTGAATTTGAAGAAGAGAAGTTTATCTCCGGCTTGCTTAAACACCTATGCACCCCAATAGCCTACATGTCCTTAAAAAACGACTGTCTCTTTAGGGGAAAAGATATTGCAACCAAGCCATATAATATAGGAGGTTATGCGCCACCTGAGGTGAACGTGAGTTTTGTTTTTTTTTGTATTGTTTTCTAAATGTCAATCACTTTTCTGTTTCTGCCAGTCAAGACCCAAGACTAGAACGCAATATGGATATTTTCGTCTTCTAAAATAATTGACAGCAGCCCCGGGAACATTTTAGATGGACACTCAGCTCTGTAAAGGGCAAAATCAGTGAAATTCCCATCATCTGTTCACCATAGTGCAGGCCCAAGCCTTGGTCCGAGCATGGGGAGAGGGAGAAACAAAACATTCTCTTTGTGGATGAAAACGGAGCGAGAACAGCTCAGGTGGGACTTATGGTGTAGGAAATGCCAACAGGTGTAAATACTTAATGTGAAATCCTTAGTTCCGTGGACTTCTAGAAAATATTCATTCGAGGACTTCATTCCCACTGTAAGAAATGAATGCTGAAATGGATTGGGAAACATCCAGTTGGCTGTAGGAAATTGTGCATAGTGTAAACGAGGCATTTCACGCAACTTTGGTGGTTTCTCACCTACATAGACCCAATGTGATACGCACATGATAATAGTAACCTTTGAGACAATTGTGCAAGAAAATGGGGGATATACCACCACAGGCATTAGTGAGAAAACTTACATGGCATCCTAGAACAAATGTCCATTGCGAAAATACAAAAATGTGTGCGTTGAAATGTTGTGTTAGTCTTTCTTTGGGTCTATCTGAAAACTGTGTGCCGGTCAGGGGGAATTCTAAATGGAGCTCAGCTTAAATCAGGGCCAAAGCAAAAATTAAAAGGGCAGTGCCTATAAATGTAATTGATGTACAAATAAATGGATTCCCAGGCATCTTAATTGGGGGTTTCATTGCAAAAATATCCTTTTTAAAAGTGATGTTACAGAAAAATGTCTTTGTCTCATCTTAATCTGTTAAGTCAATAATGAAAGTAGCAATTACTTGAGGTGTGTGTGTGTGTGTGGCTTTCAGCCTTCAATCCTGTATTGTTTTGATTCAGGTTCAGAATCCCCAATCCCTCTCAATGACACCTCCTTTACTCTGACCTGACTTTTTTAAAACTGAGCAATGTGTGGGAATCACTACCTCTATCAAAAACAATAGAAGGGGGAGTTTCCTAAACTGTCACCTATCGGTTACAGTTACAAGCTAAATCCATTACGTGTATTACAACAGAAGAGTTTATTATAATAAATAAAAAAAAAAATACTTTATTGAAACTGAAGCATTTTTTTTATTTATTTATCTTCTAAAGAAGTAGGAAAAAAGAATCAACAGGGCCAATTAACATTTTTTTTTCCAGGTTCATAACCTTTAAGAAAGATCAGTTAGTTTCCCAAATTCCCCATATACTAAAGACCCTGCTCCTGTATTCGAACCAGTTATTGCAAGATGGAGGTGTTGTGGCGATAGTATTGTTATGTGATGGTCTTACAGTTATATCCAGTAATCTTTAATATAGATTGGGGCCACTTTAAGAGTTTAGTTGTCCTGTATGAGACATGTACTTCCTTCCTTTAAGAAACCCACAACGATAGCAGAGATTGAAGGGTGATCGAGGAAGAAAGGGGGGAGGAAGGGGAAGAAATAGGCGGAAGTTAACTTAATTTATTGCCTATTGTTTTACATTTAATGCAGATATATTAATGGGGCCCCTGGAAGGTCCCGACGCGGCCCCCCTGACATCGGGCCCCAGGCACTTGCCTCGGGGGCCTTGTGGATAATCGCCCCTTGTTAAACAGCATTGTACCATGGCTGAATGACGGTTTGGGCCGGTCAGGTGGTTTTGTGCTGAATAGAAAACAAACCTAGAACTGGGATATATAACTTCTCCTATACGGCAGTCACTGATAAAACTTGGGAGAGAGAGTGATGTATTTGGTCTGAGTCTACAGTCAAATTGATTGCGATACAGAGATTTGATTGCGGCTGACAGACCTATGGATTCATACCTACAGAGTAACCCTAAACAAGAGAGCGGGTCCCCAGTATTGAAAATTCGTGGCCTATAGCAAAATCTACTTTATGTTTTTTACATTCTAGTTACATGATTATTTACCGATTTGTGGTATTAAACAAAAAACTAGTGACTTGCTCAGTAATCTTTCCCCGCAAGTCCAAACTGACTATCTATATATACCATTTATTCATATTTATTTGTTAACCCGATACTTTTAATCAAGTTCATCCTTCAGATTATGGTATCTGTTCTCCTCCCTCAGCTACAATGAGTCTTTTTTTATAAGCAGCAGGATCAGGCAGCACTGGGAAAACAGCAGTTCAATTCATTGGTTGTTGATGTCAAGTCATATCATCCGTGTATTGACTGCATGGAGGGAGTGAGCCCGTTTACTCTGCCAGAATGGGGAACAATAATTATCCCATTAATATTCTGGTTAGTATATACAGGTAGATAAAAGTGCTGAATGTATCAATTGGGGGTTGGGGGAGATAAAAGGAATGTTGCCTTTTTCTATTTTCATAGGCGGGACGATCTCCTTTAAGGGGGAAAATCAGAGGGACTACTATAGACATACAACTTTTCATTTGTAAACCATTCACACCATGAGTCAATCCATGTATTGGTGTGTTCCTCGTGATACAAATGATCTGTAAACCTACCGTGACGTATATAGGGCCACGATTTTACCCGAAACTCCGCTGCCATCGCTGGCCCCCGGCAGTTAATATTATCTGGAGCTCTGTGTTAAATTGCATACAAAAAATAGTACAAGCGCTAAATAATAGGTCGCACTAGCGACAATAGCACAACAGCACATGGTGGAACACCGTGAAGCTGCAAAAAGGAGCAAACGTCCTCGCTAAGGGCCCTAGGCCCCATGAAACCAACACTCAGGCATCGCAATCGCCTCGATTGTCATCTGGATTTTGTTTGCGCTTGTCGATTTTACTGTCAATAAGTATGCGGAAATCGCATGCCGATTTGGGGATTCAAAATGCAGAACTCAACGCTAAACTGCAATCGAAAAAAAACGCGCGTTTTTTTTGCGTTTGCCCGCGTTTTCATAATTTTGAAACAATCCAAGCCGCAACGCAAACGCAAAAAAACGCAGCACTGTGGATAGCCCAACCCGCACAGTACTCTCGCAACCACAATCACGAGCGTAATCGCACATGTTGCAACGAATCCGCGGGAAGTTTCGCTTCCGCGGGTGTTCGCATTTTAGCAGATACATCGTGGGGAAACGCGAGCGCGAAAGCATCGACAAAGGCGCGAAAAACCTTGCTAGTGTGGTCCTAGCCCTAATGATATTAACCATTGGTTAGCTCAAACTTTAACCCATAAAATTTCAAGAACAAGCCATCTTCGGGGTAAGTGAGCCTATATAGAGTCCCCTATTCTTCCATAAAAACTCAGATGAAGCCTGACTCTCTTTCGTTTATCAATTTATTGAGTCAATATATTTGGAGGTTAGATGTTATGCAATTGGTGTCGTTCTTCCAGTGGAGCCATCACATATGAGCCGTACCTACACCACAATTCCCAACACCCTGTGGCCTGATGGTGGTAATCCGGAATACGGGGTCGAGGTAATAAATCTCCTGACTGGAGAACGTCTCCAAGAAACAAGAGACAGGAGATCTTCCAGGTGGAGAGGATCCAGAGATCATTCGGCCGCTGTCACTTTCACAGTGAACATTGGGGAGTAGCTGACTCTCAAAACATTTCGGGGGAAGGAATAGATTAAGAGGAGCAAAGGAACAGGTAACCTCCATCCAGCCTATTGTAAAGGATACAGAGAGGACTACATATTTCCTGTAAATGTGAATTAGCCGGAGACAAAATGGCTGCCTCCATTAGGTCAACCAACCCCTTACACACTAAGACCCATCCATTTCTTATTTAATTACAAATAGTTTCAGTTTCATAAGCATAAAATGGTTTTCAATCCTCCCGACCCTTTACTGTGTCCTATAATTGGTGATATGTGATTCGCTGTTTATAGCGGTTCTTTCTTTAGATATTCCTAGTTTAGTTTAGAAAGCCTTCTCAAGCCAGCCTACGTGTAATCACAATCTGAGCAACCCAGTCTGAGAACGTGAACGGTCACGGCCGAGAACTGCCCCCCAATCACATGAGACTTACCTGGTGTTAGTTTTGAGAGCCCCAGACTGGAGGGTTTACGGTAAGGACGTGGCGGTGTTACCAGAAGAGAAGGCACCGCCATAGTAACGTTTGTGATAAAAGTAATAAAATATCTAAGAAAATGAAAACTGAATAATCATACATTGCCTGTAAGTTGTGCTTGTAAAAAATAAAGGTATGGAGTATTAAAGGGACACTTCGGTGGGAAATGCCATCTAATGTTAAAAATTCTTGGTTCTATATTATAACTACCTAGTTACTTACCGTATAATTACTCTGTAAAGCGAGCCGACTCGAGTATCAGCCCGAGGCACCCATTTTTTGAACTAAAAATTAGAAAAGGATTGACCCGAGAGACAGCCGAGGGTATACAGTAACCCTAATAACTTCCACGTAGTATGTTTGGAAACTACAACCCCCGCTGCTTGGTTGCTGGGAGTTGTAGTTTTCCACCACCATAGTAGAAAGGTGATTGGGGGTGACGTATGGGCCTAACTGTCCCCGCCCCCACCCTAATACCTTTCCACTGTAAGTTTGGAAACTACAACCTTCCCAGCATCGCTTGGTTCGCTGGGAGTTGTACGTTGTCACACCACCTATAGTAAAAAGGTAATGTGGGTGTCTGCAATGGGCAGACTGTCCCCCAGACCTCCCCCCAGTACCCGACAGCCCTCCCCCCCAGTCAATGACCGTAGACCTGGCGTTCAGTCTTCCTCTCTGCAATATCCAAGAGGGGCACCGCCGCGAGTGCCGCCGCAGTTCCCATTATCCTGCTACGCGGCTGCCGCATGACGTCATTCACTGCCATCAGGTGCCTGAGGACGTCACGCGCAACCACGAAGAATACTGGGAACGCGCGCGGCCGACTCGTTGATGCCCTCTGGACTGGAGGAGTTCCTTGTGACTGCGAGTTCAGCCGAGCAAGGTTTTTAGGTTAATTTTTAAACCTAAAAACTCGGCTTATACTCGGTATCATACGGTAAGTATATTCTCTTCTGTTTTAGAATAAACTCAGTTTGAATTTATACCCTTGCGCTATGCCCTGCTGTTGAACATTAGTGATCTGAATTTTCAGGGGTTTGTAACGGATCCTTCTTTCTTCCCAGATATGCACCCTAAAACATGGAAGTTCCCCGTAACCAATAAATCTACCCTAGGATTGGACTGTTGGAGGTCAAACATGCCAGATCTCTACTGAGGCAACTGAATTCAAACCAGGCACATGCGGTCAAGGGCAAGACCATAACGTCCTCTATTAGGGGTTCTGCAACAGGAAGTCGTATTTCGAAGCATTTATTCGTATACGACAGATCACAATGTAAATGGCAGGTCAAGGGTCATTGGGCACTGGGTCAATGTACTATGTACTTAGCAATTAAGTATATGTATTAGATTATGTATTTCACCACTTTTAAACACTAAATGTTACTGTAATTAGATTAATCGTATATATCTATCATAGTATATTAGATTATTACAGTATATTAAATTAATATTATATTCAATTTAGATATCCAACGGTATATTTAGAATAATATTATTGTATATTAGATTAGTATTATATTAGTATATTAGATTATTACAGTATATTAGATTAATATTATATTAGTATATTTTAGATGTTTCATATAGTAGATCAATATTATATAGTATATTAGAACTTATTTAACGGTATTATAGATTAATATTTTATTAGTATATTAGATTATCTACGGATATTCGATTATTATATGACTATTAGTATATTAGATATACTGTATATTAGACTAATATTATCATTAGTATATTAGATTAGGACAGCTAGATTTAAAATAATATATATTATTATGTTCAGATTATACTGTAGATTAGAAAATTTATTATTAGTAGATTAGATTATATAACTGTCTAATTAGATTAGTATTATATAGTATACGTAAGAATAAACTGTATATTAGAGGGGTTTTTTTTTTTTAGTATTATTATTAGTATATGAGAACGTATTGACAGATATCTAAATTAATATTCATATTATTATGTTAGATCATAACGGTTTTACCGAAGACTATATATTAGTTATTAGATCTAAACTCGTATATTAGATTAGATTCTATTAGCTATATAGATTATAACTGCTGATTTTAGAGTAGTATTTATCACTTAGGTATTATTAGATTATTAACTGTATATTAGGAATCATATTATATGAGTGATATTAGATCTATGAAAGCTGTATTAGATTAGTCGTATAGTTAGGATATATAGATTAATATTATTTGTATATTAGAATAAGATTAATTAGTGTCATATTAGCTTATAATGTAATATTGACTAAATAGATATTAGATATATTAGATTATAACTGATATATTAGAATAAGAGCGTATCATTCGTAAGATTAGAATGTAGGATTAGTTGAGTATTAGTATCAGTACTAACGAAACGTATACAGTTATATTTAGATAATATTATATAGTATATTAGTGATTTACTGTCTATTAGATAATGATTATAGTAGTATATTAGATGATTAACATGTATATAGATAGATCATTGAGTATATAGATAGTACTGTATATAGATAAATTATATTAGTAGAGTGATTCCTCTTTGCGTCATATTTGTACAATTAACTTATTCTCTATCTTATGTTAGATTCGAAACTGTTATTGAGAGGTGTAATGATTATGACTTATCTCAGAATTAGATTAATAACTGTATTTATGTTATATTAAATTCAAATTGAGTCATAAGTAGGTATAACTGTCTACCTCTGAGATCAATATTGATATCGCTAATTGATGATCTAGAACTGTAATAGTAAATTATCTTAGTCATCTAGTTTACTCTACCCTAAGCATACCAACACAATGTAATTTTCTTACAGACCCGTCAAATATCAATATCTCTGTATCAGACGTATATATAGTACATGCTACGAATATAGATTTGGATATGAGAGTACTTATGTTACTATAGTAAGTTATGATCAACCACCACAGCTCATCACGCGTAGTTAGCTTAGATAATATGTTTAGTATAATTATAACGATCTTTTACTAGCATTATATAATATTTTACTACTATATATATGATTACATTGATTATATTAGCACCCGTATATGCTTCCTCATTTTATTATCCTATAGTAATTCAACTATAGATCATATCTACGTGTAATAGAGTAGAATGTATTATATTAGCTATATCTAGTATAATAGTGGCAGTAATAATTAAATATTAAGTTATTAATACTCTATGTTAGCCCAATGACTAAACTGCATCATTATAGATATATATTTGTTTTTATTTTTATTAGAACCCCCCGCTTGTTAGTCCTAGAGATAACTGCTAGATACTAGTTATTTGACTCAATATACTAATGACTTCAGATATTAGATAATATATACTGATACTAGAATAGCAGTAAAACATATAATCTCTGATAATATAGCCTACTCTAGTAGAGTTATCTAAATAGGTTCATTACTTATTAGATCAATAGTACCACGTCTTTTTTTATTACATCATTATGATTACCGAGATTGATCAGTTAGATTTAATAGCATGTATTTAGATTTAATATAATCTCAATCTTATCTATGTATGTGTATCATTACGTATATCATTACTTCTGGACCCGCATCCCATTCGACTTAATAATTCCTTGAACAGTCGCCTTTCCCATTTCAGCTTTTTATGCCCCAGTTAGATCTAGTGAGATTTATAACGGTAGTATGTAAGTATTACGTTACGTACTTCCAACTATACTATCCATCCTCGATTTATCTATATCAGAGTCTATCAACGGTTCACTTACAAACTGTCGTCCCGATTTATGCATCTATTTAATACTATAGTAGATCATCTTTATGCATTTACTAACGATATAGCCATTAAGCTTCCCCCTATAGGAGATACTATACACTGCCACTAGTCAGTACGATCTACCTTTTCCCATACATCGACTATTATAAACTGTATATTGAGAGTACATCAAGTATATATAGATATATTAGATTATCACTGTATATGTAGATATCTGATATCTAGATTATAACGACTATAGATTTAATATTCTACTTAGTTATATGAGAATTTATAACTGTTTATATTAGATTAATATTACTGATTCAATTTTATTTAAGTAGATTAGATTCGATATCCCTCTATATTAGATTATAACGTGTTATTTAGATAATAAGCCATAATCATGGTAATTCTATTTATGACTGTGATATTTAGCAAGGGGATTGCAGCTGTTTGTCCGGTTAATCCAGTTACTTTCAGTAATAAACATCTATTACAGTTTTGTTGGGATGAATTAGCTGCAGAGAGAGTGCCTGGTCGAAGACATGTGTTGTGGGAGCTAGGCCAATATCGGTTGTTTGATCCACATATGTGTCCGGGTAAACATGTATGGAAAGATATGGACCTAGTGTCTACATTTTTACCCCAACCCCTGGATTACTATCAGCCCAGACCATACTGGAATTCATATTGAGGACCCTCAGATCTAAAAAAATTCCAACATAGAAAGACGAGCTGTCAAGGATCTGTATCTGTACACTCACATGGCCAGACCCCCAAAAACTGTTCCACAGTCCCACACAACCAAATCTCCATTAACCAGCTCCGGAAGCTATCACTCTCAGGACATGGCTAACGGTGAGCACTGCCGACAGGGATGACCGCTGTGTCTAAGAATTATCTCTTATATTTCAAGGTCAAGTTGCAGAGCCTGATAGGTCAAATGCTTAAGTTTTTCTCGGAAGCCATCAGAAGAAGTTATGAAGAATTGTCTAGCAGCTCACCTCGACGGAAGGAAGTCTTGGTTAAAACCAGTCATGGCCGAACAGAAGGTTCCTGGCCAGGGATCTCCAGAGGATATTAGTAACTGGAACAGACCTTTTTCAGGACTGGTTCAAACAATACCCAAGGAGGTTGATGTCGAGCAAAAACCCATGCAAAGCGTGCAAAAAAATAATGGACACATTCCCTGCCTTCTCTATGAAATGATGAGCAAAAACGGCTTCAGACGATAACTCCAGGAGTCTTTCCAAAGTCAAGATCTGGAACGACGCTGCGCCCGGAATATAAAACCACGGGCTGAAATGAAAAGCTATGAGTTCTTACGTCCCAATTTTGAATATCAAGTCGGGAGAAAAATTGTTAAGCACACAGCCTTGATCAGGGATGACTTTTTTTCTAAATATCCTAATTCTGCCCCCAGCAGCAGGACGGAAGAGTCCTTGTCCTGTTTGATCATTCATACGTCACAATAGCAACCGTCCCATGTTTCAGGTTGAGGAGATACGATGACGTGGGACTGATGGTCCCACAAAGATCTGAGTGAGGCATTAAAAGCTAGAATGAACCCGTGAAACTCTGCCAGCAAATTCAGTTTGAAAACGAGGGGTATTAACTGGAACTGAATGGCAAAGTCTTAAGGACACATTTGTGAAAACCTTCCGCTTGATGAATGCACCAGTGTGATGAAGACGTCTTCCAGAGACGCCATCAACCTAGGTGGTCATCACCGGTCTGACCTCACTAGCGTAGAGACGCTTGTCGGACAGGTCGTGCCTGGTTTTTGTGGAGCAGAACACTCCTACCCGCCAGAAGGACACTTTCACGGTTACATTTCAGTAGACGCCAGCAGTTAATCACTGAGAAAAGGCGCCAGTGACATGGAAGAATATAAAAAATGAATCTATCTAAAGTAAGGCAACCTCACACAACCATATCATAACGGGCCACAGACTCTATGTTTCAACGGCCGCGTTTCTGAGTTTTATTACCAAACAATGTGACTATCTCTCATGCAAGGTGATGTTGCTGACTATTTCCCCATTAAAACCAGGAGCCAAGAAATTCTGCATGACGTTGAATATAAGAGATGCAGTGACCACGGCAAAAGAATAAATACGACGTGTGATTTAGTCGCAAAGACTAGACGGAGACAGGAGACAGTGGAGAAGATGGAGAGACGGTTCTATATGATGGTGTCAAGTGAAAGATCCCGTGCCCACCACACTAAAGTGAAGCTGGCACCAATGGAGTCTCCATAGGGGGGGGTTTTTTACAAACTGGTGACTTGCCACACCGGTAACTGTGTTATGTTGAGTTAAGCGTCAATGAAGAGCGGAGCACATGGGTGGTCTAGCGTCGTTCTTAATCGAAACTCTGCCGGACCCCCAACTACAAACGATTGTGATCCACATTATGTCAAAAACAGTATTAGGAAGATTGTTCAGTTGGTGAGTGTGTGATCACTGAGTGGTGTGCAAATCTACCGTGTAAGAGGTTTGCATACATACTCCTTCCTTCGGACCGAACCCAGTGGGATTACCCAATTGAGTTGACGAAAAATGTGACATTTGCCAGCTTCGGAAAGCGATTTTCCGGACTCTAAAATTGCCGCACAGAGAAGGTCACGTTCCCATCGGAATTCCGGTTGTCGGTTCTGGATGAATTTTTCGGATTCCTTAGAACTATGTGTAAAGAACATGTGGGAGTCCCTGAGGAGTTATTTAGATTGCCACTCGGCCATTAGCAGCCCGTGTTAACCAAAATTCACTCTGTGATCATAGCTCTGAAACCGTCCAGGTTTTTACTGAAGTTGCGAGGATCTTAACTTTGAACAAGTCAGGAACATCAAACCAAAGACCAAGGTTGATAAGGACTAGGACGCTTCCATCTATCTAGTAATACACACGAAAGTCCCCGGTCATCCATTAATGACAACAAGTGCCCGGTTGTCATAAGTCACGGTGACCAATGTCACATTGATGAAATGGTGGACTACTAGTGAAGTGATTCCTGTGCAAGTCCCAGATCAATCCCCCAAGGTTTGCATGATTGATCGAACTCTAACGGTATGTTATTACTGTTTCCCATTTTTAACAATGGTTTGTAATAGTGATGGGAACATTGAGAAAATACCATTTTAAAGATAAAATTAATATATTAGTATTGACCATAAAGATGCCCTCATTTCGTAGATCCGCCCCAATCTTTGAAACACTGTAAAACTAGCATCCTCATTACACCCCAAGTGACTGCCGGTCTAGTGGCCCAGCTATCCCGCTTGTGGGTCTCTGTTGCTGGTCAGTTAATTTTTTGTGAAATTTGTTCCTAGCTTTGGTCAGCACGGAATGTTATTTAACAGTGTGGTGATCTTTAGATCTTAACGGCACAATGGAACATACTGTAGAGACTTGTTGCATCGAGCTGGGATAGACCTGCAGGACCATCTCCCCCAGCAAACCTAGAGCTGGTCCCGGGTGAAGGGTGAATCCGTGCGCACTAAGATGCATGCAATCTTGGTGTGCCAAAAAGTCTTCATGCTGTGCTACAGCGGGGATGGCGGAGTAGGAGCCTCCGGGAAGGTGCATTCCCAAAGAGGAGTTAGTCTAATGTTATAAGACGTGGACGGTTTGGTTTCACAATCACGTCCGGATAAAAACAGCACTTAGCCGGAACTCAGATCATTTCATCTCTAATTGCGACCTGTGAAAAAAATTATATTGATTGTGAAATTAGTTCTATTTACTTCCTGCTTACACGTATCAAAAGGACATCAACTGACAACCTCTGCCTTTCTTCTCTGTACATGGGTCTGAGCCCATGTATCATATTGCACATTCCCACAGACTTGTCAAACTGCTAACCCAAGTGTACACAGGGGTGTGTAATTAATATTAGCCAGCCCGTCACCAGAAGGGATGAATGAGCCCCCCTCAATTTCCCCCCCAGAAATATACATTTACAGGTTTGCACCTAGAGATGTGAGCCTATGGATGGAGACTTTACTTTTAAACCTACAATATAGAAAACATTTCCCATTGAACAATATTGGAATGTGACAATTGTTTTGACGTGGTTCAGTGTCATGTTATCAACGTATTATATTGCTAAAGAAACAGGGTTGGTTGGTCCCTAGGTTTTTACCTGCGTCCATGAGAATGGTTGATACTCAAGTTTCATTGTTTTTGATGTGTTGTCTGTTTAAAACGGTGAGAATGTGCACATTTTGGTAGTGGTTGGGATACAGTAGGGGTGGGATAAGGTCTAGTAGCGTGGTATATGAAAGAGTCCTAGGATGTGTTGGACTGCAGCTGTGGACATTGCCTTTTGTTGTCAGTTCAATCGTTGGTTATGTCCTACCTATTTTTATATTCCGAATTCTCAGGACAAGTCATTACAACTTGTTCTACTTATGGGGCACAGCCAGAAACTTCAAATCAATTTGATGTTAATTTCCAGCATCATTGGACGGGGAGCACGGGTTCGTCGGATCGTGCGTCGCTCGCGCTTGGGTGATGAAATTTACAATTCAGCTGTTATTAAATTAAAAGGGCAGAGTCATGACAGAAGTGAATATCGTCCGGCCACCCAAGTGATACGGACAAAATAAAGCGACGAGCTGGAACCTAGGGGGCAGGAAACATTTTTAGTTAAAGTTTAACAACCTGCACATTGATATTCAATTCACTGAAAAATGTGTGTATGTGCAGATTTTGACATCATTTGTCCTTATTATTTTTAATGCTTCCAGGTCATCTCAATTGTACCCAGAGGGACCTCATTGTCATAGAGGGCAATGCCCAATAGGTTTACACCATAATTCATTCTAGTAACTAATACCCAACCATAATAACCTTCAATTGTATTCCAGAATATAACCCATTCATTTCCTGGCTACATTGTAACAATACCTACAATCATTACCAACCCACTAGTCAATCGATATAATACTGTTGACCTCCCACGAACACTATATACCCAATCATATGTGGAAATTGTACCTATATAACATCATTACCAACACTCTGTCAATCATTTAATATACTTTCCTTATCCCAGAACACAATATACCAATAATCTGTGTACATGTCCATGTATACCCATTCATATTTTTCCCAACCACCTCTGTCAGCAATATCAATATACTGTATTACTACAGATACACCATTTATAACCCCATCATGCTGTACATCGTACCCACCATACATCATTTGTTACCCCACCACTCTGCAATCACTATTAATATACTTTCTTATTATCCAGTCCCACCACTACTACCCAGTCGATCTGTGATCATGGACATATACATCTCATGTACCAACACTCGGTCAATCATAACTATACTTATTTACTCATGAAACCACCAATACCCCAGTAAGTGGTGAAATTGTACCATATTAACATCGATGACCCTTAACCTTCTGTCACATCATATAATATATTTACCCCTCCCACGAACACCATATCCCCATCATGGCTGCCATTTCCGTACCAATATAAGCATTTACCCAACACTTTGTGCATAGTTAATTTATAACTAGACTTTGTATACTCCCAGAACACCATATACCCAGTAGGTGTACATTTAACCATATAAATCATTGACCCACAACACTTGTCAATATTCTAATATACTTTATTAGCTTCAGAAACACCACCCCCCCTATAACCATCATTGGTTACATTGTATCATATGACATCATTACCACACACTTTCAATTCACCCGTATAAATATTCACTGTAGTACTCCCAGAACTACCATATACCATCATGCTGTACATTATACACATATTACATCATTACCATACACTTGTCAATCACCCTCATAATATACTTTATTGACTCTCACCAGAATCACCATAGACCCCCGTCAATCGGTACATTGGTAACCCCATCGATACATCATTACCCAAACCTCTGTCAATCATATAATATCATGCCTTAAGTCCCCAGATTACACCATTCATCCATCATTGTGTCACATTGTATCTATTATCAATTCATTACCCAACACGCTGCTGCCCCTCAATCACCTTACTATACTGTAGTAATCCAGTACAACTACGCTATATACCATCATGTTACAGTATACAACCTACACTTCATTGACCCCCCCCACTCTGTACAATCACTAAAACGGACTTATTCACTCCCAGAACACCATTACCATCATTTCTGCTACATTGTCCACTATACTCATTCCAACAACTCTGTCAATATGCTAATATCTTTTATTAAACTCCCAGCAAACACCATACTCACCAATCATTGGTACAGTTACCATCCTACCCCATCATTATACCAACATCGTCAATCAGATTAAATACTTTATTACTCCAAGAACACCATATACCCATTTCATTGTGTACATTGTACATATATAACCATTACCAAACACTCTGTCCACAAAATATATAGACTTATACTCCACAAGAACACCCTATACCATCATGGTGTTACATGAACGCTGGGTAGGTGCGATGTACGGAAGTGTATCACTGTTCCCGGGCATTCCTATTAGTCACAGGTAGGAAAATCTTCTCACCTCCCTGGGAGATCATTAATAAGTCAAATCCAGCTTTAGTGTCTCCGCATGTCACGGGTTCACGAACCAACTGGGGCAGGTGAAAAACCAGTAAATCCGGTTGGACTCCCTCAGACCCGCGAACAGCGAAGCCCTTAACATTTTGGCAGTGTGTGTGTGGCCACCCTTCACTAGATTGATGGCGCAGGGACTGACACAATAAAATATTTCACCCACATAATTAAAGGAGTCGCGGTTGACAGATGATTTCAGTACCAGAACTGAACCATCCAAAGGAAAGAAAAAGAAAAAGTGTTAGAAATATCTGGAATTTCGTGTTTTACTGTGGTATTTCTCCCAAGATATTTAATCAGAACATGTCTCCTGAAATATGCACAGGATCTGAAAAGCAGTATGGTAGCTATCCCGACAGGACTCCAGTAAGTAAAAGTCGTCTACACTCTTTCTGACCCCCCCTCTTCCTCTGAGAGTTTAACTGGTGTTCAAGCTATATTGAATATCCACTGCTATTTTGGTGGGATAACTGAACTATCAGGTAATTCAATAAAAGTTCTTATCGTTAAAATAGTGCTAATTTTCCCCAACCAACAGTGTTAGCTTTCAAATGTTAAATAATCTGATTGTGTTGGGGCAAAATTAGCACCATTTTTAACAGAAGAACTTTTAATGAATCTCCCTGACTGTATATTATCATAGAACGTCCCTTATGGTGCCCATGGATGCTCTGTTATGGAGAACCAGGCGGCACTGTCATTGTACACTTACATATAATTTCATCTCATTGGTTCCTAAAGGCCAACCCTCTACCCTCTTTTTCCCAATCAGAGTCTTCGCGGATTTCCATGGTCACAAAATCCGACGCTCGGAGTTACACTATCGAGATGAATCACGATGGACCAGTACCTACAGGTGAAAAACGCCCTGACGAACTTACGCCCACCAAAGAGGATTTCCCTACGGACTGGTTATTACGTTTCAAGTTCCCCTACTAACGAGTGTTTCCCATCTCCCCCCTCAGAACATTGCCTGGTAACTGAGATTAACTAAAACGGCATTGTGGGTATGCAAATTATGGTGGGAACCATCTCCATCATTATAAGAGGGGGATTTTTTTAATGTGTGTCAAATAATTACTTCACTGGGATGCCAAAACTTGACCTAAATCTCCATGGGTATAACCCACCAGTATTTCCCAGTACCTGTCAATGTATGATCGGACGTGGAAAACATTCCGGTCCAAACTGACCTACCAACTCTCTCCATTGGGATACCCCCTCCTTAGTAATTAACCCTTTGGGTAACTGTACCTGTACTGATAGACGTAGCAACTTTTCCCTGTCCAAAACGGACCCTAACACCTCTCCATGGGTATCACCCACCAGTAATTACCGGCTTCGGTACCTGTCCACTGTACTGATTTGAAGGAGAACATTCTGTCCAAACTGACCTCTCTCTTCCCCCCTTAAATTCTCTCCATGGGTATCACCCACTTAGTAATTACTTTGGTACCTGTTCACTTGTAATGATAGCCGTAGAAACATCGGCTCAACACTCGACCCTAACACTTTATAATGGGTATCACCCTCTTTAGTAATATACTGAACCATGTCACTTAATTCGATAGACGTATAACTAATCTGTCCAAACTTGACCTAAACTCTCTACCATGAGGTATCACCACACCAGTAATACGGTACACAGTCACTGTACGAGTAGACGTATAATTCTCTGTCCAAAACGACCCTAACTCTCTCCATGGGCCTATCCAACCACCAGTAAAATTACACCCGCCGTACCTTGTCACTGTACTGATAGAAGTAGAACATTACTTGTCCATAATCCAAAACTGACCTTCTAAAACTATCTACATGGTTATCACCCACCAAGTAATTCCACCCGTTCCCCGTTACCTGTCACTGTACTGATAGACGTAGAACATTCTGTCCAATTGACCCTAACCTCTCCATGCGGTATCACCCCTCCAGTAACTTACCACTTTTATTTGGGTACCTGTCACTGTATCTAATGTATACGCAAGTATCACCATTTCCAATGTCCAAAATGACATAAACTTCTCCATGGGTTATCACCCACAGTAATTTACGCCGGTACCGCTCACCTTCTGTGACTGATAAGAGTGGCACTTTCATGTCCAAACTGACCTAAACTCTCTCCATTGGTATCACCAAACATGCCTAATTACTTTTGGTACTGTTCACTTCGTAGGATAGACCGCTATAAGCACATTCTTGTCACAAATTCTGACCATAAACTCTTAATATGGGGTAGCGTACCGCCTCCAGTTAGTAAATTACCGGTACCTGTTCACTGTTACATGAGAGACGTTTAGAACATCCTGTCCACATTGACCCTAAACCTCTCTCATGGGTATACATCCTCCAGTTAATACGGTACTGTAACTGTATGATAGAACGTATAACATTATGTCCAAAAACTTGACCCTAAACTCTCCCATCACCAGGGTAGCATCCCACAACGTAAGTATCCCCCCGGACCGAGTACACTGTACTGCTAGACGATAACATTCTGTCCAAATGCACCCTTAAACGATCTCCATGGGTATCCACCCCTACCAGTAATTACATCCCCGTCACCTGTCACTGTATGCAGACGTAGAACATTCCTGTCCAACAAACTGACCCTTAAACTCTCTCATGGGGTATCACCCTCCAGTAATTACCGGTACAGTCACTGTATGCGATATGACGAGAAATGTCCTGGCAACGGACCCCCCTACACACTCTCTCATGGGTATCACCCTACAGTAATTACGGTACCGTCCATTACCTGACCTCGAGTATAAACATTCATGTCCAATACTGACCCAGAAATAACTCTCTCCCCATGGGTACCACACCGTAATTACTCTCTTTACTTTGGTACCGTCATGTGACTGATATAGAGGGTTTTTTTATAATATCAGGTCCAAACGGCCCCCTTAAAATCTATCATGGGTATCACCCACAGTAATTACGGGTTTTCCCCCCCTTTAATCACATCCCTTGGTACATGTAAAGGCTTACGAAGACGTGATAACATTCAGGTCCACAAAACGGACCCCTATAACTTCTCACCTGGGTACACCCAACAACAGTAATTACATTCTTTTGGTACCGTCCACTGTTTTACTATGACTAGAGTATGAAATTCCTGTTCACAAACGGACCACTGAAACTATCTCCAATGGGAGTATCCCACCCTCCAGTTAATTTATCTCGGCTATCCTGACTTTTGTACTGATAGACGAACAATCATGTCCAAACTGACCATAAACTCTCTCAATGGGTATCACCCTCACAGTAAGTACTCCCCCCCGGTACCTGTCATCTTGTACTTTAGACGTAGAACCATTTCCTGTCCAAAAAATATCTGCCCCTTAAACTCTCTCCATGCGGTATACCTCCAGTAATTACAGTACCGTCACTGTTACTGGACGTAGAAACATTACTGTCCAAACTGACCCTAAACTCTCTCCATGGGAGCACCCCACCAGTAATTTTACGCGTTTACCTGTCACTGTACTGAATAGGACGTAGAACACTTCATGTACAAATGACCCTGTCAAACTCTCTCCATGGGTTATTCACCCACCCGTATATTCACTATTTCGGTACATGTCCACTGTACTGATAGACGTAGAAACATTCCTGTCAAAAATGACCACCATAACTCTCTCATGGGTATCACCTCCAGCCTAACTACCCCTGGCTACCTTGTCATGTACCTGATAGATTTTTGTAGAACATTCCTGTCCCAAAGGACCTAAACGATCGCAATGGGTATCACTTTCTTTTTTTTTATTCCCTCCTAGACATTTACGCCGCGAGACTTACTGTCACGTTACTGATAGACGTAGACAACATTCACTGCTACAAACTGGACCCATTACTCTCTCCATGGGGATCACCTCAACTGTATTACTACTTTTGGTACTTCTGCATGTACTGATAGACGTAGAAACATTTAGTCCCAACCTGACTAAAAACTCTCTCCAGGGTTATCACCCTCCAGTAATTTACGTAACGTGTCACCGGTACTGAGAGTACGTTAGCCCTAGACTACATTTCCTGTCCAAACTGCACCATAAATTCCTCTCCATGGGTATTCACCCACAGTAATTACAATGGTACCTCGTCACTTGGACCTTATAGACGTAGAACATTACTTGTCAAACTGACCCGAAACTCTATCCATGGGTAGCATCCCGCCCGTAACTACGGGTCACCCTGTCACTGTTACTGATAGACGCTAGTCAACATTCTGTCCAAACTGACCCCCTAAACTCTCTCTATGGGTATCTATCCCTACCATTAAGTACTTTTGGACTCGTCACCGTACTTGATAAGACGGTTAGAAAACATTCCTGTCCAAAACGACCTAAATTCGCCATGGGTATCACCCTCCAGTAATTACTTGCCGTACTGGTCACCTGTACCTGATAGACCGAGAACATTCTGTCCCAAAACTGACCCTAAAACTCATCTTCCATGGTATCACCCACCTAGTTAATTACAGTACATGTCATTACCTGTACTGATCGACGAGTATAGAACAATTCTCTGTCCAAACCAACGACCCTAAAACTTTCCCATGGGTATCAACCACTCAGTCAACCTTACCCGGTACCTGTCACCTGTTATGATTTAGACCGTTAGAACATTCCTGTCCAAAACTGAACCACTTAAAATCTCTCACTCAGGGTATAACTCCACCCAGTTAATTTACAGGTTACATGTCATGTAATGATAGAGTTGGGACATTCAAGTCCAACAGACCTAAACTCTCTCCAGGGGATCACCCTCCAGTAATACGGCCTACCTGGTCTGTACTGATTAGACAAGAAAGTCCTGTCCAAAATGCCTAAACTCCCTCCATGGGTATAACCACAGTTTTAAGTTACAGTAACTGTCACTTACTGATAGACGATAGAGAACTTCCTGTCCAAAACTGACCCTAAACTCCTCTCCATGGGGATCACCCTCCAGTACTTACACGTACCTGTGCACGTATTGATAGACATAGAAACTTCTGTTCCAAACCTGACCCCCTAACTTATCGATGGTATCACCCACCAGAATTACGGTACCTGTCACGGTATGATAGAACGTGGCACATTCCTTGTCCACAACTCTGACCCTAACTCTATCCATGGTGTTATCACCCACCAGTACTTACCCGGTACACTCGTCACTTTGTAATGATAGACGTAGGAACATTCTGTCCAACAATGACCCTATATACCTCTCCAGGGTATCACATCCCGTAATTACAGGTACTGCCAATGTATGATTTTAGACCGCTTCGGAAACATTCTCCATGTAAAACATGACCACCGAACTCTCTCCATGGGCGTATCACCCACCAAGTAATTACGGTACCTGTCCACCTGTACCTTGTAGATATTATAACATTACTGTCCAAACTGACCCTAAACTATCTCCATGGGTATTCCCCTCCAGTAAATTACTTTTGGTTACTGTCACTGTACTGATAGAGTTTATAACATCATGTCCAAATGACCCTACAAGTTCTCCATGGGTATCACCCTCCTACGTAATTACTCGGTCACGTTCACACTGTTTTACTGATAGACCGTAGAAAATTCCTGTCCAAATTTGAACCTAAACTCTCTACAATGGGCTATCACCCTCCTAGTAACTACCCCGGTATCCTGTACATGTACTGAGAGCAGTTTTAAATTAATCCTGCTCCAAATGACCCGCACTTCGTCCCATGGGCTATCAACACCACCAGTAATTACTTCTAGTACCTGTCACTGTAATGATAGACGTATATACATTACTGTCCCCAACTGACCCCTAAACGTCTCACATGGGTACCTCTAGACCACACGTAATTACGGTCTTGCTCCAATGTAATGATTAGACGTAGAATCATTCACCTCGTCCAAACTGACCCTAACTATCTCCATGGGTATCACAAACCAGGTTAATTAACAGTAACTGTTCAACTTGTAATGATCAGCGTAGCAACAGTGACTGTCCAAACTGACCTTCTAAACTTCTCATGCCGTATCAACCCCCACCAGATACTACACAGTACTTCTGTCAATTACGGATAGACCGTAGAACATTTCATTCCAAAACTGACCTAAACCTGATTCCATTGCGGTCTCACCATTCCCAGCTAGTCAGCACGGTTTGTACCTGTCACTGTACTGATAGACAGAGAAGCATTCCTGTCCCAAAACTGACCTAAAATCGCATCCCAGGTATCACTCATCCAGTAATTACGGTACCTGTCACTGTCACTGATAGACATAGACATTCCTGTCCAAACTGACACTAAACTCTCTAAACGGGTATCAACCACCAGTTTATATTTACTTCAAGTACCTCGTCACTGTATGATAGACGTTAGACACCACTACTGTTCTCACAAAAACTGACCCTTAAACTTCCCATGGGTTATCCCCCCTCTATCGTAATTATCGGGAATCTGTCATGGTTAATGATAGACCGTAGACCCACTAGAAATTCCTGTCCCAAATTACAGAACCTAAAATCTCTCATGGGCTATCACCCCCCAGTACTACAGTACTGTTCACGGTGTGATCTTGATAGCATAGACACATACTGTCCAAAACGGTACCTAAACAATCTCCAGGGTATCCCCACTCACAGTAACTACTTTGTTACACTGTGCACTGTTACCCCATGATTAGGACTAGAACATTCCTGTCCCCTCCAAACTGACCCTAACTCTCTCGCATGGGTACACCCACCTCCAGTAAGTACCACGTTACCTGCCTCACGTACTGATAGACGTTAGTAGAATTTCATTCTGTCCCAATACTGACCCCTAAACCCTCCTTTCATGTGGTATCTCCCCCTCCCATAATTACGGAACTGTACTATGTACTGATAGACCTAGCACATTCACTGTCCAAACTGTACCCGTAACCTCTCGCCATGGGTATCACCACCAGTAATAACAGTCCCTTGTCACGTCCACGGTAGACGTAGGAAATTCCTGTCAAACTGCTCCTAATTTTTTCCTCTACTCCCATGGGTATCAAACACCAGTAATTTACGCCCGGTACCTGTCAACTTTAACTGATTAGCCGTGGCACATTCGGTCCAAACTGACCCTAAACTAGCTCCAGGGCGACACCCTATAAGTAATTACGGTACCTGTCACGGTACGCGATAGCACCACGGTTCGTATAACATTCCTGGTCCAATACTGACCCTAAACTCTGTTCTCCATGGGTAATCACCCTTTACAGTAATACCCCGGGTGGTACCCTGTCACTGTCTGATAGAACATTAGACAAATTCCTGTATCAAATGACCCTCCCCGTATCAACCTTCTCTCCCCCTAGGGGTAGCACACCCAGGTATATTACTATACCTGTCACCTTTGTACGATAAGACCGCTAACCCGTTAACCTGGTCCATGAACTGCCCCAAACCTTCTCCTCACCAGGGGTTCACTCCATCAGTATTTACTGGTACCTCCTGTCCCTGTAATTTGATAGACGCTATAAACATTGTACCAAACTTTGAACAAAATCCTCTCATGGGTATCCCCTCCAGTAATTGACAGGACCTGTCATCTGTACGGCATAAACATAGCAACAGTGCCGGGCCAACACTGACCCTAAATCTCTAACATGGTTATTTCATCCTAACCCGTAATACGGTACACTCGCAATCGTACTGCATAGCCGAGAGAACAGTTCCTTTTGTACCAAACGACCATTAAAACTTCTCCCAGCCGGTATCACCCAACCAGTTCATTACGGACCTGTCACTGTTATGATGCACGGTCATAACATTCTAACAACTCGACCTAATCCTCTGCTCCATGGGTATCACCCACCAGTAATGACTTTCTTCCCCCCCCTCCCCTTCCTGGTACCTGTCAGTTACATGACTAGAAGTATTAACATTACTGTCCCAAACGGACCATAAACTCTCCCTGGGCTTCACCCACCTAGGAATTATCAGACCTGCCTGTACTGATAGACGTAGAAAACATTCTGTCCAAAAATGCCCCTAAACTCTGCTCATGGCGTATCACCCTCCAGTTAATTATCTTTCGGTACCTGTCACGTACTGTATTAGACCGTATAACACATTCCTGGCCAAAACTGAACCTTAAACTCTCTCCATGCGGTATCACCCTCCAGTAACTTCACACCCCGGTATTTCGTCACTGTACTGAGAGACGCCTATAACCCTTGCCTGTCAAAACTGACCCTAAACTCTCTCCATGTGTGATCACCTCCATTGTAATTCAACCCGGTACCGGTCATGTAATGAAAGAACGATAAACATAGCCTGTCCAACTGACCACACTAAAACTCGCTCCCTGGTGTAGCACCACCTCCAGTAATCACCCCCCCGGTATACTGTCAACGGCCCTCACCGCAAGACGTATAACATCTCATGTCCCAAAGACCCTCCCACTACTTCTCATGGTATCACCACTCCAGTAATTACTTTGCCCCTTATTTCCTTGTCACTGTACTGATAGACGTTAGAACATTCCTGTCCAAACTGAACCTAAACTTCTCCATGGGTATCACCACAGTAATTCACCCGGTACCTGTCACTGTACGATAATAGTTTAGAAAACTTCCTGTCCAAACTGACCCCCAAACTCTCCTATGGGTATCACCCACCAGAATGACGGTTACATGTCACTGTAACTGATGACGTAGACACTCCGTTTCCTAAACTGACCTCTAAACCTCCCTCTCCAGTGGGTATAACCCACCTTGTAATACGGTACATGTCACGTATCCCGATATGACGATAACATTTCCTGTCCAAACTGACCAAAATATCCTCCAATGGTACACCCTCCGTAAGTACCCGGGAACCGCGTACCATTGTACTGATGACGTAAACCATTCCGTCCACCAAACTGACCCTAAACTCTCTACCATGGTATATCTACACCTAGTAATTAAGGCTACCCGGTTCCACAGTGTACTGATAGAATTTTAGACACATTCCTGGTCCAAACTGACCCTATAACTCTCTCCATGTGGTATTACCTCCAGTTAATTACGGTGACTGTCAGGTACTTGATAGAGTAGAACATTCCTGTCCAAACTGACCCTCTAACTCTTCTTCACCCATTGTGTATCACAACACCTAGTAATACCCTTTTTTCCTTTTTGGTGAACCTGTCACTGTACTGATAGACCGCATTAGTTTAGAAATTCCGTGTCCAAACTGACCCTAATTAACTCTCTCCATGGTGTATCAACCTCGTAATTACGGCGCACCTGTCACCTGTACTGATAGCAAGTAGAAACATTCCTGTCCAAATGACCATAAAACTTCTCCAGGGTATACCCACCAGCAATACGGTTTCTGGTACTGCTCACTGTACTGATAGACATAGAAATTCCTGTCAAACGGACCCCTAAACTCCTATCTCTGGGGTCTTTTTCGCTTTATCACCGTCCAGTAATTACCCCGGGACCTGTCACTTTTGTTAAGATAGAACGTTAGAACATTCCCTGCCTCACAAACTGACATAACCTCTTACAGGTATTCCCCCACCAGTAATTACACTCCCCCGGTCCCCTCGTCACTTTGTACTGATAGACGCTGTGTAACATTTCCTGTCCAAACTGACCCTAACTTCTCCATGGGATACCCCACCAGTTAATCTACAGTACGTCACTGTACCGATAGACATAGAACATTCCTGTCCAAACTGAACCTTAAACTCTTCTCCTGGGTCTACCCCTCCAGTAATACCCCCCTTTGGTACACTGGCACTGTACTGAGAGATCATAGAAACATTCTCTGTCCCAACTGACCACTAAACTCTTCTCCATGGGTATCAACCTCCAGTAAATCTACTCCTTCGGTACTCTGCACTGTACTGATTAGAAGTAGAAATTCATGTCCAAACTGTACCTAAATGTTTCCCCATTCCGCGTATCCTCAAACCAGTATACGGTACATACTGTCACTGTACTGATAGACGTAGAACATTCCTGGCCCAATCACGCCCTAAACGCGCTCCATGGGTATCTACCCTCAGTAATACTCCGGGTAACTGTCACTGGTACTGATAGACGTTAGAACATCCTGTCCAAACTGACCCTAAACTCTCTCCTATGGGTATCACCCTCCAGTAATACCGTGTTACCTGACAACCCTCGTACTGATAGGGACGTAAACATTCCCTGTAATAATGATCCCGAAACTCTCTACATGGGCTACACCCTCCATTGGATATGACTGGTACCTGCCACTGTACTGGATAGGCGTGTAACATTAGTCCAAATGACTCAATCTCCTCCCATGGGTAGTCACCTCCACGTAATTACCGTTACCTGTCACGGTACTTATACGATGTGAACCATTTCCTGTCCAAATATTGCCCTTAAACCCTCTCTCCATGCCGGTATTACCATCCAGTAATTACTTCTTTTGGACCGACACTGTGACGGATAGACGTTGTAACATTTACTTGGTCCTAATTAATCGCGACCCTAAACTTATCACCAGGGGTATCACCCTCAGTCATTCACCTCGGTTTACCTTGTCACTGTACTGATAGACGTAGAACATTACCCTGGCCAAACTGCACCTAAATCATCTCCTATTTGGGATCACCTCCCACAGTAATTAAGGGAACCTGTCCACTGTACTCGAATAGACGTTGGGAAAAAAACACTGCCTGTCCAAACTGACCCTCCTATAACTCTCCTCCCATGGTATGCACCCTCCAGTTAGTAACTACCCGGTACCGTGTCACGGATGATAGACGTCGAACATTTCCTTGTCCCAACGATCACTAAAAATCTCTCCATGGGTTCAGCACCACCCGTAACTTACGTTGAGTAAATCACCTGCTACTGAGTAGACTGTTATAATAAGTCCAAAATTGACCCTAAAATCTCTCCTAGGGGCTTATGCACCACCAGTCCAATTAAGGGACTAGTCACCTCGTATATGCAGATGCGTATCCAACATTCCGTCCAAACTGACCCAAACGTTTATTCTCCAGGCGTGTAATCAACCTCCAGTAACACCGGTACTGTCACCGGTAATGATAGACCATAGCATAAATCCGGTCCAAACGTTCATCCTAAAATCTCAGTCCCCATGGGATCACCCCCAACCAGTAATTTATCCTGGCGTACATGGCATCTGTGTGACTACAGAAGATTATAACCTTTCCGGTCTCAAACTGGACCCTTAAAACTCTCTCCATGGGTCATAACCCACCAGTAATTGATGTACCGTCGTACGTACTGATGAGACATATTTGAAACATCCTGTCCAAACTGACCCCTAAACTCTCTCCATGGGTATCACCTCTCCAGCGAATTACGGTAACCTGTCACTTGTACTATAACGTAGTTAGAAATGCCTGTCCCAAAACTGATCCCAAACTCTCTCCATCGGGGTATAACCCTCCAAGTTAGTAATTACTTCCCTCCTCCCCTTTCCCTTCCTCATCCCGCCTTGTCCCTTTCCTGGTTTTTTCCCTGGTACATTGTCATCTTTTGGAACTTATAGACGATTTTTTTTTTTTGAACTATCCTGTCCATAATGACCTAAACTCTCTCATGGGTATCACCCAACAGTTAAATTACTGGTACCGTCACCTTACATGATAGACGCCTATAACCATCACTGTCAAAAACGGACCCTAACAACGCTCTCCATGGGTGTCTCCACACGTATATACACCCGGTACACGGTCACTTGGATGCATTTCGACACTCAGATACATTCTGTCCAAAACCTGGACCCTAATACTCTCTCCAGGGTGACATTTACATATCACGTAACTACTTTTGGTACTTGTCACTGGGTCTGATAGAAGTAGAACATTCCTTCCAATGACCATTTAACACTCTCCCATGGGATCACCCTCATAATTACTGGTACCATGTCACTGCCTATCTGAGAGACGTAGAACCCTTATGGTACAACCAACCGGACCTCAAACATCTCTGTCCATCGGGTTCAACCTCCTAGTACATTACGGTACCTGCATGTACTGATAGACGTAGAAAACTTATTCCGTCAAAACCCCACCATAAAAACACCCACTGACCGAAACTCTCTTTCAGGGGTATTCACCCTCCAGTAATTTCGGACTGTCAATGACCTGATACGTAGAACATTCCTGTCACACTGACCCTAAACTCTATCCATTATGGGGATTTTTTTTTCAACAATCCCACCAGTACAATTACGGTACCTTTGTCACTGTATGATAGACGGTGAACGCCTGTCCTAAACTGACCCTAAAAATTCTCAAAGGGTATACACCCACCCAGTAATTACGGTTACCCATGTCACCTGGAACTGATAGACGCCTATAAAATTCTGTCCAAAGACTGCACCCTAAACTCTCTGCCATGCGGTATACCCATCACCAGTAAGTACGGTACAAGGTCACTGTACTTGATAGACGTTTATAACATTCCTGTCCAATACTGACCCTAAACTCCCTCTCCTATTGGGTTATCACCCACCAGTCAATTACTCGGTATCCTGTTCACTGCTACCTGATAGCGTAGAACATTCCTGTCCAAACTGACCACCACTACACACTCTATCCATTGCGGATCAACACACCAGTAACATTACAGGTTACGTGTAGACACTGTACTGATAGACGTATAAAACATTCCTGTCCAAACTGACCCGAAACATTCTACCAGCGGTATACACCCACCATGTGAATTACCCTGGTATTCCTGTCACCTGTACTGATGAGACGTATAAACATTCTTCTGTCCAACCATGACCCTTAAACTCTCTCCATGGGTTCACCACCAGTAACCCTTACAGTACACATGTCCACCCTGTACGATAGACGTGGACACATCTCCTGGTAACACCCAATCCTTTGACGTACTTAAACAATCCTCCCTGTAAGGTGTCTCCAAATCAATTCTAGATGCTGCCGGACTGATGTTTATTCTGAGTGCGGCAAGTCGGTAAGAAATTCACTCCCTTTGAATTATATTCTTTTTTTGACATCTCACGCAGTCTCCAGTTTTGTTACTGGTGTTTAATGCACATGCCTCTTAAACCATGCCTTTCCAAGGCTTTGAGATATACAACTTTGTGGATATTGCTACAAGGTTCGTGTTAAACTAGTAAGCAATGTACAAAACCGAACAACGCCCGTGGAACAGGGGCAAGCCGGTTTGGGGGTTTCCTTCCGCTGGTTACATGACCTTATGTCAGTGTGGTGAGGGCTACTATGGGGACCTGTAATCGGTAGCCAGGTAGAACGGGCTTATTACCAAGATGGAGCAATTATTAATTATAACCAAAGTGACCTCATGTGGCTTAAATATGTATTAGAAATGCCCCGGTAGCGACCATAATTTCATGTTTCTGGTATTTTACTTGTTCTACCATTAATACACTGGTGGGTAAATTGGGAAAATAAACAGAAATCAGGTTGAGTATCAACTGATCTCGATCAATGTCTTTCTCATGTGGAAATACAAAGTTCTACCATTGATAAAACAGTATGCACTCGAAGGCGTTTGTATTCTTGTGGTTGATTTATACCGCACTGAAACCTTGAAAAATTTTTCCTTGTCCTGTCGTTTATCGCAAAATAATCTTATACGCTTTGCATCTGTCCTGGGTGATCTGATTGGGTGGTTATGCAGCTCTCAAATGGTTGATACAATACGCAGGATGGGAGATAGCCAAACAATGTAACGAAATAAAAGGTTCATTATTCCCTCCAACTCCAGGTGTTTGCCATAGGGGGTTGGGGAATGTGGCATGGACTTTACTATAAACAACTTTTATTAGTCAAACGTTTAAGGTCCAAGAATCAAAAAAGTTTATGGTGACCCAGAGTGGAACCTTCATGCAAACTCCTATGGCTCCATCTAGTGAGGAACCAAAAAGCAGCCAATTGCTAGATTCAAACTAAAAGGTCGTTGCGACATACTTTCAAGGACCGTGCGAGAAGAGATTTGTGAATAATGATTGCTGCTGGCTTTCCTACCTGCAATAGGATAAGGTGAGATAATTCAATAAAACGATTCTTTAACTTGAGTTGAGAAGGTGCCAGGAGATAGTCAATGAGGAACATGAAAGTAAATATTTAACATGACTGCATTACAGGTTTTTACGTCTTTTCTTCTGTTAGCCTTAGGTCGCGTTGGTCGGGCGGGTCCAGGCCTAAATGAGGTATCCGAGGCCATGTTGGAAGGAGGTTTCGTGACGATTATGTGAATTTCTCCAAAAAAGCTCCATCAGTTCGAACTGTGAAAATCGTCATCTTCCAGACAGCACATGATATACGATTGCGACACTAGTATGATGGGGACGACAGGAAGGATACAGTCTTGTTCAAGCCAAAAATCTGGTCTTAGGCAACCAAAAATCAAGTGTAATGTTCTCATCACCGGAATAACCAAGGGCGTACAAGACGGGTACCCCCACATTACCTCCTCCTCTAACAATGTCTTTATATCAAATAAGTCCAATGGTCTCTTACCAACCAAAAACCCACCCAGACAAAGTTTGACAGCATCCAGTTAATGGGACAATATTGATCAGCCATTCTCACCACCTATGTGCGGACAATTAGAGAGAGTGTCAGAAGAGGACAGGTCTGGCTGGAGAGTTGATTCTTAGCTGCGCAGCGCGCACGCACGCACTATGGGCAGGCAGGGTAAAGAATTCATTTAATTGCCTATTGTACATTTAATGCAGATATATTAATGGGGCCCAAATACATACAATACAAGAATTGTGGAAGCACTCCAATTAGGCTAATTTACAACTACATTTAGCGGAAGTGCTACTGATCTGGTCAAACATTTATACAAACATAGAAAGGATAATCAATGCACATTCCTAGGCCCCATACAATATCATATTATCTGCACACTGGCATACTTTATAAACAAAGGGGTTTTAGTATACATTACTGTGATCACATGAATGAAAAGCCTTCCAACCACGTCAAGGTAACCCCAGTCTGGAAGGTCCTAACGTCTAACCTTTTCAATTTCTTTTACTTCAATTACGATTAGCAAACTTTTGCATTTCTCATTCTTACACACTGGATCCATATAACAGGCTCTCTCCCTTCCCCCTCAGCCCTTTGGCTTTTTTAAAATGAGGGAAGAGGCCATCCAGTGCTTTATCTAAAGGCATAGGACCTCCCATTAAAGGGGCGTGTTGGGGTGCTATTACCACATGGAGGCTTGACCAAGCCTCCCAATAAATACATACAATACAAGAATTGTGAAGCACTCCAATTAGGCTAATTTACAACTACATTTAGCGGAAGTGCTACTGATCTGTCAAACATTTATACAAACATAGAAAGGATAATCAATGCACATTCCTGGCCCCATACAATATCATATTATCTGCACACTGGCATACTTTATAAACAAAGGGGTTTAGTATACATTACTGTGGATCACATGAATGAAAAGCCTTCCAACCACTCAAGGTAACCCCAGCTGGAGGTCCTAACGTCTAACCTTTTCAATTTCTTTTACTTCAATTACGATTAGCAAACTTTTGCATTTCTCATTCTTACACACTGGATCCATATAACAGGCTCTCCCTTCCCGCTCAGCCCTTTGGCTTTTTAAAATGAGGGAAGAGGCCATCCAGTGCTTTATCTTAAAGGCATAGGACCTCCCATTAAAGGGGCGTGTTGGGGTGCTATTACCACATGAGGCTTGACCAAGCCTCCCAATAAATACATACAATACAAGAATTGTGAAGCACTCCAATGTGCTAATTTAACACTCATTTAGCGGAAGTGCTACTGATCTGGTCAAACATTTATACAAACATAGAAAGGATAATCAATGCACATTCCTAGGCCCCATACAATATCATATTATCTGCACACTGGCATACTTTATAAACAAAGGGGTTTTAGTATACATTACTGTGATCACATGAATGAAAAGCCTTCCAACCACGTCATGGTAACCCCAGTCTGGAAGGTCCTAACGTCTAACCTTTTCAATTTCTTTTACTTCAATTACGATTCAAACTTTTGCATTTCTCATTCTTACACACGGATCCATATAACAGGCTCTTTCCCTTCCCCTCAGCCCTTTGGCTTTTTAAAATGAGGGAAGAGGCCATCCAGTGCTTATCTTAAAGGCATAGGACCTCCCATTAAAGGGGCGTGTTGGGGTGCTATTACCACATGGAGGCTTGACCAGCCTCCCAATAAATACATACAATACAAGAATTGTGGAAGCACTCCAATTAGGCTAATTTACAACTACATTAGCGAAGTGCTACTGATCTGGTCAAACATTTATACAAACATAGAAAGGATAATCAATGCACATTCCTAGGCCCCATACAATATCATATTATCTGCACACTGGCATACTTTATAAACAAAGGGGTTTTAGTATACATTACTGTGATCACATGAATGAAAAGCCTTCCAACCACGTCAAGGTAATGTAGTTGTAAATTAGCCTAATTGGAGTGCTTCCACAATTCTTGTATTGTATACACATGGCAAAGATATTTTTGTGTGAGGGTTTTCTGTGGGTATGTGTACAGTCTTTAAATATATAACTGGGAGATTTTTTGTCTTTTATGTGTATGCACAAACAGCAGCAGGGAGATTTACCCAGCGCTATAATAGCTCTGAGTAAATCTCTGTTTGAAGATTCAAGATGTGCTTTTTCCACAAGGGGGGAGGTATGTAGATATGTGGACAGTAGTTATTATTATAATTGTATATGCACCATGCAGGTGTTTTAGCAATGACAGGTAAGGCTAAACCTTCCATTTGGACTATTCATTTTAAAATAGGGGCCTCAGCACTGTAAGTACATTTATAACTTTATATATTTTGTCATGTACTTGATATATGTAACAACTTTACTTAATATACATTTATTTATGGTCATTTAGAGGGTAATACTGACAAATTCACACATACATATACACCTTCCCTGTAGCTAATATTTTTAAAATCCCCCCCACTCAAACACACTACATCTTATTGGTAGCTCAATGCAATCCCTGATGAACATATTAGATGAAGGTACTCTGCCCAGCATCAAAACTTTAAATAAAAAAAAAATATATGTATATATTTAATGTTATTGATAACTTGTTCCTTGAGGGAATCTACCCTCTGCTCTTTGGCTTTTGAATATTTTCAGATTCAACTACAAATAAATAGACTTCTTTGACCTTTCTTTGTCCTGACATTACATTTTTATTTAATTGGCTATGTGTTCAGGAAGGCATCCACACTAATAGACATTCACAGCTAAAACGCTGATAAATCATTTATCTTGACTTGTGCATGGATGGCAAATATGATGTTTGTATTAGTGTTTGTACCATGTTTTGTAACATATAGTGCTGACGCTTGATTTAATTAATATAATCTTAAATATAATAGAAGCCTGAATGAAGCTATGTTGCAACTATGTTGCGCAAAGAACTTGTCTGAAGTGCAGCTGTCTTTCTTGCCTTCCTTAAGCAGCCAATCAGAGTCCTTAACAGGATTCTACATGTATAGTTTGTGACTAGCAGCGTTCTGTTGTGCCTGACACTGCTTGTGCCCTCCAGTATCTTTAAACTAGCATGCTGGGACTGTAAGTTATCAGGCAGTGGAAATTGAAGGCTGTCTCTCTTCTGACTCAAGCCTTGCTTTTCAATCAGTCATTCTGTATACAATACAATTTATATCTATAGGCCATTATTGTTCTTGCCAGTGTTTAAGCTCCTGTGAGTCTTTGTTAACAAACAATATATCATTATTTTCATATAATCATGAAAGTCATTCACCATTCACCACTAATCATGAAGAGATCATTTCATTGTTGTAAGAACAAAATATTAAAGTGGTTCTTGTACATTTTCATTCTTAGTGCGTCTCATTCTTACACACTGGATCCATATAACAGGCTCTCTCCCTTCCCGCTCAGCCCTTTGGCTTTTTAAAATGAGGGAAGAGGCCATCCAGTGCTCTAAAACCCCTTTGTTTATAAAGTATGCCATGTGCAGATAATATGATTTGATGGGGCCTAGGAATGTGCATTGATTACCTTTCTATGTTTGTATAAATGTTTGACCAGATCAGTAGCACTTCCGCTAAATGTAGTTTGTAAATTACCTAATTGGAGTGCTTCCACAATTCTTTATTGTAGTATTTATTGGGAGGCTTGGTCAAGCCTCCATGTGGTAATAGCACCCCAACACGCCCCTTTAATGGGAGGTCCTATGCCTTTAAGATAAAGCACTGGATGGCCTCTTCCCTCATTTTAAAAAGCCAAAGGGCTGAGGGGGAAGGGAGAGAGCCTGTTATATGGATCCAGTGTGTAAGAATGAATGCAAAAGTTTGCTAATCGTAATTGAAGTAAAAGAAATTGAAAAGGTTAGACGTTAGGACCTTCCAGACTGGGGTTACCTTGACGTGGTTGGAAGGCTTTTCATTCATGTGATCACAGTAATGTATACTTAAAACCCCTTTGTTTATAAAGTATGCCAGTGTGCAATAATATGATATTGTATGGGGCCTAGGAATGTGCATTGATTATCCTTTCTATGTTTGTATAAATGTTTGACCAGATCAGTAGCACTTCCGCTAAATGTAGTTGTAAATTAGCCTAATTGGAGTGCTTCCCACAATTCTTGTATTGTATGTATTTATTGGGAGCTTGGTCAAGCCTCCATGTGGTAATAGCACCCCAACACGCCCCTTAATGGGAGGTCCTATGCCTTTAGATAAAGCACTGGATGGCCTCTTCCCTCATTTTAAAAAGCCAAGGGCTGAGGGGGAAGGGAGAGAGCCTGTTATATGGATCCAGTGTGTAAGAATGAGAAATGCAAAAGTTTGCTAATCGTAATTGAAGTAAAAGAAATTGAAAAGGTTAGACGTTAGACCTTCCAGACTGGGGTTACCTGAGCTGGTTGGAAGGCTTTTCATTCATGTGATCACAGTAATGTATACTAAAACCCCTTGTTTATAAAGTATGCCAGTGTGCAGATAATATGATATTGTATGGGGCCTAGGAATGTGCATGGATTATCCTTTCTATGTTTGTATAATGTTTGACCAGATCAGTAGCACTTCCGCTAAATGTGTTGTAAATTAGCCTAATTGGAGTGCTTCCACAATTCTTGTATTGTATGTATTTATTGGGAGCTTGGTCAAGCCTCCATGTGGTAATAGCACCCCCAACACGCCCCTTTAATGGGAGGTCCTATGCCTTTAAGATAGGCTCAATAGGCTAATTACAACTACATTTAGCGGAAGTGCTACTGATCTGGTCAAAACATTTATACAAACATAAAAAGATAATAATGCACAATGCACAGCCTTCCAGACTGGGGTTACCTTGACGTGGTTGAAGGCTTTTCATTCATGTGATCACAGTAATGTATACTAAAACCCCTTTGTTTATAAAGTATGCCAGTGTGCATTAATATGATATTGTATGGGGCCTAGGAATGTGCATTGATTATCTTTTCTATGTTTGCCCATGTGTAATATATTTAGTTAATGGTTTTCTTATAATGTCTCACACATTACAGAAATGCGCAAGTAATAAAGTTTGGTGTTGTGAAACTATCACTGTTTCTTAGTTTCTTAAGTTAAACAGTTGAGGACCTCCATTTTCAGTGATAGACTTGCTTAGTATCTAATTCCCTGTGATGCTTACAGGTTATTTAATAAAGTTCTTATCATTTAAAATGGTGCTAATTTTGCCCCAGCCAATCAAATGTTAGCTTCAAATGTTAAATAAAATGTGATTGTTGGGGCAAAATTAGCACCATTTTAAACGATGAGAACTTTATTGAATTTCCCTGTTAGTTCTTTAAGGACTGTGAAACATTTTAAATTCTTTACCACCTCCTATGTAACTAATTCAGGCTGCAGACTGCATTGGTTTCAGGGCAAGCATTTAGTTTTAATTGCTAATTAAAAACCCTGAAAGGGAGCTGCACAGACTGTAAATGTATTTGTATTTTTTTTAAGAAAAAAATCTATATATTGTTGGATGTTATTTATTTCAACAAATCACTGGTGTTGGATCATTTAGTCCACCTACAAGCAAAGTATTTAAGGTTGAATAAAGGCATACGTCTGTCCAGTCCAACCAACTCAGCAATACCCACATTTCCTGCCTAAAAAAACCCACTAGAATTATGAAGGGGAAAAAAAATTCTGAATATCTGGCAATCTGAAATATCCCTGGATCAACTCTACTTTAGGTGTCAATACCAGTAACCTGCAACATTCCTTGTTTGCAAGAAACTCATCCAGCTTTCTTGTGAAACTATCCAATACCTTCTATCACAAGAACCAATGGAAGACCAATTCCATTGTTTTACCCTGCATATTTATTTGCCTAATAAATATGGGATCAGCTTTTAATGTTTGATTGGACTTCCAAATAATTTTTTCTTGGATATTGCTTACATCCAGCTGGCGACGGCTTGTATACGTTTTAATTTTCAAAATAATCTGTTCTCAGAGCGCATCTCAGTTGCACAAAAAATGTATCTCGCATGTACTCCCGGAAATGGATTGCAGCATAAAGCATAGAGTGACCACACATAATGAAATAGATGGCGAAACGGGCTAGAAGTACATAATAGTGCGTGCCATTGTGGCGTAGACCTACTGAATAAGTTATTAAAGCGTATCAAAACGACATAATTAAATGAATATACATAATAAATGAATATATCACAACACATGGTTAAACTATACTTTCCAGAATTTCTTACCACACATGCAGGGAGATTCAATAAAAGTTCTTATCATTTAAATGGTGCTAATTTTGCCCAACCAATCAGATGTTATTTAACATTTGAAAGATAATATCTGATTGGTTGGGCAAAATTTGCACCAATTTTAATGATAAGAACTTTTATTGAATCTCCAGATAGTGTTCTCATTAACATATTTATTGCTGCCTGAAAGATGTGATTTTTTTTAACACTCACGTTACTCTGTCCAGTAAGGATGCTGGGAGTGCAGTTCAATCATCAACCAGGACAATGAAAAAAAGTGTTGAAAGGGACATATTATTCCAGCCTTAAATGTTTATAAAACTAGAATTTAATGGGCTTTCTGACCAAATTACATTATTCATTATTATAGTAGATTAATTGAAAAGATGAGGCAAATAAAAAATTGATTACAAAAAGGGGTCACACAAAGTAGATTTCTGAATACCCTCCAACATTCCCTTTAATAAGGTACACTGATGGAAATACATGCACCCCCCACAGCTTTGCATTAGGTTGTTTTTATAAATGTAACTTTGAATGTCGAAAGTTGGAGGGAATGTTTCTGCACATATCAATAAGTTATAGTATATATAAGATTAATCTGACATCATTAATACAAATTGACATCATTACAAACATCCTCAACTTGGGTATATATAGAAACTTTCTACACTTGTCAGTTTATTGGTCTTAATACATGCAGAGGTTTAAGCAGTGATGGAGGTGTGGCTAACCTTCCATTGGACTATACCATATTGAAATGAGGGTTTCAGCTGTGTATTACATTTAAACATATATATTCTGTCATGTATTTAATATACACGTGCTATACTTTATATACTATATTTATAGTAATTTAGATTGTAATAGTGTGAAATGCCACACATAGAGTATGTCCCAAAAGTGATCCAAATATATAACAAAGGTCCATATGCACACTATCCCCAGGGTGCAAAAGTCCAATACCCCTACTTCAGGGGAACAGAGTATTAAAAAGATACACGGTAGACTGCACTTCAAAGTGGAACGTTTATTGTGAGCCAAACATCACATAGAATACGACGTTCGGGGTAACACCCCCTTCATCAGAACACCACAAAAAGTGAGTACACCCTTACATTTTTGTAAATATTTTATTATACCTTTTTATGGGTCAATACTGAGAGATGACACTTTTGTACATGTGTAAAGTAATAGTTTGATAGATCTTGTATAACAATGTAAATTTTCAGTCTCCTCAAAATAACCCAACACACGGCTATCACGGTATAAACTGCTGGCAACAAAAGTGAGACACCTCTAAATGAAAAATTTCCAAATTGTGTTCAGTGTAATTAGTTTGTGTGACCACCATTATTTTCCACCACTGCATGGAGGCATGGAGTTGCGCCACTGGAATCCTCTTAGACTTCTCCATGACAACATCACAGAGCTGATGGATGTTAGAGACCTTGTCCTTGAGTGCTTGGCCAGTCTAGCAGTTTATCATCAGTTTCTTTAGCAGGGCATTGGTCATCTTGGGAGGTGTTTGGGGTCGTTATCATGTTGAAATACTGCCCTGTGTCCAGTTTTCTAAAGGGAGGGATCATGCACTACTTACAGTATGTTGTCATAGTATATATTGGTATAATGATTTCTCTGAACTATAGCTCCCCATTGCCGGCAGTACTCATGCAGCACAAACCCATCACGATGCTTGACTGCTGTAGGCAAGACACATTAGTCTTTGTACTACTCACTTGGTTGCCACAACATATCAAACCACAAGATACGGTTCCAGTTATCATGACCTTGTCTGCTTGACTTTTCTTCACCATGAGGTGCCATGTTTAACTTTCTGTGACCAGTATGATAGTGTGAGAAGGATAACACCACCTTCTCCCCATTTACACTTGAACCTTGTAACACTACACAGTCCCCGGGGATGGAAAATCGCAATAAGGCCATTTTTAAAGGTATACTCACTTAAGGGTATACTCACATTTTGCTGGCATTTTTTTATGTTAATGGCTGTGTGTTGCATTATTTTGAGGGGGACACCAAATTTACACTATTATACAAACTGTACACTGACTACTTTACATTGTATCAAAGTGTCATATCTTTAGTATTATCCAATGAATATATATAAATATTAACAAATGTGACAATTTGTGATATAATGTATGTATGTATGTAATTGTGTGTATATATTTATGTGTGTTTGTGTGTGTATACTTCCTATTATATGGAATACTTGCAAGGTATATATTGGGATTTAAGTGGCAAAATAGAGAATAAATACTATTGCAGGAAAATATAGGATAGAAAAAGTTGTTGATAAAGCTGGAGAACTTGTACTATAAATATTAACTACGGTATATATTTTTTTTTTTTTTTTTTTTTACTTTTATGTTTAGATAGTTATTTCAAAATAAAAGTGGACCAATGACCCAATCAAATTCCAGACCGCATCTCCATCACTGTTGGAAAGAACATTCAACTTCAATTCTTCTTCATGATGTTCAGAAACTAATACAATCCCCCCCAAAAACAATACTTCAGTTTATTGCTGCTAAAGGTGCTAAATTGATTCTACGAGCTATAGTAATTGTGTTGTAAAAAAAAAATTGAGCCTGTTAGGGTCACATGATTCTTTATTATTTTTTTGATGTAACCTTAGAATTGTACTTACTTTATCTCATGACTGTATCTATGTATACAAACGAAGCAATTCAGAGCGCACTCCAGTATTGAGTATTCAAATCAATTTATTACACACGTGACGTTTCTGTCCGTGCGACACCTTCCTCAGACGTTAGCTTCTACTTCTGTGTATCTATGTATACACATCCACATGGGCACATGCCTCTTACACCAAGCATGTGTGCAATGTATAAATCTAATATTGATTGAACTAAAATAACAGTGCACAGTACAAATTTTTTTATTGCACAAAACAGTAGACCATCATTGCTTTGAACATGTCTAGAACTTAAGAAAGCTCCTTGATGTAGAATGATAAGTTGTCAGTCCACAGTTATGTGCAATAAAAAATGTTAAAAGACATTAAGGGCCCTATTTATAAAAGATCGTATCGTTATCGTAAAATAACGACCGGGTTTTTACCGTTAACGACCGCTATTTACCGATAACGACCATTATTTACCGATATCGTTAAATACCGTCGTTACCGGTAGTTACCGGTCGTTATTTACCGATAACGACCGTTATTTACCGATATCGATAAATACCGGTCGTTATCGGTAAATAACGACCGGTATCGGTAAATAACAGTCGTTATCGGTAAAAACCCGGTCGTTATTTTACAATAACGATCTGTATTTTACGATAACGATACCGATCTTTTATAAATAGGGCCCTAAGAGTACCGTACTTTTAGTTGTGTGTGAGTATATACAGTTATACTAGCAGAGTACCCGGCATTGTCTGTTTTTTTTCTTTAATGATCCGACCAGCTGAAATTTAGCAGACCTGCACCCACTACCTGTTCTGACCCACAGCTTTCTACCCAATCCTGACCCATTCAAACTCATTGTGGTTTAATTGAGCCGCAAATAAAGTATACCTTGATTGCTCGACATGATGCAGGATTCTAGGCAGATCTCATCCCCAAAATAAAAGTGTGTAGTATAGAGCACCAAAACTCGACAACCCCACAGGTTATTGCTATAAACAAACGTGCATTTATTGTGCACACCACGACGTGTTTCGGACAGTCTAGGTCCTTTCTCAAGTGACACCTACAGGGTTATTCGATAAAAGTTCTTATCGTTAAATGGTGCTAATTTTGCCCCGACCAATTAGATGTTAGTTTTCAAATGTTAAATAACATCTGATTGGTTGGCAAAATTAGCACCATTTTAACGATAAGAACTTTTATTGAATCTCCCTGCTAGACTGTCCAAAACATGTCGTGTGCACAATAAATGCACGTTTGTTTATAGCCATACCTGTGAGGTTGTCTGAGTTTTTGGTTGCTCTATACTACACTTTTATTTTGTATTATGTCCAGGAACAGATATCTGGGCAACCAAAGTCTATAGGAGATGTGTGAGCTGATTGCATTCAGATCTCATCCCCAATCAACATACCTCACAACATTAGGAAATGCAAAAGTGGAAAAGGTGTGTGATGTGAGGTGTGTGGCAGTGGAGTGCAGAAAAATCTGATTACGCCCTCTTTGCTAAGACCACACCTGCTTTGTTTAGGTACATTTTAAAGAACAATATTCCAATTTTGCATTGTTACCTGTAAAATCTATAATAGATAATAGATAATAAATAAATTAATAAAAAGTGTGTGATATGGTTAAGATAACAGTAAAAGGTACATTATTTGTTTAATGTTAACCTAAAAACTACAATATTTTGGGAATGGATTTCACAAAAGTTTGGAAGTTAGATAGCTGAACACAATTTGATTGTTATTGCTTCCAAAGTAATCACTTTTTGAAGGAGCCATTTAGTCAGTTAAGCTCTTGCCCTTAAGTTAGCTCCTAGGGGCTATCGGTTTGCCTCTAGCAAACTGGAGGGCCAACTCAACCCTGGCTAATAAACAGAAAGGCAGACTCAACCCTGGCAAATGAACCAGAGGGCTGACTTCACCCTGGCAAATGAACCAGAGGGCTGACTCAACCCTGGATAATAAACCAGAGGGCTGACTCCACCCTGGCTAATGAACAGGAAGGGCTGACCCAACCCTGGCTAATAGCTGGAGGGCTGACTTAACCCTGCTGATGAACCGGAGGGCTGACTCAACCCTAGCTAATGAATCCTGGCTAATGGAGCGGAGGGCTGACTAAAAGGACATCTACACCCTATTTTTCACTCACCTTGTGTCTTTCTATTAACTTCAAAGTTTTAATTTGCATTTTTTGTTTCTTTCCAGTCATTTGTATATAGTAGATTTTTATCACTTTTTGCAGTCTAACATCATAATATAGTAAGGAGTCTCTCCCACTGAAATTTAGTGATATCTAATTCTAGTTCTCCTTCTAGATAAGTCCTCGTTCGTGATTAATTGGGATATTAACAAAAAGTAGAGCCAGAATAATCTGCTCTGAAGGTTTCAGTTACACATCACACAGCATGGCAAAGCGTGTGACTGTCCATTTGCAATGTGATCCACGCAATATTGCCCAATCTCAAAACAGATCGCAGCTCAGCACACCCACATTCATATGCACTGTGCTGCATTCTTACGTGCAAATGGAATGCAAAATGTGTTTGTAGGTGCATGAGAAACCCACTAATGGGTCTAGCCCTTTTTTTCAGATAGGTACACTATTGAGAAACACATTGTACTGTCTGTGCTAAAATCAGGTTCACTTCAGTATCCCTTTGCTGCTCTGTACTGTGTTATTTGTATACTATAACTATTAAAGGGGTAGTGTGAATGGTATGCAGATGGAATGCTTAAGTGATACAACCCTCAGCACAAGATAATTTTCTTGAATTGGCCAGGTTACCTCTCTATTTTGACTCAGGTGAACCACAAGTGAGAGGAGGAGACTGAGTGTGCTGTCACATGACATTGTACAGCTGCAGGAATCCAGAAAACTTAACAGCTACCAGACAGTGGATTGGGGTTCGAAATCAGGACTGCCCCAGACAATCTATGATAGTTGGGAGGTATGTTATTTACCACACTAGTTAATTAATCTTAAAAGGGTCGAAAAAGGGGGTAGTAGCCTATGTTTTTTTTTAGGTCCTGAAACATATGTTACAGTACCAAGTCTCATGAAAATTGTCCCAGCCAATGTTTTTCTGGAACTAACTGTACTACATACATTGACTTTTATATGTATATACATATACTCACACCATCAATACATGATTTTTATAACTCATTAACCATTTACTGTATGTTACAATTTAAAGGACAATTATACTCACCTTCCCTCCGCCCTCTTCTTAGGTCAGTACCTTTTACCCAGGGTGAGGACCTGAACCGCTAGGTCCTCACCCCTGGTTCGCAGAGCGTGCCTTCCTATTGGCCTCGTCGCCGACGGGAAGAGGGGGCAGAGCCTACCAGAGCAGTGTTTCAGTAACACTGTGCTTCAAGTTACGTGACCCAGGGGTGAGGACCTAGCGGTTCAGGTCCTCACCCTGGGTAAAAGTTACTGACTTAAGAAGAGAGCGGAGGGAAGGTGAGTATAATTGTCCTTTAAGGTTCCAAAAATCAGATGAAATGAGAATTCTTCCACATTTACAATCTCATATTTGATTTTCTATAAGCATTTATGATTTTTCAATAGAAATTTTCACTTTGTTTCGAAGTTTTGAATGGTATTTTCAAGTTTCAAAATTTAAAAAAATCCATTGAATCGGAAACGCGCAGTTCTGAATTTAAACCAGGTTGTTTTCAATACCAATTCATCACTATATGTTACAAGACTTCCATCAATCTTTCATTTCTGAAACATTTTGCCGTATATTAAGGTATTTATAAGCACTTGGAGCTTTACAGAAAGTGTAGAAATGTACAATGGCTGATCAGCCTCTTCCTTTTATCGTTTATATTCAAAAATATATGGTATATGTCTGGCTGGTAGTTGCCTAATTTTATTCTCGCAAAGGGGTGAAAAATTGGCTATTGGAAAATGAAGGCACAATCTTATTTAGGAGCCAGTGGAAAGGAGACACACACATGGTGATTGCTGTTTTAAGCTGCTGCTCTCTTTTTATAATTATATAACCCACCATCCTGTATGAGTGTCTGTGCAGTTTGATTTGTACTTTAATATATATATTTGTTATTGTGAAACAATGATTTCTTGTACAAAGTTTAAATATAATGAAAACCTCTTTAAAATGTTAATACTGATATACAGTTACGGACATATTATAGGTCAGTGCATCTGAGCTAAATACAAAATATTGGTGTCATCAAGGTTCTACAAGATTGCAAGAAAAGCAAAAGCTTACATTTTCACTCAAAATACACAAATGGTTCTCCAGTATATGAAAAAGAAAATGATATTCTTTAGTAATGTACCGTATGTCTGCAGTTGAAAACATCACATTTCTTCTGCCAAATAAGGATTTTGAGGATTCAGAGTGATGTCTCCTTTATTGTCCAACACCCCTATTGGCTTAAATTACAGAAACCAATCACCCTCACTGTCTTTTTATCCTTTGCATGCTAAGATATAGTTATAGCCAACTACAATGTACCTGGATTTAACATCGTGTAAATTGTCTAATGTAGCCTTTATTGTATGTGATAATGATAACTAAGTTATATCACTAGGAGTTTTATGCAGGTAAACTAACTTTTATTATCTTGTACTAATCAGTAAAGGGTGTATTTGATTATATTACATGAGTCATTAATATTGGTAACTTAAGTGGTGTTTACATAATAAATAACTTTGTCTTCAGTGTCTATCACGAGAATGATCAAACTGTGGGTTATGGGGAATAATTCACAGCTTACTTTAAAATTAAGAATATTAGATATCACAAAGGCATTAATATAGAAAGAACACAGACTTTAACAAAAAGGGGTGTATTATTTTCTATATACACACAATTGTGTATATATTTTTGGCATAATTTGTGTAAATTTGCTTGACAGAAATCGGAAAGGAGGCCATAATTTAACAGCTGACAGAACAAAATGACAGATAATATCAGGAGCATTCTGTTTTACCCCATCCATTAAACTGGGCTTCATTTATTCCATAGGAAAATGCATGTAAGGTTTTTTTGCTTTTTCTTAAAAAATATAAGCGGCTGTTTCCCCTTGCCTACCTTGCACCTTTAAAGGGAATGAGGCGATACCTAATAAGCAGGACAGCAATGCTCATAAGTGCATGGCCCTGTTTTATTCCTGACACCTAAATGTGTGTGTTCTAAAATATTCTAAATAATATAAAATTATAAAATTACAGGAATTTAGCAATAAAACCACATCTCAGGTTTGCATCATAATGCAATTTGTATGTATGTTGTACAGTTTATTTAAAAGCGACACTTGGGGGCGAAGCGTTGTACAGTAACAAAATACAATAAAGTTTTACAAAGGTAAATAAATCAATGGTTCAGTAAATAAACATATAATAAATGATATAAATATATGTCTAGAGCTTTGCCACAGAGGGAAAGGAGTCCCTGTCCCGTAGAGCTTACAATCTAGTTAGGTGGGTAACATACAGATACAATGTAATGGTATAAGCGCTGGATGGAGATGTATGCAGTTGCAAATAATACAATCATATACTGTGGCTGGTTACCAGATAGGTACGATGTAAGGCTAGATTTAAACCTGCTAATTGACGTTTTCTTGACGTAGAGAGAGGTGAATAGAATTCCAGAGAAGGGAGTCACAAGAGAGAAAGGAAGCAGTACGCTTGGGAGCTGGTTCTGCAATGATGGATGTTGTGGGTAGGAACATATGGGGACGCTAGAGAGGAAATATAAGGAGGAGCAGCAGAGCGAAGGGATTTAAATGTTAGGAGAAGGATTTTGTATACAATGCGCTGTTTAACAGAGAGCCAGGTTGTTGTACAGAGGAGATTTGGGATCCTGTTTAGAGCGAAACAATACATGCGGCAGACAAAAGTATAGACTGAAGGGGAGAGAGGTATGAACAGGAAGACCAGTAGTATAGTTTGCAATAGTCCAGGCTTATAGATGAGAGCATGCATAAGCATAGTGGTGGTCGGGAGAGAAAGAAACATGCACATTTTGGGTATATCGTGAAGGGAAAAATGGGAAGTTTTTCACAACATAGATAATGGTGTTATAAAAGGAGAGAGAGGAGTCATAATTACCCTTAGGGGATAATTGGGGGTGAAATGGGGGGATTGGTCAACAGAGAGATAGAGAATACATAATATTAGGTATGTACTCAGTAACAGCTGGCAATTTACAGATTAGCTCCTGTGAAGGAGTATGAGTGTTCTCTAATGGAATAAAGTTTGAATCATTTTAAACTATCGGCATTTATATCCTGGTTGAGTGACTACCCTCTTGGTGGATTGTGTCCTGGTGGAAGTCGGGCCTTAGCAAGGGGCTCAGGGCAGTTACACACCCGCACCAGAGCATACCTGTGCTTTTTTACCTGCTGTCTGCGCTTGTGATTTGGCTGATCCCCCGTTTGGATGGCGGAGCTGGCGTGGGGCATGTAGTTTGTCTGTTGATTTGCATGGAAATCAGTCCAAGCGAAGGGAACGAAGACAGCGTTCACCCGATCCAAACTTAAACTTTGTAAGCATTCACATTATATTATTGTTTGTATTGTACCCCAAAATATTATGGGGATTTATTTACCCACATCAGCCCTAAAAGTGCTTTGTTTAGACCTGGAATGGTTGGGGCGAGCTAGTGGAGGAATACATGTTATCAATAGCTCCTGGTTTTAGCAAAAAACATTTAAGATGTTAGTATAATGTTACTTCCAATACCTGAGTGATGTCACAATTGTAATATAAGATATAGGATAATGTATCCCCTAATATACACTATAAACCCACAAAACTCAATGAAGCCAATTTGCATTTTAAAGTAGAGCAGCATAATGCACATTTCTACCCACAGGGTCATTGTGAGGAACAAACCACAAAGCAATTCACATACTGTACTGTACTACACATACTGTACTCCCCCAACATGATACAGCCACCTAGGAACCTGGGAATGCCACCTAGTAAGAGTGTAATATATAATAATAAATGTATAATATAAAGTGCATAGTATAAAAGCAAAGTATATGTATATATCCCTTATATTATATAAATATATTAATATCTTCATAGGGGATGCATTGAATTTTAGGAGCTACCAATGTGGTGGGGGGTATAGGATATTACATATAGGAAAGTGTATAAGTATGTATCTCTCTTACATTTAAATGACCATCAGTAATGTATATAAAGTATAGCACTGACATATATTAGGTACAAGACAAAATATAGAAAATACATAAACTTACTTACAGAGCTGAGATCCCTATCAAAATGGAATGGTCAAATGGCAGCTTGTGTAGCTACACAGGACATGATGTGTATTTTAATTGACATATACACCAAAGGCTCCTTATATACCACCTCCAGCCTGTAGTGGTGTCAGTGAGTGTAAAAGACAACATCCCTGCTCTCTATGGCTAGGAGGAAGAAGGAAAGTAGATTGGGGGTGTGTGCTTTGGAGAGATATTGACTGCACACAAGATCCTGTGTATAAGATCTTGTGTATAAGATCTTGTTGTATAAGACCCTGTTGTATAACCCTGTTATAAGATCCTGTGTATAGACCCTGTAAAGATCCTGTGTACAAGATCCTGTTACCACCTGTTGGGAACAGATTATTGGACAATTTACCTTATTGGATACAAACTCTGAGGCTACAGATAAGTGTACACCAACTTACAGAGCACACAATATCCAGGCCTGGTCAATATTTAAAGTGCTCCACCATAGACAGGGACACCCCTGATTACTGCACATTTTATGTGGGAACCTGTTTATGTGCACTGCCTGCTTTGTGGCAAGCCCACCAGAGTAACCCACTGTGTGCCATTCACCCATAATCCTTCCATAAAGCATTGATCTCATACAAATTGGTGGCAGCGATGCTGGTAATAATATTTATTCTCCCTGTTTCCTCTGTATATTTGGAGGCTGCTACTGATAGTATTGATTTAAATCCTCCTGAATATCAGCCCTTGGGTGTATGAAAACAAGCATTTCCAGCATTCTGTGCAGCCAGAGAATGCTGGGAGTTATAGTTTTTGAACATGTAAAGTTCAACACCCATGCTCTATATCATTAGGCTGGACTGCATCTGTATACATTCATTAGCCCATGGATATAAAGAAGAAACTTACTGCTAACAGAGAACGCTGGGCATTGTAGTTTTAAAACATGTGAAAGGTCAGTAAGATATACATGTTTATATGTCAGATTATTAGGGCAATGCTATAATAATAACATGAGGCTGGAGGTACCTTCTGTTATAAGAAGGCTCTATTATATTTTATACTCTGTGGGAGCGTTTAGCACCTTTAACCCTCACCTTAATCTATAAAGATAATCAGTATCCTGTGCTCCCAAGTTGTACATAAGCACTATAAATGTGGAACTGTGGTGAATACTAATATAGTATGAACATCATGTTTTATCTGGATCCTGTTTAGGGTCTCAGGTCCTCAATGGAGCTGTTTAGTTTGAACCAAAGTGTGGCAGGATTGCCTAGGTCTATTCTCAGACCTACAAGATTATATATATATATATAGAGAGAGGAGAGAGAGAAAATGTATGGCAGCGCACCATGGTCTTTCTCAAAATTCCAATATTTATTTAGTGTTTAGACAAACACGATGCGTTTTCGGCAATCTGTAGCTGTCCTCAAGATCTTGGTATATATATATATATATATATATATATATATATATACACTGGTGCATTCTGCTGGGCTGTACAACAAAGATATATTTATTGAATGTGATTGACGCATTCAGTCCCATCAGGCCATAATCAGGATGGGGCTAAAATGTGTCAATTGTATTTAATAAACATATATTTTTGTATATAAGACCAGCACAGTGCACAATGCATATATTCATTGTATAATTATTGCTATTGATATAAACAGGCCAACAAAGCTTATTAGGACTAGAGGAGTGCTTTAATTTAAGTTAAACTTAAAATTAAATATTCATCAAACCTAAACATTAGGGGAGATTCCAGAGAGCTGCAATTGCTCCCAGCAGTGGCATAACTTGAAATTGGTGGGCCCTCTAGTGAATCTTCTTTAATGGGGCCTCGCTCCCTGCCTTATTTAGAGATTTAGAGTGTTGTTTGGGTATTTGATTGTAATAAATGTGTTATATATGAACATCTCAGCCTGAATGTTTTATTTGGGTGAGCATCCCCAAACTTTATGGGGATGTAATACATTTGATTACTGGATATGTCAGAATGGGTCCTAAAAGTAGTATACCCCAACTTGCAAGGAGATTCTGGTACCCATATCTACTTTTAATATGGATGCCTTTGTTATATAGTACAATAAAAGTGTCATTACCCTGGGTTTGGTCACTTTAAGAGACAAACAGAACACAGTAGCACTTATTAAAATGTCTCTCATTGTCAGAGTGACTACTTGCCTTCATATTTCCTTTCCTTTGTTCCCCCCAAAAAACAATAGCAGATAATTCATGAGTAGTTCAAGCAATTAATCAACTACTTACAATGTTGCAGGTAGCAGAACTACATTAATTGCAGACGTCTGTGTGTGTAAGTCTGCAATACATGGAATTCTGCTACCTGCAACACAGTATAGTTGGCTTCATTCCTTGAACTACTCCATGAAGTAATTGACATGATTGATTTACTGCACACGACCAGACATTTAAATCTCTTTGATTCAATGCATTTTTTAGAAAGGCCCCGTATAAAAGCTAATCACAGGCAAAATGTTACAGGACTACTGCGTTGTTGAGCTGTCACAAGAATTATAACAACAGCAAAGATATAAAATTACTGTAATATAATAATATGAAAGCCAATATAATATACACATTATTTGGAAACATATTAATAAATTCTACTATTTAAAATTATTTCTAAAAATCAGTGCTAGTAATTTTAATGTACTTGCCTGTCTCTCAGTATTACCTCTATGCCCATATTATGCTTTCTGACTTTCTTGCTTGATGTGCTAGGTTGTTAATGATTGTGCATTGAGGAATGTCTGCCGTTTGTTTAGATTTCAAATCCTTAATACAGATCATTGGTTATTACAAAAGCAAGTTGATTTCCCCAAACTATATTAGTCTTATTCCATCTGGTCCACAATGAGCACTTGCTAGTTATCCTCAGAAAAAGATAAAATGGACATAAAAAAGAAAAAAGGCATACATTAGTATTAAAATTAAGAACACTCTCTTTGATTTTTCCAATTAATGACAATAAACCCCCCAAACCACCAACTACCTTTGATATAACCAAGACAAGAACATAGAACTCTAGGTCATCCCCCCAGGGTGTACTTAGATAGCCCATAATATCTCCTTGTCAGGAGTCTATGGGAATATGTGTCTTCTTAAAGAAAATGGAGGCGCGCTCCCTAAGAGACCCAGGGCCTGGGAACCACAATGCGGTTGGTGCTAGGGAAAACATATAATCAATGGTCCATGCATACTGGTTGATGAGTACCCTATACCTAATTTAGCTGGCAATTAGTGCACGTCAAGAGTCCCAGTAAGAGTCCATGTTTGGTGACTTTGGAACATAATGAAATGCTTTGCTCTCAATTGTAACAATTATTATTTACGCTATGATACCAGGACATTTTTTGGACATTTATCTCAATGTAAGGCACTTTCAGGGCGCCCGTATTTAGCATTTTTTGATGTCATGTATTACGATTTTATAAAGTTGATTACTAATTTACTTATTCATTCATTGGTGATTTGGATTTTTTAGGGGTGTGAGACGGACAGTAACATATATTTGGGTCCCAAGGTAGGAGAGTGCTTATAAATCCTTATATTTATGATATAGTGAATATGTGCTTCTTACAAACTAGGCCCTGGATATAAGGGGGTGGGGTTGGGTGGCAAGCACAATTTTGTGAAGTATTTTGGTAATTGTGTACCCCCTGGGGTGAGGACCTAACATTTAGGTTCTCACCTTGGGTACTTCAAAAGTGAGACAGGAGTTTTTTGTGTTTAATCGTTATTTTGAAATAATAGCTTTAAATAAAGTTCATTCCACTATTATTATCCATTTTCTATAAAAATATTATTTATTTTAACTTTTAAGGGGAACTTCGGTAAAAAAAAAACATACTCTTTTAAATCAAAGGCAATTGTCTTACCCCCCTTGCCTCTCTATCATGCTGAGTTCAAAAGTTATTGAGACTTTAACGGAGTGTTAAATATCACCCAGGAGCGCTCATTATTCCTCTCCTCTCTGCACCGCTCTATATGCTGAGCGGTGCACATATGGGCGGGGCTTAGCGTTCCCCTCTACTGGCTGCATTCCCTCCACCCCTGGGACACATGAAGTGGAATGGGCAGAGTCATAACAACTTTCTCCTGCTTATCTCTACTGCTACTAATCACTTGTGCAGTTAAACTCTCCTTCTCCCTTGAGACACATACAGTGAACGGCGGTTAGGGGTGGGCAGGGGGTACCTACCTATCCTAAAAGTTCATTTTTCAGGGTAGACATGCCCTGCAATCGATTATTTGAAAAATGCAATCAAAATTTTAAAAATTCAGTTGCAGTTGGGTTTGAAACAGATTTTTGGGGCTTCAATAGGTTATCACAGAACCACTGTTGGCACAGTTTTGTTCTTCTCTATATCTATTGCACTCTATCTTAATATATCAGTGCACTCTAAGGACTTGTACATGTTTATTCTACAAGACCACTGTGTTGGGGCCACTTCTATTTGGACGTAGGTATTGTCACCAAGGTGTCTTGGTTTGCTGATGAAACAAAACTTTGTTGACCATTTAAAGCTTCAGATGATGTGCAATTGTTGCAGCTGAATCTAGATAGATCTTTACATTAGGCTGCTAATTGGCAATAAGATTCAATGTTGTAAATGTAAGGTGATGCTTTAGACTATCTGTACTAAATGGCTCTGTGTTAAGTAAATCTCTGTTGGAAAAGAATCTTGGAGTTTTGGTGGATAACAACTCAAAGAGCAAGTCCAGCTCTTAAATGAAAACATATATATATATCATAACACCCCACAAGCCCTAAACTGTTTATAGTTTGAAATCTAACCTGAAATCACCATAATGTCCTGTTGTCCCTGTCTTTGCTTCCTGGTCCTTCCATTAGTAACTGTCAGTTATGGATTTGACAGTTGGCATCACCGCCACTGACTGAATGCTAATCCCTTAGCTACTTTTCTGAGCATACTCAAGTTCATTACCAGTGACTAAATTACTCATTTTCCATTAGACATCCAGAAGCATTGCAGGCTTACATTAGAATTCAGAGGACAAAGTAGGATATATCAACATATTTTAAAGAGGCCATCTTTCTAAAAGGTGTTATTATAAGGGTAGAGTTGTCCTTTAATGTAGCAAGCAAAGCCAGGCAGCAATATCTAGAGCCAGCAAGATATTCAAGGGAGGAAAATGTTATTCTCCCTCTTTACAAAGCATTGGTAAGGCCTCATTTGAAATATGCATGGCGATTTTGGAATCCTGTATACAAAAAGAGACATCTTGGAAATGGAAAGGGTTCAAGAAGGGCAACAAAATATAAAGAATGGAAGCTTGGATATAAGGACAGATTGGAAGTTACAATTATGTACGCTTGAGAAAGGAACTTGTGTGGGGATATGATTATTGTGTTTGTATACATTAAAGGCCATAAATAAACTGAGGCATTGTTTACCAATGGACATATTAGAGGAGATCCATTAAGACTCAAACAGAAGTTTAGTTCAAAGGTTTTCTACTGTCAGAAGGGTAAATCTATGGAACTGTCTTCCAGTGGACTTGGGAGGCAGGTTCATTGGATATTTTAAAGAAAAAAAGCTGGATGAGTTTCTAAAAATAAAGAATGTTCATGTTCTGGTATACATAAAGGGGTGTTGATGCTGGGGGAATTTATGCTAATCATAAGGCAAATGGAGACATTGATAAATATACAGAAAAATCACTTTAATAAACACATAGAGATAGTAATAACTGTTTTAACCATGTGAGTGTGGTGTCCGCACCAAAACACCACTAGACTTTCCTCTTCTTAAGGACTTGTGACCTGTCACACACCCTGCCTTGACCATTGGAACATTTTCAAGGAACTAAAAGCTAGTTCAAACCTCTTTATGTTGAGCCTGTTTAAAATGCTAGATACTGGCAGCTTGGTTTCTGCAAGCGAATACTTAACTTATGCTGGGATATTTGATTTTTTATAGGTTGGCGTGGATCATGTGGGAGATCCAAAAATTGATAATACATTTCTGACAAATATGTAAGTGATAAGTTTTGTCTTTAAAAGATGTTTTTGGTATCTTATCCAGTTACTCCAGTCCTATATACCTGCTCAGATTCACAATAAAATGTTTTCAGCCTCCAGGGTGACCCTAATGGCAGCAAGGCAATTTCTATGGCACAGACAAAGAACAAGGGCTCCTCATTACCAATTTTTTTTTTAAAGTGTGCCTTAGCACACAATTCTAATCAGCACAGGGCCTACCATGAAGGAAATTGAAATACCTGCTCATTTGATCCTCTACAAAGGCGGCAGTTAGTGTAGAGGAAAGAAAATACATTCCGGTGATCTGCACTAACCGACACCTGAGGCCCTGACTCTGTCTGTGTGAGCGGGCTAGGCACAGCTTTTTACAACTAAGTCTGTGTATACAGGCATGAGGATGTTTTACATGTACCAATCTGTGTGAGCTGGGCATGAGGGTATCTTATATGTACCTATCTGTGTGAGTTGGACAGTAGGGGATCTAAATGTACCTATCTGTCTGAGTTGGGTATGAGGGCATTTTAATATGTTCTTATCTGTGTGAGCTGGGCATGAGAGCATCTTATATGTCCCTGCCTGTGTGAGCTTGGTAGAGGACATATTTATGTACTAATGTGTATGGGCTGGGCATGAGGACATCTTATACGTATGTACCAATCGGTGTGGGCTAGGCATTAGCTCCAGTCTCTAGCTAGTGTTCAGTCAGCCCACCAGTTGTGTTAAGTCAGCCCTTCAGTTCCCCATACAGTGTTAATCAACCTCCAGTTCACCAGACAGTTTTAAGTCACCTTCCAGTTTACCAGTCATTGTAACATTAGCCCTCCAGTCACCAGCCAGTGTCAAGTCAGCCTCCAGTTCACCAGCCAGGTGCCAAAAACCCTAAACACACCTGTGAAAGCATTCAATTGATGGCCATATACGCTCCATAGAACCCTCACCCCTCAGGAACTTGCACATCCCAGCACTGGTGCCTGGCATACTGCGTATATATTCTCTGCAGTTCTAGTGGTAGGAATCAGTGATTTTGTGCATGTTCTTTTGCTCCCTATATCCCATCCAGTACCAATATCTTTCTATATGAAGGTGACTTCACTGCTTGTTCAATGGCCGTCACCCTGCAGCCACTATGGGAATGGGAATATTAACTGACAAAAGTTTTATATAGTGTGTAATTGTCTGTCTTTGTCTGTGAGAATGTGGTGTGTGTTGTGTGTGTGTTGTGTGAGTGAGTGAAGTGTGTGTGTGGTGTGTGGTGTGTGTGTGTGTGTGTTGTGGGTGAGAGTGGCTGAAGACACTACACTCACATGGGTTAAACCATGATTACAATCTCCATGTCTCTATTTGCCTTAGCATAAATGTAAATGCTTCGTTTTGTAAGGTTGGAACCATGTTATGTATTTGCCATATTGGACTTCACTAACTGTTAATCTTATGCATGTGCAGCGTCTGAGTCCTTTAAATATCATGTGATATGTGTTGTCATTATCTTTGTTTGTAATGGCTGTTATACTGGCAGGCTTGAGAAAGGAGCACAGTTGTAGAGCTTGCATGGTCAATCTGGGGAAATTTTTTGGCAATAGGAAGCTTGCTGGGGTCAATCTTAAGAATTTCTGGTGGAGATTGATCTAAGGTCTGTAAGTAAAATGGTTTTGGGGTTGTTGTCCTACAGGATAAAACTTGCATTTGTAACTGACACAAAACTATTTTTTGCAAGTTATCCTCAGATTCATATGAAATGTTCCATATTGCAGTTTTTATACTCGCTTTCAGTATAGCAATATTCCACAGCAGATTTCCTGGGCATCTGAACTCTTTTATTTTTCTATTGCCATGTCACAGAGTGATTGATTTGATATATTTGATGGCCCATAGGTCTGTTCAGTCTCTATTGCCATGTCACTCCATGCAAAGGCAATCTCACATTTGTTATATAGTATTTTATAATTAAATTGCAAAGCAATCATGATGTGACTGTCTTACACAACCATGTGCAAGTGCATACTGACTAAAAAAAACAGTGGTAAAAAATGCTTTAGGTTTGTTGATGTTTCTAATATTCAAAAAAATGTCTTGTCTGCCTTTGGTCTAACCCTATAATCTGTAATTTTTTAGTATTTGTATGGCATTATTCCTAACAGACTAATGATGACATATCTGTAGGGTTGACGGTTGGCTAAATGTCTTCCTGGCAATATTGCTTGTTTAGGGTTGCAGTCTAAAGAACAGTCAGAGTTGTGTATCAAGATTGTCACTAGCTTTATAAATCAACCCCCCACGCATACATACAGTATGCTTTCTGAAGTTTCTTGCTGATGCTTTCCTTTGTTACAATATGGGGCTGATGCAAATGTTTGACTCTGCTAATAATTTCAGCAATAAATCAGTGTTAGCCTTTTAACTTGGTTACTGCAGTTAGATAATATCTGATTGGGTTTTGCATCAGCCCTGGCAGTAGGATATATGGATGACAGCCAGATAAAGTGTTGTGGATTGAGAATACTTAAACTAAACAGGGTAGTAAGGGGTAGGGTTTGGTTTAAAAACAGGAAAAACATAGTGTGAGTACCCTCTCCAACCTTTTCCATTGGACCAATACAATTTTACAGGTAAATGTAAAATGTTTTTGATTTGGATAGCAGAATAGTACATGCCTTAGATTAAATGCAGGCTAAGAGATTAGGTCTACACAACCATATGATATCTTCATGCTGGTCGCATAGTGATAATTGTTCTGAATCACAATGTGGTATACATAAACAATTACTTTGGCAGACTGTGTGGCAGTGGATTTATCTATTTATGTAGATTAAATGTGTCTGAATCTTGAAATGTAATGCAAACTTAAAATTGCTTTGTGTGTGAAGCTCGGCCTTAAAACATATGCAGGGAGATTCAATAAAAGTTTAACAGGGTTATTTAATAAAAGTTCTTATCGTTTGAAATGGTGCTAATTTTCCACAACACCACCAGAATGTTAGCTTTCAAATGTTAAATAAGTTCTGATTGGCTGGAGCAAATTTAGGACCCATTTTAAACGATAAGATCTTTTATTGAATACCCCTGTTTATCGTTAAAAATGGTGATAGTTTTGCCCCAACCAATCAGATCTTTACATTTCAAAGCTAACATCTGATTGGTTGGGCAAACTTAGCACCATTTTTAACAATAAGACCTTTTATTAAATCTCCCTGATTAGAGTGTTAAATGTCTGTTTTGTAAAGTGAGGTTTCTATTGCCATGCACATACTTTGATAATTGCTTAAGATTTTTTCTTGGCATTGCCAATGAATAAAATAGACAATCAGGTGTTGTATAACATTACTTATTATGATTTATTTTACTTTTTAATGGATTAATAATAATATAAATAGACATCTAGATAAACTTAGCGTACCACTATTCTGCCAGGTTTAATGTGTCCTTTGCTAGAAATTTGGTGGTTTATTCATGAAAAGCTCACTAGATGCAGAACCCTGGGCTTGTTTTACCATGTGTCCTTACCCAACAGATAAAAAAAACATGGATCAACCTGCAATACTAAATTATACTGCAATACTTGTAACTGTATATTTGGTACTTAAAATAAACGTCCCTTTTTAATTTAGGTGTCCAAAATTGCTGAATACAAAACAATGCAGAATAGAAGAAAATACAAAACTCTAATTTGTGTCAGCCAGGTACATTGTGCGTTAAACAAAGGAAGTCAAATGACAGTACTTGATAATACAGGCCGACAGCAGAAACAGAAACATCCATGGGGAACACAAGGCCAGAGAAACAAATGAAAAGACAAGATTTCAGAGAAACACAGACATAAAAAGACAGAGATAAGCAAGAAATGTAAAGAAATTAACACTTGGTAAAACAGTTTTTTAAAACCAACAGTAAAAAACACATGCCAAAAAATGCAGAGAAACAGAGATACTGGGTCCAATGAGAATGTTAGATAAACAAGAGAGCAGATAAGAAATTGCAATTCCTCTATAAAGTCTGGAGAGAGTATACACAATTGTATTACAAAAGTACATTGTGAAAATACCAGGGACCCAAAAGCACAAAAGAAGGGACTTGTTGATGGTGAGAACAGAATAGCAAGTGACAAAATGTTTGAGCTGAAGGAAACAGCTGCAAGACTTATTAAGAAAGTATGGAAATACCATTGTGTACCCATCTAGTTTCTTCATTAAGCACCGTAATCATAAAATTCCCAATGCTGAACTTATGTTTTTGAACAGCAAAGATAATTCTCTTGTGTCTGGTTTTGCACAGTCATCAACCCAAGGTCTCCAGCTATTTTTTTTACCCTAAGGGAACTTGCTGGACAGTCAATTTTTTAATTATTGTGGGCCATTTAGATGTTGTTGAGAAAAACACTCAGCAATAATAGAATAACTCCAAAGCCACAATAAGAGATAAGGATGAAGGTTACAGGTTTTCCGTTTCTGCTTTAAAGTATAAGTATGCTGTAAAACTAAGGTAGTTTAATTGGGAGCAGTAGCTTTAAAAAAATCTTTTGCCATTTTTTCTTCTCCCTCCTGAGCCTACATTTCCAGATCTAAGTTTCTGACATCTTGCATCTGCATTGTAGATAGTTTAGCTCCACCCCTCCGAGATTTCCTGGATCTCCTCCTTCTTTAGCCTCAAAAAGCACTGTCCATTGGGGGCAACGGAAATCTTGGAGGGGCGGAGCTAACAGTCTACATACGGATGCAAAATGTCAGCAACTTTACTTTAGGAAAGTAGGCTCAATTTTTTAATGCTGCTTTTTCCAATTAAACTTATCTTGATTTTACAGCATACTTATCCTTTAAATAGTTACTGTACAAAGGAAGATACACATTGCAATAATATGTCCAATTTCCGCTTATTTAGGGTTTTGGTTTATTTTCTAATTTATCATGATAAACTTCCTTTAAATGCTTATTTTTTTAAACTTAATTTGAAAGCTCTTCTCCCCAGAACACCTTTACTTGTTAGATTCTTCTCTTGTAAGTTGCATTAAGTACATATGATAATAGATTCTGTAACTTAGAAGGTTTCCATGTGTTGCCAGTACAACCCACAACCCATGAAGTCATCAAAGAGCCACGTCCCCTGACCCCACCTATTCACTGTTATACATTACTGTGATCACATGAATGAAAAGCCTTCCAACCACGTCATGGTAACCCCAGTCTGGAAGGTCCTAACGTCTAACCTTTTCAATTTCTTTTACTTCAATTACGATTAGCAAACTTTTGCATTTCTCATTCTTACACACTGGATCCATATAACAGGCTCTTTCCCTTCCCCCTCAGCCCTTTGGCTTTTTAAAATGAGGGAAGAGGCCCACAGCAGGTATACAAGGGTATAAACTGTTTTTTTAAATGGAAAAAGAATGTAGAATAACTAGGTATGCATATAACAAAGAATTTTAAAAATAATATTTTTCACTGAACTTTTCCTTTAAGACAGAATTTTTCAATTTTTTTCTAAATTTTTATCTAATTTATCTAATCTCCATGCTGGTCTGGTTCCACTGGTAAATAATGAGCACTTTCTTTTTAAGAGATTCAGAGAAAGATTCTAGAAATACATAATTTTTCTAGAAATATCGAATTTCTAGGATAATTATTGAATGTCGAATTCGGAGCTTGAAAGTATGCGTGAAAGGAAATTTATACACTGTTCCCCAGACCATTTTCCAGGTCCCAGAGCCATGTACAGTAAGTTATCATTGCAATTTTCCCTTATTTAATTCAAACTTTTTGAACTATTTGTCAACATCGACTGGTTCCGATTTCGGATTTTCGCATTTTCAAACATTTTGAATGTTAAAATCCGAAATCGGACTGGATTTTGGGAAGTTCACCATCTTGTCTGGACACTTGTTTCCCCTTTAAATAATCACATGATATACCATACATTTACAGCAAAGTTGCAGTTGTATACCAGGCCTAAATTAGCTTTTCTGACAAAACGAAATAGAAAGCAAAAGAATCACATTAATACAGATTTTGATACCAGTTAACAACCTTTCCATTGTCTGATGTCTATTAGCCCATTTAGAAAGTTAACTCTGTGTTTTGCACTAACAGAATAAGAACAACTAATGGACTAGTACACATGTCTATATGTCTATATAGAAACGTTGAGTCCCATAAGATGGAAACACATCCTATTCTGAAGAAAGTTGGTTTTGTAATAAATAAACCTTTTCAGCTGTGCTATGTTTGGTCAAAACGGTGTAATTTATGCAGCAAATGACATGCCTGTTTTTCCCATGAGCTAATCTCTGTAGTTGTTAATGTTACCTATTTTGAGCACACATGAGTTCTTATCATGTCTATGGCACATTCTTTGGCCAAGACACATTCTAATACGTTATGTATTTATTAATTTTGCATTATTTGATTTACATGGTAATTCTGACCTCAGTTAAAATACAATTTATCTGACAGAGCCTTAAGCCCATTTTCCAATTTAGTGTCACTTACTATGGCTTTATAATACACAAACTAAGAATAATGAGCAAGAGAAGGAAAATATCAATCCCACGTGCCTCTGTCAAATTTAAATTTGATTACAATGTCCAATGAAAATGCCTGCCCCTTTACATAGAAATAAAACCTTCTGCATGCGCACACTGGTGAGGCACACCGCCCCAAACCGGACTTCAAATAACTGGCAAATTAAGCATTTTTCTTTAGCAAAATATTTGTCATTTAATAGACGAGCAAGGTAAATGGAGAAACTTAGTTGTACAACTCTGAAATCTGAGATGAAGATCGGAAGGACAAAGCTATTAAGAAGAAAGAATTTGTTGTATGCCTTAATTGATCTCTAGGGAGAGGGGCAATACGGTGCAGTAATAAAATAAAGGAAATGTCGACATAGTGTTTATCCCTGAATTTATGTATTTGTGTTTTATTCAGCTATGCTTAAGAAATATACCAATGCCACAATTTTATTGAACAATTTCGTTTAATGGACTGCATCCCGCATAAGAATATGTGACACATAGGTTGCTTTTTATAAAGTGTCATAATGCTGTCTCAATGAAACCATTGTCATTTTTTCACTCATTTCATCTATTTACAAGGCATTAAAATGCTGGCTGTTCAGTACATTTCAATGTAGTTTGACATTGAGGAAAAATTCTATACAATGAAATGGAAATCCTATTTAAAAAACAACAAAACTGCACAATTCAGGCTTATTTTCCCCAAACATCTACCAGCCATCAGCTGGCAAAAGCTCAGTACAGTTTAGTAGAGTATACTATTTGAGGTTGAATAAAGACATACAGTCTTCCATCTAGTTCAACCTACTCAGCAATACCCACATTTCCTGCCTAACCGTTGATCTAGCACATATAACATGCCTTTTTTTAGGGGAAGCAGCAGTAACAATTTAAATGGGGACTAATGGGTTAACCTAAAATGTAATATTTCTCACCTATGGTAGAACAGCTAAATTCATTTTTTTGCTTCAGTCTTGTCCCCTCTCAAGCCAAAAATATAAGCTTGAGTCACCTATGGGAAGGGGCATTTTTGCAGATCAGTCTTTCATTGGTCGGAGCACATGCCAAATAAAGGGCAGAACCAAGGAGAAAGGTTCTGTCCCTTTGTACAGAAATGGAATGGAAGGCAGAGGATTAAAGATCATGTCCACCCAACCCCTAAAATTTTACTTCCCTTCCCCGCACACCCAAACCTGAGATTGTTATATGTCCATGCAGTGCCTGAAGCTCCTAACAGTTACTTCTGGCCATCAGCAATAATTTACAGCTGAATACCAGCACACAGATGGCCACTAGATGGAGCAGTTCTGGGAGCATGTTTAGCTCCCCTTTCAGTAGAAGTAAATAGCGTGCACTCCCTATTGCCATTGCCTTTTATTAGAACGGATAACATGCCTGAGCAGGATTTTCAAACTGTGTAAGCTGAAAGGGCTCTTTAAGCTTATAGAGAGGTAATGGGGAGAGCAGTGCAGGTAAAAGAATTAAATTATATTTTACAATTCTCAGTTTTGCTGGGGCTGGAAAAGGAAGAATAGATTTTAGTGGTGGGGTGGACCTGCCCTTTACCTTTTTAGTCCCTCTCTAAGTATACTGTGTTACTTTTTATATATTTCTTGACTCCTTTTATACTTTACCTTAGTCCTGTTTTACCTATACTTTACGGATTTTAGTGTGTAGAATCGTGTACAACAGTTAGTGTTATGGTCCCTGGAGTTACTGCTGCTCAGATCTGACATTGTCGGTTTATCACATTATTAGATCTATTACTGTATTGCAGCTACACCATAAACATGGCAGATCACAGACAATGACACTATTCCAATGTATTAACTTTTGAATTGCTAAGTTAGAGTTTTATTAGTAGATACTGTACAGAAGTGCAAAGACAACGGGCATTAAGTAGAGCTACAGCTTCTTAAGGTTAAGTCACACCAACTGATTTACGATCAGAGTCACTTTAACCCTTTGCTTGTGCAGCTGTCCCAAGCTATTCACCATGGCTGTGCGGCTCCTCCGACTGAGTATTCTCACTATGAAATCTCACTTTGGAGATGTACCCAAAGCGGCTGCAGCTCTAGGTAAATCTCCCCATAAACATTTAGCTTGTTTGACCATAAGTTTTGTAGCACCAGGTAGCATCACATACAGTACATGCATTTTTCTTCCAGGTATTAAGGTGAATTATCAAATTATCATTTGGCTTTGCGGTGTAATCAGTTATGCTTGTTTTTTTAATTAGTAACGTTTTATATCTTAATGTTAGGACAGCATTTGGCTGTATAATGCCAGATACATTATAACAAACAGAAGAAGGAGATTGAAATGGCTGTCTTCAATGATGCCCACAGAAACAAATAAATAAAAATGAAATATAGTTCAACCATTCTCTGCTTTCAGGCTTGGAAGGCAGAATCTCTTGTTTCTGGCCAGCAAGTGAACAAACTAAAAAAGAACATGTTTACATGCCAAAGGGAATGGCTGAACACTAGGCTTTTTTGGCTGTGGGTGAACAATGTACCAGTTTGGCTTTGCCAAGAATTAATGGGCTGGAAAATGGGCAAAAAACATGAAAATAATAAAATAGTTCTGGGAACTCACCACCCCATCAAAGGAAATGCTCCGGATGTTTTATGTACATTGTGCCAGAAGGGGATTGTAAAATACAGGACATCCAAGGAGAAATGGAAAGACTCTGTAAGATACGTTTTAAAATGGGCATGCTCGCGTTAATCTTCATGTCCTGAGATAATAATCTCGGACAATAATAAATATAATCCAAAAACATCTCCATCTATATGGGGAAAATGAACTTTTTTTCTTTCTTTCCATGAGTTCTATAATTCCCCCCAACCCCAGAGTGTCTGTATTTTCTTAAGTTTCGCTCTCTGTCCTGAGATACCAAGTAAGAAGATACGTGATTGCATTCCTCTACTCCTACTTGTACTGTCAATCAAATCCCTGTGGCGTGATCCTCTTCCCTGCTCAAGTCCCTCCTGCCTCTATGCTCTGTAATAAACATAGAGATAAGAACATTAGCAGGGGGAGAGAGGTAGCTTTGAGGCAGTGATAAGGCTGCACTGACCCCCTTCTTGATAGTTTTCACTGATTGATGATGGTCCAAAGACGAGACGTACTTTATCAGGACACAGAGAGATCCGTGTCTCCAGGACAACTTGCTTTCTATTGGCCACTGTGTGTGTTTTTCAGGATTGTTGAAGTTTTAACTCCTACTGCACATGATAAGCTTGTCGGTTAGCTGGAGTTGAGACATTGAGGAGGTAACAGAGGGGAGGGGGAAGGGGGGAGTGCTATACTGTAGATGCCCTTTAAGGTAAATGTCTAATGCAATCATTTCTTTTGAATTGTAACAAAGTGTGTAAACTATCACGGTATACACTAATAGCATGGACAATGTCTGGTCAGACAATGTATCTTCTCTGGCTCAATTAGAACACACACTGTTTAAAGGGACTGTCCACCCCTCTTTCAAAAATTGATATAATGTAGATAACCCCCCAAAACCTTAACTTTGTTTTAGTAAAATTTAGAATCAGCTCCCACACAGAGTTATTATACTCACAAGCTCCTCCTCGCTCCACCGCCGCTTCCGGGTTCTTCCTCTCCATCTCCACTGTGGCTGCTCTGTTCTTTCATGTTCTTGAGCAGCCGCAGTGGAGACTGCTCCGGGAACGGCAGTCAGTGATTGGCCGTGACATCACAGTCACAGCCGACACTGCCTGCCTTACCTGGAAGTGCAGAGCCTTGGCGGTGGAGCGAGGAGGAGCATGTAAGTATAATATCTCTGTGTGGGAGCTGATTTCTAAATTTTTACTAAAACAAGTTAAGGTTTTTGGGGGGTTATCTCATTATATCAGTTTTTTAATAAGGGGTGGACAGTCCCTTTAGGTTCTAGAGCTGCACAGAAAGGATTCCTTTCAATGTCTTATTCAAGTCATGAGAGGGAAAGACAGCATCAAATACAAAAATGTATCATTGCCACTGCAATTTACTATATCTGAGTGAACAAAGGATTGTTTATTTTGTAATTGTGTATACAGTATGTGTAGCTGAAGCCCAGCACCATAGGCGAGTGATGAATCCCGGTTATGAATAAACCTGGCTTTCGATTCAGAACTGCTGGTTTTAAAAACCAGCGGCTCTTCGACACATTTTTTGTCATTTTCGAACCCTGAACTTTTTAAATATAAATCAATTATTAGAAAATCAAAAATTGCCATTGAATACTCAAAAAAGTGGGATTGAAAAAAAATCCATTCAATAGGGTTTGCTTGAATGTTCAGAACTTCAGTAAGTTCTGCGGAACTTCCTGTGGCACCCTTTAGTAAATATTACAGTGAGAGCCTTCTTTATTAACAACCCCGCTTTAAGGATTTATGATGATTTTTCCATTCAGTGTACATTGTTTAGCCTATATTTTTAAAATCTAGTTGTCTGTACATTAAGTTTTAAAATGTATATGTGTAGTATTAAACATATGGTGTTGTGTGTCTTAATGTTTGGCTTCCCTCATTGGTTCCTATTTGTCACAGTATTAAATATACTACCTTAATAATGTTATAGCACAAACTAATGCAGATCATTTGGGGTGAAAATAGTGAATGCAGAATATGAGGTACTCCAAATTTCAGAGTATGCAGCAGGACAGGCACTAAGAATGAAAATGTACAAGAACCACTTTAATATTTTGTTCCTTACAACAATGAATGATCTCTCATGATTAGTGGTGAATGGTGAATGACTTTCATGATTATATAGAAAATAATGAATATATTGTTTGTAACAAAGACTCACAGGCAGCTTAAACACTGGCAAGAACAAATGGCCTATAGATATAATTGTATTGTATACAGAATGACTGATTGAAAAGCAAGGCTTGAGTCAGAAGAGAGACCCTCCTTTCCACTGCCTGATAACTTACAGTCCCAGCATGCTAGTTTAAGATACTGGAGGGCCACAAGCAGTGTCAGGCACACAGACGCTGCTAGTCCAAACTATACATGTAGAATCCTGTTAGGACTCTGATTGGCTGCTTAAGGAGGCAAAAAGACCTGCACTTCAGACAAGTTCTTTGCGCAACATAGTTGCAACATAGCTTCATTCAGGCTTCTATTATATTTAAGATTATATTATATTAATCTAAGCGTCAGCACTATATGTTCAAAACATGTACAAACACTAATACAAACATCATATTGCCATCCATGCACAAGTCAAATAAATGATTTATCAGCGTTTTAGCTGTGAATGTCTATTAGTGTGATGCCTTCCGAACACATAGCCAATTAAATAAAATGTAATTCAGGACAAAAAGGCAAGAGTCTATTTATTTGTAGTTGAATCTGAATATTCAAAAGCCAAAGAGCAGAGGGTGAGATTCCCTCAAGGAACAATTTATCAATATACTAAATATAACTATTTTTTTTTTATTTAAAGTTTTGATGCGGGGCAGAGTACCTTCATCTAATAGTTTCATCAGGGATTGCATTGACTACCAATAAGATGTATGTGCTGTTTGAGTGGGGGGGATTTATAAAATATTAGCTACAGGAAGGTGTATATGTATGTGTGTAATTTGTCAGTATTACCCTCTAAATGACCATAAATAAATGTATATTAAGTAAAGTTGTTACATATATCAAGTACATGACAAAATATATAAAGTTATAAATGTACTTACAGTGCTGAGGCCCCTATTTTAAATGAATAGTCCAAATGGAAGGTTTAGCCTTACCTGTCATTGCTAAAACACCTGCATGGTGCATATACAATTATAATAATACTACTGTCCACATATCTACATACCTCCCCCCTCTTGGAAAAAGCACATCTTGAATCTTCAAACAGAGATTTACTCAGAGCTATTATAGCGCTGGGTAAATCTCCCTGCTGCTGTTGTGCATACACATAAAAGACAAAAAATCTCCAGTTTATATTTAAAGACTTGTACACATCCCACCGAACACCCTCCACAAATCTTTGCCAAAAACCCTCACACAAATATCTAGCAATGTTGTTACAATACAAGAATGTGGAAGCACTCCAATTAGGCTAATTTACAACTACATTACCTTGACGTGGTTGGAAGGCTTTCATTCATGTGATTCACAGTAATGTTTATACTAAAACCCCTTTGTTTATAAAGTATGCCAGTGTGCAGATATATGATATTGTATGGGGCCTAGGTGTGCATTGATTATCCTTTCTATGTTTGTATAAATGTTTGACCAGATCAGTAGCACTTCCGCTAAATGTAGTTGTAAATTAGCCTAATTGGAGTGCTTCCACAATTCTTGTATTGTATGTATTTATTGGAGGCTTGACCAAGCCTCCATGTGGTAATAGCACCCCCAACACGCCCCTTTAATGGGAGGTCCTATGCCTTTATAAAGCACTGGATGGCCTCTTCCCTCATTTTAAAAAGCCAAAGGGCTGAGGGGGAGGGAAAGAGCCTGTTATATGGATCCAGTGTGTAGAATGAGAAATGCAAAAGTTTGCTAATCGTAATTGAAGTAAAAGAAATTGAAAAGGTTAGACGTTAGGACCTTCCAGACTGGGGTTACCATGACGTGGTTGGAAGGCTTTTCATTCATGTGATCACAGTAATGTATACTAAAACCCCTTTGTTTATAAAGTATGCCATGTGCAGATAATATGATTTGATGGGGCCTAGGAATGTGCATTGATTACCTTTCTATGTTTGTATAAATGTTTGACCAGATCAGTAGCACTTCCGCTAAATGTAGTTGTAAATTACCTAATTGGAGTGCTTCCACAATTCTTGTATTGTATGTATTTATTGGGAGGCTTGGTCAAGCCTCCATGTGGTAATAGCACCCCCAACACGCCCCTTTAATGGGAGGTCCTATGCCTTTAAGATAAAGCACTGGATGGCCTCTTCCCTCATTTTAAAAAGCCAAAGGGCTGAGCGGGAAGGGAGAGAGCCTGTTATATGGATCCAGTGTGTAAGAATGAATGCAAAAGTTTGCTAATCGTAATTGAAGTAAAAGAAATTGAAAAGGTTAGACGTTAGGACCTTCCAGACTGGGGTTACCTTGACGTGGTTGGAAGGCTTTTCATTCATGTGATCACAGTAATGTATACTTAAACCCCTTTGTTTATAAAGTATGCCAGTGTGCAGATAATATGATATTGTAGGGGCCTAGGAATGTGCATTGATTATCCTTTCTATGTTTGTATAAATGTTTGACCAGATCAGTAGCACTTCCGCTAAATGTAGTTGTAAATTAGCCTAATTGGAGTGCTTCCCACAATTCTTGTATTGTATGTATTTATTGGGAGCTTGGTCAAGCCTCCATGTGGTAATAGCACCCCAACACGCCCCTTAATGGGAGGTCCTATGCCTTTAAGATAAAGCACTGGATGGCCTCTTCCCTCATTTTAAAAAGCCAAGGGCTGAGGGGGAAGGGAGAGAGCCTGTTATATGGATCCAGTGTGTAAGAATGAGAAATGCAAAAGTTTGCTAATCGTAATTGAAGTAAAGAAATTGAAAAGGTTAGACGTTAGACCTTCCAGACTGGGGTTACCTGAGACTGGTTGGAAGGCTTTTCATTCATGTGATCACAGTAATGTATACTAAAACCCCTTGTTTATAAAGTATGCCAGTGTGCAGATAATATGATATTGTATGGGGCCTAGGAATGTGCATGATTATCCTTTCTATGTTTGTATAATGTTTGACCAGATCAGTAGCACTTCCGCTAAATGTGTTGTAAATTAGCCTAATTGGAGTGCTTCCACAATTCTTGTATTGTATGTATTTATTGGGAGGCTTGGTCAAGCCTCCATGTGGTAATAGCACCCCCAACACGCCCCTTTAATGGGAGGTCCTATGCCTTTAAGATTAGGCTCCAATTAGGCTAATTTACAACTACATTTAGCGAAGTGCTACTGATCTGGTCAAAACATTTATACAAACATAAAAAAGATAATCAATGCACAATGCACAGCCCTTCCAGACTGGGGTTACCTTGACGTGGTTGGAAGGCTTTTCATTCATGTGATCACAGTAATGTATACTAAAACCCCTTTGTTTATAAAGTATGCCAGTGTGCAAATATGATATTGTATGGGGCCTAGGAATGTGCATTGATTATCTTTTCTATGTTTGCCCATGTGTAAATATATTTAGTTAATGGTTTCTTATAATGTCTCACACATTACAGAAATGCGCAAGTAATAAAGTTTGGTGTTGTGAAACTATCAACTGTTTCTTAAGTTTCTTAAGTTAACAGTTGAGGACCTCCATTTTCAGTGATAGACTTGCTTAGTATCTAATTCCCTGTGATGCTTACAGGGTTTTTAATAAAAGTTCTTATCATTTAAAATGGTGTTAATTTTGCCCCAGCCAATCAAATGTTAGCTTCAAATGTTAAATAAAATGTGATTGGTTGGGGCAAAATTAGCACCATTTTAAACGATGAGAACTTTATTGAATTTCCCTGTTAGTTCTTTAAGGACTGTGAAACATTTTAAATTCTTTACCCCTCCTATGTAACTAATTCAGGCTGCAGACTGCATTGGTTTCAGGGCAAGCATTTAGTTTTAATTGCTAATTAAAAACACCTGAAAGGGAGCTGCACAGACTGTAAATGTATTTGTATTTTTTTTAAGAAAAAAATCTATATATTGTTGGATGTTATTTATTTCAACAAATCACTGGTGTTGGATCATTTAGTCACCTACAAGCAAAGTATTTAAGGTTGAATAAAGGCATACGTCTGTCCAGTCCAACCAACTCAGCAATACCCACATTTCCTGCCTAAAAAAACCCACTAGAATTATGAAGGGGAAAAAAAATTCTGAATATCTGGCAATCTGAAATATCCCTGGATCAACTCTACTTTAGGTGTCAATACCAGTAACCTGCAACATTCCTTGTTTGCAAGAAACTCATCCAGCTTTCTTGTGAAACTATCCAATACCTTCTATCACAAGAACCAATGGAAGACCAATTCCATTGTTTTACCCTGCATATTTATTTGCCTAATAAATATGGGATCAGCTTTTAATGTTTGATTGGACTTCCAAATAATTTTTTCTTGGATATTGCTTACATGCCAGCTGGCGACGGCTTGTATACGTTTTAATTTTCAAAATAATCTGTTCTCAGAGCGCATCTCAGTTGCACAAAAAATGTATCTCGCATGTACTCCCGGAAATGGATTGCAGCATAAAGCATAGAGTGACCACACATAATGAAATAGATGGCGAAACGGGCTAGAAGTACATAATAGTGCGTGCCATTGTGGCGTAGACCTACTGAATAAGTTATTAAAGCGTATCAAAACGACATACATTAAATGAATATACATAATAAATGAATATATCACAACACATGGTTAAACTATACTTTCCAGAATTTCTTACCACACATGCAGGGAGATTCAATAAAAGTTCTTATCATTTAAATGGTGCTAATTTTGCCCAACCAATCAGATGTTATTTAACATTTGAAAGATAATATCTGATTGGTTGGGCAAAATTTGCACCAATTTTAATGATAAGAACTTTTATTGAATCTCCACGATAGTGTTCTCATTAACATATTTATTGCTGCCTGAAAGATGTGATTTTTTTTAACACTCACGTTACTCTGTCCAGTAAGGATGCTGGGAGTGCAGTTCAATCATCAACCAGGACAATGAAAAAAAGTGTTTGAAAGGGACATATTATTCCAGCCTTAAATGTTTATAAAACTAGAATTTAATGGGCTTTCTGACCAAATTACATTATTCATTATTATAGTAGATTAATTGAAAAGATGAGGCAAATAAAAAATTGATTACAAAAAGGGGTCACACAAAGTAGATTTCTGAATACCCTCCAACATTCCCTTTAATAAGGTACACTGATGGAAATACATGCACCCCCCACAGCTTTGCATTAGGTTGTTTTTATAAATGTAACTTTGAATGTCGAAAGTTGGAGGGAATGTTTCTGCACATATCAATAAGTTATAGTATATATAAGATTAATCTGACATCATTAATACAAATTGACATCATTACAAACATCCTCAACTTGGGTATATATAGAAACTTTCTACACTTGTCAGTTTATTGGTCTTAATACATGCAGAGGTTTAAGCAGTGATGGAGGTGTGGCTAACCTTCCATTGGACTATACCATATTGAAATGAGGGTTTCAGCTGTGTATTACATTTAAACATATATATTCTGTCATGTATTTAATATACACGTGCTATACTTTATATACTATATTTATAGTAATTTAGATTGTAATAGTGTGAAATGCCACACATAGAGTATGTCCCAAAAGTGATCCAAATATATAACAAAGGTCCATATGCACACTATCCCCAGGGTGGCAAAAGTCCAATACCCCTACTTCAGGGGAACAGAGTATTAAAAAGATACACGGTAGACTGCACTTCAAAGTGGAACGTTTATTGTGAGCCAAACATCACATAGAATACGACGTTCGGGGTAACACCCCCTTCATCAGAACACCACAAAAGTGAGTACACCCTTACATTTTTGTAAATATTTTATTATACCTTTTTATGGGTCAATACTGAGAGATGACACTTTTGTACATGTGTAAAGTAATAGTTTGATAGATCTTGTATAACAATGTAAATTTTCAGTCTCCTCAAAATAACCCAACACACGGCTATCACGGTATAAACTGCTGGCAACAAAAGTGAGACACCTCTAAATGAAAAATTTCCAAATTGTGTTCAGTGTAATTAGTTTGTGTGACCACCATTATTTTCCACCACTGCATGGAGGCATGGAGTTGCGCCACTGGAATCCTCTTAGACTTCTCCATGACAACATCACAGAGCTGATGGATGTTAGAGACCTTGTCCTTGAGTGCTTGGCCAGTCTAGCATTTATCATCAGTTTCTTTAGCAGGGCATTGGTCATCTTGGAGGTGTTTGGGGTCGTTATCATGTTGAAATACTGCCCTGTGTCCAGTTTTCTAAAGGGAGGGATCATGCACTACTTACAGTATGTTGTCATAGTATATATTGGTATAATGATTTCTCTGAACTATAGCTCCCCATTGCCGGCAGTACTCATGCAGCACAAACCCATCACGATGCTTGACTGCTGTAGGCAAGACACATTAGTCTTTGTACTACTCACTTGGTTGCCACAACATATCAAACCACAAGATACGGTTCCAGTTATCATGACCTTGTCTGCTTGACTTTTCTTCACCATGAGGTGCCATGTTTAACTTTCTGTGACCAGTATGATAGTGTGAGAAGGATAACACCACCTTCTCCCCATTTACACTTGAACCTTGTAACACTACACAGTCCCCGGGGATGGAAAATCGCAATAAGGCCATTTTTAAAGGTATACTCACTTAAGGGTATACTCACATTTTGCTGGCATTTTTTTATGTTAATGGCTGTGTGTTGCATTATTTTGAGGGGGACACCAAATTTACACTATTATACAAACTGTACACTGACTACTTTACATTGTATCAAAGTGTCATATCTTTAGTATTATCCAATGAATATATATAAATATTAACAAATGTGACAATTTGTGATATAATGTATGTATGTATGTAATTGTGTGTATATATTTATGTGTGTTTGTGTGTGTATACTTCCTATTATATGGAATACTTGCAAGGTATATATTGGGATTTAAGTGGCAAAATAGAGAATAAATACTATTGCAGGAAAATATAGGATAGAAAAAGTTGTTGATAAAGCTGGAGAACTTGTACTATAAATATTAACTACGGTATATATTTTTTTTTTTTTTTTTTTTTACTTTTATGTTTAGATAGTTATTTCAAAATAAAAGTGGACCAATGACCCAATCAAATTCCAGACCGCATCTCCATCACTGTTGGAAAGAACATTCAACTTCAATTCTTCTTCATGATGTTCAGAAACTAATACAATCCCCCCCAAAAACAATACTTCAGTTTATTGCTGCTAAAGGTGCTAAATTGATTCTACGAGCTATAGTAATTGTGTTGTAAAAAAAAAATTGAGCCTGTTAGGGTCACATGATTCTTTATTATTTTTTTGATGTAACCTTAGAATTGTACTTACTTTATCTCATGACTGTATCTATGTATACAAACGAAGCAATTCAGAGCGCACTCCAGTATTGAGTATTCAAATCAATTTATTACACACGTGACGTTTCTGTCCGTGCGACACCTTCCTCAGACGTTAGCTTCTACTTCTGTGTATCTATGTATACACATCCACATGGGCACATGCCTCTTACACCAAGCATGTGTGCAATGTATAAATCTAATATTGATTGAACTAAAATAACAGTGCACAGTACAAATTTTTTTATTGCACAAAACAGTAGACCATCATTGCTTTGAACATGTCTAGAACTTAAGAAAGCTCCTTGATGTAGAATGATAAGTTGTCAGTCCACAGTTATGTGCAATAAAAAATGTTAAAAGACATTAAGGGCCCTATTTATAAAAGATCGTATCGTTATCGTAAAATAACGACCGGGTTTTTACCGTTAACGACCGCTATTTACCGATAACGACCATTATTTACCGATATCGTTAAATACCGTCGTTACCGGTAGTTACCGGTCGTTATTTACCGATAACGACCGTTATTTACCGATATCGTAAATACCGGTCGTTATCGGTAAATAACGACCGGTATCGGTAAATAACAGTCGTTATCGGTAAAAACCCGGTCGTTATTTTACAATAACGATCTGTATTTTACGATAACGATACCGATCTTTTATAAATAGGGCCCTAAGAGTACCGTACTTTTAGTTGTGTGTGAGTATATACAGTTATACTAGCAGAGTACCCGGCATTGTCTGTTTTTTTTCTTTAATGATCCGACCAGCTGAAATTTAGCAGACCTGCACCCACTACCTGTTCTGACCCACAGCTTTCTACCCAATCCTGACCCATTCAAACTCATTGTGGTTTAATTGAGCCGCAAATAAAGTATACCTTGATTGCTCGACATGATGCAGGATTCTAGGCAGATCTCATCCCCAAAATAAAAGTGTGTAGTATAGAGCACCAAAACTCGACAACCCCACAGGTTATTGCTATAAACAAACGTGCATTTATTGTGCACACCACGACGTGTTTCGGACAGTCTAGGTCCTTTCTCAAGTGACACCTACAGGGTTATTCGATAAAAGTTCTTATCGTTAAATGGTGCTAATTTTGCCCCGACCAATTAGATGTTAGTTTTCAAATGTTAAATAACATCTGATTGGTTGGCAAAATTAGCACCATTTTAACGATAAGAACTTTTATTGAATCTCCCTGCTAGACTGTCCAAACATGTCGTGTGCACAATAAATGCACGTTTGTTTATAGCCATACCTGTGAGGTTGTCTGAGTTTTTGGTTGCTCTATACTACACTTTTATTTTGTATTATGTCCAGGAACAGATATCTGGGCAACCAAAGTCTATAGGAGATGTGTGAGCTGAATTGCATTCAGATCTCATCCCCAATCAACATACCTCACAACATTAGGAAATGCAAAAGTGGAAAAGGTGTGTGATGTGAGGTGTGTGGCAGTGGAGTGCAGAAAAATCTGATTACGCCCTCTTTGCTAAGACCACACCTGCTTTGTTTAGGTACATTTTAAAGAACAATATTCCAATTTTGCATTGTTACCTGTAAAATCTATAATAGATAATAGATAATAAATAAATTAATAAAAAGTGTGTGATATGGTTAAGATAACAGTAAAAGGTACATTATTTGTTTAATGTTAACCTAAAAACTACAATATTTTGGGAATGGATTTCACAAAAGTTTGGAAGTTAGATAGCTGAACACAATTTGATTGTTATTGCTTCCAAAGTAATCACTTTTTGAAGGAGCCATTTAGTCAGTTAAGCTCTTGCCCTTAAGTTAGCTCCTAGGGGCTATCGGTTTGCCTCTAGCAAACTGGAGGGCCAACTCAACCCTGGCTAATAAACAGAAAGGCAGACTCAACCCTGGCAAATGAACCAGAGGGCTGACTTCACCCTGGCAAATGAACCAGAGGGCTGACTCAACCCTGGATAATAAACCAGAGGGCTGACTCCACCCTGGCTAATGAACAGGAAGGGCTGACCCAACCCTGGCTAATAGCTGGAGGGCTGACTTAACCCTGCTGATGAACCGGAGGGCTGACTCAACCCTAGCTAATGAATCCTGGCTAATGGAGCGGAGGGCTGACTAAAAGGACATCTACACCCTATTTTTCACTCACCTTGTGTCTTTCTATTAACTTCAAAGTTTTAATTTGCATTTTTTGTTTCTTTCCAGTCATTTGTATATAGTAGATTTTTTATCACTTTTTGCAGTCTAACATCATAATATAGTAAGGAGTCTCTCCCACTGAAATTTAGTGATATCTAATTCTAGTTCTCCTTCTAGATAAGTCCTCGTTCGTGATTAATTGGGATATTAACAAAAAGTAGAGCCAGAATAATCTGCTCTGAAGGTTTCAGTTACACATCACACAGCATGGCAAAGCGTGTGACTGTCCATTTGCAATGTGATCCACGCAATATTGCCCAATCTCAAAACAGATCGCAGCTCAGCACACCCACATTCATATGCACTGTGCTGCATTCTTACGTGCAAATGGAATGCAAAATGTGTTTGTAGGTGCATGAGAAACCCACTAATGGGGTCTAGCCCTTTTTTTCAGATAGGTACACTATTGAGAAACACATTGTACTGTCTGTGCTAAAATCAGGTTCACTTCAGTATCCCTTTGCTGCTCTGTACTGTGTTATTTGTATACTATAACTATTAAAGGGGTAGTGTGAATGGTATGCAGATGGAATGCTTAAGTGATACAACCCTCAGCACAAGATAATTTTCTTGAATTGGCCAGGTTACCTCTCTATTTTGACTCAGGTGAACCACAAGTGAGAGGAGGAGACTGAGTGTGCTGTCACATGACATTGTACAGCTGCAGGAATCCAGAAAACTTAACAGCTACCAGACAGTGGATTGGGGTTCGAAATCAGGACTGCCCCAGACAATCTATGATAGTTGGGAGGTATGTATTTACCACACTAGTTAATTAATCTTAAAAGGGTCGAAAAAGGGGGTAGTAGCCTATGTTTTTTTTTAGGTCCTGAAACATATGTTACAGTACCAGTCTCATGAAAATTGTCCCAGCCAATGTTTTTCTGGAACTAACTGTACTACATACATTGACTTTTATATGTATATACATATACTCACACCATCAATACATGATTTTTATAACTCATTAACCATTTACTGTATGTTACAATTTAAAGGACAATTATACTCACCTTCCCTCCGCCCTCTTCTTAGGTCAGTACCTTTTACCCAGGGTGAGGACCTGAACCGCTAGGTCCTCACCCCTGGTTCGCAGAGCGTGCCTTCCTATTGGCCTCGTCGCCGACGGGAAGAGGGGGCAGAGCCTACCAGAGCAGTGTTTCAGTAACACTGTGCTTCAAGTTACGTGACCCAGGGGTGAGGACCTAGCGGTTCAGGTCCTCACCCTGGGTAAAAGTTACTGACTTAAGAAGAGAGCGGAGGGAAGGTGAGTATAATTGTCCTTTAAGGTTCCAAAAATCAGATGAAATGAGAATTCTTCCACATTTACAATCTCATATTTGATTTTCTATAAGCATTTATGATTTTTCAATAGAAATTTTCACTTTGTTTCGAAGTTTTGAATGGTATTTTCAAGTTTCAAAATTTAAAAAAATCCATTGAATCGGAAACGCGCAGTTCTGAATTTAAACCAGGTTGTTTTCAATACCAATTCATCACTATATGTTACAAGACTTCCATCAATCTTTCATTTCTGAAACATTTTGCCGTATATTAAGGTATTTATAAGCACTTGGAGCTTTACAGAAAGTGTAGAAATGTACAATGGCTGATCAGCCTCTTCCTTTTATCGTTTATATTCAAAAATATATGGTATATGTCTGGCTGGTAGTTGCCTAATTTTATTCTCGCAAAGGGGTGAAAAATTGGCTATTGGAAAATGAAGGCACAATCTTATTTAGGAGCCAGTGGAAAGGAGACACACACATGGTGATTGCTGTTTTAAGCTGCTGCTCTCTTTTTATAATTATATAACCCACCATCCTGTATGAGTGTCTGTGCAGTTTGATTTGTACTTTAATATATATATTTGTTATTGTGAAACAATGATTTCTTGTACAAAGTTTAAATATAATGAAAACCTCTTTAAAATGTTAATACTGATATACAGTTACGGACATATTATAGGTCAGTGCATCTGAGCTAAATACAAAATATTGGTGTCATCAAGGTTCTACAAGATTGCAAGAAAAGCAAAAGCTTACATTTTCACTCAAAATACACAAATGGTTCTCCAGTATATGAAAAAGAAAATGATATTCTTTAGTAATGTACCGTATGTCTGCAGTTGAAAACATCACATTTCTTCTGCCAAATAAGGATTTTGAGGATTCAGAGTGATGTCTCCTTTATTGTCCAACACCCCTATTGGCTTAAATTACAGAAACCAATCACCCTCACTGTCTTTTTATCCTTTGCATGCTAAGATATAGTTATAGCCAACTACAATGTACCTGGATTTAAACATCGTGTAAATTGTCTAATGTAGCCTTTATTGTATGTGATAATGATAACTAAGTTATATCACTAGGAGTTTTATGCAGGTAAACTAACTTTTATTATCTTGTACTAATCAGTAAAGGGTGTATTTGATTATATTACATGAGTCATTAATATTGGTAACTTAAGTGGTGTTTACATAATAAATAACTTTGTCTTCAGTGTCTATCACGAGAATGATCAAACTGTGGGTTATGGGGAATAATTCACAGCTTACTTTAAATTAAGAATATTAGATATCACAAAGGCATTAATATAGAAAGAACACAGACTTTAACAAAAAGGGGTGTATTATTTTCTATATACACACAATTGTGTATATATTTTTGGCATAATTTGTGTAAATTTGCTTGACAGAAATCGGAAAGGAGGCCATAATTTAACAGCTGACAGAACAAAATGACAGATAATATCAGGAGCATTCTGTTTTACCCCATCCATTAAACTGGGCTTCATTTATTCCATAGGAAAATGCATGTAAGGTTTTTTTGCTTTTTCTTAAAAAATATAAGCGGCTGTTTCCCCTTGCCTCCTTGCACCTTTAAAGGGAATGAGGCGATACCTAATAAGCAGGACAGCAATGCTCATAAGTGCATGGCCCTGTTTTATTTCCTGACACCTAAATGTGTGTGTTCTAAAATATTCTAAATAATATAAAATTATAAAATTACAGGAATTTAGCAATAAAACCACATTCTCAGGTTTGCATCATAATGCAATTTGTATGTATGTTGTACAGTTTATTTAAAAGCGACACTTGGGGGCGAAGCGTTGTACAGTAACAAAATACAATAAAGTTTTACAAAGGTAAATAAATCAATGGTTCAGTAAATAAACATATAATAAATGATATAAATATATGTCTAGAGCTTTGCCACAGAGGGAAAGGAGTCCCTGTCCCGTAGAGCTTACAATCTAGTTAGGTGGGTAACATACAGATACAATGTAATGGTATAAGCGCTGGATGGAGATGTATGCAGTTGCAAATAATACAATCATATACTGTGGCTGGTTACCAGATAGGTACGATGTAAGGCTAGATTTAAACCTGCTAATTGACGTTTTCTTGACGTAGAGAGAGGTGAATAGAATTCCAGAGAAGGGAGTCACAAGAGAGAAAGGAAGCAGTACGCTTGGGAGCTGGTTCTGCAATGATGGATGTTGTGGGTAGGAACATATGGGGACGCTAGAGAGGAAATATAAGGAGGAGCAGCAGAGCGAAGGGATTTAAATGTTAGGAGAAGGATTTTGTATACAATGCGCTGTTTAACAGAGAGCCAGGTTGTTGTACAGAGGAGATTTGGGATCCTGTTTAGAGCGAAACAATACATGCGGCAGACAAAAGTATATGACTGAAGGGGAGAGAGGTATGAACAGGAAGACCAGTAGTATAGTTGCAATAGTCCAGGCTTGATAGATGAGAGCATGCATAAGCATAGTGGTGGTCGGGAGAGAAAGAAACATGCACATTTTGGGTATATCGTGAAGGGAAAAATGGGAAGTTTTTCACAACATAGATAATGGTGTTATAAAAGGAGAGAGAGGAGTCATAATTACCCTTAGGGGATAATTGGGGGTGAAATGGGGGGATTGGTCAACAGAGAGATAGAGAATACATAATATTAGGTATGTACTCAGTAACAGCTGGCAATTTACAGATTAGCTCCTGTGAAGGAGTATGAGTGTTCTCTAATGGAATAAAGTTTGAATCATTTTAAACTATCGGCATTTATATCCTGGTTGAGTGACTACCCTCTTGGTGGATTGTGTCCTGGTGAAGTCGGGCCTTAGCAAGGGGCTCAGGGCAGTTACACACCCGCACCAGAGCATACCTGTGCTTTTTTACCTGCTGTCTGCGCTTGTGATTTGGCTGATCCCCCGTTTGGATGGCGGAGCTGGCGTGGGGCATGTAGTTTGTCTGTTGATTTGCATGGAAATCAGTCCAAGCGAAGGGAACGAAGACAGCGTTCACCCGATCCAAACTTAAACTTATGTAAGCATTCACATTATATTATTGTTTGTATTGTACCCCAAAATATTATGGGGATTTATTTACCCACATCAGCCCTAAAAGTGCTTTGTTTAGACCTGGAATGGTTGGGGCGAGCTAGTGGATGGAATACATGTTATCAATAGCTCCTGGTTTTAGCAAAAAACATTTAAGATGTTAGTATAATGTTACTTCCAATACCTGAGTGATGTCACAATTGTAATATAAGATATAGGATAATGTATCCCCTAATATACACTATAAACCCACAAAACTCAATGAAGCCAATTTGCATTTTAAAGTAGAGCAGCATAATGCACATTTCTACCCACAGGGTCATTGTGAGGAACAAACCACAAAGCAATTCACATACTGTACTGTACTACACATACTGTACACCCCCAACATGATACAGCCACCTAGGAACCTGGGAATGCCACCTAGTAAGAGTGTAATATATAATAATAAATGTATAATATAAATGTGCATAGTATAAAAGCAAAGTATATGTATATATCCCTTATATTATATAAATATATTAATATCTTCATAGGGGATGCATTGAATTTTAGGAGCTACCAATGTGGTGGGGGGTATAGGATATTACATATAGGAAAGTGTATAAGTATGTATCTCTCTTACATTTAAATGACCATCAGTAATGTATATAAAGTATAGCACTGACATATATTAGGTACAAGACAAAATATAGAAAATACATAAACTTACTTACAGAGCTGAGATCCCTATCAAAATGGAATGGTCAAATGGCAGCTTGTGTAGCTACACAGGACATGATGTGTATTTTAATTGACATATACACCAAAGGCTCCTTATATACCACCTCCAGCCTGTAGTGGTGTCAGTGAGTGTAAAAGACAACATCCCTGCTCTCTATGGCTAGGAGGAAGAAGGAAAGTAGATTGGGGGTGTGTGCTTTGGAGAGATATTGACTGCACACAAGATCCTGTGTATAAGATCTTGTGTATAAGATCTTTTGTATAAGACCCTGTTGTATAACCCTGTTATAAGATCCTGTGTATAGACCCTGTAAAGATCCTGTGTACAAGATCCTGTTACCACCTGTTGGGAACAGATTATTGGACAATTTACCTTATTGGATACAAACTCTGAGGCTACAGATAAGTGTACACCAACTTACAGAGCACACAATATCCAGGCCTGGTCAATATTTAAAGTGCTCCACCATAGACAGGGACACCCCTGATTACTGCACATTTTATGTGGGAACCTGTTTATGTGCACTGCCTGCTTTGTGGCAAGCCCACCAGAGTAACCCACTGTGTGCCATTCACCCATAATCCTTCCATAAAGCATTGATCTCATACAAATTGGTGGCAGCGATGCTGGTAATAATATTTATTCTCCCTGTTTCCTCTGTATATTTGGAGGCTGCTACTGATAGTATTGATTTAAATCCTCCTGAATATCAGCCCTTGGGTGTATGAAAACAAGCATTTCCAGCATTCTGTGCAGCCAGAGAATGCTGGGAGTTATAGTTTTTGAACATGTAAAGTTCAACACCCATGCTCTATATCATTAGGCTGGACTGCATCTGTATACATTCATTAGCCCATGGATATAAAGAAGAAACTTACTGCTAACAGAGAACGCTGGGCATTGTAGTTTTAAAACATGTGAAAGGTCAGTAAGATATACATGTTTATATGTCAGATTATTAGGGCAATGCTATAATAATAACATGAGGCTGGAGGTACCTTCTGTTATAAGAAGGCTCTATTATATTTTATACTCTGTGGGAGCGTTTAGCACCTTTAACCCTCACCTTAATCTATAAAGATAATCAGTATCCTGTGCTCCCAAGTTGTACATAAGCACTATAAATGTGGAACTGTGGTGAATACTAATATAGTATGAACATCATGTTTTATCTGGATCCTGTTTAGGGTCTCAGGTCCTCAATGGAGCTGTTTAGTTTGAACCAAAGTGTGGCAGGATTGCCTAGGTCTATTCTCAGACCTACAAGATTATATATATATATATAGAGAGAGGAGAGAGAGAAAATGTATGGCAGCGCACCATGGTCTTTCTCAAAATTCCAATATTTATTTAGTGTTTAGACAAACACGATGCGTTTTCGGCAATCTGTAGCTGTCCTCAAGATCTTGGTATATATATATATATATATATATATATATATATATACACTGGTGCATTCTGCTGGGCTGTACAACAAAGATATATTTATTGAATGTGATTGACGCATTCAGTCCCATCAGGCCATAATCAGGATGGGGCTAAAATGTGTCAATTGTATTTAATAAACATATATTTTTGTATATAAGACCAGCACAGTGCACAATGCATATATTCATTGTATAATTATTGCTATTGATATAAACAGGCCAACAAAGCTTATTAGGACTAGAGGAGTGCTTTAATTTAAGTTAAACTTAAAATTAAATATTCATCAAACCTAAACATTAGGGGAGATTCCAGAGAGCTGCAATTGCTCCCAGCAGTGGCATAACTTGAAATTGGTGGGCCCTCTAGTGAATCTTCTTTAATGGGGCCTCGCTCCCTGCCTTATTTAGAGATTTAGAGTGTTGTTTGGGTATTTGATTGTAATAAATGTGTTATATATGAACATCTCAGCCTGAATGTTTTATTTGGGTGAGCATCCCCAAACTTTATGGGGATGTAATACATTTGATTACTGGATATGTCAGAATGGGTCCTAAAAGTAGTATACCCCAACTTGCAAGGAGATTCTGGTACCCATATCTACTTTTAATATGGATGCCTTTGTTATATAGTACAATAAAAGTGTCATTACCCTGGGTTTGGTCACTTTAAGAGACAAACAGAACACAGTAGCACTTATTAAAATGTCTCTCATTGTCAGAGTGACTACTTGCCTTCATATTTCCTTTCCTTTGTTCCCCCCAAAAAACAATAGCAGATAATTCATGAGTAGTTCAAGCAATTAATCAACTACTTACAATGTTGCAGGTAGCAGAACTACATTAATTGCAGACGTCTGTGTGTGTAAGTCTGCAATACATGGAATTCTGCTACCTGCAACACAGTATAGTTGGCTTCATTCCTTGAACTACTCCATGAAGTAATTGACATGATTGATTTACTGCACACGACCAGACATTTAAATCTCTTTGATTCAATGCATTTTTTAGAAAGGCCCCGTAAAAAGCTAATCACAGGCAAAATGTTACAGGACTACTGCGTTGTTGAGCTGTCACAAGAATTATAACAACAGCAAAGATATAAAATTACTGTAATATAATAATATGAAAGCCAATATAATATACACATTATTTGGAAACATATTAATAAATTCTACTATTTAAAATTATTTCTAAAAATCAGTGCTAGTAATTTTAATGTACTTGCCTGTCTCTCAGTATTACCTCTATGCCCATATTATGCTTTCTGACTTTCTTGCTTGATGTGCTAGGTTGTTAATGATTGTGCATTGAGGAATGTCTGCCGTTTGTTTAGATTTCAAATCCTTAATACAGATCATTGGTTATTACAAAAGCAAGTTGATTTCCCCAAACTATATTGTCTTATTCCATCTGGTCCACAATGAGCACTTGCTAGTTATCCTCAGAAAAAGATAAAATGGACATAAAAAAGAAAAAAGGCATACATTAGTATTAAAATTAAGAACACTCTCTTTGATTTTTCCAATTAATGACAATAAACCCCCCAAACCACCAACTACCTTTGATATAACCAAGACAAGAACATAGAACTCTAGGTCATCCCCCCAGGGTGTACTTAGATAGCCCATAATATCTCCTTGTCAGGAGTCTATGGGAATATGTGTCTTCTTAAAGAAAATGGAGGCGCGCTCCCTAAGAGACCCAGGGCCTGGGAACCACAATGCGGTTGGTGCTAGGGAAAACATATAATCAATGGTCCATGCATACTGGTTGATGAGTACCCTATACCTAATTTAGCTGGCAATTAGTGCACGTCAAGAGTCCCAGTAAGAGTCCATGTTTGGTGACTTTGGAACATAATGAAATGCTTTGCTCTCAATTGTAACAATTATTATTTACGCTATGATACCAGGACATTTTTTGGACATTTATCTCAATGTAAGGCACTTTCAGGGCGCCCGTATTTAGCATTTTTTGATGTCATGTATTACGATTTTATAAAGTTGATTACTAATTTACTTATTCATTCATTGGTGATTTGGATTTTTTAGGGGTGTGAGACGGACAGTAACATATATTTGGGTCCCAAGGTAGGAGAGTGCTTATAAATCCTTATATTTATGATATAGTGAATATGTGCTTCTTACAAACTAGGCCCTGGATATAAGGGGGTGGGGTTGGGTGGCAAGCACAATTTTGTGAAGTATTTTGGTAATTGTGTACCCCCTGGGGTGAGGACCTAACATTTAGGTTCTCACCTTGGGTACTTCAAAAGTGAGACAGGAGTTTTTTGTGTTTAATCGTTATTTTGAAATAATAGCTTTAAATAAAGTTCATTCCACTATTATTATCCATTTTCTATAAAAATATTATTTATTTTAACTTTTAAGGGGAACTTCGGTAAAAAAAAAACATACTCTTTTAAATCAAAGGCAATTGTCTTACCCCCCTTGCCTCTCTATCATGCTGAGTTCAAAAGTTATTGAGACTTTAACGGAGTGTTAAATATCACCCAGGAGCGCGTCATTATTCCTCTCCTCTCTGCACCGCTCTATATGCTGAGCGGTGCACATATGGGCGGGGCTTAGCGTTCCCCTCTACTGGCTGCATTCCCTCCACCCCTGGGACACATGAAGTGGAATGGGCAGAGTCATAACAACTTTCTCCTGCTTATCTCTACTGCTACTAATCACTTTGCCAGTTAAACTCTCCTTCTCCCTTGAGACACATACAGTGAACGGCGGTTAGGGGTGGGCAGGGGGTACCTACCTATCCTAAAAGTTCATTTTGTCAGGGTAGACATGCCCTGCAATCGATTATTTGAAAAATGCAATCAAAATTTTAAAAATTCAGTTGCAGTTGGGTTTGAAACAGATTTTTGGGGCTTCAATAGGTTTCACAGAACCACTGTTGGCACAGTTTTGTTCTTCTCTATATCTATTGCACTCTATCTTAATATATCAGTGCACTCTAAGGACTTGTACATGTTTATTCTACAAGACCACTGTGTTGGGGCCACTTCTATTTGGACGTAGGTATTGTCACCAAGGTGTCTTGGTTTGCTGATGAAACAAAACTTTGTTGACCATTTAAAGCTTCAGATGATGTGCAATTGTTGCAGCTGAATCTAGATAGATCTTTACATTAGGCTGCTAATTGGCAATAAGATTCAATGTGTAAATGTAAGGTGATGCATTTAGACTATCTGTACTAAATGGCTCTGTGTTAAGTAAATCTCTGTTGGAAAAGAATCTTGGAGTTTTGGTGGATAACAACTCAAAGAGCAAGTCCAGCTCTTAAATGAAAACATATATATATATCATAACACCCCCAGCCCTAAACTGTTTATAGTTTGAAATCTAACCTGAAATCACCATAATGTCCTGTTGTCCCTGTCTTTGCTTCCTGGTCCTTCCATTAGTAACTGTCAGTTATGGATTTGACAGTTGGCATCACACGCCACTGACTGAATGCTAATCCCTTAGCTACTTTTCTGAGCATACTCAAGTTCATACCGAGTGACTAAATTACTCATTTTCCATTAGACATCCAGAAGCATTGCAGGCTTACATTAGAATTCAGAGGACAAAGTAGGATATATCAACATATTTTAAAGAGGCCATCTTTCTAAAAGGTGTTATTATAAGGGTAGAGTTGTCCTTTAATGTAGCAAGCAAAGCCAGGCAGCAATATCTAGAGCCAGCAAGATATTCAAGGGAGGAAAAGTTATTCTCCCTCTTTACAAAGCATTGGTAAGGCCTCATTTGAAATATGCTGGCGATTTTGGAATCCTGTATACAAAAAGAGACATCTTGGAAATGGAAAGGGTTCAAGAAGGGCAACAAAATATTAAAGAATGGAAGCTTGGATATAAGGACAGATTGGAAGTTACAATTATGTACGCTTGAGAAAGGAACTTGTGTGGGGATATGATTATTGTGTTTGTATACATTAAAGGCCATAAATAAACTGAGGCATTGTTTACCAATGGACATATTAGAGGAGATCCATTAAGACTCAAACAGAAGTTTAGTTCAAAGGTTTTCTACTGTCAGAAGGGTAAATCTATGGAACTGTCTTCCAGTGGACTTGGGAGGCAGGTTCATTGGATATTTTAAAGAAAAAAAGCTGGATGAGTTTCTAAAAATAAAGAATGTTCATGTTCTGGTATACATAAAGGGGTGTTGATGCTGGGGGAATTTATGCTAATCATAAGGCAAATGGAGACATTGATAAATATACAGAAAAATCACTTTAATAAACACATAGAGATAGTAATAACTGTTTTAACCATGTGAGTGTGGTGTCCGCACCAAAACACCACTAGACTTTCCTCTTCTTAAGGACTTGTGACCTGTCACACACCCTGCCTTGACCATTGGAACATTTTCAAGGAACTAAAAGCTAGTTCAAACCTCTTTATGTTGAGCCTGTTTAAAATGCTAGATACTGGCAGCTTGGTATTCTGCAAGCGAATACTTAACTTATGCTGGGATATTTGATTTTTTATAGGTTGGCGTGGATCATGTGGGAGATCCAAAAATTGATAATACATTTCTGACAAATATGTAAGTGATAATTTTGTCTTTAAAGATGTTTTTGGTATCTTATCCAGTTACTCCAGTCCTATATACCTTGCTCAGATTCACAATAAAATGTTTTCAGCCTCCAGGGTGACCCATAATGGCAGCAAGGCAATTTCTATGGCACAGACAAAGAACAAGGGCTCCTCATTACCAATTTTTTTTTTAAAAGTGTGCCTTACACACAATTCTAATCAGCACAGGGCCTACCATGAAGGAAATTGAAATACCTGCTCATTTGATCCTCTACAAAGGCGGCAGTTAGTGTAGAGGAAAGAAAATACATTCCGGTGATCTGCACTAACCGACACCTAGGCCCTGACTCTGTCTGTGTGAGCGTGGCTAGGCACAGCTTTTTACAACTAAGTCTGTGTATACAGGCATGAGGATGTTTTACATGTACCAATCTGTGTGAGCTGGGCATGAGGGTATCTTATATGTACCTATCTGTGTGAGTTGGACAGTAGGGGATCTTAATGTACCTATCTGTCTGAGTTGGGTATGAGGGCATTTTAATATGTTCTTATCTGTGTGAGCTGGGCATGAGAGCATCTTATATGTCCCTGCCTGTGTGAGCTTGGTAGGAGGACATATTATATGTACTAATGTGTATGGGCTGGGCATGAGGACATCTTATACGTATGTACCAATCGGTGTGGGCTAGGCATTAGCTCCAGTCTCTAGCTAGTGTTCAGTCAGCCCACCAGTTAGTGTTAAGTCAGCCCTTCAGTTCCCCATACAGTGTTAATTCAACCTCCAGTTCACCAGACAGTTTTAAGTCACCTTCCAGTTTACCAGTCATTGTAACATTAGCCCTCCAGTCACCAGCCAGTGTCAAGTCAGCCTCCAGTTCACCAGCCAGGTGCCAAAAACCCTAAACACACCTGTGAAAGCATTCAATTGATGGCCATATACGCTCCATAGACACCCTCACCCCTCAGGAACTTGCACATCCCAGCACTGGTGCCTGGCATACTGCGTATATATTCTCGCAGTTCTAGTGGTAGGAATCAGTGATTTTGTGTCATGTTCTTTTGCTCCCTATATCCCATCCAGTACCAATATCTTTCTATATGAAGGTGACTTCACTGCTTGTTCAATGGCCGTCACCCTGCAGCCACTATGGGAATGGGAATATTAACTGACAAAAGTTTTATATAGTGTGTAATTGTCTGTCTTTGTCTGTGAGAATGTGGTGTGTGTGTGTGTGTGTGTGTGAGTGAGTGAAGTGTGTGTGTGGTGTGTGGTGTGTGTGTGTGTGTGTTGTGGGTGAGAGTGGCTGAAGACACTACACTCACATGGGTTAAACCATGATTACAATCTCCATGTCTCTATTTGCCTTAGCATAAATGTAAATGCTTCGTTTTGTAAGGTTGGAACCATGTTATGTATTTGCCATATTGGACTTCACTAACTGTTAATCTTATGCATGTGCAGCGTCTGAGTCCTTTAAATATCATGTGATATGTGTTGTCATTATCTTTGTTTGTAATGGCTGTTATACTGGCAGGCTTGAGAAAGGAGCACAGTTGTAGGGAGCTTGCATGGTCAATCTGGGGAAATTTTTTGGCAATAGGAAGCTTGCTGGGGTCAATCTTAAGAATTTCTTGGAATTGATCTAAGGTCTGTAAGTAAAATGGTTTTGGGGTTGTTGTCCTACAGGATAAAACTTGCATTTGTAACTGACACAAAACTATTTTTTGCAAGTTATCCTCAGATTCATATGAAATGTTCCATATTGCAGTTTTTATCTCGCTTTCAGTATAGCAATATTCCACTAGGCAGATTTCCTGGGCATCTGAACTCTTTTATTTTTCTATTGCCATGTCACAGAGTGATTGATTTGATATATTTGATGGCCCATAGGTTCTGTTCAGTCTCTATTGCCATGTCACTCCATGCAAAGGCAATCTCACATTTGTTATATAGTATTTTATAATTAAATTGCAAAGCAATCATGATGTGACTGTCTTACACAACCATGTGCAAGTGCATACTGACTAAAAAAAACAGTGGTAAAAAATGCTTTAGGTTTGTTGATGTTTCTAATATTCAAAAAAATGTCTTGTCTGCCTTTGGTCTAACCCTATAATCTGTAATTTTTTAGTATTTGTATGGCATTATTCCTAACAGACTAATGATGACATATCTGTAGGGTTGACGGTTGGCTAAATGTCTTCCTGGCAATATTGCTTGTTTAGGGTTGCAGTCTAAAGAACAGTCAGAGTTGTGTATCAAGATTGTCACTAGCTTTATAAATCAACCCCCCACGCATACATACAGTATGCTTTCTGAAGTTTCTTGCTGATGCTTTCCTTTGTTACAATATGGGGCTGATGCAAATGTTTGACTCTGCTAATAATTTCAGCAATAAATCAGTGTTAGCCTTTTAACTTGGTTACTGCAGTTAGATAATATCTGATTGGGTTTTGCATCAGCCCTGGCAGTAGGATATATGGATGACAGCCAGATAAAGTGTTGTGGATTGAGAATACTTAAACTAAACAGGGTAGTAAGGGGTAGGGTTTGGTTTAAAAACAGGAAAAACATAGTGTGAGTACCCTCTCCAACCTTTTCCATTGGACCAATACAATTTTACAGGTAAATGTAAAATGTTTTTGATTTGGATAGCAGAATAGTACATGCCTTAGATTAAATGCAGGCTAAGAGATTAGGTCTACACAACCATATGATATCTTCATGCTGGTCGCATAGTGATAATTGTTGCTGAATCACAATGTGGTATACATAAACAATTACTTTGGCAGACTGTGTGGCAGTGGATTTATCTATTTATGTAGATTAAATGTGTCTGAATCTTGAAATGTAATGCAAACTTAAAATTGCTTTGTGTGTGAAGCTCGGCCTTAAAACATATGCAGGGAGATTCAATAAAAGTTTAACAGGGTTATTTAATAAAAGTTCTTATCGTTTGAAATGGTGCTAATTTTCGCACAACACCACCAGAATGTTAGCTTTCAAATGTTAAATAAGTTCTGATTGGCTGGAGCAAATTTAGGACCCATTTTAAACGATAAGATCTTTTATTGAATACCCCTGTTATCGTTAAAAATGGTGATAGTTTTGCCCCAACCAATCAGATCTTTACATTTCAAAGCTAACATCTGATTGGTTGGGCAAACTTAGCACCATTTTTAACAATAAGACCTTTTATTAAATCTCCCTGATTAGAGTGTTAAATGTCTGTTTTGTAAAGTGAGGTTTCTATTGCCATGCACATACTTTGATAATTGCTTAAGATTTTTTCTTGGCATTGCCAATGAATAAAATAGACAATCAGGTGTTGTATAACATTACTTATTATGATTTATTTTACTTTTTAATGGATTAATAATAATATAAATAGACATCTAGATAAACTTAGCGTACCACTATTCTGCCAGGTTTAATGTGTCCTTTGCTAGAAATTTGGTGGTTTATTCATGAAAAGCTCACTAGATGCAGAACCCTGGGCTTGTTTTACCATGTGTCCTTACCCAACAGATAAAAAAAACATGGATCAACCTGCAATACTAAATTATACTGCAATACTTGTAACTGTATATTTGGTACTTAAAATAAACGTCCCTTTTTAATTTAGGTGTCCAAAATTGCTGAATACAAAACAATGCAGAATAGAAGAAAATACAAAACTCTAATTTGTGTCAGCCAGGTACATTGTGCGTTAAACAAAGGAAGTCAAATGACAGTACTTGATAATACAGGCCGACAGCAGAAACAGAAACATCCATGGGGAACACAAGGCCAGAGAAACAAATGAAAAGACAAGATTTCAGAGAAACACAGACATAAAAAGACAGAGATAAGCAAGAAATGTAAAGAAATTAACACTTGGTAAAACAGTTTTTTAAAACCAACAGTAAAAAACACATGCCAAAAAATGCAGAGAAACAGAGATACTGGGTCCAATGTAGAATGTTAGATAAACAGAGAGCAGATAAGAAATTGCAATTCCTCTATAAAGTCTGGAGAGAGTATACACAATTGTATTACAAAAGTACATTGTGAAAATACCAGGGACCCAAAAGCACAAAAGAAGGGACTTGTTGATGGTGAGAACAGAATAGCAAGTGACAAAATGTTTGAGCTGAAGGAAACAGCTGCAAGACTTATTAAGAAAGTATGGAAATACCATTGTGTACCCATCTAGTTTCTTCATTAAGCACCGTAATCATAAAATTCCCAATGCTGAACTTATGTTTTTGAACAGCAAAGATAATTCTCTTGTGTCTGGTTTTGCACAGTCATCAACCCAAGGTCTCCAGCTATTTTTTTTACCCTAAGGGAACTTGCTGGACAGTCAATTTTTTAATTATTGTGGGCCATTTAGATGTTGTTGAGAAAAACACTCAGCAATAATAGAATAACTCCAAAGCCACAATAAGAGATAAGGATGAAGGTTACAGGTTTTCCGTTTCTGCTTTAAAGTATAAGTATGCTGTAAAACTAAGGTAGTTTAATTGGGAGCAGTAGCTTTAAAAAAATCTTTTGCCATTTTTTCTTTCCCTCCTGAGCCTACATTTCCAGATCTAAGTTTCTGACATCTTGCATCTGCATTGTAGATAGTTTAGCTCCACCCCTCCGAGATTTCCTGGATCTCCTCCTTCTTTAGCCTCAAAAAGCACTGTCCATTGGGGGCAACGGAAATCTTGGAGGGGCGGAGCTAACAGTCTACATACGGATGCAAAATGTCAGCAACTTTACTTTAGGAAAGTAGGCTCAATTTTTTAATGCTGCTTTTTCCAATTAAACTTATCTTGATTTTACAGCATACTTATCCTTTAAATAGTTACTGTACAAAGGAAGATACACATTGCAATAATATGTCCAATTTCCGCTTATTTAGGGTTTTGGTTTATTTTCTAATTTATCATGATAAACTTCCTTTAAATGCTTATTTTTTTAAACTTAATTTGAAAGCTCTTCTCCCCAGAACACCTTTACTTGTTAGATTCTTCTCTTGTAAGTTGCATTAAGTACATATGATAATAGATTCTGTAACTTAGAAGGTTTCCATGTGTTGCCAGTACAACCCACAACCCATGAAGTCATCAAAGAGCCACGTCCCCTGACCCCCTATTCACTGTTTACTGTGATCACATGAATGAAAAGCCTTCCAACCACGTCAAGGTAATGTAGTTGTAAATTAGCCTAATTGGAGTGCTTCCACAATTCTTGTATTGTATACACATGGGCAAAGATATTTGTGTGAGGGTTTTCTGTGGGTATGTGTACAGTCTTTAAATATATAACTGGAGATTTTTTGTCTTTTATGTGTATGCACAACAGCAGCAGGGAGATTTACCCAGCGCTATAATAGCTCTGAGTAAATCTCTGTTTGAAGATTCAAGATGTGCTTTTTCCACAAGAGGGGGGAGGTATGTAGATATGTGGACAGTAGTTATTATTATAATTGTATATGCACCATGCAGGTGTTTTAGCAATGACAGGTAAGGCTAAACCTTCCATTTGGACTATTCATTTTAAAATAGGGGCCTCAGCACTGTAAGTACATTTATAACTTTATATATTTTGTCATGTACTTGATATATGTAACAACTTTACTTAATATACATTTATTTATGGTCATTTAGAGGGTAATACTGACAAATTACACACATACATATACACCTTCCCTGTAGCTAATATTTTATAAATCCCCCCCACTCAAACAGACACATACATCTTATTGGTAGCTCAATGCAATCCCTGATGAACATATTAGATGAAGGTACTCTGCCCAGCATCAAAACTTTAAATAAAAAAAAAATATATGTATATATTTAATGTATATTGATAACTTGTTCCTTGAGGGAATCTACCCTCTGCTCTTTGGCTTTTGAATATTTTCAGATTCAACTACAAATAAATAGACTTCTTTGACCTTTCTTTGTCCTGACATTACATTTTTATTTAATTGGCTATGTGTTTCAGGAAGGCATCCACACTAATAGACATTCACAGCTAAAACGCTGATAAATCATTTATCTTGACTTGTGCATGGATGGCAAATATGATGTTTGTATTAGTGTTTGTACCATGTTTTGTAACATATAGTGCTGACGCTTAGATTTAATTAATATAATCTTAAATATAATAGAAGCCTGAATGAAGCTATGTTGCAACTATGTTGCGCAAAGAACTTGTCTGAAGTGCAGCTGTCTTTCTTGCCTTCCTTAAGCAGCCAATCAGAGTCCTTAACAGGATTCTACATGTATAGTTTGTGACTAGCAGCGTCTGTTGTGCCTGACACTGCTTGTGCCCTCCAGTATCTTTAAACTAGCATGCTGGGACTGTAAGTTATCAGGCAGTGGAAATTGAAGGCTGTCTCTCTTCTGACTCAAGCCTTGCTTTTCAATCAGTCATTCTGTATACAATACAATTTATATCTATAGGCCATTATTGTTCTTGCCAGTGTTTAAGCTGCCTGTGAGTCTTTGTTAACAAACAATATATTCATTATTTTCTATATAATCATGAAAGTCATTCACCATTCACCACTAATCATGAAGAGATCATTTCATTGTTGTAAGGAACAAAATATTAAAGTGGTTCTTGTACATTTTCATTCTTAGTGCCTGTCCTCATGCTGCATACTCTGAAATTTGGAGTACCTCATATTCTGCATTCACTATTTTCACCCCAAATGATCTGCATTAGTTTGTGGCTATATACATTATTAAGGTAGTATATTTAATACTGTGACAAATAGGAACAAATGAGGGAAGCCAAACATTAAGACACACAACACCATATGTTAAATACTACACATATACATTTTTAAAACTTAAAATGTACAGACAACTAGATTTTATAAAATATTAGGCTAAACAATGTACACTGAATGGAAAAATCATCATAAATCCTTAAAGCGGGGTTGTTAATAAAGAAGGCTCTCACTGTAATATTTACTAAAGGGTGCCACAGGAAGTTCCGCAGAACTTACTGAAGTTCTGAACATTCAAGCAAACCCTATTGAATGGATTTTCTTTTTTCAATCCCACTTTTTTGAGTATTCAATGGCAATTTTTGATTTTCTAATAATTGATTTATATTTAAAAAGTTCAGGGTTTCGAAAATGACAAAAAATGTGTCGAAGAGCCGCTGGTTTTTAAAACCAGCAGTTCTGAATCGAAAGCCAGGTTTATTTCATAACCGGGATTCATCACTCGCCTATGGTGCTGGGCTTCAGCTACACATACTGTATACACAATTACAAAATAAACAATCCTTTGTATCACTCAGATATAGTAAATTGGCAGTGGCAATGATACATTTTTAGTTTGATGCTGTCTTTTCCCTCTCATGACTTGAATAAGACATTGAAAGGAATCCTTTCTGTGCAGCTCTAGAACCTTAAAGGGACTGTCCACCCCTCTATTAAAAAACTGATATAATGTAGATAACCCCCCAAAACCTTAACTTCGTTTTAGTAAAAATTTAGAAATCAGCTCCCACACAGAGATATTATACTTACATGCTCCTCCTCGCTCCACCGCCAAGGCTCTGCACTTCCAGGTAAGGCAGGCAGTGTCGGCTGTGACTGTGATGTCACGGCCAATCACTGACTGCCGTTCCCGGAGCAGTCTCCACTGCGGCTGCTCAAGAACATGAAAAGAACAGAGCAGCCACAGTGGAGACTGGGAGAAGAACCCGGAAGCGGCGGTGGAGCGAGGAGGAGCTTGTGAGTATAATAACTCTGTGTGGGAGCTGATTTCTAAATTTTTACTAAAACAAAGTTAAGGTTTTGGGGGGTTATCTACATTATATCAATTTTTGAAAAGAGGGGTGGACAGTCCCTTTAAACAGTGTGTGTTCTAATACTGAGCCAGAGAAGAATACATTGTCTGACCAGACATTGTCCATGCTATTAGTGTATACCGCTTGTATAGTTTACACACTTTTGTTACAATTCAAAAAGAAATGATTGCATTAGACATTTACCTTAAAGGGCATCTACAGTATAGCACTCCCCCCTTCCCCCTCCCCTCTGTTACCTCCTCAATGTCTCAACTCCAGCTAACCGACAAGCTTATCATGTGCAGTAGGAGTTAAAACTTCAACATCCTGAAAAACACACACAGTGGCCAATAGAAAGCAAGTTGTCCTGGAGACACGGATCTCTCTGTGTCCTGATAAAGTACGATCTCTGTCTTTGTGACCCATCATCAATCAGTGAAAACTATCAAGAAGGGGGGTCAAGTGCAGCCTTATCACTGCCTACAAAGCTACCTCTCTCCCCCTGCTAATGTTCTTATCTCTATGTTTATTACAGAGCATAGAGGCAGGAGGGACTTGAGCAGGGAAGAGGATCACGCCACAGGGATTTGATTGACAGTACAAGTAGGAGTAGAGGAATGCAATCACGTATTCTTCTTACTTGTGTATCTCAGGACAGAGAGCGAAACTTAAGAAAATACAGACACTCTGGGGTTGGGGGGAATTATAGAACTCATGGAAAGAAAGAAAAAAAGTTCATTTTCCCACTATAGATGGAGATGTTTTTGGATTATTATTTATTATTGTCCTGAGATTATTATCTCAGGACATGAAGATTAACGGAGCATGCCCATTTTTAAAACGTATCTTTACAGAAGTCTTTCCATTTCTCCTTGTATGTCCTGTATTTTACAATCCCCTTCTGGCGCACATGTACATAAAACATCCGGAGCATTTCCTTTGATGGGGTGGTGAGTTCCCAGAACTATTTTATTATTTTTCATGTTTTTTGCCCATTTTCCAGCCCATTAATTCTTGGCAAAGCCAAACTGTTACATTGTTCACCCACAGCCAAAAAAGCCTAGTGTGCAGCCATTCCCTTTGGCATGGTAAACATGTTCTTTTTTAGTTTGTTCACTTGCTGGCCAGAAACAAAGAGATTCTGCCTTCCAAGCCTGAAAAGCAGAGAATGGTTGAACTATTTATTTCATTTTTATTTATTTGTTTCTGTGGGCATCATTGAAAGACAGCCATTTCAATCTCCTTCTTCTGTTTGTTATAATGTATCTGGCATTATACAGCCAAATGCTGTCCTAACATTAAGATATAAAACGTTACTAATTAAAAAAACAAGCATAACTGATTAGCACCGCAAAGCCAAATGATAATTTGATAATTCACCTTAATACCTGGAAAGAAAATGCATGTACTGTATGTGATGTCTACCTGGCTGCTACAAAACCTTATGGTCAAACAAGCTAAATGTTTATGGGGAGATTTACCTAGAGCTGCAGCCGCTTTGGGTACATCTCCCAAAGTGAGATTCATAGTGAGAATACTCATGTCGGAGGAGCCGCACAGCCACTGGTGAATAGCTTGGGACAGCTGCACAAGCAAAGGGTTAAAGTGACTCTGATCGTAAATCAGTTGGTGTGACTTTAACCTATAGAAGCTGTAGCTCTACTTTAATGCCCCTGTTAGTCTTTTGCACTTCTGTACAGTATCTACTAAATAAACTCTAACTTAGCAATTCAAAAGTTAATTACATTGGAATAGTGTCATTGTCTGTGATCTGCCATGTTTATGGTGTAGCTGCAATACAGTAATAGATCTAATAATGTGATAAACCGACAATGTCAGATCTGACAGCAGTAACTCCAGGGACCATAACACTAACTGTTGTACAGATTCTTACACACTAAAATCCGTAAATGTATAGGTAAAACAGGACTAAGGTAAAAGTATAAAGGAGTCAAGAAATATATAAAAAGTATACACAGTATACTTAGAGAGGGACTAAAAAGGTAAAGGGCAGGTCCACCCCACCACTAAAATCTATTCCTTCCTTTTCCAGCCCCAGCAAAAACTGAGAATGTTAAAATATAATATTTACTTCTTTCTACCTGCACTGCTCTCCCCAGTTCTTACCTTCTCTATAAGCTTAAAGAGCCCTTTCTCAGCTTACACAGTTTGAAAATCCTGCTCAGGCATGTTATCCGTTCTAATAAAAGTCAATGGCAATAGGGAGTGCACCGCTATTTACTTCTACTGAAAGGGGAGCTAAACATGCTCCCAGAACTGCTCCATCTAGTGGCACTACTGTGTGCTGGTATTCAGCTGTAAATTATTGCTGATGGCCAGAAGTAACTGTTAGGAGCTTCAGGCACTGCATGGACATATAACAATCTCAGGTTTGGGTGTGCGGGGAAGGGAAGTATAAATTTTAGGGGTTGGGTGGACATGATCTTTAATCCTCTGCCTTCCATTCCATTTCTTGTACAAAGGGACAGAACCTTTCTCCTTTGGTTCTGCCCTTTATTTGGCATGTGCTCCGACCAATGAAAGACTGATCTGCAAAAATGCCCCTTCCCATAGGTGACTCACAGCTTATATTTTTGGCTTAAGAGAGGGGACAAGACTGAAGCAAAAAAATGAATTTAGCTGTTCTACCATAGGTGAGAAATATTACATTTTAGGTTAACCCATTAGTCCCCATTTAAATTGTTACTGCTGCTTCCCCTAAAAAAAGGCATTTTATATGTGCTAGATCAACGGTTAGGCAGGAAATGTGGGTATTGCTGAGTAGGTTGAACTAGATGGAAGTACTGTATGTCTTTATTCAACCTCAAATAGTATACTCTACTAAACTGTACTGAGCTTTTGCCAGCTGATGGCTGGTAGATGTTTTGGGGAAAATAAGCCTGAATTGTGCAGTTTTGTTGTTTTTTTTAAATAGGATTTCCATTTCATTGTATAGAATTTTTCCTCAATGTCAAACTACATTGAAATGTACTTGAACAGCCAGCATTTTAATGCCTTGTAAATAGATGAAATGAGTGAAATAATGACAATGGTTTCCATTGAGACAGCATTATGACACTTTATAAAAAGCAACCTATGTGTCACATATTCTTATGCGGAATGCAGTCCATTAAACGAACTTGTTCAATAAATTTGTGGCATTGGTATATTTCTTAAGCATAGCATGAATAAAACACACATACTATAAAATTCAGGGATAAACACTATGTCGACATTTCCTTTATTTTATTACTGCACCGTATTGCCCCTCTCCCTAGAGAATCAATTAAGGCATACAACAAATTCTTTCTTCTTAATAGCTTTGTCCTTCCGATCTTCATCTCAGATTTCAGAGTTGTACAACTAAGTTATCTCCATTTACCTTGCTCGTCTATTAAATGACAAATATTTCTGCTAAAGAAAAATGCTTAATTTGCCAGTTATTTGAAGTCTCCGGTTTGGGCGGTGTGCCCTCACCAGTGTAGCGCAATGCAGAAGGTTTTATTTCTATGTAAAGGGGCAGGCATTTTCATTGTACATTGTTAATCAAATTTAAATTTGACAGAGGCACGTGGGATTGATATTTTCCTTCTCTTGCTCATTATTCTTAGTTTGTGTATTATAAGCCATAGTAAGTGACACTAAATTGGAAAATGGGCTTAAGGCTCTGTCAGATAAATTGTATTTTAACTGAGGTCAGAATTACCATGTAAATCAAATAATGCAAAAATTAATAAATACATAACGTATTAAGAATGTGTCTTGGCAAAAGAATGTGCCATAGACTGATAAGAACTCATGTTGTGCTCAAAATAGGTAACATTAACAACTACAGAGATTAGCTTCATGGGAAAAACAGGCATGTCATTTGCTGCATAAATTACACCGTTTTTGACCAAACATAGCACAGCTGAAAAGGTTTACTTACAAAACCCAACTTTCTTCAGAATAGGATGTGTTTCCATCTTATGGGACTCAACGTTTCTATATAGACATATAGACATGTGTTACTAGTCCATTAGTTGTTCTTTATTCTGTTAGTGCAATAACACAGAGTTAACTTTCTAAATGGGCTAATAGACATCAGACAATGTAAAGGTTGTTAACTGGTATCAAAATACTGTATTAATGTGATTCTTTTGCTTTCTATTTCGTTTTGTCAGAAAAGCTATATTTAGGCCTGGTATACAACTGGCAACTTTGCTGTAAATGTATGGTATATCATGTGGATTATTTAAAGGGGAACACAAGTGTCCAGACAAGATGGCTGAACTTCCCAAAATCCAGTCCGATTTCGGATTTTAACATTCAAAAATGTTTGAAAATGCGAAAATCCGAAATCGGAACCAGTCGATGTTGACAAATAGTTCAAAAAGTTTGAATTAAAATAAGGTCAAAATTGCAATGATAACTTACTGTACATGGCTCTGGGACCTGGAAAATGGTCTGGGGAACATGTATAAATATTCCTTCTCACGCATACTTTCAAGCTTCCGAATTCGACATTCAATAATTATCCTAGAAATTCGATATTTCTAGAAAATTATGTATTTCTAGAATCTTTCTCTGAATCTCTTAAAAAGAAGTGCTCATTATTATACCAGTGGAACCATGACCAGCATGGAGATTAGATAAATTAGATAAAAATTTAGAAAAAAATTGAAAAATTCTGTCTTTAAAGGAAAAGTTCAGTGAAAAATATTATTTTTAAAATTCTTTGTTTATATGCATACCTAGTTATTCTACATATTCTTTTCCATTTAAAAAAACAGTTTATACCCCTTGCTATACCCTGCTGTTGAAATTAGTGAGCTGACATTTCAGGTTCTGTAATGGTCCTTCTTCTTTCCAGAATGCACACTAATGTTAAATGTTCATAATAGTAATTTCTTCTGATTGGCTGTTGGATGTGTCAAGCAGGCTCAGATCTCTACTGAACAACTGAATTAACCCAGGCACTGGGTCAAGGACAAGACCATAATTGCCTCTATTAAGGGTCCTGCAAGCAGGAAGTCGGTATTTTGGAAGCATTCATTTATACACAGACAAAGTGCTGAATCGGCAGGTTAAAATATATGTATTTGCAATGAACTTAAACTTTAATCATTATTTTTGCAATTTGCAACATACTTGCATTATATAGGGTTAAGTAAAAAAGGGTATAGATAATTGAATCAGCACTATTGTGTTAGAGTAGGCTCAGTGTAGTTTGCCAGCATCATCAATGGCTTGGCCCCTCTGGACATACCCCATACCACATTAGCTTCTTTCCTTAGATTATGCATTGTGCAAGGGATAGTGGGTGAAAAGGTAACAGCCAGGCAAGCAGGACATACCAATTACCACATTTGCTTCTCTTCCCCAGAGTTTGTATCATATAGGGGAAAGCGGGCAAAAGGGTAACACTTCACAACAGCAGAACCATTGAGTTAGAGTAGGTTCACTGAAATTTGCCACCATTGTTGAGGAGCCAGGCAGGCTTGGCCCCTCTTGAAAAACCACCCACCACATTGGCTTCTCTCTCTCATTGTGCAAGGGATAGTGGGCGAAAGGGGAACACTTCACAAGGCACCTGTCAAGCTGCCTTTTATACCCAAGGGGTTGGCACTGCCAAAAATAGCTGTCATTGGTAAATTTGGAACATGTGGCTGTATCGTTTCCCCAAATGAAAATTCTAAAATAAAAGTTCAAATAGTCTGAAAATTCCAAGTTCATTTGAACTTGAAAAATCCGATTCAATCTCGTGCTTGAGTTCAAGCTCTTGTCCATCTCTAATTACAATATACCTTGTAAAGTAAAATATGAACATGCTATAAAGTGTTACCCTTTACCCGCTTTCCCCTATTTGAATCAAAAATAATGCAAATGGCAAAAATAAAGATTAAATAAAAAAGAGCAGTATTTTTCCATCTTAATGATCTCAGCATTTTGTCTGTGTATAAATATATGCTACCAAAAAACTGACTTGCTGTTTGCAGAACCCCTATTAGAGACCATTATGGTCTTTCTCTTAACCCAGAAACTGGGTTGATTTAGCTGCTCAGTAGAGATCTGAGCATGTTTGACCCATCCAACAGCCAATCTGTAGAAATTACTGTTAGGAACATTCCATTCTGTTTGCATTCTGGGAAGAAGGACTGTTTAAGAACCTAAAATGTCAGCTCACTAATGTCAACAGCAGGAAATAGCAAGGGGTATAAATTCAACAGATTTTTCCAAATAGAAAAAAAAATGTATGCTGGTATGCATAATACTGTAAACTAGGATTTTTAAAAATAATGTTATTTTTCACTTAATTTCCCTTTACAACATTACAAAAAATAAGTTAAACTGATGAAAATATTTCCACTACCAAAGTTTTAAGACATAACTCTGGCCTGCCAAATGCAAACCAGTGTACGGCACACCCTTTGAGCTAAGTCTGCTGTAGAACTTTAATACAGCAGACTGTAACGAAAAGTTCATATTGTTAAAAATGGTGCTAGTTTTGCCCCAACCAACCAGATGTTAGCTTACAAATGTTAAATAAAATCTGATTGGTTGGGGCAAAATTAGCACCATTTATAGTGAACTTTTATTGAATCTCCCTGTAAAAGCTATAACATTGTTTACCGAAACTGAAATTGTTCTGTGAGATCTACAAATTTACATGCAATTATTGGATTATGACTTATGGCCATCACATTCCTGTTTTTTTTTTAATAGATGTAAACCTGCTATAAAAGCATTTCATATTATGAGGTAAGAAAAAACAGGACAGCTTCACAAATCTAAGCAGTAATTGAACACATATTAGAGATTTCCTTGTACTTCTGAGATAAGGGATTTTTCTCACCCCAGTGGTAATTTATTCACAGGGATGATTATAGGGACTGCTTCATTTCATTTTCCTTTGCCTGGAAAATGAAGCAAATGCAATCAAGTGTTCTCTGACAGAAGTATGTGGGAAATTGCAGCACTCACTATATTGGGTAAACTTTATCTACGCTGCTCATTGAAATCATATCGAGCTGTCCTCTTACTGCTCATCAGCTTCTGTTCGCAAGGAAAAGCATGATAAAACCCAAGCGTCCATGACCGTTCATATTCTTATTGTAATCATTCCATTACTGCAACAACATAAACATTGTAGCTTGGATACCTTTATTAGTGTTAATGTAGCTGGCCTAGTAAATCTAAATATATTAACACTTCTCTCATTTTTCTAGCATGTGCATTTTATGTACAGTAACTGCATTTATTTTTTTGGCTAAGGTGTGAATACTAATGGAAGTTGCAGATTTTTTTTCTTTTAAATGACTTTCTTGGCACAACAGACTGTACAATGAGTAGGGGCAAGTATCCACATGGAACATCACATGGTTTTTGCACAAGCAGCTGTGACCTCCCTTTATATTTAAAAACTAATCTATGTTAAAAGGTAATACTGACTTTATACTGGCTCAATATTCAAAATGGTTTGACCTTTGATATAAAATCAAATGTCAAATGTGTCAAATCAATTAATATATTGAGCCGAGCAGTATTATCTGCTGTTCACTGACCTGTGACTGTTGGCAATCTACAAAATGATTGGCCCAGTCAGTTTTTGGAATGTTGAGGGAAGGTCTGTAGATAGTCCCAATGGATAGCCTTGCATTAAAACAGCACGATTCTCCATCTCATCAAGACAATTACAGTGAGCAAAAAACACAGAGCTGCTATCACTCTTATTTGCCCTGAGTAGTGTGCTGGTTGCTATTCTCCATACATTCCAATTCTTTGTAAACTCTGGGTATATCAGTTGCTCCGCCTTCTTTTTGTGAAGTGCAACAACCGCCGCAATTAAAAGGTATCTATACTCTAAAAAAATAGAATTTTCAAAAATTAGACCTTTAGATACAGCAAGATCCCACTTCTTAAAAACTTTGTTTCCAGATTTTAATTCTGAGCTGTAAATCTTGAGAAATCATCATTTTAATCACAGCATTTACAGGGAAAGACCTGTCACTCCAGGAGCAGAGATTGTAATATGTAACCCATGCTTGACCTCTTACTAGGATCTTAAGCTGCCTGCCAGCACACTTTCTGCAACAATTATGAGAATCAGCAGAGAAAAAAAGCCAGGGGGAAATGTGTAAGCAGAGCAGGGTCTATGGTGAGGCTGTGCAGAACTAAGTGTCGCAGACACTACAAGAAGGCAGTGAGTAAGGGAGGGTGGGGGGAATTAGGAGCACTCTCTAAACAATAATTTAATGACAAAGCAAGCACAGATAAAAATGTGCGTACCACCATTTTACTTCTCTCAAATTGTAATTTCAGATAATGTACAGTTTGAGTGAGTATAGTGACCCTTTAAAGTTGCACTAACCCTTGGGTCACAAAAGGGTTAGTGTGATTTAGGACTATATTTATCAATTGCAGCTCTGTACGCTCACCCCCAAAGAGTTTAAAAATTAGATAAATATTTTAATATTATTGAATAAAAAAGGTGTGTATGTCAATGTAGAAGAAGCAGCTGCACAGGGCAAATTTAAGCACAGCATTGACAGGAAACTGTGGGAAATGTCTTGGACAATAAGTGGCCTATTAAATTCACATAAGTGCTTTTACAGTAAAAAACGTGTTTTACCAAACCCATTCAGAAGTTATTACTCTTCAAGATCGCAGGAAAAAAGCCATCTTGCAATTACATAATGTATATTATATAAGTAAATTTTTTTAATACCAATTCATTAAAGTACATTTTTGATGTTAAGAGCTTGCAGGTTTGGAAATCAGCACAAAGCTTTCCATTTAAAGTTTATTTCCTATTTAATCAATTATCTTAACATAGTTATTGTAGCTCAAGCTGAAATATAGTGGTGCTGGAACAGATTCATGTTATACATCTATGCAGGTTATTGTCCATTTATTAGATTTCTCAACTATTATGAAATTAAATCTGTCTGTAATCTGCTACATATTGGTTCTGATTGTTCCAAGCATTACAAATATCTGAGGATTATTAGATGCACACAAAAAAAAGCTCCAAGTTTTTTCTTGAAGGGAAAGCCCCCTTATAAAATGTCATAGTTACTTTCCCCACACCCAAAAACCCTGAGATCACACAAGTTGAGATTCAGCCCATGGCAGTTTCCTCCTGTTAAAATTGTATGCGTTTGCAAAAGTGCAGAGGAGGAGATCCAGTCAGCTGCTCTCAGTCATTGGCAGGAGAGCGTAGTTTACTTCTGCGTCAGGAGGAAAAGAAGTGGGAAAAGCAAGGAGGACTGAAAACTCTTAACTGAAGATCTTACTGCAGGATTGTTGTCCAGGCAAGTAACTATTATGATCTCAGGGTTTTCAAGGGCAAGTAAGGGTAATTTTAATGTAAATAACCTTAAAGGGCAACTACTTACTCTCTATAATTGTATGGGGGGTATGATGAGCTTTTTCACTTTCTACTGTAATATAAAACTAATTAGCTTTAGAAGTCTTATTACCAAATGCTTGCAGCCAGTCTCCTTGGCTGAGTTCAATGAAAATATAGTGTAACATGTCATGTATGTCATTTCCCTGTAACAATGCTTTGAAATTAAAGCAAAATTATAGGTATCATAGGTAGGCTTACTTGCTCCTACCTTCCAAAGAATTATAGATCATGTATTGTATTATCATCGGTCTTATCATTATAAATGGTGCTAATTTAGCCCTTACCAATCAGATATTATCTTTCAAATGAGAGCTAGGAGTGGATGGCTCCTGAAACGCGTCAGGCGTGTCTATTGTAGTTTTTTTTATCATGTTACAATAAAGATGGTATTTTAACCAGAGGACTGCCGCTGCGTATGGTGTTGGAAGTGAGAGTCACCCTTTGAAGTTTTCCCTTACCTTTACATGCATCACCAGCCCAATGCTACATTGTGTTACCTGAGCAGAAAGCTGGAGGTTAGATACAATATTACAATATTGTACCTAATCAGGATATTAAAAATGTACTGTTTGTCTTGTAACCATTGTACTGTATCTAACCTCCAGCTTTCTGCTCAGATCACACAATGTAACAGTCCTTTACAATTGATACTTTACTCTCCAGTTTTGAGCTGAACAGATTACCTGTGCTGGCTTTCTGATAAAGTTCGGATCAACACTGTCTGGGACAAAGTAAGGAAAAGGACAAAACTGCAAACATTAGGACCATCACAGACAACATCTGGACAATTGGTAAATCTGCATGTAAACCTGTGTACTTACCCCCTCAATGCACCAGTGGCAGTCAGCAACATCCCCATCTGCCTCCAAAGCTAAGGAGGACAGACACCCCATGTAAGAATGAACACAAACGGCCCTGCAATGTCCCAATAGTACATCCATAATAGATGTCCAGCAGGATGGAAACAGTGGTAAACAAATCTCTCAGACATCGGGAGAAGTTGAGTTAGATATCGGGCTTCCTTCTCCTTAAAGGGCATCTATACCGAAAAAATTGGTTATTTTAAATTGACTATTACTGAAAACTATAATTCTTCCCAACCACCCTGTATATATTTTTTTATCTGCCCCCAATTTCTTTAGATATCCAATCTAAAATGTCTTATATTTCAGCTGTCAATCAAGTTCCTTGCTCTCAAAAACTATTCTTCTGTGAGTAGTTTAACTGTAGCTGGAATGGTGACAGAGTTTTGACAGTTGGAATGCTGTATGCTGTGTTCAGGCTTGACAGTTGGTTTGTGGGGAAAAAAGTCAGGTCGGATGGAAGTGGGAGTGGTTAAAAGAGGGAGGGGGATACTGCTTCTAAACAAAATGTGTGCTGGGTTGAAGGCATGCAGTAACACATGCTACTTACATGTATTTAATTATAGATTAAGATGAGGCAAAGTAATTTTTTCAGTATAGTGTCCCTTTAAGCTTCATTGTCAGGGGCAACCTCTCCTAGCAGGAAGCTCCAAAAGTTATTGTGCGTGTCCCTGGCACATGGTGCTTCTCTGTACATGAAACTGAACATGTGCGTCCTATTACAACTGTTGCCGGGAGATAAACCCAAGTCGACCCAGGCTCTCCTTCACCAACTGTACCAAAACAATGTTCTTTGAGGAAGTGCTGTACTTTATTTTGATTTTACTTGGTTCATAGGCATTGCTGCTTCATGTAAGGGTGGTCAGGTGCCCAAGTCCCCTTTGACAGACAATTTCCATAAATATATATTATTCTAGAAACAAAGGAAAAGCCTGCAAAGCAGGAAGAAAAACGTTTTATAGAAGCAAAGGAAACATATAATCATCTCCTTAAATGGAAAATATTGCACTTTAAGGAAAAATAGTTCTAGTAGCAATAACATGGTTCTAGTAGCAATAACATGTTTTCTATAATTTTGCTAGCTGGTTTTACCTTGATAAATTGTTTTATTTTTTCCTAAATAATCCTTCTCATCTCCAGTTTAAGCTTTCTATTATGAGTGATAAACCACACTCAAAGGAGAAACAAACTAACATTATCAGACCCCTAAAGTAAACGCCTGTGCTTTGTAATAAACTACTCTAGAAAATTGCCTTTATTTACATATAAGAAGGCTTCCATGTTGTTGCCAGTACATCATTCTGTCCATATACTTTTCAAACCTCCTTGTGAGCATGGGTAACTACTGACAAATCTGTAAATTTCAGACACACTATCATAAAAAATACTACAATATTGTTTGACTCCATTCAGTTCCTAGCAAAAGGTTTCTGAATGTACCTTTTCACTATATATTAGTTCTGTTTGGTTGGTGGACTAAATCTTCTATAGGAAAGAAAGGAAACAAACTGCAAAGAAGCAAAGGAAGTGCGCACACACACACACACTGTATACTGTAAAATCCCTGTTTTGTGTCAGGCTCTTTGTGCTGTAACGAGATTGTCTCCCAGCTTCTCTGACAGGATTGCAGCTTCCTTGTTTTGAAATAATGGGTTAGGGGAGCTGACCTCTAGTCCACACTATGGATGGCCGGTTCGCGGATCCGAACCCGGATCCGCCGCAGATTTATCCCGTTCGCGAACGGCGGATTTTTCCGGATTTTCCGCCTTCCAAACTTCCGATTCGCGGATTTTTCGTATTTGCGAAAAATTTCGAAATTACGAGTTTTCACGTATTTTCGAAAATTTTCGAAAATACAGTAAAACATGTATTTTCGCAAATTTTCGAAAATACAAGGATTTCCCTTAATTCCATACATACGTATTTTCGAAATTACGAGGATTACTTGTATTTTCGAAAATACATATTTTCGAAAATACATGAAAACTCGTAATTTTGAAAATTCCCGAAAATACGTGATAACTCGTAATTTCGAAAATTTTCGAAAATACGGAAAATCTCGTTATTTCAAGGGTATTTTTTAATTTTAACGGGTCCGCTCGCGGATTTTCGAATTTTCGAATTTTTCCGAAAATTCGCGGATCCTCGAGCGGACCGGATTTTGTGAAGTTCGGACATCTCTAGTCCACACAAGTTAACTCCATAAATCAACCATCAGCAACAGCATAGGGATAGGTGAGAGTTAGCTTTTTGTACCATTTGATTGTGCTCTGTCAATTGGGACAATACAATCTGATTATTTTAGTCCCAAACAACACAGGTGCTTCTTCTTACACATTAACCTGGCATAGGTTGATATCTCTTTATAATGTAGGTGATTTCCCATTTAATAACCCAAACTATACTTTTTACTTTAAAAATTCTCAGTTGCCTAAACATTGTGGGGCTTTTGTTCCCAATATCTATTGTCATGTGCAAAACCTACATAGAAAACACCTGAACATAATTTATTAAGACTAGAGGAGGCCGAACTTCCAAAAGTCCCTTCAGCTCAAGGATTCGCGGATTTCTGGAAAAATCCGGGAATTTGAAAATCCGCGAATTTTGGCATTAAAGTCAATGGGCAAAAAAATTTGAAAATTTTCGCCTAAAACAAGGGTTTTTCATAGCAGTGGTAACTTACTGTAAATGCCTTTGGGACCTGAGAAATGGTCCAGTGAACATGTCCCCGCAGGAAGAACACCCAAAAAAAGGAAGAAGCGCACACACGCACTACTAACAGGTTTCCGCAGGCTGTTTTCAGTAATCTTTGAACAGGCGATTCAAAAATCCCCGAACATTCGAGGATTCGCAAATTGGCTGAACGAGGATTCCCAAACAGCTGAATATGCAGTGGCCAGATGTTTGGGGGTCCCGTGGCTCAACCTGGGTCCCCCTCCTGAGTCCTTAGAAGGACCTTACAGGGGTCCTTTGGAGCTTAAGGGGTCGCAGCACTTATAAGTGCCCTTGTGGCCCTGACAAGGTGCCTTTTGGGGCTTAAGGGGTACTGCAGCTCGAACCGGGACCCCCCTTCCCATAAGTGGCTTTGTGGCCTTTGGAAGTGCCCTTGTAGCACTGATAAGTGCCTTTTGGGGCTTAAGGGGTCCCGCAGCTCAAACTGGAACTGGGTGCCTTTGTTGTGGGTCCTGCAACCCTGAAACTAGAACCCCATTGGCTCTTGAAGAGCCCTTGGAGGCGTGTCTTCTTTCTTCCCAGCTGGCGACACCAGCTCTGCTGATGTTGCCAACACCGGCGAAGTCACTGTGGCTGCCAGTGACACGTTGGCGCTGGCGACATCAACCACAATGGTTCTTCTAAGGATCTGGGAGGGGGGGGGGGACTTCTAGCTGCAGGATTTTAGGACGTTCGGAAAAATTTGGTAAAGCAGATTTCGGGAAAATCTACAAGATCTGCAAACTGGCCATCAACTGCTCATTTGAACAGCTTCTAATGAAGTGAATGAGTGAACATAATACTTCTGATACACACCTTTGCCAGCATTTGCATAATCAAGTGAAGCTCAACTTTAAAATGCTTAGATTTTTAGTGATTGAAACCTATATGTAGCCTCTGTTTAGGTTTTAAAGAATAGGCTGTTTTACCTTTTAATTAATATGCAGTCATATTCATCAGTCCTTGGTATGAATACTCAAAATAGCATCCTTTAAAATCTAAGATACCTCTTTGAATGTTTAGTCAGAGAACACTTTTTGCATCAAAAGAGGACAAAGAGTTAATAATTAATGCAAAGACTGCCACGTCCACGCTTCATTTAAATACATTTGTAACTCCCAGAGTACTTTAAATGCATCAAGATGATAATCATTATTTAATAGTAAATTTCCCCTATGATGCACAATATGAATTCATTAAAGGATGCTGAAGTGAAGTGTTATTTATTTATAATGCAAAATATGGAGAGAGGTTTTACTGTTCTTGAAATTTTGCCCAAACAATTTACACAGGTTAATGTTTAGGGAAATGTGCATTATAGGGATCCAACAATGATAACATTACAATTATATTTCTTGGAGCAGGCCCAGAGAATTGCACTTGGGAATGGTCAAAGGATGGCTTTAGGGATGGACTAGAACTCGAACCCGAGTTCGAGCTGAACTTTATGAGTTCGGATGAACTCGAACTATTCGAACTAGTTCGATTTTCCGGCCTCGCAGGACTATTTTCGATAATCCTTGAACATTCAATAATTCTCGAGGATTTCTGAATGTTCGACAGGCCTCCAATGGCCGCTTCCAAAAATCCCAGAACGGCCGGAGATTCCCGAAATCGGCCATTCGGCCGACAATCCCGCAGACGTACTTTCGGGGGTCCTGCAGCAGAAAAACGGGAAGAAAAAAGACACGCCCAAGGGCTCTTTTAAGAGCCACTCACTGGGGGATCCCCAACAAAGGCACTTATCAGTGCCACAAGGGCCCTTACAAGGGACGGGGGAGGGGTCCCAGTTTGAGCTGCGGGACCCCTTAAGCCTCAAAGGGCCCTTGTCATGGACGCAAGGGCTCTTCTAAGAGCCGCAAAGGCACTTATAAGTGCCGGTAAGGGGGGGGTCCCGGTTCCCGCATGGACGTGTTCCCCAGACCATCTCCCAGGTCCCAGGGGCCTGTAAGGTAAGTTTACACTGCAATTTACCCCCCATTGATTTTAATGGGTCCGTTTTTGGACTTTCGAACTTTCAAACTTTTTTAGAAGTTCGAAAGTTCGAAAACGGAATGAACTTTAGAAAGTTTAGCCATCTCTAGAGGGCTCATTTTGTTTGGTATTGTTTTAGGGTGGACATACACATGCAACGTTTGCATCAAATTCAAGAAGAAAGGGGTATGTAGTAGGTTTTACCTTTAGTATGCTAATCACCAGCAAAATTTAATTGCACAGGTTCTGAACTTGGGACCACTTCTTTTTTAATCTGTTTATAAACAACTTAGAACTCATTTGTGTTTGCTGATGACACTAAACTATGCAAAACTTTGGAAACTTCAAATGATGTTCAATTGCCTAGATAGATTCTAAAAATGGGCAGCAGAATGGCAAATTTCAATGTTGATAAATATAAGGTGATGCATTTGGGGTTTAACAATCCTTGTGCCACCTACACCATAAATAACTGCTAAGTGAATCTCTAATAGAAAAAGATTTGGGGGTTCTGGCAGTTTACCCCTTGTAACAAAATGCCAGACCACCATGGCTAGACTTGGACTCAAGGGAGAAAAATATTATTCTCCCTCTTTAAAAGTCACTGGTAAGGCCTTATTTGAAATGTGAGGTGCAGTTTTGGAATCGTGTACAAAAGGAACATCTTGGAAATGGAAGAGGTTTAGAGAAGGGCAACTAAAATAATAAGGGGAATGGAGGGGCTTGACTATGCAGGCAGATTAGACAAGTTAGGGCATAGAAGCGATGTTTGCGTGGGGACATGATCACTTTAAATAAATATCTTAACAGGCCATATAATAAACTCTCTGGTGCATTATTCACCAATTGGTTATATCAGAGGACTCGTGGACATCCTATAAGGCTAAAAGAAAAGTTTCATCTTCAGATTAGGAATGGTTTCTTTACAGTGAGAATGGTGAATCTGTCTCCCAGCAGATGTGGTAATCGCAAGTTCATTGAATAGCTTTAAAAGTGGGGTTTCTAAAACTGCAAATTATAGAAGATTACTTGTATGAATACATATACTATAGTTCTGGTTTGTCCCGTGATACATTCCGATTGCCTATTGAAGCCAGAAAAGAAAGGATCAACTGTTAGGTAGGGTATAAAAGTTGGACTAGATGGATGTATGCCTTTATTCAACCTTAATTACTATGGCGAAAATGTAGGGGCTTTCTGTTAATTAAGTGGTGCTGTATGTTTGGATTGAGAATATCAGGGCAGATTCTTGTTAGAGTTATGGAGGTCTCTGTATCCCAGTTTAAAAATTGTACTTTTACCAACAGAAGTGTCTAAGAATAAAATGTTTCCAAAAAATTTTTAAAAAATAGCTTTATTTATTTGGGGAAAAGCAAATATAGGTATAGAGAATGAGTATGTTGGCTATTGCTTTTTTTCCCTGCTATCTTTCGGTCGATCGGGCCGAAATTATCGCATCCGAATGCGGCCATGTCTGACCGATCGTTCGTCCGAATCGGACGAAAGGACGATGGAACATGGTGGAAAATCTTGTCCAATCGTGCGTTCCTCCATTGACCGCACGATCGGTCACGGTAACTGTCGGAACACGGCTGCTTTTGCCGCCACCGACAGTCCTTCCTCCTGGCCGACCGGTCAAAAGTATCCAACGGTCAGTCAGGAGGAAAAATCGATAGGTGTGTACCTAGCATACAATTGACATTATGTAACTAAGTAACTTCTCAGTATTGCAGCCTGTAACCACTGCCATTTTTACTACTGCAGTAGGTCCTTTTTTTCCACACTTGGTCATGCTAAGCTCAACCAACCAGCAATCTTTGCTTACAAATGTTACTTGTCTTTTATCTTTCTATTGTTTTTAGATATTTTCCTTGTTATGCAGTGGTTAGGGGGTGATGCAATGACACACATTGACTCCATGGTGCAATTGCTCCGAAGATGTTAATTGCTAATACTGTTTAGCTGGCATTAAAAGTGGTAAAATACCGTGCCGCTATCGGCATATAAAATTGCTTTCGGCAGCCACTTGGTTAACTTCCACATTAGTCACGCAGCTGCCACAACGAAGTCACACTAAACAATATAACAACCCAACTGCAGGAAAGTTGTACCTCTTGGTGCATCGCCCTATTGGACTTAAATAATCATTGGTTGTCATTTTTCATCTCTCCTTTTAAACATCATTATGGTTAGAGGAGTATTTAATACCACATCACTAACCAATGAGAAAACTGAATTGCAGGGCGATCAATCTCTTAAATATGGAAAGGATGTCAAAATCAAATGTATAGCACACAATATCACACAATCACTATTATTTCCTTATGGTTGTGATGAGAGACTTCTCCTCCTTAATGATACAGGATGTGTTTGTAATTGTAGGAAAGCTAAGCCAACTTATTACGACTGATCTTGCATGTGGGAAGTAATATTGTAATTCCTTTTGGCAAAGTGCCCTCTCTGGTGTTTATTCATTTTAAAACAACTCATCAATTGTACATTAAAGGACAACAAATGAAGAAAAACCTGTAATCCTTGCCATGTTTATTGGATCCTGTTAAAAAGCATATTGCAATGCTACATGTGCCTCCTGTATGTATTTGAGCAGCATTTGCATTACCCCCAGTCCTAACCTACATAAAAACAATGCAATGAGATGCAGAATTGGCAAATGGAAAAAATACTTATTAATTGCCACATTTCCCCTCCTGCTAAATGTCCACATGAATTAGAAATAACACTGAGACACTCATGACACTGGCTGTCACATTGGGCCAATTTCAATTCACATTTCCTCTTGGCAAGAAATAATCCAAAACTCCCATCTGGCCGTAATAGTTGCAAGAACACAGCTCAAAATGCTTTTCAAAGATGCATGGAAAATAAATCCTAAGGCCTCTGTAATCATACATAAATCTACAAACCTAAACTACATGAATACACTGTATTATATTTAAACTCCTTACACAGCAGTGAACATACCATACAGTTCTTTACAGTTGGTTTAATCCAATCACATCACTCAGGTCCTGCAGGTTGCTTACAATCTACCCTATGACATACACACAACCTATCACCATATCTGTATGATTGTAGGAAAAATAAAAGTTTACATTTACATCAAAACAGTTTCTGTTTTTTATTTTATTGAGATAATATGTAGGGTTTAATTTTAATCCATGAATACTGTTTAACTTTGCACCCACTACTTAATATTACTTATAATACTCTCCTGATAATGAATACTGTGCAAGATAGGTGATTGATGTATGAATGTATGTATGTATAATTTGATTTATATATCGCCACTTGGGTACGCAGTGATGTACATACAGTATATAAAACAGGGGAAAAGTATAATAAAGTTTCAAAGGTTAAGAAGAATATAAGAATATATATATATATATATAGTATAGATAGGTAGTATAGATAAGATAGATATCTAGAGATATCCTCAATAGAAAAAATATATTTATATATATTTATAGGAGATTGCATTGAGTTTTTAGGAGCTACCAATGTGATGGGGGGTATATGATATTACATATAGGAAACGTGTATATGTATGCGTGTACTATCTCACTATTACCATTTAAATGACCATCAGTATTCTGTATATAAAGAATAGCACTGACATATATTAGGTACAACACAAAATATACAAAATACATAAACTTACTTACAGAGCTGAGATCCCTATTTTAAAATGGAATGGCAGCTTAAACCACACCCCTGTGTCTGCTCCATGTGAAAGGAAGTGTAATCCAAAATAAGTTTCTGTCTGCAACACAGAGTGTGATCACCAAGGCTCCTTAAATACCACCTCCAGCCTGCAGGTGGTATCAGTGAGTGATAAAAGACAAGACATCCCTGCTCTCTATGGCTAGGAGGAGAGAAAGTGTTAGTAGATTGTAGTGTGTGTTATGGAGAGATATTTACTCACTGCAACACAAGGTCCTGTGTTTAAGATCCTGTTACCACCTATTGGGAGGACAGATTATTGGACAGATAATTTACCTTATTGGATACAAACTCTGAGGTAACAGATAAGTGTACACCTTCTGACAAGGACACACGATATACAGGCCTGGTCAATATTGAAAGTGGTGCACCATAGACAGTGATACCCCTAATAACTGCACATGTGTGCCATGCTGCCCATAATCCTTCCATAAAGCAGTGATCTGGTACAAATTGGTGGCGGCGGTAATTTGGCGGCGGTACTGGTAATACCATTTATTCTCTGTTTTCTTTGTATGTTTGTTCTCTATATTAAAGGAACACTAAACCGATAAAACCAACTATTTACCATTCGTTTCTATTATTCACAGGGGGGTGAGAACGCTTATTCTCACCTCCCTGTGAATAATAGGACGCTCGGGGGACCTGAACTTACCTTCGCTCCGCTCCGCTCGCAGCCGCTTCTTCACTGAACAGCTGTTCTCTCCCGATCACGTGCCCTATCTTTTGTATTGGCGCGCATGCGTCTAAGATAGGGCGTGTGGTCGGGACAGAGTGGCTGTCAGTGAAGGAGCGGCTGCGAGCGGAGCAAAGGTAAGTTCAAGGTCCCCCGAGCGTACTATTATTCACAGGGAGGTGAGAATAAGCGTTCTCACCTCCCTGTGAATAATAGAAACAAATGACAAATAGTTGGTTTTCCAAATTATGGGAGTTTAGTGTCCCTTTAAGCTATGGAGGCTGCTAATGAAAGCATTAATTTAAATCCTCCTGTCCTTGTACCTGCAGATTAAATTTCCCAATTAGACTCAGTAGCTCTACCAATTGCCAAACCTATTTTTAAACCTGATCCATTTGATAGGGTAACTAGGGAGTGGACTGATTGGCTAGAACAATTTGAATTGGCAGACACTAATAATGGTTGGGATGAAGGTGCTTGCTTGTGCTTAGCCTTTTGCTTACTGGTAAAGCTAGGCAGGTATACCAAGGATTTACTGTAATACTGAAATAAAAAGCAGTTATCACTTATTAAAAATTGCTCTGAAGCTATTTTTTTCAATTAGATCTGTATAAAAAAGTATATAAAGGATAAATCCATTTCTTTAGGTAAACTGAGAATGTGAAATGTTTGTTTTATACGTTAGATTATTAGGGCAATACTATTATAATAAAATGATGCTGTGAGGTACCTTCTGTTATGATATATGATGTACCATCACCACTTGCCGTGGTGAATACTAATAAGTATTAACCTAGCATGTTTAGTTTCAACCACACAGTGTGGCAGGATTGCCTGGGTCTACTCTCAGACCTACAGGATTATCCTATTTGGTTCCTCTGGAAGCTGATGACTGTCTGAGTAACAGTTTAAAATATACCTGTGTAAAGATCCTATATCCACACATAGCAAAATATACCAACGGGCACACATTTGCTAGTATATATATATATATATATATATATATATATATATATATATATACTTACACACACACACTAGAAGGATTGTGGAAGTACCCTTAGGATAAATTACAACTACATTTTGCGGAAGTGCTACTGATCTGGTCAAACATTTCTACAAACATAGATGCACATTCCTAGGCCCCATACATTATCATATTATCTGCACACTGGCATACTTTATAAACAAAGGGGTTTAAGTATACATTACTGTGATCACATGAATGAAAAGCCTTCCAACCAGGTCAAGGTAACCCCAGTCTGGAAGGTCCTAACTTCTAACCTTTTTTACTTACAATTACCATGAGCAAACTTTTGCATTTCTCATTTCACTGGATCCACATAGCAGGCTTTCTCACTCCCCCCAGCCCTTTGGCTTTTTAAAATGAGGGAATAGGCCATCAATCTATGTGGGAGGGACAACATACAGATATAAGTGGGGGGGAAGGATAAAGTGCTCAGAAAGCTAACAGTCATTAATAGTGCTGGATTTCAGAAATGTAGGAGAACAGTTTAGATTTAAAGAGCTAAAGAATGTCACCTGGTGAAGTGAGAGAGGGAGAGAGTTCCAAAGATAGGGAGCAGCAGGAGAGAATGGGAGGAAGAGGATGGGAGGAAGCATTGTTCGTGGGGGTTTTGTAGGGAAGATTGCCTTGCGAGGAGAATAAGGGACCAAGAGGGAAAATAACTAGGGAGGTGCAGTAGATTGAAGGGATATAAAGGTTAAAAAAAGGATATTGTATATGATTCTTTGTTTTATGGGAAGCCACCCTATGGACTGCAGTATTCGGGTTGCGGGTTCTCTATTGGAGCAGAGTAAGATGTAAGGAGATTAAGAGTAAACTCTAGCCATTGCAGTCTGGCATTGTTTGCTACAGCTAAGTCTGTTATCTACCAGAATCCTCAAATCTTTTTCCATTAGAGTTATTTATGGTGTAGATGGCACAAAGACTGTTAAACCCCAAATGCATCCCCTTACATTTATCAACGTTAAATCTCATCTGTCATTCTGCTGCCCATTTCCATAATCTATCTAGATTGCTTGCAGCAATTGCACATCATTTGAAGTTTCCAAAACTCTGCATAGTTTTTTGTCATCAGCAAAAAAAATAAAAAATTTAGCCAAAAAAGTATACTATATCCACTGCTATTCCAGAATCTAAATTGCCGCAATCTGGAGACAGAATACGTCCAACACCCCCTACCACTGATGTTAGGCTCACAGGTCTATAGTTACCAGGCTGGGAACGACTTCCTTTTTTGAATTTTGGAAATACATTAGCTTGTTTTTAATCTAGCGGCACATTATCAGGCAAAACTGAATCTGAAATTAAGAAACATCCGAGGATGTATTTCATCCGGTCCTAGGGCTTTATTGATATTAACTTTGTCTAATTGTTTCCGTACCATATCCTCTGTCAGCCAGAGTGAATATTCCTCATTTATACCCTTCATATAATTATAGTCCCTGCTATAAGGACTAGAATTGTCTATAATGAATACAGAGAGAAAAAAACTATTTAGTACATTAACCTTCTCGGCATCCTCTATAACCATCTCAGCCCCATTATTTAATGTTCCCAGATTCTCAATCCTCGTCCTCATCTTTTTGCTATTGATATACTTAAAAAACATGTTGGGCTTAGTATAGTATGGTATAGTATTTTAGGTTGAATAAAGACATATACGTCCATCCAGGCCAACCAATCTAGCAATATCCTCATTTCCTGCCTAACTGTTCCAAAAGGAAGGCAAAGAAACTCCACCAAATTTATGAAGGGGGAAAAAAATCCTTACTGACTTCAAGTGGCAATCAGAAATTTCCCTGGATCAACTCTACTTTATGTATCAATAACAGTAACTTGCAACATTCCTTGTTTGCAGAAACTCATCCATCTTTTTTTTAAACTGACCAATGAACCTGCCATAACCACGTCCACTGGAAGGCCGCTTTGTTCTGCTGTCCATATTTCATTTCCTATTTTAGCTAGTTTATTGCTTGCTTGCACTCTGTATTACAGCTTTTATGCTCCCTGTAAGCCTGTTTTGTTCCCTCTGATTTCAAAATTTTGAAAGCCTTTTTCTTTTTTCAATTTCACTTTTTTCCTGAGCATAATTTTTTTACACTTTTTCCCTTAAGGTATAAATTTAGAAATGTAATAATTTAATACCCTTTTAAAAGCAGTCCAATTCTGCTCAATATCTTTACCTAGGAACCAATCCTCCCAGTCTATGAGCAGGAGTGATTCCTTTAACAACATAAAATTAGCTTTCCTAAAGTTAAAAGTTTTTGTTAAGCCAGTGCACTTTTGTTTTTTGCAACCTATATTAAATTACACTATATCATGGTCACCATTTCCTACCCATTACCTTCATCTTAAATAAGCTCAGTGTTATTGGATATCCAACAATGCATCCTCTGTAGTTAGAAATTCTACCATCTGTGAAAGAAAATGCTCATAATCTATGTCAGGGTAATTGAAACCCCCCATAACCAGAACATGCCCTATACCAGCCTTTGCCATTTGCATAAGGAGATTCATTTCCACCACCTCACTGGAATTTGGCAGCTTATAACATACACCAACAAATAATTTCCCCACCTTCTTGCCGTCTGTACACATCTTCACACATCTTGTTTCTGCCTTATCGTTTATACCCCCATTTTTTCATTAATTATTTTTAAATTAATACATACTACCTCTTTTATTAACTCTGTCATGCCTAAATAAGCAGTATCCTTCAATATTTACTGTCCAGTCGTTTGAATCATGTTGCCATGTTTCTGCTATATTAATCACATCATACCTTTCTTTTAAAGCTATTAGTTCTAGTTCCCCTGTCTTTTCAGCCAGACCTTTTGCATTTCTAAACATACATTTTAGATTATCATTCAATTTATTTCTATACTTGGTCATACATGCCTCTTTATCCTCGATGCTCCCCCTACCTATCTCCTCCCTTCATTATCTTATTAGCCCCCTGATCTACCCCTTTGTAGTCCAATGTACCCCACTATACCTAGTTTAAAATCTCCTCCAACCCCAATAATTATACGAAAGAAAAGCTTTCCAAACATCTGGAAAGTCCTAACTTTCCCCCTTTATTTCTTTTCTCAAAACTTTACATTAGATTAGTGTAGAAGGCTTTTACTTGGTGGCTTATTGTTTTTTTTCAATCCATAATCAACTGCTATTAACTATGTAACTGTAATAAACCAGTTATAGGTCCAAGGTCAGAAAAACCTGTCAGATAGATCACAAAGGACAAGGCATATATGCTGATGTATAGAGAGTACCGAAAACTGGATTTAAACACAATTAAAAATATGTTTTTCACATTTTCAGTCAGAATTTTCTGATACAATTTTTGGTTTGGAATTTTAAATTTTCTAACTTGATTGCAAGTTCTGACAAGTTTGGAGTTTCAAAAATTCCATCAGATGTAAACCAGATTTGTTTGGAAACCAGGACTCAATCTCTACTAATGATGGCCAAAAACAGAACTATTAGTGTTCATAATCTTATTTGTAGTGGGTAATATTCTGTCTTTAAAAATAAAAAACTTAAAGGTATAGGGGTGTATTAGTGAAGCACACTACCCTGAAGTACTAGTGAATTTTGAAAGTGGATATTCTATAGAGAGTAATGTAATAATAATAATAATAATAATAATAATTGTCATTGTGTACCATTGTGAAATTCGACACAAAAAACACACACATAATATAACAGTGTTTAAGATTTAAAACAACACATTTAAAAAACCCACATTAAGACCAATCCACAGAGCAGTAAATACTAAAAACCTATTCAGTAGTGAACAGTATTAAATAATCTTATGGCAGTAGGAAAGAAACTTATTTTTCAACCTAGATGTCCGTGCAAAAATAGGGAATGAGTGGATAACATCCCACAAAATAGTCGCGGTTTTCCTACAACAACGATCTTTATACAGCTCTTCCAATGTTGTCAGTTTATGGCTGTTTGTGAGCTGTTCTGAGTCTTTGCATAGTTTTCTTCTCTGCCACAGTAAAGTTATTATACCATGCTAGCAAACAATAGGTCATGGCACTCTCCATAACACACCTATACAATTTCACCTTCATAGATCGTAGGAGATCAAGTTTACTTAATTTACGCAAGAAATAAGAAAGTTTCTGTAACTTCTTCCCTATGCATACAATGTTTTCCTCCCATTGGAGTTTCTCAGTTAAGACAACAACCAAAAATTTCTCCCATGCCTAAAATCCACAATCATCTCCTTTCGTTTTACCAATATTTAAAAGTTCTTTTCATCCTCCCACTTTACCAAACGTTCCACTTACTCTAGTACTCCCAGTACTCTAATAACATTATGGTGGTATCATCTGCAAATTTATTCACCCTATTTGAGACATACTGGGCTTGGCAATCGTGGGTAAAAAGGGTGTAAAATAATGGGCTTAAGACACATCCTTGTGGAACCCCTTTAGAAATAGAGGACATATATTTCCCCATTCTAACCTATTGAGGACGATCCACAAGAAAGTCCAATATCCAATTAAATATAAAGGGCAGAAAACCCAACACATATAGCTTGTTTATCAACTTGTTTGGAACTATTGTATTGAACGCCAAACTAAAGTCAATAGTTAAAAAATCAGTACAAAGAAATATTTTATACTGTTACTTAAACAGTCCCCATGTGTCATAAACCATAAAAATAAAATAATCTATAGCGTAAAGAGTATGTGGTATATTTGGATTTTGCAAAAGCCTTTGATACTGTGCCACATAGGCGACTAATGTATAAACTGAGGACTGTTGGCCTTGAAGAAAACATTTGTTCATGGATAGAGAACTGGTTATTGGACCGCAAACAGAGAGTGGTGGTTAATGGAGCTACATCTATGTGGGCTAAAGTTCTAAGCGGAGTTCCTCAGGGTTCTGTACTGGGGCCGCTTCTGTTTAATCTGTTTATAAATGACTTAGAAGGGGGCATTGAGAGCAAGGTCTCTGTGTTTGCTGATGACACTAAATTATGCAGAGCTTTGGAAACTTCCAATGATGTGCAAGTGCTGCAAGCAGACCTAGATAGATTATCAAAATGGGCAGCAGAATGGCAGATGAGATTCAATGTTGATAAATGTAAGGTGATGCATTTGGGATTTAATAATCCCTGTGCCACCTACACCATAAATAACTCTGTGTTAAGTGCATCTGAAATGGAAAAAGATTTGGGGGTTCTGGTAGATAACAGACTGAGCTGTAGCAAACAATGCCAGGTAGCAACAGCTAGAGCTAGCAAGATATTGTCTTGTATAAAGAGGGGAATGGAATCAAGAGAGAAAAATATTATTCTCCCTCTTTACAAGGCACTGGTAAGGCCACATTTGGAATATGCGGTGCAGTTTTGGAATCCCATATATAAAAGGGACATCTTGGAAATTGAGGCAGAGTTCAGAGAAGGGCAACTAAATTAATAAGGGGAATGGAGGGGCTTGAATATGCAGGCAGATTAGACAAGTTAGGGCTTTTACATTGGAGAAGCGGCGGTTGCGTGGGGACATGATAACCTTATACAAATATATAATGGCCCATACAGTGAACTCTCTGGTGCATTGTTCACTAATAGGTATATCAGAGGACTCGTGGACATCCTTTAAGGTTGGAAGAAAGAAGTTTCATCTTCAGGTTAGGAGAGGTTTCTTTACAGTGAGAACGGTGAAACTGTGGAACTGTCTTCCAGCGGAGGTGGTAATGGCAAGTTCATTGAATAACTTTAAAAAAGGCCTGGATAAGTTTCTAAAACTAAAAAATATTGAGAATTACTGGTATTAATGCATATAGATCTGGTTGATCCAGGGATACTTTCCGATTGCCGTTTGGAGTCAGGAAGGAATTTTTTCCCTCCTTTTTTAGCTGGGGTTTTTTGCCTTCCTCTGGATCAACTGTTAGGTAGGGTTAAAAAAAAAAAAAAAAAAGATAGGTTGGACTTGATGGACGAATGTCTTTATTCAACCTTAATTACTATGTTACTATGTTACTATGAGTATGTTACAAATGTTATGTGCATTATGCTTTTGATTTTGCTGGTCAGCTTGCTGTCCCTCTTAGGTACCAGGGCACCTGCTGCCCTGAGACAAATGTTTCACCTTCTTTCATTAAGGCTAGGTTCAGACAAACAGCTGTGCACCGTTCGTGCAAGCATTGTTCATGCAAGGTTTCTGAGCGTTGCCGGAAGGAAAATGCTGCATTCAATGTTTTCCTAGCGACAAACATCTGGAACCGCTAGTGCAGACGCTGGACGAAAGAAGCACAGCCGTTTGTCTGGACCTAGCCTAAGATATTGTTTGTTTTTTTTGTCTCTGTGTGTGGGGGGTTGTTTTGTTTTTTCAATTGAAAAGGTGAAGTAAATTATGTACTTCGTTTTTAGATGTTTAGTGAAGATTTGCTCAAGGAGTTTAGAGAGGGAAGGGAGTGTGTTTTAAAGAGTAGATAGTGGCGAGCTTGAAGCAACACATCTGATTGCTCCTGTGATAAGTGTAGGTGCATAAGGCTGGGTACACACCAGCAGATATTTTTGGCCGACCGATTCATGGCACTTTCGGTCGGTCGGTCGGGCGAAAATATCTGCTGGTGTGGAGCGGCCGGCACGATCGATCTTTCGCAAATTCGCCCACGGATGAATTTGCTGCGACCGATGCACAATTGTCCCGGCCGTGTGTACCCAGCCTAAGGGAGCTTTTGATTTATTTGTTTTGTTTCCTTTAAAGGGTATCTCCACTGGTTTTTGTAAGTTTTTTTAATCCATTTCTATTGAAGAACGGGAGGTAAAGGAGCTGTGCCTTACCTTCCGTTCTTCAATAGAACACACAGGAGCCAGGAGAGAAGGTAAGAACTTACCCGCTCGCTCGCTCTCCCGGCGCGTAGTCTGACAGGTCCCGACGGACCTTGTCTTCTATGCGCATGCGCGATCTATGCGCATAGAAGACAAGGTCCTCGGGACTGTCAGACTACGCGCCGGGAGAGCGAGCGAGCGGGTAAGTTCTTACCTTCTCTCCTGGCTCCTGTGTGTTCTATTGAAGAACGGAAGGTAAGGCACAGCTCCTTTACCTCCCGTTCTTCAATAGAAATGGATTAAAAAAACTTACAAAAACCAGTGGAGATACCCTTTAACTAGAGACTTGTAAAATTTTCTGAAGTATAAAGGGATAAATGATTTTTTCAGGTGCTTCTCACAAGTAAAGTAAAACCACAGCCAATGGTCTGAAATGTAGAGACCTCAGGGAGTAGAGGCAGAAGCATGTCACCACTTTGACAGGACAGTGAAATGATATGGAATCTCTGTTGCTTTTAATAGCAAAGTGAAATGAAGTCCATTTACTGTATCAAACAAAGTATACTGTTTCAAGGAGAGTTTTACTCATGCAGTCACTCACTGCTTTCTATAAGGAAATTACATTTTTCAAGCCCCTTCTTCATTAACATTAGAAATGAGACCCGTGTCCGACACGAACCCGGATCTGACACGAAACTCCTTGGTTCCGAAATCTGAATGATCCATCCGAATTTAGATGGATCATCCAGATTTCAGGACCCCGGATCGCATTTTCGATAATTTTCGAATGTATGGAGCTATTTTTAATAATTTTCGAAGATAGCATCAAGCGTTCAAAAATCCTCGGAAATACGATCGGAAACTCAAAAATGGTCTCTGTTAGTATTTTCGAGAATTTTAGAATGTTCAAGTTTAGATTTGAAAAAAACTAGTGAGTTTCGGCTATCTCTAATTAACATATGTTCTCCAGTGTCAGAGATGAGAGAATCACCAGTGACACTGACTGTGGGAAGAGCCAATAAAAAGTCAGTTCTTGCCACTTGGTTTTGTATAAAATACTTTGTTTTTATTTACATACTGCATTAAAATCACAAAACAAATACACCATTCCCTGCCTGATGCGCTTCCGATGTATGTCACTTTTTAACTTATAGGCCATACCCTACTTATCGCTTCCTCTCCTTATATCCCCTTTTTCTAGATGCTATGTGGTGCCCCTTGTCCAAACTTCTCTAAATGACAACATGGTAGGTTATAAGTGTATCAGAGAAAGTGATACAATTTATACAAATTTAAGTATGTACTACCATGGCTTGTCATGGGAGCACAAGTGAAAATAGAGTGGAGGTGCACACTACTAATCAGGAATTTCCATTTATTGTGAATCACCTACAAAGCAATGTTTCGGGGATCACCTTGTCCCCTTCATCAGGGTAAACCCCCAAAACTTTTGTATGGGATTCACAATAATTGGAAATTCCTGATTAGTAGTGTGCACCTCTATTCTATGTTTGCTTGTGCTATAGCTTGAAGTCCCAAGGTAGAGGACTGACTGAGGTTGCACCTACACTGGCTACGTGCCACAGGAGTGCCTGAGCCTAAACCAAACATTGTGGCTTGTCATGGGAGAAAGAAGGGAACAAAAGTAATATCTCGAAATCTTAAAAACATCCCACATATGTTACTGTATACTCACTATCTAAAAAGAAAATGTACTAGATGTAAAAATAACTCGCTAGAAAAAATAGGATGTAACAATCTATCTAAGCGACTAGATTGTGGCTCTGTTTATACCTAAAACGGCATCAAACACTGATTTTTTTGTTTGTTTGTTTTAAATTGAATATTACTGGAATCTAGAATTATTCCCAACCACCACTGTACCATTTTTTTGTTGATCTGTCCCCTATTTCTTTAGATATCCAATCTGAAGCATCTTGCATTTCAGCTGTCAATCAAGTGATCATCAACTTTTCTGCTGTAAACAGTTTTGCTGTAGCTGGAATGGTGACAGAATTTTGACAGTTGGTATGCTGTATGCTGTGTGCAATTTTGACAGTTGGTATGCTTGATTACACAGAAAGTCAGGTCAGATGGAAATGGCAACACGCACACCTCAGAGTAAGTGCTACTTACATGGGGGGTGGTGCAACTGATGGGGGGTGTTGGGTGGTTCTGAACTTATTAGTTATCTCTCAATTGATGGTCTCTAAATCAGTTCAACTATTTAACAATGTAACAGTTCATTGCAGAAGATAAAATTATTCTTTGAAGTTTATACAGAGGTTATGATAATGCCTTGTATAATGTTCACAACTAGCTTTTCCTAGTAGCATGTCACATCCCATATTGAATGAAAGCCTTTCGACATACAAGTGTCCAAAATATCCATTTGACCTCTGCTCTTGTTAGTTGGTCCTTACGACATTTGTTTCTTCTTTCTTCTTTATCGATTCAATGGTAGAGATGGCCGAAACTGCTAAAATCCGTTCCGCCTGTTGATTCACAGATTTTCGAAAAAATTCGAAAATTCGAAAATCTGCGTAAAAACCCATTAAAGTCAATGGGAGAAAAAAATCCACACAGATCCTCCTAAATATAAGGTAAAACAGCAATGGCAACTTACTGTACATGGCTGTGGGACCTTGGAAATGGTCTGGGCGACACATACGTATACCCAGAAGTAAAAAAAAAATAGCTTTCCTCACCATCGCACTTTTTTTCAAGCTACCGCATTCTATTTTCGAGCCGCGTTCGATATTTTTCGAAAATTTAAGAATTTTCGAGTTTTCAAGGAATTTTCGAGTTTTCAAGGAATTTTCGAGTTTTCAAGGAATTTTCGAGAATTTTGTAAAAAAATAATACAGTAACTTACTGTAAATGGCTCTGGGACCTCAGAAATGGTCTGGGGAACAGACCAATCTGATTTAACCAATTCGGATTGAAAAAGTATCTTATTGGTTACTATACCAATCAGATTCTTTCTAAAATAATTTAAATGTATCCAATCAGAATTGCTTACAAATAAAGGTGAAGTTTTAAAACCCTAAAGCTTGAAGCCCGTTATTTGCAGTGTATATGTTTTCAAGGACTGTGGCACCTTGCTGAAAGGCCTCTGATGTGAAGCTCCACTAATGGAGGGGGTAGGTGAATACTCCCTTAGTCTATTTTCTGTATAGGTTATGGAGCACTAAAGTCGGGGAAAATTAATTTGAACTTTCGATAATTATCGAAAATTCAATAATCATTAAAAGTTTGGAAGTTCAAAATCCGGAATAGTCCATTCAAACTGTTAACGCTCATGTTCAAGTTTGGGTCTAGTCCATCTCTAGTCATGAACTTCCTACTGTGCTTCTTCAGAAATCCCCCCTCCCCCTTAACAATAATGCGCTTGCCCCTGGATTTAAAGCATTCCAATGGGCAAAAGGCAAGTACAGTGCCAGAAGTGCACTATAATGGAGGGGCTACATAGCACTGGCTGGCGCGTCATTTTGACATCCATATCACTGTCGTGGTCCTCCAGAATTAATTCATTAATTAATGAACGTTCAGTGTTAATTTACTGCCGCGACCGTACATTATCGATAATGCACTGTATCGCTAAACTGCATTACTGTGTGTTTTTAAATAGGGCCAATAGACCTCTAAAAGGGCTAAAACTAAATTCGCCCAAAAAACTTATAGGGGGGGGGGGATTTAGTCCTCAAAAGGATTTTTGGGTCCCAAATTGTGTGAATACAGGAGTGTTAATCCACCCCACTAAAATTCACACATCGAAAGCTCAAAAAGCATGGAAAAAAACCCTCTAAAAGGGCACGTCCCCACTGCAACGCAATCGCAAAAGCAACCGCATGCGATTTCATGTGTGATTTCGTTGCGTTTGCACATGCGTTTTTTTCATTAAGTTAACGCAAATTGCAACTGCAATCGCATCGCACCCGAAAACGTGCGTTTTTAGTGCATTGCAGCGATTCCAATTATTTGAAAAAAACGCAAGCACAAACACCTAAAAATCGCAGCAGTGTGGCCTAGCCCTAACTCCTACACTGTCAGGTCTCTACTAAACTCACTTTAACACACTGACAAAGTGGTTCCTGTCTAGCTGCCTTTTATACCCAGGGGTTGGCACGGGTAAATATAGCTGCCATCCAAAATTCCATATTCCGGAAAATCTGTGAGTTTCGCGGATTGGCAGATCTTGGAGATCTGCTGTGGAACCAGACTCGGTTCCACAATCGGGTCCATCTCTAGTTGGTATACCAATCAGAATTGGTTACAATAAAATTAGAATCTAATTGTAACCAATTCTGACGGGAAAAGAATGTGATTGGTTGATATATCAATTAGATTCTTTCTGAAAATTCTGATTGTAACTAATCAGAATTGTAACTAATCAGATTGTTTTAGAAAGTTCCCCAGACCATTTCCCAGGGCCCTTTACAGCAAGTTACTGTATCATTTTTGACAAATTTTCTAAAATTCTTTAAAAAATTGAATTTTCTAGAATATTCGAAATTTCTTGAATTTTCTAAATTTTCTAAAATTTTCGAATGCTGTTCGGAAAAAATCTGAATCAATTCCAGAAAATCTGCGAGATCCGCATTTCGCGGTTTAAGAACCACTGCTCTCTCTATGTAAAAATATATATAAAATATACTGATACATAGCTGAGTTAATATTATATAGCGCTTTTCTACATCCTATTGTAAATTATAAGGATATTAGAAGTCACTGAAAAAAATCACAAAGTACAGTATGAGGCCACAGGCAACACTCACGTAGTTCACATTAGGCAGAATTATAGTAATGAAAGATAACGCAGAAACACAGAAACATCAGAGAAGGGATTGTAATATTTTGCAGTTTACTAATTAACTTTTGGGCATTTTATTCTATTTCTACTAGAATATGCGGTTGTTCTAAAATGTCATTTCACTTACTAACATTGACCTTTGATGAACAGCACTATCAAATCCTTCAGAGGTAGGGTTTTTACCCAGCTAGTATCCTATTTAATTCACATTAATGGAAAATGACCCTTTTTATTTGTTACTTGTAAAGTCACACACATAAAACATCTGATCACTGCCCTCTCTACCTCCCTGGGATCACTGCGCTCCCTACCTCCCTGGGATCACTGCACTCCCTACTGCCCTGGGATCACTGACATTTCTACCTCCCTAGGATCACTGCCCTCCCTACCTCCCTAGGATCACTGCCCTCCCTACCTCCCTGGGATCACTGCCCTCCCTACCTCCCTGGGATCACTGCCCTTCCTACCTCCCTGGGATCACTGCCCTTCCTACCTCCCTGGGATCACTGACCTTCCTACCTCCCTGGGATCACTGCGCTCCCTACCTCCCTGGGATCACTGCCCTTCCTACCTCCCTGGGATCACTGACCTTCCTGAAAATTATTGATTTGATCAAAAAAATAAGAACATCATAAAAATCACTTCAGTGTCCTTTAAACTGGTATGAATGTTATTAATCTCAGTGAATACTGCATTATGTTTAGAAAAAACCTTGATTACGTTTGTCACACACATGGCTAATAATAAACAAATCCTGCTGGATATAATACATCGGTTTCCATTTTTTCGTTATTTTTTAGTATAACGCGTTAATAGCATATGGCCAACTGAACTATTCTCCCTATATAGAATATAGGGGAATTGGGTGATGAATGCATATTTACAGATACATATTGATTCCAATTGGCAAAGTGAGCACACAGCTTTAGTTATTCTCAAAAAAAAAAAAGCTATGAAACATTAGCTGGCATAATGAGCTGCAGAAATGTAGACATGCGAGATAAGAGAGAGAAGCATACAGGATTAAAGAGAATAGGGAGGCCTGATACACTTTATGTAAAACATAACTGAAGCAGGAGGGGTAGAAATAGAAAGAGGATGATTCTGCCAGTAAATGAAGTGCTTCCCAAAGAATGTAATTGTGCTTTGATCAGACTGTTATTGGTTGTTAACTCAATATCAAATAATCAGTTAATGAGCAATCATTGCGGTTTATTAAGAGATAAGCTTGGTTGCAGTGTAATCAGTATCAGGCACCAGGGAAAGGCTGCCATTACTAGAATAAAATCTTAATTGTGTCAGAAGTTTTTTTTAATTAATATCAACACAGCCTTTAGCACATGCAGCTAGAGCCAATATACCCCATCCAAGATCTGCTGACATGTCAACTGCTTCCTAATGGATGAAAGACCCCGGAGAGCTTTTTTATTAAATGTCAATTAATTGGTGTATTGTTTCCGTGGAATGAGTTTGCAAGTCCCAGTTCAGCTAGCCAGAGGATACAAGGAGACGTGTTTGGATGTTCACTAGGATTCATATGGTTGCTTGCAGCTTCCTTGCAAAGCACATTTCAGTAATGATATGCCTGTGACACATCTGGATCTTTAAAAAAAAATTTTAAAAAAAGGTTGGTAAAAAAAAAAAGGTTTTCCTGTCTTTAACATATATAACGCATTGGGATTAAATGCTACAGCTAATTACACATTATCTTCTTCATGCTAATAGGTTCTCCAATACACTGATGAGCTGTGTAATAAGGACCTCTGTGGCAAACATTGGGCTGCAGAGCACTGCAGATTAGGTAGGACAACAAATATTAAGTATCATCTTAACGATGACCCCAGACACATAGGCTCAAAATGTGCAAAGCACGGCAAATCCACAAGGAAATGTATTCTATATCCATAATTAGATGTCAGATAGGATTGTTCAGCAAAATCTGTATTGGGAATTAGATTTGACTTCACAGCTACATCTCATATTGTTCTCACCTGATGTTGTTAACACGGAGAGCTGAGCATCGGTACAGTACTAATTCATTAAAAAGGACGGTCCTTTTAGTCTACCTTGCAATGAAGAGGTTAAATGGGCGCATTGCTGTGTAATTGCACTTTTCCCTGGTGTAGGTATAGTAATTGCTGAGATAAGAGAAGATACAGTACTTTGGTTTTCATGGTTACGTTGCTTCTCAGTACAAAAAAAGGACACGAAAAGATTCATTTTACTCAAACGCAGTAGAGACAGTGAGCAATTTTTTTCTTCATTCATTACCAGTAGAGACATTTCTGCCAGATGCTTCCTGGCCCATCAAACGCGGTAATGGGAGAAAAACTTGTGGGAGGTGGGGGAGGGAAAGACAGTTCAGGGCTAGAAAAGGTAAAGGATCCACTGCAGAAAGGGAACAGGTCAAAACAGATATAGGCACAGGTTTCAGAAGATATTATTTCGATTTTTTTGGAGATCACTTTAGCATTATGTAGCAAAATTATCTTAAAAGACAACACAGACTACACCACCCCCCAAAAGACTCAACTTTATAAATAGCCGTCAAATATATACAGTATACACGTATATAAATTCACTCACATATATACATAAAACAAAAGATTACTTTTTTATCTTTGAATTTTATTGTACTGGCAACACCAGCAATGCAATATAAACAAAGACAGAATTAGTATTATTTTTGTGTACCAGTTTTAATGAGGTGAGCTGAAAGGACTTCAACACATACAAAAGAGACAGAATTAGAATGCAATACACAATGCCCTGGATATACTGTATCGTGGGACTTGTGAAGGTACAGTAAGTAAGCAGGCACCAGAATAAATTGCATCGACTTGGAAATGTCTATAACTTGAGAATATACTTGTGTAATCAAAATATGTCATTTTGAAACCTTTATAATCGATAAAACTGGAAGAGTGTTATATGCAATGTCATAAGGACCAGGAATCTTGTTGGGTAGGGAGGTGGCGGTTATAGGTTTTCACACCAAATATTGAAATTCAATTCAAGCTTCATCTTTTTTTTCTTCATTCGAAGATTGAAAGTATGTTAGTAAAAAGAAAATTGAAAACCTTTAAAGCCTGTTTGCATTTTACAACTGCCTGCATCAAAGGGACTCACAATGACCATGGGCAGCACTGATTGTATGTGTCAAATAAATGTGCTCAGATTGTAAGCTATTCGGGGCAGGGCCTGATGTGAATGTACACATGTAATTGTAAAGTCCTACGGAAGATGTTAGCTCTATATAAATCCACAATAATAATAATAATAATAATAATGACCATTTTCTATGGAAGTCTAGTAAACAGCACAGTCATATTTCTGTTTTTTAGTAAATCAACCCTTAGTTGCAACTGGTGCATCCAAAAGACCTAACACCGAAACACAAGAAGAACGACATCATATGCACAGTGCAGTGATTGGTATGAGGGGGAGACAAAACAGCAGCTGCACCAATGTATGACCAAGCAACGAAGAGTCAATTCCTAGGGTCAGGACTTAGCTGTGTACCAGCATCTTAAGAAAATAGGTCATACATTTGAAGATCGTGATGTCAACATCTTGGCCCTGGAACAGAATTGGTTCAAAAGAAATGTTAAGGAGGCCATTCAGGTCAAAATAAGGAAACCAAGCCTAAATAGAAGTGTGTGTAGTAATGTCCAATACTCAATTTTGAAACTAAAGAGACATATAATACCAGGTGATTTGGGCTAAAGAGAAAGTATCTTTGTCAAAGAAACATAAAAGTAATTTGTTCCTTTTTAACATCAGATAAGTCTTGCAAAATAGTTCAAGATAGTTTGCATGTCAAATGGGCCACATCTACCTTTAGGCAGAGTGAGACATTTCTCAGGTGGCACCCCTGCACTAAAGAAGAAAGGCGGCAGACAGGCAGTGGTGATTTTTTTTTACTTGAATGGCAAATGTTCACGCGAGGCCACAAGAAGTGTGAGCACCGACCGCATGACTCCAATAGACGGTACCTTGCTTCAACTCCACTTCTGCTTCTTAAGAGTCAGCACACACACCCTGCTGCTCTGCATAACATACAGCTCCTAGTCAAGAAAGGAAGTCATTGGAATCAAAATGCTCCCATAATGCACAGCACTATTCATTCCTTGCTGCCTATTGGTCCTCTGAGGCTCCTCTCCTGTGTCAGCAGGTGATAAACAGTCCAGCAGCAGAAGCCAAAAGGTGAAAGGGAGGGGATGGTGTGGCACACTAGAAGTTATGTGCAGATATTACAGAGGGAGCAGGCCGAGCAGCTGCAGCAGACAAGTGGTGAATCTTCTCAGCATCTGTTGCCTTTCAATTTTGCCCACTATTGTGACATTCCCACTATCTTACCTACGCCAACCAGCGAAGCCACGGCCATCGTCTGAGGAACTGTTTTGATAAAGGAGCATGTACTCCGAAACATGTTGCGATAGTTACACAAAAAGTTTTTTGCCTATTGCACTACCCGATGCTTGTCTACAATTTTTTATTTCATACATGTGATGTCCACAGGGGATGAGGTGGAGTAGACGAGACTCATAAAGGAAAGAGAAAATAGAGTGAGAAAAAAAGAGAATTTTTCTTTTGGAATTGTTTTAATACATATGTGGTAGGAAGTTCAAAATTGTAAAATCTTACCCATGCCAACCAGTGAAGCCACAACCATCGGCAAAACCATGCCCATGGACAAAGCCACACCCATTTTAATGTGGCAGCGTGCAAAGGGCAGCATTCAAAGGTTTGGTTCAGGCGGCAAAAACCCTAGAAGTGCCCCTGAATTGTTAATGCATTTGTATGCAGGTGAATTGCAGAATATTTATTTGGCATTTTTGATACATTTGCATTATTTTCATTCACATGTTTTGATTTCCATTACTGATGAAATAAATATTCTCCTGGCTCTAGTTACTGAGACACTGATCGCCATACACAGACATTTATGGGAAAGCCTATAATAGCAGATTTCAATAATTCATTGCCATATCCAATCCCATAAAATATGCAAAAAATATTTCAGAAACATCAAATATCATATTTTAAAAGTTGATGAATAAGCAGAGCCATATACAGTTACAAAGTCTGCATGATTAGCTGCTGTAAGCATCAAGAAGGAGATTATTTATTAACAAACACATTTGACCTAATCCATCAACTCCAAGACATTAGTGAAAGATTTCAAAGTGCTAAAGTCAATAAAGTTAACTCCTGATTGCTATGTGTTACTAGTCATGCTCAAAACTTCATCTTTTCCGCTTAAAACTACTTTATGAATTTGCCATTACCACATCTACTGGAAGACAGTTCTACAGTTTCACCGTTCTCTCTAGCGACCTGTGTAAAGAAGTCTCTTGAACTAGGATTTGATCATTCATATTCTGTTACACAAATTGCCCTTTTATTTTAAAACAAGCAATGATACATACTTTATCATATGTTACAACATAATTTAATTTATAATTCCAAACATTCAGATATTTAGGGCTAGGTCCCAATACTGCATATTGGAGCACGATTTGTGATCCATTCACGCTTCCGGTTCGCATTGCCAATGCAATGCTACCGGGTAGTTCCCACTATTTGTTCTGCGGTCTAGTTCGCACACAGAGTATCAAGCACAGCAGCACATTGCAAAAATCATGCATGTGCCACTGTGCGTGATAGTGGGACCTACACCTAATGATGAACAACACAAAGTTTGACATTTTGGAAACTAATTAACAAATATACAGTATAGGTACATCACTATGCTCCAAGTAATCACACAGTATTCAAATTAGAATTAATATACACTTTATAATACTTTTATTTAGTTAATTTAAGTGGGTTTTTTTCAGACTGCAAGCATTTTCTCCACCCTTTAGGACGTTGCTAATCTCATTGAGCAGGTGCATTGTGTTTATGCAGTGTCTCCCTTTAGAATGTAGCTACCATAGGCACACATGTTCTCTGCTTCATATATTTGAGTGCTTGTCCTCTTCAGATAATGGAGTGCGTTCTCCATGAAAATGAGTGCTTTGGGCACAGCTGTCCCTGTCTTTTTTCCTGTACCCTGTCTAGCCTTTTTTGATTTTTTTCCGCTTCTGAAATTTCATTTAAGAACTAAAGACATCTGCAGTACTCTCAATTCTAAGATTATCTGCATTTCTGTCCTTGCTAGAAGTTTTTCTTTTTAAAACCAGGGAAATTAGTAGTTAATAAAAATTAATGGTTATAAAAACCCTGAAGTTCAACAAACAAAAAATAGTTTTTCTTATGCTGTAGGAATTTTAGAACTCAAAACATCCCCCCTTTTCCTGAGTGCCACGGGCAGTCTAAATAAATTTAAGAGGCGAACCTCAACCAATCACTGCTGATTCAAGTGATGTATGTATCTCAATTGGTCCCTAACTGGCTATACCAGGGAACCCCAAACTATGGCTCTCCAGATGTTTGGAAACTACAACTCCAAGCATTCCTAGGCTTCCCTCTGTAGTTGAGGAATGCTGGAAGTTGTAGTTTTAAAACGTCTGGAAAGCCGTAGTTTGAGGATCCCTGGGCTACACAAATGTCCATCTGGCCTGACCTCTGTGCTAAACTTGTATGTGTTATTTGTGGGCAACGGTTCTGAACCTAACATACTGATACACAGCAGTGCAGCAATTAGAGAGGAGTAGTGTTGCAGTCAGTGTGGGTGTGTATATGCAGTGTGGGTGTGTGTATGCTGGCACAGTAAATAGACGCTGACATCACTGACACCGTGGGACCACCTGTATGAACCAGTCTCTGTGGGCAAACTTAATGTACCAGTCACAGTGGGAAAAGGTATATGTGTAAGATGGGCATGAGGACATCTTATATTTATCAGTCTGTATGGGCTGGGTTGGGCATGAGAGCATCTTATATTTTCAAGTATTTGTGGGCTGGGCATGAGGGCATATAATATTTACCAGTCTGTGTGGGCTGGGTATGTTAAATTTACAAGTCAGTGTGGGTACATCTTATATTTCCAAGTTTGCATTGTGGACACTTATAGGGAGATTCACCCAGAGCCACAAGCTCTTTCGTAGCGGATTTACCAGAGGCTGCATGGCTCTGGGAGTATCTCACCCACACGTATCAGCTGTTGTTAAATACTTACATGCTACAGCTGCGCAGCCTCTGGTAAATAGGCTTGCGTAGGCTGCCTGAGAGTCTCTTCTGGTTCTCACGCAGCCATCGCAAACCGAGGCTTAAAGTTGTGCTAACATTATAGTAAATCAGTTAGTTCAACTTTAAGAATGGGGGGAGAGTGCTGCGTGGCTGCAGCGCTCCTCGGTACATGAGGCCATTATATTTACCAGTTCTCCAGCCAGCGTTCAGTCAGCTCTCCAGTTCACCAGCCAGTGTAAAGTCAGACCTCCAGTTCACCAGCTAATATTGATCAGCCCACCACACCTACCTCCACAGGCCACATCTATTTTCACAAGCTTTGCCCCCTCCAGCTGCCACAGGAAGATGCAGGCTGATTTAGGATAGCAACCCATTTAACATTAGTTTTCTTACAGTATTTCTTTGAATTAAAAGCCTAAAACTAAAAGATAAGCCACAGAATTTCATGGTTTTTCATTCACCCCTAAGATTTATGAAAACATGTCCATTATATAACAAGGTGGTTTACCCTGGCTTCAAATGTCATATGCTGTAAAATGGTGTGATTCATTCATTGTATCACTGACTGAATTTTTGGTTCACTTGTTATGTGGCCATGGTAACACTTGATACTTTAAGTGCTGGGATGTGACATTGGCATATTCTAGTACTGTAATTTATTATCTTTTAAATTACTGTAAGTAAATATTGTCGCCAAATATTTATTGAACTAGGTTAGTCTTAATGATGTTTGCATTTCTCTAGTTGAATGGAAAAGATATTTTAATAACAATATTACATATTAAAACTCCTCTCATTTAGTCTCATTGACAAAGCAGCTACGCTGCATAAAACAGAATGTTACATGGCAAGCTGACATTGTATTTTATTTTAATTATGTTAGAGGATGGCAGGAAAATACCATTTGTACACAAATTTCAGCATTTAAAGTTAACAGATGTAGCAGATACTGATCAAGATGGAGTAAAGGTCAGTGAAAAATCATGTGTACCATTTTTACGTTGAGAAAAAGGATGCAGTGGCAGATGTTGCCCTATGGGCTGTATCATCTGTAGTACAGGTACTGGTAATTCTAAAAGACTGAGATAAATCCCCAGAGGGGTTATAAGCTTGTATTGAGAAGAACAGATATAATGTTTATGACACAATTTTAGAATGTAAAATGTTTAATTTCTGATATTTGCCTTGTTAGTAGTGATTGATAATGGATGTCAACCTGTATAGTAGAGGTTGAAAAACATATGGACAAGGAGATTAGGAGAATAGTTTTAATGCGATGTAGGGGTTAAAAATAACAGTGATCTGCCATTATAAGAGTAATCTACTGGTATGTCGCTTGTATATTCCAATCCATTTGTAAAATACACCCAGTAATTAGAACAAAAAAATCTTCAGACATTGGAAACGTGAGTGCAGTGCAGCATATTTTCTGTGATTTACCCAGAGAACAACATAAGCTTTAAATCTGTTCAGAAGCGCTTTATTTAGGCAAAGACTGCCACTGGCCTTTACATAATCACTGACTTTTCCAGCAAAACCCCTGTTAATTTCAAACTCAAGGTCATGCTTTTCTATTAGTTGAATGACAATGTCTTTACATATATCTTTGGGTTCTTGATTAGAACGCTATTTGATTATGGACATCACTTGTGAGTTACCAGACAGAAAAATAAAATCCCAGTTCCACGTTGCAATTTGATGTACTGCTGATCAACTTGAAACATACAAAATACACAACATTCTGTAAGGAAAAAAAATCTACTTATTATTATTCATAGACCATGAACACATAGTGGTGAAACTGTTTTTGTTCATGTTTTAACAGCCTTTATCATGGTATGAATTTAAAAAAGTACCAAATGAAGCAGTAAATAGTAGTTTCCTTGTTGTACTCCTATTTGGCATGTTTAAATGAGAACTAAACCCTATTTCAAATATACTGTAATATACCACTCCATTAAACTGCATTTAAAGAGCATGTCCACCCCCAAAACTAAAATCTAACCCCAAGTGGAGCTGTTTGGCCATAATGCACAGCATCTCTTTTAGTTAAACCCAACACATCATATTTCAAAAATAACTCCTATCAACTGTCAAACACAGTGGTGTAGTGGTGGATCTGGGTTCCCAGATCAACGAAAAAATTATACAGTGACAGTTGGGATGAATTATAGTTTCCTCTAAAAGGCAATTAAAAAAAACAGAATTGTCAGTGTACATACCCTTTAAGACCTTAACCCAATTAAAACATTGAATACAGGGCAATGTAATAAAAGTTCTTATTGATAAAAATGGTGCTAATTTTGCCCCCAATCAATCACACCTTGGAAGCTAACATCTGACTGGTTGGGAGATAATTAGCACCATTTTTAACGATAAGATATCTTCACTCAAAAAATGAACATACACCTTCACATTAATTGAAGAATGGGAGGTAAAGAAGCTAAGTCTTGCCTTCCATTCTACAATTAAGTAACAGGAGAAACAGGTAAACTTCACAACTTACCCACGATTACACTTCTCAGCTGTTTTCTCTGACGGCTCCTTACTGCATCGGGTCTCTACTATACCAGACATGCGCGCATTGTATAGTATAGCATGCATGCAGGGGAACAAAAGTCTCTATAGAATAGAACAGCATAGATGTAGTCGTTATTCTGCATTGTTTTTGTTCCTGAGAATAAATTTAAAGGGGGACTAAATTCTCCAGACAACATTGTCCCCATATACAAAGCACATTCACACACATACAACAAGCTGTATCTAACCTCTCCATTTGCTGTGGCTGCTGGTTGATTTATGAAATTAACCTGTGGGGTTAGATCCCATAATCCACCTTAGCTGGGTGAAATCTGCAGCCATTGCAGATTTCACCCAAAGGTGAACTGATAGCCAATCTGATAGCCAATCATATAACAGCAAACATATTTAAATACTCCTATCCCTAACAATGGTTTAATACAAAAAAAGAAAATAAATATTTGTAGTTTATTTATTATCTAGCATAGCATGGATGTAAAAAAACAGAATATCATAATTTCAGAAAAAGGGAAAAGTAAGTCTGGGGATAAGAACCAATGACCTTATGGGCTGTGTGTTTTCAAAACGAGTGCATTAGTCTGCTAAGCCATCACAACTGTAATAATAATTAAAAAATATATATATTAGTAAAACTAGCTGACTATTTATTAATGTTATTGGTAGGTTGTCAGCAGTTCAAGCAGGCTAGAAACTGCAGGGTAACAAGCAGCTTTCATTTTTTAACCAAGGACTTCTATATTGGTGTGGAGACATCTGTATAGCAAATATGCATGCAGATAGTGAATAATGTGGTCAAGAGGCAGGGCAATAAGTGCACATACTCACGAGGCTCAATAAAGACTAAATGGGCTATGAGTTGTACTGGCAACAACATGGTAACCTTACAGTAGTTACGTAATCTGTGTCTCTCATGTACATGTACTAAATGCATCTTACTAGAGAAGAATCTTACAGTGTATAGGTGAATGCAAGGGAGAAAAACTTTCACATTAGGGTTTTAAAAAGTAAGTTTAGTCCTTCTTTCAAAAAATTAATGATGGTGTACTTTCTATTCTAATGACTGTATGTTAATGAATGTTTGTGCAAAGTATCCTTAAAGGGACAGTTCAGTGGAAATTCTCAATATTTGTTAAATTGTTAGTTTGTGTAATGCCTTCTTAGTTATTCTACATATTCTCTCCCATTTTAAAAAATCAGTTGATTTCATACCCTTTGCTGTTCCCTGCTGTTGACATTAGGGAGCTGACATTTCAGGTTCCAATGGTCCTTCTTCTTCCCAGGATGCACCGCACCCTTGGAATGTTCCTAACAGTAATTTCTACTGATTGGTTGTTGGATGGGTCAAAGATTCTCAGATCTCTACTGAGCAACTAAATCAACCCAGGCACTGGGTCAAGGGCAAGACCATAACGGTCTCTGCTAGGGGTCCTGCAAACAGGAAGTCAGTATTTTGGAAGCATTTATTTATACACAAACAAAATACTGAATTGGCAGATTAAGGTCATGGGGATGAAAAAATACTGCTCTTTTTTCTAAAAAGCATATGTATTTGCATTGAACTTCCCCTTTGCTAGTGTGCTACTGAGTGTTTGTGTGTGTATGTATACACAGTCATCTGGTTCTTAGTGAAAACCAGCCACAAGATCAGCAATGGCACCATAGTTACTCTGTCTTTTACAGTGTTTAATGTTTTGTATCCAATCAGTCTTGTTCTTGGACCCTGACGTGAACTGACATTCTCTTTCATTGCTATTTTCTGCTCCCTTGCTTTACTGGGAAAGCCTGTTTTTGGATATCCCATTGGGAAAAGAAATCTCTGTGCAGTTTCAGCTTAACCTAAGCAGTTAGTTCTAAAGAAGAGTATCTGAACTCTATGCATTGATATCTGGAAGGTTTCCTGTTTTTGCTTTTCACATGTAAAAGAACTGCCTATTCTTAAGTAAGGGTAAATATTTAATGGATCTTAAAAGTTAAATGTTTCCCATGACCATATAAAAAGCTTTTATACATATCATGGAATTAAAACATAACTCATTATTATTCAACAAAAGCTTTATTATAAAAGATGTCGCTAAGAATACAAGTAGGATAGGGTGAGTTTAAAGCTATAGTGCTCCCCTTTCACATATTCAAATAAGGAACTGAGACATCTTTCCCATTTCCATGTTACATGTTATCTAGTTTACATTTAGCTCATAGAATGTTGTCAAAGCCTCTTTTAAGGCATAGTATTTCCTCAAGGGCTACAATGGTACCAAGTAAATAACCCAGAAGTCTGTCCCTTATTTCCATTATAAGAGAGAGCAAACACTTGTTTATTATCTTGCCATATTAAAATGGATATGCAGTATGACAAATTGGTGTATAGACATAAAAAAGACTAGAAAATAGGTGATAGGAAAGATGGAGTGTGATATAAGTTTATACTAACAATAGGGTCAGTTCCTGATACACTAGAGCAAAAGGCTGAAAGCTTGAAGGTAAAAATGCTAGAGCAAGGAAACTTTAAAGCTAGGTTTTACACTGTGTAGATAGAATGTAAAAAAAAAAAAAAAAAAAGGAAAAAAGCATGATTGTTAAGAACTAAAGAACTAGGAGACTAAAAGAATGAAAGTATAGGAGGTTGCAAATTACAGAAGCATATGGTTATGAAAATTTAGGATTGCAATGCAGAATTCTAGGGTAAAAGCTGTAGGTTCATAAATACTAGGGTTGGAGACTTAAAAGATGGGAAGTAAAATAAGGTAAACTTGTAAATTATGTAGAATGCAAGAAAGCTGATTTAAAAGATTGAAGCGTTAGAACCGAAAAACTGTGTGTACCTGTGTGCGTGTGTACCAGGGGGAGGGGTTCTGTGGAAATGTAGGGGATATCAAAGGAAATATACAGAACAGAATGTATAAGCAGGATTTATATTCTTACTTAAAGGTACTGGTTCACAAAACATTAAATTGCTTTTAGAAATCCATAAATTATTGGTTTATATGCTTATTCCACAAAATGAAGGGTCTAAACTACATTTTCTCCAGATTTATAGTTGTTGATTGAGGATCCCTTGCCTTTTTAATGGATTTCTAAATAAAGATATACTTGTGTGAAATATATTATGTCAAATGCTTTATTACAGTAGCGGTTCGGTTACGTTAAGGTTCACTTTTACACCTTCTTACCTTTAGCAATAACAAAGGAAGATAGGTAGATTTGGACAGCCCTCCATTCTCTTCATGTATAAAACACACTGAGCATGTCAGTTCCACTGGGAGAGAGGAGGTCAGAAAGAAAAGAATTGGTTGATTTTGCAGAAGTATATGGTTGTGTGTCTCTCTTCAGGAAACTGCTGCATTTAAAGAATGTGTGTCAGGTGAAAATGGGTAGATTATAATAAATAATATACCCCCTACTATAAATTAGTAGGATATTAAACGTCACCTTGGAGTTCCGTGCCCTGTATAAAAGCACTTGGTGGTCAGTCACGGAACTCCTCTATATCCTGTTTATATTCTGTTTAGTTGATGACTGATTTTAATAATGTGATATTACAGTATGTGGGGGGGAAATTGTGTGTCATCTTGTATTAATGTGTTTTTGACACTTGAATCAAGAAGAATTATGTTCTTTTTGCAACATTTAATTACAGTACATGCCATCTATGCAGACAGAATGCAGCCATAGCATGTTTATGCCAATTTGCAAATAGAGACAGTGGAGAATCTAGGGCCGGGTTATATTTCACTGAGAATATGGAGATTATTGATGTCTCTGTTGATGGCTTTGGCAAGATGTGTACTAATAATGTCACTGTGAATGTAATAATAACAGTACTGTGTCAGTATTAATACTGTACTAGCTACATTTCTTGCTTTGGCATCATCTTTCGGCTGTACAGAATATTGTACAATCATCAGTATAATACAAGAAGCAATCTATTGATTCCAAAGCTCCCAAGTTAATGGTGGCAATATACTTATAAAACATTAGATGGGATAATGTCTAAAAAGCCTGTTGGTATACCACAAAACACATCAGGCAATGCTGTTGTCTGAATGTCACGGAAGCGTTGGGAGGTAAGATTAGTTGTGTATATCCTGCATAATGCCCTTATTTGTGCTTCTACCAAGAGCTAAACTGTTATTTTGGTTAGATAATTGATTTTGATTAAAGCTACAGGAAATGTCCATGTATAAATTTTGATCCCACACCTTGTAAGCCCCTTATAGCTCAGAATTGACCTTGATATGTTTTCATTAATAAAGTATGATAGCTGAATGACTATATGACCATATTTATGCTATACAGCTAAATTAATAAATTAAAACTTTATATCAGTAGCCTAGCAATACCTTATTAGATTAGATTTGTCAACTTTGTGCAGTATCTGTGTCTCAGGCTGCACTCTTGATAGTATCCAAAATGGTAAATAAAAATGTTTATATTTTGCATTATAAAAATGGCGCACATCTAACAAGCAAAGATAGAAAGTAATGCAGGAATATAATTAACTCCCACTAGTCTGTTGGTTTACTTTTTATTCATTTTAGGTATTTTTGTATTATTTTCACTCCTGGTTGTTAAACAGTTCAATGGAGCTTCCATCTTTGTTATCTTGGGCTCTGCTGGACTTTATAATTTTTCTCTTTGACCTTCAAGCGACCCCATAGGTTAAATGCAAGGTACCAAAGCCTGTGCTACTACAAGTCTAAGTGTATCAGATTGCCCATGCTTTGGAACATTGGTGTAGCATTACCCCAGGGCTAAGCGTTTATTCTTTCTGACTCCTAGAGCTGCTCTGGGAAGCTTCTGAGCTTTAAAGGGTTGTAAAGCTCAGGCACGAGTCATAAAGTTCTCTGCAGGCTGACGCCCTGCAGTCTATTTTAGCTGCCCAGGAGTTTTCATTTTGCTGCTTTTTATGTGACCTCGTAAAAACACCGTCAGTGCCATGTACTGATTGGCTCTGTGGGACGGCTGCAGTTAGAGTTACAGCCTTTGACAAATTGTTCCGGTCTTAAGTCGATAGCAATTCAGCATGCGGCTACGATTCAGGTTTTCCCTCCTCCCCTCTCTACCTGTCTGCATTTTTCATTCAGCACTTTCTATTTGACTACCTTAATTTTATTTTGTGCTCTTTTTACACTCTATTTAGTATCCTTTCTCCCATCCTTCGCATCTATCAGTTATTATTATTTTTTCCTTAGCCACAGCTGATTCAACCTTCTTTACATTTTTTCTCCCTCCTATTCATTCATCCTTAATATGTTCTTTATCTCCCCCATCTATTACATTTTCTTCAATTTTCTATTTCATGTTTCTATCATTCTTTCGTTCCTCGTTTTCTGTCTCTCAGCATTTTCCCCTTAAGTCTCATAGCTGTCCTTATTATTGAAATCCTTTTTTCCTTCAGTCTGAATTCCATCAATTTCAACAAATCCAGCCCTTGAAAAATCAGGGTGGAAAATGAATGACGGAGCTAAATAAAACAAACCGAGATGAGCAGGCGCTGTGTGTCCGTGCTCAGATCACCAAACAGTGTGTAAAAAGAAGCCCTGGAAATTAATAATTTCTCCATTAACCATTATACAGCTGCATATATTTAGAGACAGCCTATACAGAAGGATCACTAAAATGAACTTTGTCTAACTAATCTTTCTTTGTGTGCTGGGAAATAGCTGTTGTCTGCATTTTATTGGTTAACTTTCATTCCGTAGGCAGCCATTTGCATTTCTAAATTGCCCCAGGGAGGCTCACAACAGAGCTGATCAAGGAGATGTAGCCTCAGCTGAGTAATAAATCATTTTGTCGCTTTTGTGATATAATTGCTTGTAAAGTGCTGGATAATCAGAGAGAGGGTTTCGGTATATTACTGTGACGTAGATGTCTGCTGCATTATTACTGGGGACTTTATAGCATGCAGAATCTATCAGCCCCTTCTAACAGTTCTTCTGTCTCTCCCACAAATCTTTGAACTAGGAATTTTGTACAGTTATATAAAGCCATTTTTAGTTGATTCTGCTGGAACAAAGTGGTAAATTATCAGAAATATACATGTATATATTTAAAAGAATGCTTTTGACAAATTTACTCAAAAACAAATAGATTAGAAGAAAATAATACAGATAGCATTAGGAAATAATATAATATAATTTTCCATGGATTTGCACTTTAACTGCAATGTTCTTTACTGTATTTAATTGATTACATACATTTAAGCATCAAACCAGTACCATTTAACATAAACAGTAGAAGAAATACACAGTAATTTCAGCTTTCTCTGTATGTCAGATTTTAGTGCAAGTATAATGGTGGCCATACTGATCGTACGATGCTAGTATCTGTATTGGTCTGAGTAAAATTTTCTAGCATGTCCAATAGGGGGAAAGATGGCTACTCGTTGGCTTAATTCATGGTCCGACGATTGTATAATAAATTAATATCCTGATATTGTATGATTAGGATTGTTGCATATATATATATATATAAAACTAATATTCAACAAATATCAGCGCTACTCAGGTTCTTCATTAAGTGCTTTTATTAAAGTGCTTTTGAAGCAAACATTGTGCTAAGTGCAAAAATAAGCGACGTTTCGGCCGTTATCTATTGGCCTTTATCAAGCTTCCTATAGTTAGTTAGTCAGTTAATCCCAAGACACATAAAAAAATATTGCATACTCATGCTAGTAAGCAAAAACTGATCCCCACTGTCTGAAACCCACAGAATGCTATTTGTGCAGGATATTCAAATGTTCTCAGCAGAGTAAAAGATAAGTGTAAAAAGGTGAGTAGTTGTAGGCAGATCCAGAAATGAGGAGACTCCTAAGATATCTCAATTCAGCAATATTTATTCACACATGACATGTTTCAGACCCTGGTCTGAAACATGTCATGTGTGAATAAATATTGCTGAATTGAGATATCTTCGGAGTCTCCTCGTTTTTTGGATCTGCCTACAACTACTCACTACTCACCTTTTTACATTTTTAGTGATTGGGACAGATCACTGCAGATATCCGGACGCATCTCGAAGGTTTAATAGGTTGCATGACTGACTAAAAGATAAGTGTATTAGATTGTAATGGTTCTCTCTTAAATTGACATTTTAAAAGACTATTTTGATAAATCTGTGGCATTATATTGGCCTTTATGTGGAACTACATTTACTTATTTATTTTTACAATACATATTACTATATGTACATACTGTACCTTCCAACCTATGGTCTGAACAGAACTTGACATGTTCTGGGCACAGTCTCTGGACCAAGAGACATGCCCTGGCCCACCTCCTGACCACACAGACATGCACCAACAACTTGGCAAGACCTTCCCTCTCAATAAGATATCTTAGAATATACAAGTCATCTTTTGATTTCCCTAAGTATGGATACCTTAAAATTGTGTTTTTACCTGATTCTGGGTTCCTTGGACTGGACTTTACCAGTCTTGAAGATACAGAGGTTTACTTTTTTGCATGTTTCTGGGCTAGATACAATGATGTTTCTGAATAATGAACACATATACAGTAGGTGTGCCGAGGTTGTATTACATCATGGTGGTGGGCAGTGCTCTTAGTAAAGAAAATCATCAAAGCAACAAGGCCAAAAGGAAACATGCCAGGTAGATGTAGATTAGCAAGTGGCAATCAAAATGATGAAAAGGGTCAACCAGATATAGAATTATTCTAGCTTGTAAAGCAACATTTTTTGCCCTTCTCTGGATCAACTGTTTGGTAGGGTTAAAAAGGAGGATTAAAAGGTTGGACTTGATGGACATACTGTATGTCTTTATTCAACCTGAATTACTATGTAACTTGGGGTCATATTCAAAAACCCACGGTATCCCTAGTTTGCTGTACCACAGATTTTCGTTAAAGGGCATCTATACCGAAAAATAGGTTATTTTAAATTGACCATATCTGGAAACTATAATTCTTCCCAACCACCACTGTATGATTTTTTTTGTTGATTTGCCCCCTATTTATTTAGATATCCAATCTAAAACCTCTTATATTTCAACTGTCAATCAAGTTCCTTGCTCTCAAAAAAATTTTCAGTGAGTAGTTTTACTGTAGCTGGAATGGTGACAGAGTTTTGGCAGTTGGAATGCTGTGTGCAGGCTTGGCAGTTGGATTGTGGGGGAAAAAGTCAGGTCGGATGGAAGTGCGATTGGTTAAAAGAGGGAGGGAGGATACTGCTCATAAACAAAATGTGTGCTGGATTAAAGGCATGCAGCAACACACACAAATCAGAGTATGTTCTACTTACATGTATTCAATTATAGATTACGATGAGGCAAAGTCATTATTTCCGTATAGTGTACCTTTAAAGGTATGACCATGGCCGAATACTTATGGCGAATGTACGGCCATTCATTCATAGAATATCATGCGGTAGTAAACTACCGCAATGGTATTCTATGACAGATCATAAAGCTACGATTGCGACCACAGATTTATGATCACAATCGTACATTTACGGCCTCTATCGTAAATCTATGATAGCGGCCGTAAATTTATGATCACATTAGTGATTATCTTGTATTGGGCCATATTTATGTAACATGTCATACCAACTAGCACAAATGGCTGGATTTTTTTTATATCAGTAAACAATAAAGTAGAAAAAGAGAGACTGGCATATTGTAATTTCATTGAACATTATACAAGGATAGGAAAAAACTGAAACTCTATAAGCTTCCCAAGTGAAAATAAATCACCTGAGACTTAAAAACTCTTATCTTTTGTTATAATCCTCTTACATGGAAGACGAGTGATTTCAGGATTTTATGATTTATTTTCAAAATAATAAAGTATTTTTTAACACATCTTAGGAGAGATGTGTTAAAATGATGGAGCAATTGAACCTCCACAAAGATATCTGTGGGAGAAACACTATTTTTAAAGCTTCTATTTACTGATTTGTAGAAGCATAGACAATGCTTTATGTTAGATTCTAGAAGGGAGGGTTGAAAAAATTAAAGGTGGGTCAGGGTACTACACTGTAGCCAGGTAATCAAAGGATTTTTGTAGAGAGAATTACAATAAAAATTACCTCACTTCCCTACCTGCAGGAACATTTATTTAAAGGGTATCGCCACTCAAAAAAGTAATCTCCATTTTTACACACACACACACACACCCCAGTTTAATTGAAGAATGGGAGGGAAACAAGCTATGTCTTACCATGTGTTCTTCAATTAAACTAGCGGGAGACCAGAACAGAGAGAGAACTTACCCAAGATTGCGCTTCTCTGCTGTTCATCTGACAGGTCCCAACACTCCCTTGCAGTGTATGTGCATGTGTTATTTAAGAATGGTGTGGCAGGACTTAATGCAAATCTTGCCTTAAGATGCATTGACAGAGAGACAGGTGTTCCACAGTACCACTTGGCATGCCAGAAAAGAAGTTAACTATATTAACTCAAGCATAATAAAAGGGATTACATAGACATACGTCACATTAAACCCAATATCCACTGGTCCATTTAGAGAGAGAAATGAGGCATATTACAAATTATGATTTTAATTATTTTGTCAAAATCCATTAAAGGAACACTACGTAATATTGTCTTACAATTTGTAAATTACATTACATCACATTATTTTGTGAGAAGTAGCATTAAGTTTTTGTACCTTTCATTCTTACCTCTGTAATGTGCTGATGTCTGCAAGGATAGCCACTTCTGCTTGTGCTCTGGATACAGCAGTTGTCTTTCAATTCCACCTCATTTTACTTTATCATAGATGCATGCACACATATGGTGGAGATAGGAGATGCTGTCAAACGGAGGAACTGTTGTGTCAAGAGCAGTAGTGAAAAATGTGTATTGGATGGACACTTCTGTTGTCCATCCTAATGCTATCTGTTATATGAAATACTGCAGTGCACTTGACAAAGTATTTATTTACTAATAAATGTAGAATCACTTACTTGGAATATTAGAGTCATAGTTTCAACAACTGGAGTGGTATTAGCCAATATCTTTGCAGTTCACAAAGAAGAATGGGATATTGGTTTGAAATAAAATAAAAGCTAAAATATAAATGAGGATTAAATTAATGTTATACTTTTTAACTAACAGCTGTGCCTCTTATCTCTCAACACAACAGAATTGTAGACAATCATCTTGTTTCCTCATGCACTGTAAGTAGTGTTAAGTCACAGGTGATACAAATATGGTTATACTCAATGAACACTATTGTCCCTTTCTGTTTGTCTTTTGGTTCTGTTGGTGTATACTAATTATACTATATAATATAGTAATTATACTATAGTAAAATAATTGAAGTAATTTAAAGGATCATTTAATTCATTAAAGTGCTGTCATTGAAATGCACTGGTAATAATGTATACAAAAAGACGAATATAGAATTAAAGAGGATTTAGAAAAAAAGCTCTGAAATTAGGTACAGTGGTATATCTGGGCCCCCAGCAAAACTATGATGGGGCCCCCTTCCCTGCTATAGGCTGTATCTGTGATAGGGAAAGTAAGGAAATGGGGCCCCCTTGGGGCCTGGTCTCCAATCACATGGGGTGGTCTGGGCCCCTGCAGTTGCACCCCTGAATAAAGCCTTGGCAGTGGCTGGGTTTTGTTGTCTGGGGCCTTGGTTTAGTAAGGTGCACATCCCATCTCTCCCATTAGGACTGTTGTATAGCAAAATGGCAGTAATTTGGAGGATCACACCTAATGAAAGAGAGGATCCTCTCAAAACACTGTTTTTTGATAAATTGGAAATAAAGATTTAGAGAAATAATTCTCTGTTTGCATTTAATTTTCTTATTGAGTTATATAAATATTTACACGTAGGGTTTGAAAACTATGTAAAATTTTGATCATAGTGTTTAAGTTCAATATGATGATATGATTATAAGACTCTTTGTTAGGTTAAAGCAATGGACCCGGTGCATATACGTGTGTAAACATGTGTTTAAAAGCAATCATGCATAGTACCTTCCAAGGCTAGCATTATATATTACATTATGTGAATCCTCAGACAGAAGGCTTTATACCAGTTTTTACTTATTTAAGAAAGAACTGATGTGAATGGATATACAGTACTAATTGTAAAAACACTGTAAAATATGTGCACTGCAGTGCTTTACTATTAGTTTATCTTTTTTACCTGAAGCTCTTACTCTCTTAGTATCCTTTTATACAAGCTCACAACCTTTCAGTGTGTCATTTTGGTTATATGTTGGAAATAAAATAAAATCCTTACCTTACATCCCAGCTCCAAGTGGTTCTCCAGTAATCCCCCCCCCCCCCAAAGTCCCAAAAATTGCCCACTAGGAGGATAGCAGAGTCCATATAGGACTCTGCTTCCTGTCTCTCCTCCGGGAGAATTTTGCCATACGCAGCACTTCTCCCCCTCCCTCTCCCACCCACTCTAGTCTCCCTCCCCCTATCGTAAATTCCTTCATTTATATAATAGTAAATGTGCCCCCAGCCCCAACCGCTATAATAATTTTCTTAGGAAGTCCCCAGAGAGTTACTAACCATGCCTGCTCCTTCGCGGCACTGAGAAGCCGGCAGCCGCATCCATGATTGGCAGCCAATCACAGACGCGTCTGTCGGTCCCGCCCCCTGCTTGCATTTCCGTTCAAGCAGAGGGCCGGGGAGTGCTGCGAAGGAGTGAGGCATGGTAAGTAACTATCTGGGGACTTTCTAAGAAAATTATTATAGCGGTTGGGGCTGGGGGCACATTTACTATTATATACTAAAAATGTTTATTAAGGGTGGACATACCCTTTAAGGTTAGTCCATACAACTAGTAAAAATCCATATCTGGGAGCTTTACAAATATCACCATATTGTGTTAGTTTTCTATTTTATTCTTTGTCTTTTTCTAAACATTTCATCAAACCAACAGCATATAAATGAAAGATAAGGATATCACTTGTCTTCTGTCCCCTGGTCCACTTCAGATACTTTTTACCAATGCAAATGAAGCTGAGACAACAAATGATAAATATGTTCTGGCCACCTTTCCACACTGATGCCAGTTTGCATATAATGAATATGACGTTCTGATTTTCCACAGAGCCTGACATAAATCCCATTTTATTTGTTCTTTTTAGGAAAGATAAACTGAGTATTTATTTGTGCACTCTGCCATTACGATTAGAAAACAAATCAGTGTCCATTGTTTTCCCGTAGATCAGAAATCTGCAGACTACTGTTTGGAAAGAAAGAGGCATAACGATCTTTGTTGAAACTTAAAAGTCCCTTTGTCATTTTTGGTGGGTTCAAAATTCTTTTTTCTAAAATAAAGAAAGAAATAAATAAAAGAAAAAGAAAAAAAGAGATTGAAGGAAGGAAGAAAAAAGATTAAAGAATGAAAGGAAATAATTTTTTTTCTTTATTGTACATTTTTATTGTATTTGTTCATACTATTATTATTATTATTATTATGGATTTATATAGCGCCAACATCTTCCATGGCGCTTTACAATTACATAGTCATACATTACATACAGGGTAATACATGTTATACAAAGTCATACATATTACATACACAGGTAATACAAAATATGAGTAAACAGAGTGATGAGTTTCTTACAGCAATACCATGATACAATAGGAGAGAGGACCCTGCCCAAAGAGCTTAAAGTCTAGAGGATAAGGGGTGAGACATAAGGTTGCAGGAGTCGGTAGGCTGTAAATAGATTGGCAGTGGAATGTGAAAGGCAGGTTGGATCATATTGGGTAGTAAGAGAGGTAATGTCTATGCCAGGTTATATGCTTGACTGATGAGGTGGGTTTTAAGGTTACGTTTGAAGGAATTAAGGGATGGTGAATGATGGACAGACAGAGGAAGGGAGTTCCAGAGCAGAGGGCCAGCACGAGCAAAGTCCTGAATACGGGCATGGGAAGAGGTGACAAGGGTGGATGAGAGGAGGAGATTGTTTGCGGAGCGGAGGTTGCGTCTGGGACGATATCGGTGGATCAGCTCTGAGATATATGAAGGGGCTGTGTTGGATAGTGCTTTATAGGATGGGGTAAGCAGCTTAAACCGGATCCTTTGCGTGTTGGGCAGCCAGTGGAGTGACTGACAGAGAGGAGAGGCATTAGAGGAGCGAGAAGAGGAATGAATGAGCCGGGCAGCAGAGTTGAAGATGGATTGAAGCGGAGCCAGGCGGTTGTCTGGTAGACCACACAGGAGTGTTTAGGGCTGGTGTGAAGGAAGAGGAGGGGGTAATAAGATGAGAGGGAATTGGGTCAAGGGGGCAGGTGGTGAGACGTGTCCTGGATAGGAGAGATAAGAGTCCCTGTTCTGTAGTGGTGAAGCTCGTTAGGGTGCAATTAAAGGGATTAACCAATGAAGGGAGATTAGCCGGTGCAGTGGTAGCAGTTGGAAGCTGTATGGAGGAGGAAGGGTGCATAGGAAAACCATTACGGATATTTTTTTCTGTGAAATATGAGGCTATTTCATCAGCCGATAAACAGAGTGTAGGTGGATGGACTTCAAACTTCAACTTCAAACTACTATACTATACTATACTATACTAACTGTGAAGCTTTCAAAAGTATCAAAAAAGATAATGTCAAAATACAGACGTATTGTACATTATGGAAGAAGCAAAGACAATTATTGCCTCTGCGTGGGTCAATATAAATGCATTGGGATTGATAGTTAAAACTACACCCCAAAGCCAACTCCCCCCTCAAGTTTATTAATTTATAAGAACAAATACCTTTCCTTGCCTTTACTGTCTTTAACATACCCCCCATAAAAGTTTTGGGGAGCTTTCCGTGTGTAGTTGCCCTAAAGGAGAGTAATAAACATTTAAAACATTTAAAACATACGGCAAGATCAGTTATATAGAGCATGCTGCACACATACTGCCGATGAAAACAATCTTTATTCCAAAAGCCAATAAAAGGAAAATGTCAAAACACCAAAATGGATATTCGACACAGGAACGCCAGAGGTAGTGCCTGATGCATTATTTGAAGTCTTGTCACTTCATCAGAGGCCTCTTTTAAGCAGTGCAGTGAGGCCTAACCCTAATACATTGAATATGACATAGTGTTTTCGCATTTCAATATAAGTTTTATAGTAAACATGTTACAACCCCACCCCCGACACAAATTTCTCTATACTTACCTTTACCAAAACTTTATTATAGCCGGATTTCTCATCACAGCTCTGCAGTGCCAGTCAGTAATTGGATGTAACATAATTGTCATGTCCAATGACACTACACAGAGCTTTGTAAGTAATGATAGAATAAGCTTTGGTAAAGGTAAGTATTTGTGACTAAGGGGGCTTTAAATTAATTTTATCTATAATTTTTATCTATAGGTGCAGTACTCCCCAACCCCATTTTTGTTTTACTTACCCTCCCTAAAGATGCCCCCTCTGTCCGGGGGTTGTTAAACCTGCAGGAAAACTAAAAGAAGGGTTTGGTGTCAGACTGTGAATATTTATATGTAAAATAGGGGAGTGAGGGTGTACATAAATTTGTAAGAACTATGGGAAGGCCAGGAATATCTTTAAATGAGGGGGCAGGAGGAGTGAAGGATAATGTACCCCCTACTGTAAATTAATAGGATAGGCCTACGGCCTCGTTCTTTCATATGGTCAGGGAACTCCTCAGTGACTTTAAATATCCTTATAATTTAAAGTAGGCGGTACATTATCCACTATATATATATATATGACCTATCTCCAGTGTTTTATGTGAAGCACCTTTGTTTTTGACCTAAGGTCAACAATACATGATCAGAATATGGCCAAGTCTCCACTTTTTTTCTTACAAAACACACTAACAATCTGCAATACAATTGGTTGTTTGAGTGGCCTGAATAAAACTCATCTAATGTATATAACAGTCACCAAAGAACCAAATAATTGACATTTTAAAATCATGCAGACCAAGCATAGTAGGTGAACCAGTGGAACTATATATAGGCTGTGTGTAAGCTAGAAACAGCTTTTGAAAAATAAAAGGCCAACATGTTAATTTTTATTACTAAAATGTTGTACAGTTGTTTCTCCCTGTGTAACAGCAATACTTTTACCCAGAATTTATAACCATATTTTTTATCTATGCAATGTAATTGTTAATTAGGATAATTTTAAACTGTCTGACCCTGGGCATCTGTGGAGGTAAACTGCACTTGGTTAAAAGGTATCTCAAAATAAAAAAAATTGGAGGTAAATGAGCTGTGTCTTATGACCCGTTCTAGCAGGAGAGCAGAGCGAAAATACAGAACTTACCTGAGATTGCAATCCTCTGCTCTTGAAGACGTTTCGCTAGTCATCCGACTGGCTTTCTTAATTCAGAATGACTTGTACAAGAATCTGTGGCAAGAATGTACCCTGGAAAATCCCTATTAGCATATCACAGCCAGGTGTTAAGGCCGTGATTGCATAGTGACTAAGAGGTATTATGGGAACGCCCAGAGTAAGGTGTCAAAACAGCATTATACATGTCAGACAGTTGGTGTCGAGCCCCCCACCTCTATTCAGGCTTGGTTTCTTTATTTTCACATAAATGGCCTTTTTGACACCTCTCTTGAACCAGTCATGTTCCTTTGCCAATATGTTAATATTACAATCTTCAAAGGTATATCCTTTATCCTGTGCTGGGCCTATACGTTGATGCAGTATGGCCCAGCACAGAAGAGCCAATTTCTCGGTGTCAAGAAAGGTGTCCAGGGTACATAATTGCCACAGATTCTTGTACAAGTCATTCTGAATTGAGAAAGCCAGTCGGATGACTAGCGAAACGTCTTCAAGAACTAAACTTCAAGTCCAGTTGATCTAATTGAATACAACAGATAAACCATGACCTGGATGAATGAGAACCTTCACAAACGCAATCCTCGACTGTTCCTCTGACAGGTCCTGATGGAGCTTGTACTGCACATGCACATATAGTGCAAGCTACATTGGGACCTGTCAGAGGAACAGCCGAGGAGCTAAATCTCAAGTAAGTTCTATATCTTCACTCAGGTCTCCTGCAAGTTTTATTAAGAACAGGTTTAAAACATAGCTCCTTTACCTCCAATTCTTCAATTAAAAAAAAAAAATGGGAGTTACCATTTTTTGAGTGTAGATACCCTTTAAGTCTTCAATACCCATATCCATAATTACCCATAATACCCAGCATTTATCACCTAAAAATTGTACAGAATCGTTGCAAAACAGTTGGCCCTTTTGTAAATCTTTTTCTTAATTTGGCAGCCTTTTAGTGTGAATTGGAGTTCAAGCAATTACTTGGGAAGGTTTATGAAAATGATCTTCTCTCTAACATGACGTTTTCACAGAGATTATGGATAAGACTTTTGTATATATATTTTTTTTCTTTCCTGCATGCAGGTCAGGAAATGGTAAAAACTCCATAAGGGCTAGGCCACACTGCCGTGGCTTGTTCGCGTTTGCGCTCGTGTTTGCTCATGCGATTTATTTTAATACAGCAATGCATGCGATTGCGATTGCGCTTACATTTCAATTTGCGATACGCATGTGATTTTTTCGTTAGACAAACAAAATCGCATGCAATTGCACTTTAAAATGTTGATCGCATGCGATTTCGTTTGTCTAACGAAAAAATCACATGCGCAAACGCAGTGTAATCGCAATACACAATCTGGTGCAGTGTGCCCTAACAGTATATTCTAGGTGACTAAAATAAATATAATTTTGTAAATCAGTGGTAAGAAACACATATGTAAAAACACAAAGGTGCTCATTTACCGCTATCGTTCTGGGTAAATGCACCTTCCGCGATTTAATATTGCGTTTGCGAATGTGGGTAAATCCCACTGCGGGATTTTAATGCCAGCTATCTGCTGGTGTTTAAATCCTGCACTAAAACTAGCGCAAACATGATATTAAATCACGAGTGTCGGATGCGCGGGTGATTTTTGCGTAACCCGTGCATCCAACGCTAATATGGAGTTAAAGTCGCGCTAACAGGTAGCGAACCGGTTAGCGTGACTTTAACTCCTTATATTTGCCCAGTGAGTCTGGGTAAATGAGCATGAAAGTATATATTTCAATGGTCCTTTTCCTCTAGAATTATTAATTTCTTTAACACTTATCTCCTCTGATGTAAGAAAGAAAACATTCATTTTCTACTTTATAGGATAAGACTTGTTAAAAAGAGATACATCGTATTTACAGAAATCCTTTTAGATTTAATTGAACTGTTTTTATGTTTGCCACTATTTTGTTTGAATTCTGAGCTTGTGAGTTTGGGGTTTGTCTTCTTTATTGCTAAACTAAATATTTTACATATTCTAATGTGTTGGTTTTACATTGACAATGTAATTAATTTTTTTAAATCAGTGTCACACTACAGTAATATCGTGATTACAAATAGAAATGTATAACATTCATGAATAGATTATAGAAAAGAGTTCACAAATTCTAAAGTGTAGGTTGGAAAACACAGCTGAAATATCAATAAAGATAAAAGTGTGTATCAAACTGTGAAATGCAAAATTGATTACAATCATCAGAGGGCCAACACAGAGCAAATATGACAGCCTAAATATTCCATGGGCTATTTCTTGGCGTTGTGCATTACTCTGTTGTTGCAAATGAGCAGTTGTAACAAACTATAAAAATAAATATTTTTAACACAGCTTTAGAGTGTATGGATCTAAAGGAATGCAGTTCCGATGAACTTCGGCTGACTATTCTTTCTTTTTGTTTCCCAAGAATAAGATCACAGAGGAAATGTGCTGTCAAAAGAAAGACGTTGTTTACAACTTTATAATCAACTACGCATTAAAAGGAATGATCTCTTGTTGTGTTCAGGAAATAAATAGTTAACGAGCAAATCCATAACATAACACTGTGGTCTGAATAAAAACATGATTGGTTTTATGGAGGATAAAAGAATGCCATACAAGCAACAACTTCCAACATTGAAAATAATGTCTTCCAATTATGCGATCAAGCAACCCCACCATTGCAAAGACTACAATTGTGAAGCAATCTATGATCATTTTCATTAGTTGGCTAAACATAATTCAGAAAATCCGCAATCATCTATGCTGGGAAACCAAAAGAACAAAGACAAAACCATCCCACTAACACTACAGGTGCAAAACTAATAGGCACTGGTGTGCATGATCCTGAACAAAAGTACAAGCAGAAAGTCGAGGGTCACATATTAGTTTAATCATTTGTTCTTTATAAAACATAGTAAATACCCAAATCCTAAAATTATATCACACAATAAAAACAACCATAGGTAATGAAGGACAAATAATATAGCTTATACCACAGTTCAGGTGTATGGCTGGATATCTATCTTAAAATGCAGATCCATTCAGTTACATGCACAGAGAAAGAACTAGTAGATGTGAGTTGCATAGTTACAAAAAAACAAAACAGAATGAACAGGGGAAAAAAATCCTTCCCGACACCAAATGGCCCTTGGAAAGGATCCCTGAATCAACTAGAATTACAGTTTATATAATTCTAACAGTAATTCTGAATATTTTTCAGTTTTAGAAACTATCCGATGAACTCACCACAACATTGGCTGGTAAACAGTTCCACAGTTTTGTCGTTCTCATTATAAAAAAAAAATTTCCTAACTTAAAGATGAAATTTATATTTTTTAAATCTGAAAGGATGTGCGTAATGAACTATTAATGACCAATGCACCAAAAAGTTTATTGTCTCTCCCATTAATGTGTTTGTAAACCCCAACTTGTTAAATTTGTCCCCTAGTAAAGCCCTTATATTTCCCATATTAATTTAATTTTCCATTTCCAATATGTCCCTTTTATATACAGGGTTCCAAAACTTAGCCACAGTCTTACTAACATTCTCATAAAGTGTTTTGTAAAAACATGCTGAATACCACAGTTTTCTTTAAAGTGAGATGTGGTGCCATCACAAAGTCACAAAGTATATATATGAAGTAGTCCCAATGTAGGGTGCTCGTGAAAATGGGCATTGGCCAAAATGCCACTAATTTATATAAAGTTCAAAAAAGTCACAGCACCAGTATATTGTGTTATTGTGTACTATATTATAGTAAGATATATATAGATAGATATATATTACTATAATATAGTACACAATAACACAATATAATGGTGCATACTTGTTTTTCTTGAAGTGTTTATTTTATGTACAAATTGTGCAAACAATAGCTATTGTTAGCACAGCGTGCACATGAAATATATACAATACAATAACATTTGTAAAGCGCTTTTCTCCTAAACACTTTAAGATAAGTGTGCACCAGTATATTGTGTGCTTCATGAAAGGATCAGAATATTGCATTACATTTTAAGGAGCTGCCAATTAGGTGTGTGTGTGTGGGGGGGGGGGGTTATCTACTATTACATATAGGAAAATAATATGTGTGTAATTTTTCACTATATACAATAAATGTATAAAAAGTATAGTAGTGACTTATATTAGGAACAAGGTTTAATATATAAAGTTATAAAAGCACTTACAGACCTTGTGGCTAAACTGTCTGCATGTGGCTAAACAAATGACAGTAAGGGCACGGCCACACTGCAACACAAATCGCATGCAATTTTGTTGCATTTTGCACATGCGTTTTTTCATTAACTATTGAAAAACGCATTCGATTGTGATTTAAAATGCAGAATGCAAACCGCAACGCACCCGAAAACGCGCGTTTTCGGTTTTCAATGATATGAAAAAATGCATGCGCAAACGCAAAAAAAGCGCAGCAGTGTGGCCTAGCCCTAAAACCTAATGAAACTTTAATGTCTGTTAGGTATCAGTATTACATCAAATTATGTGTTGTTAGTAAAAGATTTGACATTCTTAGCCAATCAAAAAAAACACCTTGTATGTTAGACAGGAAGTCATGTCTGTGTATTATAGAGGACATAAAGGAGAAACTTTGTATGCCTCTGCCCATTTAACTGGGAATGCATTCTGTGGATTATTTGGGGAATGCTGTTTTGCTAGCATGGGGCTGTGAAGTACCTTCTGTTTTAAGAAGGCTCTATTTCATTGTATGCTCTTTGGAGGGGTTTTTCCTTCGTTAAACACACAGCTAAAAAAAAAACAGCGAGGGGGGGGGGGGATTCCTTCCTGACTCCAAATTGCAATCTGAAAGTATCCCTGTTAAACCAGAGCTACAGTACATGGATTAATACCCGTAATTCTTAATATTTTTTAGTTTTAGAAACTTATCTAGCCCACTTTTGTGTTGTGTGGACACAAAAGCACTGACTCTGGGGGGCGAAAATTCTAAACTAACTGTAACGCAAAATAATGATTGTCAACAATTACTATTTTACAATACCATCAATGTAGTTTACTGCCAGCATTTTAGTTAAATAATGATTGTTACCAATTGTTATTTTAAGAACTCCTTCATTTATCTGCTGTCATTACAACCAGCCATGGTTGCTGGTCCCATGAAGACCAGCCAGAATCAGCTGGTTATCATGGAAACTACATTGGTGATATCATAAAATATCGTCATTACGACAGTTATTTTGTGCTATCATAATAAAATATTTTCAAAACTACTAAAATGTTTCATGTCTGCAAGTCTGATAAATGTCTCTATGCCATTAGACTGTATTGCATGTTATGCCAGCATTTCTGGACACATAAAGGAGAAACTTTGCATGTCTTCCCCCAAAGAAGCTTCAGGGCATTAATGGTGTCTGTAAATATTTCTTGTGATATTTCTATAATCAATAGGTAAAACTTGCTACCTCCAGATATTCCAACCTGATATACTCTTATCCAAAACAACTGAGTGCGGTAATAAAATTAACCAGTGCTTCATCAAAGTATTAGTTTAGGGCATGTGACACTAATAGAACCAGGATTTTCTCATTTCCTTTTACTTCTTACATTTGTTCCTTTTTTTATTGTACAAAACCCTAAAATTTTATAAGGTGAATAAAGATGTTATATCTATTGTATCCACACATAGACAAATATCCACACATAATTCCCACTGTGCACCAATGGCCACACTTTTGCTAGTACATATATCTTTTTTTATAACGAAAGGCCCTAGCAAAAATGCTTTATTTCTGAATTTATCATTCATAAAATAAAATAAATTCATAAAATAAATTTATCAATTTATTTATTTTATCAGCATGTCTCTACTCACTCTTCTTCTGCAGCACTTCCAGGTATATATTGGAATCACCCAGTTACCAGCCAATCTACTTCTAGAAGTAGTATTAAGCTTTGTGAGTATAATGGTTTCTATGTTTTGGGGTGTGTTCTGCATGCATACAAAATTAGATTTTCTTTTTTCGGACGAGGAACAAGGATGTTAGAAGTAACCTTATGGATTTCTTGACCTATATATATATAAAAGCTTGTCAGAGAATTATCTGACATTCTATTTATTTATTCATTTATCTATCTACCAATACTTAAGCTTTCAACTATCTCTTCCTGGTATGTTTTCCCATCTTGATAAGTGCTTTGTAATATGTCTTGATTTATATCTAAAGGATGCAAATAATAAAGCTAATATGCAGAGTGGGTTATAAAATTTAGAACAGGAAATGTAATAAAACTTTATGTGTTAACACTATTGAAATGTTCAGTAAAGTGTAGCTTTCGAAGCTGTGCATTCGGAGATTGCTTTTTAACCTGTCTACAGGTTGTGCAACACTTAGCAAGGTTGAATTGAGTTCCAGGAGAAACATAGCTCTTGAGTATTCAACTCTCATGAAGTGGTGGTTTGGATAGCTGCCCAGGCTTCCTCCATCATTTCTATTAATGCGATAAATGCTGCTGTCGGTTAGAAAGAGCATCACTGTCTAATGTCATTGTTGTCAAGTTAGATTTTTGAGATGCAAGGCGGGCAAGTGATCCTTTTCATCTGAATATAAAATGAACCTGTCTTGTGACACTCCATACAGTAGCTCCAATTTAAATTGTATTTATTAGTAATGTCTTGAGTCAAACTATCAGGCCGAGGTTCAACATAAAATAATTGAGATAGATGTTTGTATGTAATGTTTATACCTACTAAGATTGTGATGGTTTTAGCTTAATTGTAGAAATGTATATACATATATATTTGTTGTTTATTTGATTTGTGACAAGGCAATGATAGTAAATATCACAAGGGATTAAAATATAAAACTTTCAATTGTAAATTTGTAGCTGCAAAAGAGGCACAAAGAGAAAATAGAAATAGAATATATCTGTATGTAAAAGAAAACTGCTAGGATCAGGGTGAAATCAAAAACCTTTCCAATTAAAAGAGGTGATAGATATATAACAAAGAATAGAGTTTGAATTAAATGAGATACAAACCTGAGGGTATAATACAAAAGGAAACAACTAATCTTCTGAAAATAATGTATAAACATTGTGATAAGCATTTTTAAAGGGCAATCATATCACGTAAACCCCTACCCTGTACCTATAGCTGGATTCAGGGCCCCTATAGACTCCAGGGGGGCCCAGCAAACAGCCCTGATGACAGCTCAGCTGGGTTGTGCCCACCTGTTGTCACCCGTGGCGCTTAGTGTGACATCACACGATGCAGAAAATATACACCCTTCATGACCATATATAGGACTACATTCCAGCATGCTTCTCCTTTTGGAGATGCCCAGGGGAAGGACAGGACCTTAAAATTGCAGCTGTTGCCTGCTGTGCTGAAGGTAATAGCCACAACATGGCCAGGCAACATGATGTAATGCCCGAGACTGCAAAATGAACATATAATACTATAGACACCCTTAGATGCTTTAACACTAGCAAAATTGCAACTCCCAGCATCCTTTGAAAAGCTGGTGACTATGCATTTGCATTGTCTCATACACTCACATGTGGAACTGAGATGGAGAAACCCTCCTAAAATTTTAGCTACAGAATTGCTAAAAAAAAATTAGTTATGCCTCGAAATGATTGTTTAGCGGAAAAAAATTGTCATCCAAACTAGTAATTTTTGCCTTAAAACCAGTTTCTGGACAAAATGACAGCCCACCTTTTGTGTGGAGTTAAATAGGACAGACACATTGGTGTAAGAAATTGTAGCCCGAGTTGCAGACTGTGGATTTTTTTTTTTTTATTCTAGTTTATATGTTAGAAATAAATTCAGTTCCAATGCATGCAAGCTGTGAAAAAAGCAAAGCATTTTAAATAAGACACAGGCTGCTGTAAAACACTATAGTGAATTTCGTTTATGATATGACTTAATGCATGATGGTGCACATCTTTACTAGGCCCAGCTTGATTCCAGGAATATTGATTTATGTTAATGTGTGTATGATAAAATTGGCCCCAGGCATTGTCCTTGTTTTCAACCCCTTTATTTATAGCAGTGTCACAGGAAATGTAACCAAAAAAACACATGTTGCTAATATGACCTCTAATGTTGCTGATATGACCTCTAATAACCGGTAGAATAAAAATCTACTGTAGATATTGCAATTCATTCACAATATTCATTAAAAACAAGAAGAAAAAAAAACAGTTTTCTCTGGGTTCTTTAAGAGCAAAAAATATCAGATAGACAACTTGTTTTTTTAATCCAACTTGTAAGGTACAATAAATTTAAAGCAGTTAAAAAATACCCTTGAATAACATGACCCTGTTCATCAACATTTCATTTACCATATGGTACAGTGAAGAGTCTTGATGGTTCCATGAGAAGGTTGCAACATTATAACATTTACTTTTAAAGCTAATTTAGTGCAAACAGAAGTTAAGTGGTTAGTAAAAGGTTATACAGGTTAGAAACTGCTAATTCAATGTATATACATTCACATTTTGCAGTACTTGATGTTAGACATAAAGGAGTGTAACCATTAGTTTTATTGTCCAATTTGCCTAAGAGATTGTCTTGAATAATGTGGCATTGTTTCCTTAATACAAATGTTTTGAGTATCTTAAAGGAATAGTTCACTCAAAAAGTGAACTCTTCCTTTAATGTATTGATTGAAGACCGGGAGCTTAAAAAGGCTTATTATAACTTTGCTTCAGTTAACTTTCTTGAATGGAGACCTAAACTGGTAGTAAAATTATTTTTAATCCATCCACTCAGTTATTTATTTAGCCCTAGGCTCAAGCTGATTTAAGATAAGGCATCCAGAAGTCTTTTTAAGATGTATGGAAACTAGAAGGCCAAATCATTGTCAAACATGGTAACTTTTTAGAAAGCTAATATGAAAAGTTCCTTGGGCAGGGAGGTAGGATTGATAATTCCTTCCTCCCAATGTGGTTTCTATGAGGAGCACCAGCACAAAGAAAACTGCTTCTTCCAGGCTTTCCCAGTGCTTTTAACACAGGAAAATCCAGGACAATAAACTGGCAGATGAAAACTGTACATGCTGGCGCTCCTCAAGAAAATTACACTTTAATTGTGGAGGTGTCCTTTAAATATAATAATTGGGTACTCTCTCAGAAGGTTAGATTACTGGAACTTGGGCAGGGGCAAGGATAGGTCAGATACCTTATATACCCATTATATCATATAACAATCAAAATATACAAACAAAAAAGAAATGAGAAGGTATAAAACAAAACTATGCATGATAAATTTTAGTTGTGGTCTGCAATGTGTTTTTTTAAACTATGTTGCCTAAGTCCAGAAGAATTTAAACATTTGATAATTAAAATGTTATAAAGTTATAATTACTTAGCAAAAACATATATTTTGTTATGTTATATGAATATAGTCAATGCCATTTTACTACGCACAGATTATTAGATTTAAATTCTGTTACAATTTGTTTTTTGTTATCCATTTTGAATACATTTTTATTAACATGCTTTGGTCAGCTACTTGTCTTAAGAAATGTCTAAGAAAAGTAACCTAGATGTTCCTGACTGCACAAATTAAATGAATGTTGTCAGAAGAGTTTTAGTGCATCATTTGAATATTGTAGAAATTTGTTGATGGCACAAGGTTGAGGAAATTAAAGTGTTTTTATATGATTTTACTTCTTGATGGAAATTCACAGGAGTAGCTGTGGAATCCTTGGTATTTTACATAGTTAAAAATGATCACACAATATTAGCAAATGTCGTTTGTGTTTTGTTAGTTTTTTTTACAATTAGCAGGGGACTCTAAGTGGCAGAAAACTATTTAACCATTTTAATTTAATAGTTTATGACTTTCTGTAACTGAGCTTCACCAAATAAAATCAGCTTAATTTAAACTATTGTTTAAACTTGTCTTGACTTCAACATTTTTAATGCATATTTCCCATGGCTACTTACAGCCTAATTTGGAAATAGTAGCTGGACACTTGGTATAGAGGGTGCTGGTGTTCCCTTTATGTAGGAAAGGCTACATTTTAACCATTTCTCTTAAAGGAAAACTAAACCCAAATTTTTACACTCCAGAATATGAACATATCCCCTCTAAAAACACCAATAAACTGTAAAACAGCAATTCAGTAAAAAGCATTAAAGTAAATGTTACCACTGGATGAAAAACTGGATGAAATAACTGTGTGTATGTACAGTGACTGACCACACCCCTGATACCAGTCACATGCTCCCTTGCCTATTCTGTCCTGTAAAAGGATTGGTTAGAGGCTACTAGTGGGTGTGACCAACTGTACCAACTGTAACAAATTCCTGCAGTATCTTAGGACTGAGCATGTATAAAGAACATAATGGTCAGTGACCTCACTGTGCTGTACTGGAACACTGGGGTATAAGACACAAACCTCAATTTAGAAAAAAATTACATTTCTCAACAACCATATTAAAATGATTGGTGAGACACTGTTACTGTTTTTATAACAAGTCGATCTGCCTTCTAATTCAATGTTGTTCTGAGGCTTTAGTTGTCCTTTAATTCGTGTGATAATACACAGCCTACAAAAGTCTTTCATCTGAAAGATACATTTCGTTTGTTACATATGAGTTGTGTTGTTTCTCTCTTACTAGGGAAACAGAAAGCATAAATCTGGCACTGAAATTTGGGATCACTACCTGCGGTGTAAAACCAGTTTTATCCTTTTTGTCTTTTGAAGAAGAATGGGAAAGGATGTATAGGTTAATTTCTTGATCCACTTTTCTGTTTTTCTTTTGTGTTTAAGTTTGAATCAATAAAGGTTTTTAAAAGGACAACTGAAACACATTTTTTAACTAGAATCTATAATTATATGAGAGATTGGAGAGAATATTCTTGCCTCCCAGTGATCACTTATTAAAGTTTGCCACAGGCACTTGCGACAGTCTGTTCTTTGCTTGACTCTCTGCTTAATGTACTTATTTATAAATTCAAGTTTAAAAGTGCTACCTCCCATTTTGTTATATTTTGTAAACTATGGCCTATATTTACTGATATAAAAAGCATTTGCAGATTTTTTTATTTTTTTTTATTAGTAAGGGAAGAGCTCAACTTTACAGAGCATGCTCTACTGTTAGTAAAAAGTTTCTGGAGTGGACTATATATAAAGACAAGATTTATTATTGTATAATTACTTACTGTCTGAACTAGCATTAGTGTTAATTTTAAAGATTTCCTTTAAAAGTACACCTAACTGCAAACAAGTTTTATAAAGGTACCCAAACACTAACAGCGAGATTCAATAAAAGTTCTTATTGTTAAAAATGGTGATAATTTTGCCCCAACCAATCAGATCTTATTTAAAGGACAATTATACTCACCTTCCCTCCGCTCCAGATCTTCATGTAGTAACTTTTACCCAGGGTGAGGACCTGAACCGCTAGGTCCTCACCCCGGGATTTACAAAACCTTCAGCAGCGTGTTGCAGCAACACTGCTCTTGTAGGCTCTGCCCCCTCCTCCCCGTCGGCGACGAGGCCAATAGGAAGGCACGCTTGCTGCAGAGGGAAGGTGAGTATAATTGTCCTTTAACATTTGAAAGCTAACATCTGATTGGTTGGGACAAAATTAACACCATTTTAAACGATAAGAACTTTTATTAAATCTCCCTGAAAATGTCTTAACCCATGTGTTTATTGCCTCAGTCTGAAACAGAAAGTTAGGTTTGCATATGAATCCCATTAACTATAATGAGTAGGGTGCTGAATTATCTGAAATAGAAAAGTCCAGAATGATTGACTGCCATCTATAATTCTGGCCATGTGTGATCTGCTTTATGTCCCTAGACAACATTGTCCTAATAGGTAAAAGAATTAGACATATATTCAAGCAATGAAGGGTAAATCACCTGCACTAAAGTTAAAATGGATACCTTTAGTTACATTGTTTGTAGAAACATGCTTAAGATGATGCGCCGCTCCAAGGCAGTATGCAATCATCAGTTCTAACTTAGTGAACAAATTATACAATCCCTGGGGCGAGCAAGACCATACCTGCTTCTCTCTTTAATTAGTAGGACCTCTTGCAGGGAACCATATGTTCTTACAGAGCTTAAATTCCTTCTGCCCACAGGGCCGTCATCAGGAGTTCACCTGAACTCAGGAGTTCACTTAAACTGATATGAAGGTCCTGTGGATTGAAATGTGTTGTATGTATATATGAGGGCATTGCACCTTTCCTGTAACCTCATGGGTTGTACATTTCTAAAAGCATAGTATTAGCTGGCTAAGCTACCAAATCTAATGTAAAGAAAACAAGTACATTTAAAAACAGAAGCTGGTTTTAAATAAATAAGTTAAAACCAGCTAACTAAATTGCATTGTTCCTGGTAGGCTGACTGTAACTCAGGCTGGAAAATAAACCACGGGGTAACAAACAGTTTTTTAAAGTTTTATCAGGAACTTCTCTATATTGGTGTGAAGACACATGTACATACAATTTGTGCATTTGTGTGTTATCAGAGTGCGTGTAATCCCCAATTTTTGTGCAGATTGAATAAGCTCAAATGAAAGAATATTGGGAAAATTGCTGTGCAAATGCATGGTAAGGCTTGTGAAATGTTCTTTACTGCAATAGCTCTTTTCATATGAATTACCATGCATTGTAGTGTGGCCTCAGCCAAAATACCTTTAGGTGTCTCAAGATATACTCCAAAAAACGTCTTAGATTCTCCATTTGCTTAGCTGTTTTCCAGTGTAAAATTGATTAAGATGTCTAAGGAAAACCTGAATCCTAAACTCTTTTGGGAAAATTTTGCTACGTCTGATGTTCATAATGAAATTATGAACCATGAATAAAAAATTCACATATTTTCTGTAAAGTAATACATAGTTATGTAGGTTGCAAGAACATATTTTAGAGAATAAGAAATAAGAGATCTTCTAAGTTTTCTAAACATTTTTGTCTTTGGGTGTCTTGTTTATGGTAATATTGTTCATACAACGTACAGTAACCTATATAGTAAAAGAGAAATGAAAAGAAGAACGTCCGACTGTCACAGATGAGAGAGGAACAAACACAATTTATAGTTGAGCAGCTGTGAAATTAACTAAAGGATGTACAGCTGGGGCCAATGGAATGAGCTAAGTGGAGAAAAGCAGGAGGTTCTTATGACAGTGTGAAGAGGATTTAGGTGCAGTTTCACCCTTTAACAAGGTTTGAAATACCTGCATGCCAGTGCTGTATGTGTTAATAACAGAAAACTGCTGTTGTAACTGCATGTAGCTAGAACACAGTACACGCAGTTAATGCGGGGGCTGTCCATCCACTGCCTTTCATACAGATGGTAGAGTAATATTTCTGTTAGAGGGTCCCCCCTTTTTTACTGCAAAACCTGCTGATGTTACTTTCAAATTAATATGCTTTTAGACTTGTTTTTAAGAAATGTTGGCTCAGGAATTCAGAATGAATTCAGTTTGAATTTCCTGTCAAACACAGAATTGTATAGTTGTACACCATTTAAGTGATAGAATACATTATGAAAAATTCCATTACATTACTAATGGAAACTATCAAAATTGACTTAGTGAGCTGTAGGCTGGGCTGTCATCATTATGTCACTGGCAGGTGTCCAACACACGGGCTTTCTTAGATTCTGCTCTGTATATAATGGAATATTTTGATCACACCCTTCATTAAATTTATATTTAGATTTTGTCCTCTGTACTATCTGTACAAGTCACAATGTGATTGGAATAGAGTTACATTTATTAGCGATTCAGCTACTTTGATTTTTCACTTCATACAGTCCGACAGCACTTATTATTCCTACACTATTAATAGAGGCCAAAGATAAAATGTTGTAATTGGATTTTTCTAAATATTAAGTTTACAAGCAATTGTCATCCATCTTTTCAGTATTTATTGGCTGCTAGTTGGAAAGGCACCTAATTCTATGTATAACTTACACAGAGCAATTCATTTAATTAGGTTATATGCATTTTCATGAACAAATTGCCGATTTGCATAACCTGCACAGTTCCTCTGAATTTAAAACTAGAATTTGTGTTTAAATATAGTCCCAAAAATTATGGTATAAATGTTTTTATTTGTAATACAATATATTGTAAATATATAACAATGTATTTTTTCTTACTGTATTTAGTAATTCAATTTTCAAATATTATAATTTTAATTATTATTATTAAAACTATACACAGTACAATTACTTTTTATTACTAAATATTGGAGTTCAGAAAGTGAATTAATTAACGTATGCTTTACTTTTTCATTATGTGTCATATTTCATTGGATATGTGCAAATCTATAGATTTCAATTTTCTTAAGAAATATTTAGTTAAAGGGCATGTCCGATCCTTAAACACCTGAGATGCACTGGTCTGTAGACTGCCTCTGGTCTCTACCTCTTCCCCATGCACTACAAGCTCATTATAAACTTGCACACAAGCAGAGGAGGCAACACATTTCCTTAAAATTTTTCTAGCCAGTGCATCTCTGAACAGGTAAGCAACAAAAAGTGGACATGCTCTTTAGATCTAATTGGCCAAAGCACTTGGTTGACATTAACTAATGGTTATACTAGGTTTTCTTTTTACCAAGAAAAATTACCGGTGGTAATTTTTGACATGCCTGGCAGATTTCAGTTTAGCCGAAAATTCATTCATACATGTTTGCAAATTTTGGACAATCATGTGGTCTTACACTATAAGTGCACTGTAAAATCAAGTTATGTTAATTTAAAGCTGCAGCTTTGAAAAAACTGTTGCCATATTTTCTGTTTTCTCCTGCTTGAGCCTCAAACAGTAATGCCTGTGAGTTCTGTGCACTCTCCTGCTTAAGCCTCAAGTGCACGGAACTCACAGGCATTATCGTTTGAGACTCAAGCAGGAGAAAGCAGAGGAAATCTCAGAGAGGTGGAGCTTAACATTCCGCAAACCAGTAACAAGATGAAAGCGATTTTCAAGGCACAAAGCTAGGCTCTAGAGGGGCATAGGCTAAAAAAAAATATGGCAACGGTATTTTTAAAGTTGCAGCTTCCAAATGAACATAACTTGATTTTACAGTGCACTTTAAATGGGCAGCACAATTGGTCAAAATGCAAATAGTTTTGAAGGGTAGTCTGATGCTCTGAAAGATTAAATCTGCAACGCAGCCGTTATAATTACATACAGTAACAAATGTGAGTTTTTTTGGGTGTTTTATCTACTTAAATGCCAAAGGTTAATCATTTTGAGTTCAGCAATAGCAATTTAAATGCTATACCTTAAAGTGGAAGAATGTTCCAGATACTCATTTAGTAGTTTAGAATTGGCAATTGTAGAGCCACTAAGATTGACGTTGGTTACAAGGCATGGATCTGGATCAGAGATTGTCATTGTAGGATAAAATGCAGAGATACAGTAGACCAAAGTTGGAGTTGACTATATGGAGCTGCTCCTATAACTGTTAAGGAGTCATCTAAAGCTGAGGTGAGGACCTTTAGAATGAAAACTTACAATCAGAGGTCTTGGAGCACCAACTACAAACCTATTGCTTAATCAATAAGATGCATCAGCACCAAACTGTAAATTGTGGAGACATCAGATTCCTACTGCTGCTCAGGAGCAGTTGCCCCAGGCACAACACGAGACCAGTAAATAGTTCCTTCCTAGAGAGAAGTGCCAATGGTGTATACAGAATTAGGGAAAATTTAAACATTTCTAAGTGCTTTATTCTCATTTACGATGATGTGGAAGCATTTAGCCAACCTACTACCAAACTATAACCAAAAAAAGGAGATCAAAGGAGAAAGTTACTTCATTCTAAATATAAAGGCGTGCCAATCACTTCAAAGAGGTGGCAGACTGGAGTTTAAATAGTGAGTTTTATTTGCTAATATACATTTTAAATGTTCCTATTTTGTGACAGGAAATACAAAAGGAATGAAGAATCTGCATATTACCTTATTTTTGTTTTATATCATGAGTTTATTCACCAAAGAGGTACAAGACTTCTGTACATTCAGGATTAGCATGGGTTCTAAAACTGCAGTCAATGACTTTAGGACAGCTGTTCAAAGACCTGAGACAGATTGCAAATCTGAAAAAGAAAGAACGAAATACTGGGTAATGAAGTGTTTAAACCTCTTCTCAAAGCAGTTCATATACTCGTCTGACAGAGGTTTCCATACATTTGGCTACTTATCACCCAAATGTCCCTTGTGGCTCCCCATTTACAAGCAGATGTCTTGTATAACACATGAATAAATCATCTGTGCTTCTGGGCTTGTGCATTCACATGTGGTTTTGTAATTCTTTTGCTTTTTATTTGATTAATTGAAAGACTTTTGTTAAAAGTGTATTGAGCGGTGGGAATTCTACCATTCCATTAGGGCATAGCCTGGCGAGTTCAGCATATCATTAACTCTTTAAATCTGGTTTTGAAAATTCCAGGAAAAGTATAGTTTTGTTTAGATTGTAGCACTGATTCTTAACATACCAAGTAATTCTGAATCAGCTGCAAAGTGGCCAAATTGTTCACATAGGAAATATTAATGTATTTAATTATGACGTTGAGAATTAAAGGAAAATGTAATGTAAAATCATGTAATTAAAATATATGATTCTTATAGAATGACTTTAATTAATAGCATGACTGCACATAAAAAATGTACATGTGTGGAGTTCTTGTCTAAGGCAATCGTTTTCTTCTCTTTTTTTAAGAAAAAATGATTAACTTATCCACTGGGTATTAAAATTTAAATGTTTGCACAGCTGGTTTGACACATAAGTGTAATATTTGTGGAATAACTTGTTACACTGTGATTTGTGCTGTTTAATCTACTCTGTAACTGATCTTGAGGGTGTAATGTTTGGGGGATAGGACTTAATTATTGCATTAAATAAAATACTTTTCTAACAGGACAGGTCTGGAGGAAAATAATGTTCAGAAAGATTTATGGTAAAATGGATACATTTTCAACCGAAAACAATACAATCACTTAAAAAATGCCTTTCCACTAAAGCCTTGTACATCCCAAATATAAACACAATAACCACCTTTATTGCACTAAACACGTTCAAACATTAAAATGTCCATAAATAACAATAACAATAGCACCAATATAACAAAAACCCCTGCTGCTGGATAGATATAAGTGGGGACCCACATCTTAAATCACACTATACATTCTCCAGTGAAAATCCACTTAGGCTGGGTACACACCAACAGATATTTCGGGACGGCCAGCTGACCAACCAATAGTGCCATGTATTAGCTGGTCGGACAGAAAAATCTGATGGTGTGGGACGGCTGGCCGCAACCTAGCTCGATAGCCAGTTCATCCGTATCGGAGGAACCGGCGATCTGAACTGTTGGTAAATCATGGCCGATCGTGCAGTCCCATCGATCATGCATACTTTCAGCCGCGCCCACTATTGCTGCGACTGACAGTCATTTGTCCTGGCCGAGTTCTCCATAGCAGCGAACGATCAGTCAAAACTCCTACTGTGTATACCCAGTCTTAAGGTTCGTACACACGTGTAATCGCGGGTCCCGACCCGCGACGCATGATGTGTACGAACATTCGTTTCATCCGACAATCTGCTTGTGTATGGGCCCTTTATCGGCTGAAACGGCCATTAGTCGGGCATCGATCCCTGGCTGAACGGCCGTTTCTTTCGGCCAATAAAGGGCCCATACACAGGCCGATTATCACCCGAAACGAACGTTCGTACACATTGTTCGTACACAGGTCGGGACCCGCAATCGCACGTGTGTACGAACCTTTAGCCTCCCCCACTCAACAATGTGCTCACAGTCACAGTGAATTGCAACAGTGCTAAATAACACAGAGAGCAAAACTGGGACTTAGGACAAAAAGCATAGTTACCCCTACCTTCTGAATATTTCTTATCATCTTACATCTTTTGTTATTTACTAACCCTTTGATATTGGATATTATTCCTTATTTATTCAAAAAAACAGGGGAAATATATTTTATCATTAAGTCCTCTGTACCACATTGCCCCCTCTTGTAACTAGAGGTATTCTCTCCAGTCCTAAAAAGGAAAAAATTTAAATTCTCTTCTCCATGTTTTTCTTGCATATGTTTTGCCATAGTGCTTGCGTCAATTTGGCCATTCCTGAATTCTCGCCATTAATCTCCTTTTAGTCAGACATAAAGGTCCATCACATTTTAATAAATATACAACCTGTGTTGTTTGACAGGTTACCCTTTCACCCACCACCGGGTGATTTATTATCTATATAAAATTTGGCTTCACACATCAGGTTGCATATACAACATTTCCCACATCTCTGGTTCCTTTGGCAGATCTCTTTCCCCAACCAGGCACCCAAATGCCCTTTTGCTGGTTTGAAGTAGCTTTTGCTGACTTTATCCTTCAGATTTCACGCTCTCCTAGTGGTCAGCCCCGGGACCCGTCCTATCTTCTGTTTAATCACTTCATCCTCCTCTAGTAGGAACCAATATTTTTGTAACACACATTTTAGTTCTCCCCAATTAGCATTGTACTGTACAGTGTGGTTAATCTAATCACTTCATTAGACATTTTTACCTTAATTTTCTTTCTTAATGTACAAGTCTTAGCCTTTTCAAACCCTTTGTTGACCCAGGTCTTTCTGTAACCTCTTTGCAGGAATCTACCCTTCAGCTCCTCAGATTGTTCCAATAAAGCCCTATCTGTGGAGAAAGTCCTTCTCATTTTAAGGAACTGCCCACAGGTATCCTTCTCACTAGGCTTTCAGGGTGGTGACTTTCTGCTCTTAGTAGCAAATTAGTGGCCGTCCTCTTTCTGAACGTTTCGGTGACAAGAATCCCATTTTGTTTATGGATGCACAGATCCAAAAAGCTGACAAATGTTCTACTCCATACCACAGTTGTTTTAATATTTCTTACATTAACATTGAGTGCCTTTAAAAATCTCCAAAGGATCACTTTACTACCCCTCCAAAGGAGTAGAACACTGTCCATGAACCTAAGCCAAAATGCGCAAGCCGCCCCCATTGAAGTCCCTCGGACCTTCTATAAAACTTATTGTTGAAGATATTATTGTTCAGAGTAAAAGATAAAAGGGATATTGTGAATTCCATATGTTCCTGGAAAGAATCTCTAGTTTACAAAAGTATTCACATAACTGTTGACCGAAGTTTTGAGAAATAAAGTCCCTGTATGTCTAGAGTCACGAGAAATGTGCCATTTTCTCCCAACATCCCATCAATTTTTTTAAGCATCTCTCCTGTGTCTAACACAAACAAATTAAGGGTATGGAGAAATGGCCTTAACATTTCATTAACAAATTTATCAGCTTTTTTATTGAGCCCTCATATCCCTAAGACTTTGTGTACTTGAGGAATTGTGTAAAATGTTGGTAGTTTGGGGCAATCACAACACATGTAATCTCTGTCATTTTTACTGATTAGACCTTTTTCCCATTCATAATATGCCAATTTTTTCAAATTACTTTGAAACTTTTTTGTGTGGAATAACTCCTAGGGTTTCATATTGTATATGATCTTTTAGTTAGTGTAACTAAAGCTTATACTGCTTTTTTAACATGACTACCACATTCCCACAATTGTCAGCTGATCTAATAATGTAATAATCTCTTTTGGATAAGTATCTTTCTCTCACCCAACCTTAGATTACTCTTCCACCTATCACTCAGGTGCAATGCTTCTATCTCCTGAGTCAAACATTTGAACGGCCGGTACGGCTGAAACGGATAGAAACCACATTGCTTTGTTTTTATTTTAGTAATGTTCACCTTGTTTTTCTCATTAGCCAATCCCATTTCACCCAAGTTCTCATCAAGGAGACATAATAAATTCTTTAGTGCCACTTTCTTTTAATAATCCTTCCATGTCTCTTTTGTTCCTTCCAAATAATTTCAAATACTTAATAAATGCAAATGTATCTAGGGGATTTTTCGTGGAGAAGGACAAACCTTTGGATAGCAAATTTAGTGTATCCTTATCTAGTATCTCATTCAAGAAGTTGAAAATCTCTAAATTACCTCCTCAAGGCTCCAGCTGCGTACCCCATCTCTTTAGCTACTTTTTATGCTCTTTCCATCTGTACTGTAACTTCCATTGGGTACTCTTCCGTGAGAAGGTTTTCTTTCTCTGTTTCCTTTGGTTTGAACTTTTGATTTTCCTATGTCCTCTCCTAAAGGGACCCCTCTCACACTACCATCTTCATTTTCATTTCCCTTGAGACTGCTGACCAACTATAAACATGTGACTTTCTGTAATCCTCACTGTCTCTCGCAAACTTGCTATTTTTCCTTTTCTTCTCTACCTGAAGACTATTTAACTCATTTCTCAATTTACAGTTGAATAATTCAAACTCTTGCCTTTCTTTGTATTTATTCAATTTATTTTTCTTATCCTCTAACTCTTTTTGTATCTGTGACAACTTTTTTTTATCATCTGCAATAATCAGGCTCATGAAGTTCAGTTTGTTTCTGAACTTTTGAACTTCAGTAAAAGTTCGGAAACAATCCCATTAAAGTCAATGGGAGGAAATAGTTTGAAAAGTTCCGATATATTACAGTTACAATAACAATTGTAACTTACTGTGCCGTGGCACCTGGGTGGTCTGGGGAACATGTACATATTACCAAATCGCACTAAACACAAACTTTCCCCACAATTGGGCAATTGTTGGGTTTCCGCATGCTACATTCAAAGGGTTCTGGCCAATTCGAGGATTACAGAACAATACATTTGAAGATTTCTTAAATCAACTGCTACATTCGAGAGTTGGAGACCACTACATTCGAAAGTTACCAAAATCAACTGCTGCATTCGAGGGTTACCATACAATACATTTGAGGGCTACTGAAATCGAAGGATACATTAAAGGGTTAGTGAATTTGAATGTTACATTTGAGGTTTACCGATTCGAGAGTTTGATAATAATCGAAAATATATCCGTGAGTTCGGAAAACCTGAATTAGTTCAGGTAGTTCGAGTTAGTCCAAACTCAGAAAGTTTGGCCCGAACTCGGATTCGAATTAGGGTCCATCACTAATCAGAAGCAGTTTCTGGGTTAAAATATATTTCTGTCTTTGGGGCAGTTTGAATAATTTACTTTGTTAGCAGAAGAGTAGAAATTTAATTAGAACTGTGCAAATAGTTGCAGAGTCAGTTCACTGTGATTGATTATGTTATGTTATGCAGAAATGTAAGCATAAGGTGGGTCATGCCTTTGCTAACCTGACACCTGCTGGAATAGTGATGCTGCAATTAAGTGTGCCAGTAGTCTTGTAGCATCATTTTAAATATTTATAATATCATGCCAAATTTCTTTTCAACACATTTGAAAAGTTCCGGATTCCAATAACTTAATCATTTGAAAAATCGTGATAATCATTAAAGGAATAATTCACTATCAAACATCCTCTGCAGCATCACTAACAGGTCCCGCTTTTGAGTTTTGTACAGCTATAGCACACATGCACGATAATGCAGGCTATAGTTAAACAGAACCCAGAAGTGGTCGGGAATGCCAGTGCTGCTGCGGAGGATCGCGTAACAGGTAAGTTTGCTTTAACTTCGTTCCTGGCTCCACTTGCATGGATTGAAGAATGGCAGGTAAGGCAATTAAAGGTATAGTTCACTTTGGGAGTGAACCATTCCTTTAAAATCAATATTTTGTTAGAGGGAACGTGCACCCCATATCTAGAGATCTCTACAGCTGCACAAGATTGTACCAGGCTGGCAAAGCTAGCAGAGGAGGTGGTATCACTTATATACTGTCCAAATTTTAAATATTGGGGTGGACATGCCCATTAAGAGATAAGTATATAGAGGCTTATTCAATAAAAGGTGCAACATTTTGCTTGTGTTCTTAATCTGCAGCAACCAATTTCATGCTATCAAACGTTTTCAAACTGTAGTACAAAAGTAAAGGTACCCAAACACATTTGATTGTGTATGGTACTTTTAAAAAAAGTATCATCTGATTTGTTGAAGCAAGTAACAGCTGGGGCAAATGTTTATGCCTCTTATTGAATAAGCTTGATAGGGTCACAAGTGAGAGTGCTATTATATAAATAATGTTTATTAAGTTAATAAGAGACTTTCTTTATCAAGTGAGAGTGCTATTATGTAAATAATGTTTATTAAGTTAATAAGAGACTTTCTTTATCTGTGGAGAAACACATGTCTGGCATTCCTTTTGATAATTTTTATTTGTAGCAGGTACACTAGCTAAATGTCTTCATTCATATTCATTTATTAAAATAGCGGCAAGGACATTCCAGAATTTTGGTTTCCATTTAAAAGAATATACATCTTGTAGCAAACATATGGGAGTTTTGTAGCAAATATAGCTTTTATAGCAAACATAGTGGGAGTTGTTGCATTGAGATGATCTTCTATCCCGTATTGGGGCAAAGATGTGTTGTAATGTCAATATTTCCATTAAACATGATGCATAGGGTCACCAGGCATTAGTCTTGGCTATTTAAAAATAATGTAAAAAATGTATGCAGCAATTTTATTAAAGAGCAACTTTGGTCTCAAAACAAGTTAGGGTTAAATAAAGGCCTGCATTGTAATTCCTTTAAAATGAGGCGATAATCACATCTCTGGATGGAGCCTTAAGAAATTACTTTGGGGTGAATGTTCAAACTTCCTGCTTCCAGTAGTTTGAGTGACATCATCTGACCCGCCTCCCCGGGGGAGAAGCATGCTCAGTTAAGACTTAATGCTGGGGAAATCAGGAAGTACCTGAGGAAAAAATTGACAGTTGAGAAGGGGAGCCTATTAATGCAGGCAGAGGCTGGTCACATGGCTGAAAACCGGTGTTCAAGTGTTCAAGCAGTAATAGAACCTTTCCAGCAATAAGTTCTCACAAATTTTATCTAGAGATGTGATTTAGATTTTATTTTGAAGATAAGATGGAAGCTTTTTATATAATTTTTACTAGTTTGGAAGAATTCAAGACCACAGTTACCCTTTAAGAAGAATAAGTTCTTTTCTCTGTCAGTAGATGATAAATTAATCAATCAATGACATTAATCTGAACACAGCCCTAAATCAAATAAACTGATAAGGTTGGTAAGTTAAAACTTACTGAATTTACACTTTTTACAGCTATTGTGCAACTGCTGCAAAATCAATTTTAAGAAACAAATTTTAGGTAAGGGAAGTAAGCGACACAGTTTAGATGTGTAGTTAAAAATGCACCTATTGGCAACATATGTCTACAGTTAAGTACTTCTAGACTATATATATATATATATATGTATACAGAGATATTTGCTGAAAATGGAGCAGCACGAGTCATTCTTTACTGTAGAAGCAATGACAGCAATATATATATATATAATACAGCAGTGACCAATATTTTGTCCGTTCAGCAAAAGTTCAAAAGTTCGAATTCGGATCCATTAAAGTCAATGAGGGAGTGATAGTTCGAAAAGTTTGGATGATTTGCGGCTAAACTAACAATGGTACCTTACTGAAAATGGCTGTGACACCTGGGAAATGGTCTGGGGAACATGTCACTATCACCAAAACTTTTTAAAACACTTCTTAAACACGAACGGGCAATTGTCGGGTTCTGTGCAAGCTACATTGAGGGTTATGGCCAATTCGATGGATACCAAACAATATTTTCGAGGGTTACCGAAAATAGAACCATAAATTCGAGAGTTACCGAAATCAAAGTATACTTTCGAGGGTTAACGAAAATCGAAGGCTACATTTGAGGGTTAGCAAACGATACATTCTAGGGTTAGAGAAAACGATCCATTATTCTAATTATCGAATTTATGATAATTATCGAAAATACAGCTGCGAGTCCGGAAAGTCCAAGAAATCCAGGTCTGGGATAGTTTGAGAAGTCTAAGTTTGGACTTGTTTAGTTGTTTAGTTCGCCTCAAATTCGGGTTTGAGTTTGAGTTCTAGTCCATATCTAATATAGATATGTTGTGCCCAAAAAGACAACCATTGTGCACTAAATATCAATGGGCACTATTTAAATCCCCAACGCCTCCGACGCTTCCACTCTCCTTAGCACAGTGTGCACATGCGCACACAGTGCAACGGACTGGAGATGCATCGGAGGTGTCAGGGATTTCGGCCACGGCTCTGTCAGCGCTGGAACGATCCCGGTAAGTTCTCCTGCATTCCTGCAAGATTCACTGAAGAACGGGAGGTAAGAAATAATGCATTTACCGCCTGTTCTTCAGTAAAACAGTTAGAAAGTTAATTTTTTGATGGGCATACCTTTAACTGCTGTTCCTGTTGATGTTTATCTCTAGCAATCAGGTGTGCTCACCCACCAACCCGCTGCTTGCCCAGTGAAGAGGGCATATTTAGCTACAGATACAGTACGTGAATTGTTTGTTTTTTTGTTTATATTTTGTCTGGGACAGTTGCTTATGCAGTCTTTCTGCATCACACATATTTGAAGTTTTTCTATATTAATAGGCAGATGGTGAGCTAATTTCATGAATAAACACTTCATTTATGTTCATTTCACAGCACAGCAATTACACCAAATAACCCTGTAAATAATTCTGTATCAACTCTAAATGAAAATAATCCATTAGAAACAATCTTGCTTATCCATGTGCAGCCATGTGGGTCCAAAGAGGTCTGTTATATAGGCTGTTGGAGAAACTTTATATAAAAATAGGTTATTGGTGTGAGTTGGATTACAGATAGTAAAGTAAGAATACATTTTAATGGTGGCTACTTAAGAGAAAAATACTACTTGACTACTCTGTCTATTTCATTTCAATCTGGGAGATAGAGATTGCTATGTGTTCATAAATAACAGCCAAATCAAAATATCATATATTTTCAAGAATATTCAAATAAAAATATCATATCATATGGGATATTTCAGCTTGATGTGGCATCAGTTCCGTAAGACAGACAAGAAGATTTGACCAGATTGTAGTTCTGAGCATAGAGAAGGGCAATGAGCAACAATCCAGAGTTCTACATGACAATACAAACATTAGTCGGTTAAAGAAAAGTGTTGGGGCATTTGAAAAAAATCTGCTTATTCATAGTTTTGGGGAGAAGCTTATAATGAGCAGTTGATAACTTAATAGGAGTGTGGGTACATTTCTTTATTAATGAGACCAATGACTAGATTGACCCAGTAAGGTTACTTAGGTGACATTGTGTTAGTACCTGATTTTAAACAGTTTGCAAGCACATTTATAGAGAATTACTAAAAACAGGAAATGATGGGTCAGGAAATAGAATCAGAGAATGTGCATAGCTTCTGTGTCTGTCTCTATATCTTGGATGACAGTTTTTTGTTTTGGATCCTGTGTGATAGGGTGTGGCTCGTTAGCTCTGCATGTGGGTGGCTGTATGTGTGTCTTCCTCCTAATTGGTTGGAGAACTTATTTTTGTTCCGTTCCTGTTGTTCTGAATATTGCCCTTTATAGCATTTAGCTTGCTTGTTGTGGTGTTCTTTTGTCTGTTTTTGATTCGATTATTCTATTTGACCAATTTTTCTGTTTGCTGCCTGAACCAACCTTTTGCTACGTTTTGACCATGCCTGATCCTTCTGTACCTCGTCTGTGCTGCTTCACATTGGTGTTTGACCCAGCTAGTATTGACTACATCTTTGTCTCACCTTCCTGTACCATGCTGTTATGTCTGACTTCTGGTCTTGACCTGGTTAGTCTGACACTACTACTGAATAACCTGGTTACTTGGCTGGCCAGCCTGTTTCTTCTGCTTGTCTCTTCTATACTTATCTACTCTCCTCTAGTCTGCAAAGCCTGTTCTTGTCACTCTGTGCCTTATTTTCTCTGATTGTGTAACACTTTCTAGGTTTTTACAGCATCAGTGTTATATTTCTTGCCCCTAATCCTGGGGGCAACTGGGCTCATCTAGGTGCTTATCTCCTGGTGTCAAACGTAGGCTTGTCTAAAGGTGGTGAAGATTATGGAATAAGCACTGAAGGAAAATCTGGAATTTATTGACACATCACATGATGACAGAGAATGTTCATTTAAGGGCATGTCCAGCCTTAAATTAAATTTTAATATTTTGGTAGAGAACCCCCCCCAACCCCATTTTTTAAATTATTTTTTCAAAGATGCCTGACCCCATCCCTCCTCCTCTTCTCTGTGGCTGACAATCCTGGTCAGTGGCTGTCAGTTAAGGTGCGGCGTGACGTCACATCTTATTGCCTGACAGCCATGAACAGGAAGTAGAGCTCCAAACAAGCTTTAAACGGGAGTAGGGGCAGCACCCAGTTGGCGAGGGACTGGGTCAGGTGAGTCCATTCAGATGTATCTTTGACATATCTAAATATTGTGAAAATGGGGTTAGGGGGGTCCTCTACCAGAATATTAAAAGTTTATTTTGGGCTGGACATGTCCTTTAACAGTAAATGTTACAGCTGTTTTAACTGCTTCTTAGCCAAAACAGATAGCTATGGGTGGTGTTTTTAGATATATAGTATTACTAATATAACTTTCTGGTAGAATAATGATTAGCATTCTATTTTTTATAGATTATGATAATGTGTATACGCCTCAAAGTTTCTTACAATGAATCTGCAGCAGACAAATCTTTTGTTTCACCTTTCTCAAGAACAAAACATGTACAACTTGTCTGATGTTTTCCCTGATGTATTATACATTGTATTTCACGGCAGGTTTATGGTTGACTTTATTTTGCAATGTGTTCTAGCACTCCGTAAAATGGTTCATTTTACATTGCAATGTGTGTTAATGCGTAAATAGTTTACTTTACATTGAAGTGCAGTAGAACACTGCATAAAATGGCTTATTTTACATTGTAATGATTATTAACGTGAAGCCAATTCAAGTCAAATGACAAAGTTAAGTGAACATTTGTGTGCTGATCGACTAGGTATTGTACTTGATCAAACGATTTGATGTTGGGAGATCACGAGAAGAATGAATCCAGTTTTATCTTAACATCTTGGGCTGAATGGAAAAATAAATATACTTTTTATGTGCTTGAGAAAAGAGTGTTTTTGATGGCTGAAATGGTTCTTTTCTGGTTTCATGCCACCCTAATGGTGGGTAAAGTGGCGTACATTACAATGCAATATGGTCTAATACTAGCTAATGCAGTTTAGATCAAGTTTCCTTTATACAGCCGAATACATTACGAAAAGATAAGAACATTACAATACAGATCTGCTTCTCTGAGTAAGAGGCTGCAGAGTTTTGTTTTGTTTTGTTTGTTTTGCTTTTTTTTTTGCATCCAAAACTTAAGTCAAGAAAATCATCAGTATAGCATGTTAAACATAACAAGAGACTGTGACCCTGTATGTTGTTTTTTTTTTTTTTGTTGATTGAAGTTTTTTTCTTTTTATACTTGTGAGAAGGGAGAGATACATGTAAAAACTATATAGAGGGTGATACGACTGTGGGTCTCTGTTTAATTCCTCTAAACTGTTTGCTTTTACAGGAAATCCTCACTAGTTTTTGCCAATGTCACCCAGCCCCATTATCATTGCTTGCATCGTATTTTGATTAGACCACTAACAATAGGAGCTGGTCTGTGAGAGGGACTTAAAGGGTAACTATGGTCTCCATCACAAGCCCCAGCCCCATCAAAACTGATCTTTTCTTAAGCTAGTTACAGATCTGCAACCATTTTTCTATGGACGCCTTAGGGCGAGAAAACTTTTTTTTCAAGTTTGGGAGCAGGACTTATGATGCAGCTGATGATGCCCTGTCCCAGCAGTGGGCATACTCTAACATTAAGTACTGGTGATGTCAAAGCTCACAGTGCTGGTAAGAAAGAAAAACCTTTTATACTTCTGTAACTTTGGATACACTGCAGATAGAAATATGATCCTGGAGTCCTTTTAAAGGTTGGGGTGTACACTTTCTGATAAAGGCCACTTGAATGGAGACCACAGATCCCTTTTAAGTTCTGTTACCATTTTCAGGTACACATTTTTCATAAAAGATTTAACTGTAAGAAGTTCTCCGCTGCTCTCTTATATTTTCTAATGTTTTATTTTTACACTTTAGTTTATTAGGCTGTGGGCACTATCTGCCACCCAAACTATATAGATAAGCATTTAAACTACCGGTATATTGAAGAGCTTATGTTTTGCATGATCCCCCTCTAGCCAGTTGCTGGTACCATTGGCTTTTTGCATATACACAGTAAAGGGTGTACAGAGGTATCAAATGCCTAAAACTGTGTCTTAACAAAATAGTTGCACATAAATAGTCATACAGAAGCCAGATTTTTTTTATAGCATCCAAAAAGAAAAGGATCATCAAAGTTCTTCTGCCCCTGTGTAAATCACTCTCTGTGATTATGAACTAATAGAGTTGTAAATTAAACCTTCTACAGATGGAAGGCGAATGTATAGGAAGTGTATATACTTCCTATACATTCAATACTTTTTTGAAAAAGCACTTTAAGATTGTAAAAAAAAAATTGGAATTGAGACTTATGGAGTTATTTCACCATCAGAAACTTCTAAAACCACTATGTATCTACCAAATGCTATTTGTTATTTAAAAACAAACAAGCAAACAGTTACCTACATAAAGCAGTGCAATTCTCACTTTCCTGTCGTGGGTTGCAAAGCTGAACTGCTCTTGTTGGCACCCAGTAGACAGCACACAGTGTCTATTTACACTATTTACGTCAATAGTCAATAGTATGTCAATAGAATTTCACATTACATTGCAGTTACCGGTACATATTTGTTGGGGTTAAAAACACCTGCTATGCTGGTTCATCACTTGCTGTGTGAAGTATCGAAACATTTCTGATACTGCAGCACCAACTACAATATCTTAAACTCAAGTTAAATACTGGTACATCACTGCAAACAAGTTAGTGGGATTTTCTGTAATTATAGGGTATAAAAAGCACCCTGTATGTTTTTAGGGTCCAAATTGAACCCGGTAGAGATGGCCAAAACTCACCAGTTTTGTTTCATTTTCGGATTCCTGGATATCGGGAAAATCCTGAAGATCCAAAAACAGAATGAATAACCGATTATTATAGAATGTTCGAATGTTCAGATTGTCTGAATTTCGGGACTTCGGATCTTATTTTCTATAATTATTGAACATTCGAGGATTATCGAAAATAGCCTCGAACGTTCTATAACCCTCGAAAATACGATAGGAGACTACTTTCAATTTCCGATCGTATTTTCGAGGAATATCGAACATTCAAGGCTATATTTGATAATACTTGAACGTTCAATTATTATAAAAAATAGGATCCGACGTCCATATTCGGATGGATCATTCGGATTTCCGAACCGAGGGGTTCTGTGTCGGATCTGGGTCCCATCTCTAGAACCCCGTTCCAAATCAGACCTGTTGTTTGGAAGAACAAGAGAGATAAGATGTCCACAAATTTATTTGGTGCTTCTTTTTTCTCATGAAAAAAAATACATATATACATTTTGAGACTGCTATTATGAGAATTTAGCAGCAAATGGTCACACTCCAGTTCAGCTAAATAAAGGTCACAAACAGCAAAGGAATAAATGTTTGTAGTCAAAAGATTTTTCAGTATTGAACTTCCAGTAGCTATCTGATCTACTAGAGAAGGGCTATGTATTTTCACTGGCTAAAACATGAAAGGTTTTCTTTATAAAAAAAATCTTAACTATGGCACTCCCTTTACTTTCCTGTGTTTTTATTCAGTGTGTACTCTCTGTTATGGTCTCTACTTTCAATTTGGCCAGTGTCAAAGCTACGTGGTAGATTTAAGTAGTTTAAGTATTTTTTTTACACATGCTTTTCAAAGGTCTAGAGAGATTTCATTCGTTGTTTTTTTTATCTATATTAATTATCCATTTTATTATCATCTTTACCATCATTGTGCAATAGAGTATCAATTACATAGATTAGGCCTAAAATCTAAAAACAGTTAATATATATTTTACTGATGAAAAAGCTTATTCTTTTCTATCAGATATAGTGTAGTGAGTTGCTTAATAGGATTAAAAGCTGGAAATGGCAAACTACACTCAATGGATTTGTAAATCAGACAGTAGGTTAGTTTTTAGACTTCCATACAAAAGTTGCAACACAAAAAAACATATGGAATCTAAATGTTATAAAATATTGGAATATTCCCCTTTAGTTTGTTGCACTTGACTGTGTTAATCACTGTGAGCTGTGTCTCACAGCAAGGGGGTGCTCTGAAGTGTGACTGACGTGCGTCTGGTTTGATCGGTGATTATGCTACTGATGGAGTGAATCAATCTAGAGGGGGATCTGTTTCCTCTGTGCTGAGAGCAACAAAGCAGTTTGTAATCCCTTTAGAACAACACAAAGCAGGCGACCTATAAATCCAGTTTGAGATTATTTTATTTTTTTTTTGCTTTGAAAGTCATTGTGTAGACATCGTATATTTATATTAATCTGTCAGTAAAAAATTTCAGATGAGGAGTCGTGGTTTGTGAAAATAATTATGGCTACATAAAAATTATGGTTACTACAAAGCAAGAAATAGCTTTAATATTCCAATATTAAAGAGACTTCACAACATGAAAAATAACAAAATAAGACATTACTATGTTAAGATGTTGTTCTTCTGAATTAAAGTATTAGGGTTACTCCCGCAAGTTATCTTTTAAGGGTTAAAAATTACTAATGGCTTCCTATGGCTGTCTATTGCTACTATATATATATATATATATATATATATATATATATATATAAGAAATTGAACCCAAGTAACAACTCACTGTATTAAAGGGTCCCAATTCCTAACCTTACTGCCAAAAACTTCAAGATTCACTGCAAAGAACAAATAATGGAGAGTCCTCTAGGTTAAAGTGCAAAAAATTGTTACATTTATTAGTTCACCCCTCTGTACACAGCACGGCAATGTTTCAGGCATGACTGTGCCCTTTCTCAAGCACTGAAAAGCCTTGTCTTCAGCATTGTGTGGCTACTTTTGATGCATTTTTGAGAATCAACAAAAATCAGCTCTACAGGTGTTGAGTAGCTTTTGGAATAAAGCTGGGTAAACACAGTAATGATTTATAGAAGATGACTGATTGATTCCATTGGAAGATACCCACATTCCCAATCTTCTCCCTTTTAATTTAGATTGGGAGATCATCCGGGTAACCAGCAGATGCTAATGGCTCCTTATAATAAAGTGTAGGGGCTGATAGAAAATGTACATTTCTCCGCCACACACACTGTATCAGAACTGCTTTAGTCCAATTACCATTGGAGTCAGTGAGAATTTTTTTCAAATTGGATGTGCCGTCAGATGGTATTGTGAATAGTGAACAGGGTTAAAATTTGGAATTGCCCTCTGGTTTAAAATGCCACTTAAGTTAAAATATTTACCCATGACAACAAACTCAATTGGCTATTGTAATATTGTAAATGTTCATAGTTTTTATTTATTTATTTATTTGAATAAGGAAAATAATGCATAATGACCATTATTTAGTATAACATTCTAACCTTGAATTCAATTTCATGTATCTGTGTTTCTGCATACAAATAAAAATGTGATCAATGATAAATATTTTTAAAGTAGCTTTGTAAAGCAACCACTTTTGCAATATTATTAGCTTTGAGTTTATGGTTTGAAACTGCCATAAAGATACTTGGAAATTGACAGCAAAATGCAGTAAATTGCCACAAACTTATTATAAGACCTCTTTCCCTAAATAACTGCTGCTGGTATCCTAAGCTGAAGCAGCAGGACACAGTACCTTGATAAACTGGTGTTCAGAGACTCATATTCTGAATGCTTCTATTGATGTCTTTTTAAAGCCAAAACACCAAGCCTTGGGGCATGATAAATGGACTCCATTGCATGAACTGCCAGAGAAGCAACTCTTATTGAAAGCAGGGGAAAACAAGTCAAAAAATCAAAGAGAGCTAAAACTGTTTTATATGCTGCCCTAAAGCACCCTCCCATTGCAGGGATATCTCCTTCAGAAACAGAAGATTCATGATTCCCTGTAGTTTCAGTGGTAACATCCTCCTCAAAAAATAAAAACTTTTTATACACTTCCTATACATTCGCCTTCTATCTGTAGCAGGTTCAATTTCCTACTCTATTAGTTCAGACATAATCACGGGGAGTGATGTACACAGAGGCAGAAGAACTTTGATTTCTGTTTGGATGTTTTAACCACTATAGTTTATCGAAATATATTACTTTGTCTCAAGGTTTCTATCTTAAAAAAACTTACTCTTAACTAGAAATGGTACCCCCATTAGACGTTTCTGTATGTTGTAATTTAACATTTCTGAATTATAATGGATAGACTTTTCATTATATGCCATACACTTGAACAAAAAAAGCCTAATGTTCTGTAAAAACATTAGGAGGGGAAGGCAACATTTAGTGACACATAGCTTTATTTAGAAGGAACCAAGGTGCCACTCAGATTGAAAGTAGAGAAAACAATTAAATCAAACCTCACTTATGATTGTAGGAGACCTCTTAAATAACACATAATCAGTTTGGATATACAATCATTCAGACCGATTTTGCCAAGAAATCTGTTAGGAACAATTGCTGTGTCTTTAAGTCATAGCCTAACTACCCCATCAGACTAAAATATCAGGTAGAAATATATATCAGGCCTTAAAGGGGAAGTCCAGCGCAAATACATATACTTTTTCAGAAAAAAGAGCAGTATTTTTCATCCCAATGACCTTAATCTGCCAATTCAGCATTGTGTCTGTATATAAATCAATGCAATCGAAATACTGACTACCTGCTTGCAGGACCCCTAGTTGAGACTGTTATGGTCATTCCCTTGACCCAGCACCTGGGTTGATTCAGTTACTCAGTAGAGATCTGAGCATCTTTGACCCATCCAACAGCCAATCAATAGAAATAACTGTTAGGAATATTCCAAGGAAGTGGTGCATCCTGGGAAGAAGAAGGACCGTTATAATCTGAAATGTCAGCTCCCTAATGTCAACAGCAAGGAACAGCAAAGGGTATGAAATCAACTTATTTTTCAAAATGGAAGAGAATATGTAGAATAACTAAGTATGCATTACACAAACTAACAATTTATTAATATTGATAATTTCCACTGAACTGTCCCTTTAAATGCAGTGTTTAGTTACTTGCAATGGAAAATATGCAGTTAGGCAAACAACATTTATATCTTGGACATTATTGTGTTTGTGTTTAATTTTCATATTTTAAAATGATTCAATTAGCTGGGGATCCTTTTTACAAAGGGATGAATAAAAGACAAGTGGGCCAACATAACACCTAAGCAGCCCGCTGTTGTAAGATCAAGATGGTGTAGCTGATTAAAAATCAATCATAAAGTAGTAAAAATGTTCATAACCTTGCACCTTCTAGATTGGGCAGGTATGAGCTTGAAATGCTGATGGAATTGTTTAACTGATCCAATCAGTGTTTGATAGACTGCCTTTTGATTGCAACGCTTGTAATGAACAAATAGGCCTTGTATTCCTGCTTTTTTTTTTTTTAAGTGTTTTTTGCTTAAAGGGCAAGTCCAGCCCCAAAATGAAAACTTACATACAGGTAATTCACCCCCAAAGCCATAAATGGTAATAGTTTGAATTCTGAAATATATAAGTCTAACCTGAAATCCTGCACAATGTCCTGTTTTCCCTGTTTCTGCTTCCTGGTTCTTCCAGTAAGCAACTATCAGTTATGGATTTGACAGTTGACATCACAGCCAATGACTGAATGTTAATCCCCTATCTCCCTCTTCTGAGCATGCCCAGGCTCAGTACACGTTTCTAAATTGCTCAGTTTCCATGAGGCATCCAGAAGCATATAAGGCATACAGTAATTAATTCATAGGACACATAGGACATACTTTAAAGAGGCCATTCTTTCTAAAAGTTGTTCTTATGAGGGTGGAGTTGTACTTTAAGCAACACAGATGTTGCCTTTTGTACCCAAAAATTAAAAAAATTAAAAAAAGGAAATTGGAATTTATTTTTAGATAATCTACAATTGCATTTGCATAAATAAAATAATCAAGGCAACAGTACAAAAGTAATCTTTAATATAACAGAAACTATATACACACACACACACACACACACACACATATATTGTATGTGGGATGTGTTGTTAGACATTGAAATGGTTGATGCAGCTGTATTCCTTTTTTTTCTCTCTCTCTTTTCCTCTCGTTTCTCGTTTTCTTCTCGTTTCCATGGAGACAGTAGTCTGTAGAAAATTTGTGACAAAATCATGGCAATATAGCTCCAGCCGTAAGGGGCAGGATGGGCGTATATGTTTTGAGGGAGAAGGGAATAAATTTAGGGGATTAAAGAAGGTACTGTACATTCAAAGAGTAACCACTTAGAACAAATAGGTGGTCACTGACAGACAGATATGTTATCACACAGATGTAAATGCTAGTCATAAACCCTTTTTCCATTATCCTCAGTACAGAACCATATTGCACATATGACTGCTTTCTGAAAGCTGCGTATTCTCTTGAACTGCAATAAATGTTTTCAACACTTGGTTCCGTCATTGTTTACCTCGTGCATAAGATATTCAACAAACACAATAGTGTTTAAAAATGTTCTAACCTTTCTAAAAAAAAAGGTTTTTTTTTTGTTTTTTTTTTGCTTTAACAAGAAATGGGTTTATGAATTTCGTTTTAAAGTTCTTTAGAAAACACTATGTTTCAGACTTGTTTTATTAATCCTACCGAGGTGTCAGTTTAAGAATAAAAGTAAAGAGTTTGCGGTTAAAGAGTCTCTCGCGGGTATGCACTTAGACTGCTTGCTGCAATATAATGTAACATAAACAACCAAGAATAGAGGCAAAGAGACTTGCCAATTACTTCATTGCAGAGTTCTTAATGTCTGCACACCACAGTGGCAAAGCAGCTGAACAGTTGTGCTCCGAACAGAGAATGAAAATTAGGTGTAAAAGGGAGAAGAGACATGGTAAAAGGGTACACATTTAAAAAAAAATGAAATGAGATGTGGCCCTATTTTTCCATGTTAGCAATTTCGACTGAAAACCAAAGTATTCCTATCATAATATCTAATATTAGCAAATCATTCTCAACTGATGGCATACTCATCTGAGAGATACTAACATGTATATTTATAGAGGTATATGTGTTATATTTGGCCACATTATATTGGTGGAAGTGTGAAAAATTTTAACATCCAGTTACCCAAGGGCATTTCTAGGTGGCACATCCATGTTCTTCTTCCATCCGAGGGAAACCAGTTTTAAAACGCAATAATCTTGCTATGGCATTGAAAAAGGGACATTTAAATTATATAAACCATTCTGATTAAAGGGCATCTATAGTGAAATTTATACATTGCTCTAATCCAGACATAAAAAAAGGTTATTTTATTGTGCCTTATTCTTACCTTCCTCTGTGGCTATGTGTTTGTACACAGTCTGATTTACTGCAGAGCTCCCCCTCACCTCTCTGGTCATTCACCCATTCATATAATCCGGCTGTGAACCAAGCCGCTCATGCGCATTAATCTTCCTATTCGTCACTCTAACCTTTGTAAACCAAAAAAAAACAAAAAAAACCCCCTCCTTATTTAAGCCTGTAGAAAGGAAGTGTCTCCATTTTTCTGGAGATACTTGCTACATAAGGAGCGGGAGGGGGGTGAGTTAGAGAGACCCTGCCCTATTACTGAAGCCTGATCTCCCTTTGACAGGCAATAATTTGGTGAAATCTTTGGAGGAGGGTAACTTCTATTTTTAACCAAGTATTTGCCAAGCATTTAAGTGAGCAGGAAGGAGTCATTGGGAGGCTGTAAAACTTGTGTAAGCCTACATACTACACCTGCATGCCATTAGGGGATTTAATTGATAGATCAAGCTGGAGTGGTGTATTGAAATCTTGACTTTTTTTAACTTATATATCTCAGGACAGAGGACAAAACTGAAGATAATAAACTATAGATGCCCTTAAATACATATATTTGTATTATTGTGTACAGTTGCCATATAAACAGAAAGATGGGGTGGGTGTTGGGGTGCTTCAGTAGGTGTATGTGTGTACTTGTGTTTGTGTGGCAATAGAGCGTGTGTTTTTGTGCTAATGACTGAAAAACCTTTTATGATATAGGTATGGTTGCCATGGAAATGGAAGGGTGGGGTGGGTAGGTGCTAAGTGCATCACTAGGTGTGTGAACCTGTGTCTGTGTAGTGTTAGGGGTTTATGTTTTTTATGGTTTAGTAATAGTTGACATGGAGTGTGTTTTGGTTTGTGTACCTATATCATTGTTGGGTTGGGGTAGGTTTTAGTGTTTTATTTGTCTTCATTAAAAATAAAATGCAGGTCAATACATGTGCGCAGATACAAAGTAGCTTTCCAGCTCCTGACTTGTTTCAGGTTATGCCCCTTAATTATAGGAAATTTGTGACCATAAAAGAGAGATTTCTTTTTTGTGAGCCTGCAGATGTTTGAAATGTACAACCCTTAACATTCAGCAATAACAGATGGCAACAAGAGAATTTTGGGAGTTGTAGTTTACAAACATTTTTACAATCTAGAATCTAAACATATACCTTCTAAAAACACCAATAAACTGTAAAATAGAAATACAGTAAATTGCATTAAAGTAAATGTAACCACTTACTCTGTCCTGTAAAAGAAATGGATAGAGGCTACCAGTGGGTGCGACCAACTGTAACAAGTTCCTGCAGTATTTTAGGACTGAGCATGTGTAAAGAACATAATGGTCAGTGACCTCACTGTGCAATACTGGAACACTGGGAATTAAGACACAAAACTCATGGTAGAAAGTTAAATTTCTCAACAACCATATTAAAATGAGATGTGAGACACTGATTACTGCTTTTATCTAATAAGGAGATCTAATAAGGAGATATGCTTTCTAATTCAATGTTGTTCTGAGGCTTTAGTTGTCCTTTAATGTGCTTTTATCTTACTGTTATTATTGTTTTAAGAAACAGCAGTACAGTAGTTTGAACCTTTCAGACAAAAATAATAATAAACAATACATACATATTCAAATACATATAGTATATACATAAATAATGTGTAGATATTATTAAAGGGACACTAAAGTGAAAAAAATTACTTGCCTTTATCCTTTTGTATATTTGTAGTTCTTCCAGGAAATTGATCCCTGTTTGCTCTCAGTGCTCCCTGACACTAGATCTTCTCATGTCCTGTTTAGTTATTTTGTGTTATAGTGAAAGTGAAACTGCTTTGCTATGGGAAGGTAAGCAGCACTGCTTGAATCAAATAAGATTTTCTTTCAGCTGTAGGAGTTTGAAAGGGAGTGGGTGGGGGGACTTGGGAATTGATTTATTTAGATATAGTGCTACATTTGGACTTTAGTAACATAGACAGCACAAACGGTGTTAGCTGCTGGCAAAGAAAGAGTAACAATTAATGCTTTTTTTCTTTTCATGATTTTGCTGAATCAATTAGCCATGCAAAGACAGAGAAATAAGTTTTGCTTTTATAGAATGGATAGTTTCTACATATAGTGTGTCAGGGGGAGGGGCTGGGTGATTGAAAGTCCTGTACTGACTAGCTATGCCCCTGCCTCTTTAAAAAGTTTTGTCCACCCCCAAAACTAAAGTTTAACCCCTTACTGGCCACATTAAGAAGTTTAAAACAAGCCTTACCTTACATTTCTCCTCAAAATGGTTCCCCTACTGTGCCCCTCCAAAGTCCATGAAACTGTTGTGTAGAAGCAGTGTGGGACTCATGCTGTGCCTGAGTCTGCCTCAACCTTGTCAAGGTTTGAGGCATGCTCAGTGCATCCCTCCCCCCCTCCCTCTCCCTCCCGTTTTTCTCTCCCTCCCTCTAACATTAAAACCTTTTGATATGCGGTAGGGCATGCTCCCCCAGCCCCAACTGCATTAATATTATTGTTAGAAAGTCCCCCAATCTTTACTTACCTTCCCTCTCTCCTCTGCTGTTCAGAACTCCTGGCAGCCTTGACCGTGATTGGCTGCCTCTCAGCCAATCACAGAACGCGGCTGCTGGTTCCGCCCCCTGCTTGCAATTCCATGCAAGCAGAGGGCTGGAACACTGCGGCGGAGGAAAGAGGGAAGGTAAGTAAGGATCAGGGGACTTTCTAACAATAATATTAATGCGGTTGGGGCTGGGAGAGCATGCCCTACCACATATCAAAAGTTTTTAAAAGGGATGGACATGCCCTTTAAACCCCAGTTTTAAGATTGGGGGTAATTAATCTTTATTACTGTGTGATTAGTTGGGAAATTATTTGGCACAGTTTACATGTCCTTTATGTTGTGTATTGACACATGAGGAATGAGATTAGCTTACTGTTAAAATCTATGTAAGGGATAGGCCACACTTGCGTTTTTTGTGAGTTTGCGCATGCAATTTTTTTCTAACATAGGAATTGCAACAACACACTAAAAAAACACACGTTTTCGGGTGCAATACAATTGCGCATCCATTTGCGATACGCAATTACATACGATGACCATTTTTATGCGCAATCTCATGCAATTCCGTATCTCAAAAGGAGTAGTCGCATGCACAAATGCACAGGAATCGCACCGGAATCGCGTGCGATTCCATGGGCGATGCCGTGTGGCCGTGCCCTAACTTGCATTATCATAGACCTCTTTCAGTATAGTAGAGAAATGTTTCTACCACTTAGTTTATCTAAGTAATCCACTTGTATGAGAGGAAAATCAGCCCAGTTAAATTTAATTTAGTACTTTTAGATATGCATTAACCTGGATGACTGAATAACCTTCAAAAGCATCTCAGCAGACCTTTTTCAGTTTTGTTCAATAAAATCACTTTGGCCTTGGTAACATATATGAGCGTTTTCTTTATCAAGCACAGCTGCTTCTGTAAGAACACCACTTACTGTATATATTGTTATGAAAAATAACTGCAAATGCTTTGGAGCATGACAACAAAGTTCATTTATATATCCAGTCAAAGAGTTAGCAAGTCTTCTGAACCCTTCAATGCTTTTTCGCTGAGCCCTGTGTGTTGAAGTACTGTAACAAGTTTTCATAAAAAGCACCAAAAAACATTTCTCTTGAACTTTTCTCTTTTCAAGATGTTCAATCCCTGTAATTTGTTTGCTCTTACTGTTACTCTTTTGGTGCCAACCGATTTTCACCCTTTCTTTAAAGGGACTGTAAACTCCCCTAAACTCCCAAAAATAATTCTGTGCCATTCTTTTTTATTATTCACAGGGAGGTGAGAACGCTTATTTTCACCTCCCTGTGAATAATAGGACGCTCGGAGGACCTGGAACTTACCTTACCCGCCGCTCCACTCGCAGCCGCTCCTTCACTGAACAGCTGTTCTCTCCCGATCGCGCGCCCTATCTTTTGTATTGGCGCGCATGTGCCTAAGATAGGGCGCGCGGTCGGGACAGAGGGGCTGTCAGTGAAGGAGAGGCTGCGAGTGGAGCGGCGGTAAGGTAAGTGCCAGGTCCGCCGAGCATCCTATTATTCACAGGGAGGTGAGAATAAGCGTTCTCACCTCCCTGTGAATAATAGAAACGAATGGCACAGAGTTATTTTTGGGGGTTTAGTGTTCTTTTAACTTTTGTGTCAGAAGATTTTTCACCTCCCAGATCTCGATTATTCTAGTAACATTTTGTAATAGTACTGGCAGGAATGGATTTAGGGGAATGCAAACTTCTGTGCAGCCAATTCATCTCCTGACCATAATCCTAATAACTCTTTAAAATGCACGTAGTGCAGGATGAAACTGAAGAAAAGAGGTCTGGCATCCCACTTCTACACACATGACTCCATATTGCATCTGTACTTGGCAGAATAAATGTCCAAATATGGAAATAGGATGCCATAGGAAAATCAGGGAAGAATAATACTTATGGTTCCTTACTGTGTTCAACTCTTAAATCACATGAACTTTGCTTGAGTTGTACAGTATATGTACTTTTTATATGTCCCATTAAGCAGAACCTTTAAAAAATGGCAACATTTTTTAAAAATAACTTACATAGGTAAAAACATTCTGATGCATGCTTACTCACTGAAAATCCCCTTTTGCTTTGAAAGGTTTTGCTACGTGATATTTAACAGTAAATGTCAAATTATTAAAGGTATTAAAACCTACTGATTATAATGCCAATGAAGAACTATGCATTGATTATACAGTCACATCTAAAATAAGTTTTGTTTTCTAATTCTTGTGTCACTTGCATCTATAGAGAAAAAAGCAGTTCCAAGCATTGCATTTCCACTAGTTGCTGACACCTATCCCTTTCCTTTAAATGTGGCTACACACGTGTGCTTGTCAGCCAAAGCAGCTGTTTGTTTCCAACTCACCAAAAAAAAAACCCAAAACTGTCTGATGATGTAATATGGCTAATTTTTTTGGAATGATCTTTGGGATCTACCATGCATTGAGCAATAGTGGTCAAAAATCTATTTCAGCTGAATTTTACAATTTATTTTGCTATGGTAGCCAGTAGCATTAAACATTCTACAGAAACCACAGTTTATCAGTTAAGGGCTAGGCCCCACTAGGCTATTTGTATATCTGTATTAGCGCAGCGCTCAATACACACCAATAGAAGAGGATGGGAGTGGCAGACTTTTCACAGTGCATGCAATCAACATATTTGGTGCGCACCGCATGTGCTGCAATATGGTTACATCAAAGGAATCCCTGCACATGCACAGGATAGTGCACATGAATCACGTGACATTGTGAATTTGCTGTGTTGTCTAGTGGGGCCTAGTACTAAGTTGTCTCTATGAATGAAGAGTTTTTATTATTATTATTATTATGTTCACTTTCCATGTGCCTTTACTTTTGGTTCATCTGGGAATATGTCCCACGGGTGTACTTTATATTGTTCCAATTAACTAGAGCTGAAACTGGCACAATTACATGCATTAACAATTAACATTTGTTCCCCCAATCTGGCTCTTTTACACAGAAAAAGAGATGCAACTGGCAGCATACACTGAGACCAAGATTAGGGGACATAAAGTTAGATGGCCACAAATGATTAGGAGGTGAAAACACAGTTACTTATAGAAATGCATTGCAAACTGTTTTACACATTTGTTTTCTATTTCATTTTGTATTCATGTCTCATGTGTTTTTCCATATATATTTTCCCTTATCTCCAGTTGACAAAGATTGTTTTTTTTTTTTTAATACTGTTCTTCCATTGTACTGCATATATTCTGATGATCATAACATCTCTTATATGGTTCAATGTGGTATTCACTGCACTCTTCTATTGCACAGTATAAAATAGAGCTTAGGAACTGTGCCTGTTCTTACTGTCTTCTTTAAAGGATTCAGCACCTTGTATCCGAGACTGGAGCCTTCTTCTTCCTTCTGAAGCCACTGTCTCTTGATCCGGAAAGGTGAATAGGATAGTGAGTTCATCAGTGGTACAGTAAAGCACACCTCTCAGAAGGAAACATGCTGGGGACACTAAACCAAGGAAATGAGTTCCAAACAAACCTGGTTCGTGGATTCGTCAGGATTTTTGGATTTTTTTTTGGATTTTTTTGGGGGGATTTTTTTCCTGTAACTCAGAGCTTATCGAAAATTAGAAAATTGTAGTATAAAAAATTAGTAAATCAAAAATTACACAAAGCTGATAAATGCGTTCGAAAATTGAGATTGAAAAGCCAAAAATCATAATCGAAAAATGTAAAAATTCTGCTCCAATTGGGTTTGAATCTGATTTTTACGATTTCAAGTCCTGCAAAACGAAACTCGCTACTTTTGTTTATCTCAGGTGTAAAAAAAAAAGAAAATCTCAGAAAAGCTAATATTTAGGCTTGCTTTCATTTAGATTATACATCATAGAATGATCTACAAATCAAACTTACATTTCATACCTCACTGTACAGTTTAACTCGGGTAGGTATGGCAAAATAAAATGGTGCCTATTGATATTTTTCATAGTGATATCTGGTTGACAATTGATCTCTCAGATTTTATAAGGTTGATTTAGATTTCTAGAAAAGTATGTTGACTCTGTGCAGAAACGGTACCATTTAATCAGCTGGTACATCCTGCATTTTTGGAAGGTCACCTTGATATCTAACAAGCATTTTTTCTCTGGTGAATGCTCCAGATAAACTGTTGCAGTTCAGTTCTTGTCGACACATAAGGGAAAGTGATAAAATGCTGAGAATTGCAGGATAAAAATAATAAAGCATTCACTGTGCAATATTTAGTGCACCTTGAGGAGTGAAAAAAAACATCCCTGGATATACATCTGTTTATAGAATTTCATCTTTTTGTACCAATACAAGGAATATTTATTAGTCTGTCTAATGGCATGTGGAAACTCCTGCTGACTACTGGAAGAGGCTTTGCCTTTCATACTTCAGAATGATTTCCTCTATTAAACTAAAATGAATCAATAGGACATAGCTTTAAAATGTAAGTGGAAATTAAATTCTCAAATTATTGAAAATAGAAGAGATGAATGCATATTATATGGGTTTGAATGCTTGTAGTAAGCAGGCAAGTAATTAATTTATATTAAATAGTTTAAAAGATGATGTGGAGAAAAAGGTGTTTATCAGTTAAGGATATTTATGAGCTTTGTAAAAGGAGATGTGCTTTATCTTGAAATAAAGCTGTTATGTACTAGGTAGCAACACCCTTATACTAATATATGCACTGATTATCTGAATAATTGACTAAACAGTGAGCAAGTCTATTGACAATACAGTGCTGCTTCATGGTGCAAAGGAGCTAGGGACAAGTAGTAAAAGCAGATAATAGCTGTTTTGTATTCTTCAGACAAGCAACAGTTAGTTCATTAGGAAAATGTAACATATTGTAAAGTCTTCTTCATATAACCTAGCATTCTAGTTATATACACTCAACCATGTAAGCATTTTTTTTTGTACCTACAGCAGAAATACATTTACCAGCACAGCAGGATAGAAAGCCAGATTCAGAGTAAGGGTAAAGGGTGCCAAGGGCAAAGTCTTAGCTATGTACCTACTGTATTTCTTACTACAGTATTAAAATTTAAAGGGCATGTCCACCAAATAAATATTGATATGCTGCAGGAAATTGCTATAAACTTCGTGAGGTCGAGGTTTATAGCACTCACAGCTGTCCCCAAATGTACTTACCAGCCTCCATTCCCCCACTGCCTTCTGCTTAACTTACGTGCCTTTTCCATGCATGAAGGTTAAAGGATAAGTACACTGTAAAAGCAACTTAAGTTTAATTGGAAGCAGCACCTGTTCTCCTTTTTTCCCTAGGTCCTTCCTGAGCCTACCTTTCCTGATGTAAAGTTCCTGACATCTTGGATCTGCATTGTAGACTCTGTAGCTCTGCCCTTTCGAGACTTCCTAGATCTCCTTCTTCTTAAGCCTCCAAAAACAGTGTCCATTTGGTCCGTGTCACGTTGTGTGCATGTGCATGCGTGCACACGAACCAAATGGACACTGTTTACAACAGGAAAGGTAGGCTTAGGATGGACCTAGAAAAAAAAAGGGGGGGAACAGATTTTTTAAAGCTGCTGCTTCCAATTAAACTTAATTTGCTTTTACAGTGTACTTATCCTTTAAGCAGGGGGGGTTCGACCAGCATCCGCTCCCATGATTGTCTAAGGCATCTTGCCGTAGCCAATCACAGGAGCGGATTTCAGACAACTCTAATTGTAGCTGGGTCAGTGTCTGAGGTGCTTGACTGGGATGTTTAAAAAAAATTGTGAAGTCTTTATTGGTTGTAAAATTTTAATTTAATTTAAGATACATTATTAAGAAATACATTGCACAGAGCTGTGTTAAGATCAGGTTCCCTTCATTGTCCTCCCCTTCAGCTCTGTACTTTACTTTTTCTTTTAGTTTAACTATGTTGAAGGGTAGGCAGAAGAATTGTAATCTGTAAGAGATTGTTGCAGATTTATATTTTTAGAAAATTATCGAGAATAGCTCTGTACATTTGAAAATTATTGAAAATTTGAAAACGGAACAAAACTAGTGAGTCGGCCATTTCTACTTATAATATGCATATAATATTACATGACATAAATTCTCATATTTACAGTAACTTAAAATTATTAGCTATTATTTTCTTCTTCTGTTTTTTTCTTTAAAAGAGGAGAGCTCATTAGTACCATCCTTTAACTTAAAAAGAAAATTATAGCACCCAATAATGTATCTACCCATAAGTATTACACAAAAAATTAGATTTAGAAAGAGGGTATGGCACCTTACTCCTTGCTACATTTTATAGCACTACTGGTAGCTATACCACTGTATAATATTGGGCCAGATAGAAAAATTTCTATGGAATCAATGGAAGAATCAATGGAAGTTGCCGGAACCAAACTCAAAGGGATTGATCTGTTATGGTGAGTATGTGTACCCTGTTTAAAATGATACCAACTAAAGGCTGCGGTTAAGTGACAATACTAGAAATAGAAAGCTGCAAGTATAGGAAGCAATTGAAACACATCTTACTACTTATAATTGAATGGCTCAGGGCTTGTAGAAAGGGGAGCCTGCCGAAGTGAAGTACTATCAGATACTGTATGCATGTGGAAAAAAAGCTACTAATATTATTTTCATGCTGAGCTCTTACATTTTTTTCACAGCTCCAGCTGCCACCAGCTCTGTGCAGAAATCTGTTGCATGCAGGTTCTTAGCATTACATACAAATATTATGTCATACAAGTACTTGTACCCCTGTAAAATAAATCTGTTTACTTTGAGACAAAGTTATATCTTAATGTCATGTCCTGTTAAAATTTGTGGATATCCAGACTGGGCCTTTGTCAAAAGAAGTAGAAGGAAAGCAAAGAACATGAATACCAACAGTGAAGGAGAAAAGCAAGACAGGGGAAAGAACATGGTGATCCCATATGTAGCAGGGGTCTCCGAGAAATTAAGAAGAATTTTCAAAAAAGACTGTATCCCTGTCTGCTTTAAACCGAACAACACACTGAGGCAGCAATTGGTACTTCCGAAAAACCCAATACCGAAACACAAGAAAAGCAACATCATATATGCAGTGCAGTGCAGTGAAGAATGCTCTGATTTGTATGTGGGGGAGACCAAACAGCAACTGCATCAACGTATGGCACAGAAGAGCCAATTCCTCGGGTCAGGACTCAGCCGTGTACCTGCATCTTAAGGATAAAGGACATACCTTTGAAGATTGTAATGTTAACATTGGCAAAGGAACGTGACTGGTTCAAGAGAGGTGTTATATTTGTGCTTTTAGTGTAAAAAAAAAAAAAAAAGCTTTGTGTTTATTTGTTTGCTTCTGTGTTGTTTTGTTGCTTTGTCTTTTGTGTTTGTGTGTGTGTGTGTGTGTGTATATATATATATATATATTAATTTTTTGGGGGATAATTTGGGAGAGGGAAATGCCTGGCAGGGCAAGAGGGAGACCCAGGAGCAGGGGTGCTTCTGCACGTGGAGGGAGAGGGAGAGGGAGAGGCAGAGGAGAGCCTACTGAAGGCTCTGGCCAGGAGCTACCTGGCCCTTCGCAGGGCAGCCGGGTTACCGTGCCCGATATTTTTAGGGGTAGCCGGGCTAGGGCTATCCCTTCTGATCAAGGAAGGCGGGTAGTAGAGTGGATTACCCAGCCTTCCTCATCCACCTCCTCACAGGCACAGAGCAGCCGAGCTGCTACTGTAGATATTGTGCCTGCTCCTTCCTCACCTGAGGCTCCTACTGTGGGCATGGAACCTGATCCGCTCTATCAGGAGTTCGTTGCCCACATGGCCCGTACCTTCGGGGATCCGGAGGAGGAGTCTCAGGATATGTTTTCGCACACTATGTGTGGGGCTAGTGTGCTTGAGGAGGAGCTGTGCACTGATGCACAATCTTTCCTGTCGCCCGAGGCGGAGGAAAGTGCTCAGTGCACAGGGGGACAGGAGGCTGACGATGTCACGCAGCAGTCTGTGAGCAGCCAGGGAACTAATGCAGGGGGTGAGGTTCCAGATGCTGCTGCTGTTAGTGATGCAGCCTCCAGTATTGAGGAGGTGGAAGTGGACGATGAGGTCACCGATCGTCCATGGGTGCCCTCTGTGAGAGAGGAGGAGGATAGTGTCTCTGAGGGATGTCCCTCAGAGCATGAGCACGATCCTGAACCCAGAGGCAGGACTGGGGGCAGGGGCCGGGGCAGAGGCAGTGCACCTAGTGGTGCACGTGGAGGTACGGCACCAATGAGATCTGGTGCCAGTGCCCCACAGCAGCAGGTGACCTCTGCTCCGAGTCGTGTCGGTGGCTCAGCGGTGTGGGAGTTCTTCTCACTGGCTCCAGGTGACAGCACAGTTGCAGTGTGCAAGTTGTGCCTGCAACGTGTTAGCCGTGGGAAGACCACATCACATTTGGGCACCTCCTCTATGAGGAGGCATATGATTCTGCACCACTTTGCCCGGTGGGAGCAGCGGACAGGGAACGTGCAGGCACCCACACGTTCCCTACCTCGTGCCCAGGTAGCCACCGTTCCTCCTCCTCCCCCTCCGGCCCCATCAGCTGCTTCCTCGGTGGAAGTTAGGGAGGAGAGGCAGCCTTTGGCCCCAGCACGCGGTGTTAAGAGGCCTCTTGACACTGCTGCTGGAGCGTCAGCTAAAAGGCAGGTCTCTCTTCCCCAGTTGTTGGAGCGGAGGCAGAAACTGTCCCCCAGTCACCCCCAAGCCCAGCGTCTCACTGCCGGCTTAGCCAAACTCCTGGCGGTGCAGCTGCTACCTTTCAGCCTGGTAGACAGTGCAGCGTTCAGGGAGTTTGTGGCCATTGGCACACCACAGTGGCAGGTCCCTGGCCGTAGGTACTTTGCCCAGAAGGCAGTACCAGCCCTGCACGACCATCTGCAGGGCAATATATCTGCTTCGCTGGACCACAGTGTGGGCAAGTGTGTCCACATTACTATGGACGCGTGGTCCAGCAAGCACGGCCAGGGGCGGTATGTGTCATTTACCGCCCAATGGGTCACTCTGCTAGCCGGCAGAGACGCGGCACGGAGCGCAAGTGGGGAGATGGTGGTACCACCACGCATTGGTGATACGCCAGTCTCCACCCCCCCTCCTCATCCGGTGAGCCCTCTTCCCGGACAGCTCCGTGCCCCCCCAGAGCCTATGCTTCGTGCCAGGCGAGACGGTGCCATGCAGTGTTGCAGCTTGTGTGCCTCGGTGATAGGAGCCACACCGGGGCCGAGTTGCTGGCAGCACTGCAAGGGCAGGTTGAGAGGTGGCTGACCCCACACCACCTCTCAATAGGCAAGGTCGTGTGTGACAATGCCACCAATATCCTGTCTGCCCTTCGCATGGGCAGAGTCACACATGTTCCTTGCCTGGCACACGTTCTCAACCTGGTCGTCCAGCGGTTCCTCACCAAGTACCCTGGTCTCCAGGAGGTACTGAGGATGGCTAGGAGGGTGTCCAGTCACTTCAGGCGGTCATACACGGCCACAGCTCGTCTGGCCGAGTTTCAGCAGCAGAATGGTCTGCCGCAGAACCGCCTGATTTGTGACACCCCCACCCGCTGGAACTCTAGTCTTATGATGCTGCTGAGGCTGCTCCAGCAGAGGCGAGCATCATATACTACTTTGTACGAGTACGAGGCAAGATCAGGCTCTGGGGACCTGGGTTTGCTGTACCCAGGCATGTGGCTGCTGATTAGAGATGCCTGCCGTGTGCTCGCGCCATTTGGGAGGCCACCAGGATGGTAAGCCGCAATGATGCCCCATTGCGGATACCATCCCATGGTGTTCCTCCTTGAGCACACTCTGCGCGGCATACTCGACAGGGCAACTCGCTGTCGAGCAGCAGGCACTGAAGAGAGGACGCCGCCACCGTGATGCTTTCCGAGCCCGAACATCACGGTGCAGAGCAGCCGTCCGATGATGAGGAGGGGATTTAGGTGACCTGGAAAGGAGGAAAATGGGGCATTCCTCTAGGGGGACATCTAAACCCATCCAAGTACCACATGTCATTCGTGGTTGGGAGAGGTTGAGCCCGACACTACTGTCCTCAGTGACATCGGGACATTGGGTCTCTGCGGCAGGCAGTTTGCGGCGCATGGGCTCCTTTCATTGCTGCAATGCCTTCGCAAGGACCCAGGATTAAGGCCATCGAAGAGAAGGAGCAGTACTGGGTGGCCACCCTATAGATCCCGCGACTATAGGGTAAAGTGTCGGAGTTTATCCCCGCATCTCAGAGGGAGGTAGAATGCGCACATGAAGGCACACTGCTACGTTGCTCTGTTTGCCTTCCCAGGGCTGGCAGGCCTACAGCACCTGATGTTGGGGATCAACAGGGCTCCGTCCCCCTGTGCCTGACAGGAGGAGCCGACAACACTGAGGCGGCCTCGCGGCAACTTAGGCTGTTCTTCCAGCCACAGTTGCCAGGCCCATCCACTGGCACTCCACCAGCAACACCTAGTGCGCCAGGTCAAACCGACTACATCGGATCCAGGGCCGGTGTAGCCACATCAGAGACTGAGGAGTCCACCTGGAACTATGGGTGGCGAGGCTTGAATCTGGCCCGAGTGGCACGTATGCCATGAGGTCCTTTCATGCCCTCATCCAGTGTTCTTTCGGAGAGGACCTTCAGTGCCGCAGCGGGGTGTTGTAACGGAGAGAGGACCCGTCTCTCCACTGAGAATGTGGACCGCCTTACATTCATCAGAGAATGAGCGTGGATCCACATCTCAATACAGCACCCCCTATTGATGATGCCGTGACTGAGGCCTCCTGCCCCTGGCCACCCATACTGCTCCTTCGCCCTCATTTTCCACCCTAGAGGCTTAGCTGTGCAGCTTAGCTGGCAAATGGCTAATTTTTCTTATTGGCAGGGCCATATATGGTCCTACCTTGCTCTACGCATTCAGGTATGAATAACAAATGCTCAGCGACAACAGCTACTCTGGGCTAATTTTTCTAGATTGGGTCGATCCTACTGGCCCGAGAGCAGTACTCCATATTTGATGCTTCGTCTCTCTCATGACGCACCTTTGTGGTGGCACCTACTCTGACCATCTCATACAGCCGTCAACAGCTACTCTGTGGCTATGTTTCAGCTCTGGGTCATCCTGCCTGGCCGAGAGCAGACTCCCATATTTGATCTTCGTTTCTCTCTCCATGACGCACCTTTGTGGTGTCACTACTCTGACCATCTCATACAGCCGCAACAGCTACTCTGTGGCTAATGTTTTCAGCTCTGGGTCAATCCTGCTGGCCCGAGGCATACTCCATATTTGATTGTTCTCTCTCCATGACGCACCTTTGTGGTGTCACCTACTCTGACATCTCATACGCCGCAACAGCTACTCTGTGGCTAATGTTTTCAGCTCTGGGTCAATCTGCCTGGCCGCAGAGCAGTACTCCATATTTGATCTTCGTTCTCTCTCCATGACGCCTCTTGTGTGTCACCCTCTGACCATCTCATTACGCCGCAACAGCTACTCTGTGGCTTAATGTTTTCAGCTCTGGGTCAATCCTGCTGGCCCGAGAGCAGTACTCCATATTTGATCTTCGTTCTCTCTCCATAGGCACCTTTGTGTGCACCCTACTCTGACCATCTCATACAGCCGCAACAGTCTATCTGTGGCTAATGTTTTCAGCTCTGGGTCAATCCTGCCTGGCCCCAGAGCAAGTTACTCCATGTCCCAGTGGGGCCAGGCCTGCTGGCTCTTTCACAATGGTGGCAAACTGCAGTGTGCCTGGTGTGTGTGTATATATATATATATATATATTAATTTTTTGGGGGATAATTTGGGAGAGGGAAATGCCTGGCAGGGCAAGAGGGAGACCCAGGAGCAGGGGTGCTTCTGCACGTGGAGGGAGAGGGAGAGGGAGAGGCAGAGGAGAGCCTACTGAAGGCTCTGGCCAGGAGCTACCTGGCCCTTCGCAGGGCAGCCGGGTTACCGTGCCCGATATTTTTAGGGGTAGCCGGGCTAGGGCTATCCCTTCTGATCAAGGAAGGCGGGTAGTAGAGTGGATTACCCAGCCTTCCTCATCCACCTCCTCACAGGCACAGAGCAGCCGAGCTGCTACTGTAGATATTGTGCCTGCTCCTTCCTCACCTGAGGCTCCTACTGTGGGCATGGAACCTGATCCGCTCTATCAGGAGTTCGTTGCCCACATGGCCCGTACCTTCGGGGATCCGGAGGAGGAGTCTCAGGATATGTTTTCGCACACTATGTGTGGGGCTAGTGTGCTTGAGGAGGAGCTGTGCACTGATGCACAATCTTTCCTGTCGCCCGAGGCGGAGGAAAGTGCTCAGTGCACAGGGGGACAGGAGGCTGACAATGTCACGCAGCAGTCTGTGAGCAGCCAGGGAACTAATGCAGGGGGTGAGGTTCCAGATGCTGCTGCTGTTAGTGATGCAGCCTCCAGTATTGAGGAGGTGGAAGTGGACGATGAGGTCACCGATCGTCCATGGGTGCCCTCTGTGAGAGAGGAGGAGGATAGTGTCTCTGAGGGATGTCCCTCAGAGCATGAGCACGATCCTGAACCCAGAGGCAGGACTGGGGGCAGGGGCCGGGGCAGAGGCAGTGCACCTAGTGGTGCACGTGGAGGTACGGCACCAATGAGATCTGGTGCCAGTGCCCCACAGCAGCAGGTGACCTCTGCTCCGAGTCGTGTCGGTGGCTCAGCGGTGTGGGAGTTCTTTCCGGTTCCTCGTTTTTACGAAAATCCTCGTTTTTACGGAAATCCTCGTTTTTACGAAAATCCTCGTTTTTACGGAAATCCTCGTTTTTACGAAAATCCTCGTTTTTACGGAGATTTCTAAGGACATTACCCAGGTCCCTGAGTGATTAAGTTAACATTACCAAGGCTATTTAGACCACTTTTAATGCGGATTTTGCCGAACTTTCATTTTAATACGTTTTAACGGGTCCGCTCGCGGATTTTCGAATTTACGGATTTTTTCGAAAATCCGCGGATCCTCGCGCGGACCGGATTTTTCGAAGTTCGGACATCTCTAGTCAGTACATTGTGGATTTTGTCTCAATATTAATTAAAGTACCCAGGGGCTGCTAGACTATTTTCCAGCATTTACTGTAATATTATTTAAGATTTTGCTTTTTTAAGTTTTTGTTTTTTCCCCCCACTTTTTAAGATTGCTTTTTTTAAGGTCTAAGGGACATATTAATGGGGGTCTAAGGGACATATTTATAAAGGGGCATTATTTTTGTTGCTTTTTTGGCACCAGACTTCACCACAATTTTTTAAACTTTTAACTTTTCTTATAAAGTTATTAAAAAGGTGAATTTTCATTTAAATCAAAAATTATGAATCAAAAAGTAGCACTAATAATGCTGAAAATGTGTCAAAAATTAAGTTTAGCGCAAATGATGGTAAATAGGTAATACTCCCTGGTGGATTTTCAAAGAAGTATAACATTGGTTAATACACACTGAACACCTAACTTGTTATTTAAAAATAGCCTAACACATGTAAATATGATAAATAGTGTAAAACTCACCCAGGCGAATTTTCTCTTTTTTTATTAGGATCTGATAAATAATTTAAAACTCACAAAGGCGAATTTTCTCTTTTTTTTTTAAAATTAATAGAATATGATAAACGTGTTGTGTAAACACACAGTGTGAATTCTATCTTTTATTAACAGGACTTTTATATTGCTTATTTTCAGCAAACTGCAGCTAATTACAAACCAGTTCATAATATGGGAACATACCCATAGTGCTGTGTAAGAAATAGTATGTTAATGGAACATTCCAGTAAGTAATGATGTTTGGCGAAATTCTGGTAAAACTGCAAAAATGCAACAATCATTTTTACCTCTTATTTATTTTTTTATCCTCATGTTTGTATGAAAGTTTTTAAATAGCAGCTTATAATTGGCATACAATCACACAAAAGAACAACTATATTACTAGTCGGAGAGTAGAGTAGTCCGAACTTCGCAAATCCGGTCCGCTCGAGGATCCGCGAATTTTCGAAAAAATCCGAAAATTCGAAAATCCGCGAGCGGACCGTTAAAATTAAAAATACCCTTGAAATAACGAGTTTTCCGTATTTTTCGAAAATTTTCGAAATTACGAGTTTTCAGTATTTTCGGGAATTTTCGAAATTAGAGTTTTCATGTATTTTGGAAAATATGTATTTCGAAAATACAAGTTAATCCTCGTAATTTCGAATATTTTCGAAAATACGTATGTTAGGAATTAAGAGAAACCATTGTATTTTCGAAAATTTTCGAAAATACATTGTTTTCCCGTATTTTCCGGAATTTTCGAAAATACGTGAAAACTCGTAATTTCGAAAATTTTCGAAAATACGAAAATCCGCGAATCGGAAGTTCGGAAGGCGGAAAATTCGGAAAAAATATCCGCGTTCGCGAACGGGATAAATCCGAGGCGGATCCGGGTTCGGATCTCGAACCGGCCATCCCTAGTCGGGAGATGTATAAAATGTAATATCTCTCAGTTTCTGTAAAACAAATAGGCATGCTCCATATTCATATTATTTTACAGGGACAGTAAAATATTCTGTCAGGGAAGGTGTTTTTAAAAGAAAAGATTCTAATTACTGGATATATTGCCACCACTGTAGCTGTCAGAATGGAAACCTCTGAATTAAATGTCTGTTCGAGAGAACCCTCTTGAATTTGATACATTCATTTTGACCAGTGATGAACATTTATATTCCTGGGCAGCATTTGTGAGTGTGAATATTGCTGTGTCATTAATCCATAGCACCTCACTCTCTGTGTGACTGCTGACTTCTTTTTTTTAAGATTTGATAATACAGGCGAAATGGTCCATACCTATAAAACATAAGTATATACCTATACCTATAAAACATAAATATATTTTAACTTAACTTATTATAGTGTGATTATTTACTTTGTTTTATACAATACTGTGTACTTTATATGCTGGATCCTTTTGAGTTTTTATATTTGAGGCAGGGAACATATGTCATAAAAAGTGCCTTGAGAATACACAGATGCTACCCCTCCACGCTGTACAAAAGTTTGCAGTGTAAGTTTTTTAGAAAACCACATGCTATTCTATTATAGTATTGTGGGCACAAAAATCTCTTTGTTAGTGCCATGTGTGTTTTTTATAATGTTCAAACATATTTTTTTGCTAGTGTATTGCCACCTAAGATGACACTAGCAATTCCTATATTTTTATATGGGGATTATTGGGTGTAATATTACTTGGAGTGGTGATAGCTTCTGCCAAGTTTGTAACAACAATGCAACTAATGCATCCATTTTAACTTTAGTGCAGGTTAAATTACTCCTTCATTGCTTGCATATAGTTTAATTCTGATATCTAATTAATTTATGCTTATATGTATAGTTGAGTTTGTGGAGACTTTTGTGTAATGTATAAATTTGCGGTCCTCCTTTGCACCACACCTGAAAGTAATTTGAAAAGGTTGAGCTGCATATCCTTGTATTTGTTAGTCAGTCACAGTCATGGCAAAGACTTATGTGGACTTGCAGCAATGAGTTTTGGCTTGCCATGAGCCACCACTCTACGGCTGCGCTAGTTCATAAATAGTAAATATTTAAGAATGGGACTATCAATGTGGGGGAGAGTGACAGAGCGCCCCCTACCACAGATGCCCCTAGGTGTGTGCCTTCGTGCCTGGTCACAGAATTGTCATATTAATTTATCATGTGGTGGTATATGTTTTTCTTTTTAAATGTGTGCATTTGTTGGGATACTTTCTCCTTAATTTCAGCTTAGTAACCCTAATATATGTAAATATTTTATATAACATACATAGACATAGATTCCTTCAGAATTGACCCAATGGCAGTGACTTTTTTTCGCCAGTTATCGGCACTTCAGAAATTGCATTAAGTCCAATCATGATGATAACAATGACGAAAAGTTAATGAATGTTTATTTCCAAGTATCAAAGTATCTAGATAGTAACATAGTAACATAGTAACATAGTAATAAGGTGCATAAGACATTCGTCCATCAATCCAACTATTCCTTTTTTTTTTTTTTTTTTTACCCTACTAACAGTTGATCCAGAGGAAGGCAAAAACCCCAGCTAAAAAAGGGGGGGAAAAATTCCTTCTGACTCCAAAAACGGCAATCGGAAAGTATCCCTGGATCAACCAGATCTATATGCATTAATACCAGTAATTCTTCATATTTTTAGTTTTAGAAACTATCCAGGCCTTTTTTTAAAGTATTCAATGAACTTGCCATTACCACTCTGCTGGAAGACAGTTCCACAGTTCACCGTTCTCACTGTAAAGAAAACCTCTCCTAACTTGAAGATGACAACTTCTTTTCTTCCAACCTTAAAGGATGTCACGAGTCCTCTGATGACCTATTAGTGAAACAATGCACCAGAGAGTTCACTTAGGGCCATTAATATTTGTATAAGGTTATCATGTCCCACGCAACCGCCGCTTCTCCAATGTAAACAGCCCTAACTTGTCTAATCTGCCTTGATATTCAAGCCCCCCATTCCCTTATTAATTTAGTTGCCCTTCTCTGGACTGCTTCCATTTCAAGATGTCCTTTTGTATATGGGATTCCAAAACTGCACCATATTCCAAATGAGGCCTACCAGTGCCTTGTAAAGAGGGAGAATAATATTTTCTCTCTTGAATTATTCCCCTTTTATACAAGACAATATCTTGGCTGCTCTAGCTGTTGCTACCTGGCATTGTTTGCTACAGCTAAGTTGGTATTCTACCAGAACCCCAAATCTTTTTCATTTAAGATGCACTTAACACAGAGTTATTTATGGTGTAGTGGCACAGGATATTTTAAATCCCAAATGCATCACCTTACATTTATCAACATTGAATCTCATCTGCCATTCTGCGTGCCCATTTTGATATCTATCTAGTCTGCTTGCAGCACTTGCACAGCATTGGAAGTTTCAAAGCTGCAAATTTAGTGTCATCAGCAAACACAGAGACCTTGCTCTCAATGCCCCCTCTTAAGTCATTTATAAAAACGATTAACAGAAGCGGCCCCCAGTAAGAACCCTGAGGAACTCCGCTTAATGAAGATTAGAAGATGATAAGATAGATCTACTACTTTCAATGACCCTCAAAAATAGCCTCTAATATACGGTAACCCTTGAAAGGATCTTCAGACCGGAGTTTGATCTGGAGTATTATAGTTATGATTTTATACTGTAACAAACCCTTAATCAATGAATACAATGGATGTGAGTTCAAGAATTTAAAAAGACATTTCTGAGCATAGGGGGTTAATCGAGCATGCTACCACTGCCAAGCATTTAAAAAAAATATTCTGGTAAGGTGATAGCTGCCATTGGTATGCATTAGGCGAGTTTCAATGAAAATTAACATGTAATTGCTTCAAATGAAGTAAGTGAGAGGAGGTAATCTGTTCTTAAATTGGATTCACAGAGTTTTTGTGGGAACAATAATGTAGCTGAAACATGAAATATGTTTAAACCCATTCACTGCCAGGGGCATCACCATGCACTGTATTACCATGCTCAAAACTCATAATGAGCCCATAACAAGATTGCAGCATTAAATCATTACCTGTCTGTCAAACTGTGGAATTAGTTCATTTTTATTAATGTGTTCCACACCGCTAAAATGGAACAAGGTAATGAACCAGTACTTGGGAGGTTTAACCAAAAGCCATTTAGAACATCTCAACCTAACGAAGCTCAGCAAATCCTATTCCAGATATGAAGCAGTTAATAAAGCAAAAGAGGGTTTGGCTGATGTGTGATGTAGTGATGGAATGCAGGAATGTTCTTTAATCTGCATTTCACAGTTAATAAAGGTTCCTGTGAGGGCTTTTTTTCATTACAAAATTTCATTCCCTTTCCTTTTTTCTTCTCACTCACTACCCATTATGTTTCAATACCCATTAAATTTCTCTATTATATGCTTTAATATTCTTTTCAATGTTACACTCGCTTCCAAACTTTCTCATATCTATATTACATCAATTCTACTTGCATATTTTAACTTCAATCATCTCCCTCCCTTATCTTTTATGCTTATTAGGTCTTTGACCCTTTTTCTTGAGGTCAAGGCAGCATTCAGGACCTTTATAGTTTGCCATTATCCTTTTGAGTTTAACACAAATCTGTGTAATAAAATGCAGTATCACCTAACAATATACAATCTAAACTTATTTTGTATATACTTTTTAACAACAATCTAATCCCAAATGATTAATGTGCTATATCCACAGATCTGGAGACAAAGAAAACAGTATGAAAACCTGCACAACACAACAGCGCCTCTTCTGGGCACTTTTTTTTTTTTTACAAAAATACTCATTTCATACATACGTACAGTTTTTAAGATTGACCAATCCTTTTACCTTAAACATGCTGCTTACCTTTCAATGAGTTGATGCAGATAAAGGAAAACAATATTTGCATAAGTCATGTTCACATTTGTCCATAAGTGTATAGCCTGGCAAACCCTGCCAAATACTGGATCTATTCTGTTAAAATTAGAGATGAACTAAACTGGCGAGTTTTGTTCTGATAGCAGTTCCACAGTAGTTATGAAAGTTTACTAGGGAACATGTTCTAGAGTATGTTTCAAAGACTGACATTATAAGTAGTAACTAGCATGGATTGGATGAATAGATCTTGTCAACTACTTGTCTGGCTTTTATGAGGAAGTAAGTAGAAATTTAGACTCTGGCATAGCAGTAGATGTAGTTCTTGGATTTTGCAAAGGCTTTTGATACATCCCCCATAGGCACTAATGTATAAGCTAAGGTCTGTTGGTCTGGGAGTCACATTGTTACATGGATAGAAATTGGGTTAATGAATAGGATGCAGAGAGTAAGTTGTAATGGGGCTTCATCATTAGGACTAATTGCTAAGTGGGTGCCACAGGGTTCTGTGCTGGGGCCAATCTATTAATCTATTTATGCAGATTTGGAAGTGGTTATTGTTCATCATTAAAAGATGTGCAATCGTTGCAAGGGATCTTAATAGATTGTCACATTGGGCTGCTAAGTGGCAGATGAAATTCAATGTTGATAAATGTAAGGTGATGCATTTTGGACTTACAAACTATGGCCTATGTGCTATTTATACTATAAATGGCTCTGTGTTTAAGTGAATCCCTGTTGGAAAGGGATCTTGGGTTTTGGTGGATAACAAACTTAAAGGTAGCAAGCAGTGCCAGGCGGCAACAGCCAGACCAGCATGGTATTGTCTTGTATAAGAGAGGTATGGATTCAAGGGAGGAAAATGTAATTCTCCTCTGTTACAAAGCATTGGTAAGGCCTCATTTGGAATATGCTGCAATTTTGGAATCCTGTGTACAAAAAGGACATCTTTGAAATGGAAGGGTTCAAGAGGCGAACTAAATTAATAGGGGATGGGGATTTTGAATATGAAGAGAGACTGGAAAAGTTCAATTATGTACGCTGGAGAAAAGGCGATTGGCGTGGGGAATATGATTTACTGTGTATAAATACATTAACGGGCCATACAATAAACTATCTGGGGCATTGTTCACCAATAGGACATGTCAAAGGACACGAGGACATCCCTTAAGACTTGAAAAAAAAGGTTTAGGCTTCAAGCTCGGAAAGGGTTTTTCACTGTGAGAACGGTAAAGCTATGGAACTGTCTTCCAGTGGACGTTGTTATGGCAGGTTAATTGGTCAGTTTCTAAAAAAAGCTGGATGAGTTTCTGCAAACAAGGAATACTGCAAGTTCCTGGTATTGATACATAAAGTAGAGTTGATCCAGGGAAATTTCCGATTGCCACTTGGAGTCAGGAAGGAATTTTTTCCCCCTTCATAAATTTGGTGGGGTTTTTTTTGCCTTCCTCTGGATCAACAGTTAGGCAGGAAATGAGGATATTGCTAGATGGGTTGGACTGGATGGACGTATGTCTTTATTCAACCTCAAATACTATAAATACCAATTAAGATGAACTTGCTTCCTGTACAACACATAAAACCCTAAATTAGAGCTGAGCAACTTTAAAATAAAATTCAGTTTTGGGTACTGCCCATACAGTATGTAATATGATGTATTTTGAGTTGGTGCTACTAGTGATGAGTCCCGGTTTCGAAATGAACCTGGTATTTCCAAGACTCTGAAAAAAAATCAAATACTGAAAAGTCAATGAAAAATGTAAAAATTGTGTTTGAAAATTCCAATTGAATTTGTAAAAATTGCAATAGGGCATAATATCAAAATATACGATAGAAAATTTTAAATCAGATTCTAATCGGATTTACGGAACCACCAAGAACAACTACTTTAGTGTTCAACTTACTGGTAAAAAAGGATTTCCCTATTAATGATTATATGTTCTGATAGTATGCATGGGATATTTCCCATCTGGGCTAATTCTTCCAAAATTGTATAAGTGTTTGTAGAAGCTCTGATGTGAAATATTAGTGGCCATAATAATGGTTCTTTTCTAAAGGAGTTAAAGGTTGTCACAGGCTAAACTCCTCATAGCAAACTATTTTTGAGTTATCCTTTTGTATAGATTACTTTTAAATGAACTACTTTAGCATTATTTATAACAGAATTAAGCAGGCATGCTGAATTTATTCTAAAAACAGCATGAAAAGTATTTGCAATTTATTTTGACCTTTTTTAAAAAAAAAATATTTTTCCTATTTACTCAGTCAACAAACCCTAGTTTTCACTTTACTTTTAATCTAACCTCATATCCAATGCAGTTCCCTGCAGAATTTGTGCTAAGCTTTTCTTAGTTAGTTGGTAGTTCTATATGTCCCAAGCTGGCAGTTTCTTAGCTGTAAGACTGTCTAAGCAAGTTTATGGTAGTGGCACAGAGACACGTGGGAGCTTACCAAGAGTTTTAGTGATCAAGGCTGTCATTCTCCCATAAGCGTAACAGAGAAATCTGCAGCAAGTTATTTATTTTGTATGTTGGTACTTTCAGCATCTGAATAAAAACATGATAAAATGTCCTAGTAATTTTAGAGGAGGTCACAGCCTCAGAATTCTGCCCTTTGTGTGTTTCCCTATTTTGTATCTGAGAACATTGCAGATGCAGACTCCTTTGATCAGCCATTGTTTCAGGGCTTAATAGTTATGCAAATGAGAGAGAGAAGAATCTGGCAGAGAACTGGGCAATAGGGACTCCATATTCCCTTTGCTTATTTCTGTGACAAATACAGGCAGAGCCTGTTTTGTTTACAGACATCTTTCCAGAAGGGGAGATTATCTGCAGCCTTCAGTAAGGATCTCAGGAGGGGAAGAATGGAGATGATACTGGCATTTAGGATCTGGAAGTCATTTATTTGATAATTATAAAACTGGTCTAGAAGCCAGAGAGAAAATTAAGTGAGTGACATCTTGCTATAGTTATTGGGCAAACACTGTTTATCCCAAGAAGTAAAATGTCCAGCGAGTCCCCAGAGTTGGCTGCTGGATTGGTTGGACTGGACATTTTTAATGCTGAACCATGTTAATGTGGAAGGAATGGAAAAAATACACATTCTTAAAAGACAACTATAAATATACAGTATAAACATATAGTGGAAGTACAGCCTATATAATAAAAGCCCTAAGTGTGCGTCCCTGTGTCCGTGTGTGGTGTGTCTCTGCAGTTCTTATTGACTCACCACTAGAGGAGTCTCTGCAGTTCCTATTGACTCACCACTAGAGGGAGAGTCTCTGCACTTCCGATTGACTCAACACTAGAGGAGAGTGTCTGCAGTTTCCCTTGATTCACCACTAGAGGGAGAACACAGAAACACACGGAGGGAGAACAGCAATTAAACAGACTGCAGGTAAGGTTGCTTGGGACAGGGCCCCCTGGATTTTGGGACAGAGGGGGGGGGGTAGATTCGGGACAGATGGGGGCCCTTGGATTTGGCACAGAGGGAGGGGCTTGGATTTGATACAGAGGGGGAGCCCTGGATTTGGGACAGAGGGAGGCCTCTGGATTTGGGACAGAGGGGGGCCCTGGCCTTGGGACACTAAGATGGTACTCTGGCCTTGGGACATGGAGGAGGACTATGGCCTTGGTACACTAAGGGGGCACTCTGTGCTTCTAGTGCCCGTTATTGTAGCGGGCTTATGTCTAGGTATAAATATATAATATGATGTAGGTGCACCAATGTGTTTTCTTTAAAAACTTAATAGTTGAAATCCAGTTGAACTATCTTACACACTAAAAAGGTACTATGATTTGTACATTTGATCATTTCAAGGTTGATTTTTAATGACCAAATCAATGTTTTTTTTCTGGCTTTTAACGACAAGTTCATGACTGGTGTTGGTTAATTCTATTGTTATTGCAGGGTAATTATTTTCTCTCTCTTTGTATTTTCCAAGATCATTTGCCTTTCATAGTAAACCTCTAAGTTGAAAATGTAATCCAAATGCTCTTGATATTTATAATTACATTTATAATATATACATAACATATATATATAATTATATATATATTATATATATATATATATATACTAATATATAATATAAATATGGTTAAAAGACTGGCTCTCACTAAAAGATGCAATTGCCAGGGTGCTCCCGAGGGATCCAATAATACAACATGCACAATGAATCAGAGCACATCAATGGCAATGTTTCAGTCCCTGGTCTTGGACCTTTATCAAGCCTACACTTCAAGCCTACACCTCATTGTGCATGTTATATATATATATATAGAATTATAGCTTTTTTCAAATTGTTTGTTAAAGAGGAATGTGGTCCAAAAATGACTTTAGGTAAATTGATAGGAATTGCTCTCCTGAGAGATTTTGCAATTTATCTCCATTGTTTATTTTACATAGTTTTAAAGATATTTACATTTTTGTGTGTGATATGGCAGCAACATCACCAGGTCCCCTGCACTTCCTGCTCTGAAACCTGTCAGTCAATCTGCCTTGTGTCTCCTCCCCTTTGCAGCCCCCTGGTCCCTCCCACTCATCGACCCCATGGTCCCTCCAGTTGCAGGCCCCCCTTGGCCCATTCCCTTACAGCCCCATGTGGCCCTGCCCACCTGCAGGTTTCATGGCCCCGCCCACCTGCAGGTGCCATGGCCCCGCCCATCCGCGGTTGATATGGCCCCACCCACTCGCGGGTACCATGACCCCACCCACTGTTGCCTAAGCCCTGCCCACTCACTGGTGCCATGGCCCCACCCTCTCGTGGGTGCTGTGGCCCCGCCCTCTTGTGGGTGCTGTGGGCCACTCTGACATGCCCTACCCCCACACACACACACCGAAAACTCTGTGGAAACAGCCTTTTCAGACAGAGTGAGAACTCTGCCTTCACATAGTGAGAGAGAAGGGCTTCCTGTCTCCCTCACACACTGAGGGAGTCTGAGGCTGTGCTCGCCGGTGGCACTGTGCAGGAGAAGCCTTAGGAATGTCACATGTCAGCCTCTCACCCATTAACTCTCTGGTCAGTCATTTCTTTATATCTTTTGCTGTGGAGCACGTAGAGAGGTGGTTGAATGAGTTGAATGAATCTGTGCAATATTATTGTCTTCATTCATCATTCTTGTGCAGTATAATGACAAATAGTCATTTATCTTTTATTAAGAAGGAGTAATTCAGTTGTTTGTTTATAAATCATAGAGCACAATATTTACTTCTATAATAGTTAAAGGTGAAAAAGATCTATAATCATGAACTTAGTGGAATATTAGTAGCTTGCATTGCTGCAGTTTTCTTTTCTATATTCAGTTTGTGTGGAAATCTGTTGCTATAACCTTGCAGATAGAACTTTGGCCCTGATGTTACCAAGCCCCAATTGATCTATTCTAGCTTCTTCATTAAAAATTCTTGATATTTTTTCCACTTTGCATTTTAAGTAAAAAATAGTCTCTTTTTAATAATCTTACAGAGAGATGCAACTAGAGGTGTGGCACTTCTCTGGTGTAATATTAGTTATTACAACTCCTTCACTGCATCTGCTTTGCGGCTAATGCAGAAATTAATCACACAGCTGCCATAAGCGATGGTATATTGGCATAGCGACTTACCATTGCTGGACTTTTTTAATGGCTGGGGTTTAAGTCCCTTTAAGGTTTAAAAAAGGGGCGAGTGCTTATAAGGAGGATCCAGGTGTTTTTTTTTTCTACTTATGACTAAGGGCTACTAATGGCCTGAAATGCGCCAGGTGTTACTTGTGGCGCCAGTTTGTGTAATGAAATAATAATAAAGTACTATGTTTTTACCTATACAATGGGGGCTGTTTTTCATGGTATGCACCGGAGTACCTCATTGATCTATTTACTGCCACAAAGGTAAAACTTTAAAAGCTCAGAGGGCCACAATCTGAATATTACATTGCTAGTGCAATAGCACTACTAATTCAAAGTGGGGGGGGTTGTTTTGTTTTTGTTTGCTTGAAGAACAGTCTCATTTAATTATACTTTTAAAAAAATTTTTACCCCATCAATAAAATTAATATTATTTTATTAATTAACAATAATCATGTCAAGTTCTATGCAGAGTATTACATTATGTTAATTTAGCAAATTTGATGATCAAGGTAAACGGAGGTATGTTTTGATGAAATCAGATTTCATCAGTTATATGAAGACAGCAGGCCCGACACCAAACTGATCCTTCTTTCTCCTACCTAAAGGATGTTAGATTTTAAAGCATGTTATTTAAATCAATTTGCAGGCTTTAAGCTGTTTGAAAAACTTTATAGAAAGTAACTCTACAAATCCGCCTACAGTGCATTTAAAATGCTTATTGTACAGAATATCCACAGCTGACCAATCGCATATGAAGCGCCATTTTTTCCCCCATGTTTGGATTGGAGATAAGAGCTTAGTCGTTCAGCACTAGCAATGACTTTTTTCACCTGAAAATTAGATGTAGACACTCATCATAACTCACAGAATGCTCTGTCGTCAGAGAAAGAAGATTTTTGTGCCTCTTGTTATACTACCCAAAATGCCTTTCTTTGTATATTACAACAGCCTTTTCTGATTACACATAGAGTTTTGCTTGAGTAGAAGTTAAAAACAAATTGTTTTTGCTGATCAATATCTATTTTTATTTGGGATCAATATCTATTTTTTATTTGGATATTATTGTTTTACACTGAGCTGTTACATTGTCTCCACTGATTTTTATATCCTTTTGGTGTTACCCACAATTGATTTATTGTTAAAATTATATTCTACCTTTATACATTTTTCAGGGCACAAATCTCCTTGAGGAATTAGTCAGAAACCCCACATACTGTATGTAAGTGCCTTAGAGCCTCTTTACTATAAAGAGAATATAAAAAAATATCAATTTTCAGAGTTGTATATTACCAACAAGAATACAAAGTGAAGAATTCAGTGATGCAGGGGCTTAACTACCTGGGGAGCACGGGGAGCAACCGCAGGGGGGGGGGATGCAGAGCCTAGGGGGTCCCATCTTCTTATTTTTCTGATGATAGATATAGCCTCCTCCCAGAAAACCTTAGTGGATGAAGCATGGATAGGGGCCCCATCATAGTTTTGCAGTGGGCCCCTGTAATTCCTAGTTATGCCACTGCAGTGATTGTGGGATGAGAGAGAATGACTTTAATGCCTGCATTAAAAAAGTAGATAGTCTTTTATTTTAAAGGAAAATTATATTCAGTTAATGACTTTCTGGCTCCTCCTACAGTCATCGTACGTACTTATGATTCTCTCATTTTGAACAATGGATTACATATTATTACTAATGTGGTGGGGGGAGGAGCTTGAAAACGCAAGTACAAGTATAATGAGTATGACCAAATTTTCCATTTTTAAGATAGTTAAAATGAAAGATAGTGTAAAATACTTGCCTGACATTTCGAGATGGTAGATATTGATTTAAAATAATTACTTAAAAAAAAAAGTTTTTAAAGATTTATTTACTGGCAACATAAGTCTGTTTTATAGCATTCAAATGTTTCCTCTTTTTTCCTGCAGATGCACAGTAGACAGCATAGTGACAAGAGTTGCTTGGCTAAATCGCAGTACCATATTATACACTGGAAATGACAAATGGTCGATAGATCCCCGTGTGGTTCTTATAGCCAACACCAAGAGCCAGTACAGCATTGAGATCCAGAATGTTGATGTTTATGATGAGGGAGCATACACCTGTTCAGTACAGACAGACAATCATCCTAAAACCTCTCGAGTGCATCTCATTGTTCAAGGTAAATATTCCAAATAAATGCTAATGGACTCTCCTAGAGTTTCTTTGCAAGAAGCAATCTGTTTTTATTCACTCATTTGTGAGAAATCTGAACGTTTCAGGTGGACCTCCACCATTTTAACAGCTTAGAGAGAGAGAGTGACCACAACAAACTTTTATCCACTGTGTCCTCCATTTTGTGGGCAGAACTAATTCATTAACATACAACAGTGATTAACTATTCAATTGCTGTGCACATAATACAATCATATCAATAATCAACAGTATAATTTATAATAATGTATTTTTTTAAGTGCTTGTTTCAAAGTGTTATATATTTTAAAAAGTGCCCTTCATAAAGTGCAATTTTCCATCAAAAATCCTTTTCAAAAATTACCATAATAAAAAATATATTCTTACATTATATTACTTAAACACTTTAAAAACATTGCTTAATAAAGTATTCAGGTCTTTTCCCTGTAGCGTTCTTTCTGGTTTTGATATATTTTTATTAATATTAAAAGTACTTGTATTTGTCAAATATAGATGCTTGTGTTTGATAGGGATGGCCGGTTCGCGGATCCGAACCCGGATCCGCCGCGGATTTATCCCGTTCGCGAACGGCAGATTTTTCCGGATTTTCCGCCTTCCGAACTTCCGATTTGCGAATTTTTCGTATTTTCGAAAATTTTCGAAATTACGAGTTTTCACGTATTTTCGAAAATTTTTGAAAATACGGGAAAACATGTATTTTCGAAAATTTTCGAAATTACAAGGATTTCTCTTAATTCCATACATATGTATTTGAAAATATGCGAAATTACGAAGGCAAGGTGGATACTGGTTTTCGAAAAACATATTTTCCCAAAATACCATGAAAACCGCGTACTTTCAAAATTCCCGAAAATACGTGAAAACTCGTAATTTCGAAAATTTTCGAAAATACGAAAAATCTCGTTATTTCAAGGGTATTTTTAATTTTAACGGGTCCGCTCGCGGATTTTCGAATTTTCGGATTTTTTCGAAAATTCGCGGATCCTCGAGCGGACCGGATTTTACGAAGTTCGGACATCTCTAGTGTTTGACTATAAAATTGAAGAATAATGAGAATTTTCAAATTTAAAAATCAAAAACTTTCAATATTTCTAGTAATTTCGAATTTACAAATTTTAAACTTTTTGAAATTTCTAGAAATCTCAAAAATACTATGCGGAATGCCAAAGTAGGAAGTGCAGAAAATTTCCTGTACTGGACTGTGTTTTCACAGGTTTTGAGCATTAATACATATTACCCAAACCATTTCCCAGGTCCCTGAGCCATTTACAGTAAGTTAACATTGCTATTTATACCTTCAATTTTTTTTTAAAGCCCATTGACTTAAATAGTTCTGCTTACTGATATTTTCAAAAGTTTTTGAAAATCCACAAATCTGCAAGTTTGTCAATCTCTCTCTAGCACAATATTCTGTGTAAAAAATAATGTATAAAATTCAGTATAGCTGTCAACAGTCCTTTGACCAGAGTGTAGTATATGTTTCTCTTCTGTAACTGGGCTGGCACTAATTAATCTGGTGGGACAGACATTAAAATCTCTGTGTGTGCTCAGGGTCTTCCTACTGTTCAGACCACTACAGCTTCTTTGGATCAAGTTTAAATATTTAAAAAGGATCTTATAACTTGATAATGTTTTTCTAGAAAACTATCCTATATTAGAGAAGTCAACGCACATGAGAGCCATATGTTAGAAGTTTTTGTGCAATAGTGCATTTGGAATTTGCATAAAGTTCTAATCATTTCTATAGCTCCAGTGTGCATCATAGTAGCGTAAAAGGAGAACTGTGCAAATGTGGTGTAAAATATGTTTAATGTATGCTGACTTATAGTTAAGAATAATAGTAATGAAAATGGTGTACCACTTGTATTTCTATTCCTGACCAAAAGAATTTGTGAGTGAAATAAGTAAAACCTTTTTACTACAGCTGTTGTTCAGTTACTTTCTTTTTAACCCCTTCCTATTTCTAACACAGGATACCAAGTAGTTAGTTAGACCCCTCCATTTTTTTCCTGGACACAGCACACACAGCATGCTTGTCCCACTGGGAGAGGATGGAGGGAGTAGAGGTAATAATAATGGTTTCCTTTTTACACAGATGTAATTTAGTTAGGAATGGCTAAGAATGACAGAATACAACATTTTAATCTGTAGTTTTTGGGCTATAAATCAGGACAAAACTTGTAGGACTGGTCAATCAGGAACCAGGGAAATATTTTGGGCTCAGGTATAAAAAATAAAAATAGCAGATAGAAAATTGTAGGTAGAGTCACTGTTGTATTCCAAGCAGATTAAATATTTAAGAATCTATCTAAATCATACTGCAGATGTGCAAGTAATGTGATGTGGTGCCCTGTCTGTTTATCAGACTACTCAACACCCCCCACCCCCGAATATACCAGTCTGGATTGTGCTTGTTATTTCAATCTGCAATGGCTTTGTTAGCTTGAAATAACTTCCCACTTCATCCTGAGCTGTGTTAATCTTCAATTCCTTGACTATTGTTTGTTGCTTAATTACCTGGTCAATGTAGCTTGGCATCTGAACTGTTCATTTGCAAGATGGTAGGGAGACAGACACAGAGTATTTAGGTGACAGCGAGAGCTGCATTGATCTTGGATGCAGCATGTCCCATACAGATAAGGTTCTGTGGAATTTCTAAACTTCCTGTAGTGCTTATATTCTTAGAAAATTGAAAAAGCTTTAATCTACAGTACAATTTCCTGTTGCCAAGAAAATTAATGGTTAATGGGGAAGAGGGATTGGGGGTGGGGGGAGTTGAATACAAAGCAGCACAAAGCTAAGCCCCAACAAATGCTTCATTCTTCATAAAGTATTAGGTGAAAGCAATCTAATTCCCCTGGATGTTAATGATATTTTTATCAGAATGTTGCAAGAAAACATATAATTTTTGTTACTGTTTTATGTTTAGTTATTATGTTCACCTAATTTGGAATATGATGGCCCCAGTGTTTTCAGCACTAGGCTCACAGCATATTATCATAACTATAACGCAATAAAAAGGTAAGATCCAAGTACCAAAATAAATGGAATTTTTGGATGTATGAAGTTGGATGGAAATTGATCAGACTTGTTTATAAATTCCACCAAATTATGTGGCCATGGCAAAATATCAACAGTACTGTATTTACTTATTCTACCAGATATGGCTGGTTCTCTATTTTATGACCATGCAGTAAAATAACATTGCCCATGTTGCTTATTTACTTAAAGAGGAAGTTCAGTGCAAATACATATACTTTTCACTAAAAAAGAGCAGTATTTTTTCATCCCAATGACCTTAATCTGCCAATTCAGCATTTTGTATAAATAAACCGAACCGAAATACAGACTTTCTGTCTGCCAGATCCCTAGTAGAGATCTGAGCATCTTTGATCCATCCAACAGACAATCCGTAGAAATAACTGTTATGAATATTTCAAGGAAGTGGTGCATCCTGGGAAAAAGAAGGACCGTTAGAACCTGAAATGTCAGCTCACTAATGTCAACAGCAGGGAACAGCATAAATAATAACTGAAGGGTTACACAAACTAACAATTTAACAAATATTAATAATTTCCACTGAACTGTCCCTTACTATTTCCCAATTTTATTACTACATAAAAATAAAATATTTTATATATAATATATATATATTTTTAAACTATTATAGGTATTAACAAATATTGCACCTTAACAAGTACCTTTTTTTGTAATGTAAAAACTGCTACTGCTGTATAATATTGATAATATGCAGTATTTTATGGGGAAATGGTATAGCGAGGTATTATTATTTTACAATGCTGCATCTTTATAAAAGTAGGTTTTGTTGGGATTATGTAATAGGGTACACATAAGCATCTGGGGGGTAGTAATATGTGCTGCTTTATTAAAAGAGCTATTTCGAAGAGAAAAAAAATATGTTGATCATATAAATGGTTACTAAAGATGGGAAGAAATATATGATGATTTCCAAGAACTATATAAGAAATAAGAAATACATTGTTTATTGTATCTGCTGCATGCAGAAAGATAAAATGTCCTAACTTATCACATGGGGAATGAGTTAGTGGCATTAGGTAAACACTGCTTGTCAATTATGTGGGTTGCTAGGTGAAAATAAAACTGTGTTCATCCATTACAAAACCCGGAGAAGTACACAGATTGTGCTGATTGATTAAAGCAGCCACTTGGTGATGTAATATGCAGTATTTTATAACGGGCTTATAGAGGAGATGAAAGCTGGGGAAAGATAAACAGGGATAAAGCAATGATTCTTTACAAGGAATAAATGCAATTATAAAGGTTTGAAACATTTCATTTTAAATCTGCAATTTACATCTGCTTAAATTCAACTAAAATGCAATTACATAGATCAGGATCACTAAAAACATTCTAGGTCTTTATACCTTTGCTAAGCTTAGCTTCTACTGTGCAGGTCCTTATTGACAGAACTTCTTTGAATTACAGAAACTCTTTCAATAAGGTCTTCTCATAATGGGAAGAAGCTAATCTTGCCAATAAAGGTCAGTACAGCTTTCAGTGGTCATTATCATTGTCATTGAGTTTCTATTAATAGTACTACGTCAAATTCAGCTGAATGTTATTTACTTGATTACAGTATGTCGATTATTTTTAGAACATGGACAGTTTATAAACTTGGATACGGTATAACATTTTTTTATATATCTTCCTTAATGAAGATTTTCTCTGACATTTAAAGGGGAACCAAAGAAAAAAACCTGTCCCAATAGACAGAGCACATTCACAAAGATGCAGTGAGTTGTCTTACCTCTCCCTTTGCAATGACTGCTGGAGGATTTATGAAATGAATCTGTGGGAATTAGGGGTCAACTCCCTTAATTTACCTGTTTGTTTTGGTGAAAGTCTAAGGGGCATATTTAAAAAGGTCCGTTATTTTCGGAAAAAAAAAAAAATCACTGCCGCATATCGCCACGGAAGAATCGTTATTATCGCCATATTTATAAAGGCGGGAGGCACGCCCACCCTGCCATGAGTGGTTGCATTGGCCAGAGGTGCACAGCTGGATGTGCGCCCACCCCTCGCCCCTGTGGTGAAGGGGGATGTACGCCCACCCTGCCCTCGCCCCCCATGGCGGAGACCACCTGCCACACATCCCCTTCCCAGCAGCCCTCCTCCACCCACCACACCTGCCCTGTATGCTTGCAGGAAGGGAGGGGCCTGCTGGGGGGGGTGGAGGGACCCTTCAGTGGGATTAGGCACTGAGATGTGCCTATTGGGGCTTAAAGGGTCCTGCGGCTCGAACCGGGACCCACATTCCCCGGCCCTTGGAAGGGCCTTTGCGGCACTTAAAAATGTCCCTGCGGCCCTTGGAAGGGCCTTTTGGGGCATAAGGGGTCCCGCAGCTCGAACGAGGACCCCCCTTCCCCGGCACTTATAAGTGCCCTTGTGACCCTTTGGGGCTTAAGGGGCAGCTCACACCGTTACCCCTCTCCCCAGCCCTTATAAGTGCCCTTGCGCTACTTGTAAGTGCTGTTGCAGACCTGACAAGGGCCCATTGTGGCATAAGCTCATACTGGGACACCCCTCCCCTGCACTGACACTGAAAAATCAACTGACATTGAAAAATCAACTGACAAGGTTGTTTTTTCAATGCTTGCCATCATGTGATTATACGGTACCAATATTTCAGAAATATGATTGGTTCTGTATAACCATGTGATCGCAAGCATTGAAAACTGACCAATCAGAATTGGATTAGGTCCTTCAGCAACCCTATATAAAGAGGTGCAAACCCTGCGGAGCACAGAAGTCATTGCAGTTGATGGCAGAAGAAAGAAGAGGCCAGCAATATCGCTCCATTGAAGCCTCCGGGTCCAGTGGGGTCACTGGCGCCGGCAGTGACCTGCCTGGCATTGGTGACTTTGGCAGAGTTGGTGTCGCTGGCTGTGAAGAAGAAGGCATTTATAAGTGCCGGGGAAGGGAGGTCCTGCTTCGAGCTGCGGGACCCCTTAAGCCCCAAAAGAGCCTTCAAGGGCCCAAAAGACCCTTCGGGGGGGGGGGAATTAGATGTTAGTTAAAGCTGCAACTTCCAACTTCCTTGTTTTTACAGTTTACTTTCTTTTATATCTACATTTAGTAAATGTTGCCACTGATTTTTTTTTTTTAAGGCAAATTCTACAGTTTAGGTCCTAACCATTCAGTTGTGGAGCAGGATGTGATATTGTGCTATAATCTTTTTCCCTACTGCCAAGATTTGTATTTTCCTTTCCCTTTTCATATCTTTTTCATTATCTTGTGTGTTTTTTTAAAAGGAAAAATATTAGCAGTGAAGCAGGGAAAAAAAGAATAGTTTTTCCTACTTTCTGTGGCCAGGTTTAAAAAAGTGTAAAACTGCATTCTACAAAATCAATATAAAAAGAGATTGTTAAAAAAGAAACCCCAATCTCCATGGGCAGCTCAAAGCGTTATACATTGTATTGTTCCTTTTTAACGCTCCCTTCTTTTTTTTATCTCTCCATAACTGTCCATCATTCTTTTCTTTAAAGTAAGCAGGTCTCTGGAATCTGACATAGCTGCAGCTGGTAAAATACAGTTATTTCTTATTGAAAGTAGTACATTGAAGGCCATGTCCTTCTTATTTAACACCTTATGGTTCTACTAATGATTGCCATGTATTCATGAGATGCTGGTGCATTCTGCTGAACATTATAATTAAGGTGAATGGCTGTAATCTATTGCCGCTGTACCGCTGATTCGTACTTACAAGCAAACAACATGCCAGGTGTTCAGGGAAACAGATACACAAGCAATATGCAGTAATAAAAGATGCTCTCTCTGTAAGTTATAAACTATCTTAAAATTGTGTCTTTGCTAACAGTAAAGCCAAAATTGTATTTTTTTTTTATTATTTATAACTGCAATGCATTTGTAGCTATTTCTTTTGTAAATGTTTTTAACAAACAGTATTTCAAACCTGAAATTTGCATATGCTATAAAGCACAGGCATCAATAGCTTTTCTGCTTTTTCAATTCAGTACCGCTAGGATGTATGTATTAATATCAAGTAGACTCACAAAACAGCCACTGTGATTCAAACACATTAGTATGCCATGTAGTCATTGTAAAAAATGTATTTGATTGGCTGACTGCACTAAACTGATATTAAGCAAGAAGTAGCAGCTGCCGAGATCAAGCTACAAATGGGTGTATGTACAGGACAACTACATAGTTCCCATCTGCGCTTCTTAAACATGGCAAAATAACAAGTACCCAAGAAATGGGGGGTATAGATAACCATTAACATATTAGGCATGTACTAAAAAGCTTTGTATATTCTTATTATCTAGATTTCCTTAGCTCTCTTCTGCTTTCCTGAGCCTGAGAATGAATATACTGGCAAGAGATTCTAAGTTGCATTTCTTACCATAATCCCCTCATGGCTCACGGCTGCTGAAAGCCAGAGTTTTCATCTAAATAACAAGAGTGTGAAAAAGCTACATGCAGAAAAAACACCTGAATGGGTCCATAATAATATCACTATATAAACCATGACATGTTTTTTTAGTTTTAAGCTTTTTCTTCCAATTAAAGGTTTAATTTTTATTTCAGGAATGGGTGATATTCCCTAGTTATACCAATTAAAAGGCAAATAATGCTGCAGGCTGAGCACAGAATACATTTACAGTATCAACAGTTGGAGGATTTAAACGCAAGACAATTAAAGGAGAACTAAATGTAAAAACCTAACCTTTTGGCAATCTAAGGCAGTAATCCATTGCTGCCTTGAACTTTTCAATATTTAATTGTTTAAAAGATAGTTTTACTATTTAGTATACTTAGCCATTAGTTTTCACAATATAAATCTTGGTTTTTAATGCTTTTTTATGCATTTAGAACATTCTGTTTTTAACACAGTCTTTCTAGTTTGCAACATGCCTACTGCTTTCATTGCTTCTTAAATTACCCTATAATAAATAACCCATGCAGTTCCCTGCTATTGTTCTGCTGCTTGCTGCATATACTTTATTTATTTAATATAGATTTATTCTTTCAGCCATGCCCCAACATGTTATTTAATATACAGATATTCATACATATGTCACAGGCAGTCCTTCACTGCATCCACAAAACTCTTTATTTGTCATTGTATGTATCATCCTCACTTGCCACCTCCTCATCCAGTGAACTCTAAAGGGGCAATGTATCATGAGCTGCTACCGCTCCATACTACCTCTTATGTGATGTACCAACATTGCATTGGTATAACCTTTGCAGCTATGATTTTTAAGACAGGGAGTGTGCATAATGGCTGTAAGTATATTACTCTATATTTAAGTTACTTTTAGGCTGGGGCCAGACAAGAGTTTTGATATCAGCATTGAGTGCTACCTTCCAGTAGTTAGTGAAGGAGCTTAATGGCCACCTATAGTGCTTCATTTTAATAACATAAAAAGTGCCTGGTTTCCTATTTCCCATGGCCTCTTTAGCATTTGATACCGCTCAGCTCTGATGCTACTCATTTTTTGTCAATACGTAACTGTCTATCTTATGTTACCAGAAGTTCTGGAAAAGCTGACAGTTTTTTTTTCTTTCATTTGTACCATTCTTGCATTACCATACAGTGAATGCTGCTAAGGGACCAGAGTTTACCTTCTCTTGTTACTGGTATAAAATTTCCTTACTTAAAGATTCCACTTTGCAGAAACATAAACTACAATTTCAGTACTGTACGGTAGTACTTACATTCAGATTACTGCCACCAATACATAAGGGATAATGTTCCCCTTACAGTGTAATACGAGGATATTACATCACTGAAGAGTTCCTAGCCCATATAAAAGCAGAAGGCCGCAGGCAAAGGGCTTTTATACAGGGCAGGGAACTCTGAGGGGACTTAATATCCTTATATTATAATGTAAAGGGGAGCATTATTTCTTGTAATCCATAATATATGTTTATATATTTATTTATTTTGCTCTCATTGCTCCCTAGATCTCCTAATGTCCTTTTCAGCCCACTCCTAATTAGTATGCATTTCTTCTCACTCTGTACCCACCCCTCCCAAAATCTGAGGCACAAAATCTGAGAAGGGAGCATGTGCAGTGGAGATGATCTACACAGCCAATCTGAACAGCCAATTGCATTCACCCAGTGATTTTGTGTTATAGTGAAAGTGAAGCTTTTATAAAATGGATAGTTTCTGCATGTAGTGTGCCAGGAAGAGGGTCTGGAAGTGGGTGATTGATGGTTCTTTACTGACTAGCTGTGCCCGGCCCCCTTTAAGAAGAAAAACCCCAGAAGCTAAAAAGAACATAGGATATGAAGGTCAGAGAAGAAATCTGGGTATGGATTTAAAAACAGTTATGGCTTTAGTACCATTGCAATGTTGTGATATTAAAAGAAAATACCTAGAATAAAGTGAAAGCCATTTTCTTTCTTTTCCCAACCTCAGGTCAATCAGGATTAAACCTCCATTTTTAAAAATACATGGAGATGGAACATTGGAAGGCCTGAAGGGTATTGGAGCTGCAGTGGAACATATTCTTATAAGAATCACTCAGTGACATAGCTGAGTGGTTATTATAGGAATATATTCCACTGCTGCTACCATTATTATTTGGGACTTTTATGTATTAAAAAGTAACCCTATCTCTTCCACTGCTTGTGAGATGTGTGTCTCCTTCAACTGCCACCAGCAGTTTATTGATGTACGGTAAACATGCTCTCATTCTTTCTCTACTGCTGATTCTCTCGCTGAATGCTGGAAGTATGTTGGCAGGCAGCCAAAGAAAAGTTGCATATCTGCCATGTAGATTATAGTGGGAGTGACAGGTCAATGACACAAAATGCTATTCATATCATTACTAGGATCTACAGCTCCTTATGCAAATCCAGAAAAAATGTGATGGGCTTATGCTATGGCTACTAAGATACTAATTTTGAAAATTTAATTCAAATTTTAATAGCAAATATACATTTTAAGCTGGGTACACATGGGCCACCCTTGCCCTAATACAGATAATTTAACCAACCTGTTAAATACACGTAATCACCTGAAAATAACAGACATGTCTTTTTTTGTGTGTGAAATTTGGCCATGCTGAAATTTCTGAGCTATATTTTGAACCACACTTTCATGGGAATCAAAATATCAACCCAAGTGCACATATTCTAGCTTTTAAAATAAAAAATAATTTTTGTATACTGTATCTTTTAAGCCTATGTGCTAGATCACATTTTAAATCTAATTTTAAGAGAAAAATCTAAAGAGGTAGGTATAATGAGTGGACTATGATCAACGTAAACATGTCATCTGATGCCTTTTTTAATATCTAAACTAGGCAGAAAAAAATTTAAAAAAGGGGAAATAAAGAACAGGGCAAAGATTCTAGAAATGTTCTAATCTGAATTTGTAAAGTCAGTTGACTGACAATTCACATACACCTTAGTGAGAGCATAATCTGTCATCAAAGCTTTACACCCTCTAGGCAAATGAAAAACATGTGCTTTGGTCATGGTTTGTGCTCTCACTAAGGTAAATGTATTGCTGCGTGTAAACACATGCTAGCCATTTGTTTCATTCACTGCCTTGTGATCAGATTGCTGACATATTTACCACCTTGCAAATCTGATCAAGAAAATACATCATGTTACATTTGTAAATTTTCTTTTGTGATCAACAATTTTTGTTACATTTCAACTCAAAATACAACTGAGCAGTACATAACATTAATGGGGACAAATTGAAGAATTATTTTATTACTAATTAAACCAAGTGCTCACTCACTGTTAGTAAGTTGCTTTACTGCATATTCTACTTAAAAAAACACGAACAAGGTTTTAAAATGTAAATATTGTTGACTTTCAGTTGTGTTTCAATTTGATTGGGTTTATTTACTGTTTTCCCCACAATCCTTTACTTTGTGTTGTAATTCTCCCTCTGTATAAATGGAGTGATCCTTATATGCATAGTCTGACCTACAAAAAGCAGCTGCTGCTTCCTCTCATAAAGGGTATATTAGCTAGCATCTAATTGCCATTATCGATCGTTAATGGGCATTGAAAAAAACCCTGAAATGAGCCATTTGTGATTCAACTGTTATGTTATTGCTTCTAATGAACACTGTAAAGAAGTAGAGAGGCAGAGACTGTACCATAATAACCATTTATTTGCCATTGAGTCAGTATCATTTCCCAGAGTAATAGCGGTGCCATAGATTAAACTGGGTGAAAAAACACAGTAAAAAGGCTACAAGAGCATGTAAGCAGCATGTTTTTTAAGGGTGAGAAAAGCATACAGTTTGTAATCTGTATTCTTTGTGTATTTATAGGGCAGTATGCTGTGGATGGCTAATCTATATTTAGTAGAAAATCCCTGAACAACACTTTGTGGAATAAATTATATTTACATTTTCTTAATCTAAAGTGTTCTTATGATTACTACAAGCTGCATTAAATGCTAGTCACTGTTTGTATACCAGTATTAGTCTCACATTAAATAAAACATGCAGTGCCCATCATAATATTAGTTATTATTTGTAACATCGTATTTCCATACCTTCTTGGTCAAGCAACTGCATAATCATCCTAGTGTTGAATGAACTTTGATTTGTGTGTTCCAAATACCACAGTCTGTTTTGTCTCCTTTCAGTCAGTTTTCTCCCTGTCCTAAGCATGGCTTTTCGGAAGCTGGAAAACTTTACAAGATGATTAAAACACAGTGACAGACTAAAGTTGTTAGGAGTCTTTAAATAGGATTTCTCATTTTCCATTTTGTAGAACAACTGCTACAATGTGCTTACAGCTAGGTTTTAAAGAATATGACATTGAATATGAATATGGCATTGCTTGAAAACATGGCGGCTTTTTTGTGTTAAATACTAGAGATGGCCTAACTTCATAAAGTTCGGTCTGTTTTTGAACTTTCAAACTTCAGTAAAAGTTCGATAGTTTGAATTCGGACCCATTAAAGTCAATGGGGGAGTGATAGTTCGAAAAGTCCGGATGATTTACAGCTAAACTAACAATGGGGACCCAGGACTTTAGCACTATAAGGCATTATCTATTGCATTATCTAACCCTGTCACATCTATTGTTACTATTACTAGGGAACTGTAAATCTCTGAAATTCTTTACCCAAACATGACAAAACGTTAGATGGCAATAGCACTTCCCTAAAATGATTGGTTGATCCTTGTGACAATTTTATGCCACTTTAAGGTGATTGCCATTGCAGTCTATGTGAAGTGCCTTTTGGAGATTTCTTACTGCTGTTTTTTCAGAGAAACATTGTTCCAGACAAACACAACCTGTGACTGTATATATATAAATTGTTTAGTTTCGGCAAACTGGATTCTTTAAAAGAAAATATATCAGTTCCACAGTTTATTAGAATATATTTCTCAGGAGAATAAAGTAATTTGTTCTTACTAAATTTAGGACTCGATAAACCCAAAAATGATGTAAAAAATTACAATCGAAAGTGAAGCAGCTACATGTTGACGAAGACTATAAGCTTTGAATTTTAATGGATGCAAAGTGGATTTATCATGTGTCAATTACTTTCCTTTCAGTATGAATTGCTTTCTGTAACTCATATTTTTAGATTTGAAGCCTAACTTAAAAAAAAAATTCTAAATAGTGTTCTCTGAGGTGTTTAAATTATTATGCTGTCATTCATGATGTAAGGTTAATTTTACTTTTCAAGTTTCCTGATGCATAAGCATAGTAAAAAAAGTATTTTTAAATGTCTGTATGTATTGCTGAAATGTCCTAATGGTCTATTAGTGTGTGTAGCTGTCACAGTTTGAAAAAAAAACTTTACAGGGTAATGAAAATGTGGGGGGGAAAGTTTTACATTTAAATAGCTCATTTCTTTTGGATATATATATATATATATATATATATATACACATATTTGATATTATTACAGGTTGCATATTTTTTGAAGCACTCTAAATCTTATTTAGGTTGATGAAGATCAATGGAATGGCAATATATGGTTGTCTTTTTTGATTTATTTAAATGCTTTAATGTATACAGTGTATAATCTGTTCCATATATACTTCCTTTACTGTTTGCAGTATTTGTTATATAAAAGCTAATTGTGGTGTAATATTTGAATAGGAGTGATGGGGATTTATTTTGCTGTATTTTACTTATTGAGTTGGTGTTATTATTGGTAATAAGCAGTGACAGATAAAACACAATAATTTTTGTTTCATTACAAGAGCTATTTTTTATTACTAAAATAAAGAATTGAATATCTATATCTATTTAAATATCTATGGGGCTGATGCAATAACAGTTCACAAGTTTGCTGTACTATTAATTTGCATCAACCAATCAGATGTTATCTAACTAAAGTAACCAAGTAAAAGCTAACATCTGATTGGTTGATGCAAATAAATAGTTTATCAGCGCCTCAATATGTAATAATATGATGAGATTTGATTTAAGTTTAAGTTTAAAATAAATAATTGCCCTTATTTTCTTAAATTAGCAGAGAGAAAAACAGTAGGAATAACATTATTATGACATATGAAAAAAATTACAAAAAAGAAAGTGTAAAGCAAATATTGGATTAGGGTGTTAAATGAAAAAGATTTTTATAAACATGTTATCACCCAAACAAATAAATTTAAAAGGAAAAAATAGGTTAGGCGAAACGTGTTGATGTGACCGCACATTTTCTTAATAAACATTTTTGTTATTTAATCCAGATGAGTACTCAGGTTTTCTACTATTATGTCCTCATGCATAAAAGAAGCTGGTGTGCCGCTTAGGTCTTGTTATAATATATAGCACATAGTCTAAAGGTGGGTACACACCATACAATTCTTCCTCCTGGCAGACCGATTGAGCGGTCCATAGAGGACTGCACAATCGGTCACAGTTTTTCGACCCGTCCAATCGTGCTTTCTTCCAAAGCGATCGGTCGGAGCTGCTATACAATAATTTGGCTGGCCAACCGTCCGAAACACTGAAATGTCAGTCGATTGGGACGAATTATTGTATGGTGTGTAGCCAGCTTAAGCAGCACTTCCACCATACATAAGAGTCTCAGGCTTGGGTGCCGAATTCTCCCCGACATCAAACAAACACCACCCAAGATGAGGGGAACACACAGGGCTTTCAGGCAAATATAATGCATGTAGGAACCATTCAACACGTTTCAGACACAGAACTTCCACATTGCCCTCAACTCGATTAGCTGATCACCCATTCATAACAATGGCGTATTAATAACAATGGAGTATTACTAACATATGGTCCTGTGGGTTTCTGTGATTCACACTTTAGATTTGAGGTGAGGGAGGGGTGTGTGAGGCAAGGGTTAACTTTGGTGTTGGTGTGTCTGATGATGATTATTTAAGATGGCGAAAAGTAACGGAACTCTTATCCTGCAAACAGGCAAAATTGGAAGGAGATTCCATGCAGCAATCCACATATTTGGGATCTTTCATTGATCCTTTTTTAAGCTTGAAAAAGGATCCATGTAAGATCCAAAACATGTTGCTAAGAGCACTGAAATAAAACTTGTTTGTAGTGAAGCCTCCTTCCAATTTTGCCTGTTTGCTGAAATTGCTGCCGGGACTGGGGCAGAGGGAAGGGAGACCCTTAAAGACAGATCATAGCTGTGAGATACGCCAAACCAAAAATTGGAACTCTGATTCTAAAGACAGGAAAATGTGTCGACCAGTTCCCACATGCATTAAAGTTGTCTTAATGCCCTGTGTGTGCCCCTCATCTTGGGTGGTGTTATACACAGTATATTAGCATCTATTGAACACAGAGTAACAATAAAACTTTAGTGTTTTCCTTAAAACCTTAACATGATGAAAGGTATCACTGAGGAAACTAGTTTGTAGATTTCAACTTCTGTACATTTCAGTTGATTTAAATAAATACAAACACATAGAGGTAAGTCAATATATTGTTTGAAGGCTGGGTCAATTTTGTTCAGTCTGACGGTCGGGAAGAAAATCTGTACTGCCAATATTTTGGTGTGACTAATCATGTGGCCTATTGAAGACCTTGTTATCATCTATCACCTGACCATTTTTCATCTGGATTTGATGAAAAACTCTATGACAGTGCTAGTCACAGAGAAAAGTTTAAAAAATATTTTGACCTGACCAACTAAATTATTGTACAGACAGTTAGTCAAAATGTTACTCATGTATATCTAGGATATATCCACTAACATTTTCAGCCTTAACCTGCATGTATCTTGGTCATCTCCATCCTGCTAACTATTCTTCCTTGATTTCTATGTCAATGTCAATTTAACTCAATAGCAATGTTTTCCAGTCGGCTTTTTGTTTTACTCGCTAAGAGGTAACTTATCCTTTTCAGGGCAAGGATTCCTTTAATAAATGAAATAACTGTCTGCTGCTCTATTCAGTCTGTTTAATGAGCAAACAAAGAGAAAAGAGGAGTACCGCACTCATGTAATACTGGATATAGATAAAAAACCTTTATTTAGAAAACAATATAGATCCACACAGGGGTATGAAGATAAATGACAGACATAAGAATGGAAATAGTTAAAACTTTAAAAAACATATAATTTAAACGGTATACCCCTCTGCATAAGAGTAAAGTGACCAGTGCACAAAGCCCTAACCCATCAGTCATACATAGTCTCAGGTAACATAGTCCAGTACCCACTTATCTGTCAAGAGTGCTGCAGCATGTCGACACAGTATCAGGGGGTCCAGAGGAGGGGAAAGTGCACCTGCAAAGGGGACACCGATCAGCCAACCACTGAGACAACGCCGAACGTGTTTCGTCCAGAAAACGGACTTTCTCAGCAGCGTGCTAGAAGCGTGCTAGTCAAAGTGCATGTAGGTCTCAGTCCACATAAAAAGTTCACTGTATATATAGTGTATATTATACATAGGTGTAAAACACCCTAAGTCCACAGAGGGTTATGCAGGGATCCAAGGCTGAGTATGGAGTGACCTGTATGTATATAATCCAATAACCCTCACATAGGTGTTTACACCTATGTATAATATACACTATATATACAGTGAACTTTTTATGTGGACTGAGACCTACATGCACTTTGACTCATGGTGGTACTAACATTATATTCTGGTATCCGCCTTTTTGTATATTATATTATATATATGTATACACTTATACATATGTACATGCTCACTATTTGTATACTTGATGTGTACTGACTAGATTCAGGAATTAGCATAAGTGCATTATGTGACATTTTTGTATGTTCTTATATTTATTATTCTTTATTCTTTTCCGGTATCTGTACTTTAGTGGTTATTTACTATCAGCCGTTATATGACTTTGACCGGTTATTTTGACTATCCGTTACTTCTCCTTTCTCCTACCTTATGTACGTGCCACTCACGCTGCGCCGCTCCCCCTAGTTTTTGTTATCTTATCACTATGGAGATGCGGTCATGTGACTTAGTGACGTCACTAGTACGCGCCTTGCTTAATTATGTCATCACGCAAATACGTGATGATGTCAATATGGTGCCCGAATGGTCTATTTATAGCGTCTCGCTTGCCGGTTCTAGCACGCTGCTGAGAAAGTCCGTTTTCTGGACGAAACCCGTTCAGCGTTGTCTCAATGGTTGGCTGATCGGTGTCCCCTTTGCAGGTGCCCTTTCCCCTCCTCTGGACCCCCTGATACTGTGTTGACATGCTGCAGCACTTTTGACAGATAAGTGGGTACTGGACTATGTTACCTGAGACTATGTATGACTGATGGGTTAGGGCTTTGTGCACTGGTCACTTTACTCTTATGCAGAGGGGTATACTGTTGGAATTATATGTTTTTTTTTAAAGTTTTTACTATTTCCATTCTTATGTCTGTCATTTATCTTCGTACCGCTGTGTGGATTTATATTGTTTTCTAAATAAAGGGTTTTTATCTATATCCAGTATTACATGAGTGCGGTACTCCTCTTTTCTCTTTGTTTGCTCATTAAATTTACTGTATGCAGTCCCGGCACCTTGGTCCACTTGTACTTGATACTGTCTACTTGAAAAACCCTGTGATCCTGTGCCTGAATAACTCTTTTATTTTGCTTTATTCAGTCTGGTAAAACCATAAATATAGCTAGGTATTATTTAATCTCGGTGAAGGGAAAAGCCTACTCCCAGCATGCAATACAATCAATGCTTCTATATACCAGTTTTCACAAAATATATTTTGGAAGTAAATTTTCCTACTTATTTGCATCAAACACCTATTGAATGGCTGTCAAGCTGGATTCCTAGAGGCCAATTATTATATAAAAGATAATTTGCATTGGCCTGGTGAAGGGGCTGAAGTTGACAGTTTTTTTTTCATAATATGCCCCTTGAACATACAATATATTACATAGTTCACATAAGAAAAAATTATGCTACATCAGTTATCAAATGTAGTGCACTAGAACATGATTTGTTCAAGATGCGCTAGACCTTTAAACTAATGCTAATAATCTATGAAGTGAAGGCAAACTGTTCAACAATTACACAATATACATCCTACATGTACTTTTTTGGAAAAAAAATGTTGAAAACCATTTGCTGTGTCCTGTTTATATAGTTGTTGATGTACATAACCCCATCAGCTATTATATTTAATACACAATATGTATTATTAAACTGTACATTCTATACCTCTATTGCTTGTAATTTATTTAAAATGTAACTTTTTTTTAATGAAACAAAGGTTTAATGATGCCAAGGATTCCTGGGGACCTGATAGCATAAAGGGGTGGTCAAAATCATATTGTCCAACCACAAAATATATCAAAACTATATTCATATAGGACCCAAAAAGAGGGAGAATTAAAACACATTATATAAAAGCCATAGATGCAGGTGGCTGTTAAGTTTTAAGATAAACACTCACTCAAACATGAGCATGGTCAGGGTGCCTTGCCCCTGACCTGTCTCTAGATACCTTTGTCCACCAAGGTTAGGATGGATTATATAAATATATCAGCTCCTACTTGAACATATAAAGTACAATAAGAAATTCACCAGCTCACCGTTTCCAATCAATGGTCCAGGTGCAGCTGCCCCAGACTCGATCCATACGGAACAATGCACAAACATCCCACAAAGTGAGACACTGGTGCACATCTGAAAAAAAACACACACCAAGTCTTCAAACAGGTGACACCACTTTACTTGAATAACATATCAAGGACTCCCTGACGCATTTCAAGCTTGCTGCTCTTAGTCATAGGGGTAAGCCAGTGTCTCGTTTTGTGGGAAGTTTGGGATCATAAAATCACATAAATGGGATCAGATAAATCATATCTACTAACAATTCTGCTGTTTGTGAGCTTGGAGCAGTGTGCCATCACTGTTAACCCAATTCCCCACACTGCTGCAAGTCACCCAATTAGATTGCAGTCACATCTCTGTGCTAGGTATCTCAATACGGGGGGTGTTAAAATGTTGGGAAGAACATAGGAATTAAAAGTACAAGAATTATTTTTTTGTCTTTTGGCATAGAGATTGAGAAGTTTGTTTTGACTAATGGGACATTGGAAGGTTTGTACTGTAAAGCACAATTATTACTTAATTCCATAAAATGGAATAGTAGCTTGAGTTAACTCTGTATTGTTATTCCCCTGTGCCAACCACAAGGAGTCAAAACACCTTACAAACATTTAAAAATATAATAATAGTATCTAATGTTTAATATATTTCAATTGCAATAGAAACTGAAAAGCATTTCTCTCCTAGTCAAAATAACAAATTTTAAACAGATACAGCAAAATGTTCAAGGGAAATATAATTTACATAATGTGTACATAGCACGGCCATGAATAATACAGTTTTCAAGCTTAAAATACATTATAGTTGTAGAAGTCCCTGCCTGCAGTGAGCAGTTTACATGCCCCCATTTGATTAATTCTCAGAGACATGGCACATAGATGGGGAGCAGCATTGCATCAAACTGCATAATGTGTCCTGTGGCCAAACAAAGCTGCTTTAACATTTAGACAGTTGTGTACAAACTAAATCTCAGCTATTGAAGACCTTGTTGCCTGTCACTGTATTTGTGGAACCTATTGTGTACCCTGTAAACCCTATATTTTAGAGCATAAAACACATTGCTCGTTTTTTCAGTAAAAGTAGCACTAACTAAATTCAATATTGTTTAGCATGACTTTAACTCCTTCCTTGTGCCGGCACAACAAATTCAATATGGGTTTGGCACTGCTATTAGTGTGACTATTTAATGACAGCTTATTGTTGGTATTAAAGTCATGCTGTAGTTAAATCCCTTTCGGGATGCACCCACAGTGGCAATCGGAAATGTCCCTGGATCAACTCTACTTTACGTATCAATACCAGTAACTTGCAACATTCCTTGTTTGCAGAAACTCATCCAGCTTTTTTTTTTAAACTGACCAATGAACCTGCCATAACAACGTCCACTGGAAGACAGTTCCAGCTTTACCATTCTCACAGTGAAAAACCCTTTCCGAACTTGAAGCCTAAACCTTTTTTCTTCAAGTCTTAAGGGATGTCCACGTGTCCTCTGACATGTTCTGTTGGTGAACAATGCCCCAGTTTATTGTATGGCCCGTTAATGTATTTATACATAGTAATCATCACTGATCAAATATGTTTAATTTCACCTTTTATTTTTAATAAAATAATAATAAATTTGGTACGGCCCTGTATAGAAAGCCAACTGACAAGAATACCCTATTGTATAAACAGAGTTACCATCCGGCTCCCGTTAAGAGAGTCCCGGATTCTCAATTATTGAAAATTTACCGGAATAGCACAGATAGTGTACAATGGGATATGCAAGTAGTGGAGGCTATTAAGAGGTTCTCGGAGAGAGGATATCAGAGGTCTGAAATTGATTTGGCACTAGCTAAAGTGGATAGTTGGTCCAAGAGTGGGGGGGGAGAAACAAAAATACCTACCCAAAGAGAGCATCAATTTCATCTCTAACTTTCACCCTTTGAGCAAGGAAGTGAAAACTAGTGTCAATAGACACTGGAAACTGATTAAGAGGGATAGACAGTTATCTTTCTCTAAGACCCATATCCGACATGTCTATAAGAAAGGAAAAAATGTACGCAACGTGTTGGTCTTCACCAACAGTATGCCTGAGAGGAAACCTCTAACCACAGGTAACAGTTTTGTTCATCCCCAAACAGGGAAATGAATGTTACGGGGCTGGTACTCATGTACCAGCAAGTTCGTCATATATCTTATTATGTGTCCTTGTTCCCTAGTGTATGTGGGAAAGACCACTACAACGTTCCGAGAAAGAATGGCCAACCATAGGGCATCTATCAGGAACGCCATTGAAGGGAAGGGAGGTGAGATGGCCAATAAGTTTGGTGACATGGCTGTCGCAAGACATTTTAAACGACTACATCACCCCCTATCATCATTACGATGTATGATTATTGATGGGGTAGAGGAAGGATGTGGTGGAATGGAAAGAGAAACCGTTCTCCGCCGGGAAGCCAGATGGATATATAATCTAGAAACCCTCTCCCCTAAGGGTCTGAATGAACAGTGGGCCCTTCAATGTTTTTTATAACAGTTCCCTGTCGCTACTTTGGTACACCATGATTCCATGTATAATTTGATATAGCTACACCCTTTGGGATATAGGTTGGGCAGTCCCGATTATCATGGACCTTGAGTCATACATTAAGTTTTGTTGTGTGACAGGACTACATTGATGCAGTATGATTGGAATATATGATCTCTGTATCTCCCTTCTAGACATGGCGTTTTAGGGGATGCTAAGATATGCGATTGCTGATGGAGATATTAGTTGCCTGTCAATTTGGATTATGGGTCTACACATACAGTGGAGGGACCCTTATCATAGTTTTATGCACTATACTCCTCGTCTTTGCATGCTTTTATTGTAAAATATATTCCTCCGATGTTCTTCCATTCTCCAGGGGGCTTGTGTTTCTTAGTTGTTTGGGATGGTTTGCTATGCTACCGACTATCAGAGCCCATTATGTCCTGCGCACCGATTGGTGCATTTGGCTGTTTGGGCTGGCCTTGTTTGTTTGTGGTTGCCTGGGATATGCCTGGTGGGAGGGGCTTGTGCCTTGTTCCCCTTTGAGCACCCTTGTATGGTCGTTTTTGACCTTGTTATGAGATTCGTGCGCAGGCTGCAGCTGATTGGCTACTCTTGGGCACTACCTGTATTCGCGTGCCGGCGCATGAGTGATAACGCTTCACCAAGCGACGCCTATGTGGGAACCTGCCTTTATTTGGCGACCTGGATGCATGGAACAATATGGGAATTGTGGTGCGTATACAATTTTGATTCGATTTATTGTCTATACATGTTTTATCTGTGGTGACATGCACTTTAGGTGGTTGGGTTGGGGGAGAGAGAGATGTTGCAAAGGCACTCACAGGTCTTATTAAAATGTAACTTTTATTCCAATACAGATAAAAACGCTATATCAACGCGTTTCGGCTAGCACATGAGCCGTCCTCAGGATAAGAGACGGCTCATGTGCTAGCCGAAACGCGTTGATATAGCGTTTTTATCTGTATTGGAATAAAAGTTACATTTTAATAAGACCTGTGAGTGCCTTTGCAACATTTCTCTACATTGTCCACTTTGAAGTGCACCCGGGCATATCGCTACTGGAATGGAGTGCTGATCCAAACTGCTACTTGTTCCCCTTTGAGCGTGGTGTGCTCCACCCACCATAAAATAACCCTTAGTGCTAAGATGAAAAGAGATGATACTCACAAAGATGCCTGCTGGCTCTTTAATAAAAGAGTAGGATGTTTTCGATGCCCAAATTGTATTACATGCAATTCCATGCTTACGGGAAGGGAATTTGCACATCCAAGAAATGGGGTTAAAATTGCAATTAAACAGCGTTTTACTTGCACTAAGACAAAAACCATGTTCAAAGAGCGAATGGCTAACCATCGTACATCCATTAGAAATGCTTTGCAGGCTAGCGATGTGGATTCCATTACCAGCAGGTTTGGTGACTTGTTGGTAGCCAGACACTTTAAAAAAATGGCTCATCAGCTGTCAAGCATGTGCTGCATGATTATTGACGGCTTGTCAGATGAGCAAATGAAGGTGCCTGGTGATAAGGACAAGTTATTGTTACAAAGGGAAGCCAGGTGGAGACATAGGTTGCAAACCTTATCCCCTTGTGGATTAAATGAACAACTTTCATTACATTGTTTCTTGTAAAGTTCCACTTTCAGTGGTGTGTTGTTAGATTACCACCTGTCTTACCTTGGATACAATGTCATAGAATATTTTTATACAATGTGTTCGGTTCTAAACAGAATAAATAGTTTTTATTTGATTTTAAGTAGCATACATTTTGTATGTGATGGTTCTATATGTATTATAATGTGGGTTAGAATGATGGTGCACTAAGGGTTATTTTATGGTGGGTGGAGCACACCACGTTATGGGTGTGAATAAAATGGAGGAATTTCACTGTGTGATGTAACATCCTGATGACGGCCCGACAGCTGGGTTAAAACGCGTAGATGTTCAATAAAGTGTCTGTTTGAAATACTTTAACGAAGTCCCATGAGTGTTGTCATTACCTACTCTTTTGTACATTCTTTTGATGTGCACCCGGGCGGCTGTTTGGAGTGCTCACCTTTTGCTTTTGTTTTTATATATATATATATATATATATATATATATATATATATATATATATATATATATATATATATACACACACAACATAATTGTATTTAAAGGGGAACTTTGATCTCCAAACAAGTTGAGTGTAAACAAAAGGTCTTAAAACCTTTAAAATGAGCCATCAACCACCTCTCTACGTGCTCCACAGCCCAAGATATATAGAAATGACTGACTAGAAAGTTAATGGGTGGGAGGCTGACATGTGACATTCCTGAGGCTTCTCCTGCACAGTGCCGCCGCACAGTGCCGCCGGTGAGCTTAGCCTCAGACTCCCTCAGTGTGTGAGTGAGACAGGAAGTCCCTCCTTCTCTCTGCTGTGTGAAGTCCTGACAGAGAAGGTAAGGAAATGTACAGCCCTTCTCTTTCACTGTATGAAAACAGCCTTTTCAAAAAAAAAAAGGCTGTTTCCACAGAGTTTTCTGTAGGGGGGGTGTCCCATGGCACACATGAGTGGGTGGGGCTTGTGCACCCATGAGTGGGTGGGGCTTATGCACCCGTGAGTGGGCGGGGCCACATGGGGCTGTAAGATAATGGGCCATGGGGGGCCTGCAACTGGAGGTACCATGGGGTCCTTGAGTGGGAGGGACCAGGGAGGCTGCAAAGGGGAGGAGGAGACACAGGACAGATTGACTGACATGGTTTCAGAGCAGGAAGCAGGAAGTACAGGGGACCTGGTGATGCTGCCATATCACACACAAAAATGTAAATATCTTCAAAACTATGCAAAATAAACAAAAATTGTCAGGAGAGCAATTCCTATCAATTTACATCAAGTCATTTTTGGACCTCAGTTCCCCTTTAAAACTCTGGGAATTTATTTGTAGAGACTGCTTCAAAACTGCTGTTTCGTACCTAAAAGTCACTGAATCTCAAATTCACATTTCATGTCTACTTTTTTTCTCATAACTGGTGCAATCTGGGCACAAGGTTATTTAGTGTTTCAAGAAATTTGCTGCGAAAAGTGCCACATTAGTGCCACTTTGCTTAATTTTACAGATCTCTGTGAAAACATGAAAAACAATAAAGATTTTTGAGTAAATTAATGCAACATTAAATTGGCTTTAGTTTGCGTGGATGTTATTACTCTACCCTTTATAATTACTCCAGCTGTTTCACTTTTATCTCTTGCATCTAATGTCAATAAAGCACGGCAGCAGATGGTAAGATATTGATTATCTCAGCTGTAGAGTTTGGCGTGCCAGCTATAGTGATACAGCGCCCTATATTACACACCTGATGGTTGAATGAGCTGAAGGTGACCCATTCTTTGCTATTTCATACTCATTTCTTATAGTTTATTACATTTTTTTAAAAAACATTTATATAATTTTTTTAAAACTATCCATATGTGAATGTATCTTGTCAGCTGTAAGAGATCAGCTTAATCACATTTTCTACACAAATAGTGTAAATGTGGACAGATGGGATTTAACTTAACTACAAGCAAAATAGGCCACAATTACCTCTTACAAACGAAAACACCACATGTGTAATAGGCAGAACTTTGTGGTAGCAAGTAAAACAATCTGTTTTAACATTGTAATCCTTGGAGTCTATTCGCCCCCCCCAGCAGCATATTCATTTATCTGTTCAGATAACCTGAATCTTAAGCCTCGTACACACGTGCGATCGCGGGTCCCTGCTACCTGCTGGCGTTTAATACTTATGTGCAATTATCCACACAGCCTCTGGTAAACAGGCTTGCAACGGCTGCACAGGAGTTTCTACCGGGTCTTGCCCAGCCGCCGAAAACCAAGGCTTAAAGTCTCGCTAAACGATCGTAAATCGGTTTGTCGTAAATCGGTTTGCATGACTTAAAGAGGAGAAAGGAGCGCACCCTGGTAAATTCAGCTGTAAGGGCTAGGCCCCACTAGCGCCTTTTGGATCCAATTTATGATCAGAACTTGTTAGTTGAAGCGCAGGGCATGTTGAATACTATGGGACCAGCACCACTACATGTGCTGCGCTTCCATTCATTATTCTAACACATGCGATCACCATTTCTGGTGCGTATCGCTTGCTATCCAATAGGGCTCAATAGCAGAAGCGCAGCACACATGCACTAAATTATGCACTGAATTACACATGCACCCATGCGCATAAGTGGGGCCATAGTCTAGATATCTTTAAAAGATTACAGACAGAATCCTTTTTATAAAGATCACTCTACGCACAGTTCCAAGCATTCACGAGTGCACGTTTTACTTTTTCTAACTTTATTACAGGGAGCCGTAATACGAAGTACATTTTTGTGCATTTCTGAGCAATACCGAGGCCAATGTTAAACGTTTCTCAGCCTTGGGAATGCTCAAAACTGCGATACACACTTTATCAATAAAGGGGCGATTCCATCAGATCTGATGGAGTTTTTTTTTTATTGTTATACTCTGTACCCAGTTTTAGTCCTAGATCATAATGCTGCCCTCTTACCCACAATTTTATTCAGTTGGCAGTCATTTTGTGTTTTTCATTCCCTGATTCTAGTTATATTCCTGAAATGCTTAGTTGGTGACCAGTGCACTAATTATTTTTTAACCCTTGTCTGTCATTCCTTGCCTTTAAACCTTCTTATTTTTCTATTACTAGTAATGCCATTCTATCCCTCTTATTTTTTCCTGTCATTTCTAGCTTTACCAATTTAATGCACAATATATAGCTACAGATGTGTTCCAAGTCCGATTCGGAATTCTTAGTTCCCAAATCCGAAAGTTCCATTGGAACTGAACGTAACTTTCAGATATTGGAACTTCTGCATTTTCAATTATTCTGGAACGTACGGGGCTACGTACTTTTTCAAAAATACTTTCGAAAGTACGACCAGAAACTAGAAAGTAGTTCCCGAGAGCTACCAATAATACAAGCCAACTTTCGAGGGTTACTGAAGGTAGCCTTGTTTGTTCTGTAACAAGCATATGTACAGTGTAAAACAGGGAGAGAAGATTCCCAGTACTCAACAAATTAAGTGATAATAGATCACAAGTTATTACAATATAAACCCTATTTTATGTATTTTGGGATTGCATCCAAGAAAAATCCATTCACAGAGCAAGTGTGAAAATAAACACCACCTTCCCATACTCTCAGTCTGTCAATACATTTATCAATACACTTATTTCTAAAATATAGAAATGAGGTGGGACACATTTGAGGGTAGCAAATCCAAAATTTTGCCTCTGTGTGAAATATACACTACATGTCTGTTAATTGCTGGGGAATAAGATCTATTCAGCTCAGTCAGAAAAATGACTGAAGAAGCCAAATAGGCTATTCCAGTCTTGTACAAACTGGGCTATGCATCACTATGAAGCATCCAAAACAATAGTATCTTAAATATGCTGAGGTAAAGCATGGCAGTAAGATCTATAAATCAAAAAAGGGGGTGAAAAGAATTTGCATCCAGTAAGAAATACCCTGTTGCCAAAAGTGCACAGCAGTTCAAGATACCAGAGGTTGAGTTATTCCATATCCAATAGATTTCAGATAGTAGCTATAGTTATTTCTAGACTTACACACTGGGGGTTATTTACAAAAGAGAGATGGCGCATACAGGACCTGGATCCCTGCAAACAAATTCGAGAGTAAGTTTGGCTATCATTATAAAATGAAAGGAGTAAAATCCAGATCCTTATTTAATCTCCTTGGGGCATATTTATAAAGCCTCGTTAAGTTTTCACGGCCGTTTTCCCCGACCTTTCCGCATAAATCACGTTTAACGCGATTTATTTATGTCGGGAAACGGCCGTGAAAAGCTACGAGGCGTTAACTCTTCGCGCTGATACTTACCTGTTACTGCCGCTTCATTTATAAGCGGCGGTAACTGTTTCGCATTGCTAGTATCGCTGTTTTGCAGCCGATACTAGCTGCCCTGCGGCGGAGATGGGCAGACAACCCACGACAGGTGGTTGCACCCGCCACGGGAGGCACGCCCACCCCGCCACCGCTCCCCAGCAGCCCCTCCCAACCCCTTCCCCGCTCGCGGCAATCTCAGAACAGTAGGCTAGGAGGGGCTGCTGGGAAGGGGCCGCAGCAGGTGGTCGCGCTGCGCAGGGAGGGGAAGGAAGGGCCTGCTGGGAGTTGGGGAGGCACCCTCCAGCGGGGCCCTGAGAAGGGCCTTTTGGGGCTTAAGGGGTCCCGCAGCTCGAACCGGGACCCCCCTCCTCGGCCCTATCAGGGCCTTTGCGGCACTTACAAGTGCCCCTTTATGGCACTTACAAGTGCCCTTGCGGCTCTGACAAGAGCCCTTTGGGGCTTAGGAGTCCCGCAGCTTGAACCAGGACCCCCAGTGTGCGGCTCTTAAAAGAGCCCTTGGGCGGCGTCTTCGGGACCTCTTAAGCCCCAAAAGGCCCTTCTCAGGGCCCCGCTGGAGGGTGCCTTCACCCCTCCCAGCGGGCCCTTCCCCTCCCTGCCAGCAGCAGGGCAGGGGGGTTGGAGGGGCTGCTGGGGAGGGGGTGCACGGCGGGTTGTCACCGCCGTGGGGGGTCGGGGCGGGGTAGGCGTATGCCCCGCCCCCTTAGCAGAGGCGTCGAGAAGGGATTTTAAGTCCCTTCGCGGCGATACTGTACTTAGCGCATTGCGCTAAATGTAGTATCGCCGCAAAGGGACTTAAAAGTACCGCAGGACATTGCGGCCGTGATACATATGGCGGCAATGGCGCTCGCCGTTATAAATACAACGATAACGCTATTTTCACGGCCGCGATGTGCGGTTATTTCCTTTTTTTAATAATATGCCCCCTAGTGTATAAAGTCTTCAATTGATATATCCAACAGCTTTTAGATAGCAAAAGTGAAATGTTCTTTTCCCCGCTTTTAATTGAAGCTTTTAATTTCTTCAAACGAAAACATCTCAAATCTCTACAAACCCCAATGCTTCATCAAAAAATGGTCTGTAATAGTCGTAATTGTCTTTCCTTTTATTTTGTTTCCCAGCCAGTCTCATGTCTACCTTCTCTGAACTGCTTCAATTTCCAAGATGTCCCTTTTGTTTATGGAATTCCAAAACTGCACCGCATATTCCAAATGAGGCCTTACCAGTGCCTTGTAAAGAGGGAGAATAATATTTTTCTCTCTTGAATCTATTCCCCTCTTTATACAAAACAATATCTTGCTAGCTCTAGCTGTTGCTACCTGGCATTGTTTGCTATAGCTAAGTCTGTTATCTACCAGAACCCTCAAATCTTTTTCCATTACAGATGCACTTAACACAGAGTTATTTGTGGTGTAGGTGGCACAGGGATCCTAAATGCATCACCTTACATTTATCAACATTGAATCTCATCTGCCATTCTGCTGCCCATTTTGATAATCTATCTAGGTCTGCTTACATCACTTGCATATCATTTGAAGTTTCCAAAGCTCTGCATAGTTTAGTGTCAACAGCAAACACTGAGACCTTGCTCTAAGTAATTTATAAACAGATTAAACAGAAGCGGCCCCAGTACAGAACCCTTAGACACTCTGCTTAGAACTTTAGCCCACATAGATGTAGCTCCTTTAACCACCACTCTTTGTTTGTGATCCAATAACCAGTTCTCTATCCATGAACAAATGTTTTCTTCAAGGCCAACAGTCCTCAGTTTATACGTTAGTCGCCTATGTAGCACAGTATCAAAAGCTTTCGTTAAATCCAAGTATACCACATCCACTGCTCTGCCTGAATCTAACTTCTTACTCGCGTCTTCATTCTTCATAAAAACCAATTAAATTTGTCTGGCATGATCTATTTCTCATAAATCCATGCTGACTACTACTACCCTTAAGTTTCACACCCTCAGTGCAATTTGAACTCCGTCTTGTAGAGTAACTTATTGTTAGGAAGTCTACCAGATTTTTGCTTTTCCTAGCTGTCATGGTGGGCATATCTGTAACTAAATGACCAATAATGTAGTTATTTCTCAAGCCATGCCAAGTTATTATACACAATGTGTATTTCATAGCACAGAAGCAAACAAGGTGAAGTGAAGTGAAACTTTACATGCCTACAACGTTTCATGCCTATAGGTTTGGATTTACATCAACTACAGACATCATCCTAGACCTGTTTGAAAGATATGATAGAGATCTATCTAGATAGGGAGTGGGGAGCTTTATAAATAGGCCATTAATTCCTTTTACTGTGATGGCATGAAATAATGATTGTGATGATAAATAAAAAAAAAATCTAGGTAGTAAAAAGCTGGGTTTCTATGTTTTTTTAGGTTTGCGTGCTGCTTTGCTCATATGAGCTTTCTGGCAAACTTACTGGCCTGGTATAAACCATTTTATAGAAAAATTGGCTAGGAACAAATGTTTAATTTGGAAATCATAGACAACCACCAGGCCAATAGGACCAAAATATTGGGCCAGGTGATCAGTTTGGCTGAAATATTGGCCAATGTTTTCCTGATTTACCACTGCTTAATTCATGTGGGGACTCAATGACTCCAACAAATTGTTTATGATCACATCCTATCAGTATGGAAATTCTGGATTCCTACTGACTTCCATGGGCATGTATAGGAAGTTATTCACAGACTATGTGAGCAGTCAGAACTCAGTACTTTTGTAATTGTCATTCAATGTATAGGTCACATTAGCCATTTTGATTTCTTTGACGTAAATCAGTGAAAAAAAGAGTATGACTAATTTTACGCTTGTGAAGGTTCTCATTCATCAAGTTCATGATATATTTGTTGTATTAAGTTAGATCAACTAGACTTAAAGTTTAGTCCTTGAAAATGGACTGGCTTTCTCAATTCAGAATGAACTACTATTGAAAGTCCAAATCAGCATTTAACAGCAATGGTAAGGTGTCAAAACAACATTAGCCACAATGCAATCATGCCTTGCATTCAGAATGTTGTTAAATGTTGTTAAAGGGCATGTCCACCCCCAGTAATGGGCCCCATCATATAGTGTAATAAAATCCTTACCTCACATCCCAGCTCCATATGGTTCTCCTATAGTCCCACCACCCCCAAGTCCCAAAAACTGCCCACCAGGAGGATAGCAGAGTCCATATAGGACTCTGTCTCCTATCTGGCCTCTGGGAGAAGTTTGGCATGCGTACTGCAGCCCTTCTCCCCCTCCCTCCCCCTCCTCTCCCTCCCAATTAGGATTCCCCCCCCCTAACATATAAAACTCTGCCATTTATAACATTCCCCCTGTCCCCCCAGCCCCAACTGCTATATTTTTTATTTTAGAAAGTGCCCCAAACATTACTTACCTTCCCTCTTTCCCCTGCCGCACTGAACTCCCGGCAGCCGCGTCCGTGACTGGCTGCCGCTCAGCCAATCACAGACGCGACTGCCGGTCCCGCCCCTCTGCTTGCATTTTCTCACAAGCAGAGGGTCTGGCAGTGCGACGGAGGAAAGAGGGAAGGTAAGTAAAGTTTGGGGCACTTTCTAAAATAAAAAATATAGTGGTTGGGGCTGGGGGGACGGGGAATGTTATATAAAAAAAAAATTTCAAGGGTAGACATACCTTTAACATCTGGCTGTGATTTGCTAATGGGGCTTTCCGGGGTACATAATTACCAACATAATTGTACAGACTTGTACAAGTCATTCTGAATTGAGAATGCCAGTCAGATAACTAGCTAAACACCTTTAAGTCCAGTTGATTTAGCTTAATACTATAGATATAAGTGATTTTACTGCTTTTAATCCCTTTCTTGTCCAGTTATCATCCTGAATAAGCTTATTTTTCTCCAGAAAATTAAATCACATTTTGATTTGTTTTTACAGTAATACATTGATTCTGTAATTGATAATTTATATGAATATGTTTAACATTAATAATGAAAGGTATTTAGATACTCTACCTTCAAACTGCAGCATACAAGACAAGTATTCATTTCCGTTGTTACTGAAACACAAGGCAAATTTGTACCAATTCTTGTTTTTCCAAGGTCCATCTAGATAATATATCTTCCCGTCTCCTTGTGTGTACATTTTTAGCTATACAGGGTTATTGACTAGATTTGCAGTTTTAGAACATTCCTTTCACTTTATGCTGAGACAGGCTGTTTAAAACCCACATGGGGAAATGTCAGCCTATAAAAAAAAATAATGTAGAACTCCTTTTGAAATGTTGTCATTGGCTACTGCCCTCAACATTTGTCCCATGTGTCCTTCTCCCCATAATACCCCTTCCAGATACTTATGATCTTCAGAGAATAGGGGACAGAATCCTATATAATTACTTCATTTTATGTTATAAGAGGCAAATAGGCCTAATGGAACCAAACTAATAAGTACAAAGGAAAGACAGCTACAGAACATCCCAGTGTTAAGAAAACATAGCTACATTTTAAGGCAAATGGTTTATCAGTGTGACCTTATAACATGGCTTTACAGTATGCTGTTTACAGTGATTCATTTGTCCCATTTTTCTTCTACGATAACTGCTGATTATATTTTTAAACTCTTTCATTTCTGACCTCTTTCAAAATGTCCTTTAATATAAATTACAGAAATAAAACATTTGATTGGTTTATATCCACTAGTATCATCTTATCTTTCCTTGTCCTTTTTTCTTTTCCCTGTTTCGTTTGATAAGTATCGCTTTCTCTGTGTATATTCAAATATATTTCTTTGTGTTGCTTATAATGTTTATTTAATATGTGCTATATGTGAAAATGGCTGACTTCTTGAGTTTACCCTACAAATTTACTCATGTGGTCTGAAACATTGAAAAAATGTTGTAACTTTTAAAGGAGAATGCAAGTAAACAAGCTAGAACCGTTTGCAGACTTCTGGCTTTTCTGGCTTGGCCCCACTTGTTTACTGAGTGCATATTAATCTTAGTTTTATTTTTGATATGTTTTTATGTGTCTGTGTATGTTGGACTTGAGTTGTTTTAAGAAAATCTAAAGAACGTTATATGCAGCTCTCTTACACTCCCGGTATTGGTTATGACTATGTTTTTCTCTATGTCATGCGGTATATACTACAAAGTATATGGTAAATGTGGCACCTGATATCTCTAATGGACACATGAAAGATCTCGGTTAATTAATTATTTTTGCATTAACTGGATACTCATATTTTTTTGTTGTTCTAACTAGTAATGGACGTGAACTTGAAGTCTGTTTGTTCTCAGTAACCCTCGAATGTAATGTTCGTTTTCGCTAACCCTTGAATGTAGCCTTCGACTTTCGGTAACCCTTGAATGTATCGTTCAATTTTGAAAACTCTTAAGTGTATAGTTCTATTTTCGGTAATCCTCGAATGTAGTGGTCGAATTGGCCGTAACCCTCAAATGTAGCTTCCTCAAACCCCACAATTGCCCAATCGTGGGGAAAGAATTGTTTAAACAGGTTTTGGTGACAGGTGCATGTTTCCTAGGCTATTCGCCAGATGCCACAGCCATTTATAGTAAGTTACCATTGTAAGTTTACCTGTTACTTATCAAACATTAGCTCCCCATTGACTTTAATGGGTTTGTTTCCGAACTTCCGAACTTCGGAAATGATCCGAACTTAAGTAGGTTTGGCTATCTCTAGTTCTAACCTTAAACTCACATTCTCTTTTGAATTTTCTATAACTTGAGGACTGTCTAAACAATGTTTATTCTCCAGGTTTTATACACACATGAGCTTTTTGTAGTTTGACAAAATTATTCAGACTTTCAAATATTTCATAAAGGAAAGCAAGCATTTCCATGGCAGTTTATATTTTAGTAGTTTTGGGAAATATTCTGTCTTATGCAGTTTTATTATGGACACAAAACAATCAATAAAAAGCTGACAGAGCATCCATTCTGCATAGATTTGAAGAATTTATATTGTGCAATAAAACCATGTAGAAATTCTTGTTAGATTCCTAAATCATGTAAGGCAGCCTGAAGCATTGTTTGATTCAAATAAGAAATAAAAAAATGTGTCTAGTAAGTATTAGGTAAGTCTAGTTATAGTAAGGACAAAATTATTAAACCCTAACTTCTAAATCTCTGTTCTTAGCAGATGGAGGTAATTCTCCACCAAAAAGAACATAAATTAATATAAGGGGAAAAAAAACATAAACCATGATCCAATAATTTATGCTTTTACTCCTCTTTTAGCCAACCTTTTTTTGTGGCTGGGGAAATTTTCTATTGCAAATGAATTTGTTGTAGCAACTGTTATCATCAGAGAGAGAAGGAAAAATATCAGAAGCTTTAATAAATATAAAATATAAACTATTTTATATTTTCAACTATAGCCTGGACTTTGTTAGCAATAAAATAACATAAAATATGCCTTTGCTTTCCCTTATTGCACAATTAAATAAGAGTCAGGTTTTTTTGTGAAGTGGCAGTTTTATTTTTAAGGGGTAAATGTGTCTAAAAGGCTTATGCAATAGAAGGTGTGAGCATTTTCAAATGCTATTCATTTGCATCAATCAAATGTTAGCTTTTCGCTGTTTTACTGCAGTTTGATAACATCTGGTTCACAGTCTTTGCAATCGCTTCTTAAAGTTACACTAACACTTATTAGATTGGTTAGCTCATCTTTAAGAAAGTAATATGGATGACAATAGTTATCCAAAATAATTCAATCAATCTCGTCTTTTTCTCTCTTTGCAGTTCCACCACGAATTGTAGAGATTTCTTCGAATGTTACTGTTAATGAAGGCAGTAATGTCAGCCTAGTCTGCCTTGCAACTGGAAGGCCTGAACCTGTAGTGAACTGGAGATATCTGTCACCCAAAGGTCTGTATTATTTGATTGTTCCTTATTTTGAATTCCCAAAACCAACCTAAAGGGAAAGAATGTGCAAGAATATATGGCAGAAAACTTTAAAAGGGTACCAAGTTTCAAGATCAGCAGAAAGTTAATTGCATACGGAGAAACATATTATTCATATTTGCATGTTAGATGCGCATTAAATGTGCATTTTGCATTAATGGGGATAAAAAGAGTAAGAGCTCTAAATCATAAAGGTTGGTTTCCAGAGGGAACATTTTCTAATCAGTGGCAGGAGCCATCTTGAAACGTTCAAGATACACCTTAGCAAGAATATTTCTGATTCTGACTCCAGTAGCATTGCAGAGGGTCACAAAATGCTGAAACCTAAGCCATACTAAGTAACTAAGGCCTGGTATGCACAATACAATATTTCATCCAGATCAACCAGTATCAGTTCTGGGGGTATATCATTCAGAAATATGAATGTGAACCAGCCCCTAGTTACCTGGCTGTAATTTCTGATCCAACTGATCATTACCGACTAATTTTTAGGCAGAAACAATTGGTCTAAGAGAACATGCTGGTAAATCTTAGATGATCTTGTTGTCTTTAATGGACTGCATATCTGGTCAGGCCGAAATATTGGTGGGACCTCTTATTTTTTTATCAGGAATGCCAGGTTCTGCTTTACATGTGTAATACATACCTTCTATAAGTCAAAATTAAAATTAAATTGAGCTGATCAGTTCATGATCTGCTGCTCAGCTGGCCTTCCTTCATACCCCTTTTTGTCATGGGGACAGTAGTTCCACCACGGCATACAACTCATTACTTTGATCATTAATAGGTCATATCAGAGGACATCCTTTAAGATTAGAAGAAAATACGTTTTATCTAGGAAAGGTTTTTTTATATTGAGAAATTTGAAACTGCGGAACTGTCTTCCAGCAGATGTGGCAATGGCAAGTTCATTGAATAGCTGTATAAGTGAATTTTTTTTCCCAGCTGGATTTTTGTTACCTTCCTCTGGATCAACAGTTTAATGAGTACGGTATAAAGTTTGGACTAGATGGTGTTTATTCAACCTTATTATTCAACCAGATTAGATGTGATAAGAATCAATTATATTTAAACCCCCCCTCCCGAAAAGCATGGGATAGTGTTACAAGTGTTATAATTCATTTTACATAGAACACAGGTGTGTTTTACCACTAAAGTAGTATTATATACAGACTATTGAAATCATCAGTTTTTATTTAATGTAAAAAAAAAGTTTTGTGAATAAGCTGTATAGCCACATAAAAATAATTTTGAGTTTATTTCTGCTGTCATTCGTAACACTTCAGCAACCCTATTCATTTTCTGTTTACAGCAACTGGTAGGGTGAAAACTTAAGTTCTTTGGCTTTTGGTTTCAATTTAGTATATAAAATAAGTACATTGCCTGCCTATCTGACATTTTCAAGTCTAATATTTATCTCAGCATTTCCTTTTTCATGATTCCATCACATATTGTAAATTGGGTGAATATTAATAATTTAGCCAATGAACTAACAATGTAATATTTTTCTTTGTGCTCAGTAGCATCAGAACCATTTGACTATTTTGAGAGATCATTTTTACATGTGAAACATTCTAATCATTATATAGGCACTAATCTCTTCATTATGGTTTGAAATCTTCTCTCAACTGGGTTTACACTCACTTGCCTCTTTTCAATTACTTTAACACACAATAATTTTTTTCACTATTTTCCCATTTTCTTTGATAATAAGATCTAGAATGTTTGAAATACATGCATGCATTTATGGTATTCCTAATTAACTTATTAACAAAGAATACTGGAGGCAACTTACAGAGAGCCATGGTGCTCCAAATCTTAGGTTGGCTTTTACTAATCTTGAGTGCCGGTTTGTTGGTGTGCATGCTCCTTTTTCTTTTTTCTTCTTTCTCTATAGCAAAAGACTCCCGCATAGCCAATACACCCACATAGCCAGAAGCCTGTGCCTTCTTTAGTCACGCATAATGAAGGGGGGTTACCCTCAAAAGTTGTGTTTGATGAGGCGTTTATAATAATCAGAATTCACCCAAGTACTAAACCATTTTTTTAAATAGATACTGTAATGCTTTTGGATCCCTGGCATATAATTTACAGTAAGCAATATGCAAAATTCTACTTGAATTAGTAAGTACAAATAGTGATAAAATGTAATGAAGTTCTACTATTTATGTAGTCACTGTAAATATGCAAAAAAACTCAACTAGTATATGGTGTTTCATCTTTCAAAAGCTAAAAAAAACTTTAGAAAGGTCAGCTGTTTTTTTACTGAATTTAGTAATTTAATGTGGTTGGGATCAATACATTTTATTTTGTTTTAGCTTATTGATAAACCTTTTAACTATTTTCTAAAACATTTAATATTGTACATGGATGTAAACTTAATATGATTCATTCCTGTTTGCCCTGTTAAGCATTTCATTATGTGTTTTTAATATTTATTTTTTTTTAGTAAAAGTGTTCAATGTGATCTATATATTGGACCTGCTTCTACTAACTAATTGATACTAAAAAAGTATAATATCTTAACATGCATGAGTTAAATTACTTCAATTTTAAATCAATTTAAAACTATGTATGTTTATTTTTTATTATATACAGAACCAAGGTAAATAATATATGTAATTCAGATATTGGAAATGAGTACATAAAGTATTCAGTGATCTTGTGTGACCCCCTTGAGCTTTAAGATTTAAAATTCAGTTGCACATGTCACAGTAGAGATGTTCGAAACTGTTGAGTTTCGTTCCGTTTTCGAATTCTCCAGAAAATTAGAAAATTCGAAGATTAGAAAACGGACCAATAGAAATCTATGGGAGAAAAAATTAGAAAGTTTCTGTCCATTTTGAGGGACCAATAGTAATAGTAGGTTGATGTAAATGACACAGAGACCTGGGGAATGGTCCAAAACTTATTTTAAAACTATCTTTACTCTTGATCGGGCTGTTTTCGAGCTTCCGTTTTCCATTTTTGAGAATTACCGAAATCAATCATTTTCGAGGATTCGATTTTCCATAATCGTCTACTTTGATAATCGTCTACTTTCGATTTTCGATAATCGTCTACTTTCGATTTTCGATAATCGTCTACTTTCGATTTTCGATAATCGTCTACTTTTGATTTTCAATAATCGTCTACTTTGGATAAAAATCAAAAAATCCATGTTCCTTGAAATCTGAGAGTTCCAAAAGTTTTGTCGGGACTTCGAAACCCTCAGATTCGATTTGAAACTGGGTTCTATTCAAACCCACATTACATCTCTATGTCACAGTACAAGTTATTCATCTTTACAATGTCCTTACATATCAGCCTAGACCAAGCATGTTTAACCTGTCTCACAGACCCAAAATGCCTAACAGATTTTTAGACAAAATTGGTGACAGGTAGGTAGATTAGGGCAAAACTGCAGCCTTCAATGCATTGCCGAGATAAAAGCAGTACTCATTTTAATTCCAACTGTCAGTTCAATGTTTGTTTATCAACCCAGGCTATGTCAACTGTTGTTGACATAATTACATAAAGCTGCGCAGTTTGCTTTTTAAGATAAAACTAAACTAAAAACTCCCCCCCCAACCCTTGACCCCATTATATTTAATAATGTCATGGTTGTTGTTCTTACCTTGCAAAATGTCCAAATACTTTGTAAACATATTACCCTAGCTATTCCTGAAAATGGCTCTTTTAATGGCTTCTGATGGGGTGTTCGTTCACAGCCTGGTGATTTTAACAGTGGGGGGGAACTTACCTGAAAATTTGATACAGGAACATTTTTTAGAGTATGTTTCAAGGACTGACATTATGAGTAGCATGGATTTATGTCTTATCAAACAGACTTGTTTGGAGTAGGAACTTGGACTTTGCTATAGCATTAGATGTGGTATACTTGGATTTTGCTAAGGGTTTTGATACAATCCCCCATATGCGACTTATGTATAAGCTAAGGTCTGTTGGGCTTGGGTGGCACATTTGTACGTAGATAGATCGGAAGCAGAGAGTAATTGTTAATGGGGCTTTGTCAATGTATACTTATGTTCTAAGTGGTGTTCCATAGGGTTCTATTATATTAGGGAAACTTCTATTCTGTTTATTAATGATGTGGAAGTAGGCATTGCCAGCAAGGTCTCTGTGTTTGCTGATGACACAAAACTTTGTCGACCATTAAAAAGCTACAGAGAATGTGTAATTGTTGCAGGCATATTAATGTGCCATACAAAAATCTGGTGCATTGTCACTAATAGAACATGTCAGAGGACACGCAGACATCCCTTAAGGCTGTAAGAAAAGAAGTTAACACTTCAACTTCTCAAAGGGTTTTTCACTTTGAGAATTAACTTCCATTGGACATAGTGATAGCAGGTTCATTGTATAGTTTCAAAAAAAGCTGGGTGAGTTTCTTAAAATAAGGAATGTTCATGTAACAGGTATTGATACATAAAGTTGTAGTTTATCCAGGGTTTTTTTTCACATTGCCACTTGGAGTCAGGAAGGAAATTCCGCCCTCCGACCCGCCTCAAACTGTTTTTTTTTCTTCCTCTGGATTTACTATTTGGCTGAAAATGGGACTATTGCTGAGTTGATATATTCAAAACCAGTTTTGTTCCCTTTCATTTTCAGATATAAGGATTTTTGAAAAAATGTGAAATTCCGAAAACGGACCTATAGAAGTTATTGGTAGTTAAAAATCCGAAATTTAAGATTAAATTTAAGGTATGAATAGCAATAGTATGTTAGTGCAAATGGCTCAGGGACCTGAAAATGGTCTGGGGAACACTTACATATAACAAAAACTTATTCGAGGGTTCACAAATTGAAATTCAAAGGGGTCACGATTTTGAATTTGAGGGTTTTCACAATCTCTTAGTTAGCTTAACCTTCTGTTGAAGCAAAGCTACTGGTAAGGAAGGTCTTTTAAGATTCTGTCTGTCATTTTTTAAAGATCAGGCTACACACAATCAATTCTCCTTTGTTGGGCAAGTATTGGGGAACATTTGGGAATGGCATATTTCCTTCAGCCACGGGCAACATCCTTTACTTTAGTACCGGGGGGGGACCGCAAATGAGGTAAAGTGTTCCACAGGCCAGCGGTGACCATTTGTCAGCCTTACAAATGCTTGTTTCTGTGCTAAAATGTTTAAAAATTAAAGGGGCGTTAATGATCTCCTAATCTGGCTAGGAGATTATGACGTAATGTTTTTCGGGCTGCAAAATGTTTTTCAGGCCACTCACACTGCTCAGCGATTCTCATACGATAATAGAGATCATAACCACACTCCAGACTCTACTAGATGGCATCCGGCATGAAATGCATGCTCGATGTAACCATCTGCTTGTGCTGAGCATCTCTGCATGACTGAGCTTGAATGAGATTGTCTGCGTGACTAAGAGTTTCTGTTTGCGTGAAGGAGAGTGTCTGCATGACTAAAACTGTCTGCATGACTAAAATTGTCTGCATGACTAAGAGTGTCTGCATGGCTAAGAGTGTCTGCATGACTAAAAGTGTCAGCATGACTAAGAGTGTCAGCATGACTAACAGGGGGATGCACCGAGCACCGCTATCGGCAACCCGGTGCAAACAGCCCGGCGATGTTATATGCCGATAGCGGCGCTCAGAACATCGCTACCTGGCGATTTTCTATACCGGCATTTTTAACGCCAGCTATTAGCTGGCGTTGAAAGTGCCACAATAAAATGATGATTTCGGGATATAACATCGCTTGCGGCAGCTGCTAACTTTTGCGTTAGCCACGCAGCCGCCGCAAGGAAGGAGTTAAAGTCACGCTAACCGATATAACATCGGTTAGCGTGACTTAAACTCCAAATCAGGAGCGATGCGCCCGTTGGTGCATCACCCTGTAAGAGTGTCTGCATGACTAAGAGTGTCTGCATGACTGAGTGTGTCCGAATGACTGAGTGTTTTTGGGTGACTAAGAGTGTCTGAGTGACTGAGACTGCATGACTGAGCGTGTTTGTATTACAGAATGTCTGCGTGACTGAGCGAGTCTGCATGACTGAGCTTGTCTGTTCGACTGACTGTGTCTGTGTGACTATGTCTGCATGACTGAGAATGTGTCTGCGTGTCTGAAAGTATTGAGTGAGAGAGACTGTAAGTTTGTTATTAAAATGTAAAGGGCCCCATGTAAAATTTTGCCAAGGGCTCAATTTTATTTAAAACCGGCCCTGTTCGAGGGTTCACGATCTCAATACAAAATCATCATCAGCTGGATTTTGGATCTCAATTACTATTTCCTGTTTCATCCCACTGTGTAATGGTGGCCATAGACGCTACGATCCAGGCTGTGTGTATAAAAGGATAAGTATGATGTAAAATAAAGTTAAGTTTAGTGGGAAGCTGCAGCTTTAAAAAAAAACTTTTGCATTTTTTTTTATTCCTCTCCAGAGCCTACCTTTCCTGCTTCAAAGTTGCTGACTTCTTCATTCTGTATAGTGGAATGTGTAACTCCGCCCCTCTGAGATTTTCTGGTTCTTCCAGCTTCATTGGTCTCAAAAGGCAAACTCCGTTTGTTCCAAGCGTGTGCGCCCTCACCGCGTGCACGTGCATGACGTTGCTGCCCACGTGACATGACATCAGTGCGTGCATGGACGTGTGCGTGCGTGATGTCATCTCGCCAAGTACATGCACGGTGCAGTGAGATGATGTCATGCGGCAAGGGCTTGCACGCTTGGAACAAACAGAGTTTACCTTTTGAGACCCCCTGAGGCTCTGCAGAGGTTTTTTTTAAAGCTGTAGCTTCCCACAAAACTTTTTTACAGCATACTTCTCCTTTAACAGCAGCATCTGCCCTGGTGACATTTTAAAGGACCCATGCAGCCGCAGCAGTTCTCTTCTTGAAGTCATGCTAAATGTGTCTCTTTGTAAATGAGACTCAGAGTATCATTATGTGTTAACATTCAAGTACCACATCATTGTAATAGGCAATCAAATTTCGTATATATTTTTTATTTACAGGCAGTCCCCGAAACAGATTTTACACCTTTAAGAAAATTACTGAATCTCAGAGAAAAAGTTTATCAATTTTAAAAATAAAAGTTTCAAATACACCTACACAAGATTTTATAATGTGAGCAAGGATATCAAATTGTCAGCTGATGCCAGCTCAGAAGGCATTGGAACTGTAATACTTCAAGAAGGTCAGCCAGTAGCCTATGCATCAAGAGCACTTACAGACTGTCAGTGTAGATATGCACAGATATGTACAGATAGAAAAAGAACTTGCTATTGTTTATGGTTGTGAAAAATTCCATCAATATGTGTATGGTAAACAGATTTTTTAAAAAAAACTGTATCAAGCACCAATGAGATTACAAAGAATGCTTCTAAAGTGACAAAGATACCATTTGAAAGTCATATACATTCCTGGCAGAGAAATGCATATTTCAGATGCATTAAGTAGAGCATATGTAAAAAAATTCCCATATCAGAGGAACATCTTCACAAATTCATAAAAGCTACATCAGAGGATTCTACTTTGCAGAAATTAAAAAGCATCACAGTGTTAGGATGGCCCAGTCATAAAAGAGCTACGTATAAAAAAGAAATCCAAGCATACTGGAATTTTAGGGATGGAATCAATTATGCGTGTGGACTAATGTTCAAATCAGCAAAGGTTATAGTTGCTTGAGAAATGCTTAGCAAAATACATGAACCACACTTCGGAATAGTGAAATGCACTAGAGCTAGAAATGTACTACAGTATATTGGCCTGGAATGTCTGCTGATATTGAAAAAGTTGTTTCTCAATGCTCAATACACAACAAAAAAAAGGAACAGTAACCAAAAAGAACCTTTGATGCCTCATGATCTATAACAACAAGGAAAAGGAACTGACTTATTTCAGTTTAATGGATCAGACTATTTGTTATGTGTAGATTACCTCTCAAAGTTTTCAGAAAGTTTTAAATTGTCTGATACAAAAAGCAAAAGTATAATCACTGCAGTAAGTCTATCAGGGAGATTCAATAAAAGTTCTTATTGTTAAAAATAGTGCTAATTTTGCTCTAACCAATCAGATATTATTTAACATTTGAAAGGTAACATCTGATTGGTTGGGACAAAATTAGCACCATTTGTAATGATAAGAACTTTTATTGCATAACCCTGTATGTTTGCAAGACATGTGAATTCCTCCTGATATTGTCATATCTGACAATGGTTCACAGTATGTTAGTGATTAATTCAACATGCTTACTAAAAGTTGGGAATTCAAACACATAACTTCAAGGCCTTGTCATTCTCAGTCAAATGGTAGGGGATGCTGTAAGGATGCAAAGAGGGAAAACATGGCAACCAGCAGTTGTTGTGCAAAAACATGAACAACCCAGATCTTTTGTTGTACACACACCTAAAGGAAAACAGTTCAGAAGAAACAGAAAGTATCTGAGAAATACAATGGAGAACACATTGCCATTTTCTGATAATCAAGACATTTTGACAAATAATGAACAATGCATGGACAGAACTGACACTGATCAGGGTGAACTGCCATTAGATGGTTTAACACCAGATAAAACTGAAGTTGGAGATCAGTCAAATGTACTTGTACCTGAGTAAAGTTCTCAACCATAAAAAATTAGGTTTGGGAGACAAATTAAACTGCCTATGAGCCATAGAGTGTAATAACGTGTACTCAGACAGGTTTAAAGAAATTCAGTGTTAAACGTACAAGTTTATAATCTGTAGAAAAAAAAGTTTTCATGTGAAGTAACATGTATGACTTAAACTTTTGTTAGAGGTTGTTGCATATGTAACTAAGCAAGAGTAATATCTATATATAATATAATGTAATTAGATATAACTTTTCTTTGTTAAGAATGGGGATGTAGTGTATTGGACTATGTCAGCACCTGTAGTTCTAGTACAGCTAGCTAGTGATGTAACAGGAAGTAGTTACTAGTGTTGTGTTAGCTCTGGTGCTGAGGGCACATGTTGACACTTATAAATAAATACTTAAGTTAAAAGTCTGGTTACCCAGTGCAATCACATAACAGTGGGTTGCTAAAAATGCAGCCACTCATAATATAAAGTACTAGTAAACCGCTGATTCTTTAAAGAATCGCAAATCCCACCCCCCCTGCATTTAAAGACCTCTCCCCTCTTTCTCCACTCTTTCTCTCTCTTTCACTCTCTCTTCTACCCCTATCCCCTTTCTTTTTCTCTCTCTCCTTTTCTCTCTCTCTCCCTCCCCTCTCTCTCTCCCTCTCTCTCCTTTACCCTTCTCTTTCTCTCTCTTCCTCCCCTTCTCTTTCGCTCTCTCCCTCCCCTTCTCTTTCTCTCTCTCCCTCCTCCTCTCTCCCCCTCTCCTTATCTCTCTCTCCCTCCCCTCTCTCTCCCTCCTCTTTATCTCTCTCTTCTTTACCCTTCTCTTTCTCCCTTCCCCTTCTCTTTCTCTCTCTCCCCCTTCTCTTTCTCTCTCTCCCTCCCCTACTCTTTCTCTCTTTCCCCCTTCTCTTTCTCTCCCTCCTCTCTCTGTCTCCCTCATTACTCTCTCTCCCTCCCCCTTCCTGCCCCTCTCTTTCTCACTCCCTCCTCTTTCTCTCCCTCATCATCTCCGTCCCCTCTCTCCCCCTCTCTTAACCCTCTCTCCCCCCCTCTCTCCTTCTCTCTTTCTGTCTCTCTCCCTCTTTTTTCTCTTCCTCCCCTCCTCTTCTCTCCTCTTCTTTCCCTGTCTCTCTCCCTCCCTCTTCCTCCTCTCTCCTCCTCCTCTCTTTCTCTCTCTCTCTCCCCCCTCTCTCTCCATTCTTTCTCTCTATCCTCCCTTTCTCACTCTTCCCCCAGATAGCTTGTAATTTGCATTAGATCACAGGGCTGGCTGTGGAGTGGAGAAGCGACAGTGGCTGTGTTTGCAGGTTTGCTATAGAAACTTGAGGTGTGCATGCACATCTCAGGTGCGTGCACATACAAGTAAAGGACGTTATGTGCGCATGCAAGTAGGCCTGGGGTCCATGTGTGCTTGTGGTACATTGCTTCCTTCAGATTGCTTTCTCCAACAGCAGTAGTACATGTGCCTTGTGGGAGAAGGTTGAATGATGTGGCGCTCGCGCAAATGCGTCCTTGATCCATGCATATTTACACCTCTTGGTTACTATATTAGATGATACTAGCATATTTAGGAAAATAACAACCTTAGAAGGCATAAGGTAGGTGAGTTGTGGGAATACCCTGAGGCAATTGAAACCATATAAGGTTTGGTGTTTTTCTTTAGATTTTTAAAATACCAGCTGGAAGGAAACCCTTTGTTTTGGCTGCCTAACAAATTTCGGCTCACCCAGACCCACCCATATCCAACTACAGCCCCTCCATACATTACACATTTTCAGACAGGAAACAAAGATGAAAGAAAAGGGAACCCATCATGTTGAGCTGCAATTTACTAACAAAATTAGTACATCTTAACTTTTGACAGTCCTAGAATTATAGCTCTTTGTGGCATAGTCCTGCAATTAAAAATATGAAAATCTGATCTGTATGTTGGTACATCATTTGTGTTATCACCATCAAACTACTTCCTTTAGCTTTCCATGTAAACATGACAATTTCCAGAAATACAATCCTGCCCTGTGCACCATCATTTTGTGCAGCAGAGACAGAGGAAAATTTAAAAAAATATTTTGCATGTGAGAAATAAAAAAAAGTATTGTCTACGTTTATAAGTAGTCCATATGCACACTAGTCCCCAGGTGGGTGCAGAGAGTTCAATTCCCCTACTTCAAAGGGAACAAGGCAATCAAATAGATACAAGGTGGACTGCACTCCAAAACAGAAGGTTTATTTAAAGCCAAACATCAAATAGCAAATGCGACGTTTCGAGGGATGAAGGGGGTGTTACCCTCGAACGTCGCATTTGCTATTTGATGTTTGGCTTTAAATAAACCTTCTGTTTTGGAGTGCAGTCCACCTTGTATCTATTTGATTGTCTACGTTTATGTCTAAAAATAAGGAGAATTCATGCCAGTAAAGTTCTTTAATCAGGCAAATTTACAAATTAATTGGCTTCAGTGTCCTTGCTTGCAACATATTTGTATTTCTTTCTCACAGTATTTTCTAGTATACTGTAAATTTTGCAATAGTTAACATGATACTGCATATTTTATTTGTAAACATAAGAGTTTTTTTATCTGTATGTCTCCAATTTTTAAAGTTTATTTTTCTACATTGAAAACAGCCAGTATTTAAAAATTTTAAAATGTATTTTTTGTTGAATTAAATCAAGTTTTTAGTATGTTCATATCTTTTCTGTCCAATTGTCCCTCTTTACATGGATGCAGTATCTTACCAGTCTTCACTCTGTTTATGTATAGACTTTGCTATCTGTTGCTTTTCCTAACAAGCTAAAACGGGGGAGGATTTGTTGGCACACAGGAAGTAATTTTTTTCCTTTCAGGCTCTTCTTAGAATTTGTTTATAACACACTGGGAATTTTAAGAAATGCAAAACAAGGAAAATGTCAAAGCAGCAAAGATTTCCACAGGAAGTTTTTTGCACTGCAGATCTGGAAGAGCTCCTGACATTTGAACATTACAGTCTTTTGCTACTACTTGGCAAGACCTCTCTTTTTCCTTTGACTCACAAGGACAATTAGCCTCATCTTGGGTTGAATAAAGCACATTTACCTCCTTATACACATACCAAATGAGCCTGTTATTGTGAGATTACAAGGTTTGATGTCTGTGCAAACCCAGAAATTGTGCCACTAGATTAAAGCTCATCAATGCTGCTAACTTTATGTGGAAGCGATGCTGTTATTTTACAGTGAATGATGTCTTTTTACTTCTTAGTAACTGGAAAAATTGAAATATAGAAAATACATTTTTATGGGGTCATCTCAATGTACTTTGTGATAAAGCTTGATAAAGCTCTGTTATAGCACAGAAGCAACATACTTTTTTTGAAATAATAAATAATAAAAAATATATGCATATACTGAAATTGAAAAAAAATATTAAAAAATGGGTAGAGCTAAGGGTCATACCATGTTTAGAGAAATGAATGTTTCTTTAAAGAAAGTTGTTTAGAAAATCTGGAAAATATTTAGACTAATTTAGCCACCAGAGGCACTGTTGTGCTTATAAAATGTAATCTGTAATCTTTACAGTAGCGTCCTTTGAATTTGTATAAATGCAAATATGGGGAAAAAGCAACTGTGGCCATCTTTCTGAATCTTTAAATTGTCTGTCCTAGAAGTATTTCCTCTGGAAAAAATGCTTTCCTCTTTAATGGTATATGCAGAAATGCACATTTGATAGTTTATTAGAAACAAATCTGAATACAATGTTTACAGGATAACCTTTTTGAAATAAAAATAACAAAAGTGGTATAAAGTTGATACCTTTATTGGCTAACTAAGATAATCTTAGCAAGCTTTCAGAACATTTTAGTTCATTTTTCAAGCTGATTACAATAAAGCTGTGGTGTTCTCACCAGTCAAAATTTTAATGCTTGAAATAATAAATAACAAAACGTGGCATAAATGTGATACTTTTATATGTTAACTAAGATAACTAAGTTATCAAAGCTTCATTGTAATCAACTTGAAAAAGGAACTAGAATGTTCTGAAAGCTTGCTAAGATTATCTTAGTTAATCATTTATACCACTTTTGTTATTTTTTATTTTAAAAGGGTTACCCTTTTCCTGCAAAACAATTTTTAGGGACACTTTGGTCTATTTTACTGACAGCTTCTTCTCAGACTACAAACATCACAATAGATCACAAGCAAGTGCAAAATATATGCAAAAGACAAAATAAAATAAGTTGAAGCCCACTTTAAATGTAGGTAATAAATACAAAAAAGACCTCAATCTTTTGGTACCCCACCACCTAAACCTCATTGGGTGGCAAACTAAACCTCTCCACAACCAGTGGTGTTTAGTATAAAATGTGAAAAACAGTAATAAAACCATAAAGGTAGAATAACCAGACAACCAGATCGATTCTAAAGAATACCCTTTATTCCCTAACACATGTAAGGGTGTATAAAACATACATATAAACTCATTAAATTGAAAGGGCTTGTCAGCACAATATTTGACCTGAATGCAGTATATCAATAAAATATTTCTTGCAACATTATGTTAAAACAAATTAATATTTTATCATTAATAGATATTAATGAGTCCTGATATCCCTTGTAGTGGTATTTCAGGCACACCTGTAGGTTCTACTTGTCAGGCTTCGGATGGTATTCTATGGGAAAGTGCTGGTGTGATGACAAATAAATTGATCCTAATATCGGTTGCTGTGTCCAAAGGTTCCAACAGTCTTTGGTATCTACACCTCTCACATGGACCTCCGTCAGCTACCCTAGGATCCATCAGAAATGTACTTGTAAAACTGCAACTGCATCTAACATTTTGGTGCTGTATCTCCAGTCTGGATTAAGCCACCAGCAACAGCATCCTCCCAAGTGGTCACGCCCTGCTCAACCCCAGCCTGGAATCCCTATTGGATATATGAGCTGACAGCTTCTCTTGTGTGGCTTGTATGCTTTTAACATACTTTACACCGGCACTTTCCCATAGAATACCATTCGACCCGCTCCCATGAAGCCTTACAAGTAGAACCTAGAGAAGTGCCTGAAACACCACTACAAGAGATATGTACTCTAAACATACAGTAAATATCTTTAAGACATATGACTAGAAAACTAATAAGCAATAAGCAATTTGTTTTAACATGATGTTGCAAGAAATATTTTATTGATATACTGCATTCAGGTTCAATATTGTGCTAGGCAGCCCTTTTAATTTAACAGATCTATACAGTATGTATGTTTTATACACCCGGACATGTGTTAGGGAATAAAGTGTTTTCTTTGGAATCAATCTGGTCATCTGTTAATTCTACCCCTACCAGGGGAGGACTGGGACCTTTTGGCCTGGGGGGGCAAATACAACCTTGTGGCCCTTTCACGGTAGATTGCAACATTTGTAACCATGCCCACTTTGCCAATGTCACACACAGTTTAAGTTACACCCATTTTTAAGACCACTATTCCCATTGGCTAATGAACTGCAGGGCTTCATAAAACTGGCTAATGTACTGGAGGGCTGGCAAACACTGAAAAATAAACTAGGGTCTGATTAACACTGGCTAATGAAATGGAGGGCTGACTTACACTGGATAATGATCTGAAGGGCTGACTACACTGGCTAATGAACTGGAGGGCTGACAATACTGGTCTATGAACTGGAGGGCTGACGACACTGGCTAATGAACTGGATGGCTGACTTACACTGGCTAATGATCTGAAGGACTGACAACTCTAGCTAATGAACTGGAGGGCTGACAATACTTGCTAATGAAGTGGAGGGCTGGTGACACTGGCTACTGAACAACTGGAGGGCTGACTAACACTGGCTAATGAACTGGAGCGCTGGCTGGTAAACAATATGAAGGAGGATGAGTTTCCTGTTTCTTTCCCATGTTAGAGGCATGACTTACGCCCATGTTAGAGGCGTTACTTACTAATAGCTTCTGTGGCAGCCCAAATTTTTCATTGGAGACCAGCCCGGGGGGCATTTGCCCCTCAGCCTACTGGGCCAGTCCTGCTCTGACCCCTACAGTTCTATTACTGTTTTTCAAAAAATGTAGGTAAAACATTTTATTTTAAGAGCTAAGAAAAGTCACAACTCTCCTGCATCCTGTGTGCTTTAACCATTTTTACACCTTAATATCCATTTTAGATTTCATAGTGACAGATCAATAAAGCAAAATGGCAGTGATTGTGGGTGAAAGGAAAAGTGCAACCCCCATCCAAATGGAGTCCGAAGAATAAAGTGCCTTTGGGGTGATGTGAAATTATTATTTTAGAATTTAAATGAGTCCTAATGTGTATTTTTATTCTCATTTCAGACAGGAGTAGGAAATGCACATTGAAAAGCTTGCACTGTAGAAATTGCATTTTTTTTTATTTGCCCTTGTTCCTTATGCATTAACATTGCAGTTTTAGTCATTAAAAATGACAGATTTGCTGATTTTATTTTTCTTCTTGTTCTTCTGAGAATTTCCACTGCTGTTCTTTTTTTTTTCTTTTCCATCCTTAATGCTTCACTGAGATTGTATCGGGAAATTAAATAGTTCAAAATGTGCAAACGCCCCAAGCCCATCAAAAGAGCAGTACAATCACTCAGAAATAGGAAAATACACCATATTTGGTGTGTCAAATTGTGTGGAGTTTGAAAGAAACATTCAAAACCTTTGCAGCTATCAGTTACGTGACTACACACTTTTAGCATCCTGCGTGTGCTACTAATGGAGTTGAAGTATCAGTGGTCTGATTTGTATTTTGCATACAATTCCTATTCATAAAGGACTCCGAGAGAGGCAGATCTGCTGTGCACATTAGTTAGCAGATGGGAGATTGGTGGTCCCAGTGCTCTGGACTTATTTAGGAAGATATCAGTGGAAATATGCCTGCAATGAAACAATCAGGCAAATGTGCTGGAAAGCAAACTTGGAGGCATAACATCCTGTATTATTATACTTTTTAATTGACAGGTGAACGTGTGAGTAACCTTGCAAAACTTTGTAATAAACATAAAGAGAAATTAGCCTAAAGCTAAAAAAACATTAAATAAGGAATGTTCATTTTGTTTATAATATTTATGCTCTTGGATTTTATGCTATTTCCCGCTGGTCTAGGTTTTTTTATTAACTTGAAGCATTTTAGTTTGGAGACCTATACTAGGTTACCATGCAGCTGTCAGTAAAGTAGACCTGGCTCTTATAACTTTGCTACAAGAAAAATGATCTTGAAAGTCCTGCTGTTTGCCAAATTGAGGCAGTAGCGCACATTAATTTTCTTTTTGTCGGGTGAGTAATTCTAAAATAATTTTTAAGGGGCTGAACAACCTAACTGGGTACACAGCAGAGCCCTAGTATTTCCTAACCCACATTTCTCAGTTATTTCTCCCTCCCTTCTTTCTCTTCACATAGAATAGATTAGCCAACATAAACACGTCTGTTATGCTATTGATTATACACATTCTGAAATAATTTCATAACAAGCAAAAACTAAAACTAAACTCTAAGACTATACTGAAAAAAATATTTTGCCTCATCTTAATCTATAATTTATTACATGGAAGTAGCACTTACTCTGATTTGTGTGTGTTTGTGTGTGTTACTGCATGCCTTCAATCCAGCACTCATCTTATTTAGGAGCAGTATCACCCCTCCCTCTTTTAACCACTCCCACTTCCATCCGACCTGACTTTTTCCCCACAAAGCAACTGTCAAGCCTGCACACAGCATAAAGCATTCCAACTGTCACCATTCCAGCTACAGTAAAACTACTCACAGAAGAATAGTTTTAGAGCAAGGAACTTGATTGACAGCTATAATATAAGAAGTTTTAGATTGGATATCTAAAGAAATAGGTGGCAGATCAACAAAAAAATGATACAGTGGTGGTTGGGAAGAATTATAGTTTCGAGTTATGCTCAATTTAAAATAACCTATTTTTCGGTATAGATGCCCTTTAATATCTGTTTAGACTATTTTTTTAACTTTCCTTGTAGCAAATTTCTAGATATGCCACAATATTATTTTTTATGCACTTGTGGAGATTTGTTGATGTTGTTTTTTTCAGTTCACAAACTTTTTTAATGCAGTTCCCAAACAAAATACTTAACAAAATACTTAATATGAAGTGTTTATTATATGGAAAAAGTTAGATGCTTTTACAATCAATATTTTCATATAAAGTATGCTAATACTTTTAATATATTTCAACTTATAATAAAGTTGACATATATAATATAAATAACCAGTTACCAAAGATATTTCCTAAAGTTTTTTTGTCATACTAAAAGGAAAGAAATCAATCTCCCAGTACCAAAAATCTGCTTTCAGGGAACTGTGTCCATTGTACCTTAGAAATCCATGTATGGAAGTTACAGGTAAGAATGAATGGCAAGTTCATTGAACTGACCTAAATTACCAAACCTAGTTTTCAAGGTCAAAATGTTGTCAGGTCTGCATAAAAATGTAATTAGTACTTAATTGTTAGTTACAGGGGATGTTTATGAGGAATTGATGCAAACACATTGCACATGCATTGTAAATGTAAATACATGTAATGGATTGATGTTCCATAGGTTGAACACGATAGGTGATTTAGTCATTTTTCTCTGCAATAGCAATAAAATGCATTCAGTATGGAACAGAATCTATTAGAAATTAATTACCTTATTTGTTATCCATCAATCTACCCTATAAATAACATATCATAGCATCCCCATATACAGCTAAGACCAGCCTCCCATACATCGTATGGGGATCTGTCAGCCATGAGCCCATACATAAATAAAAGGGAGGCAATATTGTCCGAAAGTCAACTGATCGTGATACCGATGGCAGTAGTTAAGCATTGTGGCTGGTCACTTTGCCCCCCCACAGCCTTACAATATATGGGATTTGGGGAATATTGGCCATGAGTATGCTAATAACCTTAGCAGGTTGTGAAATTATAACTATAATTAAATAATTAATTACTGCAATCGTATTAGCACCTGAATTACAATATTAACAGGGTTATTCAATAAAAGTTCTTATCATTTAAAATGGTGCTAATTTTGCCCCAAACAATCAGATGTAAGCTTACAAATGTTAAATAAGATTTGATTGGTTGGGGCAAAATTAGCACCATTTTAAACGATAAGAACTTTAATTGAATAACCCTGTAAAAGTTTTTGTCAGATAAAATTTTATACCCTGACCTAACAAACCTATGTGGTGCTCCTGAAATAAGATTATTACCCTGTACTACACCATCCACTCTCCCCGCTCTGGCTTCCTCCCAGTTTCTACACACTACGTCAATCATGGCCATGACGCATGATGTGATAGCCATTAATTGACTGATGCAGACCGGGCAGTCTCTGCTGCACATGTGCAACCATGGCAGATGGTGGCAGAAGGCAAGGTGAGTATTTCAGTTTAAGAACACAGGGAAGATATGTAAGGTTTACAAAGTCAGTGTTGTCGGGGTGAAGGTATAAATTGTTGTCTGAGGTATGGACAAAGATATATTGCAGGCTGACAAACATTTCCTTATTTCAGCCTAAAATATATTTGGTAAATCAGGGACAAACTGGACCTCGAAATGTTGGCTACCTGACTTCAGCCTACCCGACTGGTCAATATCTCCCTTGTGTACCTAGCTTTATACATCACTTGTAAATATATTTTTAGTTTGCCTATTTTTGGCTCTCTCTTGACTTCACAGTTTTGTAAAACGTTGAGAAGTTTTGGAAAACCAAGCAGTTTTGTCCATCTCAACTGGAAAAATGAAAACAACTACAGTAGCTTATCCTCGTGGCACTTTTTAGGATTTTCGTAGTACTTAATGAAAAATCTCTGGTTTCAAGTTGATTCTGAACTTTTCTTCAAATTCGAAAATCCCATTAGAAAAATATTTCCATAGAAAATTTGAAAATGTTATCAAATATTTGAAATTTGTGATGGAATATTAGAAAAATTCTGATTCGATTGGGTTTTAATAGGATTTTCCAATTTTTTTGAACCACTAATAGTATTGCCTTTTTCAAAGATTACAAAAAGTAAAAATAAGTCAATGTTCAAATTATTTAAAAAGAATAAGTGCCTCCCAAGATTTATCATTAAGAATTTTTGTTGATGCTGTGGAGCGTCTCAGTAGGAACATGGCCTATATATTTCAGGGATTATATATAATTTTGTTATTCGTGAGCTGTTTTGCCAGCAGTATGTGTTACAAAAAGAACTCTTTCCGCAGGCATTTCTTTAGGGTGTAAATCCAGCAAGGAAAGCAAGACTGCTCCCATGAGTTTGCCACCCAAGGAAATGTGAAGAAATGAATTTAAATTTAGGTATAGCTCTGCATTAGCACATTCTATTGTTTAGAAAGGAATGCAGAGCACCTGGGGCCTTGCTATCAAAGGAATAAAGATAAAAGTATTGTATCTCCTAATAAATTTTTGTATGTAAACAAAAAATATAGCCATTTTACAAAAGAAATAAAATGTTTTCAATTAAGTTTTATAGCACAGACTTTTATTGCCTTAAGACAAGTTGTGTTTGGACAAAATACATCACAGATCAAGATATTCAACAACTGTTAAGACATTCACTTATAGATGTACATGTTTTATATACTATTTTATATTATTTAATGTTTATGCATTGTTTGTGGACAACCTTTTTATTTTTTTAGAAATATCCTTATATAAATATTTGCATTAGAATGGGTAATACTAACATAGTGGCTTAGTCAATTTCAACCTGACACTCTCATTGTATAGTTGGTTAATTTCTAACACACCAATCTATCAATTTACAGCTGTGCTATTCATTAGAGGTGAACAAAACTGGCAAGTTTTGTTCCAATTGTGGATCAGTGAAACCTATTTAAGTTATGAATTTTCAAAACTGGCAGTTCTGAATCGAAACCAGGTTCGTTTCGAAATCGGGATTAATCAATAATAGCCATCTGTTAGATACAGTATGTTATTGTAAATGCCATTGGTAGTCTTTCGTTATATGGAGAATAGTATTTACCACTTGTCCAGGCTTCAAACTCTCTTGGGCCCTCCAAAAATGTCAGATTCTACCGCAATCCATACCAAACAGTCCGCCATCCTTTATGATGTTTATATTGCACAGTGGTGTAAGGGAAAATGGTGAACAATATGTGTTGCTATCCATACATTTTCTGTATCTATCTCCTTGCCACATTAGGTAGGGCTATTTGATAAAGTCATTCAAAAGTCAGGCTTATGTTTAGTCTGTGAATCTGATTTGGTGGTGCATAGCCAAAGTCCCTGCAGCAGTTTTCTTTCTAAATATGAAACCCTTTGAACAGATTGTGTGTTAGATGCTGTACCATAGCTATGACCTTCCAAAAATGTTGCAGTCAGTATATGAATATAAATGTCCATGAAAAGTCCATGTTGCAAATTAACTTCTGTTTGTTGACTAAAAATGTATCTTCTCATAAAGTATTGAAGAAATCCATGATTTTACAAAAAAGTGAGAGTGTAATGACTTTCTGCGTTCCATAACACCTTCTTGTCTGTTATGCGAATTTCTTATCTATCTGCCCTCATGTACACAAGACATTTGTGCCTCAGGGTATTTTCATTACCTAACCTTAGAATTCACAGAAATAGGGATTTTGTCTCTATATGTGATGTGAATGTGACCACGGCTGATTCTAGCTACAATGCTGACTGGTAACATTTTCCTCTCCCTCAGGAGTTTTCCTTTCAGAATGCAACAGAATGAAAAATCTGCTTGAAACTTTTTAATGGATTCTCTTTTTGGTTAAGATGCTTTAAGTTAGAGATTAAATCAGGGTACAAAGCATCTAACAATAGGAGGTTATTATTGGTTGTGATAATGAATCCAGTCTATTGTGAAATGCCACTGATGCCTTAATAAATAAATCTATTTCTACCGTGAAAGGTAGTTAAAAAAATATGGACACAGTCGGATGCATTTAAGAGATGCAAACATACAGTAATTTAAAGGAGAACCGACTCTTAAAAAACATAAAACCCAGTAATGATTGGAAAATTACGAAAACATCCTTTTTATTGTCTTGCTAATGAATGAATAAACCATTGATGATTGCCTCCTCCTCTTTTTTGGGAATTGCCAAAGCATCTGTTTTTCCTGCATTAATCACTGGCTGCAAGTATTGATTCTGATTCTATAAGTGGAAGTTAAAACTTTAGGCTGGGTACATCATTTGATGCAAAGACCAAAACATCTACCAGATTTTTCATTGTCAACTTTATTTTTGACTACAAAAGGGAAAAATTGATCGACATGTTGGTAAAAAATTTTGCCCAGTCCAGCAGGATTGGGCCTCAGCCCCGATAACACGATTGAGCTTTTTTCTACCAACAGATTAAAAAATCAGGCAGTAGTTGGTCCATGTGTACCTAGCTTTAAATGGGGTGTTTGACAAAGGCAGGCACTTACATACAGGCATAATGTCAGTTAATGAATGAATGTCCAATGTGGTTAAAGGAGAAACTAAAATAGAAATGAGCCTAAACGGCCTTTGTAATCTTTAACAACTGGATGTGTCTCTCAATTCTGAAATCAACATAATTTTGGAGAATTAAAATATTATGTCACAAAATTCACATCAACAAACCTCCCCACATACCTCAGATTACTCAGAGAAAGGAGCATGCATGCCTGCAGGTGTCAATACCAGTATGCAAATTTATTACAATAAAACTGCTGTTTTGGCTGCACCGCTCAAACATAGGAGCCCGGACTGGGCTTTTTAAAAAAAACAATCCTTTATTTCAAACATATTAAAAGCATGGCGAACAGAATTGTGTAAAAGCTCCAAAGAACTAAGGGTTTGCCCAAAACGCATCAGACAATTCTTCTGAGCCTGCTCACCATGTTTTTAATTTGTATGAAATAAAGGATTGTGTTTATGAATATCCCAATCCGATGTATGAGCGGTGCAGCCAAAACAGCAGTTTTGTTGGATAAATTATTAAAGTTATTACTAAAGTTATTGCAGCCTGTTAGTTATTCTGTTTACAGAATAAATACAATTTCTAGCCTCAATTTCTCGTCTAGCCAAAGTGAAATAAAGCCACTACTAAATGACCTCTTGGTAACCTTGGTAACACAAAAGTGTATTGACTGGGAAGGAAAAGAAAGTGTAAAGGCTTTTAAAATACATAAGTTAATTAATTGTCATAGCCGACGAACAACTGCTTTGTCCAATCATGTTAAGTGTTCTTAATCACTGTTTAGTGATCTGTCATGGCGGATCACTAAGGCTGGGTACACACTGGACATCATTTGTCCCGGCCAACTGTTTGCCACTAGTCAGCAGTCAATTGGGACAATCACTGTCAGTCGAGGCAAAAGAAGCCGTGGCGGACTGTTCGCCACAACCGAGACCGTCCGTGCCCTTTGGCACCCACACCATATAATATTTTCGGCTGACCAACCAGATACATGGTAATATCGGTTGGTAGGCCAAAAATATTGTATAATGTGTACCCAGCCTTAAAGAGGAACAAAAGTCACCAGTCAACATTGTTCCAATAAAGCACATTCACAAGCTGTGTCTCAACTGTACCTTTGGTGAAAATCTAAGTGTGCACAGTACACACATGCTCTCTAGTGTACGGCAGATCTTAACTGTTGGTGGGCCTTAGAGTAGGGACAATGTCATAAAATAGCTAGATAGATTTTAATGTTAAAATAAAAGGAGTGGATTGTCACCTCAGAGTTCCCGGCCCTATAAAAAGCACTCTGCCTCAACACCAGCAACGTTTCGGAACATTTCAGTCCCTTTTTCAAGCTAAGCAACAATGATTTACAAGTGCACATGATATTATACATTCTATATGGTCATATGATCATTGTACTTACATGTTAAAGAATCAAACAGTATCAAGACAGGTAAAGACACTACTCTTCTTAAAGGCAAAAGCATTTTTAAAGTGTATAAATATACAGAAACTTCAAAATCTTTATTCAAGCAATGTATCAAGTCTATGATTCCAGGCCACCTTACACTGTTTTAATCTGGGTACCCTATCTCCTCCTCTTGGCATTTTGCCTATATGGTCTAACACAAAGAATTCAATCTCATCGGCTGAGTGTCCCTTCTCCAAATAATGTTTATGTAGAGGTAAAGCAGACTGTAAACATCAGATCAATAATCTGTGTTGTGAAATCCGGGGTTTAATTTTTTGCGTAGTCTCATCCATGTACAAAAGGTCGCACTGACACTGCAAGATATAAACACAAAATTCTGTGTTACAGGTAAAGTGACTGGTCAATTGATACACTTTACCTGTACTTGGATGTCGAAATGCCCCAATTTTATTTACAAAGCAACACTTTCACAGTCTCTACAGGGAAACATACCAGATTTAGGGTGGACACAAAATTTTCACCTTTTTCTTAACTGGTACACTCGCTTAAACCAGGCAGCTTTTTTCGCTTTTTGGTCTTTTATAGGAGATTAATGAGGGGGATCGGAACTCAGTTATTGGTACCTTTGAGATATTTGCTCTCAAATTTAATGGTTGTGATCATGAACATGAAGGTAAATTGACTACAGACATCTATAGGAAGAAAACTCACTGCAATGCTATTTTAGAATTTGGTAGTTTCCATCCCCAACATGTGGCTAAATCTATTCCCAGGAGTCAATACTGCAGAATAGCATGCATCATACAAGATGGTGGAACTACATGGGAGATTGGGATCAAGGAGTTTTCCCACACAACTATTGATGAAATAGAGGGAGAAAGTTGAGGGTTTGGAGAATGTAATGAGATCCAGAGGGGACATAAGAGACAATATGTCAAATAGAATCACACTTATGACACAATATACAGTGGCCACTGGCCAGTAAAAGAATAGGTTAGATCCTCAAGAAACTCTGATATTTATTAAAAGAAACATATCCCCAGATCACTGAGTTCAGATCTCCCGGTAATCTCCTAAAAAAGACCAAAGCAAATGTACCAGAAGAAAAACAGGTGACATTTTTGGGTCAACCCAAATATGGTATGTTCCCCTGTAGAGAATGTACAGTGACGCATTTTAAATCAAATGAGAGAATTTCAACATTTTTTACAGGTAAAGTGTACATGTATATATATATATGTATGCATTTTGCCTTTAAAGGAATAGTTACCTGGCAACGTGAACTATTCATTTAATGCATTGATTGAAGACTGGGAGGTTAAGAAGTGAGGCCTTACATCCTGTTCTTTAATCAATATCTGTGGAGCCAGGAATGAAGAATGAAGAAACTTACCTTTTGCCTGATCCTCCGTGGCCACACTGAAATTTCTATCCTCTTCCTCTTCCATTATCATGCATGCACGCCAGGAAGCAATTGGTACCTGTCAGTGTGGTGGATCGTGTGAAAGATAAGTTTCTTCCATCTTCATTCCTGGCTCCACATAATATATATATAGAAAAGACTGGCACACACTCCCTTTATGCAAATGCCAGGGTGCTCCCGAGGGATCCAATAATACAAAATGCACAGTGAATCAGGGCACTCCTTGGTCTTATAAACAAGTGGGTTTATTCACATCACAACAATGGCAACGTTTCGGTCCCTGGTCTTGGACCTTTATCAAGCCTATATATATGCAACTTTGGATTCAAAAAAGAGACATCATCCTAGGCTTGTTTGAAAGGTGTGAGCTAACTGCATTGAGGGGATTACAGTTCCCCTTTAATGATATTGTTAAAAATATATTTTTATATCACTGTATATTCTCCCTTTATAAATATCCCTTTAATATAAAAAATATTAGATGCTTTTTTTTTTTCTAAATTATGCCTCTTTTTTTAAAGACTTGATATCTGTGTTTAGCATTTATTAAAATGTTTGTATTGCTTTATAAAATAATAAATAAAATGTGCAGCCTTTGCACCCTCATACCGATTATTTCTGTTTTAAAAGCATTTTTTATCAAACTGCAGTTGTTTTACGCAAGTATTTTGCTTGCAGGGTTAAAGGAGCTTACTGTTCAATTGTCATGGTTACTGGAGTCATATAACTGGTCAGTAGGGTTGTCATGGTTACTCGTCTCTTAGCACTGCATATTTAGTCCCATAGTGTTGTCATGACTATTATTGGCTAGTGTGACAATGTAACAGGTAATTAATTCATGGGGTAGAAATGTTTTAAAAGAGAATAACACATACACATTAAATGTAATACAAGTGTAAGGTGACTATACCTCACCTTTAATCTAACATGCAAATATCATTCTGTAAGGATGTGAGGAAATACATTAAATGTAGTCTTAAATGTAGTCTAACTGTTAATGTTTCTGTTGCATGTCCTGTGTTACACACACCATGGAGATCGATATAGATCAATGTATCCTTGTAAATATGGCAGTGGGTCTAATCTTTGTTTATATGAAGCTAAACAAACAACATAATTATATAACATTGTATAATAAGAGGTGCAAACGTTTTTCTGTACTAATAAGCTGCAGCAGCCAAATAGATGTGGTCTACAGTGGGCCAGTAAAGGGCAACATCTGATTGGTTGCTGAAGATTGATAGTTCAAGCAAGCACTTTCATTCCATTGGGTGAGTCCCAGATTCAGCGAGGGGGCAGGGCAGATCCACTGAACTTGACTTTAGGTAAGTATTTCTTCTAAAAAAATTGAAGACCCAGGGGTGAGGAGTTGGACCCAGCATTTTGATAAATCGCCCTTTGTTTAAAGGAACTGTAAACTCAAGATTTGAAGTCTTTGCTCTCCATTTGTATTATTCACAGGGAGGTGAGAACGCTTCTTCTCACCTCCCTGTGAATAATATTTTGCTCAGGGGACCGGGAACTTACCTTCGCTCCACTCGCAGCTGCTTCTGCACAGAACAGTCCCGATCATGCGCCCTATCTCTTATATTGGCACGCATGAGCCTAAGAGAGCGCGCATGGTCGGGATAGTGGTTGTTAGAGCAGGAGCAGCTGCGAGCGGAGCGGAGCGAAGGTAAGTTCCAGTGTCCCCTGAGCAAAATATTATTCACAGGGAGGTGAGAATAAGCGTTCTCACCTCCCTGTGAATAATACAAACGGAGGCCAAAGACTTAAAATGTTTGGTTATGTGGGTTTACAGTTCCTTTAAATAACTAATTAAGACTGGCTAGTTCACTGTGTATGCAAATGTAATAATACAATATATATTAAAGGATAGTAAATGTAATGTGATATCCAGATATTGAATCAAGAAAGGGCATAACATGTATAAAATCAAATCTCTAAATGAGACTTAATCCACTACCCTGGACATTACTAGACATTACCATATGCTGAACTCAACAATGATTTAGGGAAACTTTACCCTTCCTCAGGCATGTATAATTTTTTTCTTCCCACTAGCTTAACAAAGACAACCCCCAATCATCCTAGAACACTGTATTCAGATTAAATGGTCATGTTGGCACTATGCAATAAAAAGTGGGGTTTTGGGTTGCAGTTGGGCACTTGGCCTGTAAAAGGTTTGCCATCATTGTCCTAGAAGTAACTTTGTATGAAAAATGTACAGTATTAGTAAAGACACAAAGTAAAATTACTTTTTGGATACTTTAAAATAGTGAATATTGCCTAAAGTTTGATTCTTGATCACCTTGTTCAGCTACCTGAATTTGCAACATTGTAATTAGTAGAATGCCTGAGCTCAGCTTACTCTACTTTGCAGCAATGTTGCAAATGAACTGAAGGTGAAGGGAGGAGGGGGCAATAAAATCTGCTGCTATCTTTTTAAGTGGCCTCTGTGACTAGCAGCCATTGGATCCCTATCCTTGCCTCTTTTTTCCTTCCACCCAACTCTCTAATTTGAACTTAGAGTAGGTGGAGTTAACAATTCAATGAAGGAGCCAAAGAGACATAGAAAGCAGGTACATACTTTATATCATGTCAATGCTGGCAGCTGAGAGGTTTAAAGGTAATACTCTGCTGGCATTTCCCTGTTCCCCCCCACCGACTACTTTTTCATGCCACCCGGCTGGAAACAATATCTGTGGAGAACATTGGCGCCACTTACCACACATCCACTGAAAACTGATCCTGTCATTAAACCAGTATTTTATTGGTGTCCAGTAACGCTGCGTATGCACAAATAAACATATACATGCCCCCCACTCTGTTACAGCATGCGCCTCTTACCAACTACTAAAGTGGTCCCATTATAAAGAAATATCCATAGGAGCAGTGACAGTCTGTGAGAAGGTATTGAGTAGGGAAGTACACTATACATGCTTTAGTACACAAAACAAAGAATCTGTAGCCCTGCCCCATAGAACATGCCAAAGACATGCCTTTCAGGCACATAACAGAGATTAAATAGTGTACAATTGTTTTTAAAACTTTCAGGGAGATTCAATAAAAGTTCTTATCGATTAAAATGGTGTTCATTTTGCCCAAACCAATCAGATCTTATTCAACATTTGAAAGCTTACATCTGATTGGTTGGGGCAAAATTAGCACCATTTTTAATGATAAAAACTTTTATTGAATCTCCCTGTATATCTGTTCCCCACACACTGAAATGCCTTACTGTATGCAGAACCCCAAATAGTGTGTTTGCATTTTATTTAATTACTGGGGCTTTTTACAAAGTAGAGATCTGAGCATGTTTAGCCCATTTAATGACCCACCCAACAGTCAATGAGATAAAAGAAAAAGGGAACTCATTACTGATGACAGCAGGGCCATGAAAATATACAAAATCAATTAATTATTTTAAAAAAGGCAGAGAATACCTAGTTACCGTATGTGTCATATAAATAATTGCTTGTTTATATTTATTATAATTGTTTTTTTCTACTGAACTTCCCCTTTAAGGTTATATAAAACCTTTATTTATGAGAAATAAACATATTCAGTACTTAAGCATTCCTGTATTTAATCATTCCCTAAATCATTTGCCTAAATCCAGTACACAGTACCTCAAATATTTGGCTTGTTGTGGGGGTATAGTTCTTCTCCTTCTGAGACCTGACTCCTTGCAGCACATGTCTTCAAATTTACTTAATGTGGGAATCTAAAAGGGGACAGGTTATATCAACACAGTGAGCTGGACTTTCAGTGCAGGATACTGGATTTAGGGCAAACCCAAGGGCAAGGAACATAGCAGTTTAGGTCCCTACCCTGGGTACTATTAGTGGAGGGGATTGGTTTCTCAGAGATAAAATTCAGCATAGTTATCCTTTAATGCTGAATGCTTGTTAAAATCCCTTATTATAGGTTCACTATGTAAATAGGTAAAGGCTTTTTCATGAAGTTAAACCATTTTTGGTCCACAGGTTTGTAAAATGCCTTACAGCCTTTAGCTATATGTTTTGTATGGGGAGGTAAATTTTTGTATCTAGGAATGCTTGGAGTGGCAAGTTTAAAAATGACATTTGTAAACAATTTCTAGAGGTAATAAAATCCCACACAACCTTTTTAACAAAATACAGTATATCTGTTCTTTGCAATGAACCTGTTAATTGCTTTCAGCGTGTTAAGGAAGCATCACGTGTGCTATTTTAAGCACATTATATTCTTATTCTAGTTATGTCTTGATATAATTACTTTTTTTGTACCGAAACATTGATCAATAAAAGCTTTACTTGGTGAGCGGTGGATCCATTGGAAATCGTATACTTCATTGCAGTTTAGCAGCAATGACCACTACCCATCCAGCATGATGTATATATGTATGGTGTGTGATCCAACACATGTTTTATGACATATTATATTCTTGTCAGCATGTATAGGTAACTGCATACATGGCCCTGATCAAACCCCTATAAGTGGGGAATTTTTTCGAATACCGGCAAGGTGAATGGCTAGCTTTAATCTACTTAGTGGTGCATATATTTTGTAAAGTAGATTAAGTGGTGAGAAAAATAAGCCACTGAAAGTCCTTCTTGCTAGTAAGGCTTGTTTTATTGGCAGTAACACATGTTTTGAGCCTGTGTGTCTCTTTCTCATGTTTGCATATATTTTGCTACAGGTTATGTGGTTGATTAAAGGGATCAAGGGCCTAGGCACAAGGTCTATGGCTTACTTGCCTATACGTTTAGCTGTCAAGCTGTTTTATTTTCTTTCCAAAGAATATTTTTATTCTTCTTTAAGTAGCATATGGTTATTCTTTAAAAACATATTATTAGTCAAATTTGAATAATAGCGTCAGTTAAAAATATTTCTAAAGCTACACACAATGCAATATTTGGGTCTGATCAACCGATAGTTAAGTTTATAGGTCCATCACGCCGAAATAATTGCAAGATGCTTCAGCCTCGATCCAACTGTTGGTAAGTCTGAATTAACTACTGGACACGGCTCTATGGACCACATGCTTGGTTGCAGGAAACTTTCCTTCACCCTGGCCAACTAGTCTGAAGTGCCAAATGGTCGGCCAGAATGAAGGATCTCATGGTGCGTATAAAGCTTAATCTGATAATCTAAAAAAGGTGGGGAAAGATTTGTAATATTTACTCCAAACCCTTTTCTAGCGGCATAAATATGTTCTTTTCATTAGAGATTTTCTTTAGGTTTCGTACAGCATTCGTTTTTACTTCAAGGAGGAAAACATAGATTCTGCTTTGAAACACCATTTTTGAGCCACAGGGTTCTTCTAGCAACAATAGTGTACTACATGACTTTAACTAACATTCACAGAGGGATGAGAGAAGATTTTAAAATAAAACCAATTCCTATTTTGACACACAATATACAATATAAGGCTTTGTTCATCCACATTATAACTTGCCATTTTTAGATTTCCTAAACACTTTAAATTCTCTCCCTTTTTAGTTTGGACCTTGTCACTTATTCCAAGTTAATGGTTTAGCTAATCAGTTGGTGGAAGCTGCTGGCTCCTAAATAAACATGGCATTTTACAGTGACAGTTCTGTTTATACATCTTTATGCATTTTTAAACATCTTAAGAAAATATTCAGTCTGAAACTCACTGAAAGTGATATTTCTTGACCACCTGTCTGACAGTAGACTACTTTACCAGTTTTTAATGAAATAAAATTAAGATATCAAAATATCTCTGTTTCTCATACAAACTGGAGGGACAGGTAGCATTTCTCTCCCAAATTTAAAGCAGTATGACAAACTGATATTCTGATTAAAAAAACAAATTAGTTGATTTTCCATTAAACACATGGTCAATATTTTGTCCAATTTGATGAATGTGGTTGAATTAGTCAAAATATTGAAGGCGGATTGCTCATTGACCCCACATTCCAGTCCCCACTTATTTATTGGGATGAAAAATTGAAAATTAGTTTGAAAATAACAATCTGTGCATGGCCTTCTTAACTGAAGAGGGAGAAGAAGGCTATGTGTATGTGTGTCTGTGCGTCTATGGGACAAACACATAAATACACTAAATTAATTTTTTCTTTTAAATATTCCTTCATGTATAATAAGGAATATCTTGCCGCTAAGGTGTAATATATAGTGTAATATAAGGATATAAAGTCACAGTGGAGCTCCCTGACCATATAAAAGCACAACGCCGCAGGATGAGTGCTTTTATACAGGACGGGGAACTTAGAGGTAAGAATTTAATATAATAATGCTTTCTATGGTGTTAAGCTCTTGGAATTGGTGCATTTTAGAGACAATATATCATTTATCTAGGCCAAAGTAATTACTTACTTACTGGATCGTTCTTCACTTAACTGAAAATAAAATTATGTAAGATTCACAATTTTTACTTCAAAAAGTTTGTTTTGTTAAGTTCTGGGAGAGCTAAATTATAGAAAGCTGATAACAAACACCAACAATTCTTGTAATGATTTAAAAGGAAGAACCTGCCAGTGGTCCAAAGTGCTGAGAATGTCATGATAATTAAGTCAATGCATCATGGCAACCAAAGAGATAAAAATCCACTGGACACAAAGCATTTTTGCCATTTCAGAGTCCTAAGCCCCTTAAAGCTGTAATAACATCACAAAAAACAGAGGAGACTCACCACATTGTATAGCCACAAAGAAGCCGAAAAAAACAACTTGGTCACTATGCACCCAGTATCACAAAACTGTTAAAAATTATCTTTTTTTTCTTCTCTGTAAAACAGATACTACCATGGGATCTTATGTTGCCCTGTCATACGCCAATTCTTTTAAGATTTGGCTTGTGGAGGAATACTTTTTGTTTTGAGTCGTTCCCCCCCACTGTGTGGCATGGTGGAGATATTGACAATGTTCATTATTTTCTAAACTACTCTTTTCCCTTTTTTCAAAAGAAAGCTGAATGGTAGCATCTTTGTTATCTGTGCATGTGCAAAAAATGTTTGTAACGGAACCAGAGTTTAATGATGACAATAATACATCTCCAGGATAGCAGGAACAGCCTGCTTATACTGTTGCAACATCATATATACATCTAAATATCAGTTACTGTACATCTCTTTGTCCTGGTATACACAGTGATTTAATACCGGTGTAAATGTTTCAAAATTTTGTTTTGAAAAATTGTTTGGTCCAGATGAGTGGACAAATCAGTAAATGACAATAGTACAGAATTCAATAGACTGAACAATTAGTTGGCTAAATAAAATCTTCCTGTACCACTTTAATTTCAACTGACAGACTACTAATTATAATAGTGAGTGGTTTATCTGTTGATTAAAATTAAAGGGCCAAATTATGTCCATATATTCCATAAAAAATAAGCAGCATTTATCAGTCAAACACTGCCTATTGTTTGCTAAATAACACAAGAAATGCTGTGTGTTAAATGAAATATGTATCAGCCAAATTAATAAACAGGTGCCGTGGGTAGTGGAGCTCTCACTGATGAGGCAAAAAACATGTGCTGCTCTCCTATCAAATATAAAAAATAAAAACAAGGAGGATACATGAAGAAGCAAGGTCGTCAATAACAAATACCTCAGAAGCTGAAAGTGTATCACCACCCCCAAAAAATGTTTTTGCTGTAGTGTAGGGTACCCCAGCCAACCCCCAACTGCCATGTTTAAAAGTAAAAAAAAACAGAAATTGACTTACCCTTTGTTCCCTTGTCTCTCTGGCTCTATTGCTACTCTATTCCTGGAAGTAGCAAGCAGCTGAGAGTCAGCCAATCACAGATATGGCTTTCAGCTATGGAGAGAGCCAATGAAGCTTGGTAAGTCTATTTCTGCACTTTAAAAAAAAATGAAGTTGGTGTAGGGGGTTTGCCCTACACTACAAAAAAATATTTTAATGCTAGAAGATGATGGCAGCGTGGAGAGAAATCGAGGGTGGTTAAAAGGGGGAGAGCTCCCGTGTGCATGTCAGAGTCCTCTAAAAGGACAAGGAAGTAGCAGGCACTTACACGGTGGGGCCAGCTTTGGAGCAAATTTTAGTTTTTGGGGTGGACATGCCCTTTAAGAAAGTGCTTATCACCACCCGTAGGTTCCATTTACATGTCCCATACCAGGCTTCCAAGACTGGCTTGTATTGCTGGTTTATACCCACTTCTGCAATAGTTCCAGTATTTGTCCAGTGGGGAGATGCGCTCTGCAAGAAAAGTATTTTCCCATTGGACAGAAGTGAAGATCTAGTGGTTTTGGTCCTCACCTTGGTTACTATCATGGGAGGGAGGCTGACTGAGAGGGGCATAATTGCCCTTTAATTACAAGTAGCCCCCTCTACAGAAGTGTTTTCCTTAGATTTCTGCGCTGTAGTCCTTAGCTAATCCCTAGAAAGAGGTTTTCTAGGGAGCAGCCAAGGACACTTTCATATCATAATCTATAAAACCATATCAAGAAGATCAAATTAAACACTATCAGGGAAATTCAATAAAAGTTCATTCGTTAAAAATGGTGCTTATTTGGCCCGAACCAATCAGATCTTTTTTTAACATTTGAAAACTAACATCTGATTGGTTGGGGCAAAATTAGCACCATTTTTAACAATAAGAACTTTTATTAAATCTCTCTATATATATTTACATATTTGCAGTAATTTTATTCAATGTTGTAATTATTTGCATACAACAAATATATCACTGACTACTTTAAAAGTTTCTCTGTGTTAATAACAGGGGTTTTATAATCCACAGTGATAATAAATCACAGATTGCTAGTAACTATTTGCTTGTTTTACTACCTACTTTCCATTATTAGGGCCATATGGATTGTACTTACAGTATTGTAGGAAAGCAAAGGAGTATAAGGCAGTAAAAGTATACCTTGCTCCAGATTTGCAAAAACTAAAGTGGCAGTCAGAAAATGGGAAAATAGTCAAATTAATGGGGGGTTAATCTAAGGATAGAGGGTCAGAAGCAAGAGGCACTAGGGGGTGGCTAGAGAACTGCATACAGTAACTAGAGCAGGAGAATTTGAAACAGAAAGGATGGAGACAAAAAAAACACTTAAGTCATGCACACATGTTTGATTATTATCACCCGAGAACAACAGTTGAATGTTTGACATCTGACCACTTAATCTAATATTTAACCAACTACTGGCCCCACTCTATAGTTTAAATCCTTAACTTACATATCTGCTCCTCATAGTTCTCCTGCAGTGCTTGTCCAAAGTCCAGGATACTGAAGAGTAGGAGCTGTCTGCCTACCAAAATGTTTCTGCCTCTTCTGTAGCTTCTGGGAGCTAGTGTGACATGTGCAGATGAGCCCTTACTCCCCCTCCCTCCCACCCTCCAGATTCCTCCCTGGCTGGCAATCCACCTAGCATGAAAACATTTTCTGTATTGTAGGGCACCCCTGCCCGCCGCCAACTGCCGTGTCAGATTGTTAAAAAAAGAAGCAGAACTCTACATACAGCCCTTTGCTCCTGCGGCACTCTCCATTGACGGCAGCCGGGTCTGTGATTGGCTGCCTCTCGGCCAATCACAAAAGCGTCTGCCAGCCCAGACCCTGCTTGCTAGTTTCGGCAATCAGGGAGCAGGATCAGAGCACCGCAGGAGAGAGGGGCTGTAAGTAGTGTTCTGATTTTTTTTTTTAGCAATCTAATATAGTGGTTGGTGGTGGGCAGGGATGCCCTACATTATACCAAAAGAATGTGTATGTGGACATACTCTTTTTATCTGTTTTGCAGCAAAGTGATGCTCTTCCCCTTCCCTCTGAATCTAAAAAGGGAATAGAATTCAATCTTTGGCTGTGGTGTTCTCTGTTACACCCATGATTGACAGCTGCTAACTAGAAATGGACTGAACTTTTCAAACTTTTCGGCTTTCAAACTTTCCAAACTTTCAAGAATTTTCGAAAATTCAATATTTCTAGAATCTGTTTCTAAATCTCTTAAAAAGGGGTGTTCATTACTATACAAGAGGAATCATGCCCAGCATGGATTGGCAATGATTCTTTGTTGCATACCTCAAAAAAAGTTTAAAAAAAAAATCTTTAAAGGGGAACTAAAGTCTCCAGACAACATTGTCCCAATAGAGAGAGCACATTCAGAAACATACAAAAAGCTGTGAGTACTAGGAGTGAGCTCCCACAATCCACCTTAGCTGGGTAAACCACCAGCTACGTGTCTGCATACAGGCACATGCTCCATAAAGCTCAACAGATCAAAACAAAGATGCAGCCTTGCTTCCTAGAAGCTGACTACCAATCACATTATAGCACAGAGATCCTCCCTCTCCATGACACATAACAGGGATTTCAGTTTTTTGTTTTCAAACACATTTAAGGCTCCTGTCCTAACAATGATATCCTTTGCTTTTCATACAAAAAGAAAATTAATCTTTGCAGTGTATTTCATAGATAGCATGGATGTAAGAAACAGAATACTTACATTTCAGCAAAAATAAAAGTGTGGGGAATAGAACCTGCAACTTGTACTTTTACCCTGTCTTGCTAAAAGCAGAAGTCTTACCTCTAGGCTAAGAGAGACACTATATAAACCATTGGTACACATAGAATATTGTAGTAGGAACATAATGGAACCAAAAAATAAAGATACATTGGTGGAATCAAGCTCATAACCTTCTGAACTGTATGTGTCTAAACCTGGCATCTTACAAGGTGAGCCAGCGCTGAATAAGCTGAAAGCCTTGGAACATTTAGAAGCTTTATCTTTTGCATGGAATATAATAGAAAAAAAAAGGTTAGCTGGGGTATTGAACTTGTGATCTTCTGAACTGTGTGTCTAAACCTGGCGCCTTACAAGGTGGGCCACCACTGCACAAGCTGAATGTCAGGGTATAATTAGAAGCTTTATCTTTCTCATGGAATATAATAGAAACAAAAAAGCTACATCTGGGGTATTGAACTTGTGACTTTCTGAACCGTGCATTCTTTTAAATCTGGTGCCTTACCTGTTGCGCCAACACTGAATAAGCAGAGAGTCCAGCTACATTTTGAAGCTTTATCTTTTGCTAGGAAAAGAATAATAAAAAAATGGAATATAGAATCCCTGATAACTTAGAAAGCTTCTTGGTACCCTGCAGTTTATTTTCTAGCAACTCACACTGACTGGTAAATAAACTGCAGGGTAACAAGGAGCTTTAAAAGTCTTATCAGGGATTCCATATTGGTGTGTAGACATCTGTATAGAAAACACTTTGTGCATAGAGACAGTGAATACTGGGGTCAGGGGGCGTGGTTCTTTGATGACTTCATGGGCTGTGAGTTGTACTGGCAAAAACATGGAAGCCTTCTTATTTAGAAAATCTACTTCTCACATATACTAAATGCAATGTACCACAGAAGAATTTTACAATGTATAGGTGTTCTGGGGAGAAAAACGTTCACGTTAGGTTTTTAAAAATTTAAGTTTGGTTCTCCTTTAATGAGAAAGTTCAGTGGAAAAGATCATTATTTTTAAAATTCTTAGTTTATATTATGCATACCTAATTATTCTAAATATCGTCATATATTTTAAAAAAAAATTGTTGAATTTATACCCCTTGCTATTTCCTGCTGCTGAAATTTCGGGCTCTGTAATGGTCCTTCTTCTTCGCAGAATGCACACTACAGTGGAATGTTCCTAATTACTAAAAAAGATTAATGGAGGTGTTCAGTGCAAATAAATATACTTTTAAGAAAAAAGAGCAGTATTATGCAATTCTAATGAACTTAACCTGCCCATTCAGCATTATGTCTGTGTATACATAAATGCTTTAAAATACTTATAGTTATTGTTTGTAGGACCCCTAATAGAGACCGTTATGGTCTTGCCCTTGACCCAGTGCCTGGGTTGATTCAGTTGCTCTGTTAAGATCTGAGCATGTTTGACCCATCCAACAGCCAATCAGTAGAAATTACTGTTAGGAATATTCCACGTTAATGTGCATTCTGCGAAAAAGAAGGGCCGTTACAGAACCTGAAATGTCAGATCAATAATGTCAACAGCAGGAAATATCAAGGGGTATAAATTCAACTGATTTTTTAAAAAAAAAAATGGATGAGAATGTTTAGAATAAATAAGTATGCACAATATAAACTAAGGGGGTTATTCAATAAAAGTTCTTATCATTTAAAATGGTGCTAATTTTGCCCCAACCAATCAGATCTTATTTAACGTTTGAAAGCTAACATCTGATTGGTTGGTGCAAATTTAGCACCATTTTAAACGATAAGAACTTTTATTGAATCTCCCTGTAAGAATTTTAAAAATAATGATATTTTCCATTGAACTTTCCCTTTCAAGACATTTTTTTAACCCCTTTTTTGAGTTATGTAACAAGGAACCGTTGCCACTCTTTTGTATTGTATTTCTTTTGTATAATAATGAATAGCCCTTTAAAAGATTCAGAGACAGATTCTAGAAATATCAGGAAGCATTTCAGGTTAGACTTCGACTTCTCACAGATGTATAAATATTGCAGTTTTGGTGTATGGGGTGTGATTTCCTATATGCCTTTTTTCATTTGAGGGATGAACTTGCCCTTTCATGGTTTGGAGGTTCTGCAAACGCAACATTCGACAAATTCACAGTCCCCACATTGAAGAACCATTTGCTTTGCTTAAGCTGAAATCACTTTTTCTTGACACATATTTCAAAAGCCCTGTAAAAGGCTTACCAAAAGTAAAGGTGAAGTCGGTTTTAATGTTGCTATATCACTGCAAACATTACTATCTGTCATCTCATTCAGCTGCCAGTTACATTAACAGAAAACAAACTACAGTACAATCAAAATAAATCCTCCGTTTATCAACAAAATAAATAGTAGTCAACAAACAATACTTTTAAGTGATCTTCCGTAGTTAGACTATAAGTATTGTGTAATATAATCACTGTTCCATGAGATGGAAATAATTATCTTATATGCAGCATTACTTAATAAGAAGTCCAAAAAGAAGTGTCAATGTTGTGCATACTCATGTGGCCTAAACCATTTCTGTGTCTACACTGTTTAGATTATTGCCACACCACAGAATAGGAAGGACTAATTACTGAAGGAACCTGGATCCTAATTGTTACAGAAGTGCATTTACTCACCCTATGGCAATATGTCATTTTGCATTGTAGAAGCTCATGAAATTTAAAACAGCCTCAGTACTATTTTACAGATACAATGTAATTTACATCAATTTATTCATGACATACATGGATTGAGTTTAAAAATTGCTGATTTAAAAAATGCATTTTTATACCTATGGCAACTACCTTTTTCACAGCAATAAGGGAAATTCTATGACCTTTTCTAAATGAGCAAATTTCCTTTTAACCAAAATGGTCAAAGTCTGTATAGTTAGTCCTGTTTGAACTTTATAAATATAGCTGGTGTGTCCTTTACATTTTTCTAAATTTTCCAAGGCTATAATTATTATATTTGTAATATTGTGCTTTCGGGGGTTACATGGAGTTAACCTCATGCTTCCTGATGTTATAGGGTTTGCATGGTGTTAACTCCATTTTTCCAGGGCCTACGCTGTTTCCTCTTAACGGCACAGGCGCTCGATGCTTTGTAGTGCGAACGTGATTTCAGTGGTGCCATTACCTCCACGCACCTTACCTGCATTGTTCCAGCCATGCAGTAACTCACGCTAAGTGGGTACAGCATCGGCAGAACTCCACAGGAAGAGGGGTATGGAGGTGAGTATTGCAAATACGTTTGCTTCTGTTCCAAAATGGTTGCAACTATATAAATTCATATGTGAATTTCAATTGAAACACCCCTTGGGGAACATTGTAGTTAGTGTTCTGCCTGCATAATCCCTTATTTTTAGCTCCCTACAGCGTGTTTTTACCAAGTGCTTCACTGTAGTTGGTGTAGTCCAGATAAATAAGAGTTATTACACATTGTTGCTTATGGCCTGTGAATGTTCCTGACACAGTTTAAGATTGGAGGAGACATTTCCCCTGCCCTTTTTAGCAGACAAATGCTGCAATAGCTCTGCTTTTTTTAACAAGTCCCTTTTTGCGTTTAATTGCTAGAGATAATTCAATGAAAATGGATTTTCAAAAAAATCCGAAAACAGACCCCAAAAAGTCAATGAAAGTTAAAAAAAAAAAAAAGTTACATTTCAGGTTAAATTTAAATAGCAAAAGTTAATGTAAATGGTTCAGGGACCTGAAAAATCTACTGGGGAATGCAAACATATAACCAACACACAAATACTTTCTTTACACACAAGTTGCTTTCTATTTTCTGCATCAAATTTTTGATAATTTTTTGAATATTCAAAATTGAGGGCTTGCACATTCACTATTTTTGCTCATATTTGGAATTGAGGATTCACTTGTTCGATATGTCTCAAAATCAACCTGTATATTTCAGAATCTCCAAAAATGAGCTTTCAACAGGGTTATTCAATAAAAGTTCTTATCGTTTAATAAGGTGCTAATTTTGCCCCAACCAATTAGATGTTAGCTTTCAAATGTTAAATAACATCTAATTGGTTGGGGCAAAATTAGCACTATTTTAAACGATAAGAACTTTTATTGAACAAACTTTGGCACTGTCAATTCCAACTCGGAACCGGACTTAATCCCTACTAGTTAACCTGGAACAAGGAACATAATTATTCTAGATAATAGTTAATCTAGATACAGAGAGCTTTTAAAAGTATCAAAGAAAATGAAACAGCATTTTTCTAACTTCAGTTGTTTGCTAAATATTACACATTGAAACTCTGCATAAATGTATTTATTTTGATGATAGTGCCCCTTTTACAAATGGAATATTATTTTGCTTTTGCACATCTGCTACAATGTTTCTTCCAGTTTTGCCCCTGGAGACCTGCGTATATTTATATTTTTATTCTCTTCCCAGTTTCTTTAGAAGCTCACATCTATTTTCTCAAACACTCTATTTCTAGTTAAAAGTGCTAATAAGCATAATCTTGTGCATTTTTCATGCAGATGATTCATTGTATTATTTATTGTTTTCTTCCATGTGAAAAAAACTAAGACCTAAATCCAGCACATAAAAATACTGTAGTATTGCATTTTTTGTATTTTTATTGTTATATCCCACTATCCAACTATTTTGCCATTTATTGTTCTTCAATATTTAAGCATTAGTTAAAGGTTATACAATATTCTACTTATTTTAGGAAGATCCCCTCTTTCTGTTATATGCAAAACAAAAAACAACAACAACCCCCCCCCCCCCACAAATGATTAGCACTGTCAGTTAAATTGGTAATTTAGAACAAATGAATCACTTAAATATAATATACAGTAGATTTGTGTTTTTGCTCTCAATTTAATATTTAGAATTTGATTTTAGACTTAACAACAAATTAAAAATGTTTAAATAGCTTTGTAGTGCAAAAAAAGGTAGATAAAACAGGGAGATTTAATACTTACCTCTGCGCTCCTCTGGCCTTCCTGGTTTCTATGATGCACGGTAAGGAGGGTAATGAGCTAACGTCTCCATTTAAAAGGCATCCATTTTAGCTTTACAAAGTAGTGCAGAAACTAACTCGACCTATATTGCACAGGGTGCCAGTGCGTTTATACAAAATGCCGCAGGCCATAGAAAATTGGAGTTAAACCCACGCTAGCAGCTCACATGGGTTTGATTCCTTTCTAGCCATTAGCGTATATACTGTAACATCTCACTGATAGTGCAACATGTATTACATATACCGTAATATAATTCTAGGGATTCTGGGGATTACAATGCAGCATAAACTTTTTTTTTTACATAAAATCATTGATTTTCATTGGCAAATCATTATTCCTGAAAAACAAGAATTTATTTAAGCACTTTAAACAAAAATTCATAAAAAGTGCAGTTCTATTAAAACATCGAGATATGTGGCTTATTTTAGTGATATATTTTTATGGCCTTATTTTCATTTCTATTTTACCTTAAAGGGCATGTCCAGCCATATGACCAAAATTTAACTATCGGTTTTGCCCCCCCCCAACCCCATATTTGTTATACATATCTTGCCAAAGATGCCTCTGGAAATATTTCAATACAGTACCTACAAAACCCGATCCCCCTCTTCAATCATTATAAAATATACACCATCAGCATTCCAATGTTATATTCCTGGTGCCTGTGTTCTGGTCTAACTACAAGTATATAGATAGCAACTTTGCTTTTTATAACAATGTAAATAAAAATCCCACCCTATAAAATCCCAGAAATGCAATTACAATATTTAATTAACACATTATGTATTATTTAAATGTTATCATTTTCATTCTAATTTACTGGTAGTTTGTTTTTTTTATAAAGGTGCTAAAACAATTAAAATATTGATACATGGAAGGAGTGTTAAATTGCTATTAATTTCAATTTTTAGTGAAACAAGCAGGGCCAAAAAAAATTCTGAAAATGAGCATCCTATTAAACCAATCAAATTGTATGTGAGAAATTCAGCTGTCAACCAAGTAGCATTGTTCAACTTCTGAGTCTTTAAAATAGCAATCCTGACATCTGCACTATTGCTACTGATTCCAGTTCTCTTCCATTATATTCTGTATCAACCCTGGCATAACCTAGAGACATCATTTTCACACACCAATAGGAAAAACAATATTAAAGATTCATAAAATACAAAAATGTAATATGCTTTAATATCAGATTATCATTGATTCTGTTTATTGGTGTAATATAAATATTTTATTTTAAAAAGCAAGTAAAAACAAATTAACTTTTCTTTACTTTACTGCCCCATGTGACATAATACATCATATGTAGAGATGTCCGAACTTCGCAAAATCCGGTCCGCTCGAGGATCCACGAATTTTCGAACAAAATTCGAAAATTCGAACAAAATTCGAAAATTCGAAAATCCGCGAGCGGACCCGTTAAAATTAAAAGTACCCTTAAAATAACGAGATTTTTCGTATTTTCGAAAATTTTCGAAAATTACGAGTTTTCACGTATTTTCGGGAATTTTCGAAATAACGAGTTTTCATGTATTTTCGAAAAGTAATCCTCATAATTTCGAATATTTTCGAAAATACGTATGTAAGGAATTAAGAGAAATCCTTGTATTTTCGAAAATACATGTTTTACCGTATTTTCGAAAATTTTCGAAAATACGTGAAAACTCGTAATTTCGAAAATTTTCGAAAGTATGAAAAATCCGTGAAACGGAAGTTCGGAAGGCGGAAAATCCGGAAAAATCCGCCGTTCGCGAACGGGATAAATCCGCAACGGATCTGGGTTCGGATCCGCGAACCAGCCATCCCTAATCATATGTAAGTGGGGTCCATTGTGTTTATTTGTTTTTATGCGATTTTCGACACGCTTGTATTCTGCTTTTACACTAGTTACAGTTTCCCAAAAGATTGTTGGTTAAAATCCATCAAATAAATGCGTAAATAATAATTTTTTTCCCAGTTGAATCTGATTTTCTTTTTTTTGCATTACCATGTATTACTATAATACCACTAATTATTAAAAATGAATTGAATCACAATGCACAAAGTGGGGCCAGATTACTGCAATTTACATTAGAATTCAGTTACAAGTACCAAACATAACACTAGATAAAGTTTTCGATGCAGTTTTTGACAGTTTTGAACCTCACATATAAATCCTGCTTAAAGAGCAAATATGCAAGCCTTGTGCGAATAGGCATTCTGTTTTAAAGGGCTTATTTTGTTTTTTTTTACAAAGGGAAAAAAGGATGATGAAAAGGTTGGAATGATGGACATATGTCTTTATTCAACCTGAATTACAATGTTACTATATAAATATCAGTATACTGGTACATACAAGTTTGCTCAAAGTGACTGGCACATACAAGTTTGCCCATAGTTAGGGTGACTGGTATATACAAGTTTGTCCACAGTAACTGGTACATACAAGCTTGCCCACATGGACCAGTGCATACAAGTTTGCCCTGGTGAATGGTATATAGAAGTTTACCCACCGTGACTGGAACATAGAAGTTTGTCCACAGTGATTAGTAACATAGTAACATAGTAATTAAGGTTGAATAAAGACATACGTCCTTCAAGTCCAACCTATTCACCCTCTTCTATATGCATTAATAATTGAGTAATTCTCAATATTTTTTAGTTTTAGAAACTTATCCAGGCCTTTTTTAAAGCTATTTAATGAACTTGCCATTACCACTTCTGCTGGAAGACAGTTCCACAGTTTCACCGTTCTCACTGTAAAGAAACCTTTCCTAACCTGAAGATGAAAATTCTTTTCTTCCAACCTTAAAGGATGTCCACGAGTCCTCTGATATGACCTATTAGTAAACAATGCACCAGAGAGTTCATTGAATGGCCCATTAATATTTTTGTATAAGGTTATCATGTCCCCACGCAAACGTCGCTTCTCCAATCTAAACAGCCCTAACTTGTTTAATCTGCCTGCATATTCAAGCCCCTCCATTCCCCTTATTAATTTAGTTGCCCTTCTCTGAACTGCCTCAATTTCCAAGATGTCCCTTTTGTATATGGGATTCCAAAACTGCACCGCATATTCCAAATGAGACCTTACCAGTGCCTTGTAAAGAGGGAGAATGATATTTTTCTCTCTTGAATCTATTCCCCTCTATATACAAAACAATATCTTTCTAGCTCTAGCTGTTGCTACCTGGCATCGTTTGCTATAGCTAAGTCTGTTATCTACCAGAACCCCCAAATCTTTTTCCATTACAGATGCACTTAACACAGAGTTATTTATGGTGTAGGTGGCACAGGGATTATTAAATCCTAAATTTATCACTTTACATTTATCAACATTGAATCTTATCTGCCATTCTGCTGCCCATTTTGATAATCTAACTAGGTCTGCTTGCAGCACTTGCACAACATTTGAAGTTTCCAAATCTCTGCATAGTTTAGTGTCATCAGCAAACACTGAGACCTTGCTCTCAATGCCCCCTTCTAAGTCATTTATAAACAGATTAAACAGAAGCGGCCCCAGTACAGAACCCTGAGGCACTCAGCTTAGAACTTTAGCCCACATAGATGTAGCTCCATCTATGTGGGCCAATCAGAGATGCGGCTGCCGGTCCCGCCCCCTGCTTGCATTTCCGTGCAAGCAGAGGGCCTGGAGACTGCCGCGGAGGATAGAGGGAAGGTAAGTACATATCGGGGCACTTTCTAATAATTTTATTACGGTGGTTAGGGCTGGGGGATCAATATGTATAACATATAAAAAGTTTAAAAAAGGGGTGGACATGCCCTTTAACAAATATTTTCTTCAAGGCCAACAGTCCTCAGTTTATACATTAGTCACCTATGTGGCACAGTATCAAAAGTTTTCGCAAAATCCAAGTATACCCCATCCACTGCTATTTCTCATAAATCCATGCTGACTACTACTAATAAGATGAGCTCTGGAGACAAAGTCAAGGATACATACAACTTCGCCCATGGTGACTGGTACATACAAGTTTGCCCACAGTGAGAGTCACACACAGTCACTGCAGGCCGCAGGCCGTCTGCACTACCCACTTACTATGACTGCTGGGCTGTGCAGCAGGGGGTGCTGAATAAGACAGTGGACTTTTGTGTCGTGCATGTTTGTGGTTTTCTCCTCTCATCTTAATCAAAGGAGCACCGCCTGATCCAAAATACTCATTCTGACTCATGGGAGAGGCATCACTGTCTAGACCATTGTACCTTATCTTTTCAAATTCACTTTTGTCTGGTGATGGCCCAGTTCGCGGATCCGAACCTGGATCCGCGGCGGATTTACCTCGTTCGCTAATGGCGGATATCGCAGATTTTCCAGTTTTCTGCCTTCTGAACTTTTCCAAACCGTGTTTTCGAAAATTTCTGAAATTACGAGGATTTCTCGTATTTTCGAAAATACGGGAAAATACGAGAAATCCTCGTAAATTCAAAATTTCGCGGATTTTTCACATTTTTGGACAGAGCAACCAACATTTTTGGGTCCGTATTTTTGAAGAATCCTTGTATTTTCGAAAAATCCTTGTATTTTTGAAGAATCCTCGTATTTTCAAAGAACGGCTTTTGCCGAACTTTCATTTAATAGGTTTTAATGGGTCAAATTCTTTCGAAAATTTGTGAATCCTCGAGCGGACCAGATGTTGCGAAGTTCGGACATCTCTAGTGATATGCCTTTGAATTTGGAAAAAAATTTAATACCAATTTTCAAAAACATTTCACAGCCTGGAAACGTCTGGATTTCTCGATGATTTTCAATTTTTTTAAATTTGCATGTCCCAAATTTGCTAATGACAGCTTATTTTAGCAGTGCCAACCCCCAGGGTTGCTTTGTAAAGTGTTAACCTTTGGCTGCTTTCCCCTATAGGATGCAAATATAATACAAATTGCAAAATTAAAATTAAAGGGGAAGTTCAGTGCAAATACTGAAAAAAAGACAGACCAGTATTTTATCATGCTAATGACATTAACCTGCCCACCAATCTAACCACTGTATAGTCTATTTTCTTCCCCAAAAAAGAAAAATGGGTGTGGTTTAGGGGTGTGGTCTGTATTTAAGGGTGGGGCTAAGGGCGCCAGGCTCCTGATGTGTAAATCCCATTCAGCATTTTGGAATAACTAGTTATGTAGAATAACTAGGTATGTATAATATAACAGGGTTATTCAATAAATTTTTTGAAATTTTGAAAATTTGGAAAGCGGAATTCCGGAAAATTCGTGGATCCGAAACCGGCCATCTCTACTGATTGGTTGGGGCAAAATTAGCACCATTTTAAACGATAAGAACTTTTAATGAATAACCCTGAATGTTATTTTTTTTACCCCCTTTTATTGAGGCATGCAACAAGGAAGCTTTGCCACTCCATGCTAGGCATAATTCCTCTTGTATAATAATGAGCACCCTTTTTAATGGTATAGAAAGTTATTGTAGTGCCGTATTAGTAGAATATATAGATGTGAAAAAATAATAAGGGTACTGTGATACTTTTTCTATGGACTAAGTTTATTTAGTTGACAAGCTATCGAGGGCTAAATCCTCTTCATCGGGTCAGAGCAGTACTCAACTACCGTATATACTCGAGTATAAGTAAAATTTTTAAGGCTTTAAAGTTAGCCTTAAAACCTAACCTCGACTTATACTCGGGTCCTAATTTAAATCCAAATTCTACAATTGTGGATAGTAACCAGTAGGTGGCGCAGTGTTAACCTGCATAGAAAGTTACAGGAGCTGATCTGCCTTTACACTTCCTGCTTCCTGTAGTCTGGCTGCTGGACTCACTCAGCACTGTCACTGTTCATGTGGATGCTGTAAATCTGATGGGTCTTCTCAGTTTGGGGCAAAAAACAGCTGCTAGCACAGTGCAAATGACAGCTTGAAACTACAACTCTAAGGTGACATTTTTAACTATTGGGGTCAGAGAGTCCTTTACTATATAGGGGTCAGAGTGCCCTTTACAATATGGGGATCAGAGAGTCCTTTACTATATGGGGGTCAGAGGGCCCTTTACTATATGGGATCAGAGGGCCCTTTACTATATGGGGTTCAGGAGAATTGTAAATGATGGTAAGCTTAATTAAAAGTTTACTGAACCTTGCCACTCCACATGTTTAGAAACTGCAACTCCCAGCAACAAAGCATGCTGGGAGTTGTAGTTTCCAAACATCTGGAGTGCCAAGGAATTGGAGGTTACTGGTACTGGATGTGGCTATTAGTGTATGGGATTCATGTATGGGAATTCTGCTGTCCATTTATAGGGAAACTAATTTCTACCCTCGGCTTATACTCGAGTCAATCAGTTTTTATAAATTTTTCAGGTAAAAATAGGTACCTCCGCTTATACTCAGATCGACTTATACTCGAGTATATACGGTAAATAAACTGTTAGTCCACAGAAAAAGTATCACACTACTCTTATTATTTTTTCACACCCCTTTTAAGAGATTCAGGGAAAGAGTCAGATTCTAGAAGTTTAGAAATTTTGAAAAATATCGAATGACAAATGCAGAAGTTCAAAGGTTGCGCTTGTGTGAAGAAAATTCTGGATATTTGTACGTGTTCCCGAGACAATTTCACAGTTACCAGAGCCATGTACAGACCTAGAAAGATTATCAAAATGTGCAGCAAAGTGGCAGTTGATATTCAATGTTGATAAATGGCTCTGTGCTAAGTAAATTTCTATTGGAAAAAGTTTAGGGGGTTCTAGTATGTAACAGCTTGAGGATTACATCCTCCTGTCCTCTTGATACCTGCTGATCGGACAGCAGATAATTAAATGACACCTGGCACACACTCAGGGGTCCCTGGCCCCACATAGCATTAGCATGTTGCTGGTTAAATGTATAACTAATAGGCCATTTCAGAGAACTCATTGAAATCCTAAAAATTAGAAGAAGAAAAAGATTGGTTCAGGTTAGGAATGCTTTCTTTACAGTGAGAACAGTGTAATTGTGGATCTGTCTATCAGCAGATATGGTAATGGATATTGGATAGCTTTAAAGTGGACTCAAAATATTGGGAATTACTGATATTAATACAGTAGTACTGGTTAATCCAGGGCTCTTTTATGATTGCCACATGGAATTAAGAAGGATTTTTTTTACCCTCTCAGGTTTTTTTTTGCCTTCCTCTGGATCATCAGCTAGGTAGGGTTAAAGTTTAGGGTTTAAAGGTTTGACTACATGCAGAGGGTAACTGCAGAGCCCCACCCCCACGTGAGTTTTTAAACAGCGAATCGCATGTATATAGTAAAGCTACGCGCAATCTGCTGTTTAAAAGTCCAGGACCAAACTTCCGATTCGGCTACGGTCTTTTAAACATCTGATCTTGCAAATGTTTAAAAACAGCTGATCGCGGAGGTTTGGGGAGATGATCACGGGCCCTCTTACCTCCCAGGGCTCCCTGCATTCACAGCCCGTGACTGTACACCACTGACTAGATGGCATTAGAGATGGGCGAAACTTGTTTCGTTCCTTTTTCGGATTCCCGGATCTTGGGAAAATCCCAGAAATCCCATAAAATCCGAAACCAAAGCAAATTTTCAATAATTTTCGAATGTTTATATTATATTTTCAATAATTTTTGATTGTTGAAAAACTTTAAAAAATCAAACTTTAAAAAAACTTTTGAAAATACTATTGGAGACCATTTTCATGTTTCCTATCCTATTTTCGAGGATTTTCAAAAGTTTGATGCTATTTTTAAAAATGATCAAAAATAGCTCCGTACATTCTAAAATTATCAAAATTTTGTTCTGAAGTCCCGAAATCTGGACGATCCTTCCGGATTCGGATGGATCATTCCGATTTGGGAACTGTGTCGGATCCAAAAATATATGTCTAATGGACATATGTTTTTATTCTGCCTACATCACCATATTACTATGTTACCATTACTAACAGCAGGTTTCCATTCCCAAGGAAATAAAGACCACAGTTTGTTGTACATTAGGACCACCACAATTACAGAGGAGTAGTCTCAATTTCCAAACTTTAATAAATGGGCTAGAGGTGGCCCATAAGAGTACACAACCCAACCTGATGACTCAAAGGCAATATTCAAGTTGCATGTGAAAGTTCTTGTTCATCCAGGTTATAATATTTCCAGTTTGATGATTAGCAAAAAATCCAGTTAACTGGAAAGCTACATAAATGGGACATGCATTGTCTGGTAAATTCCACTTTTTAACTTGTGTCTTTATAGAACATGGAGTATTGATGAGCATAGAATATATTGGATAACCCTAGCTACATTCTTATAGACATTTTACCTTGTACTGTATTTTTCTTTTTGTAGAGTTCTATCTTTTAACAACTTAACGCAGAACAATTAAAGCAGTTTACAGATAATAAACAGCAATTTGTATACAGTATACTATGATACAATGGCCCTCCAGATGTTTGCAAACTACTGTACAAATTACAGCATTCCATGGCTATTACTGCTTGGAGTATGCATCACTGCCTTACTCTATAAATCCCCTATAGCTACCACTGCCTTACTCTATAAATCACCTAAGGCCATCACTGCCTTACTCTATAAATTACCTATGTATAGCTATCACTTGCTTACTCTATAAATTACCTATAGCCATCACTGCCTTACGATATAAATTACCTATTGCCATTATTGCCTTACTCAGGTACTGTCTTTATTCAGGTAAATCCCTACAGTATTATCAGAACTTGGATCCACCCGAGGAAGTGTCCATGGACACCTTACAGTACTTGCTAGAATTTCTGCAGCTCCTTTTGCGGCCAGTACCACTGTACAATCTCCTCTAGTTCCTGTTGGTGCAGTTAATGACCAACAAATTCCCCCTCCAACCTTTTTTAGTGGTGATCCTCAATCCTGTAGAAAATGTATCAACTAATGCAAAGTTAAATTTGAATTGCGACCTTATTTTGTTTCTAAAAGTACAAATGTGGGATACATAATTTCTTTACTGGAAGGGAAACCCTTTGAATGGGCATCTCCCCTTTAGGAAAATAACTCCCCTTTAATAAGTGACTACACGGTGTTTCTGAATGTTTATTTTGTCCACAGACAAATTTCTTCTCATGTTTGGTTCTCTATATAAAGAGGAGATAACCATTTTTACCATAGTCTGTCCTTCCCCTCCAATAGGTTTAGGCCTCCCATGGCTCTTACACAACTCCAGTGTTGAATTGTTAAGGAATCAAATTATGCATTAGAGCACCTATTCCCAAGACAATTCTCTATCTTTAACTTCCCCCTATTCCAGTTAATTCCATAAACTTAAGGACTTTTCCAATGTCTTCTGCAAAAATATGTGTTAACCCTTTCACCTCATCATTCTTATGAATGTCCTATCAATTTGGAATTTCCCCTGCTTAGACTTTCTGTTAAGGAGAATATTCAGGATAACTTACAATGAGGATTCATTTGGACGTCTTCCCCTGCAGGTGCAGGATTCTTTTTTGTACAGAAAAACAATGGGGAAAAAAAAACAATGGGGGTCTTTGTTTATGTATTGACTACAGAAACCTTAAAAAGTTCATCATTAAAAATTGCTACCCCTACCTTTGATATCAGAACTATTTGATCTGTTGAAAGGCACTAAAATCTCCACCAAATTGGACTTACAATTTAATTTGCATCCATGAAGGGGGCAATTGGAAAATATCCTTTAACACTCGAGATGGCCACTATGAATACCTTGTCATGCCCTTTGGATTTTCAATGCTCCAGCTGTCTTTCAGAAATTCTTTAATGACTTGTTTAGGAATCTACATGGTAATATATCTGAATGAAATACTAATTTTCTCTAAAGATTTTCCCTCTTATAGGGACCAGGTGAAAGAGGTCCTGTCTCGCCTCAAGCTCTTTGTATGCCAAATTAGAAAAATGTGTCTTTGACGCCCCTAAGATTCTTATCCTAGGTTACATTATTTTACAGGAGGGCTTCGAAATGGATACTGACAAGGTTTCCACTAGAGATGGGATGCGGGTTTGACAGGAACCTGGATCTGACACGGAAGATCCATCTGAATCAAGACGGATCCTCCAGATTTCAGGATTTCAAAAGACATTTTCGATAATTTTCGAAAATAGCCCCGAACATTCGAAAATCTTCGAAATGTTCTATATGGTCTATATATATATAATATATATAGACCATTTTCGAGTTTCCGATCGTATTTTCGAAAAACGAACATTCAAGGCTATTTTCAATAATTTTCTAAAATAACATTCGAAAATCTTCGAAAATACAATCGGAAACTCGAAAATGGTCTCCGATCGTATTTTCGATAATTTTCGAACGTTCAAAAAATATCGAAAATAGCCCCGTACATTCGAAAATTATTGAAAATTCAATCTGGTTTCGGATTTTCGGATCTTCGGGATTTTTCTAAGACCTGGGAATCCAAAAACGGAATGAAAATAGTGACTTTCGGTCATCTCTCGTTTCCACCATTGAAGGTTTTCTACCAGCACCAACGTTATACAGAGATTCGTTGATTTTGACAAATACTACAGGCAATTAAATATGGTGTTGTTCTCTTGGATAGTTCCTATCCTAGCCTTAATTTAAAAAAGGGGTAGATGTAACTCCTGGTCTCCTTAGGACTTTAAAGCATTTGAATCCTTGATCACAAGAATCTGTAATTCATTTGTGTCTTATAGAAACTTACAGGGCAATGTAATAAAAGTTCTTATCATTAAAAATAGTGCTAATTTTGCCCCAACCAATTATATGTTAGCTTCCTTTTTAACGATAACATTTATTACATTGACCTGTTAATCCCTAACAAGCCTACTGGATGCTCCTCTTTTGCCATTTAACCTTATTGTGACTTACCGTCCTGGCTCCAAAAATAAGAAGACTGGTGCCCAGTTCCAGAAGCTTCCTACCCTCCAATGCCCCAAATAACCAGAACAAAACAATTATTTGCCCTTAAGTTGCTGCCTTAAGTTGCCCATGGAATTCACAACTGATATCCTGACAGTCTTTTGTTCCCTCATAAACTCCTGTAGATGTGATCTATATTTCACCTATACATTGCATAACTAGTTTACAGCAGACCCATTCAAGTTATCTCTGCTCCTGTCAGCTGCTTCCTGATAATAGGATTGTTTAGTGTCCACTAGCTCTCCTGAGTGTGGTTTCTTTGCTTTTTGATTTCCTGGCTACCTTGGCTTTGTTCTATGGATTCTGATTCTACCTGCCTGCCATGACCCTTCGGCTTTACATAAATCTAAATATTATACTGTTAGTAAAACTTCTATTTTTATAATGAATTATGTATTAATTATGTATCATTTTTGTGACTTGGAGTAAATTGTAATTTGGCATCCATTTGTTTAAAAACCTCTTGGATTACTTGTTTGAAAACCTCACAGCCACCACAAATCCTTAAGTAGCTGCCTAAAATTCAACTCTAACGACCTTGTACTGCCTCATGTTTTTTTGTATTAATGCATATTTATGAAAATATATACTGTATAGACTTTTTGCCACTGGAAAACATAATAAAGGAGTCTAAAAGTAGTCTTGAAGAGCACCAGTGTATATTTATTTAAGAATTGGTCACATCAGAATGCCTAAAGGAAGATACTATAAATAGGATTGCTGCTTTTCTCCTTTTTTACCATATGTCTCAGTCTAAAACTTTTGATGTGTGTGGTTATATTTTAACAATTTAAAATAAATATGTATATTTAATGTGTGACTACTGTTATCAAGTTATGTGCCATGGTTTAAAAAATACTCTACACCATTTAGCATAGAAAAAAGCAAACTTAGTTTGCTGTATACAGTTTATGCACAAAAATAAACCTTATAGTCTCATATCATATAGAAAATACCCCATATACTGTAGGAAATCCCCCTGGGGACATCAGTAATAAAGTGTCATTTCCTCTTCCAATTAGATCTGTCCAACAAACAAAATATTTTTTAGCTAAAGGGTACATAAGTGTAAGGATTCTATCTCAAAATCTGATTGATTGTATGTAAAGACATACAATAAATGTGATCCAGATGCTTACAGGTTTTAAAAAAAATTAGCAAGTATGTCCCTTTAAACACACCAAAGTTTTAGAATAATGAGTTGAACATGTATCAGTGAATCCTTAAACCTTTATCAGCAAGTAAGTAGTTAATGGCACAATGCACTGTAGACTTTGTTGCTCTTGATAAGTTAATTAAACTGCACTGGTATCAAACAGCTGGGTTTTACTTTAGAATTACCTGAGATTTATGATAACTTAATGGGCTCTCAGAGATGTTCATCTCTTCTAATAATGTAAGACACCAGCTTGCCTATTGGAGGTGAAAGTAACACAAAGAAAGCTATAGAGTCCCATCAAAGATGCTCGGCAGGATATGACATATCTTATAATAAGAAGCCATAGCTCCCTGTACCTATTATCATATGAAATATTATGTTAATTTTGAACAAAAGTCTGATTGATGTTCCGTTTTTAGAAATTTCCATTTAATGTATTTGAATGTCTTAGATTGGTATATTTTGGTGTGACAGAATCTAATGATTTATAATAGCTACAACACAATAGTGAAGAGCTTATAATGTGCACCTCTGACTTATGTAATGTAGAAACCATATTTGTAGCTTAAGATGCTTATACAGCATAGAGTATATGAAATTCATATTCTAATGCATGTGGGTTTTTTTTCTTTCTTTTTTTTAAATTCATTTTTATTAATTTCTGCCATCACTGATAAGGAAGTGAAAGGAAGTTAAAGGAGAGTGAAATCTTTCACCTCAATTATAATTTTATAAAATAGATTACAATTGATTTGACATTCATCTTGGATCAAATGTCTCATCAGTGTAACGTGGAGGTCATGTATGGCCAGCTTTAATGTAGAAATCACTTGCAGAATATTTTAGTCTATTGGCAATATATGATGTCCCTGCTGTTTTCTTGTGTTGCCTCTTGCTGGTGGTTCTGGATGCTAAACTCCTTTTGCACATGCTAACTAGGTTCATAGCGTTTGTGTCCCCATCACTCTTCATGCTAAGCTACATGTAACAGTTGATCACAGTGTCCCCACTCCAGAGTCTTCCAGCCAAACATTAGAAAGAGCTGCAAATTTAATTAGCTGATTTCGGAAACTGTGCTGAAGGAGAGTGTAAGGAAAGTGTGTAGTGACTTGGCAAGAATGGGTTAACTATTGGTATTAGTTCTTGCAAAGGACCAATAAAAATACCATTCCCCCTGGAACAGTCCGATTGTTTATATTACGATTAGTGAAGCATGGAACCAGATTTTCTTTTCCAGACAACGTGGGGCTGAACCGTGTATCTGGAATTCTCTTCAGCTAGGGGTCTGGTGGGTACATTAAGAGGTAATTTTAAGGACAACCATACATGGAAAATAAATGGAATATGTAAGACAGAAACCAATATTATACTTGTGAATGGGAAAGTATGCCCATTAATATGATACCCAACATTATTCCCTTGCCGAGGCGAGTTATTAATATCTTGGGAAATATGGATTACACACAGGTCATGTTTGGTATTGGAGGAATTAATAATTAATACAGGAGAGGAATATGTGGTCAATATCCCAATACAATGTTCATATCTACATTTATATGGAATCTGCCTAACTGAGGGGAAATGAATGCTTTTGACTAGTCGTAAATCTGGACATTCCTAGACACTCCTACCTGCATAGCCCACAGGAGGGGTGGTTCATCAAATGGTTTAAAAATCCTTGTAGCCCTATAACGGTGTTCATACTGAGGGGACATGCTAAAATCGCGTGTATGGACCCGATGTTTCTTCCCGCCCCAGGATACAAGACTTCTTCTAGTGAGAAGGGTCTTTGAATATTTTTATCTTTTTTATTTTATATAACAGTTGTACCTATTGTATGTAATTTTATTATAACACCATTTTCTTTTATTTTTGTATTATATGCACTGTCTACATTTTGGAATATTAAATCTAAAATGTAATACGTTTTGTCTTTGATGCTCTAAAAGAACTCAGTTAGCCTCTGATAAATTTATATGTGGTTGAATGAAATGTATTGCAGTGTAAATGCTAATTAACTCTGTGACTGCTTGTGAAGGACTGATGCTAATTAACCAGTTAGTTGCTGGAGTGAATGGTGTAGTGTGTGCATAGTCAGTGAGAGTCAAGGGTGTTTTTGGGGCGTCTTTAAGGCCATAACTTAAAGCGGTGGCAACGAGTACCGATTGATTGGTCAGATTATCTGGAAATCAGGTTGGAGGGTGAAAGAGTGTGTTTTTGCAAAACTTCCCACGGTCAGCCCTCCTGCTGCAATTTTATAGAACAAGTATGCTCCAACATTCAAAACTTCTAGAAGCAACATTGCACAAAGCCGCAAGTGGCATTCCCTTCAACCTTTTCCCTTTAATAGGTACACTTATAGAAACAACAAGGTGTAGTGCTGCAGGTAGATGATAATGATGACCATGACCCTGGACTTAGCACAGTCCTGTACTATGCATTTTTTAATATTGTACCTATTTAAAGATGACTTTTCAGATGTAAATTGATATAGCTTCACACTGCAACAATGCTACTAGGAATGTGCAAATTGTTGGTTAAGAGGTAGGAAATGCAGCCAAGTATAATAAGCTACTGGCAGACTAAACAAACAGAACTTAAGTGGGATCCTTGACTATGTGTTGGTTATTTCTTTTCAATAAGCCCAATCACTCACTCAGAATGTATTTAATTTAGAGACATATAAACTGAATGTGGTCACTGATGACAGGTTATCAAACACACACTCATGTTTTTCGGAAACCTCCTATTTACAGAGGGATGTTATAGAGAACATAACTTTACTGGATTGGACACACAAAACAATATAATGATATTAGATAAGGAGGTGTGTACATTAGATGATAACAATAGCGCATATAAACTTCAAAAAATATATATATATTTCCATTTTGCTATGTTTCCTTAATCCTGTAGGCATCATAGGCAAAGTAAAACGGGTTTATTTTGCCTCAGCTACTATATTATGTATATTAAGTATGCCACTGCTACTAGTGAAAATGAAATAAAGCAGTTAATCATACTCCTCAGATCTCCTACAAACACATCTGGATATGGGCATTCATTTATTATTATTATTTTTTTTTTTTAATCAATTTTACCTGATTGTCCATTTAAAATTCTAATATCCATAGTAACATGGCATGCATAGAGCAACATTTTAACAAAACAAATATTTCTGTGAAAAGTATAAAGTGGCACAATAGAGGCTGTATCCTAAAGATAGCTGCCAATTCTTCCTATTGTGTACAGACTGGTAAAGATGAGACTTCCTTTGAAAATGCTATAGAGGCCAACAAACTGTATTGAAAGAAACAGCAATCTGTGCACATATGAATAGTGGAATAAGCATGAACACAGCTTTAAACATACCTTTTTCTACACACAGTGCTCTGGCACCATTAGCTCGGCAGCTCTCCAGAACAATCATTGTTTGTACAGAACAGGTGCAAAAGAAAAATAAGCGTTTTGCCATGTACATTAAAGCTCCGAAATGTGCACTGAAAGCTGTGGGACTCTGGATGTTTATTACTTGCTGGTTTCATTTTCCATAAACCAAAATGTTTTATTAAATGAAACTTAAAGTGGAAAAAGTATCATTCTTTTTACAACTGCAATGCTTGTATTTGACAATCCTTTAAAAGGGAACGTTCAGATACATTAGAGTATTATGTGACATTACATCCTAGAAAGCAATGCCTTATTGGGCCATATTCATAAAGGCACGGTATTGCTATTTTGCAACATTGCGCCTTTAACGTACGTTGCAGTCATAAATGTAAGATAGCGGTCATAAATGTAGATTGTTGATTTACAACCGTGGTCATAGATTTATGATCCCCTATACAATACCATTGCTGTATTTTGGTACCACAATTTGCATTCTTAACTGTATGATCATGGCTGTACATTTGCTGGTGTACATTTACGGCTGCATTGCAATTTCATGATAACCTGCAGAATCGCAAGTTTGCAGTACCTCTAGTTTTCAAATATGTCCCATTGTAACAGTGTTTGTGATAGGCATATGCTGTAACAAACCCTCCAGCTTAAAACTATAACTTAGATTCTGAATTAAGAAAGCCAGTCGGATTACTAGTGAAACGTCTTCAAGAACTAAACTTTAAATCCAGTTGATCTAACTGAATACAACAGATATACCATGAACAGGATGAATGAGAACCTTCACAGGCACACTTTAAGGTTGTCCACCCCCAAAACTATAAACTCCCCCACTACTGGCCCCATTGTGTAGTGTAGTTTAATCCTTACCTCACATCCCAGCTCCATATGGTTCTCCTGTAGTCCCCCCCAAAGTCCCAAAAACTGCCCACCAGGAGGATAGCAGAGTCCATATAGGACTCTGCCTCCTACCTGGCCTCCGGGAGAAGTTTGGCATGCGTACTGCAGCCCTTCTCCCCCTCCCTCTCCCTCCCGATTAGGATTCCCTCCCCCTACCATAAAAACCTTTTCACCAAACATTCCCCCTGTCCCCCCAGCCCCAACCGCTATGTTAGTAATATCAGAAAATGCCTTAAAACATTACTTACCTTCCCTCTTGCCTCCGCCGCACTGAACTCCCGGCAGTTGCGTCCGTGATTTGCTGCCGCTCAGCCAATCACGGACGCAACTGCCGGTCCCGCCCCTCTGCTTGCATTTTCTCGCAAGCAGAGGGCCTGGCAGCGTGGCGGAGGATAGAGGGAAGGTAAGTAAAGTTTTGGGTATTTTCTGATATTACTAACATAGCGGTTGGGTCTGGGGGAACAGGGGGAATGTTTGGTGAAAATTTTTTTGGAAGGGTGGACATACCCTTTAAATGCCATTTAGCATTGCCCAGGGTAAGGCTTTAACACAGCATTGTACATGGCAGACAATTGGTGTTGAACCTTCCCAACTCTATTCAAACTTGGTTTCTTTATTTTGACTTAAATGGCCTTCTTTTTACCTCTTGTGAACCAATCCTGTTCCTTGGACAAGTTCCTTGACATTACAATCTTCAAAGTATTTCCTTTTTCCTTAAAGGGCAATTAGCATCTGTCTAACCAATTTTGTTGTCTTGCTATGAACCTTCTGCAGTTTAATATTCCCCATCCCCTTATTGTAAACTAGTTTTCAAAAATGCACTGCATATTCTAGATCAGTGCTTTTTAAACAGGAAAATGCTATTCACTATTCCCCTTCAAATCTATATACCACACTAATATATTTGTATAAAGTGGTCAAATACCCACAAGACAATATGGTTGGGGGTGTTTGCGCAGCATGTGGGGGCAAGGTGGGGTGTGAGGTGCTGCTGGTAAGTGGGTGGTGTCCCACTAGCTGATGTCACTGGTACAGCATAGCATATGAGGATATCTAGCAATATCCTCATTTCCTGCCTAACTGTTGATCCAGAGGAAGGCAAAAAAACCCCACCAAATTTATGAAGGGGGAAAAAATGTGTTCCTGACTCCAAGTGGCAATCGGAAATTTTCCTGGATCAACTCTACTTTATGTATCAATACCAGTAACTTGCAACATTCCTTGTTTGCAGAAACTCATCCAGCTTTTTTTTTAAACTGACCAATGAACCTGCCATAACAACGTCCACTGGAAGACAGTTCCATAGCCTCACCGTTCTCACAGTGAAAAACCCTTTCCGAGCTTGAAGCCTGAACCTTTTTTCTTCAAGTCTTAAGGGATGTCCTTGTGTCCTTTGACATGTTCTATTGGTGAACAATGCCCCAGATATTTATTGTATGGCCTGTTAATGTATTTATACACAGCAAACATATCCCCACACAAGCGCCTTTTCTCTAGCGTACATAATTGTAACTTTTCCAGTCTCTCTTCATATTCAAGCTCCCCCAATCCCCTTATTAATTTAGTTGCCCTTCTCTGAACCCTTTTCATTTCAAAGATGTCCTTTTTGTACACAGGATTCCAAAATTGCACTGCATATTCCAAATAAGGCCTTACCAATGCTTTGTAGAGAGGGAGAATTACATTTTCCTCCCTTGAATCCATACCTCTCTTTATACAAGACAAGACCATGCTGGCTCTGGCTGTTGCCACCTGGCACTGCTTGATTCCTTTAAGTTTGTTATCCACCAAAACTCCAAGATCCCTTTCCAAAAGGGATTCACTTAACACAGAGCCATTTATAGTATAAGTAGCAGGGACTAGATAAAAACCGGAACAGTCGCCGGAACAGAACGGAAAAAAAAATAACAGCGCCATCTATTGAAATATTGCAAAATTACACCACTTTTAAAATATCCTTAAGGCTTACTGAAATTAATGTCTACACCCTGGGAACTCTTTTCTGGTGGCTGGAACAGGGTCTGCAGCCTGGGAACTCTGTTCTGGTGGCCGGAATGGGGGTTTTCACTCTGGGAACTCTGTTTTGGTGGCCGGAACAGGGGTCTGCAGCCTGGGAACTCTGTTCTGGTGGCCGGAATGGGGGTTTTCACTCTGGGAACTCTGTTCTGGTGGCCGGAACAGGGGTCTGCAGCCTGGGAACTCTGTTCTGGTGGCCGGAATGGGGTTTTCACTCTGGGAACTCTGTTCTAATGTCCGGAAAAGGGGTCTACATTCTGGGAACTCTGTTCTGGTGGCCGGAACAGGGTTCTGCACCCTGGGAACTCTGTTCTGGTGGCTGGAACAGGGGTCTGCAGCCTGGGATCTCTGTTCTGGTGGCTGGAACAGGGGTCTGCATCCTGGGAACTGTATTCTGGTGTCCGGAACAGGGCTTTTTACCCTGGGAACTCTGTTCTGGTGGACGGAACAGGGGTTTTCACCCTGGGAACTCTGTTCTGGTGGCCGGAACGGGGGTTTTCACACTGGAACTCTGTTCTGGTGGCCGAACGGGGGTTTCACCTGAACTCTGTTCTGGTGGCCGGAACGGGGGTTTTCACCCTGGGAACTCTGTTCTGGTGGCCGGAACGGGGGTTTTCACCCTGGGAACTCTGTTCTGGCGGCCGGAACGGGGGTTTTCACCCTGGGAACTCTGTTCTGGCGGCCGGAACGGGGATCTGCAGCCTGAGAACTGTGTTCTGGTGGCCGGTACAGGGCTTTTCACCCTGGGAACGCTGTTCTGGTGGCTGGAACAGGGATCTGCAGCCTGAGAACTCTGATCTGGTGGCCGGAACAGGGCTTTTCACCCTGGGAACTTTATTCTGGTGGCCGGAACAGGGTCTGCACCCTGGGAACTCTGTTCTGGTGGCCAGAACAGGACTTTTCACCCTGGGAACGCTGTTCTGGTGGCCGGAACAGGGATCTGCAGCCTGGAACTCTGTTCTGGTGGCCGGAACAGGGCTTTTCACCCTGGGAACTCTGTTCTAATGTCCGGAAAAGGGGTCTACATTCTGGGAACTCTGTTCTGGTGGCCGAACAGGGTTCTGCACCGCCTGGGAACTCTGTTCTGGTGGCCGGAACAGGGTCTGCTGCCTGGGATCTCTGTTCTGGTGGCTGAACAGGGGTCTGCATCCTGGGAACTGTATTCTGGTGTCCGGAACAGGGCTTTTTACCCTGGGAACTCTGTTCTGGTGGACGAAATGGGGGTTTTCACCCTGGGAACTCTGTTCTGGTGGCGGGGGTTTTCACCCTGGGAACTCTGTTCTGGCGTCCGAACGGGGGTCTGGACCCCTTTGGCTCTGTTCTGGCTGCCGGAACATGGGTCTGGATGCTTTTTGGCTCTGTTCTGGGTGCCGGAAGAGGGGTCTGGACCCCTTTGTGTTCTGTTCTGGGTGCCGGAACGGGGTCTGGATGCTTTTGGCTCTGTTCTGGCTGCCGGAACGGGGGTCTGGACCACTTTGGCTCTGTTCTGGCCACCAGAACAGGGGTCTGGATACTTTTGGCACTGTTATGGCTGCCGGAACGGGGGACTGGATGCTTTTGGCTGTTCTGGGTGCCAGAACGGGGGTCTGGATGTTTTGGTTCTGTTCTGGGTGCTGGAACGGGGGTCTGGATGCTTTTCACCCTGGGAACTCTGTTCTGGTGGCGGGGGTTTTCACCCTGGGAACTCTGTTCTGGCGTCCGGAACGGGGGTCTGGACCCCTTTGGCTCTGTTCTGGCTGCCGGAACATGGGTCTGGATGCTTTTGGCTCTGTTCTGGGTGCCGGAAGAGGGGTCTGGACCCCTTTGGTTCTGTTCTGGGTGCCGGAACGGGGTCTGGATGCTTTTGGCTCTGTTCTGGCTGCCGGAACGGGGGTCTGGACCACTTTGGCTCTGTTCTGGCCACCAGAACAGGGGTCTGGATACTTTTGGCACTGTTATGGCTGCCGGAACGGGGGACTGGATGCTTTTGGCTGTTCTGGGTGCCAGAACGGGGGTCTGGATGTTTTGGTTCTGTTCTGGGTGCCGGAACAGGGGTCTGGATGCTTTTGGCACTGTTATGGCTGCTGGAACGGGGGTCTGGATGCTTTTGGCTCTGTTCCGGCTGACAGAACGGGGGTCTGGACCCCTCTGGCTCTGTTCTGGCCACCGGAATGGGGGTCTGGACCCCTTTGGCTCTGTTCTGGCCGCCGGAACGGGGGTCTGGATGCGCTTGGTTCTGTTCTGGGTGCCTGAACGGGGCTCTGTACCCCTTTGGCTCTGTTCTGGCCGCTGCAACGGAGGTTTGGATACTTTTGGCTCTGTTGTGGCTGCCGGAATAGGGGTCTGGATGCCTTTGACTATGTTCTGGCCGCCGGAACGGGGGTCTGGATGCTTTGGCTGTTCTGGCTGATGGAACGGGGGTCTGGACCCCTTTGGCTCTGTTCTGGCTGCGGGAACAAGGGTCTGGATGCTTTTGACTCTGTTCTGGCTGCCAGAAGGGGAGTCTAGAACCCTTTGGCTTGTTTCTGGCCACTGGAACAGGGTTTTCACCCTGGGAACTCTATTCTGGCCGCCGGAACGGGGGTCTTGACCTCTTTGGCTCTGTTCCGGCTGCCGGAACGGGGGTCTGGATGCTTTTGGCTCTGTTCTGGGTGCCGGAACGGGGGTCTGGAACCCTTTGGCTCTGTTCTGGCTGCCGGAACGGGGGTCTGGATGCTTTTGGTTCTGTTCTGGGTGCTGGAACGGGGGTCTGGATGCTTTTGGTTCTGTTCTGGCTGCCGGAACGGGGGTCTGGACCCCTTTGGCTCTGTTCTGGCCGCCAGAACGGGGGTCTGGATGCTTTTGGCACTGTTATGGCTGCCGGAACGGGGGTCTGGATGCTTTTGGCTCTGTTCTGGCCGCTGGAACGGGGGTCTGGACCCCTTTGGCTCTGTTCCGGCTGCCGGAATCGGGGTCTGGATGCTTTTGGCTCCCTTCTGGCTGCCGGAACGGGGGTCTGGATGCTTTTGGCTCTGTTCTAGGTGCCGGAATGGGGGTTTAGATGCTTTTGGCTCTCTTCTGGCTGCCGGAATGGGGGTCTGGATGCTTTTGGCTCTGTTCTGGCTGCCGAAACGGGGGTCTGGATGCTTTTGGCTCTGTTCTGGCCGCCGGAACAGGGGTCTGGATGTGCTTGGTTCTGTTCTGGGTGCCTAAACGGGAGTCTGTACCCCTTTGGCTCTGTTCTGGCTGCTGGAACGGGGGTCTGGATACTTTTGGCTCTGTTGTGGCTGCCGGAATAGGGGTCTCGATGCCTTTGACTATGTTCTGGCCGCCGGAACGGGGGTCTGGATGCTTTTGGCTGTTCTGGCTGATGGAACGGGGGTCTGGACCCCTTTGGCTCTGTTCTGGCTGCCAGAATGGGGTCTGGACCCCTTTGGCTCTGTTCTGGCTGTGAGAACAAGGGTCTGGATGCTTTTGGCTCTGTTCTGGCTGCCAGAACGGGAGTCTAGACCCCTTTGGCTCGTTTCTGGCCACTGGAACAGGGTTTTACACCCTGGGAACTCTTATCTGGCTGCCGGAATGGGGGTCTGAACCCTGGGAACTCTGTTCTGACCACCGTAACAGGGTTTTGCACCCTGAAAACTCTGCTCTGGCTGCTGGAATGGGTTTGCACCCTGGGGATTTTGTTCTGGTGGCCGGAACAGGGGTCTGATTTCTGGGAACTCTGTTCTGGCGGCTGTAACAGGGTTTTGCACCCTTAAAACTCTGTTCTGGATGCCGGAATGGGGGTTTGCACCCTGGGAATTCTGTTCTGGTGGCCAGAACAGGGCTCTGCACCCTGGGAAATCTGTTCTGGAGGCTGGAACCGGGATCTCCACCATGGGAACTCTGTTCTGCACTTCTAATGGCTGGAATGGAGGTCTGCACCCTGGAAACTGTTTTGGAAGCCGGAACCGGTGTCTGTACCCCAGGGACTATGTTCTGTTTGTCAGAATGGGGGTTTGCACCCTGGGAGCTTTGTTATGGCAGCAAACTGTTTGGGAGTGATATGTGTGTGCATATATGTATAAGTGTGTAGGTTGACAATGTATGTATATGGGAAAGGATTTATGGTTGTCTGTAGCAGAGTATTTGTGTGACAGAATGAGCATGTGTGTAGTTATTTATGTGTGAATACAAAGTATGTGTAAGTGTTAAGAAAAATATTTCTGAGTGTATTTTTGCATGTGTTTATATGTGTGTAGAAAGTGGGGAAAAGTCTGAATGTGTGTGTGTAGCAGGGTGTGTGAAATAGAATATATCTGTATAATGGTTTATTTATGTTTTTATGTGTGTGTATATTATGTGTGTACCAGAGTGAGCATGTCTGTGTAGCTATGTATGTGCGTTTAATATTGTTTGTGAGTTTGTAGCTGAGTGTGTGTATTAGTCTAGAATAGCATTTGAGGTTGAATAAAGGCATACATCCATCCAGTCCAACCCATCTAGCAATATCCTCATTCCTCATTTCCTGCCTAACTGTTGATTCAGAGGAAGGCAAAGGAAAAAAACACCAGAATTTTGTTCCTGACTCCAAGTGACAATTGAAAATATCCCTGGATCAACTCTAATTTATATATCAATACCAGTGACCTGCAACATTCCTTGTTTTCAGAAACTCATCCAGCTTTTTTTCGAAAATATCCAAAGAACCTGCCATCACCATGTCAAATGGAAGACAGTTTCATAGTTTTACCATTCTCACAGTGAAAAATCTTTTCCAAACTTGAAGACTAAACTTCATTTCTTTAAGTCTTAAGGGATGTTTGCGTGTCCTCTAACATGTTCTATTGGTGAACAATGTCCCAGATAGTTTATTGTATGGCCCGTTAATGTATTTTCACACAGTAATCATATCCCCACAAAAGCGCCTTTTCTCCAGCGTACATATTTGTAACTTTTCCAGTCTCTCTTCATATTCAAGCTCCCCCAATCCCCTTATTAATTTAGTTGCCCTTCTCTGAACCCTTTCCATTTCAAAGATGTCCTTTTTGTACACAGGATTCCAAAATTGCACTGCATATTCCAAATGAGGCCTTACCAATGCTTTGTTAAGAGGGAGAGTAACATTTTTCTCCCTTGAATCTATACCTCTCTATAAATAAGAAAATATCTTACTGGCTCTGGCCACCTGGCACTGCTTGCCAGGCTGCAACACTGCTTGCCAGGCATGCATCACTTTACATTTAATGTGACAGTCTATCTAGATCCACCTGCAACCATTGCATATCCTCTAAAGTTTTTAATGGTCAGCAAAGATTTCTGTCTTTGGCAAACACAGAAGCCTTGCTGACAATACCCACAGTCTATATTGATGAAGCCCTGTTAACAACAACTCTCTGGTTCCTATCCATTAACCAACTTTCTATTCTTGTACAAATGTGCCAACCCAGCTGAACAGACCTTAGCTTATATGTTAGTCGCCTATGGGGACTGCATCAAAAGCCTTATCAAAATCCAAGTATACTACATCTACTACTATATAGTGCATATAGTCTGGGTGTGTTAGAAGTTTTTAGCACTGCTTTATGCGTGTGTATAAAGCAGTGAGTGTGCACCAGTGTTTGTGTTCATTTACATGTGTGCTTGTGTGTATTGTAAGGATGCATACTTACCTGCTCCGCCGCTCCGGTCCCTCCAAGATGGCAGCGCCCAGGCTCCCGACGCGACGACGTCAGCGTGCCATGCGCATGACATCACGGAAGCGCGACATAACGCCACGTGACGCAAATGACGTCACGGAAGTGCGCCCAGCGGCACGAAGATTCAAAAAGGGTCTGAAATATCAGGCGGATGCCCAAAAATAGCACTGCTTTCCCTTCTGAGCCGTGCTGGGTTATTGATCCGTGGATTTCTATTTTGTTCCTCCTGTTCCTGCTTCCCTGCTGTCTTTGCTTGGTATCCTGTGCCTGGATCATACAGCTTCCCTATTTTTCCCTTATTGGGAATCCTGAACTTTGCCTCTCTCCAGTATTATGGCATTCGTTCCTGTGGCTTGCCGTCCCGGCGGTGTCGACTTCCTCATTGTTCCTGACTTTGCCTGTCTTTCTACAGGTAAACCCTAACACTGTATAAGTGTAGGAATGTGTGTAGAGGTGTATGTGTATATGTTGTACATAAATGTTTGGGAGTATATGTAGCCGAGTGTGTGTGTTTAACACAATAGTGCTTATTAGTGTATGTATGTATGTAAATTGTGTTTATGTATGTAAATGTGTTTCTGTTCCTGTGTGTGTGTGAGTGTGGGCTTGTGTGTATCAGTGAGTGTGCAGCTGTGTATCTGTGTGTTTGAATGTGCAGCAGTAAATGTCTGTGTAGAGGGTATATGTAGCAGATAGAGGGACAGGCAGAGGGACAGATAGAGGGACAGGCAGAAGTACAGATAGAGGGACATGCAGAAGGACAAATTGAGGGACATGCAGAAGGAAAAATTGAGGGACTGGCAGGGGCACAGACAGAGAGACAGACAGAGGGACAAATAAAGGACGGGCAGAGGGACAGTTAGAGGGACAGACAGAGGGATAAATAAAGGACAGGCAGAGGGACAGAAAAGACAGGCAAAGGGACAGATAGAGGGACAGGCAGAAGGACAGATAGCAGGACTGGCAGAAGGACACATATAGTATACCTATGATCAAAGTAAAATAGCTAAACATTTAATTTGAAAAACAAAACAATACTGATCATTTGCAACATTTTTTATCTATTAATGAAATAAAAATCCCGGTAAAAATAAAAATTGGAACTGAACCGGAACCGCAAAAAGTCCATTGCCTCCAGCGAGAAAGGGGGGAGGGGTTTCTGGCAATTCCAGTTATTTTCTGACCTTTAAATGAACTCCAGTTACTGTCCGGACTGCAGGTAAGTAAAATCCGGAACCGGACCAGAACACAAGGCTTCCTCCTTGAGAATGGAATATCTTAGTTTACTTTTTATTTTCTAATTTCTGCATCCTTGGAAATATTGTTGAATATAGCTGTGTATGCAGTGATTAAGTAAGTAAGTAGCACAAGGATTTTTTTTTTCTCACTGGTTGCCAGTGAGACTCGTGTTTTTGGTGTCGCCGGCCTCCTGATCCCGAACTCTTCTTTCTTCTGTCATCACTCTGATGAATTCTGAGTTCCACACAGGTTTGCACCTCTTTATATAGCATTGCTGAAGGGCCAGACCCAATTGTGATTTCTTAAAGGGCATCTATAGTGAAAAAAACACGTTGCCCTTTTGCAAAGTTAAGTTCATGTACTCTGTGCTGCCTTAATCCTATCTCTGTCAGTGACTTTGTTTAACCATGGTGTCAGATGTGTGCAGCACTTCCCCCTTCCCCCTCCCCTCTGTTACCGCCTCCATGTCTCAACTCCGGCTAACCGACAAGCTTATCATGTGCAGTAGGAGTTAAAAGTTCAACATCCTGAAAAACATACCCATGCACAGTGGCCAATAGAAAGCAAGCTATCCTGGAGACACGAAAGAAGGAGAACAGTACAGTTTACGATCTCTCACTTTGTGACCCATCATCAATCAGTAAAAGCTATTAAGAAGGGGGGTCAAGTGCAGCCTTATTTCCACCATCAAAGCTACCTCTCTCCCCCTGCTAATGCTTTTATCTCTATGTTTATTACAGAGCAGGGAGGGGGGATCACGTCACAGAGATTTGATTGACAGTTCAAGTAGGAGTAGAGGAATGCAATCACGTATTTTTCTAACTGGTGTATCTCAGGACAGAGAGGGAATCTGAAAAAAGTGAAGACACTCTGGGGGTTGTGGGGAATTATAGAACACATGGAAAGAAAGAAAAAAAAGTTCATTTTCCCACTATAGATGCCCTTTAATATTTCAATCCTTGCAATCTTATGATCACACATTAACCAATCAAATTTTTATGAGCGGTTCATTTTTTCAACAGGAATTTGAAAACAAACCCTTTTAGAACATACACAGCATCAGGATTAGTAAATCCCAAATGCAAATGTTTGAATTTATCAATACTGAATTTGCTACACAGATCAACAAACTATATACATTTGTTTCATTAATATAATCATTAATTATATTGCTTTTCAATACCCACCACTAAGATAGTGAAAAACAGAAAAGGCTTAGCAGAAGTACAGTACACAACAACATTGCTTTACTAGACTCTGTACTCACCTTCTGAAAAAAACAAGCAAATTTGTCTGCCAAAATTTGTTCCTCGTAAACCCATGCTAATTACTATTATAAGGGTTTATCAGTATATCAGGCTTCATTTAAATGCATTTTTGGACTTTTCACAAATGCATTATTGAGCAGCACAATAAATTCTCTGATGCATTGTTAACCAGTAGATCATATCAGTAGACGTGCTTGAATCAATTACGTTTTTTAAAAAAGGGAAAACTAAAAATATGGCAAAGATGTTGCATGCCACCTCCATCCTAAAGTTATTCTGTAGGATCTTACTTGTCTGCAGATTTTATGTAATGTTTTTCACAATAATAAGAAATCATTTATCACATTACCTGTATTTGTTTTACCGTATTTATAGTAAAATCAAGACCACGTCAATACTAATCAATTTACTTATGATAAATGACTTAGAAATGTACTTGCAAATTTTATTTTAAGAACTTAAAGGATAACCTTATTTTAAAACCATATATGTCAATACAAATATGTACAGACAGCATAGTTGGCTAGTGATCTTGACTAAGCACTCTTAATAATTAATTAAAGCAGTAAAAATCAACATAAATGCTTGTCTCTGTGGCCAGCTATTATTCTAGAGGTAAAGCTAGGTATACACACTAGCAATAAAGCCCCAATACCGTCGGACATGACGGTATCAGGGCTTTATTTGCAGTATGTGTGTAGCTTTGTGTTCACTGATCTTTGATCTGGCAGATCCTGTCTGTCATCTTTCAAAAATCTGTGATGTTGTGTACCTCGCTTAACAGGGCTTTTTGTTTATTATCTCACTGAATCACCATTGTCTGAATCACTGCCTACACAGCTATATTCAGCAATATTTCCAAGGAGGCAGAAATTAGAAAATAAAAAGTAAACTAAGATATTCCATTCTCAAGGAGGAAGCCTTGGGTAGGACAATAGCAACCAATTTAACAAGGGCTTCAGTTTTATTTTACAATAAAATGTACATGCCTTGAATTCTACTATAACAATAAATTAAACAAAATAGCTTGTATAACATTGTGTATTACTATTGCAAGAAACAAATCAACAATATGTGATAGATAGGCCAAGGACACACTTAGCAACTTAAATTACACAGCAAACATCAAAGAACTTTAGTAAGTGAAATGAATTTTTTTTTTAAATATTATAGATAAAACACAGTTTAAGTCTGAAAATTCTATTCATATTAAAGATGTTTCCCTATGCAGTGTTTACATGCCCCCCCCCCCCAACACACATCCAAGCATCTCCACTCATGTAAATACCTTTAGTAATGGTGTTATAGAATGTAGTGAGTCCCATTTATTACAGATGGTGCCAAGTACAATAAAAAATATACTGTTTTGCAACTATAGGAGGACGCTAATGCAGAAATTCTGTGCACAATAATGCAACAAGGATTTCAATGATTTCTTTAAGACTTTTTTGTATAGATGGTAATTTCTAAATAAAGTTTTTTGATATCCACTGTATTCAAACGCACCAAAACGTACACACAAATAATTCAAATATATATATTCTCGTATATATTCTGGATCTGACCGTGTTTCCCTCACCTTCTAATCTTATGCTCTGATGATACTCTATACAGAAGTAAGAGGGAAAACATGGTTCAGATTCTTGTGAACAACACTTCACTTTAAGTAAGCTGATAGCTCATTTACCAACAGTAAGTGATAAGATATAAATTACATCCTTTATAGTATATACTTTTTGCTCTTAATATGTTTCGTTATATGATGGGGGCAAGATCACGACTAGAGATAAAAGGTGAGACACTATGTTTGTTGTCCTGACCATGGCTCTGGGAGGGTTGATGTTGATGTAATGCTACATTGGTTAATAAACTACTGTTCTCATCTGTAGTCATCTGAGTTCATATTATGATATAAAGTGACTTGAATGTTCCAGTTGAATTGCAGCAAGGCAGTTGGAAATGTGTTGTAATCTTGATACATACAAGGTCTGTCCCTATTTTAGGGTCCTGACCAGAGCATGTATGGGTTGTTTTCAAATGTTTTGGTCCAGATGGGGTTGAAAAGGGCCCTGCCCCTCTCCAGACCCTGTCACATATTGGTGTTGGGAGGTATGTAGTGTAGATGCAGTGAACTTTGGATTTGTGTGCATGGGGGAGTTGTGGATATGTTAACACTCTTTATTAATATTACTATATAGTTTGTGAGTATGTACCCAAAGTCCCTATGTACAGTGTACCCAGTCACCATATACCCCTCCAGAATTCAAAGCATGTCACCCTAATGCTGTATCCTCAGGAGGGCATTAAGAGCAGTGAAACAGTAAGCCTAGTAAATGCAGAAAACTTTTGTACCTATATTCCAGACCTATAGACTACCATTCAATAAACTAATTGATACTCAGCAGCAGAAATTTTGGGATGACCGATCAGCCGAAATTTACCTATATGAACTTTTATCCAATTTGGATTAAACTTCAACATTGACCTTTTTTCTGCTTTTTTGCACTGTATCACCTCCCACAGTTTTTGAGCTAGAGACATTTGGTAAATGGTAAATTTAAATGCATACGAAATTCTGCCTCCTCTGTAGGACCTCAAATATAAATAAAACTTCACTTTTATTAAAGACTCGTTAAAAGCATATTACAAAGATGGCAGTAAGACCATTCCAATGCTCACTCAGTTCTCCATAAGGCGACGCGTTTCGTGCCTATAATGGGCACTCCACCAGAGGAAGTGGCCATACCACATCAGTTCTTTAAATTGTCTTAACCTACTTAATTTGATTAACAAGGGAATCCCAATTAACCCTTACAGGTTAACCTGTTGATGTGTCTAACTAGGAAATCCCATATAGCCTTTGACAGACTGGTTATCAATACTGACCTAATACAGTTCAATGGAGATAAAAACTATGTACATATTATAAAAACAATAATCTAGGAACTAATCCATATATATTGATACGAATTGTGTGGGAATTGGAGTGGGCTTAACAGTTACATAAAATCGTTACTTATCTTTTCTTCAAAATTGATTGTAACTTACATTCACTTGTAACAGCTTGAAAAATGTTAAGACACTGCCAATTTTTAAACATTAACAATAAACATTAAAAACATTAAAATTGTTTTTAGAATATGTACATAGTTTTTATTTCCATTGAATTGTATTAGGCCAGTATTGATAGCCAGTCTGTTAATGGCTGTATGTGATTTCCTAGTTAGACAGGAAGATGCAATGTGAGTGGTAATTTGCTAATATAATATAATAATAAATTTGTAGCAGAAATAATGTGCCAGTGGGAGGGAGAAATAATGAACTATGGGATAACATAGATAATCTAGTACCCTACAGTGGGATTGGAAGTGTAGAGTGAAAGAAAGTCAATTAAGGATCCACTGGGGTGAAGTGTAGATGCAAAAATAAACAATAAACACAATTTAAGGCTGAGAAAACAAATTCTATTTACATATATAGGAATTGCAACTTATCCTATACACATTTAGTAAACTATTACATATTCTTTACCCATTTATAAAATGAACAGGTTATTTTACATTGGCATCTCTATATGTTTATTTATAATAGTGATAGTTATGTTACATATATTTTAAAACTAAATACACATTAAAATATTATGAAAATAAATAAAATTTGTCTACTATAATTTACATGGTTTGTAATGCCCTAGACTTGTCTTAGATGCAGAAGTCTCCTCGTTTTTCTAAAGTAAGAAATCTGCAATTTGACATATTGGAATTTAGAGATGGGATCCAGGTTCGACTGAGATCTAAACGATCCGTGCGTAACCAGACATTTTGTTCGTTTCGGGACTTCAGAATGTATTTTTGTGGGTTACTAATCATACAAGGCTATTTTCGATAACCCTCAAAAATAACCTTAGAAAAGATAATCAATGCACATTCCTAGGCCCATACAATACCATATTATCTGCACACTAGCATACATTATAAATAAAGGGGTTTTAGTATACAGTACTGTATCTGTTGTATTCAATTAGATCAACTGGACTTGAAATGTAGTTCTTGAAGACGTTTCGCTAGTCATCCGACTGGCTTTCTCAATTCAGAATGACTTGTACAAGAATCTGTGGCAATTATGTACCCTGGAAAATCCCAATTAGCATATCACAGCCAGGTGTTAAGGGTGTGATTAGATAGTGGCTAAGAGGTGTTATAGGAACGCCCAGAGTAAGGTGTTAAAACAGCATTGTACATGGCAGACAGTTGGTGTCGAACCCCCCCCACCTCTATTTAGGCTTGGTTTCTTTATTTTCACATAAATGGCCTCCTTAACACCTCTCTTGAACCAGTCACATACAAGTTTGCCCATAGTTAGGGTGATTGGTTATATACAAGTTTGTCCACAGGTAATGGTACATACAAGCTTGCCCACATGGACCAGTGCATACAAGTTGCACCTGGTGGAATGGTATATAGAAGTTACCACCGTGATGGAACATAAAGTTGTCCACAGTGATTAGTAACATAGAACATAGTATTAAGGTGAATAAAGACATACGTCCTTTCAAGTCCAACTATTCACCCTGACTTCTATGCTTAATAATTGAGTAATTCTCAATATTTTTTCGTTTAGAAATGTATCAAGTGCTTTTTAAAGTCATTTAATGAAACTTGCCATTACATCTGCTGCTGGAGGAGGACAGTTCCCACAGTTGCACGCGTTCTCACTGTAAAGAAAACCTTTCCTACCTGTAAGATGAAAATTCTTTTCTTCCAACCTAAAGGGATGTCCACGAGTCCTTCTGATATGACCATTAGTAAACCATGCACCAGAGAGTTCATGGAATGGCCCCCTTAACTATTTTGTATAAGGTATCATGTCCCCAAGGCAAACGTCGCTTCTCCAATCTAAACAGCCCTAAAGTCTGTTTAATTGCCTGGCCATTATTCTAAAGCCCCTCCCATTCCCTATTAATTTAGGTTGCCCCTTCTGAACTGCTCAATTTCCAAGATGTCCTTTTGGATATGGGATTTCCAAAACGTGCACCGCATATTCCAAATGAGACTTACCAGTGCCTTGTAAAGAGGGGAATTGTATTTTTTACTCTGAATCTATTCCCCTCTATATTACAAAACAAATCGTCTAGCTCTAGCTGTTGTACCTGGCATCGTTTGCTATAGTAAGTCTGTTATCACCAGAACCCCCCAAATTTTTCCATTACAGATGCATTAACACAGAGTTATTTATGGTGTAGGTGGCACGGGATTATTAAATGCTAAATTTATCACTTTACATTTATCAAAATTGAATTATTCTGCCATTCTGCTGCCCATTTTGATAATCTAACTAGGTCTGCTTGCAGCACTTGCAAACATATTGAAGTTTCCAATCTCTGCATAGTTTAGTTGTCATCAGCAAACACTGAGACCTTGCTCTCAATGCCCCCTTCTAGTCATTTATAAACAGATTAACAGAAGCGGGCCCAGTACAGAACCCTGAGGCAATCAGAGTAGAACTTAAGCCCAATAGATGTAATGCTCACATCTATGTGGGCCAATCAGAGATGCGGCTGCCGGTCCGCCCCCTGCTTGCATTTCCGTGCAAGCGAGGGCCCTGGAGACTGCCGGGGAGGATAGAGGGAAGGTAAGTAATATGGGGCACTTTCTAATAATTTATTTACGGTGGTTAGGGCTGGGGATCAATATGTATAACATATAAAAAGTTTAAAAAGGGGTGGACATGCTTTAACAAATATTTTCTTCAAGGCCAACGTCCTCAGTTTATACATAGTCACCTATGTGGCACAGTATCAAAGTTTTCGCAAAATCCAAGTATACCCATCCACTGCTATTTCTCATAAATCCATGCTGACTACTACTAATAAGATGAGCTCTTGAGACAAGTGAAGGATACATACAACTTAACGCCCATGGTTGAATGGTACATACAAGTTTTGCCCACAGTGAGGTCCACACACAGTCACAGCCGGCCGCAGGCCGTCTGCACTACCCCATACTATGATGTGGGCTGTGCAGCAGGGGGTGTGAATAAGACTAGTGGACTTTTGTGTGTGCATGTTTGTGGTTTTCTCCTCTCATCTTAATCAAAGGAGCACCGCCTGATCCAAAATACTCTTTCTGACTCATGGGACGAGCATCACTGTCTAGACCATTGTACATACTTTTCAATTCACTTTTGTCTGGTGATGGCCCAGTTCGCGGATCCGAACCTGGATCGGGCGGGCATTTACCTCGTTCGCTAATGGCGGATATCGCAGATTTCCAGGTTTTCTTGCCTTCTGAAATTTTCCAACCGTGTTTTCGCAAATTTCTGAAATTACGAGGATTTCTCGTATTTTCGAAAATACGGGAAAATAGACGAAATCCTCGTAAATTCAAAAAAATTCGCGGATTTTTCACATTTTGGACAGAGCAACCAACATTTTTGGGTCCGTATTTTTGAGAATCCTTGTATTTTCGAAAAATCCTTGTTATTTGAGAGATCCTCGTATTTTCAAGAACGCTTTTTGCCGAACTTTCATTATAGGTTTTTATGGTCAAATTCTTCGAAAATTGTGAATCCTCGAGCGGACCAGATGTTGCGAAGTTCGGACATCTCGGTGATATGCCTTGAATTTGGAAAAAAAAAATTAATACCAATTTTCAAAAACATTTCACAGCCTGGAAACGTCTGGATTCTCGATGATTTTCAATTTTTAATTTGCATGTCCCAAATTTGCTAATGACAGCTTATTTTAGCAGTGCCACCCCCAGGGTTGCTTTGTAAAGTGTTAACCTTTGGTGGCTTTCCCCTATGGATGCAAATATAATACAAATGCAAAATTAAAATTAAAGGGGAAGTTCGTGCAAATACTGAAAAAAAGACAGCCAGTATTTTATCATGCTAATGACATTAACCTGCCCACCAATCTAACCACTGTTAGTCTATTTTCTTCCCAAAAAAGAAAAGGGTGTGTGTGGTTTAGGGGTGTGTCTGTATTTAAGGGTGGGGCTAAGGGCGCCAGGCTCCTGATGTGTAATCCCATTCAGCATTTTGTAATAACTAGTTTGTATGTGAATAACTAGGTATGTATAAATATACAGGGTTATTCAATAAATTTTTTGAAATTTGAAAAATTGGAAAGCGGAATTCCGGAAAATTCGTGGATCCGAAAACGGCCCTCTTACTGATTGGTTGGGGCAAAATTGCACCCTTTTAAACGATAAGAACTTTTAATGAATAACCCTGAATGTTATTTTTTTACCCCCTTTTATTGAGGCATGCAACAAGAAGCTTTGCCACTCCAGCTAGGCATAATTCCTCTGTATAATAATGAGCACCCTTTTTAATGGTTATAGAAAGTATTGTAGTTGCCGTAATAGTAGAATATATAGATGTGAAAAAAATAATAAGGGTACTGTGATACTTTTCTATGGACAAGTTTATTTAGTTGGACAAGCTATCGAGGGCTAAATCCTCTTCATCGGGTCAGAGAGCTAGTACTCAACTACCCGTATATACTCGAGTAAAGTAAAAATTTTAGGCTTTAAAGTTAGCCTTAAAACCTAACCTCGACTTATACTCGGGTCCTAATTTAAATCCAAATTCTACAATTGTGGATAGTAACCAGTAGGTGGCGCAGTGTTAACCTGCATAGAAAGTTACAGGAGCTGATCTGCCTTACACTTCCTGCTTCCTGTAGTCTGGCTGCTGGACTCAACTCAGCACTGTCACGTTCATTGGTGGCTGCGTAATCTGATGGGTCTTCTCAGTTTGGGGCACAAAAAAACAGCTGCTAGACACAGTGCAAATGACAGCTTGAAAACTACAACTCTAAGGTGACATTTTTAACTATTGGGGTCAGAGAGTCCTTTACACTATAGGGGTCAGAGTGCCCTTTACAATATGGGGATCCAGAGAGTTCCTACTTATGGGGGTAGCGGGCCCTTTACTATATGGGATCCGAGGGCCCTTTACTATATGGGGTTCAGGGGAATGTAAATGATGGTAAGCTTAATTTAAGTTTACTGAACCTTGCCACTCCACATGTTTAGAAACTGCAACTCCCAGAAACAAAGCATGCTGGGAGTTGGTTTCCAAATCGGAGTGCCAAGGAATTGAGGTTACTGGTAATGGATGTGGCTATTAGTTGTATGGGATTATGTATGGGAATTCGCTGTCCATTATAGGAAAACTAATTTCACCCTCGGCTTATACTCGATCAATCATTTTATAAATTTTTCAGGTAAAAATAGGTACCTCGTTATACTCAGATCGACTTATCTCGAGTATATCGGTAAATAAACTGTAGTCCACAGAAAAAGTATCACACTACTCTTATTATTTTTCACACCCCTTTTTAAAAGAGATTCAGGGAAAGAGTCAGATTCTAGAAGTTTAGAAATTTGAAAATATGAATGACAATGCAGAAGTTCAAAGGTTGCGCTTGTGTGAGAAGAAATTCTGGATATTTGTACGTGTTCCCGAGACAATTTCACAGTTACCAGAGCCATGTACAGACCTAGAAAAGATTATCAAAATGTGCAGCAAAGTGGCAGTGATATTCAATGGATAAAGGCTGTGCTAAGTAAATTTCTATTGGAAAAATTTTAGGGGGTCTCGTAGTAACAGCTTGAGGATTATCACTCCTCTGTCCTCTTGATACCTGCTGATCGGACAGCAGATAATTAAATGACACCTGGCACACACTCAGGGGTCCTGGCCCCACATAGCATTAGATGTGCTGGTTAAATGTATAACTATAGCCCTTTCGAGAACCATTGAAATCCTAAAAATTAGAAGAAGAAAGATTGGTTCAGGTTAGGAATGCTTTCTTTACAGTGAGAACAGTGTAATTGTGGATGTGCTATCAGAAGATATGGTAATGGATATGGATAGCTTTAAAGTGGACTCCAAATATGGGGAATTACTGATATTAATACAGTAGTACTGGTTAATCCAGGGCTCTTTTATGATTGCCACATGGAATTAGAAGGATTTTTTTTTACCTCTTCAGGTTTTTTTTTGCCTTCCTATGGATCATCCGACTAGGTAGGGTAAAGGTAGGTTTAAAGGTTTGACTACATGCCGAGGGTAACTGCAGAGCCCACCCCCACGTGAGTTTTTAAACAGCGCAATCGCATGTATATAGTAAAGCTACGCGCAATTGATGTTTAAAAAGTCCAGGACCAAAACTTCGATCGGCTACGGTCTTTTAAACATCTGATCTTGCAAATGTTTAAAACAGCTGATCGCGGAGGTTTGGGGAGATGATCACGGGCCCTCTTACCTCCCAGGGCTCCCTGCATTCACAGCCGTGATGTACACCACTGACTAGATGGCATTAGAGATGGGCGAAACTTGGTTTCGTTCCTTTTTCGGATTCCCGGAACTTGGAAAATCCCAGAAATCCCATAAATCCGAACCAAAGCAATTTTCAAATTTTCGAATGGTTATAATATTTTCAATAATTTTGATTGTTGAAAAAACTTTAAAAAACAAACTTTAAAAAAACTTTTGAAAAATACTATTGGAACCATTTTCATGTTTCTCCTCCTATTTCGAGGATTTTCAAAAGTTTATGCTATTTTAAAAATGATCAAAAATAGCTCCTTACATTCTAAAATTATCAAAATTTTTCTGAAGTCCCGAAATCTGGACGATCCTCCGGATTCGGATGGATCATTCCGATTTGGGAACGTGTCGGATCCAAAAATATATGTCTAATGGACATATGTTTTATTTTGCTACATCACCATATCTATGTACCATACTAACAGCAGGTGTCCATTCCCAAGGAAATAAAGACCACAGTTTGTTGTACATAGGACCACCACAATTACAGAGGAAGTAGTCTCAATTTCCAAACTTAATAAATGGGCTAGAGGTGGCCCAAAGAGTACACAAACCCAACCTGAGACTCAAAGGCAATATTCAAGTTGATGATTGAAGTTCTTGTCATCCAGGTTATCATATTTCCAGTTTGATGATTAGACAAAAAACCAGTTAACTGGAAAGCTACATAAATGGGACATGCATTGTCTGGTAAATTCCACTTTTTACTTGTGTCTTTATTGAACATGTGGGAGTATGATGAGACATAGAATATATTGGAATAACCCTAGCTACATTCTTATAGACATTTTACCTGTACATGTATTTTTCTTTTTGTAGAGTTCTATCTTTTTAACAACTTAACGCAGAACAATTTAAGCAGTTTACAGATAATAAACAGCAATTTGTATACAGGATACTATGATACAATGGCCCTCCAGATGTTGCAAACTACTGGACAAATTACAGCATTCCATGGCTATTACTGCTTGGAGTATGCATCACTGCCTTACCTATAAATCCCCTATAGCTACCACTGCCTTACTCTATAAAATCACCTAAGGCCATCACTGCCTTCTCTATAAAACCTATGTATAGCTATCACTTGTTTACTCTATAAAATTACCTATAGCCATCAGCCTTACGATTATAAATTACCTATTGCCATTATTGCCTTACTCAGGTACTGTCTTTATTCAGGTAAATCCTACAGTATTATCAGAACTTGGATCCACCCGAGGAAGTGTCATGGACACCTTACCGTTACTTGCTAGAATTTCTGCAGCTCCTTGCGGCCAGTACACTGTACAATTCCTTCTAGTTCCTGTTGTGAGTAGTAATGACCACAAAATTCCCCTCCCCAACCTTTTTTAGTGGTGATCCTCAATCCTGTAGAAAAATGTATCAACTAATGCAAAGTTAAATTTGAATTGCGACCTTATTTTGTTTCTAAAAGTACAAATGTGGGGATCCATAATTTCTTTACTGGAAGGGAACCTTTGAATGGGCATCTCCCTTTAGGAAATAATCCCCTTTAATAAGGCGACTACACGGTGTTTCTGAATGTTTTATTTTGGTCCACAGACAAATTTCTTCCATGTTTGGTTCTCTATATAAAGAGGAGATAACCATTTACATAGTCTGTCCTTCCCCTACATAGGTTTAGGCCATCCCATGGCTCTTACACAACTCCAGTGTTGAAATGTTAAGGAATCAAATTATGCATTAGAGCCCCTATTCCAAGACAATTCTCTATCTTTAACTTCCCCCTATTCAGTTAATTCCATAAACTTAAGGACTTTTCCAATGTCTTCTGCAAAAATCTGTGTTAACCCCTTCACCTCATCATTCTTATGAATGTCTATCAATTTGGAATTTCCCCTGCTTAGACTTTCTGTTAAGGAGAAAATATCAGGATAATTACAAGAGGATTCATTTGGACGCTTTCCCCTGCAGGTGCAGGATTTTTTTTGTCAGAAAAACAATGGGGAAAAAAACAATGGGGGTCTTTGTTTATGTATGACTACAGAACCTTAAAAAGTTCATCATTAAAATTGCTACCCCTACCTTTGATATCAGAACTATTTGATCTGTTGAAAGCACTAAAATCTCCACCAATTGGACTTTACAATTTAATTTGCACCATGAAGGGGGGCAATTGGAAAATACCTTTAACACTCGAGATGGCCACTATGAATACCTTGTCATGCCCTTTGGATTTTCAAGCTCCCAGCTGTCTTTCAGAAATTCTTTAATGACTTGGTTAGGAATCTACATGGTAATATATCTGAAGGAGAATACTAATTTCTCTAAGATTTTCCCTCTTATAGGGACCAGGTGGAAAGAGGTCCTGTCGCGCTCAGCTCTTTGTATGCCAAATTAGAAAAATGTGTCTTTGACGCCCTAAGATTCTTATCCTAGGTGTACATTATTTTACAGGAGGGCTTCGAAATGGATACTGACAAGGTTTCCACTGAGATGGGATGCGGGTTTGACGGAACCTGATTCTGAAACGGAAGATCCATTGAATTCAAGAAGGATCCTCCAGATTTAGGATTTCAAAAGACATTTTCGATAATTTTCGAAATAGCCCCGAACATCGACAAATCTTCGAAATGTTCTATATGGTCATATATAATATATATAGATTAGACCATTTTCGAGAGTTTCCGATCGTATTTCGAAAAACGAAATTCAAGGCTATTTTCAATAATTTTCTAAATAAACATTCGAAAATCTTCGAAATACAATCGGAAAAACTCGAAAATGGTCTCGACGTATTTTCGATAATTTTCGAACGTTCAAAAATATCGAAAATAGCCCGTACATTCGAAAATTATTGAAATTCAATTGGTTTCGGATTTTCGGATCTTCGGGATTTTTCTAAGACCTGGGAATCCAAAAACGGATGAAAATAGTGACTTTGGTCATCTCTCGTTTCCACCCATTGAAGGTTTCAACCGCACCAACAGTTATACAGAGATTCGTTGATTTTGAACAAATACTACAGGCAATTAAATATGGTGTTTGTTCTCTTGGATAGTTCCTATCCTAGCCTTAATTTAAAAAAGGGGTAGATGTAACTCTGGTCTCTTAGGACTTTAAAAGCATTTGAATCCTTGATCACAAGAATATGTAATTCATTTGTGTCTATAGAAACTTACAGGGCAATGTAATAAAGTTTATCATTAAAAATAGTGCTAATTTTTGCCCCAACAATTATATGTTAGCTTCCTTTTAACGATAACATTTATACATTGACCTGTTAATCCTAACAAGCCTACTGGATGCCTCTCTTTTGCATTTAACCCTTATTGTGGACTTACGTCTGGCTCCAAAAAAAAGAAGACTGGTGCCAGTTCCAGAAGCTTCCTACCTCCAATGCCCCCAAATAACCAGAACAAAACAATTATTTGCCCAAGTGCTGCCTAAGTTGCCCATGGAATTCACAACTGATATCCTGACAGTCTTTGTTCCCTCATAAAACTCCTGTAGATGTGATCTATATTTCAACCTACTACATTGCATACCTAGTTTACAGCAGACCCATTCAAGTTATCTCTGCTCCTGTCAGCTGCTTCCTGATAATTAGGATGGTTTAGGGTCCACTAGCTCTCCTGAGTGTGGTTTCTTGCTTTTTGATTTCCTGGTACCTTGGCTTGTTCTATGATTCTGATTCTCACTGCCTGCCATGACCCTTCGGCTTCACTAAATCTAAATATTATACTGTTAGTAAAACTTCTATTTTATAAATGAATTATGTATTAATTATGTATCATTTTTGTGACTTGGAGTAAATTGTAATTTGGCATCCATTGTTTAAAAACCTCTTGGATTACTGTTTTTGAAAACCTACAGCCACACAAATCCTTAAGTAGCTGCCTAAAATTCAACTCTAACGACCTTGTACTGCCTCATGTTTTTTTGTATTAATGCATATTTTGAAAATATATACGTATAGACTTTGCCACTGGAAAAAATAATAAAGGAGTCTAAAAGAGTCTTGAGAAGCACCAGTGTAATGTATTTAAGAATTGGTCACATCAGAATGCCTCAAAGGAAGATACTATAAAAGGATTGCTGCTTTTCTCCTTTTTTACATATGGTCTCAGTCAAAACTTTGATGTGTGTGGTTTATTTAACAATTTAAATAAATATGTATATTTATGTGTGACTACTGTTATCAAGTATGTGCCATGGTTTAAAAAATAACTCTACACCATTTAGCAAGAAAAAAGCAAACTTAGTTTGCTGTCATTACAGTTTATGCACAAAAATAAACCTTATAGTCTATAATCATATAGAAAATACCCCATTATACTGTAGGAAATCCCCCGGGGACATCAGTAATAAAGTGTCATTTCCCTTCCAATTAGATCTGTCCAACAAACAAATATTTTTTAGCTAAAGGGTACAAAGTGTAAGGATTCTATCTCAAAATCTGATTGATTGTATGTAAAGACATACAATAAATGTTGATCAGATGCTTACAGGTTTTAAAAAAAATTAGCAAGTATGTCCCTTTAAAACCACCAAAGTTTAGAAAATGAGTTGAACCATGTATCGTGAATCCTTAAACCTTTATCAGCAGTAAGTAGTTAATGGCACAATGCACTGTGACTTTGTTGCTCTTGATAAGTTAATTAAACTGCACTGGTATCAAACAGCTGGGTTTTTACTTTAGAATTACCTGAGGATTTATGATAACTTAAGGGCTCTCAGAGAGTTCATCTCTTCTAATAATGTAAGCACCAGGCTTGCCTTTGGAGGTGAAAGTAACACAAGGAAAGCTATAGAGTCCCATCAAAGATGCTCGGCAGGATATGCACATATCTTATAATAAGAAGCCATAGCTCCCTGTACCTATTATCATATGAAATATTATGTTAATTTTGAACCAAAGTCTGATTGATGTTCCGTTTTTAGAAATTCCATTTAATGTATTTGAATGTCTTGATTGGTATATTTTGGTGTGACAGAATCTAGATTTATAATAGCTACAACACAATAGTGAGAGCTTATAATGTGCACCTCTGACTTATGTAATGTAGAAACCAATTGTAGCTTAAGATGCTTATACAGCATAGAGTATATGAAATTCATATTCTAATGCATGTGGGTTTTTTTTCCTTTCTTTTTTTAAATTCATTTTTATTAATTCTTGCCAATCACTGATAAGGAAGTGAAGGAAGTTAAAGGAGAGTGAAATCTTTCACCTCAATTATAATTTATAAAATAGATTACAATTGATTTGACATTCATCTTGGATCAAATGTCTCATCAGTTGTAACGTGGAGGTCATGTATGGCCAGCTTTAATGTAGAAATCACTTGCAGAATATTTTGTCTTTGGCAATATATGATGTCCCTGCTGTTTTCTTGTGTTGCCTCTTGCTGGGGGTCGGTTGGATGCAAACTCCTTTTGCACATGCTAACTAGGTTCATAGCGTTGTGTCCCCCCTCACTCTTCATGCTAAGCTACATGTAACAGTTGATCACAGTGTCCCCACTCCAGAGTCTTCCAGCCAAACATTAGAAAGAGCTGCAAATTTAATAGACTGATTTTCGGAGAAACTGGTGTGAAGGGAGGTAGGAAAGTGTGTAGTGACTTGGCAAGAAGGGTTAACTATGGTATTAGTTCTTGCAAAGGACCAATAAAAATACCATTCCCCATGGAACAGTCGATTGTGTATATTACGATTAGTGAAGCATGGAACCAGATTTTCTTTTCCGACAACGTGGGGCTGAACGGTATCGGAATCTCTTCAGCTAGGGGTCTGGTGGGTACATTAAGAGGTAATTTTAAGGACAACCATACATGAAAATAAATGGAATATGTAAGACAGAAACCAATATTATACTTGTGAATGGGAAAGTATGCCATTAATATGATACCCACCATTATTCCTTGCCGAGGCGAGTTATTAATATCTTGGGAAATATGGATTACACACAGGTCATGTTTGGTATGGAGGCAATATAATTAATACAGGAGAGGAATATGTGGTCAATATCCCAATACAATGTTCATATCTACATTTATATGGAATCTGCCTAACTGAGGGAAATGAATGCTTTTGACTAGTCGTAAATCTGGACATTCCTAGACACTCCTACCTGCAATAGCCACAGGAGGGGTGGTTCATCAAATGGGTTTAAAAATCCCTTGTAGCCCTGATAACGGTGTTCATACTGAGGGGACATGCTAAATCGCGTGTATGGACCCGATGTTTCTTCCCGCCCCAGATACAGACTTTCTAGTGAGAAGGGTCTTTGAATATTTTATCTTTTTTATTATATAACAGTTGTACCTATTGTATGTAATTTATTATAACACATTTTCTTTTATTTGTATATATGCACTGTCTACATTTTGGAATTTAAATCAAAATGTAATACGTTTTGTCTTGATGCTCTAAAGGAACTCAGTTAGCCTCTGATAAATTTATATGTGTGTTGAATGAAATGTATTGCAGTGTAATGCTAATTAACTCTGTGACTGCTTGTGAAGGATGATGCTAATTAACCAGTTAGTGACTGGAGTGAATGGTGTTTAGTGTGTGCATAGTCAGTGAGAGTCAAGGGTGTTTTTGGGGCGTCTTTAAGGCCATAATTAAAGCGGTGGGCAACGAGTACCGATTGATTGGTCAGATTATCTGGAAATCAGGTTGGAGGGGAGAAAGAGTGTGTTTTTGCAAAACTTCCCACGGTCAGCCCTCCCCTGATGCAATTTTATAGAACAAGTATGCTCCAAACATTCAAAACTTCTAGAAGCACACATTGCACAAAGCCGCCAAGTGGGCATTCCCTTAACCTTTTCCCTTAATAGGTACACTTATAGAAACAACAAGGTGTAGTGCTGCAGGTAGATGTAATGATGACCATGACCCTGGACTTAGCACAGTCCTGTCTATGCATTTTTTAATATGTACCTATTTAAAGATGACTTTTCAGATGTAAATTGATATAGCTACACTGCAACAATGCTACTAGGATGTGCAAAATTGTTGGTTAAGAGGTAGGAAATGCAGCCAAGTATAATAAGCTACTGGCAGACTAAACAAAAAGAACTTAAGTGGGATCCTTGAACGATGTGTTGGGTATTTTTTCAATAAGCCCAATCACTCACTAGAAGTGTATTTAATTTAGAGACTATAAACTGAATGTGGTCACTGATGACAGTTATCAAAACACACACTATGTTTTCGGAAAACCTACTATTACAGAGGGATGTATAAGAACATAACTTTACTGGATTGGACACACAAAACAATATAATGATTATAGATAAGGAGGTGTGTACATTAGATGATAACAATAGCGCATATAAATCAAAAAATATATATATTTCCTTTTGCTATTTCCTTAATCCTGTAGGCATCATAGGCAAAGTAAAACGGGTTTATTTTGCCTCAGCTAATATATTATGTATATTAAGTATGCCACTGCTATAGTGGAAATGAAATAAAGCAGTTAATCATACTCCTCAGATCTCCTACAAACACATCTGGATATGGGCATCATTATTATTATATTTTTTTTTTTAATCAATTTTACCTGATTGTCCATTTAAAATTCTAATATCCATAGTAAAATGGCATGCATAGAGCAACATTTTAACAAAACAAAATATCTGTGAAAAGTATAAAGTGGCACAATAGAGGGCTGTATCCTAAAGATAGCTGCAATTCTTCCTATTGTGTACAGACTGGTAAAGATGAGACTTCCTTTGAAAAATGCTATAGAGGCCAACAAACTGTATTGAAGAAGAAACAGCAATCTGTGCACATATGCATAGTGGATAAGCATGAAACACAGCTTTAAACATACCTTTTTCTACACACAGTGCTCTGGCACCATTATGCTCGGCAGCTCTCCAGAACAATCATTGTTTGTACGAAAAGGTGCAAAAGAGAAAAATAAGCGTTTTGCCATGTACATTAAAGCTCCGAAATGTGCAATGAAAGCTGGGGATCTGGATTTTTATACTTGCTGGTTTCATTTTCCATAACACAAATGTTTATAAATGAAACTTAAAGTGGAAAAAGGTATCATTCTTTTTACAAATGCAATGCTTGTATTTGACAATCCTTTTAAAAGGGAACGTTCAGATACATTAGAGATTATGTGACATTACATCCTAGAAAGCAATGCCTTATTGGGCCATTTCATAAAGGACGGTATTGCTATTTTGCAACATTGCGCCTTTAACGTACGTTGCAGTCATAAATGTAAGATAGCGGTCATAAATGTAGATTGTTGATTTACAACCGTGGTCATAGATTTATGATCCCCTATACAATACCATTGCGTATTTTGGTACCACAATTTGCATTCTTAACTGATGATCATGGCTGTACATTTGCTGGTGTGTACATTTACGGCTGCATTGCAATTCATGATAACGCTGCAGAATCGCAAGTTGCAGTACCTAGTTTTCAAAATATGTCCCATTGTAACAGTGTTTGTGATAGGCATATGCTGTAACAAACCCTCCAGCTTAAAACTATAACTTAGATTCTGAATTAAGAAAGCCAGTCGGATTACTAGTGAAACGGCTTCAAGAACTAAATTTAAATCCAGTTGATCTAACTGAATACAACAGATATGATAACATGAACAGGATGATGAGAACCTTCACAGGCACACTTTAAGGGTGTCCACCCCCAAAACTCGAAACCCCCCACTACTGGCCCCATTGTGTAGTGTAGTTTAATCCTTACCTCACATCCCAGCTCCATATGGTTCTCCTGTAGTCCCCCCAAAGGCCCAAAAACTGCCCACCAGGAGGATAGAGAGTCATATAGGACTCTGCCTCCTACCTGGCGCTCCGGGAGAAGTTTGGCATGCGTAATGCAGCCTTCTCCCCCTCCCTCTCCCTCCCGATTAGGATTCCCTCCCCCTACCATAAAAACCTTTTCACCAAACATTCCCCCTGTCCCCCAGCCCCAACCGCTATGTTAGTAATATCAGAAAATGCCTTAAAACATTACTTACCTTCCCTCTTGCCTCCGCCGCACTGAACTCCCGGCAGTTGCGTCCGTGATTTGCTGCCGCTCAGCCAATCACGGACGCAACTGCCGGTCCGCCCCTCTGCTTGCATTTTCTCGCAAGCAGAGGCCTGGCAGCGTGGGGAGGATAGAGGGAAGGTAAGTAAGTTTGGGGATTTTCTGATATTACTAACATAGCGGTTGGGTCTGGGGGAACGGGGGAATGTTTGGTGAAAATTTTTTGGAAGGGTGGATACCCTTTAAATGCCATTTTAGCATTGCCCAGGGTAAGGCTTTAACACAGCATTGTACATGGCAGACAATTGGTGTTGAACCTTCCCAACTATATCAAACTTGGTTTCTTTATTTTGACTTAAATGGCCTTCTTTTACCTCTTGGGACCAATCTGTTCCTTGGACAATTCCTTGACTTACAATCTTCAAAGTATTCCTTTTTCCTTAAAGGGCAATTAGAATCTGTCTAACCAATTTTGTGTCTTGCTATGAACCTTCTGCAGTTTAATATTCCCCATCCCCTTATTGTAAACAGTTTTCAAAAATGCACTGCATATTCTAGATCAGTGCTTTTTAAACAGGAAAAATGCTATTCACTATTCCCTTCACAATTATATACCACCATAATATATTTGTATAAAGTGGTCAAATACCCACAAGGACAATATGGTTGGGGTGTTTGCGCAGCATGGGGGGCAGGTGGGGTGTGAGGTGGGCTGCTGGTAAGTGGGTGGTGTCCCACTAGCTGATGTCCTGGTACAGCATAGCATATGAGGATATCTAAGCAATATCCTCATTTCCTGCCTAACGTTGATCCAGAGGAAGGCAAAAAAACCCCACCAAATTTTGAAGGGGGAAAAATGTGTTCCTGACTCCAAGTGGCAATCGGAAATTTTCCTGGATCAACTCTACTTTATGTATCAATACCAGTAACTTGCAACATTCCTTGTTTGCAGAAACTCATCCAGCTTTTTTTTAAACTGACCAATGAACCTGCATAACAACGTCCAATGGAAGACAGTTCCATAGCTCACCGTTTCACAGTGAAAAAACCCTTTCCGAGCTTGAAGCTGAACCTTTTTTCTTCAAGTCTTAAGGGATGTCTTGTGTCCTTTGACATGTTCTATTGGTGAACAATGCCCCAGATATTTATTGTTGGCCTGTTAATGTATTATATCAAGCAAACATATCCCCACACAAGCGCCTTTTCTCTAGCGTACATAATTGTAACTTTTCCAGTCTCCTCATATTAAGCTCCCCCAATCCCCTTATTAATTTAGTTGCCCTTCTCTGAACCTTTTCATTTCAAAGATGGCCTTTTTGTACACAGGATTCCAAAATTGCACTGCATACCAAATAAGGCCTTACCAATGCTTTGTAGAGAGGGAGAAATTACATTTTCCTCCCTGAATCCATACCTTCTTTATACAAGACAAGACCATGCTGGCTCTGGCTGTTGCCACCTGGCAGTGCTTGATTCCTTTAAGTTGTTATCCACCAAAACTCCAAGATCTCCAGATTCACTAAAACCTTATTAAAGACAGGGACTAATACCGAACTGCCGGAAAAGGAAAAATAGCCACAAATATGCAACACACTTTAATCTTAACTACTGATTAAGTACACTGACTATCTGCTGGAACAGGGGTCTGCAGCCTGGGATGTTGGGCGGAAGGGGTTTCACCTGGACTTGGAGGAACAGGTCTGCACCGGGATCGTTTGCGGATGGGGTTCACTCTGGGATCTGTTTTGGCGGAACAGGTGCACCGGATCTGCGGGAAGTTCAGCTCTGGGAACTCGTCGTAATCGAAAAGGAAACATGGAGTCTAGTATATTTGTAAGTAATATTTTTCTTGTTACTATTTGTCTCTGAGTTTTCTGGATTGTTCTTTCATGTGGCTCTTCGTCGGTTCTCTGTCGGTGGCTGGTTACTCTGGGAACTCTGTGTTTGGTGGCCGGAACAGGTGGGAGGGGGTGGGAACTACTGGGGGGAAGGATGGGGGAATTGGTTTGGTTTATCTTGCAGCTGGTGTTTTTTTTTTCTGTTTTGTTCGGGTTCACCTGGGAACTCTGTTCATGGTGGCGGGCTCGGAAAGCGTCTGGTTTACTGGATGGCTTGTTGGAAAACAGGGTCTGCAGCCTGGGATCTCTGTTCTGGTGGTGGAACAGGGGTCTGCATCCTGGGAACTGATTCTGGTGTCCGGAAAGGGCTTTTTACCCTGGGAACTCTGTTCTGGTGAGGAACAGGGGTTTTCACCTGGGAACTCTGTTCTGGTGGCCGGAACGGGGGTTTTCACACTGGAACTCTGTTCTGGTGGCCGGGAACGGGGGTTTTCACCCATGGGAACTCTGTTCTGGTGGCCGGAACGGGGGGTTTTCACCCTGGGAACTCTGTTCTGGCGCGGAACGGGGGTTTTCACCCTGGGAACTTGTTCTGGCGGCCGGAACGGGGGTTTTCACCCTGGAACTCTGTTCTGGCGGCCGGAAGGGATCTGCAGCCTGAGAACTGTGTTCGGTGGCCAGGTACAGGCTTTTCACCCTGGGAACGCTGTTCTGGTGGCTGGACAGGGATCTGCAGCCTGAGAACTCTGATCTGGTGGCCGGAAACAGGGCTTTTCACCCTGGGAACTTATTTGGTGGCCGGAACAGGGGTCTGCACCCTGGGAACTCTGTCTGGTGGCCAGAACAGGACTTTTCACCCTGGGAACGCTGTTCTGGTGGCCGGAACAGGGATCTGCAGCTGAAACTGTTTGGTGGCCGAACAGGGCTTTTCACCTGGGAACTCTGTTCTAATGTCCGGAAAAGGGGTTACATTCTGGGAACTCTGTTCTGGTGGCCGGAACAGGGTTCTGCACCTGGGAACTCTGTTCTGGTGGCCGGAACAGGGTCTGTGCCTGGATCTCTGTTCTGGTGGCTGGAACAGGGGTCTGCATCTTGGGAATGTATCTGGTGTCCGGAACAGGGCTTTTTACCCTGGGAACTCTGTTCTGGTGGACGAAAATGGGGGTTTTCACCCTGGGAACTCTGTTCTGGTGGCGGGGGTTTCACCCTGGAGAACTCTGTTTGGCGTCCGGAACGGGGGTCTGGACCCTTTGGCTCTGTTCTGGCTGCCGGAACAGGGTCTGGATGCTTTGGCTCTGTTCTGGTGCCGGAAGAGGGGTCTGGACCCCTTGGTTCTGTTCTGGGTGCCGGAACGGGGTCTGGATGCTTTTGGCTCTGTTCTGGCTGCCGGAACGGGGTCTGGACCACTTTGGCTCTGTTCTGGCCACCAGAACAGGGGTCTGGATACTTTTGGCACTGTTATGGCTGCCGGAACGGGGGACTGGATGCTTGGCTGTTTGGTGCCAGAACGGGGGTCTGGATGTTTTGGTTCTGTTCTGGGTGGGGAACGGGGGTCTGATGCTTTTCACCCTGGGAACTCTGTTCTGGGCGGGGTGGTTTCACCCTGGGAACTCTGTTCTGGCGTCCGGAACGGGGGTCTGGACCCCTTTGGCTCTGTTCTGGCTGCCGGAACATGGGTCTGGATGCTTTTGGCTCGTTCTGGGTGCCGGAAGAGGGGTCTGGACCCTTTGGTTCTGTTCTGGGTGCCGGAACGGGGTCTGGATGCTTTGGCTCTGTTCTGGTGCCGGAAGGGGGTCTGGACACTTTGGCTCTGTTCTGGCCACCAGAACAGGGGGTGGATACTTTTGGCCTGTTATGGCTGCCGGAACGGGGGGGACTGGATGCTTTGGCTTGTTCTGGGGGCCGAACGGGGGTCTGGATGTTTTGGTTCTGTTCTGGGTGCCGGAACAGGGGTCTGGATGCTTTTGGCACTGTTATGGCTGCTGGAACGGGGGGCTGGATGCTTTTGGCTCTGTTCCGGCTGACAGACGGGGTCTGGACCCCTCTGGCTCTGTTCTGGCCACCGGAATGGGGGTCTGGACCCCTTTGGCTCTGGTCTGGCGCGCCGGAACGGGGGTCTGGATGCGCTTGGTTCTTGTCTGGGTGCCTGAACGGGGCTCGTACCCCTTTGGCTGTTCTGCGCGCAACGGAGGTTTGGATACTTTTGGCTGTTGTGGCTGCGGAATAGGGGTCTGGTGCCTTTGACTATGTTCTGGCCGCCGGAACGGGGGTCTGGAGCTTTGGCTGTTCTGGCTGATGGAACGGGGGTCTGGACCCCTTGGCTCTGTTCTGGCTGCGGGGAACAAGGGTCTGGATGTTTTGACTCTGTTTGGCTGCCAGAAGGGGAGTCTAGAACCCTTGGCTTGTTTCTGGCCACTGGAACAGGGTTTCACCCTGGGAAACTCTATTCTGGCCGCCGGAACGGGGGTCTGACCTCTTTGGCTTGTTCCGGCTGCCGGAACGGGTCTGGATGCTTTTGGCTCTGTTCTGGGTGCCGGAACGGGGGTTGGAACCCTTTGGCTCTGTTCTGGCTGCCGGAACGGGGGTCTGGATGCTTTGGTTCTGTTCGGTGCTGTGGAACGGGGGTCTGGATGCTTTTGGTTCTGTTCTGGCTGCCGGAACGGGGGTCTGGACCTTTGGGCTGTTCTGGCCGCCAGAACGGGGGGTCTGGTATGCTTTTGGCACTGTTATGGGCTGCCGGAACGGGGGTCGGATGCTTTTGGCTCTGTTCTGGCTGCTGGAATGGGGGGTCTGGACCCCTTTGGCTCGTTCTGGCTGCCGAACCGGGGTCTGGTGCTTTTGGCTCTGTTCTGGCCGCCGGAACAGGGGTCTGGATGTGCTTGGTTCTGTTCTGGGTGCCTAAACGGGAGTCTGTAACCCTTTGGCTCTGTTCTGGCTGCTGGAACGGGGGTCTGGATACTTTTGGCTCTGTTGTGGCTGCCGGAATAGGGGTCTCGATGCCTTTGACTATGTTCTGGCCGCGGAACGGGGGTCTGGATGCTTTTGGCTGTTCTGGCTGATGGAACGGGGGTCTGGACCCCTTTGGCTCTGTTCTGGCGCCAGAATGGGGTCTGGAACCCTTTGGCTCTGTTCTGGCTGTGAGAACAAGGGTGGATGCTTTGGCTCTGTTCTGGCTGCCAGAAGGGAGTCTAGACCCCTTTGGCTCGTTTCTGGCCACTGGAACAGGGTTTTACACCCTGGGAACTCTTATCTGGCTGCCGGAATGGGGGTCTGAACCCTGGGAACTCTGTTCTGACCACCGTAACAGGGTTTTGCACCCTGAAAAATCTGCTCTGGCTGCTGGAATGGGTTTGCACCCTGGGGATTTGTTCTGGTGGCCGGAACAGGGGTCTGATTTCTGGGAACTCTGTTCTGGCGGCGGTACAGGGTTTGCACCCTTAAACTCTGTTCTGGATGCCGGAATCTCGTATCATGGTTTGCACCTGGGAATTCTGTTCTGGTGGCCAGAACAGGGCTTTGCACCCTGGGAAATCTGTTCTGGAGGCTGGAACCGGGATCTCACATGGGAACTCTGTTCTGCACTTCTAATGGCTGGAATGGAGGTCTGCACCCTGGAAACTGTTTTGGAAGCCGGAACCGGTGTCTGTACCCCCAGGGACTATGTTCTGTTTGTCAGAATGGGGGTTTGCACCCTGGGAGCTTTGTTATGGCAGCAAACTGTTGGGAGTGATATGTGTGTGCTATATGTATAAGTGTGTAGGTTGACAATGTATGTATATGGGAAAGGTTATTTTGGTTGTCTGTAGCAGAGTATTTGTGTGACAGAATGAGCATGTGTGTTGTTATTATGTGTGAATACAAAGTATGTGTAAGTGTTAAGAAAAATATTTTGAGTGTATTTTTGCATGTGTTTATATGTGTGTAGAAAGGGGGGAAAAGTCTGAATGTGTGTGTGTAACAGGGTGTGTGAAATAGAATATATCTGTATAATGGTTATTATGTTTTTATGTGTGTGTATATTATGTGTGTACCAGAGTGAGCATGTCTGTGTAGCTAGTATGTGCGTTTAATATTGTTTGTGAGTTGTAGCTGAGTGTGTGTATTAGTCTAGAATAGCATTGAGGTTGAATAAAGGCATACATCCATCCAGTCCAACCCATCTAGCAATATCCTATTCCTCATTTCCTGCCTAACGTTGATTCAGAGGAAGGCAAGGAAAAAAACACCAGAATTTTGTTCTGACTCCAAGTGACAATTGAAAATATCCCTGGATCAACTCTAATTTATATATCAATACCAGTGACCTGCAACATTCCTTGTTTTCAGAAACTCATCCAGTTTTTTTCGAAAAATATCCAAAGAACCTGCCATCACCATGTCAAATGGAAGACAGTTTCATAGTTTTCCCTTCTCACAGTGAAAAATCTTTTCCAAACTTGAAGACTAAACTTCATTTCTTTAAGTCTTAAGGGATGTTTGCGTGTCTCTAAACATGTTCTATTGGTGAACAATGTCCCAGATAGTTTATGTATGGCCCGTTAATGTATTTTCACACAGTAATCATATCCCCACAAAAGCGCCTTTTCTCCAGCGTTACATATTTGTAACTTTTCCAGTCTCTCTTCATATTCAAGCTCCCCAATCCCTTATTAATTTAGTTGCCCTTCTTGAACCCTTTCCATTTCAAAGATGTCCTTTTGTACACAGGATTCCAAAATTGCACTGCATATTCAAATGAGGCCTTACCAATGCTTTGTTAAGAGGGAGAGTAACATTTTTCTCCCTTGAATCTATACCTCTCTATAAATAAGAAAATATCTTACTGGCTCTGGCCACCTGGCACATGCTTGGCCAGGCTGCAACACTGCTTGCCAGGCAGCATCACTTTACATTTAATGTGACAGTCTATCTAGATCCACCTGCACCATTGCATATCCTCTAAAGTTTTAATGGTCAGCAAAGATTTCTGTCTTTGGCAAAAACAGAAGCCTGTCTGACAATACCCACAGTTATATTGATGAAGCCCTGTTAACAACAACTCTCTGGTTCCTATCCATTAACCACTTTCATTCTTGTACAAATGTGCCAACCCAGCTGAAAGACCTTAGCTTATATGTTAGTCGGCTATGGGACTGCATCAAAAGCCTTATCAAAATCCAAGTATACTACATCTACTACTATATAGTGCATATAGTCTGGGGTGTGTTAGAAGTTTTAGCACTGCTTTATGCGTGTGTATAAAGCAGTGAGTGTGCACCAGTGTTGTGTTCATTTACATGTGTGCTGTGTGTATTGTAAGGATGCATAATTACCTGCTCCGCCGTCCGGTCCCTCCAAGATGGCAGCGCCCAGGCCCCGACGCGACGACGTCAGCGTGCCATGCGCATGACATCACGGAAGCGCGACATAACGCCACGTGAAGCAAATGACGTCACGGAGTGCGCCCAGCGGCACGAAGTTCAAAAAAGGGTCTGAAATATCAGGCGGATGCCCAAAAATAGCACTGCTTTCCCTTCTGAGCCGTGTGGGTTATTGATCCGTGGATTTATTTTGTTCTCTGTTTCCTGCTTCCCTGCTGTCTTTGCTTGGTATTCTGTGCCTGGATCATACAGCTTCCCTATTTTTCCCTTATTGGGAATCCTGAACTTTGCCTCTCTCCAGTATTTGGCATTCGTTCCTGTGGCTTGGTCCGGCGGTGGGTGCGACTTCCTCATTGGTCCTGACTTTGCCTGTCTTTCTACAGGTAAAACCTAACACTGTATAAGTGTAGGAATGTGTGTAAGGGTATGTGTATATGTTGTACATAAATGTTTGGGAGTATATGTAGCCGAGTGTGGTGTTAACACAATAGTGCTTATTAGTGTATGTATGTATGTAAATTGTGTTTATGTATGTAAATGTGTTTCTGTGTCCGTGTGTGTGGTTGAGTGGGGGTTGTGTGTATCAGTGAGTGTGCAGCTGTGTATCTGTGTGTTTGAATGTGCAGCAGTAAATGGCTGTGTAGAGGGTATATGTAGCAGATAGAGGGACAGGCAGAGGGACAGATAGAGGGACAGGCAGAAGTAAGTAGAGGGACATGCAGAAGGACAATTGAGGGACATGCAGAAGGAAAATTGAGGGACTGGCAGGGGCACAGACAGAGAGACAGACAGAGGGACAAATAAAGGACGGGCAGAGGAGACGTTGAGGGACAGACAGAGGGATAATAAAGGACAGGCAGAGGGACAGAAAAGCAGGCAAAGGGACAGATAGAGGGACAGGCAGAGGACAGATAGCAGGATGGCAGAAGGACCAATATAGTATACCTATGATCAAAGTAAAATAGCTAACATTTATTTGAAAAACAAAACAATACTGATCATTTGCAACATTTTTTATCTATTAATGAAATAAAAATCCGGTAAAAAATAAAAATTGGAACTGAACCGGAACCGCAAAAAGTCCATTGCCTCCAGCGGAAAGGGGGGGGGGTTTTGGCAATTCCAGTTATTTTCTGACCTTTAAATGAACTCCAAGTTACTGTCCGGACTGCAGGTAAGTAAAATCCGGAACCGGACCAGAACACAAGGCTTCCTCCTTGAGAATGGAATATCTTAGTTTACTTTTATTTCTAATTCTGCATCCTTGGAAATATGTTGAATATAGCTGTGTATGCAGTGATTAAGTAAGTAAGTAGCACAAGGATTTTTTTTTTCTCACTGGTTGCCAGTGAGACTCGTGTTTTTGGTGTCGCCGGCCTCCTGATCCCGAACTCTTTTTTCTGGTCATCACTCTGATGAATTCTGAGTTCCACACAGGTTTGCACCTCTTTATATAGCATTGCTGAAGGGCCAGACCCAATTGTGATTTTAAAGGGCATCTATAGTGAAAAAAAACACGTTTGCCCTTTTGCAAAGTTAAGTTCATGTACTCTGTGCTGCCTTAATCCTATCTCTGTCAGTGACTTTGTTTAACCATGGTGTCAGATGTGTGCAGCACTTCCCCCTTCCCCTCCCCTCTGTTACGCCTCCATGCTCAACTCCGGCTAACCGACAAGCTTATATGTGCAGTAGGAGTAAAAGTTCAACATCCTGAAAAACATACCCATGCACAGTGGCCAATAGAAAGCAAGCTATCCTGGAGAAACGAAGAAGGAGAACAGTACAGTTTACGATCTCTCACTTTGTGACCATCATCAATCAGTAAAAAGCTATTAAGAAGGGGGGTCAAGTGCAGCCTTATTTCCACCATCAAAGCTACCTCTCTCCCCTGCTAATGCTTTTATCTCTATGTTTATTACAGAGCAGGGAGGGGGGATCAAGTCACAGAGATTTGATTGACAGTTCAAGTAGGAGTAGAGGAATGCAATCACGTATTTTTCTAACTGGTGTATCTCAGGACAGAGAGGGAAATCTGAAAAAAGTGAAGACACTCTGGGGGTTGTGGGGAATTTAGAAACACATGAAAGAAAGAAAAAAAGTTCATTTTCCCACTATAGATGCCCTTTAATATTTCAATCCTTGCATTTATGATCACACATTAACCAATCAAATTTTTATGAGCGGGTCATTTTTTCAACAGGAATTTGAAAACAAACCCTTTTAGAACATACACAGCATCAGGATTAGTAAATCCCAAATGCAAATGTTGAATTTATCAATACGAATTTGCTACACAGATCAAAAACTATATACATTTGTTTCATTAATAAATCATTAATTATATTGCTTTTCAATACCCACCACTAAGATAGTGAAAAACAGAAAAGGCTTAGCAGAAGTACAGTACACAACAACCTTGCTTTACTAGACTCTGTACTCACCTTCTGAAAAAAACAAGCAAATTTGTCTGCCAAAATTTGTTCCTCGTTAAACCCATGCTAATTACTATTTATAAGGGTTTATCAGTATATCAGGCTTCATTTAAATGCATTTTTGGACTTTTCACAAATGCATTATTGAGCAGCACAATAAATTCTCTGATGCATTGTTAACCAGTAGATCATCACGTAGACGTGCTTGAATCATTACGTTTTTAAAAAAGGGAAAACTAAAAATATGGCAAAGATGTTGCATGCCCACTCCATCCTAAAGTTATTCTGTAGGATCTTACTTGTCTGCAGATTTTATGTAATGTTTTTCACAATAATAAGAAATCATTTTATCACATTACCTGTATTTGTTTTACCGTATTTATAGTAAAATCAAGACCACGTCAATACTAATCAATACTTATGATAAATGACTTAGAAATGTACTTGCAAATTTTATTTTAAGAACTTAAAGGATAACCTTATTTTAACCATATATGTCAATACAAATATGTACAGACAGCATAGTGGGTAGTGTCTTGACCAAGCACTCTTAATAATTAATAAAGCAGTAAAAAATCAACATAAAATGCTTGTCTCTGTGGCCAGATATATTCTAGAGGTAAAGCTAGGTATACACACTAGCAATAAAGCCCAAATACCGTCGGACATGACGGTATCAGGGCTTTATTTGCAGTATGTGTGTAGCTTTGTGTTCACTGATCTTTGATCTGGCAGATCCTGTCTGTCATCTTTCAAAAATCTGTGGTGTTGGTACCTCGTTAACAGGGCTTTTTGTTTTTATCTCACTGATCACCATTGTCTGAATCACTGCCTACACAGCTATATTCAGCAATATTTCAAGGAGGCAGAAATTGAAAAAAAAGTAAAACAAGATATTCCATTCCAAGGAGGAAGCCTTGGGTAGGACAATAACAACCAATTTAACAAGGGCTTCAGTTTTATTTTACAATAAAATGTACATGCCTTGAATTCTACTATAACAATAAATTAAACAAAATGTTGTATAACATTGTGTATACTATTGCAAGAAACAAATCACACATATGTGATAGATAGCCAAGGACACACTTAGCAACTTAAATTACACAGCAAACATCAAAGAACTTTAGTAAGTGAAATGAATTTTTTTTTTAAATATTATAGATAAAACACAGTTTAAGTCTGAAAATTCTATTCATATTAAAGATGTTTCCCTATGCAGTGTTTACATGCCCCCCCCCCAACACACATCCAAGCATCTCCACTCATGTAAATACCTTAGTAATGGTGTTATAGAATGTAGTGAAGTCCCATTTATTACAGATGGTGCCAAGTACAATAAAAAATATACTGTTTTGCAACTATAGGAGGACGCTAATGCAGAAATTCTGTGCACAATAATGCAACAAGGATTTCAATGATTTCTTTAAGACTTTTTTGTATAGATGGTAATTTCTAAATAAAGTTTTTTGATATCCACTGTATTCAAACGCACCAAAACGTACACACAATAATTCAAATATATATATTTCGTATATATTCTGGATCTGACCGTGTTTCCCTCACCTTCTAATTTTATGCTCTGATGATACTCTATACAGAAGTAAGAGGGGAAACATGGTTCAGATTCTTGTGAACAACACTTCACTTTAAGTAAGCTGAAGCTCATTTACCAACAGTAAGTGATAAGATTAAATTCATCCTTTATAGTATATACTTTTGTCTTAATATGTTTCGTTATATGATGGGGGCAAGATCACGACTAGAGATAAAAGGTGAGACACTATGTTTGTTGTCCTGACCATGGCTTGGGAGGGTTGATGTTGATGTAATGCTACATTGGTTAATAAACTACTGTTCTCATCTGTAGTCATCTGAGTTCATATTATGATATAAAGTGACTTGAATGTTCCAGTTGAATTGCAGCAAGGCAGTTGGAATGTGTTGTAATCTTGATAAATACAAGGTCTGTCCCTATTTTAGGGTCCTGACCAGAGCAGTATGGGTTTGTTTCAAATGTTTTGGTCCAGATGGGGTTGAAAAGGGCCCTGCCCCTCTCCGACCTGTCACATTTGGTGTTGGGAGGTATGTAGTGTAGATGCAGTGAACTTTGGATTTGTGTGCATGGGGGAGTTGTGGATATGTAACACTCTTTATTAATATTACTATATAGTTTGTGAGTATGTACCCAAAGTCCCTATGTACAGTGTACCCAGTCACCATATACCCCTCCAGAATTCAAAGCATGTCACCCTAATGCTGTATCCTCCGGAGGGCATTAAGAGAAGTGAAACAGTAAGCCTAGTAAATGCAGAAAACTTTTGTACCTATATTCCAGACCTATAGACTACCATTCAATAAACTAATTGTACTCAGCAGCAGAAATTTTGGGATGAACGATCAGCCGAAATTTACCTATATGAACTTTTATCCAATTGGATTAAAACTTCAACATTGACCTTTTTTCTGCTTTTTTGCAACTGTATCACCTCCCACAGTTTTTGAGCTAGAGACATTTGGTAATGGTAAATTTAAATGCATACGAATTCTGCCTCCTCTGTAGGACCTCAAATATAAATAAAACTTCACTTTTATTAAAGACTCGTTAAAAGCATATTACAAAGATGGCGTAAGACCATTCCAATGCTCACTCAGTTCTCCATAAGGCGACGCGTTTCGTGCCTATAATGGGCACTCCACAGAGGAAGTGGCCATACCACATCAGTTCTTTAATTGTCTTAACCTACTTAATTTGATTAACAAGGGAATCCCAATTAACCCTTACAGGTTAACCTGTTGATGTGTCTAACTAGGAAATCCCATATAGCCTTTGACAGACTGGTATCAATACTGACCTAATAAGTTCAATGGAGATAAAAACTATGTAAATATTATAAAAACAATAATCTAGGAACTAATCCATAATATTGATACGAATTGTGTGTGGGAATTGGAGTGGGCTTAACAGTTACTAAAATCGTTACTTATCTTTCTTCAAAATTGATTGTAACTTACATTCACTTGTAACAGCTTGAAAAATGTTAAGACACTGCCAATTTTTAAACATTAACAATAAACATTAAAAACATTAAAATTGTTTTAGAATATTACATAGTTTTATTTCCATTGAATTGTATTAGGCCAGTATTGATAGCCAGTCTGTTAATGGCTGTATGTGATTTCCTAGTTAGACAGGAAGATGCAATGTGAGTGGTAATTTGCTAATATAATATAATAATAAATTTGTAGCAGAAAAATGTGCCAGTGGGAGGGAGAAAAAGAACTATGGGATAACATAGATAATCTAGTACCCTACCGTGGGATTGGAAGTGTAGAGTGAAGAAAGTCAATTAAGGATCCACTGGGGTGAAGTGTAGATGCAAAAAAAACAATAAACACAATTTAAGGCTGAGAAAAACAAATTCTATTTACATAATAGGAATTGCAACTTATCCTATACACATTTAGTAAACTATTACATATTCTTACCCATTTATAAAATGAAACAGTTATTTTACATGGCATCTCTATATTGTTTATATAATAGTGATAGTTATGTTACTATATTTTAAAACTAAATACACATTAAAATATTATGAAAATAAATAAAATTTGTCTACTATAAATTTACATGGTTTGTAATGCCCTAGACTTGTCTTAGATGCAGAAGTCTCCTCGTTTTTCTAAGTAAGAAATCTGCAATTTGACATATTGGAATTAGAGATGGGATCCAGGTTCGACTGAGATCTAAACGATCCGTGCGTAACCAGACAATTTGTTCGTTTGGGACTTCAGAATGTATTTTTGTGGGTTACTAATCATACAAGGCTATTTTCGATAACCCTCAAAAATAACCTTAGAAAAGATAATCAATGCACATTCCTAGGCCCATACAATACCATATATCTGCACACTAGCATACATATAAATAAAGGGTTTTAGGGTTTAGTATAAAGTACTGTATATGGGTATTCAATTAGATCAACTGGACTTGAATGTAGTTCTTGAAGACGTTTCGCTAGTCATCCGACTGGTTTCTCAATTCAGAATGACTTGTACAAGAATCTGTGGCAATTATGTACCCTGGAAAATCCCAATTAGCATATCACAGCAGGTGTTAAGGGTGTGATTAGATAGTGGCTAAGAGGTGTTATAGGAACGCCCAGAGTAAGGTGTTAAAACAGCATTGTACATGGCAGACAGTTGGTGTCGAACCCCCCCACCTCTATTTAGGCTTGGTTTCTTTATTTTCACATAAATGGCCTCCTTAACACCTCTCTTGAACCAGTCACGTTCCTTCGCCAGTATGTTAACATTACAATCTTCAAAGGTATGTCCTATCTTTAAGATGCAGATACACGGCTGGTCCTGACCCGAGGAATTGGCTCTTCTGTGCTGGGCCATACGTTGATGCAGTTGCTGTTTGGTCTCCCCCACATACAAATCAGAGCATTCTTCACTGCACTGCACTGCATATATGATGTCGCTTTTCTTGTGTTTAGGTATTGGGTCTTTCGGATGTACCAATTGCTGCCTCAGTGTGTTGTTCGGTTTAAAGCAGACAGGATACGATAGATGTTTTTTGAAAATTCTTCTTAATTTCCGGAGACCCCTGCTACATATGGGATGACCATGTCATCCTCCGTGTCTTGCTTTTCCCCTTCACTGTTGGTATTCGTGTTCTTTTCTTTCCTTCTACTTCTTTTGACAAAGGCCCAGTCTGGATATCCACAAGTTTTAAGGGCTCCTCTGAGAGCCTTCCAACCACGTCAAGGTAACCCCAGTCTGGAAGTCTTTTGCATTTCTTATACTTGCACACTGGACCAATATAACAGGCTCTCTCACTTCCCCCAGCCCTTTGGCTCTTTAAAATGAGGGAAGAGCCATCCATCCAGTTCTTTATATTAAAGGCATAGGACCTCTCATAAAGGGGCATGTTGGGGGGCCAAATTACCACATGGAAGTTGACCATGCTTCTAATAGATACATACAAATACAGGATTGTGGAAGCACTCCTTAGGCTAAATTACAACTACATTTTGCAGAAGTGCTACTGATCTGGTCATGTGGTTTTAGTCTACGTTACTGTGATCCATTAATTAATAGCCTTCCAAAATAACCTTGTATATTCGATAACCCTCGAAAATACACTCCAAACCCTCGATGTAATTTCCATTTCCCAATTTTCAGATCTTAAGATTTTTCCTGAACTTCAGAGTTTCAGCCATTTCTAAGTGGAATGAATTGTATTTTTCAGAGACTTTAGCAAGCATTAGAAATGATTCAACATGGTATTGAAGAATGAATTCCTTTAAACTTTATCTAATTGAATGCCAAAGAACAAACTATGCCTCCATGTAGTTGTGTTCAAGATTGACACAAATATCATCATCAAAATCAATATAATATCATCAGGGGCGTAACCTCGGGGAGTAGACCTCCAGGGGCCTGGAAGCCAGGGTGCTCCATTTTCTTATTTATTCTGTAACCGATATAGCCTCCTCCCAGAAAACCACTATAGATAAGCAGGATAGGGACCCCATCATCATTTTGCTGGGGGCCCCAGTGATTCCTAAATATGCCACTGAATATTAACAATCAATTTTAATGTGGCATTAAGTTCTATGTAATTAAGGTAACTTAAAAAAACATAAATAGCTAAATCTTACAATATCAAGATATCCATTTTAAGGATCAAATACGTACTTAAAAGTTGGTATCCAGTTTGTAGACCAGTCCTAATGCACTGAGACTTACTGCAACTTTCTTTAAGATTTAGATCCAGAGGAAGATCATGTCTTTTTCTCAAGTTTTTGAAAAAAAATGTTGCCTTATTGCACAAAGCCATGGTAAACAACACAAAAAGAATGATTAGACTAGTTCAATCTATAATATAGTATTCAATTAGTTTTCATAAATAGGCTCAGTAAGTAGAGAACCATTAATTCAGGTTCGCTGAAAAAAAATAATGTATGTATGTTATTGTAATAACTATACATATTCACTGTGTATACAGATAATGAAAAACTGGGTTTCAAGAAACATATTTCTTAGTTAAGCATCCTTGTTTAACATAGTACCAATGTTGTTTTTTTACGGTACAAAACATTTTGGGACAGGGCCAATAGGGTGGAAAATCAAATACACGGATGAGATTCTAACATAAACACAGTAGTCTAAATTTATATATATATATATATATATATATATATTATATATATATATATATATATATATAATATAAAATAGCGATTGGATCAAATAAAAAAAAAAAATCATGTGTTTGCTAAACTGCCCAGCAAAACTTCCCAGACCTGATAGAAAATGTTAAGATGATCTCATCAGCGGCTATATTATCTTTATTATCTTAAACGATTTTAAGTTTAGATTTACTAAAGACAGAAGGCGCCAGGTGGAAAAGTTTCTTTGTGTTCATGAATTGAAGTATCAATCAGCTACAACCATTTGTTTGACCTACACCAATCATTTGCGTTATTTTCCCTTCTTTACTTCTTTTACTGTGCCCACTTCTCACCCTGACTTCTTTCAAACATTATAATAGCATAATCTTGCCTGCTTTAAGTAAAGCCCACCTATAATTTCATCCATTACACTAAAAAATACAGTGACAGTACACCACGTAAAAAATATCATATCAGCTCAATATAATTTAGTTTCTGGCAAAGTATCTTACTTATGCTGCTATGTATTACAAAGCTTTGCAAGTAGCAAAGTGAGAAAGCGATTTAGCTCACATTTATTGCAAATACATAATCAGTGTATGTTATTAGTAAGTCATTAACCCCATACAATAAATATTCCAGTCCGCTTAATGACTGAATAAATAACATAGTGAAAGTTTTTGACAAGCCTTTCTTTATTTACTATGAAGTGGCCAGGTCTGCATAATTCTAGCATTGATGATTATTCATTTTAAAACCTCTTGTTGATAGCAGGTTTCCAGTAACAATCTTCTGATGTCTGTCCATGTGTTTACGTCCGATCTTTCAATGCTAAAATAGGTGCAAAAAAGTTCCACAATTGTCACTTAAGTTACATTATTAGTGCCACCAGTGGGGGAAACAAAATTAATAAACCGTTAACAAGCTGCCTCCCTCTTAAAGTCATGCTAAACTGTATAACATTGATGCAAGAAGTATCCATGACTTTAAGACCTTATTTATAAATCCAACAAGCTGCAGGTTTCTCTATCAAACTTCATCCAGGCTCAATCCAATTGAGTCTGGGGTTCCACCAAACTCCCAATAAGTAACATAAAAGTAGTACAAAGGACACAAAAGAGCCTCCACTAGCAAAATGCTAGAAATGCTTTATTTAGGAGTGAAGCACAACATGTTTCGAACCCTTATGGTTCTTGATCAGGTTCTTTAACCTGATGAAGAACCTTAAGGGTTCAAAACATGTTGTGCTTCACTTTTAAAATAAAGCATTCTAGCATTTTGCTAGTGGAGGCTCTTTTGTGTCCTTTGTACTCCTATTTAAAATGCGTGGTATGCCTTTAGTAGCGACATTGTGTCTTTAATGTTCAGCAAATTTACATGTGTATTGCTCTGGCCATAGTTCTACGATAACCTGCAGTATCGCCAGATTTGCCCCTAGGGACTTGCATATGTTTTGATTTGCTTTATTGAAGAGATTTTTTGTGTGATATGGGTCTGTAAGTAAATAATTAGTCCTTCTGAAATGTTAAATGTATTTGCTGTTATCAAACCAGCAAAAAAACATTTCTGTAGGGATGACAATTTGCAGCTGGAAGCACAGACAGTAGACAATAGATTAAGCATGGCAATATGTGGTGGTACGACAGCAGACAGTAGAATGAGCATGGCAGGATTGCTGCCACAAACAGACAGTAAAATGAGCATGGCAGGATTGCTGCACAGACAGCAGAGAGCATGGCAGGATTCCTGCGCAGACAGCAGACAGAGATGAGCATGACCGTAGTGCTGTTCATACTAAAGTTCTCTAAAATATTTTAATCTTTTGCAGCACGTGGCTTGTGAGTGAGGATGAATACCTGGAACAGGAATCACAGGAACAGTCTGGAATATATGAATGCAGTGCAGCCAACGATGTTTCAGCTCCTAATGTCCGAAGGGTTACAGTAACTGTTAACTGTGAGTAACCAGGGATAGAAATATATTTAAGAAATAAGAATGGGAACTTCTGATAACAAATAATGAATAGAATAATAATTATGTATTATTTACTTGTTATTGCGTGACATAGCATTCCCAGGGTTATATCTCTTCCTTAAGTGGTACACTAGTCTAAAGCATGAATTCTCAATGTTGTGCCACCAGAATACAACTCCCATATTCCTCAACTAGTTAAGACTCTCTGGTCTAAAAGTCTATGACACAGATACTTCCCCCCCCTTCTTTTATGAGGATAATAGGAGAATGGAAGCGGGGGGAATACTTTCCTAACCCCCCTCTTCATCTTAATGAGGGGCAAAAATAACTACCACTTGGAAGAAGAGAGGTGGAGGGGCAAGGGGGGTCACAGGGGGTCCCCATCTTCTTATTTTTCCTATGACAGATATGCCTCCTCCAGAAAACCACTGTGGATGAAGCACGGATAGGGGTCCCATTATAGTTTTGCTGGAGGGCTCAGTGACTCCAAGTTACCCCAATGCATTTAATAGTTTGTTTCAACCCTGCATTGGTTCGGGGTTGCAGTGAAACCTATTTATTCCTCTTGCTGGTTCCAGATGATCTGAAATTCTGAGATCTGTCCAATTATTATTTCTTTAACCAATTCATCCATGAGCCAATTAAAATGATTCAGCCATGAAGAGTATACAATATGGTTTTGTTTATTTTCTACTAAGCCACAATTGTGATCTACTCCTGAATAGAGAGTCCGAACTTCGCAAAATCCGGTCCGCTCGAGGATCCGCGGAATTTTTGAAAAATTCGAAAATTGAAAATCCGCGAGCGGACCCGTTAAAATTAAAAATACCCTTGAAATAACGAGTTTTTCGTATTCTCGAAAATTTTCGAAATTACGAGTTTTTCACGTATTTTCAGGAATTTTCGAAATTACGAGTTCTCATGTATTTTTCGAAAATATGTACTTTCGAAAAAACAAGTAATCCTCGTAATTTCGAATATTTTCGAAAATACGTATGTAAGAAATTAAAGAGAAATCCTTGTATTTTCGAAAATTTTCGAAAATACATGTTTCCCGTATTTTCGAAAATTTTCGAAAATACGCGAAAACTCGTAATTTGAAAAATTCAAAAAATATGAAAAATCCGCGAATCGGAAGTTCGGAAGGCGGAAAATCCGGAAAAATCCGCCTTCGCGAACAGGATAAATCCGGGCGGATCCGGGTTCGGATCCGCGAACTGGCCATCCCTACTCCTGAACATATATCCACAATATAAAAGACATTATACATATATATAAACAACCCTTAGCTAAGCTAATTGCTTACCTGATGGGTAAAAAAAAAATCAACTAACAGACTTGTGTTCTCCAAAATTTGATCCAGTCATGTATATTGTGTGACCTCTTTACTCTTCCTCTTAACTTTTAGAAGAAAAATAGCTAAAAAAAAAAATAAACAGCTCAGGACTCGGCTTCAGTGACCCTAAGTTCCAGTCCAGAATACAATGAAATACAAATGAGTAGCTTTGTGGACCCGAATAATACAATCAAAGAAGATCGAATATCAAACCATTTATTACAAAAATGTATATATAGACTGATCAGTCAATACATAAGACAAAAAAATATAAAAGAAAGTGTACATTATGAAAATAAGAGTCAGCTCTTGGGACAAAAATCCCAAATTACCCATATCATTGTTCTCTGGAATAAATGAAATATAATGCATTTTATACATTACTATACTCAGTCATCAAAATCACAAATAAAAACAGCTCTAATGCTAGTACATATAAGGATCAATGATGACTGTAGAGATGAACAAAATGAAAACAGCGGGGTGAGTAACGGAATTCACAGACAGATGGAGTGTGAATCCAGCAAAACAGGATAAACCCTTCTCTCAACAGAGAAACCTAAATAGATGAATCTCAAAACATAACAATATCTCCCCCAACTGTAACCACTCTCACGTTCCCACCACACAGTCAAGACAGGCAAGGGATGTTAAAGATGTCTGGACGGCTCCAAAAAGCCATTAGCTCGGGCCTAATGGCTTATCTAGCGGCTGATGAAAAAATCAGCTTCATCAGGTGTAATACCTTCCAATAAAAAGCTTTCTTTTAAAATTGCAACAATAAATTATACAGTGTTGATTTAATGTGGCCAATTTATATAATTATGGTGAATTTAACCTTTAATTCAAATCTTCATCATTACTGGACAAAATCACCATAAAAAACAATCAATAAGGTGGCATGTCTCTCAAATTCTATGTCATACATATTAATTTAAAGTGACTATCATGCAACGCAAACTATCATTTAACCCATAAGGTGTAAAACTACTTAAAAAGTTACTGTGGTCTCCATACAAATAGCCTATATGTAAAAGATCTTTTAACAAGCTAGGATTATGTCTCTAGCTTTTCTGGATCTTACATTCATTGTGTGTCCTGTCTATCTGTGTCTCTGGTCTCTGAATGAGGCACATGATGAGCTGTGTAAGAGGACCCTCCCCCCCCCCCAAAAAAAAATATAATAATATTTTCAGAAGATATTAACAGATCAGCAACCGTACTCTGTCATTTTCTCTACTATGGACACGTTAGGGAGAGGGAAAAATATTTTCAGTCTTGTGGCTAGCTTTAAAAATGTAGCTGATGTGCTGTATCCCACAACTGGGATGCTCCAACCTGAGACTGGTGGAAAGAACAGTGGTTCTGGTGATATCACAGCTCACAGTACTAGCAATAAACTTTGGATTGACTGCAGCTACATAATAATAAATACAAAGGGAAAGTTTAAGTATAAAACTTTGGCTTGAAAGGCCGCATTTGGAAGGGAAGGTGTGGTTTGGTGTGTAGATTTTACAACTCAATAATGCCAATGATGAGGAAATTTTTGTTTGTTACTTACCCTTAAATTGGCTGTCACATGAATTAAAGGTAAGTCAGTTGGTGTGTGTACTCGTTTCAGGTTGGGGGATAAAAAACTAACCTTTTTTGATGATTGGGCAAAATGTGGTTTTTTTTATATACTTACCTTTAAATATGATTGCCACATGAATGAATGGGTACCTCAGGCGGTGTATGTACCTGTGTCAGGTTGGAAGTTAAAAAAAAAACAAACTTTTTTGATTATTGATCAAAAATATTTTTGACTATAGTTACCTTGTATGTATGTCTGCCACATAAATGGAAGAGTAGGTCAGTAGGTATGTGTACTGTCTAGGTTGGGGGTTAAAAAAACAAACTTTTTGATGATTGGTCAAAATGTTTTTTTGTAACCTTTTAAGTATGGCTGCAACAGTAATGAGGGGGTAGGTCAGTGTAGGTCAGTGGGTGTGTGTACCTGTGCCCGTGTGGGTAAAAAACAAAACTTTTTTGATTATTGATGATTACAATTAGTTTCTTGACTTTAGTTACCCTTAAATATGGCAGCCACAGTAAGGGATAAGTATATAAGTAGGTATATACCTGTGTCGGGTGAGGGTTAAAAAACAAACTTTGTTCATAATTATTCAAAACATTTTGTTATAATAGTTAGCTGCCATGAAATTGAAGGGTAGTATGGCTGCCACGTAATGGATAATAGATCAGTAGGTGTGTGTACATGGGTCTGGTTGAGGGGGGGTATGCTTTTTTTTTGTCGTTTACAACCATAAACTATCTTTGATTGAGGTAAATCTAAATGCGTTTTTTTTTTGTTTTAGTTACCCTTAAGTAAGTCTGCCACCAGGAATGAAGGGTAGGTCAGTAGGTGTGTGTACCCATGTGAGGTTTGGGTATGCCTTTTTTTTTTTTTACAAACATAAAACTAAATATTTTTAAGGATATATCATAATTAGTTTTTTTACTTTATTTACCCTTTAAGTATGGCTGCCACAGGAAATGGAAGGTAGGTCAGTGGTAGGGTATCTGTGTCTGGTGGGCGTATTTATAAAGCCGTGGTATCGCTTTTTAGCAATACTGCAACTTTAAACAATCGGGTATCGTAAATGTACTATCGTTAAAACGATCGAAGATTAGCGATCAATTTTAATGATTGTAAATTCACGATACTGATAACAAAATCGTAGATTATGATCCCCAAGAATACCATTGTGGTAGTTACTACCGCATGGTATTCTACGATCGAACGTCATTAATTATCAAACATTTGGCCGTAATGTACTATCGCGTTGTATATTTATGACCACAATCGTAAAATAAACTAACATGCGGTATTGCTAAAAAGCGATACCACGGGTTTATAAATATGGCCCATGAAACAAAGTTTGAAATATCCACATTTCAGGATTGTTACCCAAGTAGTGATTGCCCAAGTCTTGCCCAAGTGGCATTACAACAACCCCCTTGATGATGGAGGGGGGGGGGGGGGTCTAAGAAGGCCTGTGATCTGCATGCCAGGTACCATGATCAGCTATTTTTAAACAGTGATTGCATGTATTTAAGTAAAGGTACATACGATCAGCACCTTTACTGATATACACGCGATCAGCTGTTTAAAACAGCTAATCACAGTAATGATGTGCAGAACCAGAGAGGAGGGGGGTTCTAAAAATCAATTTTGATCATAAAAACTAATTAAAGTTCCTCATTCTCCATTCAAAATTCCAAATGCTTTGATATGACTTTTTCAAATTTCCAGCTATCTGTGTTAAACATGGTCCCGATTTAGGTGGATTTCTTTGAATATTGTGTCCTCTAGGGGATTCTCTAGGTCTCCATGCGATTCCAAACTCTCCATATGATAACCTCACTGATTCTTCGGAACAGTTACGTTTTAATCTTGATAATGGACACAAGAGATATTGCCTAACCATTGTTTTACAGTGTTAACTATTATAGAAATGAATTATCATCTATGTACATCTTTAAAGTTGTTTTTTGAAATATATACTCATCCCTTGCTTTCAACATCAAAGCTAGAAAAACTATGGTTGGTGGATAGAAAACATATTAAATATTAATTAACAGGGGAGGAGTCATTGAGATAATTATGGAACAGTTCTAATTAATTCAGAGCCATGCCAATTGACTTTGACATCATCATTATATATTTACTTTTTTTTAATAATCTAACATGCTGAAGAATAAATAATGGATGTACACTATGCCTCCCCTCAATTACAACAACCCCAACCTTGCCTTGCCAGGGGTCATGGGTCCACATAGCCATGCTGTCTGCTTGCAGAATAGTAGCCTTCAAAGATAAAGTAATTATTCTGGAGAATAAAGGTTACTCTTTTGTAACAAAACAAAATCTGTAAAACATGCTTCTGATTTAAAAAAAAAAAAGGGGGGGGGCATTGTTGCTTTCACTCCTCCATCTGATCGGGGCTACAGTATATGAATACTAATATATAAGTATTTTTTACTTTAAATCTAGCTATTTAAGATGCCTCTATATTAGTGATATTGGTGGCATTAATATAGGTAAACTTGTTTTTATATCTATTTAGTAAATTAAGATTGCTCATGTCAATTAAACTTATAGAGGAGATTTACAGCTCTGTGAATTGACCCTCCATAATCAGCACAAATAACCATTCTATTGTTTTGGCTTGTGCTATTATCTTCCATACAAGTGGCACAAATCTTAATTTGCAGCACAGCACACAACACAACACTAACCTCACCACCTGGTTTTGGCACTGTGTATGCCCTAAGATTTGTGTGCTTTCGTTTGAAGATAATAGTAAATTTTTTATTAAGGTCAAAAATTCAACCAGCCCCCCTATAACAGAGTCTACAACAGAGTATGGACACGAAACTGGTATTTTTGGTTAGTGCTACGTGTTGTTGTTTTGTGCTGCAAAATTAATGTTCTAACTTGAGTCATTTTGAGAAATTAACATTTTTTATAAAGGTCAAAAGGTCAAACGTCCCCTTCAATGGAATCTGGATACGAAACCAGGCTGTTGGTTAGTGCCGTTTGAGCTGTTTTGTGCTGCAAAAATTAAGATTTGTGCCGCTTTCGTTTGGAAGATAATAGCAGTTTTTAACAAAAGGTAAAAGGGAAGCCAGCCCCCCTACAATAAATCTGGTATGATAACCAGGCTTGTTAGTTGTGTTTACATTTGTGATGTTTTGTGCTGCAAAAATTAAGATTTGTGCCGATTTATTTGGAAGATAATAGCATATTTACAAAGTCAAAAGGTAAGCCAGCCCCCTACAATAGACTTTGGTATGAAACCAGGCTTCATTTGTGCTGTTTTGTTGCTGCTTTTGTTTGGAAGATAGTAGCATTTTGCTTACAAAGTTTAAAATGTCAGCAGCCTCCCTACAATAGAATTGGGTACAAACCAGGCTGGTTGGTTAGTGCCACATTTATACTGTTTTTTTTTTTTTTTTTTTGCTGCCTCTTTCATTTGGAAGTTAAAGGACAATTATACTTAACTCCCTCTAGTTCCTCTTCCTGCAAAGTACCCAGGTTGAGGACCTAAAATGCTAAGTCCTCACCTTGGGTTACTTTACACACGTCCTGCACTGCTTGAAGATACCCTAGGTAGCAGTCTGATCCTCCTCTCTGTTACACTGTGAGTGACAGTTTGCGAGGCAGCTATGGAAGGCACACCCACATCCTTCAAGGAGACATCTCAGACGATCATAGGTGCAGCTGCCTGTCTGGCCCTCAGGACCAGAAAAAGTCTCTCTAGCAAAAAAAAATCTCTATTTGTGTAATTGATTCTCGTGGACAATTACAAATACTATAGTAGATCACAGTAACTGAAAACTTACTATAGCAGGTACTGAACTGTGATCAAGCAGCTGTTTTTCTTATTTCCCCGTCTCCTTTCCCTATCCCCCAGAGGCTCCACCTGAGACAAAAGTCTCACTCTACCCTATTAGAGAAGCAGGCCTGCTGTTCCCTTCTGAGTTACCATGCGCAGAAAAGCCACAGAAGCAAGGCAGAAGACAGCCAAGGAAACAAGTAGTACTTTGGGAGCACATTTGAAAGCTATAACCCTTGCAAGGTCAAGGTTTTTGCGGTCATTAGGCTGCAGGAGAAAATGTATTTAGCGGTAGATATACCCTTTAAAGTTAGCCGTAATTGCTTGTCTCAGCTCTTTGCTTCCGGTACTCGCTGTATGTAAATAGTAAAGGGAAATCTAGCAGTCTGGAGTAGACAAAAGAAATCGATGACTTGTGGTTGTGGTAACTTTTAACCCCTTCACTGAAGTAAGACATAGCTCCTTAACCTCCCATTATTTAATTATTATAAAAGGGTATGTTCACTTTTGGAGTGGTAAAAACCTTATATTAGTTCATTTTAAAAATAGATTAATTTACTAAGAATGATCTGTTTGCATATTAAAAAAATCGATTTTTAGTGAGTGTGGCATGCAAGGGCTGTGCTATATATCTGTAGCAAATTATTTTATTTAGGACGTACAAGATTGTGTTACTTTAAGTTGTTGTTTTCACCAAGAATCAGGCTGCAGACGGAATGACACGTTACATGGCGAGTATAGGTTTATAGGTTTCAAAAACATTGAGGGGGATTCAATAAAGTCATCATTCAAAAATTGCACTAATTTTGCCCCAACCAATTAGATCTTATTTAACATTTAAAAATTAAATCTGATTGGTACACTAACCAATCAGACTTGTAAAGAATACAATTGTAACCAATTCTGATTGAAAAATAATCTGATTGGTTAGATACCAATCAGATTCTTTCAGAAAGAATCTGATTGTCTGTTCCCAGAACATTTCCTAGGTCCCAGTGCCATTTACAGTAAGTTACTGTATCATTTTTAAAAATTTTCGAAAACGGCTCGAAACAGAATGGAGAAGCTCAAAAACAGTGTGACGAGATAAAAGTTTTTGAAAATCCGCGAATCTGCAAGCGGAACAGATTTTAGCAGTTTTGCCATCCTATTTATGAGACTAATAAGAGGTTATGTTACTTTGAGGTTTATTTGTCACTTGGTATTCCATTAATCACTGCTACCAGCTAAATCCTCTTCTTTGTAAAAGACTAATGTGTGCTTGTTGAAAGAACCAGTACACACCTATTATACAACAAAGCTGGCTGTGGAAAAACATAGTTATTTCTGCCTTGTCAGATTACAGTCTGTTTTAGTTCCCTGAAATCCTCTCCATGTCTTTCTGATTGCTTTGTGATGTCCCTTGATGTTTCATTTTTTGTATATCAATTACTTACTGGAGAAACTGGATACTTAACATGAGCAAAACAAGACCATGGAGCCAAAGTTAATAGAAAAAAAGGAAGCTGCTTTCAGGGAAAGTTCAAAGGGAAAAAGAGCAACGGCTCATAAAAACAAAAACTAATTAAAATGCACGATCTGCACAAGTAACCAAAATCTATGCATGTGCGACAGTATAAAAGCCAGCCATGCTTCAACAAAAAGGAAATGATTAATGAAACGCAAATGGGCAAGATGCATTCATGTATTTAATCAAAAGGGTATAGGCTAAAAAGCAAATTTGTGTGATACTTAAAAACTTCCATATTTACATATTCCTCAAAGCATTGAGATGAGATTGTTATGCTAACAATTTTACATATAGTACAGTCCAGCAATCATTTGAGTGTGGCAATGGAATGATGGTGTTATGAAGGTATAGTCGAAAATTATATGCATGGCTATGCCTCATGGCTGGTTCCTTACAAGGTGATACATATCATTTGAGAACTCCCTGTATTGCTTGGGAGATGTCATAATAAAAGCATGAGTATTCTCAGTACATAGCAATGGTAAAATGAAATAATCATGGGGAACTTGTACAAATCACAATTTGGTAAAAACTATCTTCCTCTGCATGAAAGCTTTCTCAAGTTTCCACACAACCCTCGAAAGTAGCCACGTATATATTTGGCAAACTGAGAGTAGACCTAATATATTATGTAGCTTTCAATAAAATATTGAAAATAAATTAAGTACCGAGTGAAACTTCTGAAAACGGGCCTAGATTACTTCCCTATGCATGAGTATGGGTCTGTGCAATAGAATATATAAACATGGTTGCATGTTTTCTAGGGATCCAGTAGAGATGGCCAAAAAATCCAAGTTTGTTTCGTTTTCGGATTCCAAAAACGGAACTCGGGAAAAAAAGAAGATCCAAAAACGAAACTTATTTTCGCGAGGTTTTGGAATGTTTTTTTGAGGGTTACCGATGCACAAGGTATATCGAAAGTTCAAGGTTATTTTTGAGGGTAACTTTTTATTTCGAGGTCCTGAAATCCAATTTCGGACAGAAAGTTCTGATTTCATAACCGAGGGGTTCCGCGTCGGACGGATCCTATCTTTAGTCACCCAGCAAGTTGAAAAAAGTATATATTTAGCTAGTATAAACTAGTATAATATGTGCCTACTGTGCCTATGGTAATCCAGCCTTGTCTGCAGGGTATTTTACCAGCTTAACATACAACTGCATATCCTCAATGGCATTCACTTACGTTCAGCGAAAGCGACCTCTATCCTGGTCATCCAGCTCTCAGTTTGGCGTGAGGTGCGATTCACCACGTGCAGTGGGTTTTGTCAGGGCTTAAATTGAAAACAGCCAAAGCAACCAACAATCTACATTTGTGGGGGCACCCAGCAGCATTGTTATAACACCTCTGTTTTTTCAATCAGTAAATTAAATATGATTTTCTAGGTGCTCCAAGACAATAGGCAAGTAGATATATCTAAACCATTTAGTGTGACAGCACAATTTCTTCAGCACAACTTCTAAGATTTGTCTGAAGAAGGTGCTCTCACACTGAATTGTCAGCTTTTTTTTAGCTTAATGTTGCTTATTTAGAATTGCAGTAAGCTCAAGGAAGAGTCAACGTATTTTCATCTTCTCCCATCTAGATTAGTTAAGGCTGTTGTGCGCAGTGGAAACATGAACCAATCATGCAGATGAGGCATCTTTACATAATCAAAATTTGTATATAAAAATAGCAAAAACCTGCCCTATTACTTTCTTAATCTTTATGTTTTTTTGTGGTGTAAATATGCAAATGTTTGCTCTTGCAACACAGTTGCTCTGAACTATTTAAAGGGACACTATACTGAAAAAATTACTTTGCCTCTTCTAAACTATAAAGGAATACATGTAAGTAGCACTTACTCTGATTTGAGTGTATTGCTGCATGCCATAATCCAGCACAGTATTAGGAGCAGTATCCCCCCTCCCTCTTTTAACCTCCCACTTCCATCCGACCTGAAATTCCCCCACAAAACAACTGTCAAGTCTCCACACATCACACAGCATTCTAACTGTCAAACTCTGTCACAATTCCAGCTACAGTAAAAACTACTCACAGAAGAACAGTTTTTGAGAGCAAGGAATTGATTGACAGCTGAATATAAGTAGTTTTAGATTAGGTATCTAAAGAAATAGGGGCAGATCAACACAAAAATGATACAGTGGTGGTTGGGAAGAATTATAGTTTTCCAGTTATGGTTCTCAATTTAAAATAACCTATTTTCACAGTATAGATGCCCTTAAACAACTAGTGCCTGGTGCGCAGCCAAAAAATACAATCTTAGAAAAGAGATTGCAATGCCATGTATTTTAGCAAGTGCAGCTCTCAGAACATTGCGTGGTGTATCTAAGGAGGCAGGATACTATTTAAATCCCAGCATTAGATTTTTTTTAAGCTTATTCAAAGGAATTATATGCATGCATAATTGACTAAAAAATGTAGACATTATCTTTCAAGTTAGATAACAACAGAATGGAATTAACTATAAACTGTGGGCTAACTCCTCTATATTTGAAATATACTGTTCAAAGCTAAGGGATTGAGATGTTTATACTGCTCGTGATATAGCAGAATAAATTGTGTATGAAAATGAATTCTAAATAAAAAAAGTACATTTTCACCATTCTTTTCAAAATACGTATAAATCATATGTAAATAAACAATTTTGATACTAATAGTGTATTAAGCTTGGAAAATATATCGTCATTATGTAAATATGGTGATAAAATTATATAACCAGATTTTCTGTTTGAAAGGGTTTTGGCAATGTCCTGGGTTTACAGGAATTATATGAAGTTCAGTTTTTGTTCCAGAAAACAAAAGGAACATTATATTTCTCCTTGCTATATTCATGAGATTTTGTCATGATTATCTTGACACCACTCTTCCTAACCAAGACTTGCTGAACAGAAGCCTTTGAAGAGGGACAAGTTTAACAATACGTTACAGAAACAGAATAGCAAATTGATTGTGTAAGTGTCTTCCTCAACAATAGCATTTATGGCTTGTTACAGTGTTCAGCTCCACCTGCAGATGGCAAAGGTTGATCATTGTGGGCATGTTCTAAATATGAAATAGTATTTACAGTGACATTGACAACTGCAAAAAGTAGCAATTTCTCTATACATAAGAGTTGTCATTTACAGAGAGCTCAAATGAGCATTTAGTGCTATGTTTACGTCTCTGTAAATTGGCTACTTTACGAAACCCCTGCATCTGGTTTACATTTCTTTAAAAGACGTGAAATACTGATATTAAATCGGGTTTGCAATGTTTGCAGTTGCTTTTGTAAACAGCTGCAGTTGCTGGAAATCCCTTCTTAAAGCAACTTAACGACCTTCTTAGCATAAATTTCCGCTAACTGCTTCTTGGTAAATAGGCTGTATATCTACAGTAGATCTATGATATCTATAATGTATTTTTCAATTACAAATTTGGTTTAACAAAGACAGCATGAAAGCAAAATTTTACCTGGTTAAAAATCCTTTTAGCACCATTTTTAAATGGTGAGTTTACTTGTTTGGCACAATTTGTCGAGTGTTTTAAAAAAGTGATTTACAGAGACATATTATTCACAGCACCCAAACATATCTGTACTTCGTAATGTGTATGTTGTGCAAATTACCGTTGAACAGTAGTAGAGAAGTGGAATAGAAGAAGACATTAGAGAAGAAGATGCTGGAGTAAGAAAGAAAAAGGAGCTAAACCTGAATTGTTAAGGACCACACATTTTAAGATATGCCGGATTTCAAGCTGTGGGACCCCTATATTACAAGTTATTTTTTAAGAGCCATTGGATACTGTTTATAAGCTGAGGATCCCCCATACCTTTATGGGTCTTTTAACAGGCTGGGATCTTTTTTCCCCAAATGTTTTATTGAAGCAGTAATTGGCAGATTCAATATAGGAACATTAATAATAAACAACATTTACATTTTGTATATAGGCAGGGAGGATGTTAATATAAACTCATATGTAGAGCGTCATTGCCACCATTTATGTGACTTTTTTTACGGTATGGCTGGCTGTTCTGCTCTAACTTTGATATCGAAGAGAGACCCTTCCCTACAAATTCTGAGATGCTGACACCAGCTTTTCTCTGTCATGCCTTTAACACACCGGGAGAATAGTATGTGAGCAGACAATCTCTCCATGTTGCCAGCAAAAATCTTCTTTATGTCTAATTACAGAAAAAAAGGGGTTTTAATATACTAAACCCAATCACAATTTTGCCATAAAAACTGTCAGAATTCTTTAAAAATCACATTTTGTAACAGAAAACATATTTTTCATGTACAGCAAAAACGATATTTAACAATAAGAAAGAATAGTGACTCTCAGTACAATCGGTTGGGCAGGTGGTGCAAACACAGTTAGTTGTGTCTTAAAGTCATGTTAACGCTTGGTTACCGGTTTAAAATGACTTTAAAACACAAATAGCCATAGCAATAATCCAAGACTAATCCAAAGAAGCCTTAAAACATTTGTTTAAACCTAGAACATTCGAAATTTTTTCACCACAACCCCTGTACCCTTTTTAGTACATGCCCTTTAACTTTATATCTAACTTTATTATTATTGTATTTAAATACTATTATTGTAATCTAAACTTACATATGTAAGCAACATTTTAGGTGTAGACAGCACTTTCTATGGATGGTTTAAATGAGATGCTTATTGTAATTGGCAGGGAATTTTTTTCTATAATCAGCCCTATTTATCCATAGGCACTGGGCAAAAAATCCTAACCTATTTCAAAGAGTGCAATTTTTATTTAACATTATGAAAAAATATCAACCACACACCAGTCTTGATATAAAAAGCCTTTCATTTCACACTGCAGAAGTTTCAGCTGTTGGCCCTTGGGCATTGTCCGAACCAATTGGACCCTAGGGCTGATGTTAAATTTTCACAAAAAGGCTGCACTAATAATATTAATAGTTCAATCTCTTTTAGAAAACTAATTATTCTATTTGCTACCTTTTCTGTCTTAACAGATCCACCATATATTTTGGAGGCACAGAATATTGGGGCTCCACTGGGGGCATCAGAGGGATTCTTCAGTGTGAAGCCTCTGCTGTACCAGCTGCGACTTCTTTTGGTACAAGGAAGACAAGAGGTATATAGAGTTTCTTTTGATCATTTTACTTGGCCACTAAATCTAAAAAAAAAAATTTAACCACCCACTATTCAATTTAAATAAAAAAATAAACAACATCGATTTGGAAGAGTCATCCACAAAGACTCCAAACAGCTAATTCAGAGTTTACAAATTGTTTCTGTAACTCAAAGGAAATTTCTGTTCAGTTGCAACAGTGATCTGCAGTGACCGCTGTGTTCAGTTACTGTATACTATACATTACCACTATTAATCACAGATCCAGGCACTCATATATAAATCCCTCTGTTATTAGACAATAGGGGATAGAAAAAATTAAAAACACTTAAAATCTAAAATATCAAAAACCTATAAGGTTTTACATTAACATGTAAAATGGCATATAAACAGGCAGTGTGTTAAACAAGGAATAATGCATTCCTTGTTCCATGGTGAGAAAGCCACCTCCCATTCAAAGACAAATAAGTAGAGGCATTGAAGTATCTAGCATGAGTAAAGGATTATACAGATAGCGTAGGTAGTTGAGTAAAGCAGATATATAATATATTATATATTATTAATATATATATCTATATATATATATATATCTGAGATAGTGCAACAAGACCTTGCCTTGGACCCATAAAGAGCAGGTAGTTTCTGTCAGAATGCATCACATAAAAACCAAATACAAGACAGGTATCCCTTCTTAAGGGTTTCACTCACCATTTGTTTTTTAACAGAGCATTCCCATAAACATTTATAAATAGCAGCCTTCCGCCTGAGTTGAAACATTTAAATGCTTTCTTTCCCATATCTCTGCTGATATACCTATATACATGAAAAACTGCTAGGCCACCAAATGGGTAAGTACCAACAAGGGTAAGTAATTTGTTCAGTGCCCTGCATTTGTTGGTGGTACTGAAAAAAGATTTCCCATGTCTTCGTGCTTTATCCAAAGGTAACTGCAGGAGTTGATGTAGTAAAATTTGATCATTTTTCCTAATTAATTCCCTCTCTCTCTCACTCGTGTTCTAGTTTACCTTACAGGATAATGAAAGTCTAAGATCGAAATAGAAATTGAAAGGATTCAGCCAAGTCTAGTGGTCTTTGACTCAAACATCAAAGTGAGATGTAATATAATAAGATCCTAATTAAAAACACAATCACTTTCCCACCACCAAGAAATAAATTAGCAGGAATATGGCGTAGCTTATATTTTCAATTCATTAGAGTGTAAATAGTAAACATTTTAAAAAGCCTCAATAATGCGTTAAGAATACAAATAGATGTACCCCATTAACCAGAAATGAGTTGCAAGACCAATCCTGCCTATGGAGAAGTAAACAATGCCATTTTGCATGTTCTATAGGAATATTATTAATCTACTGGAAAATGTCCATTGATATTCAGTAAGATTCTAACTTAAAGATGAGTTCCAGTTTGGAAATGAACCTAGTTTTTTTCCGGAACCACAGAATTTGAAAATAATATATTAACGATTTCAGAAATTGCAGGCAAAAATTGAAATTGAAAAGCAAAAATCTCGCCACATTCTAAAATAAGATAGAAAATCAAGACTTTCTTGATTTCTCTAAACATTTTTGAGGAAATTCCACTTCCTTGAATTTGAAATTTTTTGAATTTTATTACGTTACATGGAACCACTGGCCAGGCTAGGTTAGTTTATCTCTAATTCTAATGTCACAACATTGAGCAAACACAAAGAGTAAAAAATTAACATAATGAACTTCCATTTATTCTGACACCGTGGTATAATATATTTGCACTCGGACTTTTGTAAAGACTACATAAAAGTATAGGATTAAACATCAGTAACTTCTCAATATTTATTTAGTTTTAGAAACAAATCCAGCCACTTTTAAAGCTATTCAATGACTTTTCCACTACACCATCTGCTGGAAGACAGTTCCACATGTTCACAGTTGAAATAGTAGTAAAGGGAATGACACCTAAAATAAGTATGAACACATGCAAGCCATAAACCACTGGAAATCGTCAGTATTTAGAAGCACTATAACTGGGTGTACTCCTAATGATGGCTTATAAAGAGTTACTCATACAAGAAGCATATCATGATAGGTAAAAGCAAGAGCTTCTATGGTTAACTCTCTCTCCCAAATAACTTGCCACACAGGTTTCTGAAAGATTGAATAGATAAGTAAATACTGCAATTGTGATTCTAAAGGCAACGAAATCCTTTGTACCTTTAGATTTATAATAGGGGTAGAAATAACCCATTAATGACTAGGTGTTCGAAAAAGTGTCGTTCCATTTTCGGATTTAAGGATCTCTGAAAAAATAGAAGTTAATGAAACGTAGGTTTGAGGGTACCCAATGTAGGTTGTTATTTTCGAGGGTTACCGCAAATAACCTCATACATTCGGTACCCTCGAATATACGATCGGAAACTATTTCCAGTTTCAAATCCATTTTCAAGGATTATCGAACCGTAAGTTAACCCTCAAAAATAACCTTGTACATATGGTAACCCTCGAAAATGGGTTCTGAAGTTCCAAAATCCAAAACCGATCGCTCAGTTTCAAATGGAACATTTGGATCCGGGTTCATTCAAACCAGACGGATCCCATGTCTATATAAACATTTGAATGCTTGCAGTTTTTCTTAATGTTAATGGGTCATTGGATATGAAATATAGTATATTATATGATATATTATATATATATATATTATATAGGCACATATATAGATATATAGATCAAACAACTATTTGTCCTTTCTAAAAATAGTGATTTACATGGTACAGAGTGCAGATAAATATTGTGTTTGAATTAGACCAGGGCCTCAACATTTTAATTTTGGTTTTCATGTTGAATACATAAAGAGTTGTCACTGTCAGAAACTAGTAAGAGAAACAATGTAGAGTTGTGATACCTTTTATTAGTTAACTAGACAACAAAAATTGCCTTTTATTTGTTTGTCTAGTTAGCCAATAAAAAGATATCAAAAATCTACTTTCTTCTCTTACTTATGGCTAACCACGGTACAAACCTCAACTATTGCAGAAAAACTAGTAAAAACTTAAAGGGATACTCCTCCCTAGAAAACTATTGGTATAACTGCTTATGTAAAAATGACCATGTAAAATTAGCAGTGACATTATTCTTTTGTCAATAGCATTAGTGTCTGAATTAATTGTAAGGTTTTTTGTTGGCGAGGGTGGAAAATAGTGGTTGAGTTTCTAAACAAACCTGGTTTCCATTCAGAGCTGCGGTTTTGAAACATGAATATGGCGGGATTTTTTAAAAAATTGAATATTAGAAATCAAAAATTATACTGAAAAGGTTGTGTTAGAAAATTGGATCAAAAATTTAAAAAATTCGATTATTTGTATTCAAATGTGATTTTCCAGAAACAGTTGTCAGAATGAAACTCACCAGCTTTGTTTGATCTAGGGGCCAATATCTCTATCAGGATAAATAAAACTCAGGTAATTTTTAAAAATGGAAAGTACCTTAGGCCAGGAAGGTGATTATTCCTACCCCACAATATTGGTTTCGTTAGGAGCTACAGCACTAACAGTTTTCATTGCTCAGTCCTGGACTAATCCTTTGGTTAAAGATAGTGCTGGAGCCAGCAGGAACAGTTTTATTGAGTTTATGCTCCTCATAGAAACAATATTAGAGGTAGGAATTACAGGACCTATATCCCTGTCCCAAGTACTTTTAACTTGGGACAGGGATATTTTAAAAACATTATACACACAATGGTTATCCTTTAAAATATGTTTTAATCTAGATTAAAAAAAGCTAATTAATGTTTTGTAGATTTCATAAAACTGAATACACAATTTTTATGTTATTTATAGGATATTTAAAAAACACGTCAGATTTTTATACATCTCTCCATGATGTAGTCTAACAGGAGAGTGTAATAAAGTTCTTATCATTAAAAATTGTGCTAATTTTGCCCCAACCAATAGATGCTAGCTTTCAAATGGTAAATAACATTGATTGATTGGGGCTACTGCTTAGGACGACTTTAACTCCTTATTAGTGCCCGATGCGCAGGTTATGAAAAACACCCCCGCCGCATCAGACACTAACGATTCAATATCGCATTTGCGCCGGTTTTAGAGCATGAATTTAACGCCGGCTGATAGCAGAGTTAAAACCACGCTGTTGGTAAATCCCTTTTGCGCAATATTGAATTGCGTTTGCAGGGGGGTTTGGGCAAATCGCCCTGAAGAACTTTTATTACACCTCCCGTAAATATTTCCTAATATCCTAATATCTGTGTCAGTGTTTGTTGCATGTTCCTGATAGAATTAATGATCCCATGTTTCTCTAAAGTCTAAGACATGCCTTGTACTTTTTTCTTGTGTCTTGTAAATATATTTTGTCTAATATTCTGCTAACACTTGAATACAGGTAAATTCACATTTTCTGAAATCGGTTTTAAATTGCTCGAATAGTTTTTCAATAATTGCAAATTTTTAAAGTATAGTTTGCCTTCTAATGGTGTTTTGTGAAAAATGTCCATCCTATTGCTATTTTGAGTCATGGCAATGTCTCTTTTTCAAAGTCATGATCAAGAAAAGTGCAATGTTGATTGTGAGTGTGGCTATAACTGTGCAAAATAAAGGAACTACGTGTCTAGTGAACAAGAATCGTTTTGTGGCTGATCATAGAAAACCTAGTTAGACATGCAAAGTTTTTCTAAATTATCAGGATGAAAAGAGAAAGCGTGGTCGTCTGAAAGTTTAATTCTGTGGACTTGTCACTTGAGTTGCTGCGTTCGTTGCTTTTTCACAGCCTTAGTATCTGTTAGAATGCCTGGTATAGCAAATATTTCAATTGGGTTTGCTATGCATTTTTTGCATTATTGACCCATCACAAGGCTAATAAAACCCTTCTTTGTGGTTCATCCAAGCTGTCCAAATAGTAAAAGGGCTTAAAGATTTGCAATGTCATTAACTAATCTCTTTTATGCATTAACCAATTAAAATGTCTTTTATTTTTATAAACAATGTACTAACTATAAATAGCCACTAATTTCCTACTGAATTTTATTAGCTAAGTGAATCATGGGGGGAGTCAAAGTGGAAAACAGAGAAACCATTTCACGTGTACATTCTCAACATTTGAACAGGACTATGGAAACTACACATGCATGGCAAAGAATCGACTTGGACAGCAATGCAGTTTTCTTCTTTGGTAAGGAAGAGGTGTCAATGCTTATTAAAAATTCTGTTTGTTGTGCTCACAAAGTAAGGTTATTTATGTGATGTGTTGGCGTGTGTTTGTGTGGAAATATGTAGATGTGTTCAAAAGTCCTGCAGGCCGCCACCAGAGCAATGCATCTGCCTTCCAACTGTTAAAGTGCTCAGTAAAATAAGCCTCTCTTTCATTGAATTTTCTCATACCATTTATACTCACATTTAACCGTTCTATTTATACAGAGGTTTATAATATCCCCGGTAAAATTTCCCTTTTGTACCTCTTACCTATAGACGGGGAAAAAAACTATACTTGATCTCGAGTTACAACCGAGGCTCGGGTGTAAATTCCCTACCTAGTTATTTGCACTCTTAAGATGTGTTGGATACTACAACTCCCAGCAAATAAGTGGCAAAGTTAATTGCAAAATAGGGGTAATCCTCCTTTATTTTTGCATACGTATGATGCACCAAACTAAAAGAAGTCGCCTGTTACTCTTATTTTTCCTTAGTATGTATTTTGTGGCCTGGTTTGTCCCCTCGTTGGTATAGCGTCACCTTTGTCCGGGGCCGCTCGCTCAGTCTCTGCTCACACTCTGCGATTCAGGATGATGGTCCTAATCGGCGCCACAAAGTGAGAGGCTCCGTGGTAAGGACATCATCCGTAAGCGCAATGAAGAGCGCATGATCGCTTTCGCCGGCCACCGGACCAAGGTGGAGAAAGATTTTGCTGATATTTTGTTATTTTGCTCCTATTATATACCGATTTGGTTTAAGCCATTTTGCAGGCCCTCCTTGTTGCAAAGCGATTGAAAACCTTGGTTTATACGGTATAGTACGGCTGAAGCTTTGGTTTGTTTCCTTTTCCCCCCCTTTCTTTCCTTTTTTTTAATACCCTATGAACGACAATTGTATTCCCACACCTTGCTCCTTGTTAATATTACTTGCTGCCCACACTCCCTCTGGACCGGATGTGTAGCACAATTGCTACCCCCACCCTTTTACTTACCCCTTTTATGATTTAATTGTCATCTAACTGTTTTACACTTCTTCGATCATACTTAACAAACTTTGATGGTTTTATCTTGGGTAAAATTTGCACCAATGCGTCTGGCGTAAGTGGATACCCGTGACCAATCACAGTTTGGATTAGTTTATCTATGCTTGCTTCGATAGGCACAACCCTGTTAGGACACGCGTTATAACACTGATTGTTATTAATTATGTTTATACTACCATTTGACATACATGGGGTTATTTTGATAGCAGTTATTTGTTTAGCATTTTTAATCTCGCCCTATCGTTTTTGGACATATAATGCTCTGCTTTATCTCCTTTAGTCTACCCCACCCACAGCGATTTTAGACTATAAAGCTCGCCCCTTCTCCAAGTTACCTTCACCAAAAGATCTAGATTTTATTGACACACAACAGTGATAGGCAACTATCTCCTGACATTATTACCCGCATGGTCACTCTCTATAATCTTGCAAAATGATTTTTACGAATCTTTTTTTGTTTCCATGTTTGTTTGTATTGTACTTGGAGAACGATACTCATCAGACCATGCCATTTCCCTTTCTTTTTTCTTTTCCCTTTCTCTTTCCTTCTTTTTTTCTTCACATTTATCACATGCTAGACCAGCTAATCGTCATTTGTGAAACGATCTAGCTTCATTTTTGAAACGGGACGCCACCCCACCCTAAAATTACTATCATTTGAAAATGGTACTATAGTTTGCCCCATTTTTTACACAATCATGATTCTGATTTAACTCTTGATAAGTTAACCATCCTGACTTGTTTGGGGGCCCATACATTCCTAGTCGCAACCCATTCTTAAATCCCACGATAAGATTTACCTTTTACACTGACTAACCATGTTTATTTCATTTTGTGTATATTATTACGTTCATCTAAGACTTCTTGTCTGTGCAGAAAAGGTGTAGCCTCCTTCTTTATAGCCCCAACTTGCTGCATTATCCTCCTTACTACGCCTCAGTTCCTGTTGATGTTTTCATGAAACATCACTGAAAAGCTATGTGTACAGATTTCAATAATACAAGAAAGGACCATACCTTGTGAAAATTTGATACATTCCATCAGTTCACTTTAAGCCACTATTTATAACAATCCCCAATTTAATTACTGCTGATCGATCCCCACATGACTATGTATGAAACAGCCGTTTATAGAGACTTTTAATTTAACCTCTCTAGTGGCCCATCCCATTCGATCTTAATCAGAAATTAACTTATCTGTTGATGTTCAATTTGTTGGATTTTTATGGACACATAACTAAAACCAACTTCCTAAAAGCCTTCTCCCCACACAGCACACTACCTTCTCACACAGCGACCCTGGATTTCAGCATTATACCATGCTGAATGTGCCCAGTGCAATCTGCTGTTTGTACATCACAACCGATCCCCCGCAGGCGTCACAGACAAAACGTGATCTGTTTGCAACTATAGTGTTTGTTGGTTCTCTTGTAATTGTTTGGATTGTTTTGCTGTTTTTTCTGTGTCCCCTTGTTTTGTTACAAGATATAAAGACCGATATACATAGGTTATTTCTAGTAAACCCACAGTCTTACACTGTCTATAAAATTATGGGGAGCTTTTTTTTAGGATTCCCATTTACATCGGTAAGATACTTTCAATTTTTTTGTATGCTCCCCACCCGCCGCACGTTTTGTTTTCGATCTTCTATAATGTCCCAAGGTCAGCTTTTTAATCTGATTTACAACCATTCCAATGTATACTCCTTGAGAGAAATTCGTACAGATACAAACAGAACGGGAATTAGAAATGGATTGCGCTGGTTATGGTTTTTTTTCCACTGCTTCATTGTGGCTTGTTGGCTTGTTCTACTCTTCCACATTTTTAACAAAGAACCTTTAGAATATTTGAGTTGTACTTATTGTTAAAAGAATTGTTTCAATACCCATACAAACTTTTCTTTTCTGTCCCATTTATTTAAAATAGATATTTGTAATTCAAGTCTATTTTGCTATTCTAACATTGTTCGCTACAGGTAGTGACTGTATTACTTATGAGTGTTTGTACTACACGAGTGTGAGACAATTCCTATTTGTATCCATTCTATAACTATAATTAGTCTTTTGTTTTATCCCTTTGGACTGGTCTCTACAGGAGAAATAAACACCCAAAAAACCAAAGTTAAGGTTAGAAAGTTTACCTTGCCTCAAAGCCTCTCAGCATGGACGATTCCTACTCGGGACTTTTCTTTACCCTCTATGAGCTTTTCATATTAGGCTTCCCGCTTGTTCACCACATATTAGTTTGATAGCTGTAAGTATTTTCCCCTTGCCTGTACCCCCTAGTACTGTTCCTCCCCTTCCCCTCCTTCCCCCTTTCTTACCTTGATTTGTAACTATGTTGTACATTTTCGCACCAGTGTGTGTTTTCCACACTGCCAACCTGTTCGTACCCCTATGATTCAGGGAATATATCCTAATGCACTCACTCTCCATTAATTTTTTTTGGGGCGTTTGCATTTGTCCGGTTTTTCTCCTTAAACACTTGTCTTTTTTCCCCGTAGTTAGCTGTTTGTACTTGCCGTTGAGTATAAGAGGTCTCTTCTGTCGGTATCTGTATTGTTGCGCTTCCTTCATACTCTTCAACCATTATGATTTATATCTATTAACACGAATTTTTCAGCGTGTTTAAACACCTACAACGATCCACAGGTCGCCAGCTGCCCCTCACCCCACTCATTGCTTACCATGTTTCATTGACCTCAAGCACTTGAGAAGCGACAAGTGGTTTCGTCAGAAATGTCCACGAACCCAAACATGTTTTGTTCTTCCTGGTTTATGTAATTAAACCCTGCACTTTAGCACAGTTTACATTTTGACCTCGTGCTCCTTTTGGATGTTCACTTGCAATGTATGCGCTTTGGATTACCGTCTGGCTTAGTGCCATATTAAAAACCGTTTTTTTGCCCCCCCGATCTACCGCGGTTTCGCCTTTCTATTATTCACGGACCTTCGGTCCGTCGTCATTTACATTGCTGGTAAACTACTGTGATTATTCTACAGGGGTTGGTAGATTTACTGTCTCTATGGACCATTTACAAGATTTCCTTTCAATAGCCGATCATCAATTATTTGGTTCGGGGGCCATATCGACTAGCTAAGAATTTTGGCCGCTAACAACGCCCTTATTAATATGCCCGTATAGTCCGTTGAATCCCTTTTCTGGGTCCTCATAGTTCTTCCTGTCAGCTGCAGCAATATTAGTGGACAAGTGTGTAGCTCTTAAAGGGAATGTGTGAAGGGTAGAAGATTGGTTTTTATAGAAATACCACCACAGGTGCAGCATGTAGGGTGAGACTGAAGTAATCCGTTGTAAGTGATACCTTGATTTTTAGCCGCAGCTCCTGTGCAATGCTTTCTCTTATCCAGTGGCACCCTTATTAAAGGGGGGAATGTTGGAGGGTTAGGAGAGGTTTTTAGAAACCACCCCATGGTGAAGAAATTTTGTTAGGTGGGCAGGATTATAGTCGAATTCGTCGCACACACCTGATTTGTTAGCCACCAGCTCATGTGCCCAAGGCCATTTCCCTAATAAGTGTACCTTATTACCAGAGACCCGTTGGAGGGTAGGAGATCAGGGTCCATGATATTATCCTCCTTTTCCGTCAGCACCTTGAACCATGTTATTCAAGTGTACGTATTAAAGGGGATGTTCGGAGGGCATGTCCTAATTGCAGCTTTGCACCATATTGTTTCTGTAAATGTAACGATAATAGGAATTAGTTGGTACTTCTGAATGCCAATTAAGGTTTTTGGCTACTGTAAGAGGTCGAGCAAACATGTTATATAAAATTTAATGAAGCAGGTGGGCTGTCCTGGGGAATAATGTTTTGTTTCATAAGCAAAAAACCCTCTTCCAACTAGGTTTCCCTTATCCTTTGGCCTTTAATTAAAACCCAAAATATACATATTACAGGCCTGTGTATGTAAACGTTTTATTTATGGTAAAAATGGCGCGATCTTTTTTTTCCCAACCACATCAGATTTTAATGAACTTTATTCACATTGGCCTGATAATATTATACACAATCCAAATAGGTCGTTACTGTATTTTCTTTTAGATATGCATGATTCCAGACTGACACTAGTTGTAATTTAGATGAGATGGTACTTAGCAATGCAATCGTCGTAAAATTTAAGGTTCAGGCAAAATAATATGCTTTTCAGAAAAAAGAACTAATTTTCTTCACCCAATCCGTACTTTTTCGTAATTGCCAGAATATTCAGAATTTTGTCTGTATATAAATAATATGTAACACAAATATGACCTCCTGTTGCAGGACCCCTAGTAGAGACATTACTGTATTTGCTCTGACCCAGTGCCTGGGTTGATTCAGTTGCTCAGTACGAGAATCCTTTGCATGACAACCCCCTCTTTGTTGACCCATCCCCAATAACAGCCCAATCAGTAGAAATTACTGGTACCGAGGGTAGGAAAATTCCAAAGAAAGTGGTACCTCCTGGAAGAAGAAGGACAATTAGAACCTAAATTGTCAGCCACTAATGTTCAACAGCGCGGAAACAGCAAAGGGTTTTATGATTATATCATTTGATATTTTTTCAAAATTGGCAGAAAATAGAAAAATATGAGAATAAACTAATAATAGATATAGCAACAAGCTATGACACAACAACAACTTGACCAAAATCTTGATAATGTTTGGGTCCTTCTTAAAGGCAAAGGTGACTGTTAAAATGCATTTGACACAGAGCCGGTGCTAAGTACCCCACTGTTCAAGTTCAATATGCTGCACTGAGCTCTGAGCTGTTTTGTTTATAAGTTGTATATTGTAATATGCGCTCCGGGTCTCCAGCTACCCCCTCTTCCAATGTACACCGGGGTTTTGTACCTCCACCCCCCCTTCCCATTATAGTTTTGTTACTATTTACACACTTAGCGGCTCACTCCCATTACTATCGCCGTGTTGTTTTTCTTTTTCCCTCCCTCTCTCTCCTATTTTGCACGTTGCTCCACGATCTTTCTCCCTTTCGTGTGTGCTTCTATGTTTCCGGGCATTTGGTTAAGTAGGTCCTATTGTTGCGAACCTCCGGTTCTCCCCACCGTACATCTTCACATTGTTCGCTTGCAACGGCAGCACAGCGCATCACCTATTCTGTTGTGTAGGTTTGCATTTGTGTCGATTCTCTTCTTCCCCCCTCAATTGTCATGTAATATCTTTGTTCACTGCCATAACTCATCCAAATACTTCTGATTCCATTTTTCTTGCAACTTTTTACAGCCCCCCTTATCCCCTGCAATTTTTTAACCGAACGCAAACTGGACAAATTCAGCAACCAAACGATGTAATACCCTGGCCTCCGGGTTTGTTTCCGGCGGACTACGTGTTAATACCAATATTTTGCGAAATACGTTTTCGACCGGTTAAATCCACCTTGGAAAACTAGAAAATTTGACAGGACACTACTATGTAAGACATTAAAATTACACAACATTTCCATTATAGATGCCGGCAAAAGGGTTACACCCTGTTAGATCGTCCTATTGTTGGCCGCAGAAAAGAGCGGGTATGGATCTTTGGCTTCTATTCTGGCTTGGCGTGATGACGGGGGGGTTACGGCGTAGTTGAGTCTAATCCCCTATTACGGTGTTCCCCACAACCAACCCACCTCTTCTATTTTCCAGGATTTCTTTTTCCTTTGTTAAGGGATTCTTTTGTTGTCTTTCTCGGATTATTTCCGTTCATTTCATCTCCGGAATTTTTCTCTTCTTTTATCCTCTATATCATTTCTTTTTCCGGTTTTTCCGGATTCTTGGGAGTCGATCTTTCTCTTTCTAGGTTGCCCGGTCCTCGTATTCCGATGCTTGGCCACGGTTATGGCTGCCCGGAACGGGGGGGTTGCGATGCTTTTGGCGTATGTTCTGGAGCTGGAACGGGGGTACTTCTGGACCCCTTTTGATCTGGTCCGGTGCAGGAATCGGGGGTATGGAATGCTTTTGGCTCTGATTCCAGCTGCCGGAATCGGGGGGCTGGATGCTTTGGCTCACTTATGGCTGCCGGACGGGGGGGGTCGGGGTTCTGGATGCTTTTGGCTTGTTCTAGGTTGCCGGGAATGGGGGTTGGTTTTTAGATGCTTTTGGCTATGTTATGGCTGCCGGAATGGGGGGTCTGGATGTTTTGGCTCTGTTTCTAGGCTTGCGAAACGGGGGGGTTCTGGATGCTTTTGGCTCTGTTCTGCCGCGAACAGGGGTTGAACCCCTTTGGCTCATGTTCAGGCTGCCGGAAGGGGGGTATGGATGGTTTTGGCTCTGTTCTGGCTGCTGGAACGGGGGTATGGACCCATTGGCTCTTGTTCCGGCTGCCAGGAATGGGGGGGGTCGGGGTGGATGCTTTTGCTATTGTTTGGTGCCGGAATGGGGGTCGGATGATTTTGGCTTGTTCTGGTCGACGGACCGGGGGGGTCGGGACCCCTTTGGCTACCCCCCCCTGTCGGCTGCCTGGGAATGTTACGGGTCTGGATGATTTTGGATCTGTTTTGGCTGCCGGAACGGAGATCGGATGCTTTTGGATCCTGTTCGGGGTTGCGGAAGGGGGTCTGACCCCTTTGCTCGGTTCCGGCTGCCGGATGGTGGTATGGATGCTTTGGCTGTGTTCTGGCTGCGGAAGGAGGAGCTGGATGCTTTTGTCTCTGTTTGGGTGGCGGAATGGGTCGGATGCTTTGGCTTGTTCTGAGTGCAGGAATGGGGGGGGGGTCTTTTTTTTCGGTCTGGATTGCTTTTGGCTCGGGTCTGGCTGCGGAAAGGGGGGGGTTTGGGGGGGGTCTAGCTGCCTGTGGCTCTATTCGGGTGCCGAAATGGGCAGGTTTGGGTTGTGGGTTTTTTTTGGTTTATGTTTGGGTGGTTTTTTAGATGCTTTGGCTCTGTTCTGGCTGCCGCGGAAGGGGGGGGTTCTGGATGATTTGGTCGTCTGGCTTGACGGACGGGGGTGGGTTATGGAGGGCTTTTGGCTCTTTTCCGGACGCGGGGGAGGAGGAGAGGGAACGGGGGGTCTGAAACCCTCTTGGCTCTGTTCGGTGACGGAATGGGGCCGGGATGGTTTTGGCTCTGTTCAGGATGCTGGATGGAACGGGGGTCTGGACACCTGGCTCTGTTTCCGGCTGCCGGAAGGGGGGGGGGTCTGGTTGCTTTTGGCTCTCTTCTGGCTGCCGGAACGGAGAATCTGGATGATTTTGGTCTGTTCTGGGTGCCGGAATGGGGGGTGAGGGGGTCGGATGCTTTTGGCTTCTGTTCTGGCTGCGGAAACGGAGATCTGGATGCTTTTGGCTCTGTTATGGGTGACGGAATGAGGCACGGTGGTCTGGTTGGTTTTGCTCTGTTCTGGTCGCCGGAACGGGGGTGTCTGGACCCATTTGGCTCTGTTCCGGCTGCCGGAATGGTGTGGTATGGAGCGTTTTGGCTCCCTTCTGGCTGCCTGCACGGGGTTCGCGATGATTTTTTGGATCTATTCTGGGTGCGAAATGGGGGGTTTAGAATGTTTTGGCTCTGTTCTGGCTGCCGGGAATGGGGAGTCCCTGGATGCTTTTGGCTTCTGTTCGTCTGGCTTGCCGGAACGGGGGTCTGGATGCTTTTGGCTCTGTTAGTTGTCCGGAATGGGGGTTGGTTGTTTATTTAGATGCTTTTGGCTTCTGTATCTGGCTGACCGGAATGGGGGGTCTGGATGCTTGGCTCTGTTCATGGCGCCGAAACGGGGGGGTGGGGTCTGGGTGCTTTTGGCTCTGTTACTGGCCGCCGGAAACGGGGGGTCTGAACCCCTTTGGCTCTGTTACGGCTTGCAGGAATGGGGGTGGATGCTTTTGGCTCTGTTATGGCCGAGGAATGGGGGTATGGATGTTTTGGCTCTGTTTGGCTGCTGGTGGAAGGGGGCGTTCTGGAGACCCCTTTGGCTCTGGTTACGGCTGCCTGGAATGGTGGTCTGGATGTTTTGGCTTGTTTGGCTGCCCGGAACGGAGATCTGGATGCTTTGGCTCTGTTCTGGGTGCCGGAATGGGGGGGTTGTCTGGATGTTTTGGCTTGTTCTGGGTCGCCGGAACGGGGTTGGACCCCCCTTTGGTTGTTCCGGCTCCAGGCGGAAAATGGTGTTCTGGAGATGCTTTTGGCTTGTCTGGCATGCCGGAATGGAGGTCTGGATGCTTTTGTTCTGTTCTGGCGTGGCGGCATGGGGGTCTGATGCTTTTTTTTTTGGCTCGTTCGGGCTGCCGAATGGGGGTCTGGAGCTTTGGCTCTTGTTCTGGATGCGAACGGGGTGGTGGGTGGTGGGGGGGGTGGGGGTATCTAGATGCTTTTTGGCTTCTGATTATGGGTGCCGAAATGGGGGTTTAGATGCGTTGGCTATGTTCTGACTGCAGGAACTGGGGGTCGTCTGGATGCTTTTGGCTCTGTGCTGGCTGCCGGAAGGAAGGGGGTTGGGAGCTTTTGGCTCTGTGTTTCTTGCCGCAGGAACGGGGGTATTGGGTCTGAACACCCTTTGGCTCTGTTCGGCTGCCGGAATGGGGGGGTGGGATGGTGGCTCTGTTCCAGGCTTGATGGAACGGGGGGTCTGAACCCCTTGGCTCTGTTTACGGCGGAAGGAACGGGGGGGGTGGGTCTAGGAGGATTGGGTTATATTCTGGCTGCCGGAACGGGGGTCGGTGCCTTTTTTTTGGCACTGTTATGGTGCCGGGAACGGGGGGGGGGAGGGGTCTGGGATTCTTTTGGTCGGTTCTGGCCGTTGGAGGGGGGTTGGACACCGGGGCGCGGGGCCGGCGGCGGAAGCGGATGGAAAACTGGTAGCGAACAGAAAAGAACAAAAGGAAGAATAAGAAAAAAGAAACAAAAAAAAAAAAGAAAAAAGGGTTGTTAAAAAAAAAAAAATTTTTGGGGTCGGGGGGGTTCTGGATGCTTTGGCTCCCTTCTGGCTGCGGAACGGGGGTTCGGGAGCTTTTGGCTCTGTTTAGGTGCACGGACGGGGGTTAGATGCTTTGGCTCTACTTCTGGCTGACGGATGGGGGGGAGGGTCGGATGATTTGGCTCTGTTCTGGCTGCCAGAAGGGGGTCTCTGGGCTTTTGGCTCTGTTCTGGTGGCCGGAAATGGGGGTTTAGATTGCTTTGGCTTGGTTTGGCTGCCGGAAGGGGGGGTATGGATGCTTTGGCTCTGGTCTGGATTGCCGAAAACGGGGGGGGTCTGGAGCTTTTTGGCTCGCTTCTGGCCGCTGGAAGGGGGGGTCTGAAACCCCTTTGGCTCTGTTCCGGCTGCCGAATGGGTGGTAGGGATGCTTTTGGATCTGTTCCTAGGCCGCGGGAATGGGGGCCCTGAACACCATTTGGCTCTGTTCTGGCTGCCGGAACGGGGGGGGTCTGGAACCCTTTGGCTCTGTTCTGGCTGCCAGGACAGGAATGGGGGTTGGATGCTTTTGGCTCTGTTCTGGCCGACGGAATGGGGGGGTTGGTTGGTTCGCTGGATTGGTTTTGTGCTCTGTTCGGTCACCGGAACGGGGCGTCGGACCCTGTGGATGTGTTTCCGCTGCCGGAATGGTAGTTCTGGATGCTTTTGGGCTCTGTTCGGCTGCCGGCGGAACGGAGTATGGATGCTTTTGGCTTGGTCTGGGTGCCGGAAGGGGGTTGGAACCCTTTGGCTCTATCTGGCTAGCCGGACAGAAGTTCCTGGAACTCTTTGACTTCTTTCTGGCCGCAGGAACGTCGGGTTTGAAGGTTTTGGACTTTGTTTGTTCTGGCTGAAGGACGGGGGTCTGGACCCCTTGGCGCTGTTTCTGGATGCCGGAACGGGGGGGGGGGTCTGGAACCCTTTGGCTAGGTTCTGGCGCCGGCAAAGGGGGTCTGGATGCTTTTGGCTCTTTCTGGCTGCTGGAACGGGAGTTGGACCCCTTTGGCTCCTTTGGCCACTGGTGGAACAGGGTTTGACACCCTGGGAAACTATTATCTGGCTGTTGGAATGGGGTTCTGGAACACTGGGAATGTTCTGGTGGCGGAGAACAGGGGGTATGATTTGGGGGAACTATGTTTCTAGCGGCTGTTGTTAAAACAGGGCCTTTGCACCCTAAAAACCCCGGAATGGGGTTAGCACCCTGGGAATTCTGGTTCTTCTGGTGGCCGGAACAGGGGTCTCACCCTGTGAACTCTGTTTCTGGCTGTTGAATAGCGGTTTTCACCCTGGGAATTCTGTTATGGTTGGCTTAGAACGGGTCTGCACCTGGGAACTCTGCTGGTTGCCGGGAACGGGCTCTGCACCTGGGACCCTGTTCTAGCGGCCAGGAACAGGGATCTGCATCCTGGAAACCTGTTTTGGCTTTTGAATAGGGGTTGCACCCCTTGGCGGAATTCGTTCTGGTGGCTGGAACAGGGTCTGCACCCTGGGGAAACTCTGTTCTTGGTTGCTGGAAACATGGGCTCTGGCACCCCCCCTGGTAACTGTGTTCTGAGGGGGCCGAACGGAAACAGGGGGTCTGCACCCTGGGAACTCTGTCTAGGGGCGAACGAAACAGGGGTCTGCACCCTGGGGAAACTCGGTTCACTGGTGGCCTGGAAATGGTTGGAAACAGGGTCTGACCCTGGGAACTCTTTGTTCTGGTGGTTGGAACAGGGTCTGCACCCTGGGAACTCTGTCGGGTGGCTCGGAACAGGGTTGCACCATGGGAACTTTTCTGGGTGGCTGGAACCAGGGTCTGCAACCGGGAACTCTGTTCTGGTGGCTGGAAAAGGGTATGCACCCTGGAAACTCTGTTCTGGGGCTGCGACCTGGATTGAACAGGGTGCACCCGGGGGAACTCTGTGCTGGTGGGGATGGAACAGGGTCTCTGCACCCTGGAACTATGTTTGGTGGCGGAACAGGGTCTGCCCCCTGGGAACTCTGTTCTGGGGCCAGAACAGGTGGTCTGCACTCTGGAACAGTTCTGTTGCAGGACGGGGGCTCTGCACCTTGGAACTCTGTTCTACATTAATGGCCGGAATGGAGGTCTGCACCTGGAAACTGTTTTGGGAAGCCAGAACTAGTGTCTGTACCTGGGAACTATGTTGATTGTCAGAATGGGGTCGGATGCTTTTGGCTCTGTTCTGAGTGACGGAATGGGGGGCGGTTGGATGCTTTTGGCTCTGTTCTGGCTGCCGGGAACGGGGGTCTAGATGCTTTTGGCTCTATTCTGGGTGCCGAACCGAAAATGGGGGGTTAGATGCGTTTTGGCTCTGATTCTGGCTGCCGGAATGGGGGGGGGTCTGGATGCTTTGGGCTTGTTACTGGCTGCCGGAAAGGGGGGGGTCGGGTCTGAGCTTTTGGCCTATGTTCTGGCCGCCGAGCGGAACGGTGGGTCTGACCACTTTGGCTCTTCTCTGTTTCCCGGATGACGGAGCACTGGCGGTGCTTTGGATTGGTTTTGGATATGTCAGGCTGCTGGGATGGAAAGGGGGGGTCCTGAACAACCATTGGGATCTTGTTCAGGCTGCCAGCGAACGGGGGGTGGTATGGTGCTTTGATTATTCTGGCTGCCGGAACGGGGGCTCAACGGATGCTTTTGGCACTGCATGGCTGACCGGAACGGGGGGTTAGGCATGCTTCGGCTATTGTTCTGGCCGATGGAAAGGGGGCTATGGACACACTTTGGCTCTGTAAGGCTGAGGTGAATCGCGGGGTCTGGATTTTCCTTTGGGCTGGATGTTTGGCTAACTTTTCCGGGCTGCCGGAACGGGGGCGGTCTGGATGCTTGCTTCGTCTAGGTGCCGGCAATGGGGGCGCTTTAGATGCTTGGCTCTCTTTCTGGCTGCAGGCGGATGGCCGGGGTCTGGATGATTTTGGCTCGTTCTGCGGCGCCGGAACGGGGGTATCTGTTGTATTCAATTAGATCAACTGGACTTGAAATGTAGTTCTTGAAGACGTTTCGCTAGTCATCCGACTGGCTTTCTCAATTCAGAATGACTTGTACAAGAATCTGTGGCAATTATGTACCCTGGAAAATCCCAATTAGCATATCACAGCCAGGTGTTAAGGGTGTGATTAGATAGTGGCTAAGAGGTGTTATAGGAACGCCCAGAGTAAGGTGTTAAAACAGCATTGTACATGGCAGACAGTTGGTGTCGAACCCCCCCACCTCTATTTAGGCTTGGTTTCTTTATTTTCACATAAATGGCCTCCTTAACACCTCTCTTGAACCAGTCACGTTCCTTCGCCAGTATGTTAACATTACAATCTTCAAAGGTATGTCCTTTATCCTTAAGATGCAGATACACGGCTGAGTCCTGACCCGAGGAATTGGCTCTTCTGTGCTGGGCCATACGTTGATGCAGTTGCTGTTTGGTCTCCCCCACATACAAATCAGAGCATTCTTCACTGCACTGCACTGCATATATGATGTCGCTTTTCTTGTGTTTAGGTATTGGGTCTTTCGGATGTACCAATTGCTGCCTCAGTGTGTTGTTCGGTTTAAAGCAGACAGGGATACGATGTTTTTTGAAAATTCTTCTTAATTTCTCGGAGACCCCTGCTACATATGGGATGACCATGTTCATCCTCCTGTCTTGCTTTTCCCCTTCACTGTTGGTATTCGTGTTCTTTTCTTTCCTTCTACTTCTTTTGACAAAGGCCCAGTCTGGATATCCACAAGTTTTAAGGGCTCCTCTGAGAGCCTTCCAACCACGTCAAGGTAACCCCAGTCTGGAAGTCTTTTGCATTTCTTATACTTGCACACTGGACCAATATAACAGGCTCTCTCACTTCCCCCCAGCCCTTTGGCTCTTTAAAATGAGGGAAGAGGCCATCCATCCAGTTCTTTATATTAAAGGCATAGGACCTCTCATTAAAGGGGCATGTTGGGGGTGCCAAATTACCACATGGAAGCTTGACCATGCTTCCTAATAGATACATACAATACAAGGATTGTGGAAGCACTCCTTAGGCTAAATTACAACTACATTTTGCAGAAGTGCTACTGATCTGGTCATGTGGTTTTAGTCTACGTTACTGTGATCACATTAATTAATAGCCTTCCAAAAATAACCTTGTATATTCGATAACCCTCGAAAATACACTCCAAACCCTCGAATGTAATTTCCATTTCCCAATTTTCAGATCTTAAGATTTTTCCTGAACTTCAGAGTTTCAGCCATTTCTAAGTGGAATGAATTGTATTTTTCAGAGACTTTAGCAAGCAATTAGAAATGATTCAACATGGTATTGAAGAATGAATTCCTTTAAAACTTTATCTAATTGAATGCCAAAGAACAATCATATGCCTCCATGTAGTTGTGTTCAAGATTGACAACAATATCATCATCAAATATCAATATAATATCATCAGGGGCGTAACCTCCAGGGGAGTAGACCCTCCAGGGGGGCCTGGAAGCCAGGGTGCTCCATTTTCTTATTTATTCTGTAACCGATATAGCCTCCTCCCAGAAAACCACTATAGATAAAGCAGGGATAGGGACCCCATCATCATTTTGCTGGGGGCCCCAGTGATTCCTAAATATGCCACTGAATATTAACAATCAATTTTCTAATGTGGCATTAAGTTCTATCGTAATTAAGGTAACTTAAAAAAACATAAATAGCTAAATCTTACAATATCAAGATATCCATTTTAAGGATCAAATACTGTACTTAAAAGTTGGTATCCAGTTTGTAGACCAGTCCTAATGCACTGAGACTTACTGCAACTTTCTTTAAGATTTAGATCCAGAGGAAGATCATGTCTTTTTCTCAAGTTTTTGAAAAAAAAATGTTGCCTTATTGCACAAAGCCATGGTAAACAACACAAAAAGAATGATTAGACTAGTTCAATCTATAATAATAGTATTCAATTAGTTTTCCATAAATAGGCTCAGTAAGTAGAGAACCATTAATTCAGGTTCGCTGCAAAAAAAATAATGTATGTATGTTATTGTAATAACTATACATATTCACTGTGTATACAGATAATGAAAAACTGGGTTTCAAGAAACATATTTCTTAGTTAAGCATCCTTGTTTAACATAGTAACCAATGTTGTTTTTTTACAGGTACAAAACATTTTGGGACAGGGCCAATAGGGTGGAAAATCAAAATACACGGATGAGATTCTAACATAGAACACAGTAGTAAAAATTTATATATATATATATATATATATATATATATATATATATATATATATATATATATATATAAAATAGCGATTGGATCAAATAAAATAAAAAATCTATGTGTTTGCTAAACTGCCCAGCAATAACTTCCCAGACCTGATAGAAAATGTTAAGATGATCTCATCAGCGGCTATATTATCTTTATTATCTTAAACAGATTTTAAGTTTAGATTTACTAAAGACAGAAGGCGCCAGGTGGAAAAGTTCTGTTGTTCCCATGAATTGAAGTATCAATCAGCTACACCATTGTGTTTGACCTACACCAATCATTTGCGTTATTTTCCCTTCTTTACTTCTTTTACTGTGCCCACTTCTCACCCTGACTTCTTTCAAACATTATAATAGCATAATCTTGCCTGCTTTAAGTAAAGCCCACCTATAATTTCATCCATTACACTAAAAAATACAGTGACAGTACACAAACGTAAAAATATCATATCAGCCTCAATATTAATTTAGTTTCTGGCAAAGTACTCTTACTTATGCTGCTATGTATTACAAAGCTTTGCAAAGTAGCAAAGTGAGAAAGCGATTTAGCTCACATTTATTGCAAATACATAATCAGTGTATGTTATTAGTAAGTCATTAACCCCATACAATAAATATTCCAGTCCGCTTAATGACTGAATAAATAACATAGTGAAAGTTTTGACAAGCCTTCTTTTATTTACTATGAAGTGGCCAGGTCTGCATAATTCTAGCATTGATGATTTATCATTTTAAAACCTCTCTGTTGATAGCAGGGTTTCCAGTAACAATCTTCTGATGTCTGTCCATGTGTTTACGTCCGATCTTTCAATGCTAAAATAGGTGCAAAAAAGTTCCACTAATTGTCACTTAAGTTACATTATTAGTGCCACCAGTGGGGGAAACAAAATTAATAAACCGTTAACACAGCTGCCTCCCTCTTAAAGTCATGCTAAACTGTATAACATTGATGCAAAGAAGTATCCATGACTTTAAGACCTTATTTATAAATCCAACAAGCTGCAGGTTTCTCTATCAAACTTCATCCAGGCTCAATCCAATTGAGTCTGGGGTTCCACCAAACTCCCAATAAGTAACATAAAAGTAGTACAAAGGACACAAAAGAGCCTCCACTAGCAAAATGCTAGAAATGCTTTATTTTAGGAGTGAAGCACAACATGTTTCGAACCCTTATGGTTCTTGATCAGGTTCTTTAACCTGATGAAGAACCTTAAGGGTTCAAAACATGTTGTGCTTCACTTTTAAAAAAGCATTTCTAGCCATTTGCTAGTGGAGGCTCTTTGTTCCTTTGTACTCCTATTTATAAATGCGTGGTATGCCTTTAGTAGCGACATTGTGTCTTTAATGTTCAGCAACATTTACATGTGTATTGCTCTGGCCATAGTTCTACGATAACCTGCAGTATCGCAGATTTGCCCCTAGGGACTTGCATATGTTATTGATTTGCTTTATTGAAGAGATTTTTTGTGTGATATGTGGTTCTGTAAGTAAATAATGTAGTCCTTCTGAAATGTTAAATGTATTTGCTGTTATCAAACCAGCAAAAAAACATTTCTGTAGGGATGACAATTTGCAGCTGGAAGCACAGACAGTAGACAATAGATTAAGCATGGCAATAGTGTGGTACAGACAGCAGACAGTAGAATGAGCATGGCAGGATTGCTGCACAAACAACAGACAGTAAAATGAGCATGGCAGGATTGCTGCACAGACAGCAGAATGAGCATGGCAGGATTCCTGCGCAGACAGCAGACAGTAGAATGAGCATGACCGTAGTGCTGTTCATACTAAAGTTCTCTAAAAATATTTTAATCTTTTGCAGCACGTGGCTTTGTGAGTGAGGATGAATACCTGGAAATCACAGGAATCACAAGGGAACAGTCTGGAATATATGAATGCAGTGCAGCCAACGATGTTTCAGCTCCTAATGTCCGAAGGGTTACAGTAACTGTTAACTGTGAGTAACCAGGGATAGAAATATATTTAAAGAAATAAGAATGGGAACTTCTGATAACAAATAATGAATAGAATAATTAATTATGTATTATTTACTTAGTTATTGCTGTGACATAGCATTCCCAGGGTTATATCTCTTCCTTAAGTGGTACACTAGTCTAAAGCATGAATTCTCAAATGTTGTGCCACCAGAATACAACTCCCAGTATTCCTCAACTAGTTAAGACTCTCTGGTCTAAAAGTCTATGACACAGATACTTCCCCCCCCCTTCTATTTAATGAGGGGCATAACTACCAGGGGAGAAACCGTGGGGAGGGGGGGGGCAAGGGGGTCCCATCTTCTTATTTTTCCTATGACAGATATAGCCTCCTCCCAGAAAACCACTGTGGATGAAGCACGGATAGGGGTCCCATTATAGTTTTGCTGGAGGGCTCAGTGACTCCAAGTTACCCCAATGCATTTAATAGTTAGTTTTCAACCCTGCATTGGTTCGGGGTTGCAGTGAACACCTATTTTATTCCTCTTGCTGGTTCCAGATGATCTGAAATTCTGAGATCTGTCCAATATTATTTCTTTAATCCAATTTCATCCATGAGCCAATTAAAATGATTCAGCCATGAAGAAGATTACAATATGGTTTTGTTTTATTTTCTACTAATAAGCCACAAATTGTGATCTACTCCTGAATAGAGATGTCCGAACTTCGCAAAATCCGGTCCGCTCGAGGATCCGCGAATTTTTGAAAAAATTCGAAAATTTGAAAATCCGCGAGCGGACCCGTTAAAATTAAAAATACCCTTGAAATAACGAGATTTTTCGTATTCTCGAAAATTTTCGAAATTACGAGTTTTCACGTATTTTCAGGAATTTTCGAAATTACGAGTTCTCATGTATTTTTCGAAAATATGTACTTTCGAAAAAACAAGTAATCCTCGTAATTTCGAATATTTTCGAAAATACGTATGTAAGAAATTAAGAGAAATCCTTGTATTTTCGAAAATTTTCGAAAATACATGTTTCCCGTATTTTCGAAAATTTTCGAAAATACGCGAAAACTCGTAATTTCGAAAATTTTCAAAAATATGAAAAATCCGCGAATCGGAAGTTCGGAAGGCGGAAAATCCGGAAAAATCCGCCCTTCGCGAACAGGATAAATCCGCGGCGGATCCGGGTTCGGATCCGCGAACTGGCCATCCCTACTCCTGAACATATATCCACAATATAAAAGACATATATACATATATATAAACAACCTTAGCTAAGCTAATTGCTTACCTGATGGGTAAAAAAAAAATCAACTAACAGACTTGTGTTTCTCCAAAATTTGATCCAGTCATGTATATTGTGTGACCTCTTTTACTCTTCCTCTTATACTTTTAGAAGAAAAATAGCTAAAAAAAAAAATAAACAGCTCAGGACTCGGCTTCAGTGACCCTAAGTTCCAGTCCAGAATACAATGAAATACAAATGAGTAGCTTTGTGGACCAGAATAATACAATCAAAGAAGATCGAATATCAAACACATTTATTACAAATACATGTATATATAGACTGATCAGTCAATACATAAGACAAAAAAATATAAAAGAAAAGTGTACATTATGAAAATAAAGAGTCAGCTCTTGGGACAAAAATCCCAAATTACCCTATATCATTGTTCTCTGGAATAAATGAAATATAATGCATTTTATACATTACTATACTCAGTCATCAAAATCACAAATAAAAACAGCTCTAATGCTAGTACATATAAGGATCAATGATGACTGTAGAGATGAACAAAAATGAAAACAGCGGTGAGTAACGGAATTCACAGACAGATGGAGTGTGAATCCAGCAAAAACAGGATAAACCCTTCTCTCAACAGAGAAACCTAAATAGATGAATCTCAAAACATAACAATATCTCCCCCAACTGTAACCACTCTCACGTTCCCACCACACAGTCAAGACAGGCAAGGGATGTTAAAGATGTCTGGACGGCTCCAAAAAGCATTAGCTCGGGCCTAATGGCTTATCTAGCGGCTGATGAAAAAATCAGCTTCATCAGGTGTAATACCTTCCAATAAAAAGCTTTCTTTTAAAATTGCAACAATAAATTATACAGTGTTGATTTAATGTGGCCAATTTATATAATTATGGTGAATTTAACCTTTAATTCAAATCTTCATCATTAACTGGACAAAATCACCATAAAAACAATCAATAAAGGTGGCATGTCTCTCAAATTCTATGTCATACATATTAATTTAAAGTGACTATCATGCAACGCAAATCTATCATTTAACCCATAAGGTGTAAAACTACTTAAAAAGTTACTGTGGTCTCCATACAAATAGCCTATATGTAAAAGATCTTTTACACAAGCCTAGGATTATGTCTCTAGCTTTTCTGGATCTTACACTTCATTGTGTGTCCTGTCTATCTGTGTCTCTGGTCTCTGAATGAGGCACATGATGAGCTGTGTAAGAGGACCCTCCCCCCCCCCCAAAAAAAAATAATAATAATATTTTCAGAAGATATTAACAGATCAGCAACCGTACTCTGTCATTTTCTCTACCTATGGACACTTTAGGGAGAGGGAAAAATATTTTCAGTCTTGTGGCTAGCTTTAAAAATGATAGCTGATGATGCTGTATCCCAACACTGGGCATGCTCCAACCTGAGACTGGGTGGAAAGAACAGTGGTTCTGGTGATATCACAGCTCACAGTACTAGCAATAAACTTTGGATTGACTGCAGCTACATAATAATAACTACAAAGGGAAAGTTTAAGTATAAACTTTGGCTTGAAAGGCCGCATTTTGGAAGGGAATGTGTGTGTTTGTGCTGTAGATTTTACAACTCAATAATGCCAATGATGAGGACATTGTTGTTTGTTACTTACCCTTTAAATTTGGCTGTCACATGAATTAAAGGTAAGTCAGTTGGTGTGTGTACTCGTTTCAGGTTGGGGGATAAAAACTAACCTTTTTTGATGATTGGGCAAAATGTGGTTTTTTTTATATACTTACCCTTTAAATATGATTGCCACATGAATGAATGGGTACCTCAGTCGGTGTATGTACCTGTGTCAGGTTGGAAGTTAAAAAAACAAACTTTTTTGATTATTGATCAAAAATATTTTTGACTATAGTTACCTTGTATGTATGTCTGCCACATAAATGGAAGAGTAGGTCAGTAGGTATGTGTACCTGTCTCAGGTTGGGGGTTAAAAAAACAAACTTTTTGATGATTGGTCAAAATTTGTTTTTTTTGTAACCTTTTAAGTATGGCTGCAACAGTAATGAGGGGGTAGGTCAGTGGGTGTGTGTACCTGTGCCCCGTGTGGGTTAAAAAACAAACTTTTTTGATTATTGATGATTACAATTAGTTTTCTTGACTTTAGTTACCCTTTAAATATGGCAGCCACAGTAATGGATAAGTATATAAGTAGGTGTATATACCTGTGTCGGGTTAGGGGTTAAAAAAACAAACTTTGTTCATAATTATTCAAAACATTTTTTTATAATAGTTAGCTGCCATGAAAATTGAAGGGTAGTATGGCTGCCACAGTAATGGATAATAGATCAGTAGGTGTGTGTACATGGGTCTGGTTGAGGGGGGTATGTCTTTTTTTTTGTCGTTTACAACCATAAAACTATCTTTGATTGAGGATAAATCTAAATGCGTTTTTTTTGTTTAGTTACCCTTTAAGTAAGTCTGCCACAGGAATTGAAGGGTAGGTCAGTAGGTGTGTGTACCCATGTGAGGTTGGGGTATGCCTTTTTTGTTTTTACAACCATAAAACTAAATATTTTTAAGGATATATCATAATTAGTTTTTTTACTTTATTTACCCTTTAAGTATGGCTGCCACAGGAATGGAAGGTAGGTCAGTAGGTAGGTGTATCTGTGTCTGTGTGGGCGTATTTATAAAGCCGTGGTATCGCTTTTTAGCAATACTGCAACTTTAACAATCGGTATCGTAAATGTACTATCGTTAAACCGATCGAAGATTAGCGATCATTTTAATGATTGTAAATTCACGATACTGATAACAAAATCGTAGATTTATGATCCCCATAGAATACCATTGTGGTAGTTTACTACCGCATGGTATTCTACGATCGAACGTCCATTAATTATCAAACATTTGGCCGTAAATGTACTATCGCGATTGTATATTTATGACCACAATCGTAAAAATAACTAACATGCGGTATTGCTAAAAAGCGATACCACGGGTTTATAAATATGGCCCCATGAAACAAACTGTTTTGAAATATCCACATTTCAGGATTGTTACCCAAGTAGTATTGCCCAAGTCTTGCCCAAGTGGCATTACAACAACCCCCTTGATGATGGAGGGGGGGGGGGGGGGTCTAAGAAGGCCTGTGATCTGCATGCCAGGTACCATGATCAGCTATTTTTAAACAGCTGATTGCATGTATTTAAGTAAAGGTACATACGATCAGCACCTTTACTGATATACACGCGATCAGCTGTTTAAAACAGCTAATCACAGTAAATGATGTGCAGAACCAGAGAGGAGGGGGGGTTCTAAAAATCAATTTTGATCATAAAACTAATTAAAGTTCCTCATTCTCCATTCAAAATTCCAAATGCTTTGATATGACTTTTTCAAATTTCCAGCTATCTGTGTTAAACATGGTCCCGATCTTAGGTGGATTTCTTTGAATTGTGTCCTCTAGGGGATTCTCTAGGTCTCCATGCTGATTCCAAACTCTCCATATGATAACCCTCACTGATTCTTCGGAACAGTTACGTTTTAATCTTGATAATGGACACAAGAGATATTGCCTAACCATTGTTTTACAGTGTTAACTATTATAGAAATGAATTATCATCTACTGTACATCTTTAAAGTTGTTTTTTGAAATAATATACTCATCCCTTGCTTTCAACATCAAAGCTAGAAAAACTATGGTTGGTGGATAGAAAACTATATTAAATATTAAACAGGGGAGGAGTCATTGAGATAATTATGGAACAGTTCTAATTAATTCAGAGCCATGCCAATTGACTTTGACATCATCATTATATATTTACTTTTTTTTAATAATCTAACATGCTTGAAGAATAAATAATGGATGTACACATATGCCTCCCCTCACTTTACAACAACCAACCTTGCATTGCCAGGGGTCATGGGTCCACATAGCCATGCTGTCTGCTTGCAGAAATTAGTATCCTTCAAAGATAAAGTAATTATTCTGGAGAATAAAGGTTACTCCTTTGTAACAAAAACAAAATCTGTAAAACATGCTTCTGATTTAAAAAAAAAAAAAAGGGGGGGGGCATTGTTGCTTTCACTCCCTCAATCTGATCGGGGCTTACAGTATATGAATACTAATATATAAGTATTTTTTACTTTAAATCTAGCTATTTAAGATGCCTCTATATTAGTTGATATTGGTGGCATTTAATATAGGTAAACTTGTTTTTATATCTATTTAGTAAATTAAGATTGCTCATGTCAATTAAACTTATAGAGGAGATTTACAGCTCTGTGAAATTGACCCTCCTATAATCAGCACAAATAACAATTCTATTGTTTTTGGCTTGTGCTATTATCTTCCATACAAAAGTGGCACAAATCTTAATTTTTGCAGCACAAAACAGCACAAACACAACACTAACCTACCAACCTGGTTTTGGCACTGTTTATGCAACAAAAATTAAGATTTGTGCTGCTTTCGTTTAGAAGATAATAGTAAATTTTTTATTAAGGTCAAAAATTCAACCAGCCCCCCTATAACAGAGTCTACAACAGAGTATGGACACGAAACTGGTATTTTTGGTTAGTGCTACGTTTGTGCTGTTTTGTGCTGCAAAATTAATGTTCTAACTTGAGTCATTTTTGAGAAATTAACATTTTTTATAAAGGTCAAAAGGTCAACCAGTCCCCTTCAATGGAATCTGGATACGAAACCAGGCTGGTTGGTTAGTGCTACGTTTGAGCTGTTTTGTGCTGCAAAAATTAAGATTTGTGCCGCTTTCGTTTGGAAGATAATAGCAGTTTTTAACAAAGGTCAAAAGGGAAGCCAGCCCCCCTACAATAAATCTGGATATGAAACCAGGCTTGTTAGTTAGTGTTACATTTGTGATGTTTTGTGCTGCAAAAATTAAGATTTGTGCCGATTTCATTTGGAAGATAATAGCATATTTTACAAAGTCAAAAGGTAAGCCAGCCCCCTACAATAGACTTTGGATATGAAACCAGGCTTCATTTGTGCTGTTTTGTGCTGCTTTTGTTTGGAAGATAGTAGCATTTTTCTTACAAAGTTTAAAATGTCAGCAGCCTCCCTACAATAGAATTGGGTACAAAACCAGGCTGGTTGGTTAGTGCCACATTTATACTGTTTTTTTTTTTTTTTTTTTTGCTGCCTCTTTCATTTGGAAGTTAAAGGACAATTATACTTAACTCCCTCTAGTTCCTCTTCCTGCAAAGTACCCAGGTTGAGGACCTAAAATGCTAAGTCCTCACCTCTGGGTACTTTACACAAGTCCTGCACTGCTTGAAGATACCCTAGGTACTGCAGTCTGATCCTCCTCTCTGTTACACTGTGAGTGACAGTTTGCGAGGCAGCTAATGGGAAGGCACACCCACATCCTTCAAGGAGACATCTCAGACGATCATAGGTGCAGCTGCCTGTCTGGCCCTCAGGACCAGAAAAAGTCTCTCTAGCAAAAAAAATCTCTATTTGTAAATTGATCTCTTTGTGACCCATTTACAAATACTATAGTAAGCTATCAGTAACTGACAACTTACTATAGCAGGTACTGAACTGTGATCAAGCAGCTGTTTTTCTTATTTCCCCGTCTCCTTTCCCTATCCCCCAGAGGCTCCACCTGAGACAAAATGTCTCACTCTACCTCATTAGAGAAGCAGGCCTGCTGTTCCCTTCTGCAGTTACCATGCGCAGAAAAGCCACAGAAGCAAGGCAGAAGACAGCCAAGGAAACAAGTACTTTTGGGAGCACATTTGAAAGCTATAACCCTTGCAAGGTCAAGGTTTTTGCGGTCATTTAGGCTGCAGGAGAAAATGTATTTAGCGGGTAGATATACCCTTTAAAAGTTAGCCGTAATTGCTTGTCTCAGCTTCTTTGCTTCCGGTACTATAGCCTGTATGTAAATAGTAAAGGGAAATCTAGCAGTCTGTGAGTAGACAAAAGAAATCGATGACTTGTGGTTGTGGCTAACTTTTAACCCCTTCACTAGAAGTAAGACATAGCTCCTTAACCTCCCATTATTTAATTATTATAAAAAAGGGTATGTTCACTTTTGGAGTGGTAAAAACCTTTATATTAGTTCATTTTAAAAATAGATTAATTTACTAAGAATGATCTGTTTGCATATTTAAAAAAAATCGATTTTTAGTGATTGGCATGCAAGGGCTGTGCTATATATCTGTAGCAAATTATTTTATTTAGGACGTACAAGATTGTGTTACTTTAAGTTGTATGTTTTCACTCAAGAATCAGGCATGCATGACGGAATGACACTGTTACATGGCGAATGGTTTATAGGTTTCAAAAACATTGAGGGGGATTCAATAAAAGCTCTTATCATTCAAAAATTGCACTAATTTTGCCCCAACCAATTAGATCTTATTTAACATTTAAAAATTAACATCTGATTGGTACACTAACCAATCAGACTTGTAAAAGAATACAATTGTAACCAATTCTGATTGAAAAATAATCTGATTGGTTAGTATACCAATCAGATTCTTTCAGAAAGAATCTGATTGTCTGTTCTCCAGAACATTTCCTAGGTCCCAGTGCCATTTACAGTAAGTTACTGTATCATTTTTAAAAATTTTCGAAAACGGCTCGAAAACAGAATGGAGAAGCTCAAAAAACAGTGTGATCGAGATAAAAGTTTTTTGAAAATCCGCGAATCTGCAAGCGGAACAGATTTTAGCAGTTTTGCCCATCACTATTTATGAGACTAATAAGAGGTTATGTTACTTTGAGGTTTATTTGTCACTTGGTATTCCATTAATCACTGCTACCAGCTAAATCCTTCTTCTTTGTAAAAAGACTAAATGTGTGCTTGTTGAAAGAACCAGTACTACACCTATTATACAACAAAGCTGGCTGTGGAGAAAAACATAGTTATTTCTGCCTTGTCAGATTACAGTCTGTTTTAGTTCCCTGAAATCCTCTACCATGTCTTTCTGATTGCTTTGTGATGTCCCTTGATGTTTCATTTTTGTATAATCAATTACTTACTGGAGAAACTGGATACTTAACATGAGCAAAACAAGACCATGGAGCCAAAGTTAATAGAAAAAAGGAAGCTGCTTTCAGGGAAAGTTCAAAGGGAAAAAGAGCAACGGCTCATAAAAACAAAAACTAAATTAAAATGCATCGATCTGCACAAGTAACCAAAAATCTATGCAGTGCGACAGTATAAAAGCCAGCCATGCTTCAACAAAAAGGAAATGATTAATGAAACGCAAATGGGCAAGATGCATTCATGTATTTATCAAAAGGTGTATAGGCTAAAAGGCAAATTTGTGTGATACTTAAAACTTCCATATTTACATATTCCTCAAAGCAATGTGAGATTTGTTCATGATAACAATTTTACATATAGTACAGTCCAGCAATCATTTGAGTTGTGCAATGGAATGATGGTGTTATGAAGGTATATGTCGAAAATATATGCATGGCTATGCCCTCATGGCTGGTTCCCTTACAAGGTGATACATATCATTTGAGGAACTTCCCTGTATTGCTTGGGAGATGTCATAATAAAAGCATGAGATATTCTCAGTACATAGCAATGGTAAAATGAAATAATCAGGGGAACTTGTACAAATCACAATTTGGTAAAAACTATCTTCCTCTGCATGAAAGCTTTCAAGTTTCCACACAACCCTCGAAAGTAGCCACGTATATATTTGGCAAACCTTGAGAGTAGCCTAATATATTATGTAGCTTTCAATAAATATTGAAAATAAATTAAGTACCGAGTCTGAAACTTCTGAACCGGGCCTAGATTACTTCCCTATGCATGAGTATGGGTCTGTGCAATAGAATCAATTAAACATGGTTGCATGTTTTCTAGGGTATCCAGTAGAGATGGCCAAAAATCAAAAGTTTTGTTTCGTTTTCGGATTCCAAAAACGGAACTCGGGAAAAAACAGAAGATCCAAAAACGAAACTTATTTTCGAGGTTTTGGAATGTTTTTTTGAGGGTTACCGAATGCACAAGGTTATCGAAAGTTCAAGGTTATTTTTGAGGGTAACTTTTTATTTTCGAGGTCCTGAAATCCAATTTCGGACAGAAAGTTCTGATTTCATAACCGAGGGGTTCCGCGTCGGACCCGGATCCTATCTTTAGTCACCAGCAAGTGGAAAAAAAGTATATTATTTAGCTAGTATAAAACTAGTATATATGTGCCTACTGTGCCTAATGGTAAATCCAGCCTTGTCTGCAGGGTATTTACCAGCTTAACATACAACTGCATATCCTCAATGGCATTCACTTACGTTCAGCGAAAGCGACCTCTATCCTGGTCATCCAGCTCTCCAGTTTGGCTGAGGTGCGATTCACCCACGTGACAGTGGGTTTTGTCAGGGCTTAAATTGAAAACAGCCAAAGCAACCAACAATCTAACATTTGTGGGGGCACCCAGCAGCATTGTTATAACACCTCTGTTTTTTCAATCAGTAAATATAAATATGATTTTCTAGGTGCTCCAAGACAATAGGCAGTAGATATATCTAAACCATTTTAGTGTGACAGCACAATTTCTTCAGCACAACTTCTAAGATTTGTCTGAAGAAGGTGCTCTCACACTGAATTGTCAGCTTTTTTTTAGCTTTAATGTTGCTTAATTTAGAATTGCAGTAAGCTCAAGGAAGAGTCAACGTATTTTCATCTTCTCCCATCTAGATTAGTTAAGGCTGTTGTGCCAGTGGAAACATGAACCAATCATGCAGATGAGGCATCTTTTACATAATCAAAATTTGTATATAAAATAAGCAAAACCTGCCCTATTACTTTCTTAATCTTTATTGTTTTTTTGTGCTGTGTAAATATGCAAATGTTTTGCTCTTGCAACAGTTGCTCTGAACTATTTTAAAGGGACACTATACTGAAAAAATTACTTTGCCTCTTCTAAATCTATAAAGGAATACATGTAAGTAGCACTTACTCTGATTTGAGTGTATTGCTGCATGCCATCAATCCAGCACAGTATTAGGAGCAGTATCCCCCCTCCCTCTTTTAACCACTCCCACTTCCATCCGACCTGACATTCCCCCCACAAACCAACTGTCAAGTCTGCACACATCACACAGCATTCTAACTGTCAAAACTCTGTCACAATTCCAGCTACAGTAAAACTACTCACAGAAGAACAGTTTTTGAGAGCAAGGAACTTGATTGACAGCTGAAATATAAGTAGTTTTAGATTAGGTATCTAAAGAAATAGGGGGCAGATCAACACAAAAATGATACAGTGGTGGTTGGGAAGAATTATAGTTTCCAGTTATGGTCAATTTAAAATAACCTATTTTTCAGTATAGATGCCCTTAAACAACTAGTGCCTGGTGCGCAGCCAAAAAATACATCTTAAGAAAAGAGATTGCAATGCCATGTATTTTTAGCAAGTGCAGCTCTCAGAACATTGCCGTGGTTGTATCTAAGGAGACAGGATACTAATTTAAATCCCAGCATTAGATTTTTTTTATAGCTTATTCAAAGGAATTATATGCATGCAAATAATTGACTTAAAAAATGTAGACATTATCTTTCAAGTTAGATAACAACAGAATGGAATATAACTATAAACTGTGGGCTAACTCCTCTATATTTGAAATATACTGTCTCAAAGGCTAAGGGATTGAGATGTTTATACTGCTCGTGATATAGCAGAATAAATTGTGTATGAAAATGAATTCTAAATAAAAAAAGTACATTTCACCATTCTTTTCAAATACTGTATAAATCATATGTAAAATAAACAATTTTGATACTAATAGTGTATTAAGCTTGGAAAAATATATCGTATTATGTAAATATGGTGATAAATTATATAACCAGATTTTCTGTTTGAAAGGGTTTTGGCAATGTCCTGGGTTTACAAGGAATTATATGAAGTTCAGTTTTTGTTCCAGAAAACAAAAGGAACATTATATTTTCTCCTTGCTATATTCTATGAGATTTGTCATGATTATCTTGACACCACTCTTCCTAACCCAAGACTTGCTGAACAGAAGCCTTTGAAGAGGGACAAGTTTAAACAACTTACGTTACAGAAACAGAATAGCAAATTGATTGTGTAAGTGTCTTCCTCAACAATAGCATTTATGGCTTGTTACAGTGTTCAGCTCCACCTGCAGATGGCAAAGGTTGATCATTGTGGGCATGTTCTAAATATAGGAATAGTATTTACAGTGACATTGACAATACTGCAAAAAGTAGCAATTTCTCTACATAAGAGTTGTCATTTACAGAGAGCTCAAATGCAGCATTTAGTGCTATGTTACGTCTCTGTAAATTGGCTACTTTACGAAACCCCTGCATCTGGTGTTACATTTTCTTTAAAAAGACGTGAAATACTGATAATAAATCGGGTTGCAATGTTTGCAGTTTGCTTTTGTAAACAGCTGCAGTTGCTGGAAATCCCTTCTTAAAGCAACTTAACGACTTCTTAGCATAACATTTCCGCTAACTGCTTCTTGGTAAATAAGGCTGTATATCTACAGTAGATCTATGATATCTATAATGTATTTTTCAATTACAAATTTGGTTTAACAAAGACAGCATGAAAGCAAATTTTACCTGGTTAAAAAATCCTTTTAGCACCATTTTTAAATGGTGAGTTTACTTGTTTGGCACAATTTGTCGAGTGTTTTAAAAAAGTGATTTACAGAGACATATTATTTCACAGCACCAAACATATCTGTACTTCGTAATGTGTATGTTGTGCAAATTACCGTGGAACAGTAAGTAGAAGTGGAATAGAAGAAGACATTAGAGAAGAAGATGCTGGAGTAAGAAAGAAAAGGAGCTAAACCTGAATTGTTAAGGACCACACATTTTAAAGATATGCCGGATTTCAAGCTGTGGGACCCCTATATTACAAGTTATTTTTTAAGAGCCATTGGATACTGTTTTAAGCTGAGGATCCTCCATACCTTTAGGGGTCTTTTAACAGGCTGGGATCTTTTTTCCCCCAATATGTTTTATTGAGCAGTAATTTGCAGATTCAAATATAGGAACATTAATAATAAACAACATTTACATTTTTGTATATAGGCAGGGAGGATGTTAATATAAACTCATATGTAGAGGCTGTCATTGCCACCATTTATGTGACTTTTTTTACGGTATGGCTGGCTTGTTCTGCTCTAACTTTGATATTCGAAGAGAGACCCTTCCCTACAAATTCTGAGATGCTGACACCAGCTTTTCTCTGTCATGCCTTTAACACCTGGGAGAATAGTATGTGAGCAGACAATCTCTCCATGTTGCCAGCAAAAATCTTCTTTATGTCTAATTACAGAAAAAAAGGGGTTTTAATATACTAAACCCAAATCACAATTTTGCCATAAAACTGTCAGAATTCTTTAAAAATCACATTTTGTAACAGAAAACATATTTTTCACTGTACAGCAAAACAGATATTTAACAATAAGAAAGAATAGTGACTCTCAGTACAATCGGTTGCGGCAGGTGTGCAACACAGTTTAGTTGTGTCTTAAAGTCATGTTAACGCTTGGTACATCGGTTAAAATGACTTTAAAACACAAATAGCCATAGCAATAATCCAAGACTAATCCAAAAGTAAGCCTTAAAACATTTGTTTAAACCTAGAACATTCTGAAATTTTTTCACCACACCCCTGTACCCTTTTTACTGTACATGCCCTTTAACTTTATATCTAACTTTATTATTATTGTATTTAAATACTATTATTGTAATCTAACTTACATATGTAAGCAACATTTTAGGTAGACAGCACTTTCTATGGATGGTTTAAATGCAGCTTAATTGTAATTGGCAGGGAATTTTTTTCTATAATCAGCCCTATTTATCCATAGGCACTGGGCAAAAATCCTAACCTATTTCAAAGAGTGCAATTTTTATTTAAGACTTATGAAAAATATCAACACACACCAGTCTTGATATAAAAAGCCTTTCATTTCACACTGCAGAAGTTTCCAGCTGTTGGCCCTTGGGCATTCTGTCCGAACCAAATTGGACCCTAGGGCTGATGTTAAATTTTCACAAAAAGGCTGCACTAACTTATTTAATAGTTCATATCTCTTTTAGAAAACCTAATTATTCTATTTGCTACCTTTTCTGTCTTAACAGATCCACCATATATTTTGGATGCACAGAATATTGGGGCTCCACTGGGGCATCGAGGGATTCTTCAGTGTGAAGCCTCTGCTGTACCAGCTGCAGACTTCTTTTGGTACAAGGAAGACAAGAGGTATAGATGTTTATTTTGATCATTTTACTTGGCCACTAAATCTAAAAAAAAAAATTTAACCACCCACTATTCAATTTAAAATAAAAAATAAACAACTATCGATTTGGAAGAGTCATCCACAAAGACTCCAAACAGCTAATTCAGAGTTTTACAATTGTTTCTGTAACTTCAAAGGAAATCTTCTGTTCAGTTGCAACAGTGATCTGCAGTGACCGCTGTGTTTCAGTTACTGTATACTATACATTACCACTATTAATCAACAGATCCAGGCACTCATATATAAAAATCCCTCTGTTATTAGACAATAGGGGATAGAAAAAAATTAAAAACACTTAAAATCTTAAAATATCAAAACACCTATAAGGTTTACATTAACATGTAAAATGGCATATAAACAGGCATGTGCTTAAACAAGGAATAATGCATTCTTGGTCATCCATGGTGAGAAAGCAACTCCCATTCAAAAGACAAATATAAAGTAGAGGCATTGAAGTATCTAAGCATGAGTAAAGGATATATCAGTATAGCGTAGGTAGTTGAGTAAAGCAGTATATATATATATATATATATATATATATATATATATATATAATAATATATATATCTGAGATTAGTGCAACAAGACCTTGCCTTGGACCCATAAAGAGCAGGTAGTTTCTGTCAGAATGCATCACATATAAAAACCAAATACAAGACAGGTATCCCTTCTTAATGGGTTTCACTCACCATTTGTTTTTTTAACAGCATTCCCATAAACATTTTATAAATAGCAGCCTTCGCCTGAGTTTGAAACATTTTAAATGCTTTCTTTCCCATATCTCTGCTGATATACCTATATACATGAAAAACTGCTAGGCACCAAATGGGTAAGTACCAACAAGGGTAAGTACTTTGTTCAGTGCCCTGCATTTGTTGGTGGCTACTGAAAAAGTATTTCCCAATGTTCTTGCTTTATCCAAAGGTAACTGCAGGAGTTGATGTAGTAAAATTTGATCATTTTTCCTAATAATTCCCTCTCTCTCTCACTCGTGTTCTAGTTTACCTTACAGGATAATGAAAGTCTAAGATCGAAATAGAAATTGAAAGGATTCAGCCAAGTCTAGTGGTCTTTGACTCAAACATCAAAGTGAGATGTAATATAATAAGATCCTAATTAAAAACACAATCACTTTCCCACCACCCAAGAAATAAATTAGCAGAATATGGCGTAGCTTATATTTTCAATTCATTATAGTGTAAAATAGTAAACATTTAAAAAGCTCAATAATGCAGTTAAGAATACAATAGATGTCACCCATTACCAGAAATGAGTTGCAAGTTACCAATCCTGCCTAATGGAGAAGTATAACAATGCCATTTTGCATGTTCTATAGGAATATTATTAATCTACTGGAAAATGTCTCATTGATATTCAGTAAGATTCTAATTAAAGATGAGTTCCAGTTTGGAAATGAACCTAGTTTTTTTCCGGAACCACAGAAATTTGAAAATATATATATTAACGATTCAGAAATTGCAGGCAAAAATTGAAATTGAAAAGCCAAAAATCTCGCCCACATTCTAAAAATAAGATAGAAAATCAAGACTTTTCTTGATTTCTCTAAACATTTTTGAGGAAATTCCACTTCCTTTGAATTTGAATTTTTTGAATTTTATTACGTTACATGGAACCACTGGCCAGTGCTAGTTTAGTTTATCTCTAATTCTAATGTCACAACATTGAGCAACACAAAGAAGTAAAAAAATTAACATAATGAACATATCATTTATTCCTGACACCGTGCGTATATATATTTTGCACTCAGGACTTTGTAATAGAACTACATTACAGTATATGTATTAACATCAGTAATTCTCAATATTTATTTAGTTTTAGAAACAAATCCAGCCCACTTTTAAAGCTATTCAATGAACTTTCCACTAACACATCTGCTGGAAGACAGTTCCACATGTTCACAGTTGAAATATGTAGTAAAGTGGAATGACACCTAAAATAAGTATTGAACACATGCAAAGCCAATAAACCAGCTGAAATCTGTCAGTATTTAGAAAGCACTAATAACTGGTGTACTCCTAACTGATGGCTTATAAAGAGTTATCATACAAGAAGCATCTCATGATAGGTAAAAGCAAAGAGCTTCTATGGTTAACTCCTCTCCCAAATAGACTTGCCACACAGGTTTCTGAAAGATTGAATAGATAAAGTAAATACTGCAATTGTGATTCTAAAGGCAACGAAATCCATTTGTACCTTTTAGATATTATAATAGGGGTAGAAATAACCCATATTAATGACTAGAGGTGTTCGAAAAGTGTCGTTCCATTTTCGGATTTAAGGATCTCTGAAAAAATATGAAGATTAATGAAACGTAGGTTTGAGGGTTACCCAATGTAGGTTGTTATTTTCGAGGGTTACCGCAAATAACCTCATACATTCGGTAACCCTCGAATATACGATCGGAAACTACTTTCCAGTTTCAAATCGCATTTTCAAGGATTATCGAACGTACAAGTTAACCCTCAAAAATAACCTTGTACATATGGTAACCCTCGAAAATGGGTTCTGAAGTTCCAAAATCCAAAACGATCCGCTCAGTTTCAAATGGAACATTTGGATCCGGGTTCAAACCAGACCGGATCCCATGTCTATTGATAACATTTGAAATGCTTGCTAGTTTTTCTTAATGTTAATGGGTCATTGGATATGAAATATATATATATATATATATATATATATATATATATATATATATAGGCACATATATAGATATATAGATCAAACAACATATTTCCTTTTCTAAAAATAGTGATTTTACATGGTACAGAGTGCAGATAAATATTGTGTTGAATTAGACCAGGGCTCAACATTTTAATTTTTGGTTATCATGTTGAATACATAAAGAGTTGTCACTGTCAGAAACTAGTAAGAGAACAATGTAGAGTTGTGATACCTTTTATTAGTTAACTAGACAACAAAAATTGCTTTATTTGTTGTCTAGTTAGCCAATAAAAGATATCAAAACTCTACTTTTCTTCTCTTACTTATGGCTAACACGGTACAAACCTCAACTATTGCAGAAACTAGTAAAACTTAAAGGGATATCTCCTCCCTAGAAAAACTATTGGTATAAACTGCTTATGTATAAATGACCATGTAAAATTAGCAGTTGACAATTATTTCTTATTGTCAATATGCATTAGTGTCTGAATTAATTGTAAGGTTTTTGTTGGCGAGGGTGGAAAATAGTGGTGAGTTTCTAAACAAACCTGGTTTCCATTCAGAGCTGCCGGTTTTGAAAATCCATGAATATGGCGGGATTTTTAAAAATTGAATATTAGAAAATCAAAAATTATACTGAAAAGGTGTGTTAGAAAATTGTGATCAAAAATTTAAAAAATTCAGATTATTTGTATTCAAATGTGATTTTCCAAGAAACAGTTGTCAGAATGAAACTCACCAGCTTTGTTTATATCTAGGGGCAATATCTCTATCAAGGATAAATAAACTCAGGTAATTTTTTAAAAATGGAAAGTACCTTAGGCAGGAAGGTGATTATTCCTACCCCACAATATTGTTTCGTTAAGGAGCTACAGCACTAACAGTTTTCATTTGCTCAGTCCTGGACTAATCCTTTGTTAAAGATAGTGCTGGAGCCAGCAGGATCAGTTTTATTTGAGTTTATGCTCCTCATAGAAACAATATTAAGAGGTAGGAATTACCAGGCCTATATCCCTGTCCCAAGTACTTTTTAACTTGGGACAGGGATATTTTAAAATAACATTATACACACAATGGTTATCCTTTAAATATATGTTTTAATTCCTAGATTAATAAAAAGCTGTTAATAAATGTTTTGTAGATTTCATAAAACCTGAATACACAATTTTTATTTGTTATTTATAGGATTTAAAAAACACGTCAGATTATTTATACATCTCTCTCCATGATGTAGTCTAACAGGGAGATGTAATAAAGTTCTTATCATTAAAAATTGTGCTAATTTTGCCCCAACCAATCAGATGCTAGCTTTCAAATGGTAAATAACATCTGATTGATTGGGGCTACTGCTTAGGACGACTTTAACTCCTTATTAGTGCCCGATGCGCAGGTTATGAAAAACACCCCCGCGCATCAGACACTAACGATTCAATATCGCATTTGCGCCGGTTTTAGAGCATGAATTTAACGCCGGCTGATAGCTAGAGTTAAAACCACGCTGTTGGTAAATCCCTTTTGCGCAATATTGAATTGCGTTTGCAGGGTGGTTCTGGGCAAATCGCCCTGAAGAACTTTTATTACACCTCCCTGTAAATATTCCTAATATCCTAATATCTGTGTCAGTGTTTGTTGCATGTTCCTGATAGAATTATATGATCCCATGTTTTCTCTAAAGTCTAAAGACACTGCCTTAGTACTTTTTTCTTGTGTCTTGTAAATATATTTCTGTCTATATATTTCTGCTAACACTTGAATACAGTTAAATTCACATTTTCTGAAATCGGTTTTAAATTGCTCTAATAGTTTTTCAAATAATTGCACATTTTTAAAGTATAAGTTTGCCTTCTAATGGTTTTGTGAAAAATGTCCATCATCTATTGCTATTTTGAGTCATGGCAAATGTTCTCTTATTTTCAAAGTCACTGATCAAGAAAAGTGCAATGTTGATTGTGAGTGTGGCTATAAAACTGTGCAAAATACAGGAACTACAGTGTCTGTGAACAAGAATCGTTTTTGTGCTGATCATAGAAACCTAGTTAGACATGCTAAAGTTTTTCTAAATTATCAGGATGAAAAGAGCAAAGCTGTGTCAGTCTGAAAGTTTAATTCTGTGGACTTGTCACTTGAGTTTGCTTGCGTTCTTTGCTTTTTCACAGCCTTATATCTCTTAGAATGCCTGGTTATAGCAAAATATTTCAATTGGGTTTGCTATGCATTTTTGCATATTGACCCATCCACAAGGCTATAAAACCATTCTTTGTGGTAATCCCAAGCTGTCCAAATAGTAAAAGGGCTTAAAGATTTGCAATGTCATTAACTAATCTCTTTTATGCATAAACTCAATTAAAATGTCTTTTATTTTTATAAACAATGTACTAACTATAAATAGCACTAATTTCCTACTGAATTTTATTAGGCTAAGTGAATCATGGAGGGGAGTCAAAGTGGAAAACAGAGAAACCATTTCACGTGTTACATTCCTCAACATTTCTGAACAGGACTATGGAAACTACACATGCATGGCAAAGAATCGACTTGGACACAGCAATGCTAGTGTTATTCTTTTTGGTAAGGAAGAGGTGTAATGCTTATTAAAATTCTGTTTGTTGTGCTCAAAGTAAGGTTATTTTATGTGTATGTGCTTGGCGTGTGTTTGTGTGGAAATATGTAGATGTGTTCAAAAGTCCTGGGCCGCCAAGAGCTAATGCATCTGCCTCCTAACTGTGTAAGTGCTCAGTAAAAAAGCCCTACTTTACATTAGAATAATTCACATACCGTTTATACTCGAGTATAAACCGTCCCGAGTATAAACAGAGGTACCTAGTTTTACCTAAGAAGGGGAAAAAAAATAGACTGACTCGAGTATAAACCGAGGGTGTAACCCCTACTAGTATTTGCCACTTAAGATGTTTGGAAACTACAACTCCCAGCAAATAAGTGGCAAATAATTGCAAATAGGGGTAAATCCTCCTTTATTTGTGCATACAGTATGCACAAATAAAGAAGGTTTTACTCTTATTTCTTAGTATTGTGTGGCCTGGTGTCCCTGTGGTATTCTCCTACCTTGTCCGGGGGCCGCTCGCTCCTCGCTCCACATCCTCTGCGCTTCAGGATGATGTCACTACTCGGCGCCACAAAGTGAGAGGCGCCGGGTAGTGACATCATCCGTAAGCGCACTGAAGATGCAGATCGCGCGGCCACCGGACAAGGTAGGAGAAAGATTGACTTGAGTATAAACCGAGGTAAGATTTTCAGCCTTTTTGTAAAGCCTGAAAACCTTGGTTTATACGGTATATACGGTAAGCTGTAATACCATATAAAGCAATGGTATTTCCACCCTTGCTCCGAATACTTGCTGATATCTTGATGGATGTGTAGCACAATGCACCCCACCCACTCCTTATATTGATTTAATTTCATCACCTGCACACTGATAACTCAAACATGATGTACTGTAACATTTTCACTCTGGACTAAGTTTATATTGACCATCACATTTGAAGTTTCTTTGCTGTTTATTAGGCCAATGTAGTACATGTTAACAGATGTTATAAAGTTACTACATTTTACATACAGGGGTATATTAGCAGATATTTGTTAGCATTTAACTGCTAAGTTGACAAATGCTCGCTTTATCCTTTTAGTCTACCACAGGATAGACTCAAGCTGCCATAAAGAAAAAAAGACAGAAAACACAACAGAAGGCACAATAGCTGACAATTAGAGGTCACTTCTAAAATGAAAATAAAGAACTTGTAGTGTGTAGTATCTGGGAGAAAGAAACAGAAAGCAACAACCTGTAGCAAGAAGTCTTATGAAAAGACCAGACACTGACAGGGAGATTCAATAAAAGTTCTTATCATTTTAAAATGGTACTAAATTTGCCCCAACCAATCAGATCTTATTTAACATTTGAAAGCTAACATCTGATTGTTTGGGGCCAAATTAGCACCATTTTAAACGATAAGAACTTTTATTGAATAACCATGTTTATATTTTGGTAAATATTTTCAAGACTTTTGTGTCAGAAAATGAGCTTTAAAGCCAATTGATGCCTATTTACTATCTAGTTCTGTTATGTTTCATGAAACATCAATGAAAAGCTATGTACAGATTTCAATAAAATAAGTCATACCTTGTGAAAACTGACACCATCATTTATCAGCACATAAACAACCAAAATATACTGTGAATAGATCCCACCTGACAGTAGAAACATGCAGATAGAGACTTATAACCTTTCTAGTGGCCACCCCATTGATCTTAAATGAAAATATCTGTTTATGTTCAATTGGTCATGGACAACTAAAACCTAACTTCTAAAAGTTTCCACAGCAATATTTTAAAGGAATTGATTCAGCATTATACCAATGTGAATTGCTTCAATTTTGTACACACAAGAGAGGTCAGACAAAACATTGATTGTTTGCAATATATTGTTGTCTCTTTTAATTGTTTTGATGTTTTGCTTTTTTTCTGGTGTGTTACATGAATAACGAGCTATACAGACAGTAAACCCAGATACACTGTTTATAAAATAAGGTTAGCAAGGATTCAATACATGGTAAGAACTTACAATGAGCATTGCCAGTTTTGTGATATTATAATGTAAGGTCAGCTTTAATCGAAAACCATTCAATGTATACTCCTTTGAAGAGAAATTCGTACCAGATACAAAACAGAATCTGTGAATAGAAATGATGCGCTGGTATTGGCTTTTCATGTTCACTAGTGGCTTTCTGCTTTCTACTTTCTACATTTTTAACACAGAACAGAATATTTTATTTGAAGTAAATAAGCAATAATACAATATTTTTCTTCCATATAAAAGATATTAATTCAAGTTTTGCACACATTTCTAAGGATTTGTAACCATATTGTAATACAAGAAGTGTGAGACAAATATCGTATATATCTACATATATTATCTATCCCTTTGACTGGTTAAAGGAGAACTAAACCCAAAAAAACAAAGTTTAAGTTAGAAAGTACTTGCCTCAACATCCTTCTCAGCATGGAAGATTCCACTCGGGCCTTTTCTTTACCTCTATGAGCTCATATTAGGTTCTGTTTGTTCCCCAAATCTGAAGCTGACATTTTCCCTTGCCTGCCAGTACTTTTACCTTGATAACATGTTCAGCACCTGTGTGATTTCCACTCCCACCTCTTAACCCCTATGATGTAGGAATATATTAAATCATCAATATCCAAATTGGTGGTGCAGCTGATTAACACTTTCCTAGTAGCAGTGTTGTAGTGTGATGTATATAGGTCTGGGTATCTAGTGGCTTTCACTCTTCCAAATCTGATATATAAACAATGAATTGCAGGTGAAACATACAAAGACACAGGTCTGTAGCTGTGAATATTGTTACATGTTTCAGACCTCAAGCACTTGAGGAAGGACAAGTGGGTCAGAAACATGTAGAACACATGTTTTGTAATAAACCTGCACTATTCACAGTTACAGACCTGTGTCTTTGTATGTTTCACCTGCAATGTATTGTTGAAGTGTTGGAGTGCCATATTTAAAAACTTGCGATACCGCGGGTTTTCGTTATTATACGACCGTGGCAGTAGTATACCATGCTGTAAACTACTGTTATGATATTCTACAGGCGGTTGTAGATTTATGTTCTCTATTGTACATTTACAAGATTTCCAATAGCGATCATAAATTAATGGTCGCCATATCGATCGCTAAAGAAGGCGATACCACGCCTTTATAAATATGGCCCGTAGTGTGAAGGTCTCTAGTTCTTCCTGTCAGCTGCAGCAATATTAGTGGAAAGTGTAGCTTCTTAAAGGGAATGTTGAAGGGTAGGAAGATTGTGTTTTTATAGAAACCACACGGTGCAGAACTGTAGGGGGAGAATAGTGAAGTGAACCTGATTTTAGCGCAGCTCTGTGCAATGCATTTCTCATCAGTGCACCTTATTAAAGGGGAATGTTGGAGGGTAGGAAGAGTGTGTTTTTATAGAAACCACATGGTGAAGAACTGTAGGGGGAGGATAGTGAAGTGAACCTGATTTTAGCACAGCTCTGTGCAATGCATTTCTCATCAGTGTACCTTATTAAAGAGAATGTTGGAGGGTAGGAAGATCAGGGTCATTATATTATCCTCCATCTGCAGCACTGCACCATGTTCTATAAGTGTACGTATTAAAGGGGGATGTTGGAGGGTATGCCACTTGCAGCTCTGCACCATATTGTTTCTGTAAATGTAAATATTAATAGGAATTATTGGAGTGAATGCCAATTAAAGGGGTACTGTAAGAGGGATGCAAACATGTTATATAAAATTAATGCAGCAGGTGGGCTGCCTGTGGGAAGTTTTGCATAAACAAAAACCCTCTTCCAACTAGGGTTTCCACCTTTGCCTTTAAAACCCAAACACATATACAGGCCTGTGTATTAAAAGTTATTATTGTTAAAAATGGCGCGATTTTTTTTCCCAACCAATCAGATTTTAAGAACTTTTATTACATTGGCCTGATAATATCTACACAACAAAAGGTTGTTAGTATTTTCTTTAGAAGCATGATCCAGACTGACACAGTTTGTATTTAATGCGATGGTACTTAGCACTGCAACGTGTAAAATTTAAAGTTCAGTGCAAAATACATATGCTTTTCAGAAAAAAGAACTATATTTTTTCATCCCAATGACCTTAATCTGCCAATTCAGCATTTTGTCTGTATATAAATAAATGCAACCAAAATACTGACTTCCTGTTTGCAGGACCCCTAGTAGAGACCATTATGGTATTGCTCTTGACCCAGTGCCTGGGTTGATTCAGTTGCTCAGTAGAGATCTGAGAATCTTTGACCCATCAAACAGCCAATCAGTAGAAATTACTGGTAGGAACATTCCAAAGAAGTGGTACATCCTGGGAAGAAGAAGGACAATTAGAACCTAAAATGTCAGCTCACTAATGTCAACAGCGGGGAACAGCAAAGGGTATGAAATCATTTGATTTTTCAAAATGGGAGAAAATATGTAGAATAACTATATAAAGAATAAGAAAGCATTACACAAACTAACAATTTGACAAATATTGATAATGTTTGGGTCTTAAAGGCAAAGGTGACCTGTAAAATGCATTGCACAGAGCTGTGCTAAGACCATGTTCAAGTCAATATGCTGCACCTGCAGCTCTGAGCTGTTTTGTTTTTATAAGTGTACCTTGTAAAGGGGTCAGTTCAATTCTACTGGGGTTGCCACCTTTCCCTTTAAGATGCAAACTCTTAGGGCTACTCCCACTATCGCGTTTTGTATTGCGGTTTGCGATCCGGTTGTGCTAGTGGGCATGTAATAGCCTATGGGACTGGCCCACTACATTCAATGTGTTTCAGTGTGTACTATTGGAGTGCATTGTGATTTTCCAATTGTATTGAAATTGCAGCAACGCACCAAAAACTTGCAATCTTGCAATCGCATGCATTTTCAGAATGAAAATGGACAAATCGCAAACGCATGTAAATGGCTTGTTTGTGGGGACTAGGTAAAAACCGGAACAGTCGCCGGAACCGGAACAGAAAATGAACAGCGCCACCTATCGTAAGACATTAAAATTACACCACTTTATTATAGATGCCGGAATAAGGTTTTACACCCTTTTAGATCTATTTTGGCCGCAGAAAGAGGGGTCTGGATACTTTTGGCTCTATTCTGGCTGCCGGAACGGGGGTCCGGATGCTTTTGGCACTGTTATGGCTGCCGGAACGGGGGTCTGGATGCTTTTGGCTCTGTTCTGGCCGCTGGAACGGGGGTCTGGACCCCTTTGGCTCTGTTCCGGCTGCCGGAATCGGAACGGTCTGAACCCCTTTGGCTCTGTCCGGCTGCCGGAAGGGGGTCTGGATGTTTTGGCTCTGTTCGGCTGCTGGAACGGGGTCTGAACCCCTTTGGCTCTGTTCCGGCTGCCGAACGGGGTCTGGATCTTTTGGGCTCACCTTCCCTTTTCCCCCCCGTGCCCGAACGGGGGTCTTGGAACTTCTCCTCAGCTCTCTACGTCTGCCTTGACTGCTGTCCTACTCAGGTCGTGGATGGGGGGGTCACAGGGATATGTGGGGGGTCCGGTGTCTCTAGGCTCCTGTTTCGCGCGGCTCTGCTCTCGGTACTGGCGCGCCTGAACCAGGTCATTGGGATGCGTGCGTCGTCTGCACGTAGACGGGTCGACTTGTGGTCGGCGAGTAGCTATGTCCGGTTTGTTTCTCTGCGGCGGGTACGAGCGCTGTGTCTCTGTCGCCTTGCTTCCACAGCTACTCTGGCGCATGTGTAGCGGCCTCGTGTGGGAGATTGGGGGGGGGTCCATTTCAGGATGATCCTTCTGCATCGATTCGTGGTGCGTCCTTCTCCTCCTCAAGCTGCTCTTGGCGCCGCCGAATGGGGTCGGATGGTGGGGCGGGGCGAGGGGTCGGGCGGCGCGGAACGGTCTGGACCCCTTGTGGCTCTGTTCCGCTGCAAGAAT